>CM042689.1:392615528-394005475 GCA_023614405.1 Avena insularis | reverse complement strand
GTATCTTGTGTTTTAATGGAAGTTTTATTGGTGTTAGAACTGAACCTAAAGACTTATTATCTTGAGTGCACTAATGTTGCTAATAAAGATTGTGTGAAGTTTTGTATGAAAGAAAAATTTCAGGTGTATGGAAGGAATGAATAATGAGATGAAGGATGGACTAAAGCTCAAGCTTAGGGATGCCATGCGTGTCACCCCAAGAAATATCCAAGAAGTACAAGCGTCAAAGCATGGGGATACCCAAGGCATCCCCTTCTTCATCAATAAAAATCCCAGGTTTCTTCCAAACGCTTCATTTTTATTGTTTCATGCACAGTTGTGTTGTTCTTGGAGCGTCTTCTTTTTTGTTTTTGTTTTGGTTTTTCGTTTGTTTTGTTTTCTTATTTTTCTGAATAAATTGGTTGGACCCCCTCTTTCATACATTGGTTTGCAAATAGTTTGGTTTGGTTTGGAAAAGAGTAGGAAAGTTCATGCTAGAACTTTGTCTTCCATGTTATGATTGAAGTACTATGATCCCAGCTTTGAATGTTTTACAAATACTTTGATCAAGTTTATGATGGTGCATGTCACCTCAAAAATTATTCTTTCTTTTTATCACTTACCTACTCGAGGACGAGCAGGAGTTAAGCTTGGGGATGTTGATACATTGCAAATGTATCTATAATTTTTGATGTTCCATGCTTGGTTTTATCTACTCTCTTGTGTTTTGTTCCAACTTTGGAGTACTTTTCATATGATTTCTTGGACTAACCTATTAACAAGATGCCACAGTGCCAGTTGCCCGTTTTCTGCTGTTTTTGGTTCCAGGAAGTCAGAAAATGAATATTCTCGGAATTGGACGGGACAAAAGCCAAAGTTACTATTTCCCCAGAAGACTCATGGAGCCAAAAGGAGAGTCGGAGAGGGGCCACAGGGTGGCCACACACCCCCAGGCGCGGGTACCCCAGGCGCCGAGGCATGGTGGGCCCCTGGCGACACCGACCTTGCCTCCTTGCCTATATATTCCTCCCGAGGCGTAAACCCTAAGTCGTCAATCGAAATCCACGAAAAGTTCCATGCCGCCGCCACCGAAGGGGAGATTCGGGGGACAGAAAGTCTCTGTTTCGGCACCCTGCCGGGACGGGGAAGTGCCCCCGAAGCCATCTCCATCGATCTCCACCACCATCTCCATCACCATTGCTGATTCCCATGATGAGAAGGGAGTAGATCTCTCTCGAGGCTAAAGGTTCTACGGTAGCTATGTATTCATCTCTCTCTCTATGCATGATCTTATTGAGATCATGAGCTTGTAATCTATAGATCTACCTTGCTACCCAAGTGCTTTAATAGATCTCTGCTCTCCCTATGTGTGTGAAGTTGACAGTGTGCACACCATGGTGGCACTTAGGCTAGAGATTACAAATACTTGTTATGAGTTATATTTGGAGTTGGATGTCTTTATGAAATTGTGGTGTTTGTTGGACTCATCTAGTACTCAAGGTGACAGTGTGGGGTTTTCTAGATGGGAAAGACTTACTTTGAGGTGTGCTGTTATAGCCCTACCATGGATTAGAGTGTCCAACCAGAGAGTAGTTAAGAGTAGTATCATAAATAAGAATATATTTATATGAGAGTGTTCACTAGTGAAAGTATGATCCCTAGGCCTTGTTTCTAAGCATTGATACTTCGTTTGCAATTAGATCTGTTACATGTTTGCTTGCTTTCTTCTTTATTTCAGTTTTACTTTAGTCTTTTCCATGCCATCAAGCTATTTTCTATCACTGTTACCACTTATAATTATCCATACCACTTGTATTTCACTATCTCTTCGCCGAACTAGTGCACCTATACACCTGACAAGTGTATTGGGTGTGTTGGGGATACAAGAGACTTCTTGTTTCTTGATTGCAGGGTTGCTTGAGAGGGGATACCTTTGACCACTTCCTCCCTGAGTTCGATAAACCTTGGGTGATCCACTTAAGGGAAAACTTGTTGCTGTTCTACAAACCTCTGCACTTGGAGGCCCAACAACTGTCTACAAGAATAGAAGTGCGTAGACATCACATCTCAATAATAATCATATGATAATTATTGTCGCAAGCAAAACAAGTGAAAGAGAAATTATTCATATTATTGCAAGCAACGGGAGAAATTGTAAAACACTCATGAAAAAGCATGGTCCAAGAGGTGCCATTTTTAACATCATTGCAAGCAAAAAATTGGAAAGAGCAATTGTTCAACAAAGTGCAAGCAATGATATCATCAATGTAAGATTTAGAGCATATCATGTCTATGGCAATATCATGACAATAAAGGGATTCCACATGGTCATCATGATGCATAGCAAAATCGACACATGGGAAGACGAGTGAAACATATGTCATATCACAAGCACCATACATAGCATGCAAATCTTTACAAATCATAATGTCCACTAGTGGGATCATGGCATCATCAACACCCTTATTTTTACCTTGTTCATACCTCTCATATGAACTGGGTGTTGTGGTAGTATTGACGTCCATGTGGGCGACTTCTTCATCATGTATGGGGATGGCGTCATCTTCATATACCATGTACATCTTCTTGGTCGGAGCCATCATCATGTCCAAGCATGGAGTTTCTTGATCGATGGAACCTAGCACATCATGAGAAGACACACTAGAGATAGAGGGTAAGTTGTTAGAAATCAAAGTGGCCTCACATGACCTATCAACTAGCACTCTCAACTCACTCGGTGTCTTGCTCATGCCCTCCAAGTGGAAGCACTCAATCTCCCATATAGTGGAGCCGCTCATCTCACTCTTTCTTTCACTCAAGTGGGCTAAGTGTCTCTCATACTCACATGGGATTGGTACCACATCATCACTCAAGCATATAGGGATAGGCTCGGTGTGCTCAACTCCATGCGTCTCCTTTGGTGAAGGGAAAATCCCATGCTCACCATTCTCATCCTTGTCGCCATGTTGTAGTAGTGGTGGAAGTAGGCTCATGTTGTTGTCGAGAGCGGTTCTCGGATCGACTTCATCACATATGTGGCCTTGTCTTCCTCCATCTTGCAATGTGGACTCTTGACTTGGCGCTTGCTCATCCTTTTCTGTGGCCACCTTCGCTTGTGTAGCCATCCTCTTGATGTACGCGTCTAGCTTGGCAAAGTAGAGGACTTCATCCTCCTCATTCATGAAGTTGCATGCGTCATCTTGGACGTCAAGTTTTTCCGTTGAAGCTTGATGGCGTGGAAGAAGCCTCGCTCTTGGTTCCATTTTGGTGGTGGCACGAGTAGTTGAAGGTGCCTTTTGATGGTGTCGATAGAGGTCATTGGTGTGCCTTGCCAAAGGTTGATGTAGGTGGCGCACTTGGTCATCCACATGACGCTCGCGACGATGATCCTTGTCATTGGCACTCTTCTTGTGCGTGTGGCACCTTCTTGAGGTAGACTCGTTAATTTTGGCGAGGATGCTCATATTCTTGGCGAAGTTGTCGTACATGTCCTTCTTGAAGTTGTTGAGGGTGCTTTGGAACTTGTCCATTTGATGGTGGACCTTGGCGCTCTCGAGGTGGAGGCTCTGTCTTGGTCGGCGCGACTTGAGGAGCTTGTCGTTGTCGTTCTTGAAGTCGTCCATGCTTGGGGAGTCATTGTTGTTGTAGTACTCCATATCACCCATACCTTTAGAAATTTAGATTCCTTAATCTCCATAGTTGTTTATCTGCAAGGCGATTAAGTTCTAACATAGTGAATTTCCATGTAGGGATACCTCAGTCGGCCTCTTGGTATTCTGAGTCTGGTAGTTGGTTTGCCCTCTCTTTGTGATTCCATTCTGAATTGATTCGTCATGTAAATAAGATGGGTGACTATGTTTTGCCTAAGTTTGTGAGAATATCAATCTTGCATTATTATTGATGCCAAAACATGCGCCTCTTAGGTCCGTGCGTTAGCTATAAACATCACCGCCCACTCCATGAACTACGCCTCTCAGGTACGTGCTTTGGAACCTGGGTTAAGCTAGTAGGATAGCAAAATGTTCTCTGTCAGTTTATGATTCTTCTCCTTCAGAAGTTGAGGTTATCCGTTTTGATGCCACAACTTTCATTCTCATTCAGTGTTTACTGTAAGAGGGAAAGAGAGGATTTGTACCATAGTTGCCATGTTTCCGATATGGCCGGGTCGAGAAACGGAAGCGAGGGACGATGGTCGGTGGGTGAAAATGATGAACGAAGGGTGTATACATCTCTAGATCGATCAGTTCGATAGAGGGGACACGATCCATATGATTCGTGGACTATGACTCCGAAACGATGAGCAATGATAGACTGAGGGAAACAAATGTAAATGGGCCAATATTAATCCTATGAGCTTTGTACGCGGTAGCTGTTAGTTCTAGAGTTCCAATTGGACCAGTATGGGTGTTGACTGCCATACTAAGCCTAGGATGAAAACTAATCTGCCAATAAGACTTTGACATTGCAGCCGCCAGATAGAAATCTTGTGAATCAACCTTACCGTTCCATCGTTTCCGGGATCAAGTTCCCACGGTTGAATCGTGGCGTACCGAACCTCGTTCCCGACTCTGATTCCAAGATGACGAATCCAGATCGAGGAACGACCTACCGTTCCCTGTTTCTGGATACTATGATTTGTACCCACTGGAGCTCAATTCTAAATTTTATTGTGTTAATCTATGGTTACCAATGGAGGGCACAACTTTAGTCATGTAATTTTCTAGGTAGAAGTACCATCTGTTCAGATCTCTGAGGTGCCAAAGGATGGTCCTAATGCTTGTGCAAGTTTGTTCCAGCTGAATTTTAGCTTGTATGATTTTCTTCCTTGATGTTTTTGCATAAAAATACCGAATAAGAAGACAATTTACTCTTAATTCTATGTAGTGCAATAAGATCTGGATTAGTTGTACTCATACATTTCTTATTCATGTACTGGAGTACCGTAAGATTCAGAAGACAGTGTTGTCTACAAGATGGTGTTCCTGGAATCCAGCATCTGACTCTTGTTTTTGGTTGCAGGACTGCACTGAAACTACCGAACAAACACGGTTCGTTAGACTATGCCCAGGATGTTCTCATCAAGCTATGAAGTTGCACTTGTGAAAAAAGTATTTCTCGGTTCGAGGAGGATGCAGAACTTGCATCTGATCGGAGACATACCTTGTCAGAAATAGACATTTTTGGATAAATGTCATATAAGACATATATTGTGCATCATAGATTTCATGTAGATAGCTTAGTGTAATCTTTGGCGACCTACGGAAACTTGACCTATTACTTTCTGCTTGCACATGGATGTAAATATTCAGGATTGGGGCAATGGTTATCACGAGGGACACTTTCATTGACACCTACTCCCTCCGTTTTAAAATATAAGATGTTTTAGCTTTGTGAAAAGAGTGTATCTAAAGTCCTTTTAGTATGTAGATTCATGTAGGTTTGGCGTAAACCTACATACTAAAAAGAGTTTAGATACACTTCTTTCACAAAGCTGGAACATCTTATATTTTGAGACGGAGGGAGTAGATACCTAACTTAATCCTTAAGCTAATTGTTACTATGTATTTAGCTTCCATATCATCGGGATTTTCAGGGTGTTCGATATGGAGTATACATACTGTGCACTTTTTGAACATCAATTTTATAATTACTCTCCCTTTCATTTTCTTTCAATTGCAGTACACCTCCTAGGGTCCTGGTGATACCTCAAGTTCATCAACTCATAAGTTATTGTCGTGTTGGGTACTAGAAATATTGTAGAAAATATCATCATCGACCAGGTCAAATTAATATATTTACTTTTATTTCGATATATATTATCCATCCTGGTTTATTTGTATTAATTCTGAGTGTAATGCCCACTTGTGATCCCTATCTTCGGAGCCTCTTTCCATAATCCGTAGTTGTTGTAAGTGAAATACGCAAGGAATATATATGCCTCCTAGGCTCCTGGTGATACCTCAATTTCATGTCGATAAATTGTTATCGTGTTGGATACAAAAAGTAGTACAAAAAATGTCTACATGGACCAGATGAAAATTCTGGCTCTAGACAATATTATGGACATGCTTGGAAGTTACATCTCGGTCTTTTGATCGACAATGAAGTAAATATTTTCTAGTGAGTTTTGGGTAATTTTATTGACCATTTTATTGATATGCTTGAACCGCTTCTCTCACCTGAGTGATGTATCATCACAGGGTAAGCGACACATATGGCGGAACACATACACAATGGTGGAGGTGTGGCCATGTCGGCTGGAAATCCAAAAGAATAATTTTATTTTTTGAACTACAATGATAACTAAGCAAACAAGTAATGCATGAATTTGTCGTGATATTGTCAATTGTATGTGTTAGTTAGTGCAACACGAAGAAGCCATACAAATGTTTGATGTTTACCTTGCTGCCTTGATTTTGTAATGATGATGTTTTGCAACTAACTCTTATTAACATATCCAATAAGATAGGCATAATCTCATTTAACCTCTAATATATTGTTTTATGTTATAAATTTTATTTAATGTTGTAATGAACATATTCAATCTCTTGGCTGAAAGTATACAAATATTTTTTATGTTCTATATTTATTTTTCTTTATATACTTATGATTCAAGTTGGATTAGCCATCATGTGCTTTGCACGTGCACAATTACTAGTACACTTAGAGCATCTCCACTTGTCCCTTCCCCTATTTAACATCCAGCTAATGGCCTTTGGGGGACTGTTTGGAGGGTAGCCGGCTAAAAAAATAATGTCATCGCCCAGTCCTAAGCCCCATACAAGAGAGGAAAGATTCTTGCATGTGAGACTACAGGTAGACCAGTCATGTGAGGAAAGAGAATAAGAGGAGAGAAGAAAGATTCCTGCATGTGTATGTGAGAGGAGAAACATGCACGCCGGTGCCCCCAGCAGCCCCCCTGTGGGCTGGGTTTCCATCCGGGGCACCAGATAATTTTTCTAATTTGGTGGGGCTTTAGGGGAACTACTGGACGCGTTTTTTATCGCCGGCGCCCCCAAATCCGCTTAGGGGCCTTTAGGGGGACCGAATGGAGATGCTCTTAGGGAGGAGATTTGTAGGATCGGTGCTTTAGGTGAGATCATAGGATCAGCAAATAAAATATATTTTTCAAAATTGGGAAAAAATCTTTTTTTCGAAATGGAGGCAGCGCCCCGGCCTCTGCATCAAAGTGATGCATACAACCACTTATTTTATTGCAAAAATAAAAATTCTCATGAAGAGTTATAAAAGGTCCGAGAAAAAACAGTAAACAACCAACAGCAGTACTAGACCAGCTCAAACCCAAAAAGTGAAGGACAAAACATAGGCTAAAGCATCATGAGGTGATTCTAAGATCACATCGCCACCCACATTGGCTGTAAAGGCCCCGTGTAACCTTCTCCAGCAAGTCGCATCCGGTATGCATAACTTGTCTGCCCTCCGCAGGCTGCAGGAGCGACCAAGTACGGATCCAGTGAGACGCCATAAGAATAACCTGCAAAAAAAATATAGATCGATTGTTGTTAAAGATAAAATCATTTCGGGCATTCCAAATTGCCCAAACAACAGCACAAGCTCCCACTCTAATGTTAACTTTTTCCTTCTTGGGGATACCCTTGAGCCAATTCTCAAAAAGATTAGGTATGCTAGAAGGTGGAGATATATTTGTAGTCATGTGAATTATACGCCATATGATTTTAGCAAACGGGCAATCAATGAAAAGATGTTGTCTTGTCTCGGCCTTGTCACAAAAATAACACCCAGAATCCCCATTTCAATTTCGTTTTTTCAAATTATCTTTAGTAAGGATCTCTTTACGGTACACGAACCACATAAAAATTCTGATTTTTAGGGGTACCTTAATTTTCCGTATGTACTTCTTTAGAAACCTTGTGCTTCCATTTATTAAATCAAGATACATAGACTTGACAGAGAACTCACCACATTGAGTCAAAACTTGTAAACAATACACCTACAAACTATATCTACGACTCCTAGAAATTTCTGACCAAAATTCAATGCACAGATGGAGAAACAAAGATGATAAAGTCTACTGTAAATAGTTTCATATTTACATAAGCAGTATTTCACACTATTCACATCCTAATTTTATCTTTTTTCTCTCTCTTAGTTTAGGTCGAATTTGAAGCTGCAATTTTTGGGGATCGCATACATATCACAGATGTTTGTTGTTCAATATTTTTATAATATTTGAACATATTTTCCCTTTTCAAAAAATTGATCTCATAGATCCTATCCTATTAAAAAAAATGATCTCACAGAGAGTAAAGTTGGTGTTGAGCATACAATGGACCCAACAGATGTGTCTC
This sequence comes from Avena insularis, assembly GCA_023614405.1. NCBI lineage: Eukaryota > Viridiplantae > Streptophyta > Magnoliopsida > Poales > Poaceae > Avena > Avena insularis. The sequence continues at coordinate 393,997,166 of CM042689.1, read as the reverse complement.
TCTGTAATTTACTCTGTGAAATTGGTAAAAGGTGAACCACCTAGCAGTGAAATGGAATCTGGTGCCGACAAAGCGAGAGGAAAAAGATGGTACAAAGAGAGACAGAGAGGGAGACGGCACGAGGAAGGAAGAGAAGCTCCGAAGCAAGAGATGGACAGGCACCACACAGAGGAATGCAGAGGGGCCCGCCTGTCCCGGCAACAAGATCCCCTCGCACGCACGCCCACACTGCATTTCCCCACTACTACTTCACTCCACTCCTCTCCGCACCCCCAATCGAATCGAATCGCACGCCCGCCCGCCATTGCCACTCCCTTTCCCCTCCACGCCTAGCTCGCCTCCCTGCATATCATCATTGCCGCACCGCCTGCTGCGATCGACGATGGAGATGAGGTGGGCGCCGGAGCAGCGGCCGAGGGCGCCGAGGCGTCCCGCCGACCAGCCGTCCTTCTCCTCCACGCTGCTCGACGCGATCTGTGACTCCATGGACGGCCCCGAGGCAAGAAGGGCGGCGCCGGCGAGGTCGGCGGGCAACGCGTGTTCGGCGTCAAGAACGACAGCGTCGGAGGGCAAGAAGCAGCAGGAGCGGGATGCGGCCCTGCATTGCTACTACTACAAGCCTGCCCTCGCCTCCAGCTACCGAGCGCGCGAGCCGCGGACGCCAAGCGCCGCGACCGCGGCCACTGACTGCTCCGGACGAGGGTATTTCTCGTCCTCCGAGGCCGAGTACTCCCTCCGCCGCCTCCGCCCCATCCGCACCTCCGTCGGCTTGGCGCCGACGCATGCCGCTCCAGAGAAGATGGCGAGGACAACAAAGAAGCCGACCGCCGCCACCCGCGGCTGCAGCAGGCCGGCGTCCCCTGGCGCGCGGCTCGCCAGCCTGCTCAACTCCATCTTCTCCGGCAAGCGTCATTCCGCCGTGCGGACTACACCGGCCGATCAAGAGCCGACGTGCTCGACTGCTCCGTCGTACGCGCGGTCGTGCCTGTCCAAGAAGACGCCGCCACCGGCGAGCCGGAGCCGGAGTACCCGGACCGTCAAGTTCCTTGACATTGACGGTGAGGTGGCCGTGGCCGCCGCGGCGGTGGGGCGCTGCCGCCGGATTCCGGTGGTGGAAGTGGTCGAAGAGGAGCTGCTCCGGCCGCTGGACGTCGAGGTGGGCATGGGCAGCGGCGAGAAGAGCAGTGGCGCGAGCTCAGACCTGTTCGAGCTGGAGAATCTTGGGGCTATTGCTCCGGAGAGCGGCTTCTTGTCGGATCGTGATGGATCGTACGGCGATGAGCTTCCGGTGTACGGGTCCACCGGAGCAGTTGGTCTCCGCCGCGACATTGCACATCCCCGCCTGTATGACTACGGACCGTACGGTGGTCTTAGTCGGAGTTGTAGAAAAGTTGATTTTAAGTAAGTAGATGGAGTTCACTGTAAAGTAGTCCATAATTGTTCTCTTACAAGGCTTTTGCTGTTACTGTTTCGCGATTCTGGCGGTTAAGACAGTTTATAATTCGTGTTTTGAGGTCCTTTTCAACTCTGTAACCCTCTACCCTTCTCTCCAAATAGACTTTCGTCCGATTTATAAATAAAACAACCACATGATATAAGAGAACGATCAAAAATACTGGGGCAACAGATTAAACATCCCCCACCCCCACCCCCAAAAAAAAACATGAAAGTAACGACGAATCAACGAAATGAGGTGACCCGCCACCGTTGTGCCCTCCAAATTTATCGTACCACGCTCGTAGCACACCGAAACACCCAGTACCAAACAACACGTGGACCTAGAGTTTCCCCCGCTACTCGGAGTAGAGTAGACTGGGGCTAAGCGACGCCCTCCAGGGAGGAATGGTGCCACCCGAAGGCGGCACCGCGATCGAGTCGGACGGACCGGCAATGATTTCTCCCTAACAACACCCACACAAATATCTCGGACGAATCGGAGCACCACCACCAATCACACCGCCCACCAGCACACGTCATCATGATCTTGCAGTCACCTTCACCAACGTCTCATCATGGACACTAGCGAGCAGCCCGGCAGAAAGCAGCGCTAGACATTGCTCGAGCTAGGGATGGCAGCATTACCACTAGCGGGAGGAACCCACCTCCACCACCAAGGGCGATCATCATTCGGACAAAGCAGCAGGGGCATACCAAGCCTAGGCGGGCCCGACCGGGCCCGAGGAGCCCGTAGAGCCCCGCCACCTCGCTGCCATTGGCTGGATGCTGTGCTGATATCCCCGACCGGAGTTGCGTCATCGCCACCATCTCCAGAAGGCATCACAACAGCGGCATCGATCCTCCAAAGCTCAGATCGGACCCAAGGGGCCCAGATCTGGGCCGGTAAGAGCCGAGTCAGGTCCATTGCTGCATCGCCTCGCCTTCGTCGCTACGTCGCCACCACGCCATCAGCGTCGCCGCTCTGCGCCACCCGGATGGAGACCGGACCGAACCTTCCCGAGGAGCACCATCGCCGGAGAGACAGACCACCCCGACCGATTCCCATGGCGCTGGGAGTGGAAGGCCACCACCGCCACCCTAGCTTCGCTCGGCAACTCCTGCCGGTGGTGGCGATGGGGATGAAGGGGGAGAGGGAGGCTGTTCGGGAAAGATAGGGGACGCGCCTGCTGCTCTCACGGGGGTAAGGGCGCGTGAGGAAAGGGGCGCCCGTCGTCACCCCTGCCCCATTTCTACAACCCTAATTCCCAAATTCCCAAATTCATCGAGAGCGGCTTAGCGACGAGCGTCGTGGAGGCGGGGCTTCGACAACAAGACGATAGGGAGTAGGGAGTGTGGTTTATGGGGTCTACTACGTCAAGGGCATGTGTGACGAGCGGCATGCAGGAGCACCGTGTGGTGCTCGACGCAGGCCGGAGACTGAAAAGAAGATCATGAAGGCAGATGTAACATCCCAAAACTTTAATCCAAGTTAATCAAGATCCAAATCACCCAATTTAGGGTTAATAAAAACTTTTTCTCTTTTAAAATATTTAAACATGCATATGTGTGTTGCATTAAATAGGAGTTATTTTGAAATGCCATAATTGTTTGTTCTAATGGTTGTAAAATGATTCTGAGATGAATTCCACATCATCTAGATCATTCCCAAGCAAAAACCAAAGAAAAAGAAATCAAAAAGAATTAATAAAGGAATGGTCACTTTTGCCATTTTAATTACCTAGCCCACTTTGGATGTTCCTAGCACTCAAATTCCAACAGAGACCATTGTGGATCTTTGCACCCCTTGCTAGTACAAGTAGTGAATGTGACAAGTCCCACTTTGTGATCTTTCAAAAATATTTGAACTCTAAATTTAAATGACATTTGAAAATGGAATCTAGTTCATATGTATAGATCACATTTTTTAAAAAACCATCCAAATGAACTCAATTTAAAAATCCCAAGCAACCACAGATGCTTAAGCATGTGACAAACCACTCCACCAAAAATCTCTGAAAAATTCAAAAGTTTTCTTCATGCGGCCATTTAATCAAACACTTGGCATGCACTGATCACACTCTAGTTTAGGTTCACTATTTCTACAGGGTTTTGCCACCCATTTGCACCCTATTTAATATCTTTGTTCCTCTTTGTCCTAACCAAGCAGAAACCAACCCATCCCCTAGTCCCTAGCGCTAGTGCCACGCCGCCCCGAGGCCATGCTCGTCGGCCAACCTTGCCAACGCCGCAGCAGACCGCCAGCCCGTCTCCGCCGCTCCAGGAAGCAAGGCGTGACCTCACCGCCGTCCACGGTCCACCCCACGACCACTACACGCCCTGGACCACCGAGGACAAGCCCCGCACTATCCTCTCTGCGCCGCGCCAGAGCACGCCAGAGCGCCATCACCGCCAGCACGCCACACGCCGCGCCTCGACACCAGACCGCGTGCGCCGCTCCGTCTTGACCACCTCACCCTGCCAGACACGGCCGTACCCTACCGCGGGACCCACACTCGACGGGAACCGCGTCGAGCTCCGTCTCTGTCCCCCAGAGCGCGCGACGCTCCCGACCGTTAGCCACCGGCCCTAGCATCGCCGTAAAGCCATAGAGGACCGCCAGGAGGCAAGCCACCGTTCGCCTACACTGCCCATGCCGATAGCACCCTGTATCATCGTCACCGACGAGCTCGTCGTCGCCCTCTCGGTCCCCTTATCGCGCCTATATAAGGAGGCCTCCCCAGCACGAAATCACCACACCATTCAAATCCCCTCTCACCACCGGTCCTTCCCACCTCTCGCCGGAGCCGCTCGAGCAGCAAGCCACCAGAATTGAGCCAGAGACAGCCGCAGCAGAGGATGAGACGCTGCCATTGATTTCGTCCACCCCAGCCGCTACCGCGACTTCGCCTGAGCTCGCCGTCGTCTCCTCGTTCGTTTGCCCGCCTCGCCACACTCGATGGAGCACTGGTACGCCCTCACCACACCCCCACCGAGCCGCTAGGGTTCAGCCTCACCGGCGACGAGTCCGTCGTCGACGATAAGCCCTAGCCGTAGATCTGCATTCTAATCCTGCGGTCCATATCGTCCCGTACCGCTTCGCGTGTAATGAGCCACTGACAGGCGGAACCCCCATGTTAGCAGTCCTCAGTGCCGCGGAGTGAATACCTGTTAGTGTTCCCGCGCGACCCAGTTAATTTAAATTTAGATTTTTCGTTTTTAGGTGAAACTTAGTTTTGTCCCTTAGTTTCAAAATAAATTCAGAGAGTTATACAAATCCAAATTGAGTGATTCCAATTTTGTTGGAAAGCTAATGAAAATCTCTATCCAAGCCCGCTGTATTTAAATCAATTAGATTTATAGATCTCTCCTAGATAAAATAACAAAACAGAAGCTTTTGCGCATTCAAACATTTTTCTAAAATCAATCATCATAGCTTTTGTGTTGATTCCAACTCTCAAAAATCACATTTAACCATATATATCTAAATATGTAATAATATTAAGGTTTGCATGCAGTGAATTTGGACTAGTACCAAAATAATGCTATATAGGCATTTCTATTCACTTTAAATCATTAAAAATTAAACTTAGACTTATTAAAATATGATCCAACCCTTAAATCACATTCCCATATGTTAGAATATATGGTGATGACATGTGTCCACATGATCCTATATTTTAATTGGAGAATATTAAATCTTAGTTAATTTTAATGAGTATAAATTACTTTTCTCAAATAAAAAGAATAAAACTAGTTCTTTAAACCTTGTGATGTTTGTGATGATAATAGATCATCAAATGTGTGTCTTAGTGTGATAAGTAGACTAGTTAAGTATTGTTTGGTGATTGTGTATTCCGTATGTATTTATAGACGATAGTACCGACCAAGTCTACGAGGAGGAGGAGTTCTACCCCGAAGAAGACGAGGAGAATTTCAACCACTACACCAACCAAGGCAAGCCATCATTAACAATGCAAGCTAAACCTTGAAACCTAGATAACCTAAGCAAATGCATTAGTCATGCTTTGGTTATACCATTGTGACTTATACCTACTCCAAGTTTTATTTACAAGCTTTACTTTCTTTACCAAAGTTTCTTACTTGTTTATAGATAGCATAAAGAGTATAAAACTTGACCTATCAAGTTAGACTTAGATGTCATTCTATGGCATGAGATTGAGATTAGCACCCCACCTTAGTGAACACTCTTAACTTAGTAGCTTAGAGCTAAACCAAAACTTGATCACTTTAGATGGGAATACTTGGTGAAAATGACTTGTGAAAACCTTGGAATGATGAGTCATTCTATTGAGATGTTTTGACATGTGTTGAGAAACACAAAAGGTTTATGATGATGATGAAAATGTTGAGGCATGAGCCTTAGCCCTTTTATAAAAACTGATGGTTGGGTTCGGATGCGATACCATTCCAATTTTACCGTACAACCACAATACCTGAATTGGGTAAGGCTTAACCAGAAGTTTATATGCATTAGTATTAGTTCCCCCGCGGGAGAGGTTTTAGCTGAGGCTACCTCTCAATATTGTCCACCTATGCAGTGCCCAGGATGACAGATGGTCATGGCTGGGAGGCCATGCTCATAGGAGAGGTGCTTATACTAGGGTGTGTAAAGGAAAGGTTATGTTTGATTATCTGCATACCAAGTATGATGATTCAGGGTTATCCCTGACAGATGTATCGAATCTTGTGGTGAAAGTGTACCACCTCTGTGGAGTGTCAAACTATTCGAATAGCCGCATCCGCGGTTATGGACAGTTGGAGTGGCCATACTATTCCGTTGTCAGATGTTTTCAAAATGACTTATGAAATGAATTGTGACTTGACTTGACCACAACAGAGTTGTGACTGTGACAACTAAGTTCCCACTTAGGTGTTTTCAAACTTTATTTCATCTTTCTTTGTTTCTGAACTCAGCTTAGGTTTCAAACTTAGCTTTACAACTAAACTTAGAACTTAGCATCCTACTAGAACTATCTTACTTGTTAGTGGTAGTTTGCGAGTACTTAAAGAGTACTCATGGCTTTGTCCCTGGCTATTCCTATGGCCAGACTATGAGGAGGACTACCCTAAAGGAGGACAGCAGGACAGCTACGACAACTAGGATCATCTCCCATCGTCAGCATTGCCTGTGACACTGAAGATGGACCCCACCGCTACGCTATTTATTCTGCTACTTGATTGTACTAAGCTGGATCATGAGATCCTTTATTCGTGTAAGACCTTATTATGGTTTGTAATGGATGATGTACTGTGATATCCAATCTCTGTTATGTCTCGCAAAAATGGTAATCCTGGGATTGTGATGTATGGCATAACAGGCATCTGGGATTAAAAATCTGGGTGTTGACAAGTTGGTATCAGAGCCATCCTGACCATAGGAGACCCTAGTTAGAATGGACGTCCGAAACAAAAACTTAGTTTCCAAAATCAAAGTGAGTATTTGTGAAAACTATTTCCTCTCTTACCCTTGGGTTTCTTTCTCTCAAAAAAATTGCATGTTCCTCAAAATTCTTACACTACTACATAAAACTTTGACACACTTGATCACGTCACTAACTTTCTCATCCAAAATTCTTATAGATGGAAACTCAATACAGCTAGTTCTACCAGTTGGGCAACGGAGGCCAACTGATCTTCGAGAGGGATCTGGATTCACTGTCTGAGTACTTGGAGCGTCCTCATCCGAAATTACTTGGAGCTCAACTCCCTGGACCCCAAGTAGGAGATTTACAATGGCTAGTAACTGCTGATCTTCGAGGCAAGATAGAAGCACCAATGTCCGAGCGGATTCAGTTCTCCGTGAGAGAGAACAACTGGCTAGATGGATTAGCCAGGGCAATGCATGAAGCTCTCGCACGTCTTTGCGCCCAGAGTGTCAACCTAATCCAAGGAACCCGCTTCGTTCACTATGCAAGACGTGATTCAATGGGAATGCCGCTAGAGGTGCCAAGTCACCCACTATTGAAGCGTCAAGTGGAGAACCTCGACTTCCTGCTGTACGACCGCCAGAAGAAGTTGGACAATGCTAGAGAGTTCGCCAACCACAACCTCGCCCTTGCCGCCCAGAAGGCCCAGACTTTCTCACTGCTAGTCAAGGATCGTCAGTCTCTTCGTCGTCAACGCGCAAAGAAGGATCGCACCATCGATCGTCTCCACAAGAAGGTAGCCAAACTCAAGAAGACCATCAAGGAGCAAGAAGCTCAGCTTGCAGCAAAAGAAGAAGAAGAGGAAGGTGAAGATATCCAAGGAGATATTGACTCATACCTCAGCAATGATGATGACTATTTGGAGGATGATGCCATGGACTTCTACACCAACGATGATGACTTCGACTTCATCGATGATGAATAGATGCACTAGAGCACTATTGTAGGAGTAATGAGTATCAATCCCATTGTATCGTAGCTTACAGAATGGTTCTTAAAACCATATGTTTTCCTTATGTTGTGGTGTGTGTGTGTTTGTATCGTGTGCTTTGCTTGAATGAATGAAAAGAAGTTAGTTGCAAAACCTGAGTCAAACTCAAAGTTTTAGCTTTGAAACCAAAACCATGAACCTTAGAACTTCCCTATTACCCCTTTATCTACCTCAATCTTCAGATGACTCGTGGAAACCAAGGAGGGAGCAGCTCATCACAAGACCCAATGCTGTAGATTCTGCAGACTCTCATTGCAGACCGTGAAGCTAGTAGGGCAGAGCGCCAAGCTAATCTAGCAACCCTGCAGCAGATTGCCCAGATGGCTCACAACAATCAGAACCATGGAAATCAGGATCATCATGGATCCAAACTCAAAAACTTCCAGAATACCAATCCCCCAATCTTTAGCACTTCGGAGAACCCACTAGATGTTGATGACTGGTTGCAGACAATGGAGAACAACTTAGAAGTAGCCGGAGTGGATGCCAACGAGAAGGTTCTTTTGCCATCCACTACTTGGCAGGAGATTCAAGAACAAGGTGGAACAGCACCCGCATGATGAACCATGGTCAAGTGATGACATGGGAAGCCTTCAAAATAAAGTTCAGCCGCACCCCACGTGCCGCAGGGTCTAGTCACCAGAATGAGGGATGAATTCAGAGAGTTGAAGCAAGGCAGAATGACTGTAGTGGAGTACCGTGATAGATTCTTGTCCCTCGCCAGGTATGCACCTGATGAGATCAAAACGGAGGCCAAGAAGAAGGAGAGATTCCTGAACAGACTGCATGATGAGATGCAGACAGTTCTCATCAACATCCGTTTCGAGGATCTCGAAGAGCTAGTCGACTCTGCCATTCAGATGGAAGGGAAGATCAATCAAGCAAACGACAACCGCAAATGTCGGATGATGCACCAAGCTAGATCCAATAGTCACCCGAAGTACCGTCCCAACCCTTCTGCCGGATATGCCCCGCGGAACAATCGACCCCCAATTTCTCGCCCAAGCTACCCCAACCGTAGCGGAGGAAATGTGAAGTCCGGAGGAAACAACAATCACCTCGGCAACTCCAGCAATTTCAATCGTGCACCTCCCAAGCACAACAACAACAACACTGCACCCAGAACTGGAAGCAATGTTGTACCCGTGGCAGCAAAAGACAAGTCTCGGATTACTTGTTTCGAGTGTGGAGTGAAGGGTCACTACTCAAATGAGTGTCCCAAGAAGATTGCCGCCACTACCAATGTGAATGCCCCCGCTCAACAGAAGCGTCGTGTTCAACCCGGAAGAAGATTCGCCCCAGGGAACCCTCACAACCGCAACGGCCGTCTCTTCCACATGAACGCCGAAGAATCCCAAGAAGCGCCAGATGTAGTGCTGGGTATGTTTTCTGTCAACTCAGTTTTAGCAAGAGTGTTGTTTGATTCTGGAGCATCGCACTCATTTGTCACCGAAGAATTTGCATGCACTAGTAAGATTCACCCAACCAACTTGAAGCATGTCATGATAGTTCAAATACCTGGTTCAACTACAAAAGCTAGGAAAATTTGCAAAGTTGTACCTATCAGAATACATGGGATAGATTTTTATGCCAACTTAATAGTACTTGGAACCAAAGGTTTGGAGGTAGTACTAGGAATAGACTGGATGTCAAAGCATAAAGGATTGATTGACTGTGCCAAGAAAGCCATCACCATGACCAGTAGCTCTGGAGTCTCAGTAGAGCATATATCTGAAACCTTGCCCCGTCAATTCAAGTGCAACAAGAGTTTAGCCCTACCCACCATAGACCAAGTCAGAGTAGTCTGTGAATACCCCGACGTATTCCTAGATGAATTGCCCGGTATGCCCCCGAATAGGGATATTGAGTTCATTATTGAACTAATCCCCGGAACTGGACCCATATCCCAGAGACCCTATAGTATGAACCACTCAGAGTTAGTGGAATTGAAGAAGCAACTGGATGCTATGTTGGAGAAAGGCTTGATTCAACCAAGCACATCGCCATGGAGATCGCCCGTGTTATTCGTCAACAAGAAGGATGGAGGCAACCGTTCGTGCACAGATTACAAGAAGTTGAATGACGTCACAATCAAGAACAAGTACCCTTTGCCAAAGATAGAGGATCTATTTGATCAGTTGACTGGTGCCAGAGTGTTCTCTAAGATTAATCTTAGGACTGGTTATCACCAACTTAAGATTCGTGCAACGGATATTCCAAAGACCGCCTTTACCACCAGATATGGATTATATGAGTATACGGTTATGTCTTTTGGATTAACCAATGCCCCTGCTTATTTCATGAATCTCATGAATAAGATCTTTATGAATTTTCTAGATAAGTTTGTCGTTGTGTTTATCGACGATATCCTTATCTACTCCAAGTCAGAGGAAGACCATGAGCAACATCTGAGAATCATCCTTGAAACCCTTAGAGAGCATCGGTTGTATGCCAAGTTTAGCAAATGTGAGTTTTGGCTGAAAGAAGTAGGATTCCTAGGACATATTATGTCTGCTGGAGGAGTCGCTGTTGATCCCACCAAGATCATAGATGTTGAATAATGGGAAGCCCCAACCACTCAAACCCAAGTCCGTGCATTTCTCGGATTAGCGGGATACTACCGCAAGTTCGTGGAAGGATTTTCGAGCATAGCAAGACCCATGACCCAATTGTTGAAGAAGTACAAGAAGTTTGAATGGACCGACAAATGTGAAGCAAGTTTCCAAGAGTTGAAGAAGAGATTGATTTCAGCCCCAGTATTGATCATGCCAGATATCAAGAAGCCGTTTGATGTGTACTGTGATGCATCCAAGATTGGCCTCGGATGTGTATTGATGCAAGAAGGCAAGGTCATCGCATATCTATCTCGACAACTGAAGCAACATGAGCAGAACTATCCTACCCATGATCTTGAGTTAGCAGTCGTAGTTTTGGCATTGAAGACATGGCGTCATTACCTCATGGGTAATCGCTGTGAGATTTATTCAGATCACAAGAGCTTGAAGTATATTTTCACTCAGAAGGAGCTGAATATGAGGCAAAGGAGATGGATAGAGTTAATCAAGGATTATGACCTTGACATTCACTATCACCCGGCAAAGCCAATGTGGTAGCGGATGCTCTTAGCAGATTGTTGTGTAGGCTAAACACTATGATCAAGGAGAAGCAACCAAGTTTGTATGAGGATTTGGAGCAGTTTAGAACTGAGCTAGTTAGCAAAGGATTTTTAGCTAGCATTGAACTTCAACCCACTTTGATTAGCCAAATCAAGGAAGCCCAGAAGGGAAATGAAAGTATCGTCGGAATCAAACATCGTATTGGTACAGAAAAGGTACCTGGATTCACCAAAGATGAAGAAGGAGTTATGTGGTACAAAGGACGTGTCGTGTGCCAATTCGATTAGCGAAGCAAGTTATCATGCAAGAAGCTCATGATACTCTTTATTCTATCCACCCTGGAGGAACGAAGATGTATCAAGATTGGAAAGAGCAATTTTGGTGGCACAAGATGAAGAGAGAAATCGGAAGCTACATCGCCAAGTGTGATATCTGTCAGAGAGTCAAAGAGGAACACCAGAGGCCCACAGGACTGTTGCAACCATTGCAGATTCCGAAATGGAAATGGGATTCTGTCGGAATGGACTTTATCACCGGTTTGCCTACTTCTATTAGGGGAAATGACTCGATCTGGGTCATCGTTGATAGACTGTCCAAGGTAGCTCATTTTATACCTGTCAAGACAACCTACCAGAGTTCGAAGCTAGCAGAGTTGTACATTGCTAGAATCGTCAGTTTGCATGGAACCCCCAAGACCATAGTGCCGGATCGAGGAACCCAATTTACCTCGAGATTTTGGCAAAAAGTCCAAGAAGGATTAGGGACCAAGTTGAATTTCAGCACAGCTTATCACCCGCAAACCGATGGACAGACTGAAAGCGTCAACCAAATCCTAGAGGATATGTTAAGAGCTTGTGTGTTAGAGTATGGATCAAAATGGGAAGACTGTCTGCCTTTCGCAGAATTCTCATACACCAACAGTTATCAAGCCAATTTGCAAATGGCACCATTTGAGTTCCTATACGGAAGAAAGTGTCGTACCCCTTTGAATTGGTCGCAAGTACGAGAGAGTCAGATTTTTTGACCCGACATTCTCCGAGAAGCCAAAGAGAAGGTTCACAAAGTCCGTGAACACCTCAAGACCGCCCAATCTAGATAGAAGAGTTATGCTGAAAAGAGAAGGAGAGACCTGACTTTTAATGTCGGAGATTTTGTATATCTCAAGGTTTCACCATTGAAGGGAACGCAACGTTTTAGTCTGAAAGGAAAGTTAGCCCCCATATATATTGGACCCTTCAAGATTCTGAATCGCCGAGGAGAAGTATCTTATCAACTGGAACTGCCAGAGGAGATGTCAGCCATCCATAATGTGTTCCATATCTCGTTACTTCGCAAATGCCTAGAAGTGCCGGAGAAGACCGAAGTTTTCAAGAACATTGATCACCGAGCTGTTGATATCAACAAGGATCTGACGTATTGTGAAGTACCCATCCGTATCTTGGAGGAACCTTACAGAACCACCAGGACCCGGAGTATCAAATTTCTCAAGATCCAATGGAGCAACCATACCGAAGAAGAAGCCACTTGGGAGCAAGAAGATTACATTAGGACTGAGTTCCCAGATCTCTTTAGTTCCTAGTTTTCTTTCTTAAATCTCGGGACGAGATTTTGTTTAAGGGGGGAAGGTTTGTAACATCCCAAAATTTTAATCCAAGTTAATCAAGATCCAAATCACCCAATTTAGGGTTAACAAAAACTTTTTCTCTTTTAAAATATTTAAGCATGCATATGTGTGTTGCATTAAATAGGAGTTGTTTTGAAATGCCATGATTGTTTGTTCTAATGGTTCTAAAATGATTCTAAGATGAATTCCACATCATCTAGATCATTCCCAACAAAAAACCAAGGAAAAAGAAATCAAAAAGAATTAATAAAGGAATGGTCACTTTTGCCATTTTAATCACCTAGCCCACTTTGGGTGTTCCTAGCACTCAAATTCCAACAGAGACCATTGTGGATCTTTGCACCCCTTGCTAGTACAAGTAGTGATGTGCCAAGGCCCACTTTGTGATCTTCCAAAAACATTTGAACTCTAAATTTAAATGACATTTGAAAATGGAATCTAGTTCATATGTATAGATCACACTTTTTCAAAAACCATCCAAATGAACACAATTTAAAAATCCCAAGCAACCACAGATGCTTAAGCATGTGACAAACCACTCCACCAAAAATCTCTGAAAAATTCAAAAGTTTTCTTCATGCGGCCATTTAATCAAACACTTGGCATGCACTGATCACACTCTAGTTTAGGTTCACTATTTCTACAGGGTTTTGCCACCCATTTGCACCCCATTTAATCTCTCTCTCCCTCTTTGATCTAACCAAGCTGAAACCAACCCATCCCCTAGTCCTTAGCGCCAGTGCCACACCGCCCCGAGGCCATGCTCGCTGGCCAACCTTGCCAACGCCGCAGCAGACCGCCAGCCCCTCTCCACCGCTCTAGGAAGCAAGGCATGACCTCACCGCCATCCATGGTCCACCCCATGACCACTGCACGCCCTGGACCACCGAGGACAAGCCCCGCACTATCCTCTCTGCACCGCGCCAGAGCACGCCAGAGCGCCATCACCGCCAGCACGCCACACGCCAGGCCCTCGACACTGCATCGCTGGCCGCCCCTTGACCACCTCACCCCTCGAGACATGGCCGTACCCCGCCGCACGACCCACACTCACCGGGAACCGCGTCGAGCACCGCCTCTGTCCCCCAGAGCGCGCGATGCTCCCGACCGTTAGCCACTGCCCCTAGCATCGCCGTAAAGCCGTAGAGGACCGCCAGGAGGCAAGCCACTGTCCGCCTATGCTGCCCATGCTGATAGCACCCTGTATCATCGTCACCGACGAGCTCGCCGTCGCCCTCTCGGTCCCCTCGTCGCGCCTATATAAGGAGGCCTCCCCAACATGAAATCGCCACACTATTAAACTCTCCTCTCACCACCAGTCCTTACCCACCTCTCGCCGGAGCCGCTCGAGCAGCAAGTCGCTGGAATTGAGCCGGAGACAGTCGCAGCAGAGGAGGAGACGCTGCCATTGATTTCGTCCACCTCAGCCGCTGCCGCGACTTCGCATGAGCTCGCCGTCATCTCATCGTTCGTTTGCTCGCCTCGCCGCACTCGCTGGAGCCTTGGTATGCCCTCACCGCACCCCCACCGAGCCGCTAGGGTTCAGCCTCGCCGGCGAAGAGTCCGTCGTCGACGATAAGCCCCAGCCGTAGATCTGCATTCTAATCCTGCGGTCCATATCGCCACGTACCGCTTCGTGTGTAATGAGCCACTAACAGGCGAGACTCCCTGTCAGCAGTCCTCAGCACAGCGCAGTGAATCTGGGCCGGCCCGTTAGTGTTCCCGCGCGACCCAGTTAATTCAAATTGAGATTTTTTTCCTTTTTAGCTGAAACTTAGTTTTGTCCCTTAGTTTGAAAATCAATTCAGAGAGTTATACAAATCCAAATTGAGTGATTCCAATTTTGTTGGAAAGCTAATGAAAATCTCTATCCAAGACCGTTGGATTTAAATCAATTAGAGTTATAGATTTCTCCTAGATAAAATAACAAAACTTAAGCTTTTGCACATTCAAACTTTTTTCTAAAATCAACCATAATAGCTTTTGAGTTGATTACAACTCTCAAAAATCACATTTAACCATACCTATTTGAATATGTAATAATATTAAGGTTTGCATGCAGTGACTTTGAACTAGTACCAAAATAATGCTATATAGGTATTTTAGTCACTTTAAATCATTAAAAATTAAACTTAAACTTATTAAAATGTGATCCAACCCATAAATCACATTCCCATATGTTAGAATATGTGGTGATGACATGTTTCCACATGATACCATATTTTAATTGGAGAATATTAAATCTCAGTTAATTTCAATGAGTAGAAATTACTTTTCTCAAATAAAAAGAATAAAACTAGTTCTTTAAACCTTGTGATGTTTGTGATGATAATAGATCATCAAATGTGTGTCTTAGTGTGATAAGTAGACTAGTTAAGTATTGTTTGGTGATTGTGTATTCCGTATGTATTTCTAGACGACAGTACCGACCAAGTCTACGAGGAGGAGGAGTTCTACCCCGAAGAAGACGAGGAGAATTTCAACCACTGCACCAACCAAGGCAAGCCATCATTAACAATGCAAGCTAAACCTTGCAAGCTAGATAACCTAAGCAAATGCATTAGGCATGCTTTGGTTATACCATTGTGACTTATACCTACTCCAAGTTTTATTTACAAGCTTTACTTTCTTTACCAAAGTTTCTTACTTGTTTATAGATAGCATAAAGAGTATAAAACTTGACCTATCTAGTTAGACTTAGATGTCATTCTATGGCATGAGATTGAGATTAGCACCCCACCTTAGTGAACACTCTTAACTTAGTAGCTTAGAGCTAAACCAAAACTTGATCACTTTAGATGGGAATACTTGGTGAAAATGACTTGTGAAAATCTTGGAATGATGAGTCTTTCTATTGAGATGTTTTGACATGTGTTGAGAAACACAAAAGGTTTATGATGATGGTGAAAATGTTGAGGCATGAGCCTTAGCCCTTTTATAAAAACTGATGGTTGGGTTCGGATGCGATACCATTCCAATTTTACCGTACAACCACGATATCTGAATTGGGTAAGACTTAGCCAGAAGTTTATATGCATTAGTATTAGTTCCCTCGCGGGAGAGGTTTGAGCTGAGGCTACCTCTCAACGTTGTCCACCTATGCAGTGCCCAGGATGACAGATGGTCATGACTGGGAGGCCATGCTCATAGGAGAGGTGCTTATACTAGGGTGTGTAAAGGAAAGGTTGAGTTTGATTATCTGCATACCAAGTATGATGATCTGTGGTTATCCCCATGATGTATCGAATCTTGTGGTGAAAGTGTACCACCTCTGCAGAGTGTCAAACTATTCGAATAGCAGCGTTCGCGGTTATGAACAGTTGGAGTGGCCATACTGTTCCGTTGTCAGATGTTTTTAAAATGATTTATGAAATGAATTGTGACTTGACTTGACCACGACAGAGTTGTGACTGTGACAACTAAGTTCCCACTTAGGTGTTTTCAAACTTTATTTCATCTTTCTTTGTTTCTGAACTCAGCTTAGGTTTCAAACTTAGCTTTACAACTAAACTTAGAACTTAGCATTCCTACTAGAACTATCTTACTTGTTAGTGGTAGTTTGTGAGTACTTAAAGAGTACTCATGGCTTTGTCCCTGGCTATTCCTATGGCCAGACTATGAGGAGGACTACCCTAAAGGAGGACAGCAGGACGGCTACGACAACTAGGATCATCTCCCATCGTCAGCATTGCCTGTGACACTGAAGATGGACCCCACCGCTACGCTATTTATTCCGCTACTTGATTGTACTAAGACTGGATCATGAGATCCTTTATTCGTGTAAGACCTTATTATGGTTTGTAATGGATGATGTACTGTGATATCCAATCTATTATGTCTCGCAAAAATAGTAATCCTGGAATTACGATGTATGGCATAACAGGCATCTGGGATTAAAAATCTAGGTGTTGACAGCAGAGGTCAAAATTAGGAATGTCGCTCTTATAGTTTTGTTTGGGGCAGTTATGGTGTATTGTGCCCTGTTTGTAAGGGGCTTTGTTTGAGTATAATGCATGAGCATTGTACAATGTAGCTAATTTAGTATTTATGTTGTTTGCTTGTATCTTGTACAATGTGTATGAAATTTTAGTATGATTCGTGATAAGATGGCTACTGTCCAGATTGATGTACGGTGTTGGCTCGCGAGCTACATTTGGCTGTGCAAATATGTCTTTACTCTTACCTATTGGTATCACAAAAAAAAGGCTGAATTAACCTAGATTACTTCTTGAAAATGAACTAAACACCAACACAAATAAAAAAGGCTGACTTTGAACATTTATCGGTGCAACCACTTGCTACTGCACAAAATTAAGTAAAAAAAATACCAACTTTTAGTGTTAAGACAAGACAAAACAGGACATGTTCGAAATCACAAAAAATAGCTAAACTAAACTACATTAGTGCTTCAAAATGACATATAGGCTATCACAAACAACTAAAACCACTAATCGGTGTCACAATACGGTCTGTCGGATGGTGCGTAAGGACGGAACATGATATGGCCAAAAATCATCGAAATCAACACCTGCATAGAGAGGAAGCATCTATAAACACTCGCACAACCAAATCCATCGTCGAAATCATCTAGGTCATCGACGGTCATACGTCTATGAACCCAATCGGAATCCCACTCCGTGGCGGTCGAAACCGAGCTCAGCGGCGGTTGAGTAGCTATGGCAAGAGAGGAGATGACACTTACCACAATTCGGATCCTCTTCGTCTCATCTGCGTAGGTGCGGATCCCATGTCGCGACGGCACAAGAGGTGAGCTCTTTGTCTGTCATCGCCGTGGCGAGAGAGGCAACTGTCCATCAGGACCGCCTCTCCAAGTGGTAAGTGGCAACGATTAAGGAGTCGGTTCAGTTGGACCAAGACCGAAATAAGAAAAATAATGGAGTCAGTTTTGTAAATTTCCGGCGGCTGTCGGTTCGAATGACATACTTGCCGATGCTTCGGATTTGGCAATGGCTTCTCTGCAAGTTTACGGATCAAGCGTGTGACGTCCCGCTGGCCGTTTCATACAAAATTTTACTCCCTCCATCTTAAAATAGATACCACGCCAACACAGGGTATAACTTTTTTTTTTATGAAGCTGCACGGGACAAGTATTTGTGTGAGCAGTGCGAAGGTCGATCGAAAGACTCAAAAGACTTTGGCATGGGCGGCCACACGCTTTGTTCCCCAACTGCACGAGAAATCATGATGACGAGAATCATGGACAGAGTCGCGTTGTCATGGCGGGCCTGGCGTGGTGGTGGACATACGTACGGCAGCTTGCGAGCTAAGCGAAATGATACCAGGTCGCGCATGATGATGGCCCCTTTCCGACAGGACGAGAATAACCGCAGTAGTGAATAATCCGCTGAAACTACTTTGATCTTCTCCTCCCTTCCGGCGAGGCAGGGGTTTGCCTGAGCGCGAACCGTCGACGAGCTTGCGCCAAACGCGCCGGCGGCCGCCTCGGTAAACCGAAAAGAGGAAAGGCGGCCGTGCCTAAAGAGCGAAAGGAACCTCGGCCCTCCTTTTCCTTCTTTCGAGGTATGTGCGTATGCGTGCAGAGGCAAACTGGCAAAGCATCCTTCCTACGCCCACCTGATCGATCGATCGATCGACCGATCGGGGAAAAGGGCAGGAACGACGGCGCGGGTGCCGATCCCCAGGCTGGGCTGCTGCCGCGGGTGGAGAAAGGAAAAGCGGCGGGAATATTTGGGAGTCTGCTCCGATGGATGCCCCTTTGCAGCGTCGCGGGCGGCCACCTGCTTCGATCCCTCACCGAGCAGTGAGCAGTCTCTCTCTCTTCTCCTCTGCTGCCGCCTGCGACGTACTCCTACTACGCGCCGCCAGAAAGCAGAGCAGCGAAAGCGAAAGTGCCGCCGCGTGCATGCGATGCGAGGAAGGGCGTGCTGGATCTCCTCCTTGGATCGGCCACCGGGGTCGCGGTGGGATCATGGTCGATCGGGCCAGACGGCTTTGTTTTCTGTGCGCGGCAGTAGTAGTTTCCCGGTCGGGCCACCAATCCGGCCGAATCAAAACGTGGTAGTACCAAGTTTTGTACTACGTACTAGTACTATACGCGTTCCAATTCGTACACAAGGGCACAGACTCACCTCGTGCTCCCATTCGGGCACCACATCCTTTCTTGATTAGTATCTTCCTGTCTAATTGGGTGGTTCCCCTCCCCCTCTCTCTCCAAGGAACAGTGCTTTACATCCACTAATTTTTATGTTAGTTGGAAGAGCATATCGTGTCCCCGAATGACGTCCGGCAAAAGTACCGGATCGGGCACGCCGCCAAGCCGTGCTGCTTGGGACAAGCCTGTTCCAGTCACGTGTCTTGAACGGCGCCGTTCAACCAAACGAAACTCATTAAACCGTTTAACCAAACGAAACTCATTAAAATTACGATGAAAATTTACAAGGCGGGTGAAAGCTTAATCAGATCTTCGTGAAAACGATCACGTGAAACCTGACCTGAGTGCTCCAGAGGAAAGCTTAGACCAAGTTCAGGTTCCGTGAGGTCTCACACAGCTACATACGCGCGTACATTGTCCTGGGAAAAGAATAATATAGAGTAGAATATGTCCACATTGTAAAATTATTAACGGTGAAAATGGTATCTTCCACCTATTCTTGATTCTCACTATTTTATCATCATTTCATCCAGACTTAAAATTGTGAAATCATTTTTCTACGCAAATCAATATCTTCCAAGAGAGGCTTCCAACCATCAATTCTCCAATTAAGCAAACATTTCTCTATCTGATTCTTATCAAGCGCGACTACTGGCAACTACGACGTAGTTCCCGAACGACGACTTCTCCGGACGTCACCAACCTCTTCGACAACCTCAACATGGACGACACAGCCGGTGTTACTGTTGCGGCTACTACTGCCGCCGCTGCTATTCAACCTGCACTATACGTGATCTCAATCTCTCTCTTTCAAATTATGCTAGAGTTTCTAGTTCTAGCGTTTGGTGTAGATGTGATAGGTTTATCTTGTATAGATGTAATCTGTTCATCTACTCTGTTGATCTGCATGATTACTTTGGGTACTGTTCGTATGATCGTGCTTTACCACTTTATTATTCGGATTAAATTATATGAAACTTTTGTTTATATTTTCAACAGATTTATGCGTACGTCTTAGATTGCTGCTTGAATTTTTTTTGCTTTTCAGTGTAGTTTGAGACTTCGTGAACTTGTTGTTTGATTAATAAATGTAAGCAGCGCAAGATTTACATGTACATTTACTATTTATTTTCGAATAAAGCCTTCATAATTTGTTTCCTGAATGTAAAAAAGGTTTTTGTGTTTCTAAACTAATGTCGATCTTGAAGAAAAAGTTCACGTATCCAGGAAAAGGAGAATGGGTGTAGTTATCGCTTACATGAACGGGTTGCGATCGTGGAGACGGCCGCCTACAGCCCCATATAGGGTTTCGCGTTTCTCTCGCCGGTGATGTGGCCGGTCTGCTCCGTCTTCGGTGACCTTGGGTCTCCGGAAGTGTTGTCAAGACCAACACCAGCTAAGCTCTACTTCAGGCTATCAACGGCCAAGATGGGATGTTACCGCTTCGCCTCATCCTACGTTGTACCTTAAATTAGCTTAAATTCAGTTTCTTAAATTCCATCTGAATTGTAAGTTTGGATAATTTTGTATCGCGGCTCCTCTGGGTACTCATTATAACCAGGGAGAGAGGGTGGTTGGGCGACGCGATCAATATGAAACCCTAAATCCTATTTTTGCCTTCCTATTCGTACCTATCTTGCCTTTCCTTTTACTGCAATTTATCCCAATTCCAGTTTTTACTTGCATTAAATTCTTGTTATTGTTCTTCTCGATTGCATCTCCAGTTCGGGATCCCCTCCACCATGCCCGGGTCCTGACAATTGGTATCTGGAGCCAATTTTTCCCCGAGCGCCTCCCTCCCACTCCACCCTCCATAGCCGAAACCAGACCCGAGGTTCCCTAAAGAACTCTTCTGTTGGGGTAAAATCCCTCCAGATCTGGATTGCGCATCAGGCAAGAAGCTCGCTCCGTGGAAACGATCCCTTCTCATGCCACATCGGAGAACTAGATCTCGGGAAAAGATGGCGGCTCTAGCAGAGGACGCCGCAATCCTGGCCGTAGTGCAAGCTCAAGTAGAAGAGGAAGCCGAGATTGTTCCTCGCTTACCTAGAGAAGTCCTCAACCTCAACCGCCGCATCGACCATCAGCAGTCAAGACTGACAGAATTGTCGTGGCCATGAATACAGCAGAGGTACCGCAGATTGCAGCGGCTAGGGAAGCAATACCACCCAACATTTCCACCCCACCTCCCCCACCAACCAATTTGAGCCCGATTGTGGAAGGGATTATGCCAAATCCTTCCCCCATCACTAACGCAGCACAAACCACCCAACCAAATTCAGCTCCTTTAGTATCCCCACCTGCTAATACAAACAATCACCAAAAGGCTGCACCTTCCGTAGCACATGAACAAACGAGGGCAAGTTCATCTTCCAACCCCCAACAATACCAGCAAACGACCACACCTCAGACAAACCCATCTTCCTACCAACAACCCCTCCCATCAAACCCAAACAACCCATATCAGCCAATATATCCACCACCATCACTTCCCCAACCAAACTACTATCCTCCACAACAACCAACCTACCAATGTTACCCTCCTCAACAAGGATACTATCACTACCCCCACCTCAAGTGCCTTATTACCAGCCTTACAATTTCCCCCAACAACCTTACAATTATCCACCCCCTCACCTACCCTTACTCCATATTATTACCCACCACCTCCAAAATCCCAACCAAATCATCCTAAACCGACCCAGGCTCACCTTACCACTCCACAACCACACAATACCCAAACGACCAAAAATAATTCCTCCACCCAAGAACCATACATTCGCACACCTAATGTAGAGTTACCCTTATTCTATGGAGAAAATGCTCAAAACTGGATAGAAGAGTGTGAAAGCATATTCCAACTCATTGAAATTGGTGATGAATCCAAGATAAAATGGGCAAATGCACATATCAGAGGCAAAGCCAAAACTTGGCTATCGAGCAGTAATTTGGAATTAATCATGTCAGATTGGCAACAGTTCTGTCAGCTCCTATGTGACAGGTTTCCATCTCCGGGTGAACATGATTCAATGGAGCAATTTTAACATTTAAAGCAGACAACCACAGTGAATAAATACATTGATGTATTTGAAGAATATATGATCAACATGTAGAGGGATGACCCGTACTTGACGGACAATTCCTTCCTGCTCGGATTTCTAAGTGGTCTGAAAGAAACAGTGAAGCATGCTGTCAAGAGCCACAACCCACCCAACCTAAAATCTGCATACTGGCATGCTAGGCATCAAGAGTTAGCATACCTGGCAGCCAACAAACACCCAGTTCCTACTGTTAATACATCCAGACCTACAGGACAAGGTGCATTCAAGCAATCCAACACCTTCAAAGACAAGTCAATGACCAAGTTACCTGATAAGCCTAGAGAAAAAGGTAAATGTTGGTACTGTCCTGAACAGTGGTCCATTGGACATAAGTGTACAACTATGAAGAGCATAGTACATGCCATTGAGCTGCAAGGCCATAGTGATTCTAAAGATGGGAATGAGCAAATGGATACATTTCATGATGCTCTCACAGATCCTGTAGTGCCAATATTGCATGACAAACAACTGGAAGCACCTCCTGTAAAAGCAACAGAAACCTTGATGCAAATTTCAGCTGAGGCCCTTCATGGTATACCTGGTGCCACTACACTCTCTGTATTGGTGAAAATTGGAGGACAGCAAGCCATTGCCTTAATTGTCAGTTGAAAGGGCATGTATGCTCTCATGTGTGGTTTTCGTAATTAATGACAATCCCTATGGACTAATGTGCAAATGGAGTCTCGCTTGTAGGTTTGTTCATTGGCATCGCTTTGACCATGTGTTGGTTTCAAGGATGAAAAAGAAGAAACATTGTCCAAGGGCTTTGTGCCTATTGGAATCAAGTAAAAGAAGAAGATCAAGTATGTCTTGAAGAAGAAGAAGATGGAGTTCCTCATGGCTTTCTTCAATACATCATCATCAAGAATTGATGTGCAAGCTCACGGTGCGCCATCTCTAGAAGATCTCGTGCTTGGAGCTTGCCTCCTCGGTGTTCATGGAGTGATGAAGACAAGGTCAAAGAAGAGGTTTTCCCATGGAGTATGGGGGAGCCATTCGCAAGTCTTCATCAAGCAAGAGCAAGCACGAGCAATCAAGAAAGATGTTCCATCTTGAAGGTGACAAGATCGTCTACATCAAGCTCAAGTGGGATGCTCAAGGCAAAGGTATGATCTTGATAGGATTTCTATTTTACCGGTCTCTTGTAGTGTTGGGAGACCGGGTTTAGGATAGATAGTCGTACTATCAAGAGGGGCCCTCGAGTGGGTGACTCGTTCATATCTTTCGGAGAGAGCTCAAACCTTTGCATACATAGCATTATCTTTCTTGGTTGTTGTTTGGTTCTTCTCCATGTGAGTATCTAGAGCTTGTGGTTATCTTCATAGTAAGCTCTAGTTCATCAAAAACAGATTTCCCTTGCATATCCTATTGCATTTTTGATCTTGCGAGTTTTTCGGCTTCACACTTTGGGAGATATCTCACATATATATTCATGATATTTTCTCCCTTTGTGATACCCAATATTTCACCTTTTGTTGGATTCTACTTTTTATTATCTTTCCAACAAAATTGGTTTCATCCCAATTGGAGTTTCCAAGCTCAACTTCTTGTGGTTTGGGTTTTGGAGGTTTTACCGGTTCGTCGCTTCTGAGAGGTCATACCTTTCTCCATTTTATTTTTATCCTCCCTTGTTGGACTATGATGTTTCTTTGCATAATCCTGTAGAGATTTTTGTTCTCTTTAAAACGAGTCCAAGGTCATCAAAATCGAAGTCCGGAGTCAAAAGTTATTAAAGTTTTCGTGCAACGTTGTCCAGCGTTTTTACTTGAGCGGTAGTACCGGCCCAAGTTCCGCCCGAAGTTCTGGTAAATCTCGTTTTTTTTAGTAACTTGTGTTTCTATTTACCGGTAGTTCTGGTGGGGCACCGGTATTTCCGGTGGGACGCGAATTTGGCTCGAACGGGCAGATTTCTCTTGCCCTATTTAAGGGCCCCCTCTTCCCCAAAGTTTCGCCAACTTTGGAGGTCATTTTTGCTAGCTCTTTCACTCTCTCTCCTCCATTGTTGACCTTCAAAAGCTTGCCCTCTTCCCTTCTCCCTCCCATGATTCTTGCATCTTTTTGAGGGATTTGAGAGAGGAGATCTAGATCTATAACCCCACCAAACCAAATCTCTTCTTTCTGAAGGAATCATTGGGATCTAGATCTTGGAGAGTTTTGTATTCTCCTCTTGTGTTCTTCCTCTCTTATTCCCCCAATAGCTTTTGTAGCTTTGGTGGAATTTGAGAGATAGGGACTTGCCTCTTACATTTGGTGCATAGGTTTGAGTTCTCCTCGGAGATTCGGCGAGTTCAAGCCCTTGGGCTTGTTTCTCTTGGGTTCTTGGAACCCTAGACAGTTGTGTGGAGTTGTGGTGTGTTCTTGGGGCCTTTAGTTGAGTTGTGAAGTTTCCCCAAGCTTGTTGGCCTATTGTGGAGCCTTTGTGGTGTTTCTTGGGAGCCCTCCAATTGAGTTGTGGAGCTTGCCCCAAGCCTTGTACGGGTTTGGTGACCGCCCTCAAGTGTCCCATAGTGGAACGTGAGTAGGCCTTTGTGGCGAACTCACGGTAGAATAGGGTGAGCCTTTTGTGGTGTCGGTGAGTTGCGTGCCTTCGCATCTTGGGGTGAGGCCTTGTGTGAGCATCGAGCCACCACACCTCGAGGTGAGCCACTTGTGGCGTTCGAAGTACATTGCGCCCCCGCACCTTTCCAACGGAGACGTAGCTTCTTTGGAAGTGAATTTTGGGAAACAAATCATCGTATTCGTGTCCATCGGTTATCTCTTAACCGAGCCCTTTACTTATGGAATTTACATTGTGATAGCCATAGTGCTTGAAGTATATTATCTTGCTATCACCTTGTTGCTTGTCTTGCTTAGCATAGGTTGTTGGTGTACTTAGTGAACCTAGTGAATATAGGTTTGGCTTGATAAATTAAACGTTAGTTTTATTCCGCATTTATTAGAGCCTAAACCGTTATAATTTTAAAATGCCTATTCACCCCCCCCCCTCTAGGCGACGTTCGTTTCCCTTTCAACAATGGCAGTACTAACACCTTCTCATACAATGCATTTGTCAAGAAGACCAAACTACAGATACAAGCAACAAAAGCACAAAGAGTTCTGGTAGCTGGAGGAGGAGAACTTCTCTCAGAAGGAGACATTCCTGATTGCCCTTTCACAATTAACAAAACATTTTTGCTTATACTTGCAAGGTCCTTCCCCTCAAAGGATATGACATGATACTCGGAGCCAATTGGTTAACTATGCACAGTCCTAATTATTATGATTGGGACCAGAGAATAGTCTCAGTTACAGTCAATGGCAAATGGTGCACCTTAATGGACATAGCAGCACCACTAGACAAAACAGTGATACTAGCCAAAGCATGTTCTAAGCTGCTGTTGCAAGGAGCACAAGCATTCTTGATTAGAACACCTCCTGAGAATAATGACAACACCAACTAAACCAATAAGGATAGCACCAATACACCATTCCCTATTCAAGATATTCTGGAACAATTTTAGGACATCTTTATTGAACCAAGTGGTCTACCTCCTAGCAGAACATGTGATCACTCCATTCCCATCAAGGAGGATGCACAACCACCTCATTTGAGACCATACAGAATGCCACATAAACAGAAAAACATTATGGAGGAACTCATCCAGAAAATGCTCAAGAATTCTGAAATCAGATTCAGTTCCAGCTAATGTTTTAAATAGCCGGCTATAGGCTATAGATGTGGCCTCCAGAAACAGTTATAGCCCGGCTATAGCCATCTATTTAAGGGGTTTCACACCTTTTAGCCGGCTATTGCACTTAGACGCACTATGCAAAAAAGGCTATAGCCCCGCTATAGCCCAGCTATAGATGGCTATTTAAAACTTTGGTTCCAGCCCATATTCTTCACCTGCAATCTTGGTAAGAAAGAAGGATAAGACCTGGAGATTGTGTGTAGATTACAAGAAACTAAATGCCTTGACCATCAAAAACAAATACCCCATTCCTGTAATTGAGGATCTGCTTGATGAATTACAAGGCACAACAATATTTTCCAAACTTGATTTAAGATCTGGTTATCATCAAATCAGAATGAAAGAGAAAGATATCCAGAAGACGACATTCAGCACTCACACGGGACACTGTGAGTATCTAGTCATGCCTTTTGGACTGATGAATGCCCCTGCAATGTTCCAACAGCTCATGAATAACATCTTCTCTGAGTACTTAAGGAAATTCGTCTTAGTCTTTTTTGATGATATCCTCATTTACAGCAAAAATCTAGCTCAACACAGACAGCACCTCTGCAAGGTACTGCAGATACTCAGGCTACATAAGCTCAAGGCACATTTGACAAAATGTACATTTGCCACCCCTACTGTGGAATATCTGGGGCACATCCTGTCTGGTGATGGAGTAGCTACAGACCCTCCAAAATAGCTGAAATCACAAGCTGGCACACACCCAAGAGTATCAAGCAATTGAGACAATTCTTGGGCCTCACAAGCTACTATAGAAGATTTATCCAAGGATATGCTTCCATATGTAGACCCCTACATGATATACTCAAGAAAGATTCCTTTCTCTAGACCAAACAGCAAGATTAGGCTTTCAATGCACTGAAATTAGCCATGACTTCATGATGACCCACAAGTATAGGGGGTGTATCGCAGTATTTTCGATAAGTAAGAGTGTCGATCCCAACGAGGAGCAGAAGGTGCTGGCTAGTGGTATGGATCAGGAATTCTCTGCAAATACTTAGCAAAAGGATTTTTAGTGGTTTTTGATAAAGCAAGTAAATAAAGTACGAGTAAATAAAAGACAATAAGAATAAATGTAGCAAGTGGCCCAATCCTTTATGCAGCAAAGGACAAGCCGGTTGTATTACTTAAGATGACCAAACGTTCTCGAGGACACACGGGAAGACTGTCAAGTGCTTTCGCGTCATATAGTTGATTAATCTTCTTTAGCTTGCTAAGTGTTGTGTGGGTGAACCTGTGCTAATGTACCGACCTTCCTAGGACTAATACATACTTGTGATTATACCCCTTGCAAACATCCGTAAGTACAAGAAAGTAATTAAGGTAGAAACCTAACCACGACTTTAAACTCTAAGACCCTGATGTCCCTTGTGTAATGGTTTCCTAACGGGGGTTCAGGTTTCTGTCACTCTGGCAACCCCTACGATTAGTAGCCAAATAGACAATGCATTCCCCTAGGCCCATATAGGTGAAGTATCATGTAGTCGATGTTCACATGACACCACTAGAAGAAGTACACCACAACTTAAATATCAAACCGTTGAATCTTTTTCAACACAATTCCACTACTAACAACATGACTTCTCCCATGTCCTCAAGAACAAAACGAACTACTCACAAGACATCATATGGATCATGACCAGAGATGGAATAATGATGTATAACAATCTGAACATAAAAAATAATTCAATGGTTCACCCAATAGCATCAACTACAAAGAGTAATCAACACCGGGAAAGTTTTCCCTAAGAACTATGCAAGATTCAACCCAATTGTTACCGCAATATAGAGATGGTGATGAGGGTGCTGATTGTGATGATGGTGGTGATGATGATGATGATGATGATCCCGATGAAGTCCAGCTTGATGGTGGTGTTGATGGCGACGATCTCCCCTCTCTGGAAAGGAATTCCTGGCAGAAATCTGTCTACCGGAGAGATCTTTCTCTCTCGGTGTTTTCCGCCTGCAGGCGGCGTAATCTTTCGTGGTCGCTCCCGAGTATTAGGGTTTGGGAGGATTATATACGCCGAGGAGAGCCGAGGTGGGCTGTATGCCACACCACCTGGTGGCGCGGCCTAGGCTAGCCCGCGCCAGGGGTGGTGTGGGCCCCTTGTGGCCCATCTCCACTCCTTCTAGCAGTCTTCGTCTTCTGGAAAAATAGGATTTTCCGTATATTTTCTCGGATTTTCTGATCTTCGCGAATTTTGCCTCCAAACATCACCTTTTCCATCAGAATCCTGACTGCAGCGGTCCATGCTCCAAAAGTCATCAACCATGCAAAAACAGATGAAATAACATAAGTATCATCTCTTAATATGAAATATATCAATAAATAACAATGAATTATGATATAGAATAGTGATTCAAAATGGACGTATCAACTCCCCCCAAGCTTAGACTTCACTTGTCCCCAAGCGAAACTGAGCTCAATAAACATGACCTCAGGTTTACGGAGTGAAGAGTCGATAAAAGAATACGGACAAGAAGCATCACATTCATCAATACATAGATCATAGTAGAAGACAACTCACTGTTATATAACTTAACTTGCAATAAGTAAAGGAAACACAATAAAGATACATAAAGTAAATCATAATTGGTAATGGCAAACTTAGCTCTTGGTCGAAGAATAGTTGATAAATTGCTAGAGTTCACAAATAACTGATTTTCAATGACAGCTTTCAAAGTAGTAAACACTAAGATAAGAGCAATGTGCAAAACAAGGAACATAAGAAACATGATTAAATAGATCATCATATGAATGAGTGAAACACAACAACTCAAAATACTTGCTGAGATAGAAGGGAGTAGGTTTACTGACTCAACTAAAAAGTAAAAGAAAGGCCCTTCACAGAGGGAAGCAGGGATTTCAAGTTTCATAAAGAGCTCCCAAAAATTATGATACTTATTAGCTTTCAGCTCTCATGGCCCCTATCATAGGCATCTTTAGGTGATTAAGGTTAAAGTGACACAACTAAGAGGATATGGTTGACAAGTTATAAGTTGAAATCTCATGCCCCTTACTTACGAGTACCAAACTTCATGCTACTCAACTTCAGTCATGTCATTGTAAGTACATGTGTATCATTGAGAACCGCCAATGGGGTACCCCTTGCACATGATACATGAGCTATCCCATAATCAAAATGACAAGGCAAGCAGACAATGAGCATCTCAGCGATCCTTTTATTTGCTATTTGCATAGATTTTTATTGAAGATGCTTCATAGAATGCTCACTATAGTTATGCTGCAAGTTTCCACCATGATTAGGCATGGCTTAGACTAGCGGCCCAGGCGTTTCTCTAACACACATATAAAATCCATGATCTTACAAGCTCCCCTTTTATTTCACACCACCGGGATCCATAGGGAAAAGAATCATGATATCAACTAGGTACAAAGTACCAGTGCAATGTTGAAAGCGTTCCCCATGATACATGGTTCTGCTAACTTCAACTTATAAAGCGCAAGCATATACGCAACAAAGAAGGACCCAATGGTTCAAGTTTATTAAGTGCAAGAAAGTAAAGTGTGCCATCAAGTTCGTGAGAGCTTTAATCACTAATTTTCACATAACAAGTTTAATTTGGAAGGTAGATAAAAACAAGAATTTACTTGGAATAGCAATAATGCTAATAGGTAGGTATGGTGGACACAAATGGCAGAGGTTTTTGGCTTAAGGATTGTGTGCACGAGAAGAATTCCCTCTCAGTACAGGTTTTTGGCTAGCAAGGCTGGGTAGCAAGTATAAGAGTTGAAGGAAACAAACAAACATACAAGTGATAAAAACAAACATGCAATCTTCCTCGGAAGCACAAAAGATCTTAACCAGAGAATACTAAGCTTATGAGAAAATCAAGAAAGAAAGATGATGAAATTATAATTCTTTAGAGTACTTTTATCTTTTCATTCAACTCTCAAAAATAGTGTTGCTACTGACCGAGCCAGGTTTGCCAAAACCAACTAAATTAACTCAATGATCCCAAAGTGATACCAATACTAACAACAAGATCAATCATATAACCATGAATTGAAAACTAATATAAGATATGCAAAAGAGTAAATGATAGAACTTCTCATTAATATTCCATAATGGCAACTCACACCAATGGATACATAACTAACGAGAGAGGGGACACTTCCATAATGCAAACCATCCTACACGATAACTTCTCTATTCATGATATGACTCTACTAAAAAGGTAAAAAGATAGAAGATAGTGATGTGATACCGTGGCACTCCCCCAAGCTTGGAACAAACCAAGGGGATGCCAAACCTGATGACGAATTACTCCTTTGGTGGTGGTGGTATCCTCTTGATGAGCTCTTTGATCAGTTTCCCCAAGTCCTGAATCTCAAAGGTGAGATTACGAATCAGCTGTGAGTTTTGCTCAATGCGGCTCATGATCATTTCGGGTTGAGAATTCCAGCTCTTGTGATTCTTTCCCACTCTTCCTCCTTGAAGTCTTCTTTCCCTGCATGGCTAGAACGAGGCAAGTCCCAATTGGAGGGTAATTTCTCCTTGGGCATATTCTGGTGTTGCAGCTTATGGATAAGGGTATGGAAAGGATTGTTGGTGCATGGAGGAAGTGATCGTGGAGCCAAACAGTGACGTGGAGTTTTACCTCCGGTTGACATCCGTGCAGTCCTCCTGACCCTGCCAGATCTTGCCAACACTCCAATGCTTGCAATGGTAGTGCCGGTGTGAGGGTGTTGGCCTTGCTTTGTCTCCTCTTCACATTCACTCTTGGTCTCCTTCTCCTTCCCAGGGTCTTGGAGATCTTCCTCCATAGGCTCCTTTCCTTTATCCTTGGCGGACACCATTGTGCTTCTAAGCTTTCAAAGATAGTTCCTGGCAGAAACATATCGAAACAAAACCACGATGAGAACATGATATACGAACCTCAGGGGATCCGGGGGATTATATATTATGAAGTTTTACAACAAAAGGAAGGTACTGAGAGAAAACGGGTCGGAGACAGAGTCCGAGGTGGCCACACCACCTGGTGGCGCGGCCAGGGTGGGCCCGCGCCACAGGGTGGTGTGAGACACCCTGGCTCCGTTTCCGTCCCTCTTTCGCTTTGTAGCTTCCCTTGTTGGCTAAAAACTGCAAAAAATATAATTTGACAGATCTTCGCGGAACTTTTCTTACCAGAACTATTACCTATTTGAAAACGGACTCTACAGGTCTCTGAATTTGGTATTTAGTAGATTCTTCCGGAGTCACCTCTTGAATAACATTAATATCTTCATCTTAATACACTTATTGCTTGAGTCATGAAACCTTTCACTTCCTTATTACACCATTATCTCCACTAACCTGGAAATTTCTTTCACACAAAACTTCACACAGTTCTCATTAGCAACATTAGTATAAGTGAAGTGATAAAACCTTTTGAATCCAATTTCAACTAAAAACCATCAAAACATAATATACTGTAGAAACTCCTTCCGAAAACCCAAAAAGAATTTAAAAAGGAAATCGAATAAAGAAGCAAATGCAAAAGTGGCAAAATCTGTCAAAACAGACCAGCAGGTAAAGATCAATTTTTTCGAAAATCTTCTGTTGCTCAAATCAAAAAGTGCAAAACTAACGAAAGTTAAATAACAACCTGGGGCAGAAGCACAAATAATTACAGCTCAATCCGACAGACAGAGATCTCTCATGAATTTTTACGGTGAAGCACAAAAATCTGTTTCGGGACAGCTTCCCCAAGTCTTACTTTTCTCTCATTAGAGGTTGATCTTGACACAAAAACCAAACAAAAAGGATAAGGAGAGGTTATTACCGAAGTAATAACTTCCAAGACTCAAAAAAACAAAAACAAACTGAAAGCAAAAATAAACTGGGTTGTCTCCCAAAAAGCTCTTTCTTTATAGCCATTAAGATGGGCATGATAATTTTGAAGATGCTCACATAAGAATATGAATTGAAGTGAAATAGAGCATTAAGAAGCAAAAATACACACATTTAAGTCCAACCCACTTCCTATGCAAGGGAATTTTGTAAACAAACAAGTTGTTGAAACCAGAGGCTACTAGCATAGGAAGGCAAAACAAGTGCAACATAAAAACTTTCAGCATAAAACGAGGAAACTTGATATTATTGAGATACATAAGAACACTTTTCCCTCTCTCATAGTAACTTTCAGTATCATGCATAAACTTAACAATATAACTATCACAAGGAACATAAGATCACTTATTCTAACAGAAAACACAGGAATACTAGCTCTCATAATACTACTTTGTGAAACAATATTAGAGGTATCCTTACAAAGGATAGTGTGTCCCTCTTCTTCATACTTAGTGACAAAGTCTTTCACATTTGCTATTATAGATTCATCATCCATTTGTTTATCAGGTTCAACAGCTTTATTTGTACTTTCATTAAATATACTAGCTATCATAGAATGTTCCTTTATCTTAACTAGGAAAGGGATTTTCTCAATATAAGGTTCATGTAAGAGATGATTAGTAGTATAAACTTCAGTATTTCTTGCAGGAACACTCTTAGCAATATCTTTATAAGGTTCATGATACTTATTCCACTTCTTTTTAGGCACTTCAATGTAGTAAGCAAAAGCCTTAAAATAAGAAGCAATAGCTTGAGAATCTAGACCATAAGAATTTTTAATATTTTGAAAGTTGTCAGTTCCCATAAAAGATTCAATGCATTCATAATCATAATTTATACCTGAATTTATTCCTTTGTCATTCTCCCAAGCTTCAGCATTGTCTTGAATACGGTCCAAAAGATCCCATTTAGCTTCTTCTTCCATGCGAGTGAATGATCCAGCACAAGAAGCATCCAATAAATCCTTATCATGAAAAGAAAGCCTTGCATAAAGTTATTGATAATAATATTGTGGGGAGCTCATGAATGGGACATTTGAGCATTAGTAACTTCAATCTCCCCCAAGCTTGAGTTGTACTCTCTCTATCAAGAGGCCAAAAGTTATATATTTGATTCCGATCTTTATGAATCTCACTAGGAGGATAAAACTTTGAATAAAAGAGAGGCACTATTTCCTCCCATTCAAGAGTTTGACCATTCTTTAGCAGCTTATACCAGTCCTCAGCTCTTCCTTTCAGTGATAATGAGAATAACTTCTTCTTGACTTGATCTGTAGTAATACCTGCACACTTGAACAACCCGCATAATTTGTGTATAAAGAGCAAATGATCACCAGGATGGACAGTTCCATCCCCAACATAGTAGTTATCCATAACACGATCAATAATTCTTGTAGATATTTTAAAAGCATCATTCTCAGCAGGTGGTGGTTCATCTACTACCCTAGCAGTGGTAGTAGCATTACCAAATAAGAAACTCAACGAATTATCCATAACAAAAATAAAGCAACTAACAGAAGTAAACAATACTCACAATAGAAGTTTCCTTTACCAGTTCCACTCTCCAATAGCGCTTCACTCCCCGGCAATGGCGCCAGAAAATAGTCTTGATGACCCACAAGTATAGGGGGTGTATTGCAGTATTTTGATAAGTAAGAGTGTCGATCCCAACGAGGAGCAGAAGGTGCTGGCTAGTGGTATGGATCAGGAATTCTCTGCAAATACTTAGTAAACGGATTTTTAGGGGTTTTTGATAAAGCAAGTAAATAAAGTACAAGTAAATAAAAGAAAATAAGAATAAATACAGCAAGTGGCCCAATCCTTTATGCGGCAAAGGACAAGCCGGTTGTATTACTTAAGATGACCAAACGTTCTCGAGGACACACGGGAAGACTGTCAAGTGCTTTCGCTTCATATAGTTGATTAATCTTCTTTAGCTTGCTAAGTGTTGTGTGGGTGAACCTATGCTAATGTACCGACCTTCCTAGGACTAATACATACTTGTGATTATACCCCTTGCAAACATCCGTAAGTACAAGAAAGTAATTAAGGTAGAAACCTAACCACAGCTTTAAACTCTAAGACCTTGACGTCCCTTGTGCAATGGTTTCCTAACGGGGGTTCAGGTTTCTGTTACTCCAGCAACCCCTACGATTAGTAGCCAAATACACAATGCATTCCCCTAGGCCCATATAGGTGAAGTGTTATGTAGTCGATGTTTACATGACACCACTAGAAGAAGTACACCACAACTTAAATATCAAACCATTGAATCTTTCTCAACACAATTCCACTACTAACAACATGACTTCTCCCATGTCCTCAAGAACAAAACGAACTACTCACAAGACATCATATGGATCATGATCAGAGATGGAATAATGATGTATAACAATCTGAGCATAAACAATAATTCAATAGTTCACTCAATAGCATCAACTACAAAGAGTAATCAACACCGAGAAAGTTTCCCCTAAGAACTATGCAAGATTCAACCCAATTGTTACAGCAATATGGAGATGGTGATGAGGGTGCTGATGGTGATGATGGTGGTGATGATGATGATGATGATCCCGATGAAGTCCAGCTTGATGGTGGTGTTGATGGCGACGATCTCCCCTCTCCGGGAAGGATTTCTCCCAGCAGAAATCTGTCTGCCAGAGAGATCTTTCTCTCTCGGTGTTTTCCGTCCCGCAGAGGCAGCGAAATCTTTTTGTGATCGCTCACCGAGTATTAGGGTTTTGGGAGGATTCTATACGCCGGAGGGGAGAGCCAGAGGTGGGCCAGGGCGGCCACACCACCTGGTGGCGCGGCCTAGGCTGGCCCGCGCCAAGGGGTGGTGTGGGCCCCCTGTGGCCCATCTCCACTCCTCCTTCTGGCAGTCTTCATCTTCTGAAAAAATAGGATTTTCCGTATATTTTCCTGGATTTTCTGATTTTCGCGAATTTTGCCTCTAAACAGCACTTTTTCCATCAGAATCTTGACTGCAGCGGTCCATGCTCCAAAAGTCATCAACCATGCAAAAACAGATAAAATAACATAAGTATCATCTCTTAATATGAAATATATCAATGAATAACAGTGAATTATGATATAGAATAGTGATGCAAAATGGACGTATCACTTCACCTCCAGTACCGGCTCTTCGAAATTTCACTCTACCCTTTATCCTAGAAACTGATGCATCAGGGAATGGGTTAGGAGCAGTATTAATTCAAAAAGGTAAACCATTGGCATATTTCAGCAAGGCAATTGGGCCCACTGTCCATATATGAAAAAGAAGCATTGGCTATACTGGAAGCACTCAGGAAATGGAGGCATTACCTACTAGGCAATAAGCTACTGATCAGAACAGATCAAAGAAGCTTAAAATATCTTTCTACTCAGAAGCTGATGGAAGGAATTCAACACAAGCTAATGCTCAAATTACTTGAGTTTGATTATGATATTGAATACAAAAAAGGCTCTGACAACACTGCAGCTGATGCACTGTCCAGGAAAACCTACAGTCTAGAGATTGAGAACTGCAATGTTATCTCAACAGCAATTCCCTCCTGGATGATGGAGATTGCAACCTCTTATGGAGACAGCAAATGCAACCAACTCCTTCAAGAACTGGCTACCAAACTTGACAACCATCCCAATTATACTCTGACTTCAGGTATCATCAGATACAAAAATAGAATTATGGTGGGCCAAACAGGCAACCCGAAGGACAAAATATTTGACTCTTTCCACGCTTCTCCTGTGGGAGGACACTCTGGCAGTAGGGTCACACTTCATAGAATTAAACAACTGTTTTTTGGCCACATCTCAAACAGTACATTGAAGAAAAAATAGCTCAATGTCCAATCTGCCAGATCTCCAATATGGAGAGAGTCCACTATCCTGGACTACTTGAACCACTCAACATTCCTTCTCAAAAGTGGGCTGAAATAAGTATGGACTTTGTGGAAGGGCTTCCAAAGTCAAAAGGGAAGGATGTCATCCTGGTGGTAGTAGACAGGCTAACTAAGTATGCACATTTCCTGCCACTGTCCCACCCCTTTACTGCTCAGCAGGTAGCAGATCTCTTCATGGACAATGTACACAAACTTCATGGACCACCAAAAGTCATAGTGAGTGATAGGGACAGAATCTTCACATCCAAACTTTGGCAAGACATCTTTGCTACTCAAAATGTGGAATTACATTACAGCACTGCTTACCACCATGAGTCCGATGGGCAAACTAAGAGAGTCAACCAATGCCTAGAGCAATACTTAAGGACCATGGCCTTCAGAAAACCAAAAAAGTGGGTAGCATGGATTCCAGCAGCTGAGTGGTGGTACAATACTTCCTATCACACAGCTCTGAAAACTACTCCTTTCGAAGCACTATATGGGTATCCCCCCTAGAATCCATGATGTAGTTGTTCAATGCAATATATCACCTAAAGTGCAGGCTACAATGCAAGAAAAGGAACAAATGATGCAGTCCCTCAAACAAAACCTGCTGCAAGCTCAGAACAGGATGAAAAAGTATGCAGACATGAAAAGGACTGAAAGGACATTTGACATTGGAGATATGGTATATCCAAAAATGCAGCCTTACAGAGAAAATGCCTTGGGACTCAGAGATGCCCTTAGATTATCTTCAAAATATTATGGTCCTTGCAGGGTGTTACAGAAGGTAGGGAAGGTCTCTTACAAGCTGCAGTTACCTGCAGGAACACAACTCTATGATGTGTTCCACGTTAATCAACTGAAAAAGCACATTGGCCCTCTAGCAGTTCCTAACCCGAAGCTTCCTCTACTTACAATAGATGGTAAGATCAAATGTGCTCCCCTTGCAATTTTACAGTACAGACAAGTGCCCAGAAGCGCTGGTGATTATGATATTCCAGTACCATTGTGGCTAGTACATTGGAAGAATATGTCACCACAAGAAGCTGTTGGAGATATGCCCAAGAGGCAATAATAAAGTGGTTATTATCATATCTTCATACTTATGATAAATGTTTACATACCATGCTATAATTGTATTAACAGGAAACATTAATACTTGTGTGATTTGTAAACATAAAAGAGTCCCTAGTAAAGCCTCTTGTTAAACTAGCTTGTTGGTTAATATATGATCATTGTTTCCTGATCATGAACATAGAGATGTTATTAACAACAGGGTCATATCATTAGGAGAATGATGTGATGGACATACTCCTATAGATAAGCGTAGCATAAAGATCAAGTCATTTCAATAGTTCAATTGCTGTATGCTTTCTGATACATAGTAACCTAATTCCTTCGACCATGAGATCATGCATATCACCTTTACTGGATGGATGCTTTGATGTCATCAAACACCACACCGTAACAGGGTGACTATAAAGGTGGCATTGAGTGTTCGGAAAGTATTGGTTGAAACACATGGATCAAGAGTGGGATTTGTCCATCCACATGACGGATAGATATTCTCTGGGCCCTCTCGGTGAAATGTCATCCAATTAGCTTGCAAGCATGTGACTTGGTCACAAGGGATCACATATCACGGGAACGAGAAAAGAGTACTTATCGGTAACAAGGTTGAACTGGGTATGCAGAGATACCGACGATCATAACCTCGGATAAGTAACATATCGTGAGACAAAGGGAAATTGGTATCGTATGTAAGTGGTTCATTCGATCGCAAAGTAATCGTAGAAATATGTGGGAGCCATATGAATTTCCAGATTCCTCTATTGGTTATTGTTCGGAGAAGTGTCTCGATCATGTCCGCATAATTCACGAACCGTAGGGAGACACACTTAAGGATTCGACGTTGTTTGAGTAGTTATGGTATTATGAGAAAGAGACCGAATGTTGTTCGGAGTCTCGGATGGGATCCGGGATATCACGAGGAGATCCGGAATGGTCCGGAGAATAAGATTCATATAAGGAAAGTCCCATTTCGGAGTTTGGGGAATGGTTCCGGTGTTTTCATCGGGAACATTCTAGAAGGTCCCGGAATGTCCGGCACTCCGGAGGGGAAGGGTACATGAATGTGTCATTGTAAGTTGGAATGATTGCATCATGTACTAAGTGTTCTCGCTGTCCAAAATAAAGGGTTTATTTAAATCCTAAATTGAAAAGTCAAACGGCTAGTTTGAAAGTCAAACGGCAAGTTTTGGAAAGTGGAAAGAGGAGGAGAAGAGGGAAACCGAGTTGGAGAGGGAGACCTCCTCCAACCGGCGGCCAACTTCAATGCCGAGTTGGGGAGGGACTCCACTCCCTTCCCCTGGCGCGCCAGCCCCCTCCCACCTATATATGGAGGGGCAGGGCTCCCCTCCACACACACACACAAGTTCCTATCCTCTAATCTAAACCCTAGATCTAGACCCCGGTTTAGAGCTATTTCGGTTTAGAGCCTTCTAATTGGTTTAGAGCCTTCTAATTGGTGTGTCTAATTACTAGACCACTAATAGCCTCTCTCATAAGCTCCACCATACTACACCGGCTTAAGGCGAAGCCTCGGGATCTCCCTCTACTTCCTGTACCACGCCGTTGTTTGCCGGAATCGCGAGAGAGTGCTACAACCTCCATTTTCATTGGAACAAGGAGAGGAAGGTCTTCGTCAAGCACCGAACGTGTGACCGATCGGGAGCTGCTGGAACGTGGCGCTGGAAGGATCGTCTCGCCGATCTTGAGATCGGAAAGAAATCGACTACATCACCCGAGAATCGCTCTCGTTAACCGCTTTGGAATCTTCGAGGGTGAGTTCCTCTATCGACTCGTTGCTACAATCTAGTAGATAGATCTTGGCTTGTTTGTTTGTATGCGATAGAAAATTTTTGTTTTCCATGCTACGAACCCCTCAAAGGGTATCGTCGTGTCTATATGTAGATCATTGCCGAGTAGAACACAATGGTCATTGTGGGCGTTGATGCTTTTATTGTAGATTGCTTTTGTGTACTTTGCATCTTGCGGTATGTTGGGATGAAGCGGCCCGGCTAACCTTACATGACATCGTTCATGAGACTTGCTCCACGCTTGACATGCAACTCAGATTGCATAAGTGGCTTTGCGGGTGCCTGTTTCTCCTAGCATAGTAAAGATCCAATTTACAACGGGTAATCAACAATGCTAGTATCAATGTTGTGGTTCTTGTTCGTAGGTTAGAACGACACTTATGGAAAGCCCCAAACCACGTAAAATATGCAAAGAAAGTAGAAGCGTCTAACTTTGTTTTGCAGGGTGTCTGATGATGTGATATGGCCATGATTGTGATTATATTTGATGTATGCAATGTTCCTTATTGTAAGTTGACAACGGCAGAGCCATATGGTTGTCTTTAATTTCTGTTAAGACCTGCGTGTCTATTCAAAATAGTTGTAATAGTTGAAGCTGGTGGAAGACAACCATGAAGAAGCGTCATTGACCTTGATGCTATGCCGGTGATGATGGAGATCATGTTCGTGCTTGAAGATGGAGATCGGAAGCACAAAGAAGAAAGGCCATATCATATCACATATTATGAATTGCATGTGATGTTAATCCTTTATGCATCTTGTATTGCTTAGTAGACGACGGTAGCATTATAAGATGATCCCTCATGCACATAAATTTCAAGTTCTAAAGTGTTCACCCTTAGTATGCACCGTTGCCAAAGCTTGCGCTTCTAAGCACCACGTGATGATCGGGTGTCTTTGATTCCATGGTGAATACAACGTAAGCAAGCCAGATTTGCTTATGCGGTAGCTAAGGTTTGATCTTGACGAGCCTAGCATGTACAGACATGGCCTCAGGAACACGGATTACCGAAAGGTAGAGCATGAGTCATATAGTAGATATGATGGACATGTTGATTGTTCGCCATTGAAACTATATCAACTCTCGTGATGATCGGTTTTGATGTGGTGGATTTGGTTCATGTGATCACTAAAACAATGTGAGGGATGTTGTTTTGAGTGGGAGTTCACCTAGATTAATTTAATTATTAATTAGAACTCAATTTATCATAAACTAAATCAAAGTGAATTTGCATAGTTGTTGTAGTCATTGGCATCCGTTTACCACCTTGCGCTTAGTTTTAATTGAGATGATAGAACTATAGAATTCTGGTTAGTTACTTTACGAACTGGTATCGTATTGTATTGAAGTGTTAATCTAAAGTTTAAAAGTCCTATTGCAAACTTTCAGTAAGTTCCGGTCACTCCATAAAGTTTAATAATTAGTATTAAAACAAGAGTGACAATTCCAAGTGTTAGTGTTTGAGTATCATGTTTGTCTCCATGATTCTTGATATTCAAAGATTGTCTTAATATCAAGGTTATCTAGGATCTGAAAGAGTTGTTTCAGAAACCATGATGTGTGGAAGATATTGTGATATCTGAAATGAAGTTTTGGTTACAACATGATAGAGTATAATATGGCAAAAGTCATGTTCTCATATTTTGATGAGAATTTGCAAAAGGTTGGAGACACTAGTTGTCCTAATCCTCCAAAAGGTTTTGGATAGCAACATTATACTCATAATTCATCGTTATAAGCTAAAAGTAGCTTGATCATGGACGATTCCATGATAAGGTGAATATTTGATGTAGGTAAAATGTTTACTACACCAAGAGATTACTAAAGAAAGGAATTTGGAAGAACACCAAACATTTGATGATGGTGATCTACTTCAAAGTGCAAGTCCAAAGACATTTGTATTTAATTATACACGCTTTGGATTATGTGTCATATGTATGACTCCACTATTGATGTTGATAGATTCTTTCAAACAGAAAAGGAAATACTGAAAGAGAATCTCATAAGTATATGGCAGAAAAGAAAAGACTAGAATTGTTCAGTTTAAAGTATATAGATGATATACATGTTATGGCTATATTCTTTGCTTATTAAACAATGTGGTTCTTAAGTACTTGATACTGAATTTGTTGGTATGAATCGTCATACGAAACAACACAATTCATGAACTTCAATGGCCTAAGTAATTAGCAAAAGAATATGTGATGATGTTCATCGAAAACAAATAAAGGGTTATTGTGTTGCTCGTTAAACATCAAAGCTTGCCTTCAGGATTTGTTTTATCAGGTATTATGAGAACAAAAGGGTTGTTCAAATAATTGCCGTAATCCATAAAAGATGGATGATTCGCAAATCTCGTTGGAGACATCACATCCATAAAACTAGTGCTAAAAATGTCGAAAGACAAATTGATTGAAAGATCACTTAGGAAGTGACATCGCCGTTTAAATTATATTGGAAAGAAAACATGAAGAAAATCCATATGGATGGAATTTTGGAGTCTATTTGATTTTGATCAAATGACGTTTGTGAAACTTTCCTAGAGATAATTAAAACTTCGTTCATAGGCCAAAAGGGAACGAAAGACTAGCTTATTGGAACTTGTGCATATTGTTGTACGAACTCCATTATGTGTAGTCAAGAGCGGTGAATTTCAACTTCATATGCTTTCTCCGAAAATTTGAGTGAATATAT
This sequence comes from Avena insularis, assembly GCA_023614405.1. Taxonomy (NCBI): domain Eukaryota; kingdom Viridiplantae; phylum Streptophyta; class Magnoliopsida; order Poales; family Poaceae; genus Avena; species Avena insularis. The sequence continues at coordinate 393,956,265 of CM042689.1, read as the reverse complement.
GAATATTTACTTAATAAGGATAAAGTATGAAACACTTGAAAAGTTCAAAGACTTTCAAGATGAAGTGCAAAATCATTGTAACAAGAATATGAATAGTTTATGATAAGATCATAAAGGAAGATATTTAAGTTACAAGTTTAGCATAATACCTAAGATTTATGGAATAGTTCCGTGGATTTGCATTTCAAACACCATAAGAGTATGGAGCGTTAGATATGTAATTGAACCTTGTTTGACATGGTAAGATCAAGGTATAATTCATAAAACTGCTATTATATTTTAAAGATTAAAAGCTTTAGAGACTACCGCTTTCCACTAAAAGAGCTCCATCATAATCCTGAAATGACACCATATAAGGTTATGGTTTGGGATAAAACCCAAGTAGTCCTTTCTTAAACATTGGTATGCTATGCATAAGAAAGATGTTTGCAACCAAAGTCGGATAAACCTGTCTTTGTATTCATTAAGTATTCCTCCATAAACACCGAGACAAAAGTGTTTGTCGCTTAAAACGCCAAGTTTCTTTGAGAAGGAATTTTTCGTGAAAAGTTAAGTGGGAGGACAATAGAACTTTGATAAGGTTAAAAGAACCTTAGCTATATGTGCAAAGTTGCGCAGACCGAAAAGTGTTCCGGAGGCAAGAATAATGCTCATGGCTCACGTGCCTCAAAGGTTGTGGTCACGGAGGTCTAAGTTTCTATTGAAACAAGTAGGTCGGATGAACAATCAAATACCAAGATTTGAGAGTTAAATCATTATTTGACAATAATGATCCGACTAAATGCAAAGAAGCGATGATGGGCCCCTGACTCGTCAAATGGCTTGAAGCCATATAATCCGTGATAGTTCCATACGAGAAATCAAGTTTTAAACTTGAAGGACCCTCTAAACGGTGTAAGACCTTGCAGTTGTGTTTGGATCTATAAAGAAATAGACATGGATGTTTCACATCTATGAAATAGTCGACATGTTGGGAAAGAGTTCACAACAATGTTCAAAGGTTGTATATGACAAGATTTGATCTTTCATAGCGATTTAAATTAAAGACTCATTAATGTAGCAACCACTACATATAATTTGTTATGTGGTAGTAGAATAAACAAAACAAGTTCTTCTAATAGAATGGTTACCTAGGGGTGTGCATGACACGGTCCAAAGGGTTTTGTTAATTCAAAGGATGCTAAAAGCATATGCAAACTTCAATGGTTGAAGTAAGCATAGCGGAGTTGGAATCTTCACTATGATGAAACTGTTAAAAGAGTTTAATTTCATCAGAGACAATGAAGATGCTTGCATTTGCAAGAAATTAAGTGGGAGCGCTAAGACATGTTTCTAATACATTATGTGGAAGACATATTGTTGATTGGAAATAATGTATCTTTTATTAACACATATTAAGAATTTCATCCCGATGAAAGACTTAGGCAAAACCCAAATGTTTGGCATCAATAGACGCTAATATGGTTGTGCCAGAAGTACATAGACGAGATATTGAATGAGTTCAATATAGAAACTACAAGAAAGGTTCTTGTCGCACAGAAAGGATTGAATGAGTTCAATATTGATGATATATTCAAGTGTATTGACATTTGCTAAGTGAAACAAAGATTCAAGTATAGATTGATACTTGATGTATGAAATCACAAAGAGTATTTATATCAATCATACTGTGATATGTACAAATCCAGATATGTCCTATGCTATAAATATTATGAGCATATACCAGAATGATTTGTAAGATGATCATTGGACGATAGTAAGGATATTCTTATGATCTTTTGGAAGAACTAAGAGTATATTATTTGTAGAAGTGACAAATAGATGGTTAGTTCATTGTAAAAGTACTACATTGATACTAGCTCTATCACAAAGTACAAATTTAGTTTATCTCAATCTAAATTAAGGGTGGCACAATATAATGGAAAGTGAGTTCCATAATGGATTTGGATAAGTTCCAAAGTTAAGACATTGTGACAGATACTACAACAAAAGGCTAAGTATATGACTGCTATTATAGCAGCAAAAGAGGGCATTTGTGTCAAGTAGTTTGTTATCAAACTAGGTGTAGTTCACATGGATAATACTATGAAGATATATTGTGCGACAATATTATCAACATGTTTTAACCCCAAAGAACTAAAGGTCACACCGAAAGACCAAATTATACAAAGCCATCTCATTAGAGAATGAGTGATGAGTAGAGACGCAAAGACATGCAATTACACACGGACCTGGAAGTGTCAGATCCGGAGATCAGTTAACCACTAGCAATCGTGTACATACAACACCGGAAATCCATAGGTGTTGAATACACAAAGGTTTGAAACTAGATTATTGACTCTAGTGCAAGTGGGAGACTGTTGGAGATATGCCCAAGAGGCAATAATAAAGTGGTTATTATCATATCTTCATACTTATGATAAATGTTTACATACCATGCTATAATTGTATTAACAGGAAACATTAATACTTGTGTGATTTGTAAACATAAAAGAGTCCCTAGTAAAGCCTCTTGTTAAACTAGCTTGTTGGTTAATATATGATCATTGTTTCCTGATCATGAACATAGAGATGTTATTAACAACAGGGTCATATCATTAGGAGAATGATGTGATGGACATACTCCTATAGATAAGCGTAGCATAAAGATCAAGTCATTTCAATAGTTCAATTGCTGTATGCTTTCTGATACATAGTAACCTAATTCCTTCGACCATGAGATCATGCATATCACCTTTATTGGATGGATGCTTTGATGTCATCAAACACCACACCGTAACAGGGTGGCTATAAAGGTGGCATTGAGTGTTCGGAAAGTATTGGTTGAAACACATGGATCAAGAGTGGGATTTGTCCATCCACATGACGGATAGATATTCTCTGGGCCCTCTCGGTGAAATGTCATCCAATTAGCTTGCAAGCATGTGACTTGGTCACAAGGGATCACATATCACGGAACGAGAAAGAGTACTTATCGACGAGGTTGAACTGGTATGCGTAGATACCGATCATAACCTCGGATAAGTAACATATCGTGAGACAAAGGGAAATTGGTATCGTATGTAAGTGGTTCATTCGATCGCAAAGTAATCGTAGAAATATGTGGGAGCCATATGAATTTCCAGATTCCTCTATTGGTTATTGTTCGGAGAAGTGTCTCGATCATGTCCGCATAATTCACGAACCGTAGGGAGACACACTTAAGGATTCGACGTTATTTGAGTAGTTATGGTATTATGAGAAAGAGACCGAATGTTGTTCGGAGTCTCGGATGGGATCCGGGATATCACGAGGTGATCCGGAATGGTCCGGAGAATAAGATTCATATAAGGAAAGTCCCATTTGGAGTTGGGGAATGGTTAGGTGTTTTCATCGGGAAAATTCTAGAAGGTCCCGGAATGTCCTTCACTCCGGAGGGGAAGGGTACATGAATGTGTCATTGTAAGTTGGAATGATTGCATCATGTACTAAGTGTTCTCGCTGTCCAAAATAAAGGGTTTATTTAAATCCTAAATTGAAAAGTCAAACGGCTAGTTTGAAAGTCAAACGGCAAGTTTTGGAAAGTGGAAGAGGAGGAGAAGAGGGAAACCGAGTTGGAGAGGGAGACCTCCTCCAACCGGCGGCCAACTCCAATGCCGAGTTGGGGAGGGACTCCACTCCCTCCCCTGGCGCGCCAGCCCCCTCCCACCTATATATGGAGGGGCAGGGCTCCCCTCCACACACACACAAGTTTCCTATCCTCTAAACTAAACCCTAGATCTAGACCCCGGTTTAGAGCTATTTCGGTTTAGAGCCTTCTAATTGGTTTAGAGCCTTCTAATTGGTGTGTCTAATTACTAGACCACTAATAGCCTCTCTCATAAGCTCCACCATACTCGCACCGGCTTAAGGCGAAGCCCTGCGGGATCTCCCCTACTTCCTGGTACCACGCCGTTGTCTGCCAGGAATCGCGAGAGAGTGCTACAACCTCCATTTTCACTGGAACAAGGGAGAGGAAGGTCTTCGTCAATCGAACGTGTGACCGATCATGGAGCGCTGCTGGAACGTGGCGCTGGAAGGATCGTCTACGCGATCTTGAGATCGGAAAGAGTACGACTACATCACCCACGAGAATCTGCTCTCGTTAACCGCTTTGGAATCTTCGAGGGTGAGTTCCTCTATCAACTCGTTGCTACAATCTAGTAGATAGATCTTGGCTTGTTTGTTTGTATGCGATAGAAAATTTTTGTTTTCCATGCTACGAACCCCTACAGAAGCTACTTGGGAGGATGCCAAATTCATCCGGGCAACTTTTCCAAACTTCCAGCCTTGAAGTCTGGTGTCTGCCGGGGAGTATTGTCAAGACCAACACCTGCTAAGCTCTACTTCAGGCTATCAACGGCCACGATGGGATGTTATCGCTTCGTCTCATCGTCTCATCCTACGACTGTACCTTAAATTAGCTTAAATTTAGTTTCTTAAATTCCATCTTAATTGTAAGTTTGCATAATTTTGTATCGCGGCTCCTCTGGGTACTCGTTATAACCAGGGAGAGAGGGTGGCTGGGCGGCGTGATCAATATGAAACCCTAAATCCTATTTTTGCCTTCCTGTTCGTACCTATCTTGCCTTTCTTTTTACTGCAATTTATCCCAATTCCAGTTTTTACTTGCATTAAATTCCTGTTATTGTTCTTCTCGATTGCATCTCCAGTTCGGGATCCCCTCCACCATGCCCGGGTCCTGAAAGGTGTGGCGGACCGCGGCCTCTAGCCGGCGGGAGGGTTCTCCGTTTTCTTTTCTTAGATTGTTTTTCGTGTCTTCTTCGCAATGCTGAGGCGATGACTCTATCTTGGTGTCAGAATAAAGTACTCTCCGCCCTATCCTCGCTCTGGTGGAATCGTTTATCCCGCGGATCTGTAGAGATCCGGTCGGTTTTCGTGTTCTTTGGTGTGGTTTAAGATCAGTCTTTTTCGATCTACGAGTCTCGTCATTGGCGATGATTGCTGCTCTGGTGCGTTGGTCCTTTGAGGCCTTAGCACACGACAACTTCCCGTCCGTCTACTGCAACAAGGTTTGGCCGGCTCCGGTGATGGAGGGCAAAGGCAACGGCACGCCTTCGGCTCGTGTTAGTGTTTGTAGTCGTCGCTAGGTGGTCCATGGATCTATTTATAATTTTTATTACTTCTAAACATCTTTATACCTCTGTTGATAATTATTAATAGATCGAGTGAAATTTTCCGAAAAAAAGAAAAATAGAAATTTTAAACTAACAAACCAAAAATAAAGAAGAAGAAGAACGGAAAGGAGAAAACCAGTACAGAAAACAAATCGAAGAAAAAACAGAAAAGAACAACGAAAAAAACCTTATTGGGCCTAGCCCACAATAAGCTGCTTCAGGCGGAGCTTCCTTAGCTGCTCGCATTGACCTGCAAATAACGTAAAGCATCCTTGCCTGTCAAGAAGCCGTCGCCGTCGGAGACCGGAGCAGAGAATAAGGTGAAGCTTCCTTGCCTGCCAAGAAGTCGTCGTCGTCGGAGCCGAGAAGAAAACACCTCAGCTCGCACCCACCCGATGATATTTATATGCAGCCGCGACCAATCCGACCCGCCGAGACAAGTCGCAGAAACAAATAAGCAGCACACAGAGACGCATTTGATCGGCGCGGTGATGTCGACGGCGGCGCCGGGGAAGAAGGGTGCGGCGGCGGCGGCGGCGGCGCTGCTGCCAGTGGAGGGGCGGCGGAACGTGCTGGTGACGAGCGCGCTGCCGTACGTGAACAACGTGCCTCACCTGGGCAACATCATCGGCTGCGTGCTGAGCGCCGACGCCTTCGCGCGCTACTGCCGCCTGCGCGGCCACAACGTGCTCTACGTCTGCGGCACCGACGAGTACGGCACCGCCACCGAGACCAAGGCCCTCGAGGAGGGCTGCTCGCCCAGGGAGATTTGCGACAAGTGAGCGCCCGGCCCCCATCGATTCGCTTGTTTTTTTCTTGATCGACTCCTACCTTGATGATATCCATCCCTGATCCCTGTACCGTTTATTACAGGTATCATGCAATCCACAAGGAGGTGTACGAGTGGTTCGGCATCAGCTTCGACCACTTCGGCCGGACATCTTCCCCGCGGCAGACAGAGATCTGCCAAGCAATTTTCCACAAACTCTCGGAGAATGGTTGGCTCTCAGAGAACACAATGCAGCAGGTTGGTTATTCCACGCAGCAGTTTCTCTTTCTTTCTTTCTGTTAACACAAGTGATGTTCACCTCCTGTATTTGTTTGCCTGCACATAAGAAACACTCTGTTCCTCATCACAAAAGAAAAACACTCTGTTTATCTGCTGCAGCTCTACTGCGAGCCATGCCAAAGATTCTTGGCGGACAGGTTCGTGGTGGGCTCTTGCCCCGTAGAGGGATGCAACAACGACGCTGCGAGGGGCGATCAGTGCGACAAATGCGGGAGATTGCTCAACTCATCAACCGAGCTGATTGATCCCAAGTGCAAGGCAGGAGAGCTTCTCTAGTTCTATACTTCTAGCATTCCGCTCTTCAGTTCTCCCCACGTGCATATCGCCTTCATGTGATCAGTTTTAACCATTCTTCAGGTCTGTGGAGGTACACCATGTGTCCGCGACACGGATCACCTGTTCTTGGAGCTCCCCTTGCTGAGGGAGAAGCTGGAGAAGTACATCGACGAGACCTCCGTGGCCGGATCGTGGAGCCAGAACGCGATCCGTACCACGGATGCCTGGTTGAAGGAAGGGCTGAAACCTCGCTGCATAACCAGGGATCTGAAATGGGGCGTCCCCGTCCCACATGACAAGTACAAGGACAAGGTTTTCCATTTGATTTGAGCACCCAAGAGATTCACTGTATGTATATCCGAGTTAATTTGCGTTAATGTTTTGTTCCTGTGATGAATGAATGGGTCCAGGTGTTCTACGTCTGGTTTGATGCGCCGATAGGGTATATCTCCATCACGGCGTGCTACACCCCTGAGTGGGAGAAGTGGTGGAAGAACCCGGAGAATGTCGAATTGTATCAGTTCATGGGCAAAGACAACGTCCCGTTTCATACGGTGAGACTCTTTGGCCAACTTGGAGTCAAGTGTGTCCAACATACAGTATTCCACCTACAATGAGCTTGAATATATTCTATGTGCAAGTGCATAAAGATCAAACTATGCTGCATATTCAAATTCTGCAGGTCATGTTTCCATCCGCGCTACTTGGAACTGGCGAAAATTGGACTATGATGAAGACTATTAGCGTGACCGAGTATCTCAACTATGAATCAGGTACCACTCGAGTTTCGTGTTTTCCCATTTTCAGGCCTGGAGTGCCTGATTTGTTAGGCGATGCATATATATGAGGGGTTCCTATCAGCCACGTGGACATCCTTTTATGTCAACCTTGTATTAATGCACAGGAAAGTTCTCCAAAACTAAGGGAATCGGAGTCTTTGGCAACGACGCAAAAGCCACAAATATTCCTGCTGATGTGTGGCGATACTACTTGCTTAGTAACCGTCCCGAGGTTGGTTTTCAGAGAAACCGAATCATCTATTCTGTTCATCCTCTATGCATGTAAGACTGTTTGGTTTTGATCTATTTCTTAAACTTTCAGGCATCAGATGCATTGTTCACATGGTTAGGTTTGCAGACCAAGTGTAACAACGAGCTGATAAACAATTTGGGTAACTTCATCAATCGAGTGCTAAGCTTTATTGCAAAACCAGAGGGTTAGTAAATCCTTACTGCTTTCAGCATGATATCTTACTTTCAGAATTCCCTTATGACGTGCATGTGCATCAGATAGTCCATTTTCGTCGACTGTCATGCTGATAAAACTGTTTGACTGTTCCTGCAGGGGCTGGATATGGTTCCGTCATACCTGAAGCACCTAATGCGGATAAGCATGCATTGAGTCAGTCATTGGCAGAAACCACTGGTAAATTGGTTGGCCAGTATATCGATGCAATGGACAAGGTAATGCATTGATTTGAAATATGTTAACTCTGAATTGTACTTAGAAGTAAATATATCTGAATATGAACTGCTATAGATCTGAAGCATCTATGTGATATCAACGCTGCCATTAACAGGTAAAACTAAAACAAGGGCTGAAGATTGCAATGGCCATCTCTAGTGAGGGAAATGCTTACCTACAAGTAAGCTCCCGCTCCTTCTTTTACTGATTTTAATTTCATTCTAAATTACTTACCTTAGAGGGGAATTCTCTCTGGTTTTCTACCTTCATACACAGGAAAGTCAGTTTTGGAAGCTCTATAAACAAGATCCAGCTAGTTGCGCGATCGTGATGAAAACTTCCGTCGGACTTGTCTACCTTCTTGCTTGTTTGCTAGAGCCTTTCATGCCGTCCTTCTCAAAAGATGTTTGTTATCAACCTTTGAATTTACTTGCATTCAGGCATGTTTCCGTGTATCTAAAATGTCTTGTTCTGTGACACAGGTCTTGCAACAGCTGAATATCTGTCCGGAAGAGCATATTCCATTCTCTGATGAAAGAGGGGATATTGACAAGGCAAAAACACCTTGGGATCTCATACCATCAAATCACAGGATTGGGAAACCTGTGCCTTTGTTCAAAGCGTTGGTATGCACTTGCGCTTTTTTTTATGTTGTTCCTTTGTTTCCACCTCCATCCCTTGTATATTCGCTGCCTTCATTTCCTTGACGTCCTACACCATATGCAGGATGACAATGCAGTGGAAAGCTTCAAAGAGACATTTGCAGGCAGTCAAGCCGAAAGGAAGTTAAGGGCCACTTAAGGAAGCCGATGAAGTTGATGCCCAACTGGAACCTGCAAAAGATTTCTTGCTGATATTATATACACTTCCTATGTTGATCACAACAGTTAAACAAATGACATTGAGTTACAGTAACGTGAGTTCAAAGGACGATTCACAATGTACAAGACACATTATTTTACCGATTAGTAGCGATGCATTCAGGAATGTACATAATATTATGAACTACATAGTGTGGTTCTTGAAGATGCCTAATATAATTAATGCTGAATTAATCCAGATGCGCCGATCACTTTGAGTAGCTGCATTTTCAGTCTTAAGGATGATGCTTAGAGCACGTACAATGCAAGGTGCTTAGGGAAGTGCTTAGGAAAATAAACTGGTTTTTCGTTAAGCACCGGATCTTATTTATACAAGGTGGATGCCTAACTAAGCACCTCTTCTATACAAATAAGCACCAATGCTTAGCAAAATGGTTGGTTTATTTTTGTAAGCACCTCCCATTATACATGCTCTTATAGACAAAAGGGAAACACCTACTGTCACCAACCTAAGGAACAAAAGAAATCGGCCATTTACCGCGCCAACAAGCTTGCAGAAGACGGCTGTGTAAACACACATGGGCCAACTGGAATGGTACCGGCTTAACCATAGGCGATGGGGCTGGTGCTTCAGATCTTGGCCTGAGAAATTATTGATTTGCGGATTTTGATTTGTCATAGGTTTATTTTTGCATGTAGCATAAGTGTATCAAGCAGGGGGCATCAAAGGTGGGTAAATGGCATTAGAGACGAGAAAAAGGTGGTCACTTCTATGATTAAGTAGCTCCAACTCTTGGACTTGATTTTGTTGTAGTGATTGGACGTCTCGGACCCACTCACTTGAGTGGGATAGGGAGGTGGCTGATCAGGCAGATCTGCCTGCCGCCTAATGCGTATAATATTGTTCAAATCTAAATAGACTTTCATATGCAACGTCTGAAAGCAAACAGTATATGGTGCCCTTAGTGAGCTAAATAGAACTTGCAAATTTGAGAAATTCGAGGCACCGTTCTGAAATCCAGTACTAGACTCGTGGTCCTTTTTCCATCGCACGTTTTCAAATGATTGTACATTCATCTGACACTATCATGTGAAATCTGGTCCAGTTATAAAAAAAAGTGAAGTCTCGTAAGGCCTTGTTCGGTTGCAGGTAGATCCACCAGGTTTGAAGTGTATTGAGGGGGATTAAATCCCAACTAAGTCAAAATCCCCCCTAATACTCCCCAAACCACTCCAATCCACTTGGGAAGTGGAATAACCGAACAAAGCCTAAGAGTTACTGGAAACCTGGAACTCATGTATAACACACTATGGCATGTATTTAACACCTTATGATAACACGTACATGCCATATGCCAGATTTGCTACTTTACATATTTATAAATAAAAAAGGAGCACCTTTTGGTCTGGCAAAACCAATCAGTGAGTTTAATGTTAACTTTTCACAACTTCGACTTACTTGCCAATCTATAAGATAAGAAGATGTTACCTGAACAAGTATGTGCAGGCTACAGTAGCTCAGATACAAGTAATGACAACACTCAATTTACTGGGGTAACGACACAGTTTTCTGAAGGGCTTACAAATACCAGAAACTTGTTTGGGATGACAGTGACAGCTCCCTCAAAGTCTGGTAGATTACGGGGGAAAAGTAAGAATATCGAATCTATCGTTATGCACAAGAACTTATGTTGAAGACGAGCTGACGAGTAACCAAGAAAATAGTGGCCAGTACATTCTCCTTGATGAAAGGATGGCCCGGTTTGACAACTTGACACCCTCACTGGAATTGGAGATAAGATGTCTATTTTGTCCTTTACCGAGTTTCTGCTACTTATCAACTAGCAAAATCTCTGCAGATTCGAAATTCTGATAGTACATGAAAGAAAAATCAGATGCAAGAGGTTGAGCTGCTTCATTAGATCATGATCATGACATTGGCATATGGCATCACATGTTTTTTTATGTGGATCATAACAGACAAAGTAGAAAAAAAAATCCTCTAAAAAAAGTAAGAAACTTGATGCTAATTTGCATAATAGGCTTTTGCTGATTCTTTTAAGATATGATTGAATAATATCAATAGAATCCTATTCTATAGACATATCTTTATGACGTGTTCATATTACAAAATTGTTTTGTGTGACCACAAAGTAAGCTTTCCTAGAGGCTCTTCGGGGATTAAAATTCAGCTAATGGCAGGAGGTTCGGAACAACGGATGCTATTTTTTCTCAGACTAAATTTTCTGTGAAACTTCCATGACATATTATATTCTGTTTTTACCCCTTTTGATGTATTTATAAACTGTAATTAGATATTCAGACATCAGTCACCCCACTTATGTTTATACTCTTGACATGTATATAAATGATTTTCTTTTGTCAATACCACCTATTTTCACCAAAGAAGTTGTATATTACTGCAAATGACTAAAATCTTGGAGGTTTACTAGAAACTTCCATTTTTAGGGAGTCCGTTTGAAAAAACTAAAAAAAATCACAAACTTAAATCGTAAGCCTTAATCAGTATTAGATACAACTGTGAGTAGGAAAAACAAGATTTGAAGGTTAACTTACGAAGTTGAAGACTTTACAGTTATATCTTCTTGCCCCTCTCTCTATCAACCTTCTAGAATTTACAGGACTGGTACTGAAATAAGAAAGATGGTAGCTGAGCACCAATTCCAAATTTGACAAATTTGTTTTTGCTTGTAAGGCGCAGCGCTTCTGATTTCAGATACTCCCACAAACATCAAATGCAACATTGCTATTTTCATTGACTTAAGAAATCTTTCTTAGGGCATTACCCGGCATAACTCACCACATCATTGAGCTGCGCAAAACAATCGAACATATGACATCTGCAGGGCTCATCCAGTTGCATAAATGTCAATCATGGTTGTAGTATGCCTTATTTGCAGTGTGATTTCATGCAAGCAGTCATAGATAGCATTAGTATCTGCATGTGACTTGTCCTTCACAATAAATTCATGAACCGCACCATTTAGCTCGATGCAACTGCATCCAGGAACTTTTTCCACTCCCAAGTGCCTCATCATCACCCTCACTTTATCAGCCTTCTTCCTCATGTTTGCTTCTGCGTACATGTTCGCCAGTAACACATATATTCCACTGTCGCCCGGGTCAAGCTCTACTAGTTTCATTGCTGCCTTTTCACCCAGACTAATATTACCGTGCATCCTACAAGCAAAGAAGATAGCGCCCCAAACTACCGCGTCAGGCTCCATCGGCATGGTATTTACTAGTTGTTCTGCTTCGTCTAAATGACCTGCTCTGCCTAGCAAGTCTATCATACATGAATAATGTTTCATTTTCCTCTCAAGGCGATACTTCGAGACTAGTAGGTTAAAAAAATGCCGGCCTTCTTTAACCAGACCAGCATGACAGCATGCAGACAGAACTCCTATAAATGTAATCTCATCAGGCTGCAGCCCAAGCTCTATCATCCTACGGAAGTATTCTATGGCCTCGTCAGCATGTCCGTGATTCGCGAGACCGCATATCATTGCTGTCCATGTGAGCGCATTTTTCTCCGGTATTTCTTTGAAGACGCTGATCGCCTTATCGATGTTCCCACATTTCGCGTACATGTCAAGTAGACTTGTGCCTAGTGCGACACTAAGCGAGAGCTGGTTTCGGTCGATGAAACGGTGAACCCAAACACCCGTCTCTAATGCTCCCAGTTGCGAGCAAGCTGATAAAAGATTGACCATGGTGATCTCATCAGGCTCTACCTTTGCCTCCTGCATCTCGTGAAACAACCTAAGAGCATCCTTGCCCTGCTTACACTGCACATAACCGGCCATCAGCGCGTTCCACGGGAAAGCGTCCCTCTCAGGCATCTCATCAAACATCCTCCGAGCGTCGTCCATCATCCCGAACTTTGCATAGCCAACAACCATCGTCGTCCACGAGACAACCGTTTTGCTGTCGATGCTATCAAACACGGATTTGGCCTGCTCAAGATCGCCGCATTTGACGTACATATCCATCAGCACGTTCATCATCCTCACGGTGCACCTGACCCTAGCAGTCTCCACGTATCCGTGGAGCCTTCTCCCGAGCTCCAGATCCCGCAGCTGCCCGCACCCTGACACGACCCCGATCATCGTCACCTCGTCAGGCCTCACTTCCCCGTCCTCTGCCATCCTCCAGAACAGCTCCAGAGCCTCCGCGGGCACGCCCTTCCGCACGTAACCACCGATCAGCGTGTTCCATGACACCAGATCCCTCACGTGACTTTGGTCGAACAGCCTTCGCGCTTCCACCATGGACTCGCAGACCGCCAGGAAGTGTATCGCGGCGTTCAGGACGAAGACGTCGGCGTGGAACCCGAGCCTGAAGACGTGGGATAGGACAGCGTTTCCGTAGCTCCGCTCGTGGAGGAGAGCACACGCCTTGAGCAGGAAGGGGAAAGTGAGGTGGTCCGGGCGGGTGGAGAGGAGGAGAGAGCGGTAGAGCGGGAGGCAGCGCGCGGTGAGGCCGCGGTGCGTGCAGAGGGTAAGGGCGCGGAGTGCGGCGTTGTAGGAGGAGGCGGAGTCGGGTGGGGAGGGGAGGGAGGCGAGTAGGGCGAGGGCGTGGAGGAGCGGGCCGGGGGAGTGGCGCGGGTCGTCGGAGTGGGCGAATGCCGCGACGAGGCGGGAGGCGAAGTGGGGTGGAGATGGGGAGGATATGATGCCGGCGGTGAGGAGGTGCGCGTGTAGCTGCAGGAGGCGGCAGTGCGGCGGAGCGGGGCGGGAGGAGAGGATGGCCAGGAGGCGGGAAGGCGGAGGGGGAGGCATGGTTTGCCTGAGAAGTGAGAAGTGGAGCAACAGCCAAAAAAAAAATTCTCGCAGGCAATGTATAAACCTAGATGTCCATGTATGTGACATTCAAAGGTATGTTGTGCACACATACATTTTTTTTAAAAAAAATTCCACCCATCTATTAATAATCATCAACGGTAGTACAAAGACGCCTAAAAGTAATAAAAATTATAAATAGGTCGACGAACCACCTAGGGAAGACTACAAACATTAGCACGAGCCGAAGGCGCGCGGCCGTCCTCGCCCCTCCATCACCGGAGCCGGGCAAAGCTTGTCGTAGTAGAGCTTGTTATAGTAGACAGACGGGAAGTCGTCGTGCTAAGGTCCCAGAGAACCAGCGCACTAAAGCAGCAACCATCGTCAATGATGACATAGATTAGAAGAAACTGACCTGAAATTAACACGAAAAACGACTAGATTCCAGGAGATCGGTCGGACACACGACTCCACGCGCCCTCCGTCAGCGCTACGTGCACCACCGGAGCGAGGATAGAGCGGGGAAGACTTTATTCTGACTTCAGGATGTAGTCGTTGATACGTCCATTTTGCATCACTATTCTATATTATAATTTACTGTTATTTATTGATATGTTTCATATTAAGAAATAATACTTATGTTATTTCATCTGTTTTTGCATGGTTAATGACTTTTGGAGCATGAACCGCTGCAGTCAGGATTCTGATGGAAAAGGTGTTGTTTGGAGACAAAATTTACGAAGATCAAAAAATCCGAGAAAATATATAGAAAATCCTATTTTTCCAGAAGACGAAGAAAGCCAGAAGGTGAAGTAGAGATGGGCCACAGGGGGCCCACCACCCCCTTGCACGGGCCACCCTAGGCCGCGCCACCAGGTGGTGTGGCCGTACTGGTCCACTCCAGCCTCTCCCTTCTGGCGTATACTATCCTCCTGAAACCCTAAGACTCGGGGAGCGACCACAGAAAGATTCCGCCGCCTCTGCGGGGCGGAAAACACCGAGAGAGAAAGATCTCTCTAATAGACAGAATTCTGCTGGGGGAATTCCTTTCCGGAGAGGGAAGATCGTCGCCATCAACACCACCATCAAGCTGGACTTCATCGGGATCATCATCATCATCTTCTTCATCATCATCTCCACCACCACCATCATCTCCACTTCATACCGCTGTAACAATTGGGTTGAATCTTGCATAGTTCTTAGGGGAAACTTTCCCGGTGTTGATTACTCTTTGTAGTTGATGCTATTGAGTGAACCATTGAATTATCGTTTATGTTTAGATTGTTACACATCATTATTTCATCTCTGATCATGATCCATATGATGTCTTGTGAGTAGTTCGTTTAGTTCTTGAGGACATGGGAGAAGTCATGTTGTTAGTAGTGGAATTGTGTTGAGAAAGATTCAATAGTTTGATATTTAAGTTGTGGTGTACTTCTTCTAGTGGTGGCATGTGAACGTCGACTACATGACACTTCACCTATATGGGCCTAGGGAAATGCATTGTGTATTTGGCTACTAATCATAGGGGTTGCCGGAGTGACAGAAACCTAAACCCTCGTTAGGAAACCATTGCACAAGGAACGTCAGAGTCTTAGAGTTTAAAGTTGTGGTTAGGTTTCTACCTTAGTTATTTTCTTGTACTTGGGGATGCTTGCAAGGGGACAGGTATGTATTAGTCCTAGGAAGGTCGGTACATTAGCACAGGTTCACCCACACAACACTTAGCAAACTAAAGAAGATTAATCAACTATATAAAGCGAAAGCACTTGACGATATTTCCATGTGTCCTCGAGAACGTTTGGTCATCTTAGTAATACAATCGGCTTGTCCTTTGCTAAAGAAAGGATTGGGCCATTTGCTGCATTTATTCTTATTGTCTTTTATTTACTCGTACTTTAATTACTTGCATTATCAAAAACCCCTAAAAATCTGTTTGCTAAGTATTTACAGAGCATTCCTGCTCCAAGCCACTAGCCAGCACCTTCTGCTCCTCGTTGGGTTCGACACTCTTACTTATCGAAAATACTGCAATACACCCCTAATACTTGTGGGTCATCAAGACTATTTTCTGGCGCCGTTGCCGGGGAGTGAAGCGCTATTGGAGAGTGGAACTGGTAAAGGAAACTTCTACTATGAGTATTGTTTATTTCTGTTAGTTGCTTTATTTTCAATATGGATAATTCGCTGAGTTTCTTATTTTGTAATGCTACTACCACTGCTAAGGTAGTAGATGAACCACCACCTGCTGAGAATGATACTTTCAAAATACCTACAAGAATTATTGATCATGTTATGGATAACTATTATGTTGGAGATGGAACTGTCCATCCCGGTGATCATTTTCTATTTATACATGAATTATGCGGGTTGTTTAAGTGTGAGGTATTACAATAGATCAAGTCAAGAAGAAGTTATTCTCATTATCACTGAAAGGAAGAGCTGAAGACTGGTATAAGCTGCTGAAGAATGGTCAAGCTCTTGAATGGAAGGAAATAGTACCTCTCTTTTATTCAAAGTTTTATCCTCCTAGTGAGATTCATAAAGATCGGAATCAAATATACAATTTTTGACCTCTTGATGGAGAGAGTACAGCTCAAGCTTGGGGGAGATTGAAGTTATTAATGCTCAAATGTCCCATTCATGAGCTCCCCAACAATATTATTATCAATAACTTTTATGTAAGGCTCCCTCTTCATGATAAGGATTTATTGGATGCCTCTTGTGCTGGATCATTCACTCGCATGGAAGAACAAGCTAAATGGGATCTTCTGGACCGTATTCAAGACAATGTTGAAGCATGGGAGAATGACAAAGAAAGAAAGTCAGGTATAAATTATGATTATGAATGCATTGAATTTTTTATGGGAACTGATGACTTTCAAAATATTAAAAATTCTTATGGTCTAGACTCTCAAGCTATTGCAACTTATTTTAAGGCTTTTGCTTCCTACATTGAAGTTCCTAAAAAGAAGTGGAATAAGTATCATGAACCATATAAAGATGTTGCTAAGTGTATTCCTGCAAGAAATACTGAAGTTTATGTTGGGAATATGCCCTAGAGGCAATAATGGTTGATGATATTTCCCAAAGTATTCATAAAGTAAAGTTGTCCTTGTATGAACATCAGATATGTATCACTGAATACGTGATTCAGTTGTGGAACTATATATTCATGATTGTTCATACTAGATTGTCCTTGGTCGTTGAGGTTGTGCTGGACACACAACTTAGACCAATGTGCGGGTCGGCTGATGACACGGTTCCACTTGTTATGGGCATGGTGATGCTATTCCGACTTACACTGATTCGGTTAAAGAGTTTAGCGAGTCGGACTGACCCACAGTTGAGATGCAACGAGCATGTTGTCATTTGCAGTCTCAAGCAATGGAATCCTTTGACCTGAGGTGATTGCATGATCCGAGTTGTGGATCGCGAAGTTAGGTTCTATCAAACGTTGTTCCGTAAATGGGCAGTTATAAAGGTAGAGTTCGGGTTGGTTGTGAAGCAAGCTGCGTGACGTAGATTACCAAGATGGGATTTGCCCCTCCGTAATGGAGAGATATTCTCTTGGCCCTCTCGTGTGATATGATTCAGAAGCATGGATATGCGCTACTCAGTTAAGTGTTAACTGAGGAGTTGGACTAAGAGTTAGTCCAGCGAATCACATATCATGGTACGAGAAGAGAGTTAAGCTATTAAAGGGATGGCAACTACTCGCTTATAGCTTAACAGATATATCGTGTGGCAAAGGGACTTGGGCGAAAGTCGCATTGAAGGTTTGTCTTCTGACTTTACGACACTTGGTGTAGGGGTTCGCAGCATGGAAAACAAAAATTTTCTATCGCATACAAACAAACAAGCCAAGATCTATCTACTAGATTGTAGCAACGAGTCGATGGAATAACTCACCCTCGAAGATTCCAAAGTGTTTAACGAGAGCAGATTCTCGTGGGTGATGTAGTCGTACTCTTTCCGATCTCAAGATCGCGTAGACGATCCTTCCAAGGCTCCTCAAGCGCCCCGCAATGGGTCACACGTTCGGTACTCGACGAAGACCTTCCTCTCCTTGTTCCAAAGAAAATGGAGGTTGTAGCACTCTCTCATGATTCAAAGAAGACAACGTGGTACCGGAGGTAGAGGGAGATCCGCAGGCTTCGCTTAAGCCAAAAGTAGTAAGGTGGAGTTTATGAGAGAGGCTATTAGTGGTCTAGTAATTAGACACACCAATTAGAGGGCTCTAAACCAATTAGAAGGCTCTAAACCGAATAGCTCTAAACCGGGGTCTAGATCTAGGGTTTAGTTTAGAGGATAGGAAACTTGTGTGTGTAGGAGGGGAGCCCTGCCCCTCCTTATATAGGTGGGAGGGCTGGCCGGCCAAGGGGAGGAACCCTCCTCCAACTCGGCCTCCACCTCTCCTCCTCTTTTCCCACTTCCCAAAACTGCCGTTTGACTTTCAAACTAGCCGTTTGACTTTTCAATTTAGGATTTAAATAAATCCTTTATTTGGGACAGCAAGAATACTTAGTACATGATGCAATCATTCCAATATGTAATGACACACTCATGTACCCTTCCCTCCGAGTGCCGGACATTCCGGGACCTTCTAGAATGTTCCATGAAAACACCTAATCATTCCACTACTCAAACGGACTTTCCTTATATGAATCTTATTCTCCGGACCATTCCGGATCTCCTCGTGATATCCCGGATCCCATCCGAGACCAACAACATTCGGTCTCTTTCATAATACCATAACTACTCAAAACAACGTCAATCCTTATGTGTCTCCACGGTTCGTGAATTATGCGGACATGATCGAGACACTTCTCCTAACAATAACCAATAGAGGAATCTGGAAATTCATATGGCTCTACATATTTCTACGATTACTTTGATCGAATGAACCACTTACATACGATACCAATTTCCCTTTGTCTCACGATAGTTTACTTATCCGAGGTTATGATCGCTTCGGTATCTCCGCATACCTAGTTCATCCTCACATCGATAAGTACTCTTTCTCGTTCCGTGATATGTGATCCCTGTGACCAAGTCACATGCTTGCAAGCTAATTGGATGACATTTCACCGAGAGGGCCCAGAGAATATCTATCCGTCATGTGGATGGACAAATCCCACTCTTGATTCATGTGTTTCAACCAATACTTTCCAACACTCAATGCCACCTTTATAGCCACCTATTACGGTGTGGTGTTTGATGACATCAAAGCATCCATCCAAAGAAAGGTGATATGCATGATCTCATGGTCGAAGGAATTAGGTTACTATGTATCGTAAAGCATATAGCAATTGAACTATTGAAATGACTTGATCTTTATGCTACGCTTATCTATAGGAGTATGTCCACCATATCATTCTCCTAATGATATGATCTTGTTGTTAATAACATCTCAATGTTCATGATAGGAAACCACAATCATCAATCAACCAACAAGCTAGTGAAGTATAGAGGCTATACTAGGACTTCAAATTAAGTTTACAAATCACACAAGTATTAATGGTTTCCTTGTTAATACTATTATAGCATGAATGTAAACATTTATCATAAACACAAAGATATATAATAATAACTATATTTATTATCGCCTAGGCATATCTCCAACAGCCTCCCACTTGCACTAGAGTCATCCAATCTAGATTACATGGTAATATACAACACCCATGGCAGTTTGGTGTTGGTCATGTTTTGCCCTGGAGAGGTTTAGTCAACGGATCCGCCACATTCAGATCTGTGTACTTTGCAAATCTTTATATCCCCATCCCGGATATGTTCTCGAATAGCGTGAAAACGCAGCTTGATATGCTTCAGCTTCTTGTGTGACCTTGGTTCTTGCGCATTGGCTATGGCGCCCATGTTATCACAAGAGATAGACATTGGGTCCAGCGACTTGGAACCACACCCAGCTCAGAATGAACTCTTTCATCCATATCGCTTCTTGTGAAGCCTCAAGCAGCCATGTATTCCGATTCAGTTGAAGATCTCGCCACAACGCTTTTGCACTCCTCCACTAATCGCTGCACCATTCAAAATAAATACGTATCCAGATTGTGATTTAGAATCATCCGGATCGGTGTTCCAACTAGCATCGGTGTAACCATTAACAACGAGCTCATCACCTCCATAAGAAAGAACCATACCCTTAGTTCTTCTCAAGTACTTAAGGATGTTTTTGATCTGTCCAATGATCCACTCGGATCACTTTGATATCTGCTAGTTAGACTAACAACATATGCGATGTCGGGTCTAGTACATAGCATGGCATACATTAGAGATCCTATGGCTGAGGCATAGGAGTCTTACTCATCCTTTCTCTATCTTACGCCGATGTCGGACTTTGAGTTTTACTCAAGGTTGTATTAGCAACATGGGCAAGAACCCTTTCTTGCTATCTTCCATTCCAAACCTCTTTAGAACTTTGTCCAAATATGTACTTTGTGACAATGATATTTGGCGCTTCGATCTATCTCTATAAATCTTTATGCCTAATATGTAAGCTGCTTCGCCAAGATCCTTCATTGAAAACTATTATTCAAATACTCTTTGACACTATTAAGAAGGTCTACATCATTCCCAATCAACAATATGTCATCCACATATAGTATTAAGAATGCTACAGAGCTCCCACTCACTTTCTTGTAAATACAAGCTTCTCCATAAGTTTGTATAAAACCAAAACTTTGATTACCTTATCAAAACGTTGATTCCAACTGGATGCTTGCTTCAATCCATAGATGGACCGTTGAAGCTTGCATACCTTGTTAGCATCTTTAGGATCGACAAAACCTTTGGGTTGCATCATATACAACTCTTCATCAATGTCTCCATTGAGGAATGCTGTTTTGACATCCATCCGCCATATCTCATAATCATAATATGCAGACACAACATAATCCTCACAGATTTTAGCTTCACATCGTGAGAAAGTCTCATCGTAGTCAACTCCTTGAATTTGTCGAAACCCTTTTGCGACAAGTCGAGCTTTATAGACGATAACATTACCATCAGATCTGCTTTTCTTCTTGAAAATCCATTTGTTCTCGATGCCTTCCGCCATCCGTAAGTCCACCAAAGTCCATACTTGGTTTTCGTACATGGATCCAATCTCGGATTTCATGGCTTCTTGCCATTTATTGGAATCTGGCTCATCATCGCCTCATATGTCTCGGTCATCGGTTGTCCACCAACATGACATTCATAACGGAATCATACCAACTGGAGTGGTACGAGTTCTCGTTGACCTCCGAGGCTCTGAGCAACTTCAACCAAAGTTTCATGATCACTATCATTAGCTTCCTCTCTTATTGGTGCAGGCACCACAGACCTTCTTCCGTGCTGCGCTACTCGCAATTTCGAGAGAAGGTTCGATAACCTCGAAGTTCTACTTTCCTTCCAGTCACTTCTTTCGAGAGAAATTCTTCTAGAAAGGATCCATTCTTAACGAAGATTTTGCCTTCGGATCTATGATAGAAGGTATACCCAATAGTTTCCTTCGTATCCTATGAAGACATTTTTCCGCTTTGGGTTCAAGCTTGTCCTACAGTAACTTCTTTACATAGGCTTCAGATCCCCAAACTTTAAGGAACGACAATTTAGGTTTCTTCCCAAACCATAATTCATAAGGTGTCGTTTCAAAGGATTTAGACGGTTACCTATTTAAAGTGAATTCGTATGTTTCTAATTCATAACACCAAAATGATAGTGGTAAATCTGTAAGAGACATCATAGAACGAACCATATCTAAGAGAGTTCGATTCGACGTTCGTACACCATTACTGTGGTGTTCCCCGGTGTCAATCGCGAAAGTATTCCACATTTCTTCAAATGCTCGCCAAACTCAGAATTTAGATATTCACCTCCACGATCAGAACGTAGAAATTTAATCTTCTTGTTACGTTGATTCTCTACCTCACTTTGAAACTCCTTAAACTTCTCAAAAGTTTCGGACTTATGTTTCATGAAATAGATATACCCATATCTACTCAAATCATCCGTGAAGGTAAGAACATAACGATAACCACTGCGCGATGCTACACTCATTGGACCACACACATCGGTATGTATGATTTCCAATAAGTCTGTAGCTCGCTCCATCATACCAGAAAATGGAGTCTTAGTCATTTTACCCATCAGACATGCCTCGCATCTTTCAAGTGATTCAAAATCAAGTGATTCAAGAAGTCCATCGGAATGGAGTTTCTTCATACGCTTCACTCCAATATGACCAAGACGACAGTGCCACATATAGGTCGAGTTATCGCTTGATTTCAAACGTTTAGCTTCAATGTTATTAATATGTGTATATCCACTATCGAGATTCAATATGAATAGACCATCTATCAAAGGTGCATGTGCATGAAACATGTTACTCATATAAATCGAACAACAATTATTCTCGGATTTAAACAAGTAACCGTCTCGCAATAAACAAGATCCTGATATAATGTTCATGCTTAACGCAGGCACCAAATAACAATTATTTAAGTATAAAACTAATCCCAATGGTAGATGAAGAGGTAGCGTGCCGACCGCGATCACATCAACCTTTGATCCGTTTCCTACGCATCGTCACCTCGTTCTTCGCTAGCTTCCGCTTATTCTGCAGCTCCTGCTTTGAGTTACAAATATGAGCAACCAACCAGATCAAATACCGTGCACTACTACGAATACTAGTGAGATACACATCAATAACATGTATATCGATATACCTTTCTTCTTGATGTTGCCGTTCTTCAAATCTGCCAAGTACCTTGGGCAATTCCGCTTCAAGGACCTTCTCCCTTGCAAAAAAGCATTCAGTTTCAGGTTTAGGTCCAGCCTTGGTCTTCTTCGTCGTGGCAGCTTTCTTACCACCCTTCTTGAAGTGTCCCTTTGCTTAGACTTGCCTTTCTTGAATTTGGTGGTCTTATTAACCATCAACACTTGGTGCTCTTTCTTGATCTCCACTGCAGATTTTAACATAGCAAATAGTTCGCAACTCTTTGTTCATGTTCGCATGTTGTAGTTCATCACAAAGTTCTTGTAACTTGGTGGTAGTTATTGGAGGATGCGTAAACTCCCAAAGTATTAGGAATCACTATACCCAAACTTTGAAGTTTATTTGCGTCAGCACATCTTAAGCACATGCTCACCGACGAGCTACCCTCTTCCATCTTGCGCTTAAAGAACTTTTCAAGCTTCATAACTTTCAATTGCCGCATGAGTCTCAAAGATTAATTTGAGATCCTCGACAATATCATATGGATCTGACTCTTCAAACCTTTTCTCAAGTCAGATTCTAAACCATACAAGATAGCACACTGAACTATGGAGTCTTGATTCTTCCGAGCGAGGTAAACATTCTTTACTTCATCGGTAGCATCACCGCAGTGGGTCACCTAGCGTGCATCCAGCACATAGGTCAAATTACCACCGTGAGGACAATCCTCAAATTGCGGAACCAATCCGCGAAGTTGCTTCCATTGTTTTTCAACTTCTCTTTCTCTAGGAACGCATTAAAATTGATGGTAGGGGCTGCCATTGATCTACAACATATTTGCAATAGTTTAGACTAAGTTTATGACAAATTGAGTTCAAATTAATTAATGAAATTAAACTAGGTGAACTCCCACTCAAAACAACATCCCTCACATTGTTTTAGTGATCACACGAACCAAATCCACTACATCAACACCGATCATCACGAGAGTTGATATAGTTTCAATGGCGAACAATCATCATGTTCATCACATCTACTATATGATTCATGCTTTACCTTTCGGCGATCCGTGTTCCTGAGGCCATGTCTGTACATGCTAGGCTCGTCAAGATCAAACCTTAGCTTCCGCATAAGAAAATCTGGCTTGCTTACGTTGTATTCACCATGAATCAAAGACACCCGATCATCACGTGCTTGAAGCAAGCTTTGGCAACGGTGCATACTAAGGGTGAACACTTTAGAACTTGAAATTTATGTGTATGAGGGATCATCTTATAATGCTACCGCCTACTAAGCAATACAAGATGCATAAAGGATTAACATCACATGCAATTCATAATATGTGATATGATATGGCCTTTCTTCTTTGTGCTTCCGATCTCCATCTTCAAGCACGAATATGATCTCCATCATCACCGCATAGCATCAAGGTCAATGGCGCTTCTTCATGGTTGTCGTCCACCAGCTTCAACTATTACAACTATTTTGAATAGACACGCAGGTCTTAATGTAAATTAAAGACAACCATATGGCTCCCGCCGTTGCCAACTTACAATAAGGATCATTGCATACATCAAATATAATCACAATCATGGCCATATCACATCATCGACACCCTCGCAAAACAAAGTTAGACGCCTCTACTTTCTTTGCATATTTTACGTGGTTTGGGGCTTTCAATAAGTGTCGTTCTAACTTAACAAGAACCACAACATTGATACTAGCATTGTTGATCACCCGTTGTAAATTGGATCTTTACTATGCTAGGAGAAACAGGCACCATAAAGCCACTTATGCAAAACGAGTTGCATGTCAAGCGGAGCAAGTCTCATGAACGATGTCATGTAAGGTTAGCCCAGGCCGCTTCATCCCAACATACCGCAAGATGCAAAGTACACGAAAAGCAATCTACAATAAAAGCATCAACGCCCACAATGACCATTGTGTTCTACTAGTGCAACAGATCTACATATAGACACGGCTCGATACCACCGTAGGGGTTCGCAGATGGAAAACAAAAATTTCTATCGCATACAAACAAACAAGCCAAGATCTATCTACTAGATTGTAGCAACGAGTCGATGGAATAACTCACCTCGAAGATTCCAAAGTGTTTAACGAGAGCAGATTCTCGTGGGTGATGTAGTCGCATTTTTCCGATCTCAAGATCGCAGACGATCGATCCTCCGGTAGCTCAAGAGCGGTCACATCGCTCTGCATTGACGAAGACCTTCCTCTCCCTTGTTCCAAAGGCAGCGGAGGTTGTAGCACTCTCGCGATTCCGCAAAGACAACGGCGTGGTACCGAGGTAGAGGGAGATCCCGCAGGCTTCGCTTAAGCCGGTGCGGTAAGGTGGAGTTTATGAGAGAGGCTATTAGTGGTCTAGTAATTAGACACACCAATTAGAGGGCTCTAAACCAATTAGAAGGCTCTAAACCAATAGCTCTAAACCGGGTCTAGATCTAGGGTTTAGTTTAGAGGATAGGAAACTTGTGTGTGTAGGAGGAGCCCTGCCCCTCCTTATATAGGTGGGAGGGCTGGCGGCCAAGGGAGGAGTTCCTCCCAACTCGGCCTAGGAGGTGCGCCGCCAAGGGAGGAACCTCCTCCAACTCGGCCTCCACCTCCTCCTCTTTTCCCACTTCCCAAAACTGCTTTGACTTTCAAACTAGCCGCTTGACTTTTCAATTTAGGATTTAAATAAATCCTTTATTTGGGACAGCAAGAATACTTAGTACATGATGCAATCATTCCAATATGTAATGACACACTCATGTACCCTTCCCCCTCCGGAGTGCCGGACATTCCGGGACCTTCTAGAATGTTCCCGATGAAAAAACCGGAATCATTCCACTACTCAAACGGACTTTCCTTATATGAATCTTATTCTCCGACCATTCCGGATCTCCTCGTGATATCCCGGATCCCATCCGAGACCGAACAACATTCGGTCTCTTTCATAATACCATAACTACTCAAAACAACGTCAATCCTTAAGTGTGTCTCCTACGGTTCGTGAATTATGCGGACATGATCGAGACACTTCTCTGAACAATAACCAATAGAGGAATCTGGAAATTCATATGGCTCCCACATATTTCTACGATTACTTTGCGATCGAATGAACCACTTACATACGATACCAATTTCCCTTTGTCTCACGATAGTTTACTTATCCGAGGTTATGATCGCTTGGTATCTCTGCATACCTAGTTCATCCTCGTTCGATAAGTACTCTTTTCTCGCTCCTGATATGTGATCCCTTGTGACCAAGTCACATGCTTGCAAGCTAATTGGATGACATTTCACCGAGAGGGCCCAGAGAATATCTATCCGTCATGTGGATGGACAAATCCCACTCTTGATTCATGTGTTTCAACCAATACTTTCCGAACACTCAATGCCACCTTTATAGCCACCTCATGGTGTGGTGTTTGATGACATCAAAGCATCCATCCAGTAAAGGTGATATGCATGATCTCATGGTCGAAGGAATTAGGTTACTATGTATCAGAAAGCATATAGCAATTGAACTATTGAAATGACTTGATCTTTATGCTACGCTTATCTATAGGAGTATGTCCACCATATCATTCTCCTAATGATATGATCTTGTTGTTAATAACATCTCAATGTTCATGATATGGAAACCACAATCATCAATCAACCAACAAGCTAGTGAAGTATAGAGGCTATACTAGGGACTTCAAATTAAGTTTACAAATCACACAAGTATTAATGGTTTCCTTGTTAATACTATTATAGCATGAATGTAAACATTTATCATAAACACAAAGATATATAATAATAACTATATTTATTATCGCCTCTAGGGCATATCTCCAACACTTGGGAGTTGGCACGTCTTGCTAGAGGCCGCTACCATCTATCGACTTGAGACCGAGTGTTCATGAGAGTGAGTTGGACTCAAAGCCATGACAGGATACTTGGAGGAGTAGCTCATGTCGTGCCCAGGTGTACGTGAACCTACAGGGTCACACACTTAAGGGTAAGGAGCCCATGTGGATTAGATCCATGTGGAGATTGGAGTAAGGCCTAGATGGGCCTCAAGTGTTGAGCCCAACTAGGCGTGTATATAAGTGGAGTGACAAGGGATAGTCCCTGACCTAGCCATCACTTCCTCCACTTCCATTTCGGGCTAGACAGGATCTAGCAATCCTCTGTCTAAAGCTCCTTCCTGTATGTGTGGATACCGGTAGAGGCATTGCATGTGCGGCGCTGGAGACAGGGAAGCTCGTGGGGATCTGGCTAAGGAGTTTGTGGGATCCAAAGAAGTCGCAAGGGGATTCGAGGGATGTCTGGGATCGTTTTCGATTGCTTGACGCTACATCAACTTCCGCATCTGCGCGTCTAGCGGTAATCTCGTGGCCTATAACCTGAGCTAGATCTTGGGAGTACCCCGTTAGGGAAAAAGTTCCATTTATCTCTGTGTGGCCCAACAATGGTATCGGAGAGAAACTTCTAGTTTTAGGCTCTAGATCTGTGCGTATGTGATATGCACGAGGTGGTGGATAGGATCCATTTAGGGTTTCGGTGGTCGATCTATGAGATAGATCGGTTTTGTGCAGATTGATTGGATCAGTCGCACTCGGGGATGCATGGAAGATTAGGTGCGGATGATCAATGAGATTGGTCAGATCTGCATAGGGATCAGATTTGGGTAAAAGTGTTTTATCCAATGAAGGAATCCATGGTTCGGATTGCAGATTAGATCTACGATTTCAGAAAAATCGTCGGGCGTTGCCACCACCTTTTTACGAGGGCGCTGCCTCGATCCCCTCGCTATCCGGCTAAGCGGGACCACTGGCCATACTGTCGTAGCGCATTAGATGTTATTGCGAGGTTCACAACGCCGGTAGATATCGTATCTATGCATAACTTGTTTTTGCAGGAAGTTGTGAATGGTACGGCTTATGTGCATGTGATGTGTGTAATCCATACGTGATCTGCGTATCATGGGTTTGTCAGCCGGCTGAAGCCAAAGTGATGTCACTGTTATTGTCTAACGACCTGCGTGTCGGCATGAGATGCCATCTTCTTATATATTCCTTAGTGCTAGTGTAGCATGTTTGGAGGACTTGAAGGACACGACAGCCAAAGGCATGACGAACAGGTTCATGGAGATGGAGATCACCATGAAGGGAGCCATACCATTTCACATTATAATTGGATTATTTTGTGTTATTGTTATGTCTCTAGTTTTAACTCTATGAGATAGTGGTTAATATTTAATCCCTCTAAGAAGATCTAGTCGGTCTCCCCGCCAGTGTTGCACCATCACAAGTCAGACATTCTTGGTAGTGGGCTCATAAAATTGAGGTGCTACCAATTCTTTTCGACTAGATGGGTTCGAGTCGGACTCTTATAGCGGAAGCACTTGGTAAGCTAGACGGGTCTATCACAACGGTTGTGGGGCTCGGGGAGAGGGCGGTCGGGAGCCGGGGCATGTGATACCACCCGACCAACAGGAGTCACATGAGATGCGATTGGCAAGGAGTTGCCTACCTAGATCACTTGACGGCTAGCGGTGATGCTAAAGGTCACTAGTCGGCTTGCTTATTTAGGGTCCTGAATCACTAAGTAACCATCGGAGGGATGTTGGTTCTAGTGGGAGAAATGTTTAATACGCCCGCTCTTTTATGAATACTTGTCTTAAGTGTTTTGCATATTTCTATTGTAGATAATGGCACCTAGTAGAAGTCTCCCTCAGTTATCCAGTTTTGCTTTGAGGACCATTCTAGAGAAAGATAAACTTAATGGGACAAACTTCACCAACTGGTATCGTAATCTGAGAATTGTTCTCAAACAAGAAAAGAGGAACCATGTTCTAGACAACCCGCTTCCAGATGTGCCTGATGATAATGCGAGTGTCGCAGCAACCAATGCCTACCGTAGAACATGTGATGAATCTACAGAAATTAGCTGTCTTATGCTTGCTCACATGGAACCGGACTTGCAGCAGCAATTCGAGAATGTTGAGGCCTACGATATGATCAAAAGCCTCAAAAGCATGTTCCAGGCTCAGGCAAAGACTGAGAGGTACCAAGTCTCTCAAGCTTT
The DNA here is from genome assembly GCA_023614405.1 of Avena insularis. Lineage (NCBI taxonomy): Eukaryota > Viridiplantae > Streptophyta > Magnoliopsida > Poales > Poaceae > Avena > Avena insularis. Next base: position 393,927,880 of record CM042689.1, on the reverse strand, counting down.
GTTGAGTTGTAAGCTTAAGGATGGTGATCCACTAAGTCCGCATGTAATCAAGATGGTTGGTTATGTGCAGTCTCTGGAAAGGCTTGGCTACCCCATTAGCGAAGAGTTCGCTACAGATATAATTTTGAACTCTCTTCTTAGTGTGTATGGTCAGTTCATATCGAACTACCACATGCATGGTATGGATAAGAAGCTCACTGGATTGCATGGGATTCTTAAGCAGGCAGAGGTTGATCTCAAGAAAGGTACTAGCCAAGTGTTGGTGGTACAGAATAAGGCTAAGTTTAAGAAGAGTTCTTGGACTAATAATAAGAAGGCTAAGTCAGGAGGTAATGCTCAGGATGAGATCCCAAGCGTTTCCTCAGGGACTAAGTCATCTCCTTCGGTCGGATCCGCTTGCTTCTATTGCAAGGTGGATGGCCACTAGAAGAGGAATTGCAGCAAGTATTTGGCGGATAAAGCCAAGAGTGGAGGTGTGACTTCCAACTCGGGTACACTTGTTTGCAATGTTATAGACCTTTATCTTGCTGATGCACCTGGTAGTTCTTGGGTATATAATATCGGATCAGTCATTCATATCTGCAACTCGTTGTAGGGACCGGTAAGAACTAGGGGCGTAGCAAGAGGCGAGGTTGACATTCGGGTCGACAACAAAGCAAGAGTTGCTGCATTGGAAGTCGACATGATGCAACTTCATTTACCTTCAGGATTCTTAATGGAACTAAATAATTGTTATTATGTTCCATGGCTTAGTCGAAACATCATTTATGCCTCATGTTTGATGAGACAAGGCTATGAGTCTAATATTAAGAACAATGGTTGTTCTTTATATTTGAATGATATGTTTCACGGCTTTGCACCTGTTCAGAACGGGTTATTTATTTTGAATCTTGATGGTGGGTCGGTCTATAACATAAATGTGAAAAGGTTGAAACCAAATGATCTGAATATGACTTACTTTTGGCACTGTTGACTTGGTCATATAAGTTGGAAACGCATGAAGAAGCTCCATGATGATGGACTCCTAACTTCGTTCGACCTGGAGTCGTTCGAGACATGTGAATCCTGCCTTCTAGGCAAGATGACCAAGACACCTTTTGCAAGGAGTTGTGAAAGGGCGTCTGACTTGTTGGGACTAGTACATAGTGATGTATGTGGTCCAATGAGCACGACAGCCATGGGTGGTTATGAGTACTTCATTACCTTCACTGATGACTTGAGTAGATATGGATATGTCTACTTGATGAAACATAAGTCGGAAGCCTTTGAAAAGTTAAAAGAATTCCAGAATGAAGTATAGAATCAAATCGGCAAGAAAATAAAGTTTCTTCGGTTGGACCGAGGAGGCGAGTACATGAGCCATGAGTTTGATGACCATCTGAAGAGTTGTGGAATAGTTCCTCAGCTCACTCCGCCGGGTACACCGCAGAGGAACGGTGTGTCGGAACGGCGGAATCGGACCTTGTTGGACATGGTACGATCAATGATGAGTCGGATAGATCTACCTTTATCATTTTGGGGTTATTGTCTAGAAACGGCGGCGTTCACACTAAACAGAGTACCATCGAGATCGGTAGAGAAGACACCACATGAGATGTGGACTGGCAAGAAGCCGAGTTTGTCTTTTCTTAAGATTTGGGGTTGTGAAGCATTTGTCAAGCAACTTCAGTCAGACAAGCTTACAACCAAGTCGGATAAGTGTATTTTTGTTGGGTATCCAAGGGAAACCTTGGGTTACTACTTCTACAACCGAGAAGAGGGCAAAGTGTTTGTCACTCGGAACGGTGTCTTCCTCGAGAAAGAGTTTCTCAGTCGGGAAGTCAGTGGGAGTATGGTGTGGCTCGAAGAAGTTCAAGAGGAACCAGTCAGTAGCGATTTGGCAAAAGCCTTGGAGGTTGAGCCAGTCGTGGTAGCTGAGCCGGTGGTTGCACCTACACTGCGAAGGTCGGCAAGATTGCGAAGTGTTCGTGATGTATTACTGTTAGACAGTGATGAGCCGGCAACTTATTCGGAAGCGATGGTGGGTTCTGATTCTAAGTCGTGGCTTGGAGCCATGAGATCCGAGTTAAAGTCCATGGATGAAAATCAAGTTTGGAACTTGGTTGATCTGCCAGACGGTGCAAGACCCGTCGAATGCAAATGGGTCTTTAAGAAGAAAACTGATATGGATGGAAACGTTTCTATCTATAAAGCACGACTTGTCGCGAAGGGGTTTCGGCAGGTTCAAGGAGTTGACTACGATGAGACTTTCTCACCCGTAGCGATGCTTAAATCAGTTCGGATCATGTTAGCTATAGCAGCCTATTTCGACTATGAAATATGGCATATGGATGTCAAAACGGCTTTCCTTAATAGAAAATTAACCGAGGATGTGTATATGATACAGACCGAGGGTTTTGTCGATCCGGCTAATGCTGACAAGGTATGCAAACTTCAGAAATCCATTTATGGGTTGAAGCAAGCATCTCGGAGTTGGAACATTCGCTTTGATGTGATAGTCAAATCGTTTGGCTTCATCAAGAGTGATCATGATTCTTGTTTATACAAGAAGTTTAGTGGGAGCAAAGTAAACTTTCTGATCTTATATGTGGATGACATAGTATTGATTGGAAATGATGCCCAGATGTTGCAAGAAACCAAGAAGTCATTGGAAAGGAGTTTCTCAATGAAGGACTTGGGTGAGGCAACTTACATACTAGGAATCAGGATCTATAGAAATAGATCCAGGCGGCTCATTGGATTGAGCCAAAGTACATATTTGGACAAAGTGTTGAAGAAGTTCAACATGGAATCGTCTAAGAAGGGGTACTTACCGATGTCCCATGGCATAAGACTTAGCAAGACTCAGTGTCCCTCGACAACTGATGAGCCAAGTAGGATGAGTACGATTCCGTATGCTTCGGCAGTCGGCCATCATGTATGCCATGATTTGTACTAGGCCAGATATTTCCTATGCTCTAAGTGTTGTGAGCAGATACCAGGCTGACCCTAGAGAAATCCACTAGACATCAGTTAAAAACATTCTTAAGTACTTGAGAAGGACTAAGGATGTGTTCCTAGTTTATGGAGGTGAGGTTGAACTCAGTGTAAGGGGTTACACGGATGCGAGTTACCTTACTAACTCTGATGATTCTCGTTCGCAATCTGGGTACGTGTTCGTATTGAATGAAGGGGCTGTGAGCTGGAAGAGTTCCAAGTAAGAGACTATATCGGCATCTACAATAGAAGCTGAGTATATTGCTGCCTCGAAGGCGGCAAAGGAAGTTGTTTGGATCAGGAATTTCCTAATTGATCTTGGTGTGGTTCAGGGCTTGTCCAATCCGTTAGACGTGTATTGTGACAACAATGGTGCTATTGCACAAGCCAAGGAACCTAGACAACACCAGAAGAACAAACATATACTCATGCGATACCACCTGATTCGCCAGTTCGTGGATCATGGTGATATCAAGTTATGCAAGGTACACACGGATGCAAACGTTGCAGATCCGTTGACAAAGCCACTTCCACAGCCTAAGCATGAGGCGCACGTAAGATCCATGGGCATTAGATGCCTAGACATATGATGTCGGGATGATTGACTCTAGTGCAAGTGGGAGACTATTGGGAATATGCCCTAGAGGCAATCATGGTTGTTGATGTTTCCCAAAGTATTCATAAAGTAAAGTTGTCATGTATGAACATCAGATATGTATCACTGAATACGTGATTCAGTTGTGAAACTATATATTCATGATTGTTCATACTAGATTGTCCTTGGTCGTTGAGGTTGTGCTGGACACACAACTTAGACCAATGTGCGGGTCAGCTGATGACACGGTTCCACTTGTCATGGGCATGGTGATGCTATTCCGACTTACACTAATTCGGCTAAAGAGTTTAACGAGTCGGACTGGCCCACAGTTGAGATGCAATGAGCAAGTTGTCATTTGCAGTCTCAAGCAATGGAATCCTTTGACCTGAGGTGATTGCATGATCCGAGTTGTGGATCGCCAACTTAGGTTCTATCAAACGATGTTCCGTAAATGAGCAGTTATAAAGGTAGAGTTCGGGTTGGTTGTGAAGCAAGCTGTGTGACGTGGATTACCAAGATAGGATTTGCCCCTCCGTAATGGAGAGATATTCTCTGGGCCCTCTCGTGTGATATGATTCGGAAGCATGGCCATGCGTTACTCAGTTAAGTGTTAACTGAGGAGTTGAACTAAGAGTTAGTCCAGTGAATCACATATCATGGTACGAGAATAGAGTTAAGCTATTAAAGGGATGGCAACTACTCGCCTATAGCTTAACGGATATATCGTGCGGCAAAGGGACTTGGACGAAAGTCACATTGAAGGTTTGTCTTCTGACTTTACGACACTTGGGAGTTGACACGTCTTGCTAGAGGCCGCTACCATCTATCGACTTGAGACCGAGTGTTCATGGGAGTGAGTTGGACTCAAAGCCATGACGGGATACTTGGAGGAGTAGCTCATGTCGTGTCCAGGTGTACGTGAACCTACAGGGTCACACACTTAAGGGTAAGGAGCCCATGTGGATTAGATCCATGTGGAGATTAGAGTACGGCCTATATGGGCCTCAAGTGTTGAGCCCAACTAGGCGTGTATATAAGTGGAGTGACAAGGGATAGTCCTTGACCTAGCCGTCACTTTCTCCACTTCCATTTCGGGCTAGACAGGATCTAGCAATCCTCTATCTGAAGCTCCTTCCTGTATGTGTGGATACCGGTAGAGACGTTGCACGTGTGGCGCTGGAGACAGAGAAGCTCGTGGGGATCTGGCGAAGGAGTTCATGGGATCCAAAGAAGCTGTCCGCAGGATTCGGAGGGCTGTCCGGGGATCGTTCGGCACTGCTTCGACGCGCTGCATCAACTTCCGCATCTGCGCGTCTAGCGGTAATCTCGTGGCCTATAACCTGAGCTGGATCTTGGGAGTACCGCGTTAGGGAAAAGTTTTGTTTATCTCTCCGTGGCCCAACAGTTTATACTGCTAACATGTCTTACCTGAACCTTACATTGAGAAAATGTCTTTCCCAGTTAAGATAAAGGAACATTCTATGATAGCTAGTATGGTTAATGAAAGTACAAATAAAGCTGTTGAACCTAATAAACAAATGGATGATGAACCTATAATGGCAAATGTGAAAGACTTTGTCACTAAATATGTAGAAGAAGGACACACTATCCTTTGTAAAGATACCTCTAATATTAGTGTTAGAGCTAGTGTCCCTGTGTTTTATGTTAGGATAAGTGATCATTGCTACCATGGTTCTTGTGATAGCTATGTCATTAAATTTATGCATGATACTGAAAGTTTTTATGAGAGAGGGAAGACTGTTCTTATGCACCTCAATAATATCAAGTTTCCTCATTTTATGCTTAAAATCTTTATGTTGCACTTGTTTTGCCTTCTTATGCTTACAGCTTCTGGTTTCAACAACTTGTTTGTTTACAAAATTCCCTTGCATAGGAAGTGGGTTAGACTTAAACATGTGTATTTTTGCTTCTTAATGCTCTCTTTCACTTCAATTCATATTCTTATGTGAGCACCATCGAAATTATCATGCACATCTTAATGGCTATAAAGAAAGAGCTTTTTGGGAGACAACCCAATATATTCTTGCTTTTAGTTTGTTTTTGTTTATTTGATTCTTGGAAGTTATTACTTCGGTAATAACCTCTTCTTATCCTTTTTGTTTGGCTTTTTGTGTCAAGATCAACCTCTAATGAGAGAGAAGTAAGATTTAGGGAAGTTGCTATCCCAAAACAGATTTTTGTGCTTCACCGTAAAAATTCGTGAGAGATCTATGTATGTCGGAGTGAGCTGTAATTTTTTGTGCTTCTGCCCCAGGTTGTTATTAACTTTCGCTAGGTTTGAACTTTTTGATTTGAGAAACAAAAGATTTTCTAAAAAAATGATCTTTACCTGCTGGTCTGTTTTGGCAGATTTTTGCCACTATTGCATTTGCTTCTTAAGTCGATTTCCTTTTTGAATTCTTTTTGAGTTTTTGGAAGGAGTTGCTACAGTCGCTTATGTTTTGGTGGATTTCAGTTGAATTTGAACCTAAAAGATTTATTACCTCGCTTATACTAATGTTGCTAATGAGAATTGTGTGAAGAAATTTCCAGGTTATCAGAGAGAATGGTGTAATAAAAAGTGAAAGGTTTCATGACTCGAGCAATAAGTGTATGAAGATGAAGATATTGATGTTATTCAAGCGGTGACTCCGGAAGAATCTACTAAAGACCAAATTCAGAGACCTGTAGAGTCCGTTTTCGAATAGGTAGCCGTTCTGGTAAGAAAAGTTTCGCGAAAATTCTGTCAAATTATATTTTTGCAGTTTTTTATCTAACAAGGAAAGCAACAAAGCGAAAGAGGGACGGAAATGGAGCCTGGGTGTCTCACACCACCCTGTGGCGCGGGCCCACCCCAGGTCGCGCCACCAGGTGGTGTGGCCACCTCGGACTCCGTCTTCGACCCGTTTTCTCCCAGTACCTTCCTTTTGTTGTAAAACTTCGTAATATATAATCCCCCGGATCCCCCGAGGTTCGTATATCGTGTTCTCGTCGTGTTTTTGTTTCGATCTGTTTCTGCCAGGAACTATTCTTGAAAGTTAGAAGGACGATAGTGTCCGCCAAGGATAAGGGAAAGGAGCCTTTGGAGGAAGACCTCCAAGACCCCGGGCAGGAGAAGGAGATCAAGAGTGAAGATGAAGAGGAGGCAAAGCACACTGGCACTACCATTGCAAGCATTGGAGTGGTGGCAAACCCTGCCAGAATTATGTCAACTGGAGGGAAGCCTCCTCGTCACTGTTCGGCTCCATGGTCACTTCCTCCATGCACCAAGAATCCTTTCCATACCCTTATCCATGAGCATCAATACCAGAATATACCCAAGGAGAAACTACCCTCCAATTGGGATTTGCCTCGTTCTAGCCATGCAGGAAAAGAAGACTTCAAGGAGGTAGAGTGGGGAAAGAATCGCAAGAGCTAGGATCCGCAACTCGACACGATCATGAGCCGCATTGAGCAAAACTCGGAGTTGATTCGTACCCTCACCTTCGAGGTTGAGGACTTGGGGAAATTGATCAAAAATCTCATCAAGAGAATACCACCACCACCGAAGGAGTAATTCGTCATCAGATTTTGGCATCCCCTTGGTTTGTTCCAAGCACGGGGGAGTGTCGTAGTATCAGATCACTATCTTCTATCTTTTTACCTTTTTAGTAGAGTCATATCATGAATAGAGAAGTTATCATGTAGGATGGTTTGCATTATGGAAGCGTCCCCCCTCTTGTTAGATATCTATGTATCCCTTGGTGTGAATTGCTGTTATGGAATATTAATGAGAAGTTCTTTCATTTACTCTTTTGCATATCTTTTATTAGTTTTCAATTCATGGTTATATGATTGATCTTGTCGTTAGTATTGGTATCACTTTGGGATCATTGAGTTAATTTAGTTGGTTTTGGCAAACCTGGCTCGGTCAGTAGTAACTCTATTTTTGAGAGTTGAATGAAAAAGATAAAAGTACTCTTAAAGAAATATAATTTCATCATCTTTCTTTCTTGATTTGCTCATAAGTTTAGTATTCTCTAGTTAAGATCTTTTGTGCTTCCAAAAAAGATTGCATGTTTGTTTTTGTCACTTGTATGTTTGTTTGTTTCCTTCAACTCTTATGCTTGCTACCCAGCCTTGCTAGCCAAAAACATGTACTGAGAGGGAATGCTTATCGTGCATCCAATCCTTAAACCAAAACCTATACCATTTGTGTCCAAAATACCTACCTATTAGCACTATTGCTATTCCGAGTAAATTCATGTTTTTATCTACCTTCCAAATTAAACTTGTTATGTGAAAATTAGTGATTAAAGCTCTCATGAACTTGATGGCACACTTTACTTTTTGCATTTAATAAACTTGAACCACTGTGCACATCTATGTTGCGTATATGCTTGCGCTTTGTAAGTTATGAATTAGCAGAACCATGTTGTCATGGGGAACGCTTTCAACATTGCACCGGTACTTTGTACCTAGTTGATATCATGTTCTTTTGTCTATGGATGTCGTCGTTGTGAAATGAAAGTGGAGCTTGTAAGTCCATGGAGTTATGTATGTGTGTTAGAGAAACGCATGGGCCGCCGGTCTAATCCATGCTGTCATGGTGGAAACCTGCAGCGTAACCATAATGAGCATCTATGAAGCATTCTTCTTATAAAAAACGAGATAGAGATTGAAAAAAGAGAAAGAAAAAAAGATGAGAAAAGAGGAAAGAGAGAAAAAAGCACCATATTCCCATGGTAAATAAGAAGATTGTTGAGATGCTTGTTGTCTGCTTGCCTTGTCATTTTGATATGGGGATTCTTCCGTATCATCGGGCAAGGGGTACCCCGTAGGCGGTTCTCTATGATACACATGTACTTACTATGACAAGAACTTACCGGTGACTAAACTTGAGTAGCATGAGGAGCGGCCCTCGTATTCAAGGGACATGAGATTTTCAACTTGCAACTTGTCAAGCATATCCTCATATTTGATCACTTTAACCTTAATCACCTAAAGATGCCTATGATAGGGGCAATGAGAGCTAAAAGCTAATAAGTACCATAATTTTTGGAAGCTCTTTATGAAACTTGAAATCCCTGCTTCCCTCTGTGAAGGGCCTTTCTTTTACTTTTTAGTTGAGTCAGTAAACCTATTCCCTTCTACCTCACCAAGTATTTTGAGTTGTTGTGTTTCATTCATTCATACGATGATTTATTCAATCATGTTTCTTATGTTCCTTGTTTTGCACTTTGCTCTTATCTTAGTGTCTACTACTTTGAAAGCTATCATTGAAAATCCGTTATTTGTGAACTCCAACAAATTGTCAACTATTCTTTGACCAAGAGCTAAGTTTGCCATTACCAATTATGATTTACCTTATGTATATTTATTGTGTTTCCTTTACTTATTGAAAGTTAAAGTTATATAATAGTGAGTTGTCTTCCATTATGACTTATGTATTGATGAATGTGATGCTTCTTGTCCGTATTCTTTTATCGACTCTTCACTCCATAAACCTGAGGTCATGTTTATTGAGTTCAGTTTCGCTTAGGGACAAGCGAAGTCTAAGCTTGGGGGGAGTTGATACGTCCATTTTGCATCACTATTCTATATCATAATTTACTATTATTCATTGATATATTTCATATTAAGAGATGATACTTATGTTATTTCATCTATTTTTGCATTGTTGATGACTTTTGGAGCATGGACCGCTGCAGTCAGGATTCTGATGGAAAAGGTGCTGTTTGGAGGCAAAATTCGCGAAGATCAAAAAATCCGGGAAAATACATGGAAAATCCTATTTTTCCAGAAGACGAAGAAAGCCAGAAGGGGAAGTGGAGATGGCCCACAGGAGGCCCACACCACCCCCTGGCGCGGGCCACCCCAGGCCACGCCACCAGGTGGTGTGGCCGCCCTAGTTCACTCCAGCCTCTCCCCTCTAGCGTATATTATCCTCCTGAAACCCTAAGACTCGGGGAGCGACCACAGAAAGATTTCGCCGCCTCTGCAGGGCGGAAAACACCGAGAGAGAAAGATCTCTCTGGCAGACAGAATTCTGCTAGGGGAATTCCTTTCCGGAGAGGGGAGATCGTCGCCATCAACACCACCATCAAGCTGGACTTCATCGGAATCATCATCATCTTCTTCTTCATCATCATATCCACCACCACCATCATCTCCACTTCATATCGCTGTAACAATTGGGTTGAATCTTGCATAGTTCTTAGGGGAAACTTTCCCGGTGTTGATTACTCTTTGTAGTTGATGCTATTGAGTGAACCATTGAATTATCGTTTATGTTTAGATTATTACACATCATTATTTCATCTTTGATCATGATCCATATGATGTCTTGTGAGTAGTTCGTTTAGTTCTTGAGGACATGAGAGAAGTCATGTTGTTAGTAGTGAAATTGTGTTGAGAAAGATTCAATAGTTTGATATTTAAGTTGTGGTGTACTTCTTCTAGTGGTGTTATGTGAACGTCGACTACATGACACTTCACCTATATGGGCCTAGCCGAATGCATTGTGTATTTGGCTACTAATCGTAGGGGTTGTCGGAGTGATAGAAACCTGAATCCCCGTTAGGAAACCATTGCACAAGGGACGTCAGGGTCTTAGAGTTTAAAGTTGTGGTTAGGTTTCTACCTTAATTACTTTCTTGTACTTGTGGATGCTTGCAAGGGGTATAATCATAAGTATGTATTAGTCCTAGGAAGGTCGGTACATTAGCACAGGTTCACCCACACAACACTTAGCAAACTAAAGAAGATTAATCAACTATATGAAGCGAAAGCACTTGACGATATTCCCATGTGTCCTCGAGAACGTTTGGTTATCTTAAGTAATACAATCGGCTTGTCCTTTGCTAAAGAAAGGATTGGTCCATTTGCTGCATTTATTCTTATTGTCTTTTATTTACTCGTACTTTATTTACTTGCATTATCAAAAAAACCTAAAAATCCGTTTGCTAAGTATTTACAGAGCATTCCTGCTCCAAGCCACTAGCCAACACCTTCTGCTCCTCGTTGGGTTCGACACTCTTAGTTATCGAAACTACTGCGATACACCCCCTATACTTGTGGGTCATCAGCCGTCTCCTCAACATACCGAAAAAGACACAAGAAAATAGCCTAAACGGAGAACAAAAATCTCCCGGCGATGAGAGGCCATGGTCCGCCACACCTCCAAGGCCCTAAGACCATCGGAGACGGAGCGGACCGATGACTTCACCGGTGGAGGGAAGGAACCCTAGATGGGTTTTTCACGGCCGCCTCTCGTCTCCTGGGAGCCGCACATACCGGTTTGCACACATGCCATTAGAGGTGATGTGAAATAGGACTTTCCTGGTCGTTCGGATCTCGCCTCTCCTCTCACGGAAACAGGAGGCGGCGGTGGCTCCTTCCTACAGATCTCAATCGGCGAGATCATTGGTTTCCTTCTTCCTCCGCTTGCCGCTCCGGCGGTAGGAGGTAGGGGAACCTCATTTCTCCGCCTAGTAGTTAGGGTTAGGGTTTGTCTGCCATGGGTGTCGTTGGGTGGTGGGAACGGCTCCTGGGCAATAAATCTGTCTCAACTCAACTCCCACACCGGCGACGACCTTCACGGCGACGCCTCGGAGTTGATGGCAAGGTGTGCTAGTCGTTCCTTCAGATCGACAGCTTGGTCTTCTTGTCGTTCTTCAGATCTAGCGTGTCGTCGGTGTTTGTCGTTCTCAGCAACGACACTGGTGGTCGAGGCGAGGTGGTTTCTATGGAGCGAGGATGTTGGTCCGAAGGTGGTGGATCTGTCGTTCTTCTTCGACTTTGTCGATGAGAGGCAGCGGATCTTGGTTCAAGACAACACGGGGACGTCCCCCAGTCGATGTGCCACAGCGACAGTGCCTCCTGCGTGCAGCGGGCCTGTTCACCGACTCACAAAGTCTCGTTGGCGATGGTGTTTTTTTGGATCTTGAAGTGTTGGAGGTTCGACGTCTATTCCAGCGTGCGTCTCGATGGCGCTGGAGTTGGGCTATGGCCGCTGGCTTCGGTGGTTGCAGGAAAACCTAGGGATCGTTTTGTATTTTTCGGTCTCTTAGGATTTTATCTGCATTGTTTTCAGGATAATCATTTTATTCCAGTTTGTCTTTTAGTTTTCACATGTGTTGCTCTATGTAACTTGGTTTTCTATTAATGAAATATGTGGTTGCTCTCAAAAAAAAGGTGATGTGAAATATATGTACTACATGGAATAGAGGAACATAGAAAAATTAACAAATGCAATAATCACCTCCAGTGTTGTTCCATCCTTGTGAGCTTTCTTAGCAACGGCTGCAGCATTACCAATTTACCATTGCCAATTTTCTGTATTCATCCGAGAGTTAAGCATGATTTCTTACAAGTTTTACCCAAAAAAACGATGTCACCAACTGGGCAAAAACGACAGAGAAATTAATCAACACAGTTACCTAGTGCTATACTACTATGGAAAGACAAGTTGAGTTGAAAAAAGCACGGAATTTGGCTTTAATGTCATCAACACAGTAGATATATTCTGGTACTACGATCTTGGACAACATAAATTATTAATACTACTAGGGGTGTTCATTGACATGCCAGGGCCAAACAATTTGGCTTCCACCGTAGCTGCAATGATCCATCTGAACACTGGACCCAATAGGTGAAACACATGACATGATACTTCTAAGTACAAAAATTGAACACCAGCAAACAATTTTATTTATTTATTTTTGAAACAAGTCAAACAATTTATGATGCAAGAGAAACAATTTCATAGTGTCGGACGCAGATACGTGCAACTACTTCCTCTTCGACCTGGAGCGGAGGGAAAGGAGTTGTGACGGCCCACATTGACTGCTTCTTGGGTATGCTAAGTGGAAGGTCTGTATTTGTGGAAGGATTCATGTACAACATGGCAGGTAACCATTATGGGGAGGTGCGCTCGACCTACAGGGAGCTAAAGAGTGAGGACTGGGTAGGCAGGAGATGGATCACTGTGGCGCTATTTGGACTCCGCTACTCGATGAACCTTTCATGTTTTACGAAACTTTTATGTTCTTTTTGCGAGGGAATGAACCTTTCACGTTAAGGTTTTTGACTGATTATTTTGAAAAAGTTTATGCAGCAAAATAAAATTTAATAATACGCAACGAGACAAGCCGGCCAAAAAACTGAAACAGGACATTAACCAGTTTTCGACTACCACAGAAAAGGACAAGATAAGTTCATCACGGCAAAGCATAAGCGTGGCAAGGTGTTATCTAGGTCAACTGACGAGTACTAAGATACTTATATAATAGCAGCACTGCAAGTGAAGGCACGTTTAGTGGTAACGAGGTGCCTCTTCCAATCCTACTAGTGTTATCGCCTATCTCACGACCCCCATGTACAAAATGAGACCAGCCCAGGAAGGTAGCAACCAGAAATCCCCAAAATAAGCTGCCACATCGCAGCAAAGTCATTGGAGCATTATCATGAAACGCCACACGGCAGCTGCCACCCTCAGCAAGCTCCCAACCCGCCACCAGATACTAATCAAGCAAGATATCTGTACGTGTTGGCGTTGTCCTTGTCACGCTCCAAGTAATCCCTCGTGATGAGATCCTCGATCCTCTTCTTTATTGCCTTGAAGTCAGGCTGCAGTAGGAACAAAAATCAGGTTAGTCAGGGTAAACATCTGCAAGTAGCTAAACCAACCAAAATGTCAAAACAAATAAACAGTCTACACAGCAATAAACAGCAGCCATGTCCGTTAAAGGTACCAGCCTAATGGGATCACAGGACTACTTAAACATAATGAATCACTGCCTAGATTTTTCTTATCCTTTTTCGAGCATGGGTAAATGCAAACAGTTGTTTTCTTTGTCGTCAGACAAAGGTAGTGATTAATATGGAACAAAAACTCAACCAGAACACACCCCCAAGAGCAACAAAAATGATGACACTGGTGTCGCACGGTGGCTAGATATGCAATTGAAATTTTATGATCACATTAACAAGATATGCGAACAAAAATAGACAGATGTGAGATGTGCAACTGTAGAAAGAGCCAAATTCCCAATAACCGAGTAATGAGAGTTACCTTGAACATGCGGCTGAGCTGCTCCACACATTCTGCAACTAGCTGGGTATGGGCCATGACTTTGCGGCTCTTCATGATACGAACAATCGATGCATCAATTGCGTACCTCCTGTCCTTGTCAACATCTTCAACGACCTTTTTCTTCTCATCAACAGGAGGCAGGGGTATCTGCACATTGTGTCGAACATTCAATCATAAACAAAAGCATCACTGCAGATAGCAGATGTCTAAACCTATGAGTATGACAGCCAACAAACCAAAAAAAGTAAACTGCACAATACCTTGATTCTTCTCATCCTGTCAGTAAATTTTGAATTGAACTCGAAAACATCATTGGGCGAAATAGTTCTACCAGCTGGTTCTTTGCTAAGAATCTTGTACTTCGCGCAGGAGAGAGAATGGAGCAAACGCACAACATCATCATCAGACAGGTTCAGCTGTGTTACAATCTCAGAATAACTAAGTCTATCAACTCCATTGAATAACAACAGCAACGCAGCCTGCCACAAGAATAGACATGTCAAAATGTATCAAAGGTTACAGGTAAGCATTTGTCAACGTGATTATACAATTTCATTTAAGTTACCTGATATGTTGTAACAATGAGCTCTATGGTTTTGGAATCAAATTTTGCATTGATATTGCAGGTTCCCAAGGAGTATATCCAGGTAAGCTTCCTGTGCTTTGTTCTTGTCGAGTAGAACTCCTTGAAAACCTCTACACATTTAACCTGATAGATATTGGAAAGTATAAGCTTCACAGATACATGTAACATTGTAACTCATGCTCCTAGATCCACAAGAAAAAAGATTATCTTACCATCTCAGAAGGAAGGTTTATATCAAAAGTTTTGTAGGTTGGCCAGAATCCCGTTGTCAAGACAGTAACAGCCAAGTCTACCCCAGGATTCAACTCTTGATGTGCAGCTACAAACTCTTCAAACTTAGTTTGATGATCTCTTGCAACAGTAAGGTCAGTAACCATGCCTTCCATTTTTGAAGTAAACTGCCCCCCACACTGCTGCTTGAGCTTTGTCAGGATGCTTCTTTCATGTTCATCGTTAGCACTCTTGTCAAAAAGCAATCTCCTAGCAAGTTTCTTCCTGTAAAATAGTTCCACACATTCCAATATAAATAATAAGCTCCAAATCATAACCAACCCTTCAGATACGGGGGCTAAATAGGCAAAATACGAAGTAATGTTACAATGCATTACCTGTAGAACTCAGCAAAGAGATCTTTATCGCTTACATATGCGAGCAACCGCACCACCTGGAAGTTTTTCACTGTCAAACCCGAGTTCCTTGTACTATGAATTCACGGTATCAGTAAATCAAAAGGCAGTGTTATACCTTCTCAAGGGCATCTTCAATGGCTTCATCGCTGAGCTTTTCACTGCAGCCTTTCTTCAAAATATTGTCACAGAAGGTGGCAAGTAATTCAGCACTCGAACTGCCAGAGACACCTTTGTTGCAGAAGACCTCAAAGGCTTCTTTAAGTGCCTGACAAAGAGAAGGTTGAGAATGAGGCAGCAATTTTAAATGTATAAAGGCAAAATGGCCTATGACTGTATCAACAAGCAGACCTTGTGGAAGAGTGTATGGCCCTGAAAACAATCTGTCACATACGCTACATACTTGTCATGCAGCGCAATGATTTTCCAGACAAAAACCTAAAAGGCAAATAACACACATTAATAAAAAGATCTTGTTATAGAAGTGCAGTAAAATCAAGTTACACACCTGCTCCTGCATTCCAACCATCTCCTTCTTCTCTGGCTGTACAAATGACAAATATTAAAATACTTATTCACAGGAAAAATTCAAT
The DNA here is from genome assembly GCA_023614405.1 of Avena insularis. Classification (NCBI taxonomy): domain Eukaryota; kingdom Viridiplantae; phylum Streptophyta; class Magnoliopsida; order Poales; family Poaceae; genus Avena; species Avena insularis. The sequence continues at coordinate 393,912,426 of CM042689.1, read as the reverse complement.
AACACAACTGAAACAATAGATGGCAGGAGCTCATCAATCATAAGGCAGACCAGACTCAAATATTAAACAAAATGTCAGATACAAAATCTAAGAGCCAGTTGGCAGCTTCAATAGTCAGGTGCCTGACTGTTTTAATGGTAATGTTGAATGGTCTCACTGGACAGTGGAGCTACATGACACTACGGTGCAAATTGAACTGTCCATAAACTGAACCACGATAAAAAAAATGCAGAAATGATGCAATGGCTGGAGCTAACACTGCACCTTCTTATTATTAGCAGAATCTTCTGCTTGCTTGACCAAAGCTGTACCCTCATTCGTAACATGCTGCAAAAGTGCACAATTCAATTATAATTTACAGCTAACTGCAATGAATAGAAAGGAGAGCCAAGAGATTGTGCACAATAGTCAATACCGTTTTAAACATGTTTGAAACAGGTTCCAGACCACGAGTGATTTTTGAAAAGAGCCTGTACATCCTTGAAAGATCCTCGACCTGTAGCGAAAGATGAATGAGTGGGCAACTTTGTTCATGACTTGTCATATACTGTAAAGAAATATATATATATATATATATATATATATATGCCTCTGTTCTCATCAAACCTTATCATCCCGAAGCAATGCATAACATCCAGAATGTTCCTTCTCCAGAAGCTGTGTTGCATAGGTGGCAAGCAATTCATTTTGCACTTTCTGTAAAAGCAGGAAAGATGGTTACATATAATTATACCAGAGACTGCATTTTTTTGCATCATTTCCCAATGATCATTAGAATATTCTGGTTACTAAGGTATGAATGCATATTCACAAAGTGCATATTATTTGTGGAGAAATAGTTAACTGGTAGAGCAAACATTCAACAAACCTCCAGCAACTTCGGCTCGCTGTTAATATGCAAGTAGTGACTAACTCGCTCCTTCTCTTTTTTCAGGCACTCCTCAGCCTAAAGAAAGAGGTATCAGCAAACCGGTTACATAAAACAAGAAATACATGCACAAATATATGCAGGCAGTCGCAGAGGTCTTATCAAAGGCACCTTTATCATGTAATCTGGACAAGAATCCTCAACGATCCAACTTTGAGCCTTGACAGAATAGTAATCTGTAGTGTCCTTGAGCAAGAACTCTTCAAAGTCATTATCATAACACTCCATACTAGTTAACCCAATTTCAACGAATATATCCAGGACGTTCTTCAGCAAGGCCCTGTCAATCTGTTCACCTTCCCGCTCTTGATCAATCTGTAGAAGGAAGGTGTCACAACAGTCTGTTATATGTACACAAATCATTCGATATAAATTCATCTAGAGATGCAAAGACTCACCAGAACTATCACCGCATCTTTTACTTTTCCTTTGATCTCTTGAAATATCTGTTACCATAAGTTGACTGGTTATTAGAACAGAAAAAGCTTAAGTATGCACTAAACAAGAGAAGGATCTTAAGAAAATGGGAGTTTACCAAGTCTCGGAAGCAAATAAGCCCAACATCTCTAAGTGCAGTAAGAGACCTCCGGGTGATGAAGTACCGGTCAAGATAATGGAAAAAACGTGACAGCCACCGAACCATGATCTTATGGTTTGACCACCTTTCAAATAGTTCTCTCAACATAAACTCGTCATGCTTCTCTTTTATTGCGGGCAAGACCTATAGTAATTTGAACAAGTAAAATGTGAAATAAATAAAGCGCAGGATAACATAATGACCGTAACAGTATTGGACCAAATGTTAGATGTGTGACTTGTGTCACAAAATCATAACAGAATTATCAACCTGGATTCCTAATCCCCTATTCAGTAAGGGATTACTAGGAGGAAACTAGACAGTAAGGCCAACGGATTATGCAAGAAAACAACTTTCAAAATCAACATGCATGACCAGATAGCAAAGTAAGCATGGGGGAGAAACTATACACTTAGTGACAACAACATTGAGCATCCAATTGGTCAAATGTAATTAAACATAATACCAGAAAAATATTTATATCTAAACTTAGCAGAAAAATAGCATTCAACCACACAAAAACTCTCTGCGGGATAACAAAGTACTACTCCCTCTGTTCCACAATATAAGCCTTTTTAGCAAGCTGCTTGCTAAAAAAAAGGCTTATATTGACAGAGGGAGTATACTAAATGGGCTCAAAGTCCATACAACGAGTCCAGGATAATCACTATAACAAACTGAGTTATTCGACAAGACAAATTTAGTGAAAGACAAGATGACTAGAAAAATGTTTCAGAACATTAAGACCCACGCAAGTAAAACTAACAGTATCCTGCAATTATCAACAGGAGAACTAATAAGAGGAGAGAAATAACAGCCAGTGTTTCCAGATGTGCAATGCAAGCAAAGTACTAATCATCTCAAAAATAAGTAAGGAAAACAGTGATAACAGTTATACAATCCAGTTTTCACTTTTCTAGCTTCTAAGCCTGGCATTTTTTTTTGTATAGCAGCTTTGGCCCCAAAAAGATGGAGCATAAATAAAATGACCAAAATAGCACAATGTCAAGTAAAAGTACAATTACTGATGAGTTCGCGCTAAGTAATGGCTATTTAGCTGGGTGGCACCGACTACATGCAAGATGCAAGTCTAATAATAGGAAGGTTTGTTCAAAATTGTAAAGGAAGAGTTTTAAACAGGATCTGACTAACTAAGATGATAACCTAATCATCGGCAGCGAGTAACACGACGCCCCTCCCCGCTACAACTCAACCCAAGAAAAAAACTACACAAATGCAAATCCATCGGTGCACGTTCGAAACCAAAACACGATCTGATTCGCCTCGATTCACTGGACCAGAGAACCAACAGCAGAGGCACACAAAGAACAGGAATTAGCGGGAGAAGGGGAATCAGCTCACCGCGTCCTTGATGTACTTCTCGAAGGCCTCGCGGTACTTGTCGTAGAGCTGCTGCGAGTAGTCGTGCGGCGGCTTCTGCGTGCACATGTTGTAAATCGTCCTGCGCCGACAGACGAGATAAACAGAGGGGGGAAGAGGGCCGAAACCCTAGATCAGCAACGGATCGGATCGAATCGGGGCTGGAACATGGACGGGGGACGCCGGAGACGGCGGGGGGAACTTACGTGTAGAGCGTCATGTAGTTCTCGGAGTCGAACTGCGGCTCCGGCTTGCCCTCGAGGATGTTGACGAGCTTGCCGATGCCCTTCTCCATGGTGGTCCATCCCGCCTCCAGATCGATAATCTTCCGTTCCTGGCCCTGGGCCGACATCGCTGCTGCAGCCGACGAGACTGCCCCGCCGGCGGCCGCAAACCCTAGAGGTGGAGGAGGCTGGGTTCTGTTGCGTCCGTCGCCGCGTGTGGGGTTTGTGTCGTTTGGGAAGAGAGGGGGAGAAGCGCAGCCAGGTTATGAAGAGGGATCTCCGTCAGTCGTACGAAGGGCGTTTCGACGGGAGGAAGGTTCGCTTCCGGTTCCACGTGGCGCGTGGGCCGTCCGATCGGAGGGTGGACGGCTGGGATCAGGTGAGGTGCGGGAGAAGGAATCGTATCACGTAACACTTTCTCTCGGCCACGGCCACGGCCACGGGCCACGGGGTGTAATGCAGGTCGGTTCGGCACACCAACATGATTACAACTCTGATGTGAACAGCTCATCTCAAAAAAAAAAAAAAACTCTGATGTGAACAGCTTATAGCAGATTAACTGGTTCACAACCAATAGAACTCTACCTCCCTTCCAAAATAAGTTATTTAGACTTATCTAGAGCATTTCAGTGCCTAGATATATGTGAATTTAGACAAAATTGAGAAACTTATTTTGAAACGGAGGTGGTACCTAACTAACTATGTCATCAGGGCATAGATTCGGTCTTCAAGTTCTCTTTACTAGGTTGTACATTTTACAGAAAAACAGATTATATTTGAATCTTATCTGTCAAAAGAATAGACCTTTCGTCTCCGAACTCAATTCCATGGAAATCTTGATCAATGTCAATTCTATTTATTTCTGAAAAATCTTGATGCACTTTCTCCCCATTTCCAAACTCTCACACTCTCTATAATCCTCCAGAAATATGTGTTTATTAGTATAGATCATCAAAAGTGACACTTACAAATTATGACTAAAATCCCATACGAATTTACCGTATGTGCCATCTCAATCGTGAGTTTTATCACATATTGTGATTTATAATTTTACAATTAAAAAAACATTTTCAATCATCCACAAACAAATCGCCTAGCTTTAGTCATCTATATATTTTAAAATTAGTCTTACTGCTAATAAGTTTATCAGATATGAGTACGAGAACCATGACACTTACCACTTTTCGACCAAGTCAACTATACCCATGGGTCTTCACATAATCGCATTGTTGGATCGTCTCACGCTTTGCTATTCTTCTATAACTTAGGGCTCCTTTGATTCATAGGATATGACCATATGAGAAGAAAAATTATTTTGGATTATAGTAAAGAATTTTTTCATGAGGTATAACGTAATGTTATTTCCTTATAAAATTACACTGCAATATTCTTGTGGGACGTAACCATATGAATTAAACAATTTCAGCGGTATTCTTTTCATAGGATCTATATCCCACTTAAACTATACGAAAATCCCATGAATAAAATGAGCCCTTAGTGATGTGCCTTCTGGGCCACCATGAGGCTACTAGAGGTTTTTTTGCGGGTAGGCTATTAGAAGGCGTTGTGTCACTGCGTGTGTATGTTGGTCTGCTAGAGGAGTCATTACGTTGTGCAGATTTCGGGTGCATGACTCATGGGTCCTGGTGTGTCTGTGTTGGAGACATTGAGTATGTTTGGATGGAGACCATGTAATATCTCGTAGTCTAAGAAACTCGAAATGATTAGTAAATAGATGTGTGCATTTCATGAATGTATAGAACTTTTTCTAAAACTTGTCAAAGTGATTGAAGTTTCACTTAAATTGATGAGTAAGACTTAAATGATCGAGTTGAGCGTTGTAAACTTTGGTGTAACTTCTATAAAACTCTATTTTAATGAGGTAAAAGTAATACTCGTAAACAAAACTAAACCATAACATAAACAAATCCTTAAGAAACAAATATCACACCTATTCTTATCTTATCTTATTTGATCATCTTACTATCTATCATCACATGTGTTAGACAATTTTATAGTACAATGAAATCATCAAAGTTTGTTGACCACATCTTGATCTTTCAAATCTTGATCTATCTTAATCTTGTCTATTCAAATCCTTAAATCATAATCATCAGAGGGAAGAGATCCAGATATGTAGAAGTATTGCCAGCATCTTTATGATGAGAGACATAGTATTGAATCAAGCCAACATGGTACATGGAATAGATAATTCACTCTTGAATTGACCTTGATTAGCCAATCACAACCAACTTAAGATCTCATCACTTAATAGAATCATCCTCTTAAAGATTAAGTTACATACACTTGATATCTATGCCATAAATCATAGCTTAAGGATATAAATTTAGTGACCGTCCTTGATTAACTAGCATTCATTCCAAAACAATACCGAGCCAATGACTTGTAACACAATCTTATCATATCATCCACTCATCTTGAGAGTTGATTATACATCTTTGACCATATTGTAAGCCTCGGAAACAAAGATCTAACTCACGTGTCGGTATAACTCGCCCATGGGCGCGAAGTTGCTACCAGGGACCTCGATCATACTACAATAGCTCATCGTCAATCGGCAGCTATGGTAAAAAACAACTTAGCTCCACACACTCCTCTGAGCCCACGACGGAAGTTATAGCTTCACGTGTGAGATCAAGTCCCGATGAGAAAGCACATAACTGTACACAAATGAGTATGTACGGCTAGCTACCATACAATAACATATTAGGGTAGTATCTACAACACAAGAAATAGAAATGGATATTACAAAGTCAAATAGACAAGATTCAAATAGATATATATCACGGAGAGTACACATGTCCCAACATTACATCAAACATCCTACAAAAGCAGAAGTAAAGAATCCAAGTATGGATCAAGAGTACAAACTGAAGGATCACGACATGGTCATGGAGGAAAATGAAAACATTTTGCATCCTACTCGCAGAAACAATATGAACACCACAAGTGGGTCCATCAGATAGGCAACATGGTCTTATCGCTAGATGCGCGGGTGTAGAATTAGTGTTGTGTTGATGAGTGCAATTACGACGCATATTTAAGCATATAAAATACTCATATTGTCACTCTTCTCATGCTATATCTAGCTACAACTATGACTATTATGCATGATTACTAGTTCTCATTCATTTTTATATGGGTGTTACACAACTATTAGTTTTTTATAGGATTTTATTACTTTTCCTTGTCTTTGACATGTGTGTAGGTGTTATGGACAATAATGGATAAAACAAGGCAAGAGGAGCCAAGAGGATGCAATATGGCAGGGCTGAGGCACAAGACTTAGTCATACGAGGGGTGGAAAAGGTGAATTTTTCCACCAACTCTAAATGAATATCCAATATCATGGTGTTATAGCGCTTGTCCATGCGAATCCAACGAACCCAAGAACACCCAAATCGGAGTTCGTATGAAGAAGCGACGACTAAAATCTAAAAAGCATCTCCAAACTTAACGACTGTCGGTATGGACACGATCAATCGTACCACCCGCCCGTATCACGGGTCCTAGGCGACGAAAAACACTAGAACCAATGTGTTTCTTAACCGTTTTGCCTTCTGCTCGTTCCTAGACCTTCCTTAGGTCATAAGTAACATATGAGGGGAAATTGGGGGGGCTCTTAGGCCTATATAAAGAAGTGAGGAGTCAAGGCAGAAGGCACCTCCTCTCCACAACTCCATGGCAGAGCCCTGCCGCCACCGCCATCTCTATAGCCACCTTCACGCATATCTCCACCATCATCACCACAAACAAGGAGAAGGGACATGGATCTTGAAGGCTTTAGCATCGATCTCCATCATCATCATTATCAACATCGTCTCCATCACCGATACCCTTATTTACTTTGTTGTATTTCCAAATCATATTGTAGATTTGCACTTGTATACATCCATACCTCCATATCCTATTCATATCATTTCCATAATATTGGCTACCTTCATATGTGAGTAGTTCCTTTGTTCTTGAGGAGAGATGGAGAAACCCTAGCAATATTATGACGTGAAATAAAGATGATATATAATTTCAGTTCATGAACATGTATTAGTTTTCTCTACAGAAATTATGTGAAGTCGACCACGTAATGTTTGCCTCCGGGACTAGAGAGGAAACTGTTGTTGGTCATATGGTAGTATGTACAGTGCTAAGTGACATAAGTTGAAAGGGCATGTATGCCCCATGTGTGGTTTTGGTAATTAATGACAATCCCTATGGACTAATGTGCAAATTGAGTTTCACTTGTAGGTTTGTCCATTGGCATCGCTTGGACCATGTGTTGGTTTCAAGAATTGGAGTGCAAGCTCAAGATGCGTCATCTCTAGAAGATCTCATACTTGAAGCTTGCCATCCTCGGCAATCATGGAATGATGAAGTCAAGTTCGAAGAAGAGGCTTCTGTTGGAGATATGCCCAAGAGGCAATAATAAAGTGGTTATTATTATATCTTTATGTTTATGATAAATGTTTACATCCCATGCTATAATTGTATTAACCGAAAACATTAATACTTGTGTGTTTTGTAAGCATAAAAGAGTCCCTAGTAAGCCTCTTGTTAAACTAGCTTGTTGATTAATGGATGATCATGGTTTCCTGATCATGGACATTGGATGTCATTGATGATAAGATCATATCATTAGGAGGAGGATGTGATGGACACACACCCATAGTAAGCATAACATAAGATCAAGTCATTAAGTTCGTATTGCTGTAAGCTTTCAAATGCATAGTAATCTAATCCTTCGACCATGAGGTTATGTTAATCACCATCACCGGATGGGTACTTTGATGACATCAAACACCGCTTAAATGGCGGGTGGTTATAAAGGTGTCATTGGGTATTCTGAAAGTATGTGTTGAAGCACATGGACCAAGATTGGGATTTGTCCATCCATATGACGGATAGATATGCTCTGGGCCCTCTCGGTGGAATGTCATCTAGTTAGCTTGCAAGCATGTGACTAGGTCACAAGGGATGACATAACATGGAACGAGTAAAGAGTACTTACAGTAACGAGGTAGAACTAGGTATGGAGATATCGACGATCAAACCTCGGATAAGTAGAATATCGCGAGACAAAGGAAATTGGTTTCGTATGTTAATGGTTCTATCGATCACGAAGTCATCATTGAATATGTGGGAGCCATTATGGATCTCCAGATCCCGCTGATGGTTATTGATCGGAGAGGTGTCTTCATCATGTCTGCATATTCACGAACCGTAGGGTGACACACTTAAGGTTCGAAGTTGTTTTAAGTAGATATGGAATATGCGTTGGAGACCGAATGTTGTTCGGAGTCTCGGATTGGATCCAGGACATCACAAGGAGATTCGGAATTGTCTGGAGAATAAGATTCATATATTGGGGATCATTTTCTAAGTTAGGAAATGTTCCGGAGTGTTTGTATGGAGATTCTAGAAGGTTTCGGAATGTTCTAGAAGGTTCTAGAAGATTTCTTGGAGTCTGCTTGAAAACCAAGAAAGGATCAAGGAGTCTTTGTGGGGCAAGACACGGATTCGTGGGGGAGGAGGATTCCTTCCCCCCTTCCCAACCCGCCGGCCATAGGAGGGGAGTCCTACTAGGACTCCCCCTCCCCAGGCGCGCCTCCCTCCTTTAAATAGAAGGGAGGGGGCGCCCCCTCCTAGCCCTCTCTCATAACAAGCTCTAGCCGCCTCTCTCCTCTACCTTCGCTCTTGCTCCCGGCTTAGGCGAAGCCTCTGAATTCTCTACTCCACCACCACCACCACACCGTCGTCTTCTGGAATTCCGTGGAGAAGATCTACTACCTCCGCTGCTCATTTGGAACGGGAGAGGAAGGTCTGCGACTCCGCACGTGTGACCGATCATGGAAGCGCTGCGGAAGCGCTGCCGGAAGGATCGTCCACACGATCTTGAGATCGGCAAGTGATCGACTACATCAACCCCGAGATCTAATCTCGTAACGCTTTCGGTTCTACGAAGGTTAGTACAGATCTATCTCGTTACACATGTCTAATAGATTAGATCTTGGCTTTTATCTAGATTAGATCTGGGTTTTGTTCGTTCTTGCGGTAAAAAAATTTGTTTTCCATGCTACAAACCCATCAGTGGTATCAGAGCCGTGTCTATGCGTAGATCTGTTGCACGAGTAGAACACAATGGTTTTATGGGCGTTGGTGCTCGTTCCGTCTTTTGCTTTGTGTACTTTGCATCTTGCGGTATGGTGGGATGAAGCGGCTCGGGCTAACATTACATGTCATCGTACATGAGACTTGCTCCACGCTTGACGTGTAACTTGCTTTGCACAAGTGGCTTTGCGGGTGTCTGTCTCTCCCATCATAGTATAGATCCAATCTACACTTTGCACTTGATAGCACTTGTATCAACGTTGTGGTTCAGTTTCGTAGGTAAGATCCGTTCTTATTCGAAAGCCCCAAACCACGTAAAACATGCAAAGAAAAATAGAGGCGTCTAACTTGTTTTTGCAGGGGTTTTGTGATGTGATATGGCCATCATATGATTGTGATTATATTTGATGTATGCAATGATCCTTGTTGTAATATGGCAACCGGCAGGAGCCTAATGGTTGTCTTTAATTCTGTTAAGACCTGCGTGTCTATTCATCTTGTAATAGCTTTATTCCAAGTAGTTGTAATAGTTGCTAGTGATGATGGACAACCATGAAGCGACACCACTGACCTTGACGCAATGCTGGTGATGATGGAGATCATGTTCGTGCTTTGGAGATGGAGATCAAAGGCATAAGAAGAAAGGGCCATATCATATCACACTAATTATGAATTGCCTGTGATGTTAATCCTTTATGCATCTTGTATTGCTTAGATCGCGACGGTAGCATTATAAGATGATCCCTCTCACTAAATATCAAGTAATAAAGTGTTCGTCCTTAGTAGGCACTGTTGCTAAGACTCGTCGTTTCGAAGCATCTCGTGATGATCGGGTATGATAGATTCTACGTGTGCATACAACGGGTGCAAGCCAGATTTACACATGCGGATACTAAGGTTAACCTTGACGAGCCTAGCATGTACAGACATGGTATCGAAACACGGAATACCGAAAGGTAAAGCATGAGTCATATGGATGATATGATGAACATGTTGATTGTTCGCCTTTGAAGCTACATCATCTCACATGATGATCGGACTTGGTGTAGTGGATTTGGTTCGTGTACTCACTAAAACAACTGGAGGGATGTTGTTTTGAGTGGGAGTTTATTTGTAATTTGGATTAGTCAAACTCAATTTATCATAAACACAATCAAAGTGAATTTGCATAGTTTGTTGTAGTCATTGGCATCCGTTCACCACCTTACGTTTAGTTATAGTTGAGATAGTGAAACTATAGAAATTCTGGATATTTGCTTTACGAACTGGTATCGTATTGTTTTGAGTGTCAATCTAAAGTTTAAAAGTCATATTGCAAACTTTCAGCAAACTCCATTTACTCTGTGAAGTTTAATAAACAGTATTAAATCAAGAGTAACAATTCCAGTGTTAGTATCTAATGTATCATGTTTGCCTCCATGATTCTTGATACTCAAAAGATTGTTTTTAATATCAAGTTTATCTAAGAGCTGAAAGCAATGTTTCAGAAACCATCATATGTGAAAGGTATCGCGATATCTAAAACAATGTGTTGGTTACAACATGATAGAGTATATGTCCTCATATTTGATGAGAATTTGTGAAGGTTGGAGACGCTATTCGTCCTAATCCTCCAAAAGGTTTTGGAAAAGAAACATTATACTACTTAATTCACCTTTATAAGCTATAGCAGCTTGATCATGAAAGTTGTCATGATAAGGATGAATAGAAGATGTAAGTAAAATGTTTACTACACTAAAAGATTACTAAAGAATGGAATTTTGAAAGAATGCCAAACATTTGATGAAGGTGATCCACTTCAAAGTGCAAGTCCAAAGGTATTAGTATTTGACTATACACACTTTGTACTATGTGTCATGTGAATGACACCACTATTGATGTTGATAGATTCTTTTAAAAGAAAAGGAATTGTTGAAAGAGAATCTATAAAATATTTGGCAGAAAAGAAAAGATTGGAGATATCCAACTTAGGTATATAGAAGATACATGTTATGGCTGTATTCCTTGGTTGTTAAACAATGTGGTTTTGTGGTATTGGATACCGAATTGGTTGGTATGAAGTCATACAGGACAACACAATTCATGAACTGCAATGGCCTAAGTAACTAGCAAGAGAATATGTGATGATGTTCATCGAAAACAAACAAAGGGTTGTTGTGTTGCTCGTTAACATCAAAGCTTGCCTTCAAGATTTGTTTCAATAATTGTTATTTTGATCAGGTATTATGACGACAAAAGGTTGTTCAAATAATTACCGTATTCCATAATAGATGGACGATATACAAGTCTGGTTGGAAAAATAACGACCATAAAACTAATGCTAAAATGTCGCAAGACAAATGATTGAAAGATCACTTGCGAAGTGACATCGCCATTTAAATTATATTGAAAGGGATACATGAAGAAACTCCATGTTGATGGATTTTTGGAGTCTTTGATTTTGATCAAATGACGCTTGTGATACTTTCCTGGAGATAATTAAAACTCCGTTCGTAGGCCAAAAGAGGAAAGAACGACTAACTGATTGGAATTTGTACATATTGATGTATATAGTCCATTATGTGTAGTCGTGGGCGATGGATCTCAACTTCATATGCTTTCTCCGAAGATTTGAGTGAGTATATGTATATACCTACTCAATAAGGAAGAAGTATGAAACATTTGAAAATGTTCAAAGACCTTCAAGATGAAGTAGAAAATCAGTGTAACAAGAAAATAAAAAGTTTATGATTGGATCATAAAGAAAGATGTTTGAGTTACAAGTTTAGCAAAACACCTAAGATTTGAGGAATCGTTCCATGGATTTGCATTTCCCAAAACACCATAGGAGTATGGAGTGTTCGAGATATGTAGTGAAACCTTGTTTGACATGGTAAGATCAAAGGAGTCATTTATAAAACTGCCATTATATTTTAAAGATTAAAGCTTTAGTGACTACCGCTTTTACACTAAAAAGAGCTCCATCATGATCCGTTGAAATGACACCATATAAGTCATGGTTTGGGATAAAACCCAGGTTGTCCTTTCTTAAATTTTTGGTATGCTAGGCATAAGTAAAGTGTTTACAACCAAAGTCGGATGAGCATGTCTTTGTAGGTTATTTCGAATAACCATTGGGGATTCCTCCATAACACCGAAGATAAAAGTATTTGTCGCTTAGAATGTCGAGTTTCTTGAGAAGGAATTTTGGTGAAAAGTTAAGTGGGAGGACAATAGAACTTTGACAAGGTTGTTGAACCTTGGCTAATATGTGCTGAGTCGCGCAGCGTCGGTAAGTGTCCCGGAGGCAGCAACAATGCTCATGGCTCACGTGCCTCAAAGGTTGTGGTCACGGAGATCTAAGTTACTATTGAACCAAGTAGGTCGGGTAAGTAATCAAATGCCAAGATTTGAGAGTTAAATCATTGTTGTTTGACAATGATGAACCAACTACATGCAAAGAAGCAATGATGGGCCCTGACTTTGTTAAGTGGCTTGAAGCCATAAAATCCGTGATAATTCCATACACGAGAAATGAAGCTTTGAATTTGAAAGACCCTCTAGAAAGGTGCAAGACCTTACAGTCGTATATGGATCTATAAAGAAATAGACATGGATGTTTCACATCTATGAAATGGTCGACATGTCGGAAAGAGTTTACGACAATGTTCAAGGAATTGACTATGATAAGATTTGATCTTTCATAGCGATATTTAGTCTGGACGGATTAATGTAGCAACCACTACATATATTTTGGTATATGGTAGTTGAACAAACAAAACAAGTTCTTCTAATAGAATGGTTACCTAGGATGTGTCCATGACACGATCCAAAGGGTTTTGTTAATTCAAAGGATGCTAAAAGAGTATGCAAAACTTCAATGGTTGAAGTGAGCATCATGATTGGAATCTTCACCGTGATGAAACCGTTAAAAGGTTTAATTTCATCAGAGACGATGAAGATGTTTGCATTTTGCAAGAAATTAAGTGGGAGCGCTAAGACATATTTCCAATACATTATGTGAAAGACATATTGTTGATTAGAAATGATGTATCTTTTATTGACACAGGTTAAGAATTTCATTCCGATGAAAGACTTAGGCATAACCCAAGAATTAGGCATCAATGTCTATATGGATAGATTGAGGCGCTAATATGGTTTTGCCAAATGTACATAGATAAGATGTTGAATGAGTTTAATATGGAAACAACAAGAAAGGTTCTTGACGCACGGAAAGGACTAAATCAAGATTCAAGTGTGTTAACACGAGATTCAAGTGTTTTGACACTTAGTGAAATCACAAGAATATTTTGATCAATCATTCTTTGAGATGTACACATCCAGATATGTCCTATGCTCTAAATGTTATGAGCATATACCAGAATGACTCATAAGATGATCATTGGACAATAGTAGGGATATTCCTATGATCTTTGGAAGAACTAAGAATATATTATTTATATAGTGGTGACGAATAGTTCATTGTAAATTGTTACATTGATACTAGTTTTATCACAAATTAAGTTTATCTCAATTTAAACTATGGGTGGCACAATGTAATGGAAAGGAAGTTCCATAACAGATTTGGTTGAGTACCAAAGTTAAAACATTGTGACAGATACTACAACAAAAGGCTAAGTATATGACTGCTATTTGTCGTGGTGGTGCCACAGCAGATGCCAAGGATAGGCTAAAGTTGGGGCCGAATGGACGATGGAGGAATCCGGGGAGGGATGATGAAGTGAAGACCTCATACGGAAGAACTCAGAGAGACACGATATACCCAGGCTCGAGGCTCTCCTAGTGAGATAACACCTCTACTCCTGCATCTAATCTCATATATCTTGCCATGCTTGTGGCTACAATGGTGCTCCTTGAGCTGTACTCTTATGCCTCTCATGGAGAGAGCAGAGGAAGAGGAAACCATGCTCCTAGTGAGCAGAGGGAGAGGAGCCCTCCAGGGGGCCTTCCCTGTAACGTTACCCCTGGTGCTCCTTATAAAGGGGAGCCCAGGGGACAAGGTATGTCATCTAAAGTACTCATATGAGCTGTCTTGTGGGGCTTGTCTAGTCAGCTTGTCCTTTGTTGAGTCATTGGTCTTATCCCTTTGGCATATTCCTTAGCATCTTTGGGAGATGCTTGGCATATTCCCTAGCATCTCCCAAGATGCCTAGCATATTCCTTAGCATCTTGGACAAAAGGGGCCAGTCTGAGCCATGGGCGTCCCAAGGCCTTTTGGCACGGCGAAACTTGACTTGACTCGGTAGCGTGTCGATGTAGAGGTTGCTAGGCGGTGAACAGTGCCCCATACGGATTATTTTCCTCCTAGCTGGACTATGAGGTAATTCGGCCCAGGTGGAGGGATGAAGTAGGCCCAGCCGGGGTAGAAATTGATCCGGCCTAGGGCGGCCCAGCCAGGGTAGAAGTCGATCCGGCCTGGGGAGGCCCAGCCGGGGTAGAAGTCGATCCGGCCTGGGGCGGCCCAGACGGGGTAGAAGTCGATCCGGCCTAGGGCGGCCTAGTCGGGATCAAAGTTGGTCCGGCCTGGGGCAGCCCAGCCGGGGTAGAAGTCGATCCGGCCTAGGGCGGCCCAGCCGGGGTCAAAGTTTGTCCGGCCTGGGGCGGCCTAGCCGGGGTAGAAGTCGGTCCGGCCTGGGGCGGCCCAGCCGAGGTCTTCTCGTCTCGGCCCAGGGGACGTGGTCCGGAGCATCCCACCTGGCGGGATCCAGCGGAAGTAGGAGGGGCCAGGGTGGTGTCCCGAGTCGGCCCACCCGGGATGAAGCGGTTGGCGACGCAGAGAGCCGGTGGCGTTAGTGAACTGGTGGCCATCGGCAAAGGAGGCCCATGGTGGGCCGACTTTGGATGTCGCCCACCCGGGAGGATAATTTGGCCCAACCGAGTAATGAAGTGACTTGAAGGCTGGTAGGCCGGGGGCGCCTCTTGAGGCCGAATTAGGCTTAATTCGGCCTGAACAACTTCTTTCCTTTTTCTTTTTTGTTTTTTCTTAATTTCTTTGATATTCATGTCTTTTCCAGTCATATGACTCATCAACTCTGGGGTACCTGGGGTTACATCCCCAACATTAGTCCCCGAGGCTATGGGGGATCCGTAGAATCGCGCATAGGCTTCCATAAAAAATATCCGGAGTTATTACCGGCATATATTCCTTTTCATATATCCTTGACCTCTAGCCTTTTTCGGCTCTAGTCCTAACCCTCTTTGGGTAAATCTTTTGACTCTTGGCACGATTCACCGATCTGGCCTTAACCCTTTTGGGTAACTCTTTTGGCTTCTGGCCTGATTCGGCTCTGGCCTTAACCCTTTTGGGTAAGTCTTTTGGCTTCTGTCCTGATTCGGCTCTGGCCTTAACCCCTTTGGGTAACTCTTTTGGCTTCTGGCCTGATTCGGCTCTGGCCTTAACCCTTTTGGGTAAGTCTTTTGGCTTCTGGCCTGATTCGGCTCTGGCCTTAACCCTTTTGGGTAAGTCTTTTGGGTAAGTCTCTTGATTCGGCTTAACCTTTTAGGTAACTCTTGACTTCGGCCTGATTCGGCTCTGGCCTTAACCCTTTGGGTAAGTCTTGACTTCCCCGATCTGCTCTGGCCTTAACCCTTTTGGGTAAGTCTTTTAACCACGGATTAATCTCTGGCCTTAACCCTTTTGGGTAAGTCTTCTCTTCGCACGATTCGGCTCTAGTCCTAACCCTCTTTGGGTAAATCTTTTGGCTACTGGCCTGATTCAGCTCTGGCCTTAACCCTTTTGGGTAAGTCTTTTGGCTTCTGGCCTGATTCGGCTCTGGCCTTAACCCTTTTGGGTAAGTCTTTTGGCTTCTGGCCTGATTCGGCTCTGGCCTTAACCCTTCTGGGTAAGTCTATTGGCTTTCCGATCTGCCCGCCTTAACCCTTTTGGGTAAGTCTCTTGGCTTCTGGCCTGATTCGGCTCTGGCCTTAACCCTTTTGGGTAAGTCTATTGGCTTCTGGCCTGATTCGGCTCTGGCCTTAACCCTTTTGGGTAAGTCTCTTAACCGCCTGATTCGGCTCTGGCCTTAACCCTTTGGGTAAGTCTTTTGGCTTCGCCTGATTCCTCTGGCCTTAACCCTTTGGGTAAGTCTTGGCTTCGGCCTGATTCGGCTCTGGCCTTAACCCTTTTGGGTAAGTCATTTGGCTTCCGGCTCTGGCCTTAACCCTTTTGGGTAAGTCTTTTGGCTTCTGGCCTGATTCGGCTCTGGCCTTAACCCTTTTGGGTAAGTCTTTTGGCTTCTGGCCTGATTCGGCTCTGGCCTTAACCCTTTTGGGTAAGTCTTTTGGCTTCTGGCCTGATTCGGCTCTGGCCTTAACCCTTTTGGGTAAGTCTTTTGGCTTCTGGCCTGATTCGGCTCTGGCCTTAACCCTTTTGGGTAAGTCTTTTGGCTTCTGGCCTGATTCGGCTCTGGCCTTAACCCTTTTGGGTAAGTCTCTTAACCGGCTTTGATTCGGCTCTGGCCTTAACCCTTTTGGGTAAGTCTGTTGGCTTCTGGCCTGATTCGGCTCTGGCCTTAACCCTTTTGGGTAAGTCTCTTGGCTTCTGGCCTGATTCGGCTCTGGCCTTAACCCTTTTGGGTAAGTCTCTTGGCTTCTGGCCTGATTCGGCTCTGGCCTTAACCCTTTTGGGTAAGTCTTTTGGCTTCTGGCCTGATTCGGCTCTGGCCTTAACCCTTTTGGGTAAGTCTCTTGGCTTCTGGCCTGATTCGGCTCTGGCCTTAACCCTTTTGGGTAAGTCTTTTGGCTTCTGGCCTGATTCGGCTCTGGCCTTAACCCTTTTGGGTAAGTCTTTTGGCTTCTGGCCTTAACCCTTTTAGGTAAGTCTTTTGGCTTCTGGCCTTAACCCTTTTGGGTAAGTATTTTGGCTTCTGGCCTTAACCCTTTTGGGTAAGTCTTTTGGCTTCTGGCCTGATTTGGCTCTGGCCTTATGAATTGTAATCCGAGTTATCCCATCCGAGATATAATTGTTGAGTTATATGACTCAAAATTGACATGAGTCTCTGTTTTGAGTTACTTGACCCAAACCCGAGTTTCAAGATTCCAATCCGAGTCTCATGACTCAAATCCGAGTTACAAGATTCCAGTCCGAGTCTCATGACTCAAATCCGAGTTACAAGATTCCAGTCCGAGTCTCATGACTCAAATCCGAGTTACAAGATTCCAATCTGAGTCTCATGACTCAAATCTGAGTTACCTGATGGGAGTTTGAGTTGCTTGACTCGAATCTGACATAAGTCTTAGATCCGAGTTATTTGGTTGAGATATGATATGGCCTTTTGATTGGCTGGCAAACCGCCAAAGATTTGGATCCAAGATATTGATCCGAGATATGATTTAGAGTTATGATATGACTTCTTGATATCATGGCATATTTCCATTGATATGGATCCGAGATATAGATCCGAGATTTGATATGATGAATGAATGATATCTTTGGCATCTTGCCCAAGATATGGAATAAATTGATTTGAGGTATAAGATAACCTGGTAAGCTGGGCTAAAATCCAAGTTACCCCGTAACTAGGAAACTGAAACAAATCCAAATTACCCCTGTAGTTAGGCAAACTGAAGTAAAATCCGAGTTACCTTGTAACTAGGAAACCTGTAGTTAGGCAATTTGAAGTAAAATCCGAGTTACCACGTAACTAGGAAAATCGAAGTAAAGTCCGAGTTACCATGTAACCTGGAAACCTGAAATTAGGCAAACTGAAGTGAAATCCGAGTTACTATGTAACTAGGAAAACCGAAGTAAAATCCGAGTTACCATGTAACCTGGAAACTTGTAACTAGGCAAACTGAAGTTAAATCCGAGTTACTTTGTAACTAGGAAAGCCGAAGTAAAATCCGAGTTGCCATGTAACCTGGAAACCTGTAACCAGGCAAACTGAAGTTAAATCCGAGTTACCAGGTAACTTTGGCATGGTGATGCACACACCATCCGAGTTCTGAGAATGACACAAGCTGAAAACAACGATCCGAGTTAAATCTGAGTTACCAGGTAATCCGGCTGACTGAGTCAAATCCGAGTTACAGGGCAACCCGGCAAGATAAAGTATAACTCTAGTTACTATGCAACTTGGTGGGTCGAGTTAAATCCAAGTTAAGAATGACTTGGTGAGCTATTTTTTAGTCAAAGGCAGCTTGTAGACACAAAGCAGTGGATACATACGAGATTATGGCATATCTTAAGTCTTTTCTGAGTTATTGTTCTATGCACGGAGACACCGAGTCACCGAGCTACTTTTTCTACCCTTAGGCGGCTTCAAAAAGCATGCAAGCTAGTCCCCGGGTTGAGTTATCTCATCCCCGGGGTGAACAACTTGGTGATAGTCCCCGAGTGATATCCAGGGTATCTCATGTGCAAGTTGGTTGAGTTATCTAGTTGAGTCACTCCCAAAGGGTTAGCTACAACTTCTTGTCTTCTTTGGTGAAGAGGTTGAGGAGGAGGTTGAGACACCTCAACAAGGGAGGCTCGTATGCCAACTCCCCTGCTCTCTGTACGTTGAGGAAGAGGATGCAGAGAACTTTGATTGATGGTGAAGTAGAGCTTGATGAAGATGTTCCCGTCCGGATGGTAACCCAACCAGCGCTGCTTATTAGCCCCACGGTGGGCGCCAACTGTCGTGGTGGTGTCACGGCAGATGCCATGGATAGGCTAAAGTTGGGGCCGAATGGACGATGGAGGAATCCGGGGAGGGATGATGAAGTGAAGACCTCATACGGAAGAACTCAGAGAGACATGATATACCCAGGCTCGAGGCTCTCCTAGTGAGATAACACCTCTACTCCTGCATCTAATCTCATATATCTTGCCATGCTTGTGGCTACAATGGTGCTCCTTGAGCTGTACTCTTATGCCTCTCATGGAGAGAGCAGAGGAAGAGGAAACCATGCTCCTAGTGAGCAGAGGGAGAGGAGCCCTCCAGGGGGCCTCTCCTGTAACGTTACCCCTGGTGCTCCTTATAAAGGGGAGCCCAGGGGACAAGGTATGTCATCTAAAGTACTCATATGAGCTGTCTTGTGGGGCTTGTCTAGTCAGCTTGTCCTTTGTTGAGTCATTGGTCTTATCCCTTTGGCATATTCCTTAGCATCTTTGGGAGATGCTTGGCATATTCCCTAGCATCTCCCAAGATGCCTAGCATATTCCTTAGCATCTTGGACAAAAGGGGCCAGTCTGAGCCATGGGCGTCCCAAGACTGGCACCTAATGTAGGCTTGACTTGACTCGGTAGCGTGTCGATGTAGAGGTTGCTAGGCGGTGAACAGTGCCCCATCCGGATTATTTTCCTCCTAGCCGGACTATGAGGTATTCGGCCCGGTGGAGGATGAAGTAGGCCCGGTAGAAATTGATCCGGCCTAGAGCGGCCCAGCCAGGGTAGAAGTCGATCCGGGCATGGCCCAGCCAGTGAAATCGATCCGGCACAGGGCGCCCACCGGGTAGAAGTCGATCCGACCTAGGCCAGCCGGTCAAAGTTGGTCCGACACAGTGCCGCTGGGAGAAATCGATCCGCCTAGGCGGTCAAAGTTGGTCCGGCCTAAAGCGGCAGTCGATCCGTCCGGGTCAAACCAGGGACGGGTCCGGAGCAGCCCACCATGGGAGGGCGGGGTGAGGCGTGAGGGGCCGGTGTCCACGAGTCGGCCCACCCGGGATGAAGCGGCGGGCGTTAGAGAGCCGTGGCGAGAACTCGTGGCGTCGGCGGGGAGGGCTGGCGAGGAGCAAGGCGAGGCCCATGGTGGGCCGACTTTGGATGTTAGCCCACCGGGAGGATAATTTGGCCCGAGTAATGAAGTGACTCGTGGTAACTGAAGGAATTGGCCCGAGGACGGCTCTTGAGGCGGCTTAAACTCGCCTGAACAACTTCTTTCCTTTTTCTTTTTTGGTTTTTCTTAATTTCTTTGATATTCATGTCTTTTCTAGTCATATGACTCATCAACTCTGGTGTACCTGGGGTTACATCCCCAACACTATTGTAGCAGCAAATGAGGGCATTTTCGTCAAGTAGTTTGTTATCAAACTAGGTGTGGTTCATAGCGGGATAATACTATGAAGATACATTGTATGACAATTGTATTAACATGATTTAATCCCAAGGAACTAAAGGTCTCACCAAAGGACCAAATTTATACAATGACATCTCATTGGAGAATGAGTAATGCATAGAGACGCAAGGACATGCAAATACACACGGACCTGGAAGTGTCAGATCTGAAGATTATGTTTACCACTAGCAATAGTGTCTATACAACACCAGAAAGCCATAGGTGTTGAATGCACAAGTTTTTAACTAGATTATTGACTCTAGTGCAAGTGGGAGACTGTTGGAGATATGCCCAAGAGGCAATAATAAAGTGGTTATTATTATATCTTTATGTTTATGATAAATGTTTACATCCCATGCTATAATTGTATTAACCGGAAACATTAATACTTGTGTGTTTTGTAAGCATAAAAGAGTCCCTAGTAAGCCTCTTGTTAAACTAGCTTGTTGATTAATGGATGATCATGGTTTCCTGATCATGGACATTTGATGTCATTGATGACAAGATCATATCATTAGGAGAATGATGTGATGGACACACACCCATAGTAAGCATAGCATAAGATCAAGTCATTAAGTTCGTATTGCTGTAAGCTTTCAAATGCATAGTAACCTAATCCTTCGACCATGAGGTTATTTTAATCACCATCACTGGATGGGTACTTTGATGACATCAAACACCGCTTCGTAACTGGGTGGTTATAAAGGTGTCATTGGGTATTCTAAAAGTATGTGTTGAAGCGCATGGACCAAGATTGGGATTTGTCCATCCATATGACGGATAGATATGCTCTCGGCCCTCTCGGTGGAATGTCATCTAGTTAGCTTGCAAGCATGTGACTAGGTCACAAGGGATGACATAACATGGAACGAGTAAAGAGTACTTACAGTAACGAGGTAGAACTAGGTATGGAGATACCGACGATCAAACCTCGGATAAGTAGAATATCGCGAGACAAAGGGAATTAGTTTCGTATGTTAATGGTTCTATCGATCACGAAGTCATCGTTAAATATGTGGGATCCATTATGGATCTCCAGATCCCGCTGATGGTTATTGATCGAAGAGGTGTCTTCATCATGTCTGCATATTCACGAACCGTAGGGTGACACACTTAAGGTTCGAAGTTGTTTTAAGTAGATATGGAATATGCGTTGGAGACCGAATGTTGTTCGAGTCTCGGATTGGATCCGGACATCACGAGGAGATCCGGAATTGTCGGAGAATAAGATTCATATATTGGGGATCATTTTCTAAGTTAGGAAATGTTCCGAGTGTTTGTATGGAGATTCTAGAAGGTTTGAATGTTCGAAGGTTCTAGAAGATTTCTTAGTCCGCTTGAAAACCAAGAAAGGATCAAGGAGTCTTTGTGGGCAAGACACGGATTCGTGGGGAGGAGGATTCCTTCCCCTTCCCAACCTGGGCCATGGAGGAGGAGTCCTACTAGGACTCCCTCCCCCAGCGCCTCCTCCTTTAAATAGAAGGGAGGCGCCCCTCCTAGCCCTCTCTCATAACAAGCTCTAGCCGCCTCTCTCCTCCTCTACCTTCGGCCTCTCGGCTTAGGCGAAGCCTGCAGAATCTCTACTCCACCACCACCACCACCACACCGTCGTGCACTGGAATTCCGTGGAGAAGATCTACTACCTCCGCTGCTCATTTGGAACAGGAGAGGAAGGTCTGCTTCGACTCACGCAGTGACCCGATCATTGCCGCTTTAACACGGCGCCGGAAGGATCGTCCACACGATCTTGAGATCGGCAAGTGATCGACTACATCAACCCCGAGATCTAATCTCGTAACGCTTTCGGTTCTACGAAGGTTAGTACAGATCTATCTCGTTACACATGTCTAATAGATTAGATCTTGGCTTTTATCTAGATGAGATCTGGGTTTTGTTCGTTCTTGCGGTAAAAAAAATTGTTTTCCATGCTACGAACCCATCAGCTTCCCCATGGAGTATGGGGGAGCATGTCTCAAGACTTCATCTACATCAAGCTAAAGTGGGATGCTCAAGGCAAAGGTATGATCTTGATAGGGTTTCTATTTTACCGGTCCCTTGTAGTGTTCTTGTAGTGTTGGGAGACCGGGTTTAGGATAGATAGCCGTACTATCACGAGGGGCTCTTGGGTGGGTGACTCGTTCGTATCTTTCGGAGAGAGCTCAAACCTTTGCATACATAGCATCATCTTTCTTGGTTGTTGTTTGGTTCTTGTCCTTGTGAGGATCTAGAGCTTGTGGTTATCTTCATAACAAGCTCTAATTCATCAAAAACGGATTTCCCTTGCATATCTTATTGTGTTTTTAATCTTGCGGGTTTTCCGGCTCCACACCTTGGGAGGTATCTCACATATATATTCATGGTATTTTCTCCCTTGATTCTACACGTCGTTATCTTTCCAACAAAATTGGTTTCATCTTGTTTGGAGTTCGGATGCAAAAGTTGTGGCATTTCTGGTTCTGAAGTTTCTCTCACCGGAAGTACAGACGACGGAAAGTACCGCCGGCAGAAATGCACTTAGTACCGGTGTTAATACCGGCCCAACTTCCGGTGAACCCATTTTTGGTTCAGAATGCTCTCTGCCTGGTCTGCGCTATTTGACGGAACTTCAGTCGGTATTTCAGGTGGTAGTACCACTAGGACATTCTGTCACGGTAGTTCATGTGACAGTAATACCGGCCAGGCTCGTTTTGTTCTTTCTCTCAGTTTTCGACCGCTTTGGTGCCACCGGTAGTACCGCCACCCACCGGTACTACTCTGTCGCATGATTCTCGAGGGTAACGGGCAGATCGGGGAGCCCTTTAAAAGGAGCTCCCCTTTCCCCTTTGGCCCCAACTTGCTTTTTCTTGGTTCTTGCTCTCTCTCTCCTCCATTGTTGACCTTGAAGAGCTTGCCCTCTCCCCTTTCTGTTGGGTCCGCAGCATAGAAAACAAAAAAATTCCTACGATGAGAACTATACGCCAAGATCTATCTACTAGATACAGAGCAATGGGTGGACATATATCCATGGAGGACTTACCCTCGAAGACAACGAGTTTTGTTAACGAGTAGGAACTTGTGGTTGATGTAGTCGTACGCTTGCCGATCTCAAGATCGTGTGGAAGTCCGAGCGCCGCAAATCAGCAGCGCATCCACACTCGCACACACGTTCAAGCCACCCAGACAACCTCCACCTCCTCGCTCCAGCGAATCAGCGGAAGCAGCAACTCCTTCCAGACGCAAGGCCACCGAGAACATGTATCTCGCTAATCCGAGACCATGGGGGAATATCTAGAGGGGGAGAGAGATCCTTCACGAGGAGGTGTGGTTTGTGAGAGGGGAGAGGGGGGATTTATATAGGAGGGAGGGAGACCCCTCCCCTCACATAGTCGGCGCATGAGGGGGGGGACTCCTCCCCTCCTTCATTCATGTGGTGAACCTCCACTCACATAAACATGGCCTCCACCCAAAATCCCACTCACATGTATTTAATTTCCACCAAATTAAATGCAACTCTCAATTAAGAAAACTCTTTTATTTATTTTATTCAGAATTTTGTTAATTACTTTAATTAACAAACATTCACATAAAACCCCTTGCAACATTTCAATATCACATGCAGAACCACTTTCTGCAATTTCACCCGAACAATTCCTTTCTATCGAAACATTTCCTGCGCTTTGCAAACCTTTTATGCGGAACATATGTGCTCCTAAATGGTGTCCGGCAACCCTTAAGTGTGTCAACCTACGGTTCGCGAATAATGAATACATGATTGAGACTCCTCTCGGATCAATAATCAAAACGGACCGGAGATCCATATCGACTCTCGCATATTCAACGATGACTTCGTGATCGTGAGAACCTTTAACGTCAGCAATTTAATCCCTTTGTCTCATGATATAATACATGTCCGAGATTCGATCATCGGTATCCAAATACCTAGTTTGATCTCGTTACCGACATGCACTCTTTTCTCGTTCCCGTGATATAACATTCTAGTGATCACATCACTTGCTTGCAAGCTATCTTAATGTGATATCACCGAGAGGGCCCAGAGTATATCTATCCGTCATCGGGATTGACAAATTCCACTCTTGATCCATGAGCCTCAACATAACACCTTCATAGCACTGAACCCACCTTTATGGTCACCCTGTTACGGTGTGACGTTTGATGTTATCAAGATACTCTTCTGGTGTTAGCAATTAACATGATCTCATGGTCTAAGGACTAAGACTACTTTGTATGATGTTATAGCAATATAAACATAATGACTTGATCGTAATGCTATACTTCGGATGAATGTTCATCACATCATTTCACAAATGCTGTGACCTTGTTATTAACAACATCCAATGTCCATGATCAGGAAACCTTGATCATCTTGTTAATCAACAAGCTAGTCTATAAGAGAGGCATAACTAGGAACCCTTTTGTTTATTAAACACACATGTATTGATGTTTCCTATCAATACAAGTATAACATGCAAAATAAACATCTATCATATACAAGGAATACATAATAACAACTTTATTATTGCCTCTTAGGGCATATTTCCTTCACTTTCCCCTCCTATGATTCTTGCATCTTTTTGAGGGATTTGAGAGAGGAGATCTAGATCTACA
The DNA here is from genome assembly GCA_023614405.1 of Avena insularis. Classification (NCBI taxonomy): domain Eukaryota; kingdom Viridiplantae; phylum Streptophyta; class Magnoliopsida; order Poales; family Poaceae; genus Avena; species Avena insularis. Next base: position 393,887,550 of record CM042689.1, on the reverse strand, counting down.
AGCCCCACCAAGCAAAATACCTTCTTTGTGAAGGAATCCTTGGGATCTAGATCTTGGAGAGTTTTGTGTTCTCCTCTTGCGTTCTTCCTCCCTTATTCCCCCAATAGCTTTTGTAGCTTTGGTGGAATTTGAGAGTGAAGGACTTGCCTCTTGCATTTGGTGCATAGGTTTGAGTTCTCCTCGGAGATTCGGTGAGTTCAATCCCTTGGGATTGTTTCTCTTGGGTTCTTGGAACCCTAGACGGTTGTGTGGTTGGATAGTTGACCTTTTGTGGTCTTATAGCCTTTTGTGGCCTTGTTGCCTTTTGTGGCTTTGTAGCCTTTGTGGCATTGTTCTTGGGGTTCCAATTGAGTTGTGGAGGTTCCCCAAGCTTTTTGGCCTTTTGTGGCATTGTGGAGCCTTTGTGGCGTTTCTTGGGAGCCCTCCAATTGAGTTGTGGAGATTTCCCCAAGCCTTGTACGGGTTCGGTGACTGCCCTCAAGTGTCCCATAGTGGAACGTGAGTAGGCCTCATGGTCTAAGGACTAAGACTACTTTGTATGATGTTATAGCAATATAAACATAATGACTTGATCGTAATGCTATAATTCAGATGAATGTTCATCACATCATTTCACAAATGCTGTGACCTTGTTATTAACAACATCCAATGTCCATGATCAGGAAACCTTGATCATCTTGTTAATCAACAAGCTAGTCTATAAGAGAGGCATAACTAGGAACCCTTTTGTTTATTAAACACACATGTATTGATGTTTCCTATCAATACAATTATAGCATGCAAAATAAACATCTATCATATACAAGGAATACATAATAACAACTTTATTATTGCCTCTCAGGGCATATTTCCTTCACTTTCCCCTCCTATTATTCTTGCATCTTTTTGAGGGATTTGAGAGAGGAGATCTAGATCTACAAGCCCCACCAAGCAAAATACCTTCTTTGTGAAGGAATCCTTGGGATCTAGATCTTGGAGAGTTTTGTGTTCTCCTCTTGCGTTCTTCCTCCCTTATTCCCCCAATAGCTTTTGTAGCTTTGGTGGAATTTGAGAGTGAAGGACTTGCCTCTTGCATTTGGTGCATAGGTTTGAGTTCTCCTCGGAGATTCGGTGAGTTCAATCCCTTGGGATTGTTTCTCTTGGGTTCTTGGAACCCTAGACTAGCCAGGTGGTTGGATAGTTGACCTTTTGTGGTCTTATAGCCTTTTGTGGCCTTGTTGCCTTTTGTGGCTTTGTAGCCTTTGTGGCATTGTTCTTGGGGTTCCAATTGAGTTGTGGAGGTTCCCCAAGCTTGTTGGACTTTTGTGGCATTGTGGAGCCTTTGTGGCGTTTCTTGGGAGCCCTCCAATTGAGTTGTGGAGATTGCCCCAAGCCTTGTACGGGTTTGGTGACCGCCCTCAAGTGTCCCATAGTGGAACGTGAGTAGGCCTTTGTGGCGAGCTCACGGGAGAATAGGGTGAGCCTTTTGTGGCGTCGGTGAGTTGCGCGGCTTCGCATCCTTGGTGAGGCCTTGTGTGGCGTTGGGTGAGCATCGAGCCACCACACCTCGAGGTGAGCCATTTGTATGCTCAAGTTCATTGCGCCTCAAGACCTCTCCAACAGAGACGTAGCTTCTTTGGAAGTGAACTTCGGGAAACAAATCATCGTCTCCGCGTCCATCAGTTATCTCTCAACCGAGCCCTTTACTTATGCAATTTACATTGTGATAGCCATCGTGCTTGAAGTATTATATCTTGCTATCACCTTGTTGCTTGTCTTGCTTAGCATAGGTTGTTGGTGCACTTAGTGAAACTAGTGGATATAGGTTTTGGCTCGATAAATTAGACGTTAAGTTTTATTCCGTATTTATTAGAGCCTAAACCGTATTATTTTTAAAACGCCTATTCACCCCCCTCTAGGCGACGTCCATTTCCCTTTCATAAGTGATGGCATGTTATTCATGTGGATAATAGGGATCAGAAGGGATTCACTAAGTTCATATCACTATTCACGGGGAAACCCTTCTTTGTGAGGGATCGAAGTGGATTGCTTACGATCATTGCAGTGGTTATTAGGAATGAAATAACAGATGGTTTTATGTGATCGTCTTATTATGGAGCTCTTCCCACACATACCATGAAAAACGATATAGATTTTATCATAATCATAAATAATACCAATACTAGTGGTGGATCCTGAACTCCATAAGAACTTCTTAGTCATATTGCAACAACCACAATCACACTCGCATGTTCTTTTTTACTCTAGAATTTACTTTGTTTTTGTTTACTTTTGCACTCAATCAAACACACTATTTATACACTATTACTTGGAATTAGAGATAACTTACAAGTACTCTCTAGTAAATAATAATGAGAGCATAAAGACCTCTACTAATAGCTCTTCGTGGTTCGATAATCTTACTTAGAAACTAGCTACATACGAACTATGATCTTGCAATTATCAAGCTATTTTTTGGCATCATTGCCGGGGAGCTAAGTGATTTTAGTCTTTGTTCTTAGTTGCTACTTTATTGTTAATGTACTAAAGTTGTTTATGAATTTTAACATATTTCTGTTTATTTTTTTTGTCTTTCTGCTTTTACTTATTTGAAAAAAGACAAAAAATTACAAAATAAAAACTTATAAAACTCCTGTTACTAATAATGTCTTTCGAGATGACTAGCTTTCAACAGATGAAACTTATAATGGAGGAGTAAAATGGAGAGACTATGGGAAGTTTGATGAAGAGTCATGGCATATTGAAAGAATGGTTGGCTTGGGTGGACATGTTTTCATCCATATTATGTGCCTATTGCTAGTTACATTGTGACCGCTGCAAATGTAAAGATCACCCCATCTATCATTGTGAGTATAATGTTGATCCTGATCTAGCATATTATAATAATGATGAGTTTAAATCTGATGCTAGTGAAGGAACAAAATAATTTGTGCTTTTTACTGGTTGTAGCGAGTTGATAACTCATTTGAGAAATATAGAGGTAGAAAGTAAATCACTTGATATGATCTATAAAGCAGTTCATCATATATGTTGTTACTGCCAAGATAACATTATTAATAATTCATTTACTCTTGAGCAGATTAAAGCCACCGAGGAGAGAGCTAACCTTTTGCAGAATGCTCAAAAGGATAATATTGAAACAACTCCACCTAGTGAACCTCTACCAGAACATATTATTAGTGAAGAGGTGGCACTTGAAGTTGCATCTTTGCAACAAGTCAAAGGTAAGCCTGAAGGTCACACTATCGTAGAGCTAGCCACCATCTACTTCAGAAGAATGAAGAGGAACAACAGTATGAAAAAGATGTTGAAGAAGGTGAGACTGACAAAGAGGGGTATGCTACAAATAATATGTTTATTGATGACACTCCTCTCTGTATTATTATTCCTTGTGATTCCCAAAATAAGGATGATTGCTCTAAGGAGGACTTGTGCCTAGATATTGATTTTGGGTACTATCTAAATGATGAACTGGAGATGAAACTTTTATGTGAATATTGTGATGCTGCTAATATTTAGGAGTATGAAGATCCTATTTCAAACGAGGATTGGGACGAAGAACAAATGAATAATAATGATATGACAGTAAGAAAAATGTATTACAAAGTGACGAGGAGTAACCTCTACAATGCCCATAGTTATGGACTTAGGGTTTCACGAAAAAGAGAACGTTGGGGATTTCGTCGGATGTTAGGCAAACAAGAGATTTGAAGTCGCTTGATTATCGACGGACAATGCTATTACAGATTGCTTAGGAGTTTTTTTAGTACCTCACCGTTGGCTCTCCCAGCCTATGTATAATAGGCCAGGTCCTAAAGCCGTATACGGATAGGTGATGGCTCAGTGTTGATGTAGAGCTCGTTGGGAACCCCAAGCGGAAGGTATGATGAGCACAGCAGCAAGTTTCCCTTAGTTATGAAACCAAGGTTTAATCGAACCAGTAGGAGCAAGGAAACACCCCAAAGGTGTTGCTAGCTGAGCCTTGGCAGGGCGCACTACCGGTGCTAGTAGCAACGTGGAGACCTGCACAACACAACCACAAAACTCTGTCCCCAACTTGCAATGAGGTTGTCAATCTCACCGTGTTTTGCTGAAAACAAAGGATTAAACGTATCAAATGGAAGGAAGTAATAGTTTGCAGAAAATAAACACAAAGCAGTAAACAATTTATAGATTGTATGTAAGGAAAAGGACCGGGATCCATAGTTCACTAGAGGTGGCTCTCCTTAAGATAGATAACATGCTGGGTGAACAAATTACATCGGGGCAATTGACAAACATCGAGAAAGCATACACGCATATACTAATCATCTTGACCCCTTTGGAACTTGATTGGGCATTACAACATTATACATAGACCGCCATCCAACTGCATCTATGACTAATAATCCACCTTCAGGTTATCATCCGAACCCCCCAAGATTAAGTTGCAAGCAACAGTTATTGCTTTACTTAATTGCGTGTAATGTAAACAAGATGATTGTTCTATGAACAAAGGATTGTTTTCTCCCTAGTAGCAACAACACATCTAGTACCTTAGAGATTTCATCACTTCCCAGTTACGGAGGCATGAACCCACTATCGAGTATAAATACTAACTCTTGGAGTTTCTAGCATCTACTTGGCCAAGATAGCTACTAACAACGGAAAGCATGCAAGATCACAAATAACAAAGACATGATAGAATCAATAATCAATCTGAAATAGCATCTCAATATCCATCGGATCCCATAAACACAACATGCAGAATTACAAATAGATGATCTTGATCATGAACGGAGCTCACAAGATCTAAACATGAAAGCACAAAGGAGGAGAACCAGCCATCTAGCTACTACATGGATCCGTAGTCCAAGGATGAACTACTCACGCATCACACTAGAGGCTTGCATGATGATGAATAAGGCCTCCAGGGTGAATTCCCCTCTCCGGCAGGGTGCCGGGAAGAGCTTTAGATCCCTCCTGATCTAGGGATGGAGATGACAGTGGCTACAGACTCTTTCGTGGATTTTTGATCGGGTACTTAGGGTTTTCGTCCCGAGGGGATCTTATAGGCGAAAGGAGAGACCGAGGGGGTGCTGAGGTCGGCCAGACCACCCCCTGGCGCGGGCTAGGCCTGGCCGCGCGGCCAGGTGGTGTGGCCGACCCCCAGCCCTTCTCCGTCTCGTATTCTGGCATCTGATGACTTCCGGAAAAATAGGCAATTTGGCTTTTGTCCCGTCTAATTTCGAGAATATTCATTTTCTGACTTTCCTAGAACCAAAAACAATAGAAAACAGGCAGCTGACACTGTAGCTCTTGTTAATAGGTTAGTCCAATAAATCATATGAAAAGTACTCCAAAGTGTGGACAAAACACAAGAAAGTGGATAAAACCAAGCATGAAACATAAAAAATTATAGATACATTTGCAATGTATCAACATCCCCAAGCTTAACTCTTGCTCATCCTCGAGTAGGTAAGTGATAAAAAGAAAGAATAATTTTTGAGGTGACATGCACCATCAAAGACTTGATCAAAGTATCCGTAAAACATTTAAAGCTGGGATCATAGTACTTCAATCATAACATGAAAGACAAAGTTCTAGCAATAAGACAAAGAAACTATGATGCAACATGAAAAGGCACAAACAAAAGATTCATGAATAACAATGGTTTGCAAGACGCTTGTTTGTTTCACATAAAGAAAACATAGCATAATAGTATTCAGCTTGTCCCTCATAGAGTAGCAAATATAAATGCATAAGACACCTTCAAAGTTTATAAGAGTGACTAGATACAAATAGTTTAAAACAAGCAATATAAAGTTATGCATCAATCAACTAGTCTTGGGACAATGCACATAGAACTAAGAATGGCCACTATGCTCTCAAAGTAGGTGCATAAAGGTAGAAGGTGGAGACTCAATATAATGGTGGAAGAAAGGCCTTTATAAAAGGAAGTAGGGATTCAAGTCTCATAAAGAGCTTCCAAAAATTATGGTACTTATAGCTTTCAGCTCTCATTGCCCCTATCATAAGCATCTTGAAGGTGATTAAGGTTAAAGTGACACAACTAAGAGGATATGCTTGACAAGTTATAAACCGAAATCTCATGCCCCCTTACTTACGAAGACCGAACCTCGTGCTACTCAACTTTAGTCACAAGTAAGCTCTTATCATTGTAAGTACATGTGTATCATAAAGAACCGCAAACGGGGTACCCCTTGCACATGATACATGAGCTATCCCATGATCAAAATGACAAGGCAAGCAGACAATGAGCATCTTAGTGATCTTTTTATTTGCTATTTGCATAGGTTTTTATTGAGGATGCTTCATAGAGTGCTCATTATGGTGATGCTGCAAGTTTCCACCATGATTAGGCATGGCTTAAGCTAGCGTCCCAGGCGTTTCTCTAACACACATACAAACTCCATGATCTTACAAGTTCCACTTTTATTTCACATCGTCGGGATCCATAAGCAAAAGAACATGATATCAACGGGGTACAAAGTACAAGTGCAATGTTGAAAGCGTTCCCCATGATACATGGTTATGCTAATTTCAACTTATAAAGCGCAAGCATATACACAACAAAGAAGGACCCAATGGTTCAAGTTTATTAGATGCAAAAAATTAAAGTGTGCCATCAAGTTCGTGAGAGATTTAATCACTAGTTTTCTCATAACAAGTTTAATTTGGAAGGTAAACAAAAGCATGAATATTCTTGGAATAGCATATGCTAATAGGTAGCTATGGTGGCCTCTTTGGAATAACTTGGTTTAGGGAGTTGGATGCATGAGTGGAACTCATACTTGGTTGTGGAGGCTAGCAAAAGACTGGGAGCGACAAACTAAGAGAACAATAATGGTCATAATCATGCAGAGCGACAAAACATCACTCATCAAAGCATAAAGTGATACTACAAGTTGAAAACTAAAGGATCATAAAGGCTTATGGTGACTTGAGATAGTCATAACATGGTGTGAGCATGCGCCAAGTCAACCCAAATAAAGCATCAAAGGAGAATACCACTATACTATGCTTTAATATGCTAAAACAATGCATGATTCATCCAAGGCACATTAAGCAATCTCAATTGTTTATAACAAGTCATGCTACAACAAAGAATACTAAGCATAAAGCCAAAAACAATATCAAGCATGGCATGACAGAGCATAGGCCACAGTCAAAAATAGCTCTTTTTACCACATAAGCATGAACTGTCCTACTCTTTTCCAAACCAAACCAAACTATTTGCAAACCAATGTATGAAAGAGGGAGTCCAAACAATTTATTTAGACAACTAAGAAATCAAAGCAAACGAAAAACCAAAATGAAAACGAAAAATAAAACGCTCCAAGAACAACACAACTGTACATGAAACAATAAAAATGAAGCGTTTGGAAGGAACCTAGGATTTTTATTGATGAAGAGGGGGATGCCTTGGGCATCCCCAAGCTTTGACGCTTATACTTCTTGGATATTTATTGGGGGTGACACGCGTGGCATCTCCAAGCTTGAGCTTTAGTCCATCCTTTATATCATTACTCATTCCTTCCATACACCTGAATTTTTTCCTTCATACAAAACTTCACACAATCTTTATTAGCAACATTAGTGCACTCAAGATAAATAAGTCTTAAGGTTCAGTTCCAACACCAATAAACTTCCATTAGAACACTAGCTACTGTAGCACTTCCCTCAAAATCTCAATTCCCCAAAAGAACTCAAAAAGGAACCAACAAGAAGCAAATGCAGAAAATGGCAGAAATATGTCAAAATAGACTAGCAGGTAAAGACGAATTTTTTCGAAGATCTTCTGTTGCTCAAATCAAAAAGTGTTGAACTAACTAAAGTTAGATAACAACCTGGGGCAGAAGCACAAAAATTAACGCCTCAAAAAGACGTACAGATATTTTACACGAATTTTTACGATGAAGCACAGAAATCTGTTTCGGGACAGCAACTTTCACAATCATTAATTCACTCTCATTAGAGGTTACTCTTGGCACAAAAAGCAAATAAAAAGGATAAGGAGCGGTTATTACTGAAGTAATAACTTCCAAGACTCATCTAAAACTTTTGGGTTATCTCCCAATAAGTACTTTTCTTTAACGCCTTTAAGTTAGGCATAAGAAGCAAGAAAAAGGATCAAGTGTTTTCAAATGAAGAAGCATTAAGACCAAATTTTATTTTCATAGGAGAAGCAAAATAAATCTTCTCTCTCTTCTTAGGGAAGTGTTCTATACCTTTCTTGAGAGGGAGTTGATATTTAATGGTGCCTTCTTTCATATCAATAATGGCACCAACAGTTCTAAGAAAAGGTCTTCCTAATGTAATAGGACAAGGAGCATTGCATTCAACATCCAAAACATAGAAATCAACGGGTACATAGGCATTGTTAACCATAATAAGAACATCATTAAGACTCCCCATGAGTTTCATTTTAGCATTATCATCAAGTGGGACATTCAAATAACAATCTTCAAGTGGAGGCAAATCAAGCATATCATAAATCCTTCTAGGCATAATAGAAACACTACTATCAAGATCACATAAATCTTTGAAATCAAAGTCATTCACTTTCATATTAATGATGGGTTCCCAACCATCTTCTTGTTTTATAGGAATAGAAGCTTTATGTTTCATCTTTTCTTCTTTAATCTTTATGAGAGCATTAGTAATGTGTTTTGTAAAGGCCATGTTCATAACACTAGCATTAGGACTTTTAGCAAGCATTTGTAGGAACTTAATAACTTCAGAGATATTGCAACCATCAAGATCAAAATCAAATTTATCATCTAGAGTAGTAGAACTATTACTAGCCTCAACACTAGTGGTGGTGATAGTAGAACACTAATGTTTCTAGCAGTGTCATCTTCTCTTTCCCACTTAGCATGTAATTCAGCTAATAGTCTAACATTTTCATCAATTCTTACTTGTATAACATTAGTAGCTGCAAAGGGATTATCATTAGTTTCAGGTTTAGCAGCCATTTTATTCAAAGAAGATTGAGCTTTATCAATAGTTTTTTCTCAATAGTTTTATTGAAAGCAGTTTTCTTACTAATAAAGTCTTTAAGCATAACTTCAAGTTCAGAGGGAGCACTCCTATTGTTGTAGGAACTTCCATAAGCATTACCATTGTTGGGAGGATATGGCTTATAATTGTTGTTACCAAAATTATTCCTATAAGCATTATTGCCAAAATTGTTATTTCTTATGAAGTTCACATCAACTTGCTCTTCTTGAGCAACCAAAGAAGCCAAAGGAACATTATTTGGATCAATATGGGCTTTCCCATTCACAAGAATACACATAATAATATCAATCTTATCACTCAAGAAGGAAGTTTCCTCAACAGAATTTACCTTCCTACCTTGTGGAGCTCTCTCAGTATGCCATTCAGAATAATTAACCATCATATTGTCCAGAAGTTTTGTTGCAGCACCCAAAGTGATGGTCATAAAGGTACCTCCAGCAGCAGAATCCAATAGGTTCCTTGAAGAATAGTTCAATCTTGCATAAAAAGTTTGAGCAACATGTTCATTATCAGATTGTTTAAACTTCATTATTTCACTTCTCATAGATATAATCTTAGCAGGAGGATAGTATTTTCCAATGAAAGCATCTTTGCACTTAGTCCAAGAATCAATACTATTCCTAGTTAAGGAATTCAACCATTCTTTAGCTTTTCCTCTCAAAGAGAAAGGAAACAATTTCAGCTTAATAATATCACCATCTACATCCCTATGCTTTTGCATCTCATAAAGTTCAACAAAGTTATTTAGATGGGAAGCAGCATCTTCATTACCAATACTAGAAAATTGTTCTCTCATAACAGGATTGAGTAAAGCAGGTTTTATCTCAAAGAAAGTATCTTCAGGCACAGGTGGAGCAATAGGTGTGCTCATAAAATCATTGTTGTTGGTGCTAGTGAAGTCACACAACTTAGTGTTTTCAAGAGTAGTCATTTTTTGTGTTTTCAAATAAGAAAGCAAACTAGTAAAACTATTTTTTGTGTTTTTTTGATAAAGAAACAAGCAAACAAAGCAAAAAGAAACTAAGCAAAACAAAAATAATAAAGTAAAGAGATTGGTTATGAGGGACTCCCCTTGTGAAGATGTCCTTGACTCCCCGGCAACGGCGCCAGAAAAATGCTTGATGGCTTAGTGTTGATGTAGAGCTCGTTGGGAACCCCAAGAGGAAGGTATGATGAGCACAGCAGCAAGTTTCCCTCAGTTATGAAACCAAGGTTTAATCGAACCAGTAGGAGCAAGGAAACACCCCAAAGGTGTTACTAGCTGAGCCTTGGCAGGGCGCACTACCGGTGCTAGTAGCAACGTGGAGACCTGCACAACACAACCACAGAACTCTGTCCCCAACTTGCAATGAGGTTGTCAATCTCACCGTGTTTTGCTGAAAACAAAGGATTAAACGTATCGAATGGAAGAAAGTAATAGTTTGTAGAAAGTAACACAAAGCAGTAAACAATTTATAGATTGTATGTAAAGAAAAGGACCGGGATCCATAGTTCACTAGAGGTGGCTCTACTTAAGATAGATAACATGCTAGGTGAACAAATTACAGCGGGGCAATTGACAAACATCGAGAAAGCATACAAGCATATACTAATCATCTTGACTCCTTTGGAACTTGATTGGGCATTACAACATTATACATAGACCGCCATCCAACTGCATTTATGACTAATAATCCACCTTCAGGTTATCATCCGAACCCCCTCCAGTATTAAGTTGCAAGCAACAGATTATTGCTTTACGAACTGCGTGTAAAGTAAACAATAGGATTGTTCTATGAACAAAGGATCGTTGTTTTCTCCCTAGTAGCAACAGCACATCTAGTACCTTAGAGATTTCTGTCACTTCCCTAGATTACCAGAGGCATGAACCCACTATCGAGCATTAATACTAACTCTTGGAGTTGCTAGCATCTACTTGGCCAAGATAGCTACTAACAACGGAAAGCATGCAAGATCTCAAATAACAAAGACATGATAGAATCAATAATCAATCTGAAATAGCATCTCAATATCCATCGGATCCCCGCAAACACAACATGTATGAATTACAAATAGATGATCTTGATCATGAAAGGAGCTCACAAGATCTAAACATGAAAGCACAAAGGAGGAGAACCAGCCATCTAGATACTACATGGATCCGTAGTCCAAGGATGAACTACTCACGCATCACACCGGAGGCTTGTATGATGATGAAGAAGGCTTCCAGGGTGAATTCCCCTCTTCGGCAGGGTGCCAGGAAGAGCTTCTGATCCCTCCCGATCTAGGGATGGAGATGACGGCGGCTACAGACTCTTTCGTGGATTTTTGATCGGGTACTTAGGGTTTTCGTCCCGAGGGCATCTTATAGGCGGAAGGAGAGGCCGAGGGTCTGGGTCGGCCACCACCCATGCACGGCCAGGCCTAGCCGCTGCAGTGGTGGTGGCCGGCCCCAGCACCTTCTCCGTCTCGTATTCTGGCATCTGATGACTCCCGGAAAAATAGGCACTTTGGCTTTTGTCCCGTCCAATTCCGAGAATATTCATTTTCTGACTTTCCGAACCAAAACAGCAAAAACAGGCAAAATGCACTGTGGCTCTTGTTAATAGGTTAGTCTAAGAAATCATATGAAAAGTACTCCAAAGTGTGGACAAAACACAAGAAAGTGGATAAAACCAAGCATGGAACATCAAAAATTATAGATACATTTGCGATGTATCAATAGGTTACATATTTATAATTACAACAACAACACAACGTCGGTTCCTATTTATCTAATACAACTAAGGCTTCCATCGGATGCTTCTTGGGCCTTCATATTTGAGTCTTCATGGGCCGTGAGCCTATGTACAGGGTAACAAAACATAAGCACCCATGTAATCATACCTTTGTCAGTAGCCCCCCGAGACTTTACCTGAATCGTAGATTCAAGTTGAGTCTCAAAGACGTTTTTAGTATTGACAATTTGCGATTTATGAAATATATTTATTTTTCTAGCTCTGTAGGGATTTGGTACAACAAGCCTGATGCATCGGACGGATTGGAAATCAGTTAATTGCTCCTAGGCAAAAACACTTTAGACCTGTAGGGGTTCGTGTATGAAAACAATAAATTTTACCCTACGCCCCTGAACCCCTTTGTTGCTAGGACCTATCTATTAGTAATGCGGTAACGGGAGGGGATTTTCATGAACTTACCCTTGAAGACCGAAAATCATTGTCAACGCTCGGGAGAGCATGGTTGCTGTAGACGAGCCGAAGCCAGCCTCAAGGTCGTGATGAAGTCCTTGCGCTCCTGTGGCTCCAACGACTTCTAGTGCCTCAAATGTTTCACCTTGCAGGGAGTTACATGCATCTGGTGCCTGGTGATGACTCCCACTTCCCTGATCCAGCAACAGTTGCGGAAGTAGAGCTCCTGGATCCGAATCCCGCAGCGTGATGATGGCTCAATGCACGGTGCCCAGAAAATGTGTTGATGGCTCGTGGTTGATGTAGAGCTCGTTGGGAACCCCAAGAGGAAGGTATGATGAGCACAGCAGCAAGTTTTGTTGGGTTATGCAGCATAGAAAAGAAAAATCCTTTGATGAGAACTACACGCCAAGATCTATCTACTAGGTACAGAGCAACGGGTGGACATACATCCATCGAGAACTTACCCTCGAAGACAACGAGTTTTGTTAACGAGTAGGAACTCGTGGTTGATGTAGTCATACACTTGCCGATCTCAAGATCGTGAGGAAGTCTGAGTAGGTCCGGCTCCAGCACGTCCTTCAGATCCAGCTCTAGCACCGCAAAGCAGCGGTGCATCCGTGATCACACACACGTCCGGTACCCCGACAACCTACGTCCCTCGCTCCAGCAAAGCAGCGGAAGCAACAACTCCTTTCTAGATAAAGCCACTAGGAACATGTATCTCGCTAATCCGAGACCATGGGGGAATAATACTAGAGGGGGAGAGATCCTTCACGAGGAGGTGTGAGGAAGAAGGGGAGTGAGGGGGCCTTTTATAGGAGGAGGGGGTGCCCCTCCTTCATGGCCGGCACATGGGGGAGGTGACCCTTCACCTCCTCCATTCATGTGGTGGTAACCCCTCCACATTAAAATGCCCCTTCACATTCTCTTTTAAAGTCTCCACTTTAAATGCATTAAATTTCTCCAAATTTAATGCACTCTCATTTAATAAAACTCTTTTATTATTTTTATTAAGAATTTTGTTAATTACTTTAATTAACAAACATTCACATAAAACCCCCTGCAACATTTCAATATTACATGCAGAACCAATTTTAGCAATTTCACCCGAAACAGTTTTGGTGTCTATTGAAATAATTCCAGCGCTTTCTTAAATCTTTATCTGAAACATATTTGCTCCAAATGGTGTCGGTATCCCTTAAGTGTGTCACCCTACGGTTCGCGAATAGTGCAGACATGATCGAGACCCCTCTCAGATCAATAATCAGAAGCGGGACCTGGAGAGCCATGCTGACTCCTACACATTCAACGATGACTTCTGTGATCGTGAGAACCTTTAACGCTAGTAACTAAATCCCTTTGTCTCGCGATATATTACATGTCCGAGGTTCGATCATCGGTATCTCCATACCTAGTTTGATCTCGTTACCGACATGCACTCTTTTCTCGTTCCTGTGATATAACATTCTAGTGATCACATCACTTGCTTGCAAGCTATCTTAATGTGATATCACCGAGAGGGCCCAGAGTATATCTATCCGTCATCGGGATTGACAAATTCCACTCTTGATCCATGAGCCTCAACATAACACCTTCGTAGCACTGAAGCCATCTTTATAGTCACCCTGTTATGGTGTGACGTTTGATGTTATCAAGATACTCTTCCGGTGTTAGCAATTAACATGATCTCATGGTCCAAGGACAAAGATTACTTCGTATGATGTTATAGCAATATAAACATAATGACTTTGATCGTAATGCTATACTTCGGATGAATGTTCATCACATCATTCCACCAATATTGTGACCTTGTTATTAACAACATCCAATGTCTATGATCAGGAAACCTTGATCATCTTGTTAATCAACAAGCTAGTCTATAAGAGAGGCATAACTAGGAACCCTTTTTGTTTATTAAACACACATGTATTTATGTTTCCGATCAATACAATTATAGCATGCAAAATAAACATTTATCATAAACATGGAGTAAGATAATAACCACTTTATTATTGCCTCTCAGGCATATTCCCTTCAGTCTCCCACTTGCACTAGAGTCAATAATCTAGTTTGAAAAACTTTGCGTATTGAACACCTATGGCTTTATGGTGTTGCATATACGCGATTGCTAGTGGTTAACATAATCTTCGGATTTGACAGTTTCAGGTCCGTGTGTATTTGCATGTCTTTGCGTCTCTACGCATCACTCATTCTCAAATGAGATGGCATTGTTTAAATTTGGTCCTTTGGTGAGACCTTTAGTTCGTTCCGGTTAAAATATGTTGATATTATTGTCACACAATATATCTTCATAGTATTAGCCCACTTTGAACCACACCTAGTTTGATAACAAACTACTTAACACAAATGCCCTCCTTGTCGCTCTTTGTAGCAGTTATATGCTTAGCCTTTTGTTGTAGTATCCGTCACAATGTCTCAACTTTGGAACTCATCCAAATCCATCATGGAACATCCTTTCCATTACATTGTGCCACCCATAGTCTAAATTGAGATAAATTTAATTTGTATCTTGTGACAAAACTAGTATCAATGTAACACTTTACAATGAACTACCTTTAACTATTTGTCACTTATACATGATATATTCTTAGTTCTTCCAAAGCTCATAAGAATATCTTTACTATCATCCAATGATCATCTTATGAATCATTCTGGTATGTGCTCATAACATTTAGAGCATAGGACATTCTGGATATATACATATCATGGTATAATCGATCAAAATCTTCATGTGATTTTACTCACCAAGTGTTGAAACACTTGAATTTTGATACAATCCTTTCCATGCAGCAAGAACCTTTCTTGTTGTTTCCATATTGAACCCTTTCAATATCTCATATATGTATATACGCATAACCATATTAGCGCCTCAATCTATCCATATATATATTGATGCCTAATATTCCGGTTTTGCCCAAGTCTTTCATCGAAATCTAATTTTAATGAAATTCTTAACTTGTGTCAATACAAGATACATCATTTCCAATCAACAATATGTCCTCTACATAATGTATTAGAAATATGCCTCAGCGCTCCCACTTAATTTCTTGCAGATGCAAGCATCTTCATCATCTCCGATGAATTTAAACTCTTTTAACAGTTTCATCATGGTGAAGATTCCAACTCTGCTATGCTTACTTCAACTATTGAAGTTTGCATTCCCTTTTACCACCCTTTGAATTAACAAAACCCTTCGGACGATGTCATGTACACGTCCTAGGTAACCGTTCTATTATAAGAATCTTGTTTTGTTTATTCAACTACCATATACCAAATTATATGTAGTGGTTGCTACATTAATCCGTCAAGACTAAATATCGCTATGAAAAGATCAAATCTTGTCATAGTTAACTCCTTGAACATTGTCGTAAACTTCTTTCCGACATGTTGACTTTTTCATAGATATTAAACATCCATGTCTTATTTCTTTATAGATCCAAACTCGACCGATAGGCTTCACGCCTTTCCGGAGGGTCTTCCAAGTTCAGAAACTTGATTTCTCATGTATGGATACTATCACGGATTCTATGACTTCTAGTCATTATATGGAGTCAGGGCCCATCACCGCTTCTTTGCATGTAGTCGGTTCATCATTGTCAAAACAATAACGATTTGCTTATCAAATCACACTATTTGATTCTTACCGACCCACATGGTTCAATAGGAACTCTAATCTCCGAGAACACACCCTTTGTAATCACGTGAGCCATGACCATTGTGGCCGCCACCGGGACACTTTCCGGCGCTGCGCTACGTAGCACATATAGCCAAGGTTCAACAACCTTATCAAAGTTCTATTGTCCTCCCACTTAACTTTTCGCAAAAAATTCCTTCTCAAGAAACTTGACATTCCAAGTAACAAACTCTTTTGTCCTCGGTGTTATGGAGAAATTCCCAACAAATTCTTTGGGATAACCTACAAAGACGTGCTTATCCGACTTTGGTTGTAAACATTTTACTTATGCATAGCATACCAAAATTTAAGAAAAGACAATTCGGGTTTTATCCCAAACCATAACTTACATGGTGTCATTTCAATGGATCACGATGGTGCTCTTTTTAGTGTAAGAGCAGTAGTCTGTAAAGCTCCAATCCTTAAAACATAATGGCAGTTTTATAAATGGCACCTTTGATCTTACCATGTCAAACATGGTTTGATTTCATCTCTCGAATATGCCATACTCCTATGGTTTATCGGGAAACACAAATCATGGAACAATTCCTCAAATCTTAGGTGTTTTGATAAACATGTAACTCAAATATCTTCCTTTATGATCGAATCATAAACTCTTTATTTTCTTGTTACAATGATTTTTCACTTCATCTTGAAACTCTTTGAACAATTTTCAAATGTTTAATACTTCTTCCTTATTAAGTAAATATACAGATATATTCACTCAAATTTCTGGAGAAAGCATATGAAGCAAAAAGGATCCATCGCATACGGCTACACATAATGGACTATATACATCAACATGCATACTATCCAATAAGTTAGTCATCCGTTCCTCTTTGGCCTATGAACGGAGTTTCAATTATCTCGAGGAAAGTTTCACCAGCGTCAATTGATCAAAATCAAGACTCCAAAAATCCATCAACATGGAGTTTGTTCATGTTTTCTTTCCAATATAATTTAAACAGCGATGTCACTTTATAAGTGATATTTTAATCATTTGTCTTGTGACATTTTAGCAATAGTGTTTATGGATGTGATTTCTCCCACTAGACTTGTAAAAGTTCATCCATCCTTTATGGAATATGGTAATTATTTGAACAACCATTGTTCTCGTAATACCGGAACAAAATAACAATTATTAAAACAAATCTTGAAGGCTTGGTTTGATGACAACGAAAAACACAATAACACTTTATTTGTTTTTGATGAACATCATCACTTATTCTCTTGCCAGTTTCTTAGGCCATTGCAGTTCATGAATTGCGTTGTCCTGTATGACACTTCATACCAACCAATTCTGTATCCAATAACAGTATACAATACCTCATAACCACATTGTTTAACAAGCAAGGAATACAGCCATAACATGTATATCTTCTATATACCTAAGTTGGACATCTCCAACCTTTTCTTTTATGCCAAATATTTTATAGATTCTCTCTCAACAATTCCTTTTATTTTAAAAGAATCTATCAACATCAATAGTGGTGTCATTCACATGACACATAGTACAAAGCTTGTATATAGTCAAATACTAATACCTTTGGACTTGCACTTTGAAGTGGATCACCATCATCAAATGTTTGACATTCTTTCAAAAATCCATTCTTTAGTAATCTCTTAGTGTAGTAAACATTTTACTTACATCTTCTATTCATCCTTATCATGACAACTTTCATGATCAAGCTACTATAGCCTGTAAGGAAGAACCGCGAGTATAATGTTAGTTCCCAAAACCTTTTAGGAGATCCGGATGCTTAGCATCTCCATCCTTCACAAAAATTCTCATACAATATGAGAACATGTATTTTGCTAAATTATACTCTATCATAATGCCACCAAAAACATTGTTTCAGATATCACAATATCTTTCACACATGATGGTTTCTGAAACAATTTTCAGCTCCAATATAATCTTGATATTAAAACAACTTTTGAATATCAATAATCATGGAGGCAAACATGATACTTAAGATACTAACATTGGAATTCTTACTCTTGATTTAATACTTCTTATTAAACTTCATTGAGTAAATAGAGTTTGCTGAAAGTTTGCAATAGGACTTATAAACTTTAAATTGACATTCAAAACAATACGATACCAGTTCGTAAAGTAAATATCCAGAATTCTATAGTTCTATTATCTCAATTAAAACTAAGCATAAGGTAGTGAACAGATGCCAATGACTACAACAAATTATGCAAATTCACTTCGATTTATTTTATGACAAATTGAGTTCTACTAATCCAAATTAGAAATAAACTCCCACTCAACAACGACATCCCTCGTGTCCTTTTGGTGATTACATGAACCAAATCCACTACACCAAGTCCGATCATCACGTGAGTTGATGTAGCTTCAAAGGCGAGCATCTATATGGGCATCATATCAACTATATGACTCATGCTTAACCTTTTGGTCCGTGTTCCGAGGCCATGTCTATACATGCTAGGCTCGCCAAGTAAGAACCTTAGTACTCGCATGTGTAAAACTATCTTACACCCGTTTGTATGAAAGCGTAGAGTCGAGTACACCCGATCATCACGTGATGTCTCGAAACACAATCCATAAAATGGTGCATACTTAAGGAAGAACACATTTTTATCTTGATGTCTAAATGAGGGATCATCTTACAATGCTACAGAAAGCGCCAAACTAGTAGTATAAGATGCTAACATCTAATGTGTAAAGTGAGATGATATGGTCCATGCATTTGATCTCTATCATTTGCATCGTCGTATGATCTCTATCGTTCCTTTGTGTGTAAGGCCAAGGTCTATGGAACTTACACGTTGAATGTGTTGTAAGAGTATCTATCATACATCTGCTTACAACATTACCATATCATGACACTAGCCCAGCAACGATCTAAACTAGACGCCTCTAATTTATCAACTGCAAGTTTTACGTGGCTTAGGGCTTTCGAAGATAGAACCGTTCTTACCTACGAACATGGAACCACAACGAGGATAACTAAGTTATTAGCAACTCGTTGTAAATCAGATATTGACTATAGTAGGAGAGACAGACACCCGCCAGCCACTTATGCAAAACAAGTTGCATGTCAGTCGTGGAACCGGTCTCATGTACGATGACATGTAAGGTTGGTCCGGGCTGCTTCATCCCACTATGCCACCAATATCCAAAATACATAGAAGATGCAATAACATGATCATCATCGGCCACATATAAACATATGTGTACTACCCGTGCAAAGCACCTACGCATAGATCAGGCTCTGATACCACTGTTGGGTTATGCAGCATAGAAAACAAAAAATTTCCTACGATGAGAACTACACGCCAAGATCTATCTACTAGGTACAAAGCAACGGGTGGACATACATCCATCGAGAACTTACCCTAAAAGACAACAAGTTTTGTTAACGAGTAGGAACTCGTGGTTGATGTAGTCGTACACTTGCCGATCTCAAGATCATGAGGAAGTCCGAGCAGGTCCGGCTCCATCATGTCCTTCAGATCCAGCTCCAGCACCACCAAGTCCAGCACCGCAAAGCAGCGGTGCATCCGTGATCGCACACACGTCCGGTACCCCGACAACCTCCGTCCCTCGCTCCAGCAAAGCAACAGAAGCAGCAACTCCTTTCTAGATAAAGCCACCGGGAACATGTATATCGCTAATCCGAGACCATGGGGGAATAATACTAGAGGGGGAGAGAGATCCTTCACGAGGAGGTGTGAGTGTCATCGGATTGATGACAAGTACGCCATGAGGGGGTCCTCGAGGCGTGCGGAAGAGAGGGGGGGTGAGACGTATGGTATTCCGGGATGGTGAGCACACAAGTTTACCCAGGTTCGAATCCGCCGGCTTTGGACGGATCCTACTCCTGCTAGCAATCCAGTAATACGGCAGAGCCGGAATATGGGTTACAAGGGTTTCACTGTCTGCGAGTTGAGATTGTAGACTATTGAGGTGCCCTAAAGGCTCTCCCTAGGACGGCTTATATAGATATCCGCCTAGGGTTTACAGAGAGATCTATCCGCTACGACTAAGAGTCGATTCTGAGTACATCTTGAACTACAAGTAACATTATGGGCCTAAGTCGGTAAGTCTTCTGGGCCTTCCCGTAGCCGGATTGGACTCCGTCTTTCTCCCTGACTGGGCCGCCCGTGAAGCAATGCTCTAACCCGGCAGTGGGCCACCACAGTCGATGAGGAACCGTGAGGATACCCGAAAGTATATCCCCAACAAGAGCCTTGAGGCCTCCAAGATCCAAAGTCGGATTTATCATCGTCTAGCTTGATCTTCGGCTTGCAGAATCTTGAAGGGTTCCTGAAACTTCACAACAAAAGATATGATCTGGGTCTTAAAAAATAAGTCGGACCTTTCAGTTGGTTACTCGGATTTTCCAGCTCGTTTTCAAACTAAGCCGGAACTTGGTCTCTAACGCCACCTGACACAAGCATGGTCAAGTCACGTCACCTGACAATGTTCCGTGAGCACGACCGTTGGTGGGTCCGCGGTCCACGGAACCGAGGCGCCGTTTCAATGCGTGCGTGGAGATCGAGGCAATGCAATCATCGTGCGGGTCCTTCCCAGTTCTTTCCACGACGCGTGGCGGTTGCACTGTATTAGTATACGTCATCTTTGGTTACCTTAGAAATTGGCGTAAGTAGGTGGATATAAGGGGTTTAGATTTCCTCTTCTCCTTTCCACCAGTCCTTTGCCGTTTCCTTTCTTCCCAATCCTCCTGTGCACACAGAGCCTCCTCGTCCCCCCCCACAGAAACTCCCAGTGTCGCCCCTTTAAGGTCACTTTCTCATCGGAGAAAAATGGCTTCTTCATCTTCTTCCTCTGGTTTGGCGGCAGCAGCGGCGGCGGCAAAGGCGGAAGCTGCAACGGAGAAGGAAAGCTACAGGGGAATCTAGATCCCCTGCGCCCTCGACGAGGCAGACCTAAAGAATGTGGAGAAGGAGGGGCTGCTCGTCGCCGGCGACTAGCGGAGTGGCTCCAGCAAAACCGTCCCCAATCCACACGAAGGCGAGCGAGTTCACTTTGGTACTCATCTGGACCGAGGTTTGTCCTTTCCTCCCTCGGAGTTCTTCTCCGAGGTGATAGATCACTATGGAGTTCAACTCCATAATCTTCCTCCCAATTCTCTTCTAGAAATGAGCGCATATGCTGCGCTTTGCGAGGGCTTTCTCGGCATTAGGCCGAGTTTGCTTCTCTTCCGGTTTTACTTTCATGTCCGGAGGAATTCCATCACTGCCGGTGTTCCTTACAGCACCGGCACCATTAGTTTTTCTCTTAGACGAGACCGGGCATATCCCAAAATTTCTGCCAGTGACTCGGTCAAACAATGGCCAGCCACTTTTTTCTACCATAGGGATATTCCGGCTCCCAGCAAAGATACTGCTTTGCCGGTTTTTGTTGACGGAGCCGCCATAGCCCAGCCTTCCTGGGACGAGGTTTCTCCGGCTCTCACAGATGATCTAATCCTCGCTAAGAGGCATATCGAATATCTGATCAAGCACAACGGTCTGAAGGGATCCGACTTGGTCCAGTGCTGGGTCTCACGCTAGATCCAGCCACTTCAGTACCACGGGGATAGACTGATGCATTCCGTCACATCTTCTCTGACTGACTCCCTCCGCATCAGCCCCAAGGCCTACACCACTCAAGGCTACATAAGCCAAATCAAGTGGCTGATCAAGGAGCGAATCGAGAGGCGGATTCCAGAGGTTTCTCTAGACATGCACACGGCAGAAAACCCCGTGGTGCCGGTAAGGTTTTATCATCACATCTTTTATGTGTTTCTATCTTCGAGTTACATTGCAATGCTGATAAGTTTTCTTGTTTTCAGCTTGCTAACATCCCCGAGTCGGAACTTGCTCCGCTCGAAGGATACCCCCCGGAGTTCTCTCAGGAGGTGGAAGTAGTTCCACTGCCGGATCTTGCGCTCAAGAAGCGCAAAGCTCCGACAGTAGCGGTTGGCACAAAGGAGGTGCTTGTCGTGAAGAGGTATCCTTTCTATCACAACTTTTCCGTCTTTGTGCTTTACTTAAACTTCTTTCCGAGATGTAACGTTTCTGACTTTGTTACCTTCTTAGAGCAAAATCGATCATCAAAGGCAAGGGGAAAGGGATTTCTTCGAAGCCCTTACGCCAGACGAAGCTTATCATAGCTTTGCCTGCCGTAGCTCCTCCGACTTCGGCTCCTCAACCTTCTGCAACTCCGGTTATCTCGTCGGAAGCTGCAGAAGATCCGGCTCCTCAAACAGAGCCTGTGATCCTTGGGTCACACTGTAACACCCTCCAATCGGTCCTATGCAAGTTTAGCCCTTTCCGCCAAACCCGCATAGAAACGATTCAAGGACGCCCACCGGGCACTTTCATGCGGGTGGAAAACAAAGTAATAACATTACACAATAGTCCTCGATGGGACCCACAGAACAGAAATATATACAACAGCGACTCAACGAGTCAAGAATATGGATATACAATACAAGATCCAAATCACCTTGAAATCGATACAACATTCGAGTACAGACAAGATGCAAATTGGGCTAAGAGCCCTGAAGAATAACCAATGGCGTCCATAACCTTGCCCAGGCCAAGCCGGAAGGGTAACCATGCTAACGACGTCGATCTCAAACCTGCTAAAACAAAAGGGGTGCCGACAAAGGGCAAAGGAAAAAGGGGAGCGTCAATACTGAGGCCAGTACATGGCGAGGCTAGAATTCGGCGGCTCTCGCCTACATAGGTATGGTGGTGAGGCGGCGCATGAAGGCACAGCAAAGACTAAATGACCTATAGAGACTCGATACAACTGGCGGTTATCAGAGAGGGATAAGAAAGACCTATTCGGATCCAACCTGAAACTAACACCAAACAAACCCATCCTGGTATTTCCCCCCTCGAGACCAATCGAGGAAGTCAGACCAAGGAACGCACACAGTTGGCAATTTTACTCATTCCGTTATAGTTGCAGCAATTACTAATCAGATATAGATAGCATGATTCATCCTGATAGCATAAGTAGTGGGCAGTTTTAATCACCATTCCGTTGTAGTTGGAGCATTTACTAATCAGATATAAGTGTCCTGAGGAATCCAAAAACCAGCAGTTGTTGGCACTTTTATCACATTCCATTGGGGTTGCAATACTTACTAGGCAGGTATAGTATGACACAGATCACCACAGATCCACCAGTTGTTGGCATTTTTTAATATCCATTCCGTTATAGTTGAATCTAATTACTAGTCATATATTAAGTCAAGTTTATAGCACTACTTTAGTTATGCTTGTCTATGATCGAGATACTGTGCTCCAAGTCGTCCATAACCGCGGACACGGCTTTCAGAAAGTTTTACCTGAGGGTGCACAAATAGCAACACACACTCGATCAACCTCGGAAAAACCAACTCAAAACCCAACGAGGCATTCACGACAAAGCGATCACAGGATTCAGAAATATTTCAGGGGGCCACCCCATTAAGCTACCCGCAACGAAGTTGGCCGGCTCCGAGACGGACCCAAGGTTTGCGCCAATGGCGGTAAACGACTGGGAACCCGAAAGTGTGACTAGGCTTGTCGATACCGCGGAAACACTCCGCAATCCTAAACAGTACAGGTGCTCCTCGCACAATCTTAAATAAAACAGTAAAGCATGGCATAAGTACATGATAGTAATAAAGCCCCAAACTACTTTGTGGCCCCAATAAATAGAAATGAATCAAGCTCTGGCTCAGGGGGGTCCATAAGGCCTCCCGGATGTGGATAGTGCAAAAAATCAAGGAACATGTATCAAGTACTCGGGGTCCTACGGGACACAAGTGGGCGTGGAAGAACCAAATAACATCTATTGCCCACCGATGCCTCTGCATTAGTTATAACTAGCATTTTAATAGTTGTATTTAAAGTCATGATCATCTCCACCAATAAACATCTCCACCCATAAGCATCTGCCAACCTTCCAACAACTGTGCTACTTGACAACACGAGATCACACCTGAGCAAGCAACTACGACTCGCAAGGCCAGCTATCTACCAAACACAGGTAATAGGAGGTGTCCAAGGCAATATGGAGGCTGCACGGGATATAACTGGTACGGAACACTAAAGCATCGCGACACATATAGCAATAGATCAACAGGAGGAAATAAAGACTATAAATGCAAAATAGGTAGAAGGGGGAGAGATGCTCGCTTGGGAAAACATAGCCGAAGGTTCATAACCGGAGAACTTGTCGATACTCGTATCCACTCATCAGCCTAATCCGCGAAGAAGCAAACACTAGAAGAAACACCGGATTTAATATTTAATACTACGGCAGAAGATCCGGCATGCTTATGATATGATGCAGATGCGGTGCAATTAGGCAATATTAAGCGGAACCGTGGTCCCGACAAATGATTATATGGTTCAAGTTGTTTAGAACCCCCGCAATTTAAATGTTGTATTAACAGGGCGAAACATGGCATCGGTTCGCTACACCAATTTAAATGGAGTCCGGAATAAGACAAAGATATCCCGCATGAACACTCCATATTTAATTATGAGGTGAATCGGCATAATGCCCCCAACCCACAAAAAGGTATGCATGCATGAACAATTTATTATGCGACAGTTGATAATGTCATATTATAAAAATAGGGGCTTAGGGGCACACATCTGGGTTCGGAAGATCTTGGGGTTCCGAGGGGTCCGGGGTTCGGTCTCCGGGGTTCGACGGGGTTCGGATTCGCGACGGAGAACTTGTCGTGTCGGGAAGAAGGACTTGGTTTGGCGTCAGGGGCGTATCGGATTTACCCCGGTCGGTGTCGATCTTGTCGTCGCGAAGTTCTTATTGGGTCCGCGCCTTCGAGTCGGTCTTGGCGTTCGGGATGAAGAACTTGGCGTTCGGGAACCTTCGGGTAGGAGATCATGCCGCTCGGACTCGGAGATCTCGTCGGGTCCATGTCGGCGTACTTGGCGTTCGTGTAGAAGAGCATGGCGTTCCGCGTCGGCGACCTTGGCGTCCGGGTCCTCGGGCATCGCATCCGGGAAGGAGGTCTTGTCGTTCCTGGGCCTTGGCGTCTGAGAAGGCGGTCTTCAGGTCCCATGAAGAAGATCTTGATGGTCCACGAGGGAGACTCGGGGTTCCGCATCTTCCGACTTCGGGAACAAGATCTTGTCGCATCCAGGGGAAAAACTTGGACCCGTGATGGAGATCTTGGGAGGGGCATCGTCGTGTCCGGTTTCCATGTCGACGAACGTGTTGTCCGTGAAGGAGGTCTTGGATCCTAGCGGGTCAGACTTGGGTCCGCGTCACTTCGGTCTTGCTGACGAGAAGATCTTGTCAAAAATTCTGCCCATCCTGTCCATCGTGTGGGTCTCTGAGATGTATCTGGAAGCACCCGAACGAACATGACCACTGGGCTGAAGAAAAAGAAGGAGGCTCCTGGGAGACCCGATGTTGCTACCTGCGCACACGCGCGAGGTGGGAAGCAGCGTCTGCAGGAGGCGGAGATGCGGGGCTTGACCAGGGGTGCGTCGGCAGGGACGGAACGGGGCACAGGTCAGCAGCGGCTTGCAGCGAGTCGAGGGGCGCTGGCTCGAAGCGGGAGGGGTCGCCGGGGAGGGAGACCGCGAGACGGCGGCGGCCTCGACAGGAAGGAGGGAAACGGATCCCATCAAGCCACCACACCACCCCCTGGCGCGGGCCAGGCCTGGCCACGCGGCCAGGTGGTGTGGCCGGCCCCTGGCCCCTCTCCGTCTCGTATTCTGGCACTTGATCCCTTCCGGAAAAATAGGCACTTTGGCTTTTGTCCCGTCCAATTCCGAGAATATTCATTTTCTGACTTTCCTGGAACCAAAAACAGCAGAAAACATGTAGCTGGCACTATGGCTCTTGTTAATAGGTTAGTCCAAGAAATCATATGAAAAGTACTCCAAAGTTGGAACAAAACACAAGAAAGTGGATAAAACCAAGCATGGAACATCAAAAATTATAGATACATTTGCAATGTATCAACATCCCCAAGCTTAACTCCTGCTCGTCCTCGAGTAGGTAAGTGATAAAAAGAAATAATTTTTGAGGTGACATGCACCATCAAAGACTTGATCAAAGTATTCGCAAAACACTCAAAGCTAGGATCATAGTACTTCAATCATAACATGAAAGACAAAGTTCTAGCAATAAGCAAAGAAACTATGATGCAACATGAAAAAGCACAAACAAAAGAATCATGAATAACATGCTTTGCAAGACGTTTGTTTGTTTCACATAAAGAAAACATAGCATAATAGTATTCAGCTTGTCCCTCAATAGAGTAGCAAATATAAATGCATAGGACACCTTCAAAGTTCATAAGAGTGACTAGATACAATAGTTAAAAACAAGCAATAACAAGTTATGCATCAATCAACTAGTCTTGGGACAATGCACATAGAACTAAGAATGGCCACTATGCTCTCAAAGTAAGTGCATAAAGATAGAAGGTGGAGACTCAATGTAATGGTGGAAGAAAGGCCTTTTGTAAAAGGAAGTAGGGATTCAAGTCTCATAAAGAGCTTCCAAAAATTATGGTACTTATAGCTTTCAGCTCTCATTGCCCCTATCATAAGCATCTTGAAGTGATTAAGGTTAAAGTGACACAACTAAGAGGATATGCTTGACAAGTTATAAAGCGAAATCTCATGCCCCTTACCTACGAAGACCGATCCTCATGCTACTCAACTTCAGTCACGAGTAAGCTCTTGTCATTGTAAGTACATGTGTATCATTAAGAACCGCCAACGGGTACCCCTTGCACATGATACGGGAGCTTTCCCATAATCAAAATGACAAGGCAAGCAGACAATGAGCATCTCAGCGATCTTTTTATTTGCTATTTGCATAGGTTTTTATTGAGGATGCTTCATAGAGTGCTCATTATGGTGATGCTGCAAGTTTCCATCATGATTAGGCATGGCTTAGGCTAGCGGCCCAGGCGTTTCTCTAACACACATACAAACTCCATGATCTTACAAGTTCCACTTTTATTTCACACCGTCGGGATCCGTAAGCAAAAGAACATGATATCAACAGGGTACAAAGTACAAGTGCAATGTTGAAAGCGTTCCCCATGAAACATGGTTCTGCTAATTTCAACTTATAAAGCACAAGCACATACGCAACAAAGAAGGACCCAATGGTTCAAGTTTATTAGAGGCAAAACGTAAAGTGTGCCATCAAGTTCGTGAGAGCTTTAATCACTAGTTTTCTCATAACAAGTGGAAGGTAAACAAAAGCATGAATATACTTGGAATAGCATAAGCTAGTAGGTAGATATGGTGGACTCTTTGGAATAACTTGGTTTAGGGAGTTTGATCCATGAGTGGAACTCATACCTTGTTGTGGAGGCTAGCAAAAGACTGGGAGCGACAAACTAAGAGAGCAATAATGGCCATAATCATGCAGAGCGACAAAACATCATTGATCAAAGCATAAAGTGATACCACAAGTTGAAAACTAAAGGATCATAAAGGCTAGGGTGACTTGTGACAGTCATAACATGGTGTGAGCATGTGCCAGGTCAACCCAAATAAAGCATCAAAGGAGAATACCACTATATTATCCTTTAATATGCTAAAACAACGCATGATTCATCCAAGGCACATTAAGCAATCTCAATTGTTTATAACAAGTCATGCTATAGCAAAGAATACTAAGCATAAAGCCAAAACAATATCAAGCATGGTATGACAAAGCATAGGCCACAGTCAAGAACGAGCTCTTTTTACCACATAAGCATGAACTTTCCTACTCTTTTCCACACCAAACCAAACTATTTGCAAACCAATGTATGAAAAAGGGGGTCCAACTTACTTATTCATAAAACTAAGAAAACCAAGCAAACTAAAAACAAAAACGAAAACGAAAAAGAAGACGCTCCAAGAAAAACACAACTGTGCATGAAACAATAAAAATGAAGCGTTTGGAAGAAACCTGGGATTTTTATTGATGAAGAAGGGGATGCCTTGGGCATCCCCAAGCTTTGATGCTTGTACTTCTTGGATATTTCTTGGGGTGATACGCGTGGCATCCACAAGCTTGAGCTTAAGTCCATCCTTCATCTCATAACTCATTCCTTCCATACACCTGAAAATTTTCCTTCATACAAAACTTCACACAATCTTATTAGCAACATTAGTGCACTTAAGATAAATAAGTCTCGAGGTTCAGTTCTAACACCAAATAAACTTCCATTAGAACACTAGCTACTTTAGCACTTCCCTCAAAAATCTCAATTCCCCAAAAGAACTCAAGAAGGAACCAACAAGAAACAAATGCAGAAAATGGCAGAAATCTGTCAAAACAGACCAGCAGGTAAAGACGAATTTTTTCGAAGACCTTCTGTTGCTCAAATCAAAAAGTGTTGAACTAACGAAAGTTATATAAGAACCTGGGTCAGAAGAACAAAAAATTACAGCTCAATCCGACATACATACCTCTCTCAGGAATTTTTACGGTGAAGCACAAGAATCTGTTTCGGGACAGCAACTTTCACAATCATTAATTCACTCTCATTAGAGGTTACTCTTGGCACAAAAAGCAAATAAAAAGGACAAGGAGCGATTATTACTGAAGTAATAACTTGTAAGACTCATCTAAAACTCTTGGGTTATCTCCCAACAAGTACTTTTCTTTAACGCCTTTAAGTTAGGCATAAGAAGCAAAGAAAGAATCAAGTGTTCTCAAATGAAGAAGCATTAAGACCAAATTTTGTTTTCATAGGAGAAGAAAAAGAAATCTTTTCTCTCTTTTTAGGGAAGTGTTCTATACCTTTCTTGAGTGGGAGTTGATATTTAATGGTGCCTTCTTTCATATCAATAATGGCACCAACAGTTCTAAAAAAAGGTCTTCCCAAAGTAATAGGACAAGAATCATTGTATTCAACATCCAAAACATAGAAATCAACAGGGACATAGGAATCGTTAACCATAATAAGAACATCATTAAGACTCCCCATGAGTTTCTTTTTAGCATTATCATCAAGTGGGACATTCAAATAACAATCTTCAAGAGGAGGCAAATCAAGCATATCATAAATCCTTCTAGGCATAATAGAAACACTACTACCAAGATCACACAAAGCTTTGAAATCAAAGTCATTCACTTTCATATTAATGATGGGTTCCCAACCATCTTCTTGTTTTATAGGAATAAAAGCTTTATGTTTCATCTTTTCTTCTTTAATCTTTATGAGAGCATCAGTAATGTGTTTTGTAAAGGCCATGTTCATAGCACTAGCATTAGGACTTTTAGAAAGCTTTTGTAGGAACTTAATAACTTCAGAGATGTTGCAACCATCAAGATCAAAATCAAATTTATCATCTAAAGTAGTAGAACTATTGCTAGCCTCAACACTAGTGGTGGTAATAGTAGAAACACTAATGTTTCTAGCAATTTCATCTTCTCTTTCCCACTTAGCATGTAATTCATCTAATAGTCTAACATTTTCATCAATTCTTACTTGTATAACATTAGTAGCTGCAAAGGGATTCTCATTAGTTTCAGGTTTAGCAGCCATTTTATTCAAAGAAGATTGAGCTTTAGCCAAAGATGCTATATTTCTTTCTGCATTAGAGAGTTTTTCCTCAATAGTTTTATTGAAAGCAGTTTGTTTACTAATAAACTCTTTAAGCATAACTTCAAGTTCAGAGGGAGCACTCTTATTATTGTTGTAGGAATTTCCATAAGCATTACCATTGTTGGGAGGATATGGCTTATAATTGTTGTTACCAAAATTGTTCCTATAAGCATTATTACCATAAGCATTGTTGCCAAAGTTGTTATTTCTTATGAAGTTCACATCAACTTGCTCTTCTTGAGCAACCAAAGAGGCTAAAGGAACATTATTTGGATCAATATGGGCTTTCCTATTAACAAGCATAGACATAATAATATCAATCTTATCACTCAAGGAGGAGGTTTCCTCAACATAATTTACCTTCTTACCTTGTGGAGTTCTCTCAGTATGCCATTTAGAATAATTAACCATCATATTGTCCAGAAGTTTTGTTACAGCACCCAAAGTGATGGTCATAAAGGTACCTCCAGCAGCAGAATCCAATAGGTTCCTTGAAGAATAGTTCAATCCTGCATAAAAAGTTTGGATGATCATCCAAGCAGTCAGTCCATGAGTGGGACAATTCTTTACCAAAGATTTCATTCTTTTCTAAGCTTGAGCAACATGCTCATTATCAAGTTGTTTAAACTTCATTATTTCACTTCTCATGGATATAATCTTAGCAGGAGGATAGTATTTTCCAATAAAAGCATCTTTGAACTTAGTCCAAGAATCAATACTATTCCTAGTTAAGGAATTCAACCACTCTTTAGCTTTTCCTCTCAAAGAGAAAGGAAACAATTTCAGTTTAATAATATCACCATCTATATCCCTATACTTTTGCATCACACAAAGTTCAACAAAGTTATTTAGATGGGAAGCAGCATCTTCATTACCAATACCCGATTTTTTTTCTCTCATAACAAGATTGAGCAAAGCAGGTTTTATCTCAAAGAAAGTATTTTCAGCCACAGGTGGAGCAATAAGTGTGCTCATAAAATCATTGTTGTTGGTGCTAGTGAAGTCACACAACTTAGTGTTTTCAAGAGTAGTCATTTTTTTGGGTTTTCAAATAAGAAAGCAAACAAGTAAAACTAATTTTTTTGTGTTTTTGGAAGAACAAAACAAGCAAACAAAGCAAAAATAAAACTAAGCAAAACAAAAACAACAAAGTAAAGAGATTGGTTATGAGGGACTCCCCTTGTGAAGATGTCCTTGACTCCCCGGCAACGGCGCCAGAAAAATGCTTGATGGCTCAATGCACAGCGCCCAGAAAATGTGTTGATGGCTCGTGGTTGATGTAGAGCTTGTTGGGAACCCCAAGAGGAAGGTATGATGAGCACGACAACAAGTTTCCCTCAGTTATGAAACCAAGGTTTAATCGAACCAGTAGGAGCAAGGAAACACCCCAAAGGTGTTACTAGCTGAGTTTTGGCAGGGCGCACTACCGGTGCTAGTAGCAACGTGGAGACCTGCACAACACAACCACAGAACTTTGTCCCCAACTTGCGATGAGGTTGTCAATCTCACCGTGTTTTGCAGAAAACAAAGGATTAAACGTATCGAATGGAAAGAAGTAAAAGTTTGCAGAAAGTAAACACAAAGCAGTAAAAGATTGTAGATTGTATGTAAAAGACAAGGACCGGGATCCATAGTTCACTAGAGGTGGCTCTCCTTAGATAGATAACATGCTGGGTGAACAAATTACAGCGGGGCAATTGACAAACACCGAGAAAGCAATACATGCATATACTAATCATCTTGACTCCTTTGAGACTTGATTGGGCATTACAACATAATACATAGACCGCCATCCAACTGCATCTATGACTAATAATCCACCTTCAGGTTATCATCAACCCCTCCAGATTAAGTTGCAAGCAGATTATTGCTACGAATCGTGTAAAGTAAACAATACGATTGTTCTATGAACAAAGGATTGTTGTTTTCTCCCTAGTAGCAACAACACATCTAGTACCTTAGAGATTTCTATCACTTCCCCAGATTACCAGAGGCATGAACCTACTATCGAGCATAAATACTAACTCTTGGAGTTGCTAGCATCTACTTGGCCAAGATAGCTACTAACAACGGAAAGCATGCAAGATCTCAAATAACAAAGACATGATAGAATCAATAATCAATCTGAAATAGCATCTAAATATCTATCGGATCCCCGCAAACACAACATGTATGATTACAAATAGATGATCTTGATCATGAACAGAGCTCACAAGATCTAAACATGAAAGCACATAGGAGGAGAACCAGCCATCTAGCTGCTACATGGATCCGTAGTCTAAGGATGAACTACTCACGCATCACACCGGAGGCTTGCATGGTGATGAAGAAGGCCTCCAGGGTGAATTCCCCTCTCCGACAGGGTGCTGGGAAGAGCTTCAGATCCCTCCCGATCTAGGGATGGATATGACGGTGGCTACAGACTCTTTCATGGATTTTTGATCAGGCACTTAGGGTTTTCATCCCGAGGGCAATATATAGGCGGAAGGAGAGGCCGAGGGTGTGCCGGGAGCCACCACACCACCCCCTGGCGCGGGCCAGGCATGGCCGCGTGGCCAGGTGGTGTGGCCGGCCCCTGGCCCCTCTCCGTCTCGTATTTTGGCACTTGACCCCTTCTGGAAAAATAGGCACTTTGGCTTTTGTCCCGTCCAATTCCGAGAATATTCATTTTCTGACTTTCCTGGAACCAAAAACAGCAGAAAACAGGCAGCTGGCACTGGTTAATAGGTTAGTCCAAGAAATCATATGAAAATTACTCCAAAGTTGGAACAAAACACAAGAAAGTGGATAAAACCAAGCATGGAACATTAAAAATTATAGATACATTTGCAATGTATCACGCGACGGTGCTCCGCAGTGAAGATGTCTCTCGTTCACGCAGTCCGGACTTGGGACCATAGTTACGGGAGAGAGAGGGAGAGAGAATATCAATTGGAGGTCTCCCTAAAAGTGAGGAAACCTTTATTGAATATTGTGTGTATTTATTTGGTCAAAATACCCCACTATATAGGGGGAAGGGGAGGTACTCCCTCCCTCAAAGTCCCGGGATGGGACTAAACAAGGGAGGAGGTGGGCGGAGGCGCCACCGACCACCCCACCATGGACCCCACGTGGGGGATGGCACACTAGGGCAACTGGCCACCCCCTTGGACCCTCCTTAGGGTGTGGACCCCTCTTGGGCCCTTTCCCCTCGTGGATTTAGCCCATTAAGCCTTTTGACCATTTAATTGATATTCTCTTTATTAAATAATTATGAATAAATGATTAAATCATTATTTAACAATCATTCGCATATCATTCAATCTCCATGGCTATGGAATACCTTCCACCTCCACTCCCGACATCCTCCGGACTTACCGAAACCCTTTCGGTTTTCTCTCTTCTCTTTCTTCGGTGATTCTACCGATCCTATAAATACTCTCTAAGCATCACCAAGCCCTTAAGCGTGATACCCCATGGTTCAGGAACACTCCAGACATGGTTGGTACACTCTCGGACCAATGATCAACAGAGGGACCTGGATGGCCATGTGACCCATGTACATTCCATGAAATCTTTCGTCGTTTGAACCATGAACATTGTGTCTTATTCCTTTTGTCTCTCGATACTTGCATTATTCGAGATCTAATCAACGACATCACCATGTCGGGTTCAATCTCGTTATCGGCAAATGCTACTTGACTCGTTCCGACAAGTGATATCCATGTGATCAAATCACACGTTGCGCAGCTATTGGATATAACTTCTCCGAGTGAGCCCTCGAGTATCTTTCCATCACACGGATGGACAAATCCCGCTCTTGATGTATAATGCCTCTACTGTTCCCCCCGAATACCTAAACACACCTTTATGATCACCGTTTAACTGTGTGACGTTTGATGCTATCAAAGTACCCTCAGGAGACAGTGATTGATATAGGCTCACGGTCTAAGAAATAGTACACTAGGTCTATTCTAATCATCGTAACTTGAACTTCGTGACATGATCAGGTCACGATGTTTAGGTTGGTTATTAGTTCATCATCTCATTCTCACAATAAGGTGGCTCCATTTCCAACTGGCATAAATGCCACATGATTAGGAAACCTCGATCATCTGTTGACCAATGAACTAGTGACTAGAGTTTCACCGGGAACCCCTGGTTGTTTATATATCACACGTGTATTGATGTTTCCTTTCAATACAGTTATAGCATGATATAAAACTTAATCATAAACTTTATTAAATATGATAATAATTCTTATTATTATTTGTCTCTAGGGCATATTTCCAACAGTCTCCCACTTGCACTAGAGTACAAATAAACTAGCTGCATTTCTTCTTAATCATTGGCACCATATATCCCGGTACCTTGAACATGCTTGCTCATGGAAGATGTTGAGTCTTGGTCCTGTACTTTATAGTCCCAAATCTTTTGCAACTTACTAATGTCACCTTGATTGACATTAATACTTTGTCATCACACGGTAACATCTTTGTATATGCATCATGGTTATGGCAGCAGAATGAGGTCGGTTTCCAGGAGCCTACGACTTTAGATCAACCTCATGGGCTTTCTCATGGGGATTGTGCCCTAGGACACATCATTTTGTGTTAAAGACGAACTAGTCCCGCCATAACAGTATACATTACTTTAGATGGTACCCTTATCTATTATTATAAATGTAATTATCGAAACACTAGTGCAACATGTGCAACTTTCGATGTTTTGTTCACCTCACTTCCTACTTGACTTTAGTCGGTATTATCGATATAGGAGTTTCCAATCTTCTTACAACATAACCCTTTATGCTTTTAAGATATGTCATCCTTCATGGATTTGGAAACATGTCTACAGTTCTCAATTAGACACTGTGGACTAACTCAGCTCAATGTTCTGTGATTCATACTTCATCACTTTTCAAGCATTCCTTCTTGGATCATATATTATGTTAAGTTGCCATCATGGTTTTCCAAGACAGAACCTATGTCTCAACATAGTGGATGATGATCATCCTTTTTCTTTCTTTCAACCATCGATGTTTAACTTAATGTTATTCCTAATTTGAATTGACCAAGGATCAGTCCTTAAACAATTCCTATTCCGAAACTCTTTTCAGAATCCCTTTTAGGAATACAACATAATATCGTAATATACTTGCTATCAACTTCTAATCCCTATAAATCATTATTTATCGATACTTGCGCTTTCATTCTGAATGTGCCATATACACACTTAAGAATCATTCTTTTAAGCTCCCACTCAAAATATGTTTCCAACATATTTGAGTTCGAGACTTATATTGTTCCCACTCAAAAATATGTCATTCACATATTGTTTTAGGAAGACTTTCATACCTCCCACTCAATTTCATGCAAATTGCATATCCACTCACTATTTTGAACGACTTCAAAATCCTTTGATCCATTATCAAACTGAGAGATTTACTATGAGATACTAGTACCTTACTAGTTTTAAATCCACTAGACTTTCGGCACACTTGAATCAAATTCATTTGAATTTGTCCAATACCTTATTCATGACAAATTGTGCCTTTGTCATTCACCTTTTCCTTCATGACTTTGTAGTCGTTTGGAAAATTCAAGTAACCCCTTTACTTGGTAAGATTCAGCAACAAATTGCTTTCTAATCTTAAGTGAATTTTACCTCTAGGATTTCTCATAGTCTTAGTTTACCATTATTTCCTTAGTAGTTCGTAGGTATGTCATATTCTAGTAATATGTCAAATGATTCTCAAATGTATCCATACAAGATATGGGCTACATTTTAAATCGTACTTCATGTAGTGAAAACACTAGTGGGAAAACACAATGATCATTATCATTGATTCTTTCCTTTGTGAAGAGAATCATTCAGGAACGCTTTCCATTGCACTTCTCAACACTCTGATGCAGGGTTTTGAATCCTCATCGTGTTCTTCACTATCTTCCAAAAGCTTCACATTCGAGAACATAAACTTTCTTGAAAAAGCACCAAAACTTTAAGCAATACTAATTTTGCCTTTCTTTTGGTTCTAGGCATGGCTTTCGTATTCAAAGTTCTCAATGAATACTCTATAAGGACTTATTCACTATTTGTTTTGGTTATATCGAATAACCCCCAAAATTCATGACGATCCATACTAGATATCGTGCCGATCTCACGAATTTATATGGTTCACTATATATTGTAATTGAGTGCTAACTATTTCTAAATAATGGTCTTTACACTTACACTACAACGATTTATTTGGGGCCATCTGTTCATCCACTTGATATCTAATATCACATTGTGATGCTTTGCATTTTGATATTTCAAACGCATTACATTTCACAATTTCTTTATGCCAATCTTATAATGTCGAATTTCATTACTATTGATCAAATCATAGTAATTAGATTCTCTTTTATATTTAATACCCTTGGATGATGAAATACTTTGATCATATCAAATAGTTTCATACTCATGTGTCCTTTTTTTGACTGAATTACCATAGGGAAAAATCCCTACTGTGTAGATTTTCATTTATTAAAGACAATCCAGGAATACAAGAAGTAGACCAAGGACAAGTCCTCCAAAGTCTAAGAGAACAACCAAGAAAAAATGAATGAACTACTCAAGGGGGATAGAGATGAACTCATGTGTCCTTTGGTAAACCTCTTTACAAAATTCAAAGAATCATATAATGATAATCACCATTTTGTTGAAATACAATACATCAAATATGCATTCACTTTCAACAATTCACCAAACACTTTGTATTCATGTAATGCACAGTGTTTAAGTTATTTTGCCGAACTTAGGCATGATTCATATGTGACAAGAAATCAAATGTCTTTCACATACTATCATTATAACTTTGAATTTAAACAATGGTTTCATTCAAATGAATATATCATTAAGTTGGGTATTTTCAAGGCATTTTAATATTTTACAAATGTTCATGCATTATTAATTAGTTTCAAAACAAGGACAATTCACACATAATCAAATAACGTATGAATGCAAATAGAAATCATTCATAAAAGTGCAACAACTGTTTGTTACAAACTTATATAAATAACCGTCTCATGAAATGTGAGACACAGTAAAGTTGTTCACAATCTATCGATTACAATAATCATCCAAAACAATAAACTAAGTGATAAATGTGGAGGGATAGTGTCGTTGGCCATCATCATCATGCTCTCCATTAACATGCAACGTCACCTCCTCTCCAGCAAGCAACTCTCATGGCAAAGGACTTGTTTTCAGCAAAACGAAACAAGTATCATATATACTTAACACTATAATATGTGTTTGCAAGATAACATTTATAAAACTGTATATCAAATATATACCTTCATCATCGACGACCTCTCCGGTGATTGGTTCAACCTTTACGTTTCTGAAATGTAACATGAAATCCTGGAAATCCAATATTTCTGTATCACCACTCATGATGCTACTCCGGATATGTCCTTCATAGCTGTGAGGTAGCGATCGAAGCAGCACGCCTATCGCAAATGAGCCTGCGAACCAGTTGTCCAGGAAGTATGCAAGCCTCATGTATGCATCATGTATGCTTACCAAGTGATCTTCAAGTGAAGAGTTCTCCTCCATCTTTATGGAGAGGAAATCTCCCATGAGCTCATTCTCCCATATGCGCACTTGTTCCACATTTTCTAACTTGAGCTTTTCTCCTTTTAACCAATCGTCAATAGGGAAGGTAACATCAGGGAGAACCATTTTCTACATTTATAATTGCAAAAGGAATTCAGACTAAGTTTATAATTAAATGAGTTAAATAATAACTCCACTAAAAACACCTATCCCCAGAAGGGTTCTAGTGATTACACGATCCCTTTTCCCCACATATCCCCCGATCATCACGGTCATCAATGTGGGTGCTAGGGTGGACTTTACTGGTCGATCACATCATCCATGTGACTCGTGCTTGATCTATCGATCGCTGTGTTCTGAGGCCATGTCTACACATTCTAGGCTTGCCAACTCAACCTTAGTGTATTCGCTGTGCAACATGGCTTACACCCATTGTATGCGAACGTAGATATGTCTGACACCCGATCGTCACGGACTGCCTCGTACCAAAGAACTTTCTTGGTGGTGCACACTAAGGGAGAACACTTTTATTAGTATTTTATTAGGGATCATCTTATTAGGCTACCGTCAAGTATCTAATACTAGCACAAAATAAGATATACAAACAATAAGCATTGAATGTAAGAGTGATGCGATATGGTTCTTCTCGCCGTGATCTCCATCACGCGCCTTTGGATTCCGGTGCTAGGGTTCTGGCACCATAGGCACAAGGGTACCAGTGCCTTCCGGCATGGTAATCCGTCACCTCCGTGACCGTCTACTACTACTTAGCAACATAAGGTAATTACCTTACTAACAAGGGTTTAACTCGTCAATGCCCATTGTTATGGACTTGGGTTTTGGAGAAGGAGGGAGCGCTGGAGGCATCAATCGGCTAGCAAACAAGCACATAGGGACACAAGTTTTATCCAGGTTCAGGCCTCGTAGAGGTCCTTACTCCTGCTTGTCTGCTCTTGGAATTAACGAAGGAATCAAAGATTACAGGGGCGCGTGGATGCAATCTGGCGAGAGTTGTGGAAACTAGGGTGGTGATTGTCCTCCTCGCCTCCCCCTCCTAGCCTTTATATAGATAGGCTAGGTCTCGGGTAGCAGGTCAAGTCAGTTATAGATTAGGGTTTTGGCTTTGAACTTTCTATCTTAAGCTTCTTCTTGTCTCGCATGCAATCGAGAGTCCGTGGGCCACTCGAATTCTCCATTAGGCCTTGGCAACACCGTGGGCTTCTGCCGTACCTGGACCGTATATACCAAACTTGAGTACCTACAGGGTATACCCATGTCAGTAGCCCCCGAGTGTCCAGTGGAATCACAGATTCAACTGGGGACTTTATGAAGTCTTTCAAATGCATGACTGAGCATTTTTCGAGTGTTCTGTTTGTGTCATAGGGATTGTTGGTATACGTGCCTGATTTATCCGATGTATCAGTATCAATTAACTGCCTTAGGGCAAAACAACACAATCTACTCAAACTCGAGTCCCCGGACTCGAATTCGGAAAAGTGCTGGCGTAATTTGACTCAGGCCGCGGAGGTCTTACAGGAGTCGAATTCTAGTGTATAAGTGTGAGCACTCGACGCGTCCGTCAAGGCATGTTCATCGCACCTGTAGGTACGGATATATTTCTGGTAGTGCGTAACAGATGTGTTGACATGCCTTATTCAGGTCTTATCTTCACGCTGTAAGCACGACATCCAATTTTTTTGTCATCGCAGAGATGATTCGGGTGGCCCAGGAGACGTAGTCTCTTTGTAGGGAAAATATGAGGCGGAGTCGCCATAGCATTCCAGTGTGGATGTTATCAACACACAGTACGATGTACCAGCAAAATAATCATAGGGTGCGCGACCAGCGCTCCCTATGGGAGTAGCCCCCGAGTGCCTACTCGAGTCGTAGACTCGAGTGGGGACTAAAAAACATTTGCAACTGCTGTCGTCTTTTGTTGATTGTTTCAGTCGAATATGCCTTCAGCGCTCCCTATGGGAGTAACCCGCAGTTCATAGTCGAATCGATGATTCGAGTGAAGGGTTTATCATGTATGCCTGCATAAAAAATCTTTTGGGTGCGCGGCCAGCACTCCTGTTAGGAGTAGCCCCTGAGTGCTTGGTTGAGTCAAAGACTCGAGCAAGGAATAAAGTAGTCGAAATCTTATGCTGCTGGAATCAATGACGTTAGTGCTGACGATGTGATGACCTCGGTTGCCCGCGTGAGCGGCTTTGACGGGACGTGACGAGTGGTGGGTCCCACTTTCTGACTTCGATTTGACCGAGCGTGCGTAATCTTCTGTTTTAACTATGTCTCCTCGATTTCCGCATGTAATGGGAATAATGGGGGGGACGGTTCATGCTTCAGATGTGCCACGTGTCTATGGCGATGTGCACCACGCGTGTAGTAGGGTTTCTGCTGGCCGTTGGATGGTGTCTGCGAGGAGGTTAAGTAGCAGCGCAACTGCGGTAATTTTCCCATTTGTCTTCTTTGCTCGTGCCTCGATCGCCATTGTTGCTGCTCTCTGCTTCCTTGCACACTTCCTCTTTGCGGCACTAGACCAGCTCCGTGTCTTCCCCAGTTACTTCCTCCATTCTCACCGCCATCGGAAGATGGGCAAGAAGAAGGGAGGCGCCTCCACTGGATCCGCGGCCACCATTGTTGCCGCCAAGAAGAAGGGCGGCACAACCACTATGGGCACCAACACAGCCGGCGCTGGGAAGAAGAAGGGTGTGGGTACCCGCATCACCAATGGCACCTGGCAGGCGTCCATCATCAAGCCCGCCGAACTGCATCTTCATCATCGAGATGGAGTTCTTCCTCCCGCGGAAGACGATTCGCGAGTTCTCGGTGAGGAGGTAATCCCTTGTCCTCCTCCGGGTTTCCGGGTGATGTTCCTTGCGTTCATCATCCGAGGTCTTTCTCTCCCTCTGCATCCTTTCTTTCGCGGTCTCCTTTGTTTCTATGGGCTCCAGCTTCACCAGCTGTCCCCAAATTCCATTCGCCATATCTCCCGCTTCATTACTCTTTGCGAGTGTTGGATCAGAATCAAGCCACACTTTGGCCTCTTCAAGAGGCTTTTTAAGCTGAAACGCCAGTCGATGTCCGGTTCGGTAGTCTACGACGTAGGAGGCTACGGGATCCACGTCGACTCCTCTATTACCTATTTTGCCATCAAGCTCATCACGTCTGTCCAAGGGTGGAGGGACAAGTGGTTCTACATCTGCGACCAGAAGGCCAACGAAGAACACTACGAACTCGCGCCCTTTGATCCCGCGGCGACTTGCAAGAGGAGGCGCTCCTAGAAGAATGTCATTATGCCCGGCGAGTCCAAGGAAACAGAAGTGCCGTATAAGCACGTCTGTGACCTCGAAAACTGCATAGGCAAGGAAGAAGGTGGCGCCACCCTCATTCGCACCTGGTTGCGCCGCCACGTCCAACCTCTGCAGGCCAGAGTGCACCCTATGTTCCGCTGGACCGGTGTTGATGATGTCACTCGCGTGTCTGTTGAGGGCATTTCTACGGGTGAGGTTGATAAGAGGGTGCGACTGGTGACCAAATACACCACCAAGGAGGTTCTCCCAGGCGAACCAGTTGTACCTCCTTTCGACGCCTCTAACCCTCCTCCTGAGGTAGAACTGTACCGTGAAGTAGTTTCCATTTTTGATTGACTTTTATGATGCTTTGATATATAATGTTGTATCTTCTGAATGCAGGACTGGAAGGTGTCTCCCAATTTGCCCCTCGTCTTGAAGGGGTTATCCCTCACGAAGTGGATCAAGAGGACGAGTCGGAGTCAACCGTCCCAATCGAAGAGGAGGAGGGAGCCCCCGAGTCCAGCGACCAGGACACTCACAAGCGTTCCCACAGCAAGGACTCGGATGCCTCGTCATCGACGATGCCAGAAGGCCCTTCTGTTGTTGCGGAGGAGCCAGTCCCTGCTGTTCCTATGCGCTCCATGGCTCCTCCTGCCCGGAAGAAGCTGCGACTGCCGAAGGAGTCGTCGGAGTCGGAGGAGCAATCCTTCGACCTTGATATATTTAGCTAGTAAGTTCTGTATTCGCGACATTGTTTTGGTTTCTTTTTGGACTTACTTTTTCCCTGAAGTTTTTGTTTGATGTGTTTTGTAGTTTAGCTAAGCCGCCTTTCCTCGACGACGTCCAATTTGTGAAGGAGTCCGGAGTCGCAGACTCCAAGGCCAAGGAAGTGGCTGAACGGTCTTCTTCTCCTCCATTGGCGGCCCACTCCAGGCACAATTCATCGAGTTCCCCGCATGCTGGGGAACACCAGATGGTTGCCCGGACGACTGCGCGTCAGTCATCTTCGGAGTCTCTGGAGGATCACGTAAGCGTCCTTTTGCTGTTTTGGCAGTTGAATTTATACTTGGTGTTGTTGCTGAACTTTTGTTTTCTTCTGTGGTGCAGCTTATAGTGAAAGAGGTTGCTCGTATGGCGGAGCAAGTCCTTGTCATGGGTCGGCAGCATGATCTGCTGGACAATCGCCACCGCATCGTCGAAGGTGAGTTTTGACTTCATCTTTGTCTTCGTGAATTGTATGAATTCGATTGATGATACACCATGGACGTTGTAGTTGAGCACAATGAACTACTTCGCCGTGCTGCTGCACTAGAGAAGACGCTTGCCGGGGCGACAAAGAATCGCGACGAGGCAATCACAGCTTTGGAGGAGTCGCGAAAGCGGGAAGAGGATCTCCGCGCTTCCACTGCTGAGAGGGAGAAGTTGTTCGAGGAGCAACTTTTCTCTATTGCCAAGTCCCTCTTAGGTATTCTTTTTCGGCTGAATTTGCATTTTGCTCTTTTGTTTTGACATGTGGTTGTTGTACTAACACTTTTGTGTATGCAGATGCCAGCGGCCTGAGTTTTGACGCCCAGTCTCTGCGTCGCGCGGATGCATTGGCAGGCGCCGTCGCTGCAGTTGAAGACCGCAGTGTTTCCCTCTAGGAGATGCTGGGGAAGGCCAAGGATGTGCTCAGTCCCATCCGCGAGGATTTAACTCCCAAGGACGGGCTGATCGACAACCTTGAAGATCTAATGGAATCCCTCGCTGGAGGTATTCCCGTGGACTTCAGGAACTCGCAGCGTTCCGTCGGTGCCACCATGGCACTCGCGATGGTGCAAGCCCATGGCATGGAGATGGACCACGATGTTGTTTTCGAGGCGTTGCCTGTCGATGCTGGAGGCCAGCAGGTAGTGTTTGCTCCCTTTGCTGGTAGCTGTGCTAAATATGGTCCTCAGCTTATCGAGACAGTCGCCAACTATTCTGAGGAGCGGCGACGAGCGAAGGCGGCGAAGGCCGTGGCATCTAGGGCTGCCACCGGCAAATCCGTGGCATCGTAGACTACCACAGATGCGATGAAGCCCCCGAAGCCAAATTCCAAGTCAAAGAAGCAAAATGCTCCTTAGCCTGCATATGTAATAGCTATAGTTGCCTTTTGTTAAGACTATGCTTTTGTGGGAGTGTCCCTGTCGAGACTTTGCCGTGCTAGAATGCATTCGTGCCTTTTATCAATGTATTCTTGGTCCCTTATTTGCTCTTGCTTGGTTTGTGATAGGGTACATCGAGTGGTCCTCATGATCCTCCGCCCACCGATGAAACATTGGCACAACCACGCTCAAAGGTGGAGGAGTTGTCTTTGCTTTCGCGACCGCGCGATCGCATTAAGCAACTGGAGCATGAGTTGCCCATCCTCCGCGGTAGCACAGATGTATGGAAGTCGAAGGCGGAGAAGGCCACCACCCGTGAGAAGTATCTCTTGGAGGAGGTGGCACAGCTGAGTGAGCAGTTCAAATGTTAGCTTTCTGCCCTCTCATCTTTTCTTTTAGTCAGTCGCGACGATGCCTTGTCTTCATACTTTGCCCTTTTGCTTGGTGTAGTTGTCAGTGCTCGTCATCCGTAGGATGAGAAGGACCGGATTTCCATTCGAATGAATGACCTGACTCAGGAGCAACTGGAGGCCAGTGGCTACTTTTTGGTGGACCACGATCGTGCGACCGCGCTTGCGACCCTGCAGGATCATGCTTCTCGAGTGCTTCATTTTTTGAAGAAGGCGCAGTCGTGCCTTAGGCATATTTACCAAATGATGTTTCCGTTAGACGCCGTCCCTT
Source organism: Avena insularis (assembly GCA_023614405.1). Lineage (NCBI taxonomy): Eukaryota > Viridiplantae > Streptophyta > Magnoliopsida > Poales > Poaceae > Avena > Avena insularis. Next base: position 393,844,398 of record CM042689.1, on the reverse strand, counting down.
CAAGCCTGTTGGCTCTTCTGCCGAAGTTCCAAGATTTGAGTGCGGTTCACGAGTGCGTACGACAGCAACTAGTAGCTGGTGTGAAGGCTGTGTTGTCGCTGGTGCGACTATATAGGACGGATGTAGATGTTGCAGCTGTTGCCGCTGGGTCGCCGCCTCCGCCAGAAGGTATGACCTGGGACATGGTTCCGCACTACCAAGCAGTTGATCGCCTAGCAGAAGAAATTTTCGATTTCTTCGAGAAACAAACGAACGTTCTTCTATTGCAGCAGTAGTGTGACTTGTATCCTCCGCATAATTGTACAAGTGTTGTAAAGTTCATATGAATATGTTGGGTGTAATTAATACCCATTGATATTTGAAGAGCTTGCTAGCTTTTATATTTTGCGAGTGTATTTGTATTTTGTAGTTCCTTTTCGTTAGCCTGACTTGTGTTATCTCAACACCTTGCCAACCTATCAGGTGCATTGCAACTGGGTTAGTGTTTATCAAGGATTCGATTAATGTTGTGTCAGCTACTCAGGAAACTACGATTTGTTCGTAGAATGAAAGTGTAAAGGGTGGTGCAGCCCCCGAGTGATAAATTTGCAGGAAAATAAGGAAAACACAGAGTTTTGGGGCACTTAGCTTTATTTATTCGTAGAATAGTACGAGGTATAATGTGTGTCTAAGTAGCCTGGCTGAATAGCCTTATTTGTAAATGTAAAAAACGACTAGGGGTAGAAGCGACGCAGCTGCGCGATGTTCCAGGGATTGGAGTATGCGACTCCTGTCTCGAGATATTTAAGGTGATAGACGCCACCTGGGATTACTTCTGTAATCACATAAGGTCCCTCACAAGGGGACTCGAGCTTGAGATGCCCTTGTTGCTTCAGTCGTAGGACCAGGTCTCCTTCGACGAAGGACCTAGGGCGTAGCCTTCTGCTGTGGTAGTTGCGGAGGCTTTGCTGGTAGATCGTTGATCTCTCCGCTGCATTTTCCCGTGCCTCATCAAGAAGGTCGATGGAGTCTTCGAGTGCAAGAGTTGACTCCTGCTCGCTAAAAGCGACCACCCGCGGGGCTTTGTAGCGTACTTCTGCGGGTAGCACCGCTTCAGCACTGTGCACCATGAAGAACGGGGTGTATCCCGTGGCACTGTTTGGAGTTGTGCGTAAGCTCTAGAGTACGGATTGCAGCTTGTCTGGCCAGCATCCGGCGGCTTGTTCGAGTGGCCGGAGGAGTCGCTTCTTGATTCCGCCACAGACGAGGCTGTTGGCCTTTTCGACTTGACCGTTGGTCTGCGGGTGAGCCACCGAGGCGTAGCTTATGTTGATTCCTAGGTTTTCGCAGAATTCCTGGAACTCCTTAGAGGTGAAGTTCGTCCCATTGTCCGTGATGATGTTGTGTGGCACTCCAAAGCGGTAGACAATGGACTCGAAGAACTTGACAGCGCTGGCTCCTGATTGATTTGTCACCGGCATGGCCTCGATCCACTTGGTGAATTTGTTGACTACGACCAAGAGGTAAACGTAACCTCCTAGCGAGGACTTCGGGAGCTTGCCGGCCATGTCTAGTCCCCATTGCACGATGGGCCAAGCCAATGGTATTGGCCGAAGTTCCGTGCCAGGTGCGTGAGGTTTGTCCGCGAATCGCTGGCAAGCGTTGCAGCACTGGACGATGTCCTTGGCGTCGCGCATGGCCGTGGGCCAGTAGAATCTAGCTCGCAGAGCTTTGGCAACGAGGGTGCGACTGCCAGCATGGTGCCCGCATGTGCCTTCGTGGATGTCGAGGAGGATGGCCCTTCCGTCCCTGTTGGAGACGCACCGTTGGAGCACTCCTGTGATGTTGCGCTTGTACAGTTCGCCGTTGATGAGGGCGAACGCCTTGGATTGGGGCGCGATCTGCCGTGCGTCAGTCGGATCATCTGGCAGCCTCTTGCTGAATAGATATGTGATGTAGGGTTGTGTCCAAGATGGCTCGATCATCATGACGCCCATTGGTCCTTCGAGTCCTGTATCGAGCTCCAGGTCGTCTAGTGCCATTGGCTCATTGGGTGGCGTAGCCCCCGAGTCCATTTACGCGCTTGCTTTCTTCTCTGGAGCCTTTGGCTTGATGGAGCATTCGCAGATGCGCTCGAGAAATACCCCAGGTGGTATGGGGGCGCAGGTGGAGCCAATATTGGGGAGGAGATCCTCCTCTTCATTGCTTTTGCGACCCACATGTCGCAGCTCACAGCCGTCAAAGTCCCCTTCGAGTGTGTCGTAGAAGTCGCGATAGGTGATCATGTTGTCGTTCAGTGCGTCACACTCGCGTATCGTTTGGTTGACCACTAGTTTGGAGTCGCCGTAGATGATGAGCCTCTTGGCGCCACAGGCTTTCGCCATCCGCATCCCATGGATTAGAGCCTCGTACTCAGCTTCATTGTTGGAGGCAGTGAACTGCATTCGCAGAATGTATTTCAGCTTGTCTCCCTGGGGCGATGTCAGTATGACACCTGCGCCAGCTCCATCCTTTTGTTTGGATCCATCAAAGTGCATTGTCCAGAGGTAGGACATATCTGGCTTGTCGGGGAGCTGGTTCTCCATCCAGTGCACGAGGAAATTAGGGAGGACTTGCGACTTGATCGCATCGTGCTTTTCGTATGTGATGTCTCGTGGAGACAGTTCGATTCCCCAAAGCGCGACTCGCCCGATGGCATCAGGGTTATTGAGTATATGCCCGAGCGGTGCGTCGTTGACCACCACGATCGAGTGCTCCTGGAAGTAGTGGCGCAGTCGCCTGGCTGTCATGAAGACGCCGTACGCCAGCTTCTGGTAGTGCGGGTACCGCTGTTTTGTTGGCGTGAGCACCTCACTGAGGTAGTAGACTGGGCGCTGGACCCTGTGGACCTTATTTTCTTTGGCTTGTTCCACCACAAGCACCGTGCTGACCACCTGGTTGGTGGCGGAGATGTAGAGCAACATGGCTCTTTTTCGCGTGGAGTCACCAGTACCGGCGAGGTGGATAGAAATGTTTGAGGTCCTCGAATGCTTCTTGCGCCTCGTCTGTCCACTCGAATTTGTCAGTTTTGCGGAGAAGTTGGTGGAAGGGCAATGCCTTTTCTCCCATGCGACTGATGAATCGACTAAGCGCCGTGATTCGCCCAGCCAGCTGCTGGACGCCTCTTACATTCTTCGGCTTCTCCATGGCCAGTAAGGCTTTTATTTTATTCGGGTTTGCTTCGATCCCTCTCGCGGATATGAGGTCCCGAGTAACTGCCCAGATGGCACGCCGAAGGTGCATTTGTCCGGATTGAGCTTGATCCGGTAGTGGTCCAGGTTGGCGAAGGTCTCGTGTACATCGTCGATTAGTGAGGCTTCCTCTTTGGTTTTGATGATGATGTCGTCAACATAGACTTGGATGTTTCGACCAAGTTGATTCTTGAGGCAAGCCTGCATGCACCGCTGATATATGGCTCCTGAGTTTTTTAGCCCGAAGGGCATCGTGTTGTAGCAGAACATACCAAAGGGGGTCGTAAACGCCGTTTTCTCCTGACCCTCCTCCTTCATTCAAATATGATTATAGCCTGAGTAGGCGTCGAGGAAGCAGAGACGCTCACATCCCGCGGTGGAGTCGATTATTTGGTCGATTCGTGGCAACGGGAAGTGATCCTTTGGGCAGTGCTTATTTAAGGAGGTGAAGTCCATGCACATCCGCAGGATATCTGTGTCTTTTTTAGGCACAAGCACTGTGTTAGCGAGACAAGTGCTTCCCTTGATATCGCATATGAATTTTGGGTTGAGGAGCCTGTTGATCTCCATTCCGACTGCCTTTTGCCCTTGGTTCAGACAGTCGCCGAATTGTCTGCTTGACTGGCCTTGCGTCTAGATTCACGTTGAGTGAGTGCTTGATACATTGCAAATGTATCTATAATTTTTGATGTTCCATGCTTGGTTTTAACCACTTTCTTGTGTTTTGTCCACACTTTGGAGTACTTTTCATATGATTTCTTGGACTAACCTATTAACAAGAGCCACAGTGCCAGCTGCCTGTTTTCTGCTGTTTTTGGTTCCAGGAAAGTCAGAAAATGAATATTCTCGGAATTGGACGGGACAAAAGCCAAAGTGCCTATTTTTCTAAAAGTCATAGATGCAGTTGGATGGCGGTCTATGTATAATGTTGTAATGCCCGATCAAGTTCCAAAGGAGTCAAGATGATTAGTATATGCATGTATTGCTTTCTCGATGTTTGTCAATTGCCCCGCTGTAATTTGTTCACCCAACATGTTATCTATCTTAAGGAGAGCCACATCTAGTGAACTATGGATCCCGGTCCTTGTATTTTACATTCAATCTACAAACTGTTTACTGCTTTGTGTTTACTTTCTACAAACTATTACTTCCTTCCATTCGATACGTTTAATCCTTTGTTTTCCGCAAAACGCGGTGAGATTGACAACCTCATCGCAAGTTGGGGACAAAGTTCTGTGGTTGTGTTGTACAGGTCTCCACGTTGCTACTAGCACCGGTAGTGCGCCCTGCCAAGGCTCAGCTAGCAACACCTTTGGGGTGTTTCCTTGCTCCTACTGGTTCGATTAAACCTTGGTTTCATAACTGGGGGAAACTTGCTGCTGTGCTCATCATACCTTCCTCTTGGGGTTCCCAACGAGCTCTACATCAACATCGCACCAGCATTTTCCTGGCGCCGACACCGAGCCATCAAGCATTTTTCTGGCGCCGTTGCCGGGGAGTCAAGGACATCTTCACAAGGGGAGTCCCTCATAACCAATCTCTTTACTTTGTTATTTTTGTTTTGCTTAGTTTCTTTTTGTTTTGTTTGCTTGTTTCTTTATCAAAAACACACAAAAAAATAGCTTTACTAGTTGGCTTTCTTATTCAAAAACACAAAAAATTAAGTCTCCTTTAGTTGTTACCTCCTCTTTAGCACACCATGTTGATCCCCAAATTCACCCTGAAAGATCTTTCAATTGGTAGTGGTTCTATAATTGGGAAAGATAATATGGAAGAATTCTTTAATCATGTTAGTAAGCATGAAGGTACTGAGGATAGATCCCTTGCAGAACTTGCTCCAAACTATGAGATTGCTGCAGCTTCTTTAATTCACATGTTAGAAGCTAGGTTTGTTAACCTCAACCCCTTAATGCAAGTAATGTTTCTTAAGCTTAAAGAAATTGAGGACCCTAAAAAGAGGGATTTTATTCTAGAAACTTTGTTTAAAGAGTTCTATGGTGTTTCCAAGGAAGCTAGGAAAGTCTTTGAATGTTTCAATATGCTAGGCTCATGTGTAGATGTTGTTGGTACACGAGAAAAGATGAACAAAACCGAACCTAATGGGGAGGAACCTAAGATACCAATAGCCTTTAAACTAGTAGCAATACATGACGCCATAGAAAAGAATCTTGATTGGATTGTTCCTACAAATTCTTTTGATGAGAATAGTGAACCTAAGAGCATTGAGAGGGGATCCTCTAGAACTTATTTGGATGATATACCTTGCCTTGTTGAAAATATTTCTGGTATTGATCTTAATGCTTCTTCATTTGAGAACACTTGATTCTTTTTCTTGCTTCTTATGCCTAACTTAAAGGTGTTAAAGAAAAGTACTTATTGGGAGATAACCCAAAAGTTTTAGATGAGTATTGGAAGTTATTACTTCAGTAATAACCGCTCCTTATCCTTTTTATTTGCTTTTTGTGCCAAGAGTAACCTCTAATGAGAGAGAAGTAATGATTGGGAAAGTTGCTGTCCCGAAACAGATTTCTGTGCTTCACCGTAAACATTCGTGTCAAATCTCTGAACGTCTTTTTGAGGCGTGAATTTTTGTGCTTCTTCCCCAGGTTGTTATCTAACTTTTGTTAGTTCAATACTTTTTGATTTGAGCAACATAAGGTCTTCGAAAAAATTCATCTTTACCTTCTGGTCTGTTTTGATAGATTTCTGCCATTTTCTGCATTTGCTTCTTGTTGGTTCCTTTTTGAGTTCTTTTGGGGAATTGAGCTTTTTGAGGGAAGTGCTACAGTATCTAGTGTTCTAATGGAAGTTTATTTGGTGTTAGAACTGAACCTTAAGACTTATTTATCTTGAGTGCACTAATGTTGCTAATAAAGATTGTGTGAAGGAAAAATTTCAGGTGTATGGAAGAAATGAGCAATGAGATGAAGGATGGACCAAAGCTCAAGCTTGGGGATGCCACGCGTGTCACCCAAAGAAATATCCAAGAAGTACAAGCGTCAAAGCTTGGGGATGCCCAATACATCCCCTTCTTCATCAATAAAAATTCCAGGTTTCTTCCAAACGCTTCATTTTTATTGTTTCATGCACAGTTGTGTTTTTCTTGGAGCGTCTTCTTTTTCGTTTTCGTTTTGGTTTTTAGTTTGCTTGGTTTGCTTAGTTTTCTGAATAAGTTGGTTGGACCCCCCTTTCATACATTGGTTTGCAAATAGTTTGGTTTGGTTTGGAAAAGAGTAGGAAAGTTCATGCTTATGTGGTAAAAAGAGCTCGTTCTTGACTGTGGCCTATGCTTTGTCATACCATGCTTGATATTGTTTTGGCTTTATGCTTAGTATTATTTGCTATAGCATGACTTGTTATAAACAATTGATATTGCTTAATGTGCCTTGGATGAATCATGCGTTGTTTTAGCATATTAAAGCATAGTATAGTGGTATTCTCCTTTGATGCTTTATTTGGGTTGACTTGGCACATGCTCACACCATGTTATTACTATCCAAAGTCACCATAGCCTTTATGATCCTTTAGTTTTCAACTTGTAGTATCACTTTATGCTTTGATCAATGATGTTTTGTCGCTCTGCATGATTATGGCCATTATTGCTCTCCTAGTTTGTCGCTCCCAGTCTTTTGCTAGCCTCCACAACAAAGTATGAGTTCCACTCATGCATCCAACTCCCTAAACCAAGTTATTCCAAAGAGTCCACCATACCTACGTACTAGCTTATGCTATTCCAACTATATTCATGCTTATGTTTACCTTCCACTTGTTATTAGAAAACTAGTGATTAAAGCTCTCACGAACTTGATGGCACACTTTACCTTTTTGCATCTAATAAACTTGAACCATTGGGTCCTTCTTTGTTGCGTATATGCTTGTGCTTTATAAGTTGAAATTAGCAGAACCATGTTTCATGGGGAACGCTTTCAACATTGCACTTGTACTTTGTACCCCGTTGATATCATGTTCTTTTGCTTACGGATCCCGGCGGTGTGAAATAAAAGTGGAACTTGTAAGATCATGGAGTTTGTATGTGTGTTAGAGAAACGCCTGGGCCGCTAGCTTAAGCCATGCCTAATCATGGTGGAAACTTGCAGCATCACCATAATGAGCACTCTATGAAGCATCTTCATGAAAAACCTATGCAAATAGCAAATAAAAAGATCGCTAAGATGCTCATTGTCCGCTTGCCTTGTCATTTTGATTATGGGAAAGCTCCCGTATCATGTGCAAGGGGTACCCCGTTGGCGGTTCTTTATGATACTGATGTACTTACAATGACAAGAGCTTACTCGTGACTAAAGTTGAGTAGCATGAGGATCGGTCTTCGTAAGTAAGGGGCATGAGATTTCGGTTTATAACTTGTCAAGCATATCCTCTTAGTTGTGTCACTTTAACCTTAATCACCTTCAAGATGCTTATGATAGGGGCAATGAGAGCTGAAAGCTATAAGTACCATAATTTTTGGAAGCTCTTTATGAGACTTGAATCCCTACTTCCTTCTATGAAGGCCTTTCTTTTACTTTTATGTTGAGTCTCCACCTTCTACCTTTATGCACCTACTTTGAGAGCATAGTGGCCATTCTTAGTTCTATGTGCACTGTCCCAAGACTAGTTGATTGATGCATAACTTGATATTGCTTGTTTTAAACTATTGTATCTAGTCACTCTTATGAACTTTGAAGGTGTCCTATGCATTTATATTTGATACTCTATTGAAGGACAAGCTGAATACTAGTATGCTATGTTTTCTTTATGTGAAAAAAACAAATGTCTTCAAGGCATTGTTATTCATGAATCTTTTGTTTATGCCTTTTCATGTTGCATCATAGTTTCTTTGCTTATTGCTAGAACTTTGTCTTTCATGTTATGATTGAAGTACTATGATCCCAACTTTGAATGTTTTGCAAATACTTTGATCAAGTCTTTGTTGGTGCATGTCACCTCAAAAATTATTCTTTCTTTTTATCACTTACCTACTAGAGGACGAGCAGGAGTTAAGCTTGGGGATGTTGATACATTGCAAATGTATCTATAAATTTTGATGTTCCATGCTTGGTTTTATCCACTTTCTTGTGTTTTGTCCACACTTTGGAGTAGTTTTCATATGATTTCTTGTACTAACCTATTAACAAGAGCCACAGTGCCAACTGCCTGTTTTCTGCTGTTTTTGGTTCTAGGAAAGTCAGAAAATGAATATTCTCGGAATTGGACGGAACAAAAGCCAAAGTGCCTATTTTTTCGGAAGTCATAGATGCAGTTGGATGGCGGTCTATGTATAATGTTGTAATGCCCGATCAAGTTCCAAAGGAGTCAAGATGATTAGTATATGCATGTATTGCTTTCTCGATGTTTGTCAATTGCCCCGCTGTAATTTGTTCACCCAACATGTTATCTATCTTAAGGAGAGCCACCTCTAGTGAACTATGGATCCCGGTCCTTGTCTTTTACATTCAATCTACAAACTATTTACTGCTTTGTGTTTACTTTATGCAAACTATTACTTCCTTCCATTTGATACGTTTAATCCTTTGTTTTCCGCAAAACACGGTGAGATTGACAACCTCATCGCAAGTTGGGGACAAAGTTCTGTGGTTGTCTTGTGAAGGTCTCCACGTTGCTACTAGCACCGGTAGTGCGCCCTGCCAAGGCTCAGCTAGCAACACCTTTGGGGTGTTTCCTTGCTCCTACTGGTTCGATTAAACCTTGGTTTCATAACTGAGGGAAACTTGCTGCTGTGATCATCATACCTTCTAGTGGGGTTCCCAACAAGCTCTACATCAACATCGCACCAGCATTTTCCTGGCGCCAACACTGAGCCATCAGTGCTCGGCGAATTCCCTGGGAACTCCTGGCATGTCCGCTGGACACCAGGCGAAGATCTCCTAGTGTTCACGGAGGAATTCTACAAGCACGAGTTCCTATGCGGAACTCAAGTTGTTGGCGATGAGGGCCATCTTGTTCGGGTTCATTGGGTGGACCTGGACTTTCTTCGTGTGCACAGACGAGTCAAAGGATAGGTCGGGTGAACTTGGCCTCCTCAGGGGAGGCAGGCTGTTGTCCATCGAATCCTTTAATCTTGTGAGTTCCTCCTGCATGCTGAAGGACTGGGAGATTCTGTTGAATTCCCCGTCGTAGCTATCGGACCTCTCGAAGTTGCCGTTGATTGTGAATACGCCATTTGGACCTGGCATTTTCATCTATAGGTAGGCATAGTGCGGCACTGCCATGAACCTTGCGAACGCGACACGTCCAAGGATGTAGTGGTATTGTGAAGGCCAATCGACAACTTCAAAGTCGATGCGCTCTCGCCGAAAATTTTGCGGCGTGCCGAAGATGACGTCGAGGTTGATTTTTCCCAGGGGATATATGCCTTTCCCTAGGACGATGTCGTGGAACGTCGTGTCTAAAACTTCCAGACACGTCAGAGGGATCCTCATCGCGTGCAAGGTACTCGCGAACATGAGTATAATGCCCCTGTCGCCGTCCATAAAGACGCGACTCTTGTCGAAATCCCCAATCTGCTGTTGGGGGGATACCCCCGGGTAGGGTCACTCCGGGGTATAAGGGCCGAGTTAGCCGAGGTTCGGCAAGGTCAAAGCGGATGCTGGCCGAGTCACCTCAAGGCAGGCCGGATCACGGAGTAACCCGGACAGGGGCGTCGCCTAACGTTGTCTCATCCGACTTAAGGAGTAAGTCGGAAATGCTTGTCTAACTTATATGCAGGAACATGTGTAGCCGGATCTACTATGATCCGGATCCTCGCTTAGCTTCTAGGAGAAGGAAGGAATCTCTCTGGTCAAAAAAGAAGGTCCCAGACGCATCGATGAGCGAATAAAGCAAGGGCAGGACAACCGGTCATGGCCGACAAGGGTGACGACGCCACGTCTGGCGCCGCAGAGGCTACGTCGCTAAAGCATGTGTGACGCGGGGGAAAAGCACCCCGGTCGGGTTACCACTTTGGGAGGGGCATATTCTTAGGAATATGCATGCCTCCACGTATGCCCTAGGCTAGGGCCGAACCTCCTATATATAAGGGGGGTTAGGGTTCTGGTAGAGGGGGTTGGCAGAATTCTAGGTGGGTTGAGCACTAGTTCGTTTGGTGATTCCTTAGGGCTAGTAGATCTAGGCAAGAGTAAGAGAGCACCTTCTTCCTCCTCTTGCCAATACAGCTCAAGGAGCACTTGTAATCTTGAAGATATAGCAATACAAACTTCTGTGTGGAGAATCACTCTACTATCCGTCCCTGGATTCCCCTAGCGCATATTAGTCCCCACCTTTAGCCTATCCATGGCATCTGCCGTGACACCACCACGATAGTTGGCGCCCACCATGGGGCTAGCGGTGCTAGTAGAGGTGAAGATCCGGACGGGAAACTTCATCGGCACCGGCGAACGCATTGTCTCCGGGCTCGTTCAGTGCTTTGGAGCACTGGATTTCGTCAGCGACAACGCTGGCTGCTTCGGCACGCGCCCGCTTCCGCGCAACGGCCTCTTCGTCAAGCTCGGAACGCACAAGGTCTACGTTGCTGTGGACATCTCGTGCGTTCATCTGCTTCGCATCATCGATGCGGGGGAACCACCCCTCACTGTGGCTCGCGGGGCGCGTATCGCTCGCTCCCCGGACCATGCGGAGGTGATGATGACTGCGCCAGGTGCAGGCGCAAGCAAGGACCCAGCGCCAGACCCGGAGGTAACACCTAAGGCACCGAGGAAAGGTAGAGGACCTCCACTAGAGAGGCCTGAGAACGTACTGAGGGAAGCTATGGATAGCTTGGCTAACCCGGTAGCAGCAGTGGTAGATCCGGCTCAGGCACAAGACGAGCTAGAGGAAACTCGACAAAAGATACTGGAGGGCGCAAAGAAAATAGCCGCGGCTCAGCAGTCACTAAACATGACGCTGCGTGAGTACGCAAAGGCAAACAAAGTTGACGCGGTGAAAGTAAAGGGGAGAAATCTCATAAGCGAGATGAACAGAGAAGGTGATGACGGAGCAGAAGGGTCGGAAAACTATCTGTCTGTGGGGTTGCCGAGGTATAGTACCCCGGTGAAGAATCTCAGAGCAGCAGATGCGGCTGCGTCAGAGTTAGAAGGTCTGACGGGTGAGGCCCGTCAAAGACAGCAAGACAGGGTTAACGAGCTGGTTCGGATCGCGAACAGGCAGAACGAGGAGCTGCTGAGAGCTAACCCAGAGAGAGCTGGGGCTTGCAAGATCGTCCATTCGGTGATGGGTAACCCGGAGAAGTCCGCTGGAGCCGCATCATCGCCTCATGGCGGTCCAAGGAGAGAAGAGGTAGTAACCTCGGCCAGACGGAACAAACAGATCGTCCCGTACGACCCAACGCGTGCGGGAAAAGAAAGAGAGATGCGGAAAAATGATGATCGACAGAGTGTGAGCCGAGGTGAAGCTGGCCGAGGTAATCACGACCAAGGCAATGCCGGTCAAGGGAACGCTGCCAACGGCAATGCCGGACAGCACAACTCCGCAGGAGCAGGACAACCGCAGTAGCGGAATATACCAAGGCAAGAGCAAAGCGCCGACCGAGGTATGCAGCAGAAAGGTGCGCAACGAGAGCAAAACTGGTACAACGACGGTGACTCGGAGATGGTGAACGCAGGGTACCCCAGACCAGACTATCATGTGATAGGGTCAAGATTGGGAAGCAGGGATTTAATGCCGGATGACGCCAGGTTAAAACTGGATCGCCTGTATCGGTCGGAACAGATCGACTGTCAAGGTCCTCCGGGTCCAGCGTGCTTTGGACCCCGGATTATGAAGGAACCACCGGTACCCAACTTCCAGTTACCCAGAGGCACGAAGACGTATGATAGCAGTACCAAGCCAGAGGATTTGCTGATAAACTATGCTACAGCGGTGAAAATTGCAACGGGCAACTTGAGATGGGCTGTGCGTTACGTGCCCCAGATGTTGGAAGTCCCGGCCAGAGTATGACTGAGTAATTTACCACCTGGAAGCATCAACTGCTGGATAGATTTTGAAGAAATGTTTATCAGCAACTTCTCAAGTACGTATCATAGGCCGAATAGACCGCAGACCCTAGCAATGTGCAAGCAAATACCTAATGAGACGGATTGTGAATTCTTAACCCGGTGGTGTACAGTGAGAAACTCGTGTGAGGGTGTCATAGAATCACAAGCCATAGCGTGGTTTGTGCAAGGGTGCAGATACAGCAGCAAGCTATGGATGAAGCTGCAAAGGAAAATGTCAGTTACGCTGGCAGAGATGATCCGGATTGCTGATTCGTATGCTTTGGGTGATCCCACTCAACCTAGGATCACGTCAAGTGAGTCAAACGACGAATACTATCAGAGAGATGGAGCCGGGTCATCCCGGAGGAACGATTATAGAGGAAAAAGGAGAGATGACAGACCGGACCATCGCTATGGCTCGCAACAAGTTGCAGCAGTGAATCAAGATCAAACCGGAGGAGGGAGTAACCAACGCCAGAGAACTGGAGGGCAGTGGACCCCAAGAAATGATGGCAAGAAAACATGGACTCCGGAGCAGAAGAAACAGTGGTAGGAAAAGAAAGACCGTCCGAGGTATACCTATGAGTCGATGCTGGACCAGTCGTGTAAGTTTCACACGCCAAATCCGAATAGCCCGGCGGGTCACACGACGAGGCAATGTGAGTGGATACGAAAGATAGAGCAAGGTGGTTTGAGGAATGCTCAGGCACCCTGGAACGATCAACCTCGGCAGGAGTTACCCCGGCAGCAATTGCTCTCTGGAGCGAACACGCAACAGCTAATGTTGCCTCCCCCTCCTCCGAGGTATGACAACAATGAGAGAAGGGATGCAATGCATCAGGTGGAAAATCCGCAACAACCGGATCAGAGGTACCCCGAAAACGAGGGAAGGAATGAGTACAGGGAACATCACCAGAGTTATTGTGTGTTCACGACTGAGGAAATAGATAGAAAGAGCTTGCAGCGCCGACATATGGAGGTCAATGCGGTCATGCCAGCAGTGACGAGGTACATGCCTTGGTCGGACAAGGAAATCACCTGGAACATCAAAGATCATCCTAAACTTATGCCGAGCCCAGGTTCGTATGCGCTAGTGCTAGATCCTACGTTCATCGGACCGAACATCAATGTGAGGTTCTCCAAGGTTCTGATTGATAATGGCAGTAGCATTAACATCATGTATGCGGATACGATGCGCAAGTTGGGCATCTCGGAGAACATGCTCCAGGCTACGAGAACAACTTTCCATGGCATAGTACCAAGCATTTCTTGTGAGCCCATAGGCAAAATCCGGGTCGACGTGCTATTCAGAACAAGGGATAACTGCCGAACTGAAAATCTGGAGTTCGAAGTGGTGAAGTTGGAAAGTGCATATCATGCGTTACTCGGAAGACCAGCATTAAACAAATTCATGGCAAGCTGTCACATCAGTTATCTGAAGATGAAGTTGCCCGGGCCAAATGGAGTGATTACCATTGCTGGAGATTTCCGACATTCCATGGAGTGTGCTTCAGCCGAGTCTAACCTAGCCGAGTCACTCGTGATTGCGCGGGAGAAAAGAAAAATCCAAGAGGTGGCGGCATTAGCTCAGTCCGCGCAGCAGTATATGCCGGCGTTAAGTAACCCGCATGGCAGCGTTTCATTTCAAGCCGCAAAGGACACCAAGAAGATTCCAGTTGATAACATGTTTCCGGAGCGCACCGTAACAATTGGTGCCGGGTTAACTGACAAATAGGAAAGTGAGCTCGTCAACTTCCTCCGTGAGAATCGGGATATTTTTGCTTGGTCTACACAGGACTTGCAAGGTGTTCCGAGGGAGTTGGCCGAGCACTCTTTGAACGTAAGACCTGGAGCAAGGCCGGTGCAGCAACCTCTCCGCCGCTTCACCGAGGATAGGAGAAAAGTCATTGGAGACGAGATAGCTCGGTTACTAGCAGCAGGATTTATCATGGAGGTACTATATCCGGATTGGCTCTCTAATCCGGTGCTGGTAGAAAAGAAGAAGGACGATCCGAACGTAGCAGTGGTTTGGCGCATGTGCATCGATTACACGAACCTGAACAAGGCATGTCCAAAAGATCCATTTCCACTGCCGAGGATAGATCAGGTCATAGACTCAACCGCGGGATGCGAACTGTTGTCATTCATTGATGCGTATTCTGGCTTCCACCAGATACCTCTGAACCCGGATGATCAAATAAAAACGGCGTTTATTACCCCGTACAGGGCTTATTGCTATCGCACTATGCCGTTTGGTTTACGTAATGCAGGTGCAACGTACCAAAGATGTATGCAAAAATGTTTGCACGACCAAATAGGTCAAAACGTACAAATATACGTGGATGATGTGGTTATCAAGACCAAGGAAAGCGCAACGCTCCTTGATGACATAAGGCAAACATTCGCGAACTTGAGAAGGTTCCGGATGAAGCTTAACCCGGAAAAATGTACCTTCGGTGTCCCGGCTAGAAAGTTACTCGGATTTCTCGTCTCTAGCCGAGGTATCGAAGTGAATCCAACTAAGATCCGAGCCATCGAACGAATGGAGCTGCCGAAGTGTCTCAATGATGTCCAGAAGTTCATTGGATGCCTGGCATCGTTGAGTCGGTTTGTATGTCGGTTAGGAGAAAAGGCACTGCCTCTCTACCAACTCATGAAAAAGTCGGATAAATTCGTTTGGACGCCACAGCCGATGAAGCCTTTGCCCACTTGAAAAAGATGTTGGCCACTGCACCAGTGTTAGCTTCTCCACAATCAAAGGAGCCAATATTACTCTACGTAGCCACAACCAACCGAGTTGTAAGTGCAGTAATCGTAGTGGAACGCAATGAAGAGGGTAAGTCGGTGCAGAGGCCAGTGTATTACCTGAGCGAAGTGTTATCTGCCTCGAAACAGAACTACCCGCACTTTCAAAAGGTGGCATACGGTGTCTATATGGCGGCGAAGAAGTTAAAGCATTACTTTGAGGAGCACCCCACCAAAGTAATATGTGAAGCAGATAATGGGTAACAAGGATGCGAGTGGCAGAATCGCAAAATGGGCAATTGAGCTAGCCCCTTATGCGCCTCAATACGATAGAAGAGAAGCGATCAAATCTCAGGCTGTGGCGGACTTTTTTGTGGATTGGGCCGAGGTACAATATGAACCACCGCGACCAGATCCGAATTACTGGAGGATGCACTTTGACGGGTCGAAAACCAAAACCAGATTAGGCGCCAGGGTTGTGCTTACCTCGCTAAAGAAGGATCAGCTAAAGTACGTATTGCAGATCCATTTTGCGGTATCGAACAATGTCACTGAGTATCAGGCTCTTGTGCATGGGCTCAAAGTGGCAAAGGAGATTGGCATACGTCGGATAATATGCTTTGGCGACTCGGACCTGGTGGTGCAACAGGTGTCCGGAGTGTGGGACGCCCTGGATCCAAACATGGCACTATACAAATTTCACGTGCAGAAGATATCTGGTTACTTCGAGGGGTGTGAATTTCACCATGTACCCCGGGCGGAAAACGAGGCTGCAGACATGTTGTCAAAGCTCGGATCGACCAGACAGGCAATTCCACCGGGTGTAGCATTGGAACACCTCAGAAAACCATCTATTAGGCCGTCCCCAGGAACCGACTCGATCTATGTCCCGGAAAATACGGAATCCGGAGCTGAGCCCATGGACATTAACATGGGAGGTGGTACGCGAGACCCGGGGACTGCCTCGGCAAACCCGAGGACTGCCACAGACCTGTGGACTACCTCGCTAGACCCGGGATCGCCAAGATGATCCGGCTGAAGTTATGCCGGTGGATCAGATGGAAATTGATGAGGAGATGTTCCCTCCACGAGCAATACCGGCTTGGGCACTGCCTATATTCCAATTCCTGAAAGATGGAATGTTACCCGCTGAGGAGGTGTTAGCCAGGCAAACTCAGAGGAGAGCAAAAGCATACACAATCATCAATTCCGAGTTATACAAACGGAGTGTAACCAATGTTCTCCAAAGATGCGTTGACCCAGAAGAAGGACTTGACATCCTCCGAGATATACACCAAGGGGAATGTGGGCATCATGCCTCATCCCGAGCCTTGGTGGCAAAGGCGTTCCGGCATGGGTTCTACTGGCCAAGTGCCTTAGAACAAGCAGAATATCTGGTGAGAAAATGCAATGGTTGTCAGAGGTACGCCACCAAGACACATATGCCTATGTCGGAACTCAAGACCATACCAATCACGTGGCCATTTGCTGTATGGTGCTTGGATATGGTTGGCTGCTCCAGCGAGAGGAAACATGACACACATTTTGGTCATGGTGGACAAGTTTACAAAATGGATTGAAGTGAAACCTATAAGAAAATGTGATGGAGCTACGGCCGTGACATTTCTCAAAGACATCATCTTGAGATACGGTTATCCACACAGTATTATAACTGATAATGGAACAAATTTTGCGGAAGGAGCATTTGCGCGCTTCTGCCGAGATAAAAAGATCCGACTCGATGTCGCCTCGGTAGCCCACCCCGCATCAAACGGACAAGTGGAAAGATCCAACGGATTAGTATTATCCGGGATAAAACCCCGGCTCATTGAGCCGCTGCAAAGATCAGCGGGGTGCTGGATAGAAGAACTACCAGCAGTACTATGGAGCTTAAGAACAACTCCGAATCGATCAACAGGCTATATGCCATTCTTCCTGGTATATGGGGCAGAAGTTGTACTACCAGCCGACATAGAGCATGATTCTCCTAGGGTCACCCAATACACAGAAGCCGAAGTGCAAAAAGCCTGGCAAAATGATGTTGATCTGCTGGAAGAAGCAAGAGAACTGGCACTGTCCAGATCCGCCATATATCAGCAAAACCTCCGATGCTATCATAGCCAGAAAGTGTGCCCCCGAGTCTTCCGGGAAGGCGATCTGGTGCTCCGGTTGGTACAACGTACTACTGGCATGCATAAATTATCCCCCCCATGGGAAGGGCCGTTCATTGTGAGAAAAGCATTGCACAATGATTCTTACTATCTTATAGATGCAAGCCACAGGAAAAGAACAAGGCGGATAGGTCCGGAGAGGAATCCAAGCGACCGTGGAATGTAGCACTACTTCGCCCCTTCTACACTTAGCTAAGAAGTGTATGTATCCGAGTCGTCTCATATGTCGGTATGTATGTCGGCAATGAGCTTATCAATGAAATAGCAGCGCCTCGAGCAAGAATCTCGGGACTGCCTCAATAATGTTTGTTGTTATTTTTTATGCGGTAGCTGGAATAAGTCGTTCTACTTAACCCGGATTAGTAATGTGTGAGCACCAAAAACCCAACCCTTCGACTTGCTGCTGTCCAACAAGAATTGGCTTCATGGCAAGCAAGGGAACAAGTTTGGAATTGCGTAGCACATGAAAAACGACTAAGGAAACGAATTTATTCGAGCTAACGTTTGTTTTTTCGGACTAAACCTGTTTTTATTTTCAAGTTATTATGCTGAATTATATTGAGCCAAGCCCCAAAAGTTTCTAAGTATTGTTAAGACAATTTTTGAAGCTCCGATTCGTAAGTCGTAAAACCGAAGCAAGGTAGACACGGACCGAGCCAAAGAATTGGACGAACAAGAAAGTGAAACTCGGGGACTACGCCCAAGTTAATCCGGCATAAAAACATAGTAGCAAAATATCACATATCCAGCATACAATTGCACCCGGCATACCGGGGATCTGATAAATTTTCAAGTTTACTTAGAACTAAGGAGCAGCAGGAGGAGCAGGTTCGGCGCCGTCGTCGATGTCTTCAATATCTGAAGCGTCATCTTCCCTGTCCTCATCCGATCCATCTTCAACATTCTCATTCTCGCCGCCGCCGGATTCTGTGAAGCTCGGTCCTTCAACCCATCATGAATAGGAGAATATTCGACGAGGCTATAGGCGCAGTTCTGGCGCTGAGCTACCCACTCCGGATCATCGGTCCATCTGGATCCGTGCACCGCGCAGTGAGGAGGCCGAGGTCGATCTTCTCGCATACCATGTAAGAATATGATGAAGGATGGTGTCACCGCACAGAACCAGCAGATTCTCTCCGTGAGGTCAAGCTGGGTCTCAACTTCCATTAATTTCTCGACGAGTTGCGATGGTCTCCGCTACTCTCTCGCCGTAACGTATTGAAGATGCGCACTGCAACGTCGAGAATATCTTTGCCATAATTCTTGATGGTCTCCACGCAAGAGGACAAGCTGACCAATAGGTCCTCCATGTCCAAGGGAATGTTCTCACCATCAAGAGGAATGGGAGTACCCCTCTCTCGGCAAAATTTGGCAACAGCAGCGCTAGCAATCGCAGTACCCTCTAGAAAGTGGTCTGGAAACAAGGCAAAAGAAGAAGGTAAAGAAAAGATATATGAGGTAACCCGGAAAAGTATGTCGGATAAGGAAAAGGAACTTACGAGAAATATGGCTATGGATCCGGGTCAACTCCTTGATGCAGGCATCGCGTCTTTTGCGAAGTTGCTCAAGCTCAGCGTTTGCCGACCCAAGCTGGACGTCGGATTCTCTGGGTAGGTCCTGATCCTTAGAAATCTGGAGAGTAAGGCGCTCACGCTCTTCTGTGAAGTCCTGGCCAACTTTTTGGAGCTCGGTTTTGTGTTGGGCCTTCATCTTCTCCATCTCAGCCTTGAGCTTGGCTATCTCGTCGTCATTGGTCCGGAGGAGAGCAAGTTCATCATTCTTCTTCTTCATCTCAACTTGATGCTGCCCTGCTTGTTCGAGAAAATGCAGCATCATATCAGGCACGGGCACACTATCCTCAAGCGATGCTGAAATAATATGTTGACCCGGCAAAGCCGAGGAGTGAATGTTTGCCGAGCCAAGGAGAAGAAGAAATGGAAAACACAACAAGGTCGGACAAAAGAGGACATACCCCGGATTTCCTCCAAGTTCTTCCGCATAATTTTGTTCTCAGCCTCCACCCCAGCTGCAAAAACCGAATGAGGAGATTAGTCCGGCGGAAACAAGTAAAGAAAAACGGAGAGGTGCCGAGGGAGAAAATTACCCCTCTTTTCATGTTCTGCACCAAGTGCAACATGTTTTGCACGCAGGATCTTGTGGGTATCAAGCAGGCGTTGGAATTCGGCGCTCTGGGGATTGGTAGTTACCTGAAAGAAGTACATAAGTGTAAAATTAGCTTGGCGCATATTCGAAGTGTACAAGATCCGGGCCAAGTGGAACTCAACCCGGCTCTAGGTGTGTGCATATTCGAAGTGTACAAGATCCGGGCCAAGTGGAACTTAACCCAGCTCTAGGTGTGTGCATATTCGAAGTGTGTAAGATCCGGGCCAAGTGGAACTTAACCCGGCTCTAGGTGTGTGCATATTCGAAGTGTGTAAGATCTGGGCCAAGTGGAACTTAACCCGGCTCTAGGTGTGTGCATATTCGAAGTGTGCAAGATCCGGGCCAAGTGGAACTTAACCCGGCTCTAGGTGTGTGCATATTCGAAGTGTGTAAGATCCGGGTCAAGTGGAACTTAACCCGGCTCTAGGTGTGTGCATATTTGAAGTTTACATGCAGCTACGTTGATTTTCTAATGAGCATCCGGCCGAGTAACAAGCTACTCCACCGGAGGCTCGGGGACTAATGGTTATTATCTACAGCATGTAAAGGAGAAATGACATACCTCCATCATTCGCCCCGCGAGGTTAATTGCCTTGGCGGCAGTATTCATCTGAGCAGAAAATTCTGCGGGGCCGAACTTTTCCGGGAGATCGTCGTTGTAGACGAACTCCGCCTTGTTCCAGTTCATGACGAACTCGATAAGGCTCGGAGGGTACCGTTCGCCAGTGGGCATGTGGGGTGCCACCAAGCCCTTCGCATGAGCTTCCTTCCTCTCAATTAGGGCAAGAGCTGGGCTGGTGTGAAGAACCATCTGCTGCGCATCGGTTGGCTCGGCAGGAAGATCCGTCGCTGCTGGTGATTTCTTCGGAAGCATCGACGACAGGGTTTGCTGCCCGGCCTCGACGGATGTAGACTTGGCAGTATCCGGAGCCTTCTTGCCCTTAGCTTGCTGGGAAGAAGTAACCATGGTGGATTTCCCTTTGGAAGCTGCTGGAATGGTTCCTCGCGGGGGCTGAGATAACTCGGAAGAGGTAGAGGAACTTGGCACTGGAGCTACTGTGGGTTTCCTTGGTGCCGAGACAGGTGCTGGCTCGGTAGCTGGTACTGAAGCTGCTGTTGGTGCTGGTGTTGCGGTGGACTTGGTGGTTGCTGGTTGCGGCAATGCCGAAGTGGTGGACTCCATCGCCTTGGCCGAACCAACCCCTCCCGCTCCGAGGTCGCGTCCCTCTCGATGAGGTACTGCGGAACCCGAAGCAGCCGCAGAGCCCTCCAGAATAGGGCTCAGCGGGCGTGACTCGTTGTCACGAGGAGGGGAAGGACCGGACTGAAGGGGAGAAGAGATGCTCGATCCGCTCTGAGGGACCTCCATAGGCGGCCTGAAAAAGAGAATAAGGTCAGGTGTGAAATTACCGCGATGCAAGGAAAAGTGAGTTGCGCAGTGAAAAATGACTTACGCATCCGAGGTCTCGGCCTCCTTGGGTTTCCGGGCCCTCCGTACCGGGGCTTTGCCTGCTCGCTTGGAGGCAGTCTTGTCTCCGGCCTTCTTTTGCCTTTTGGTGGGCTGAGAAGGTTCGGAGGAAGAACTTGATGCGGATCCGCGCTTCTTCTTCGACGCCACCGGAACCGGCTCGCCTGAGGCAAGTGGAGGATCCTCGTGGATATGCCCACCAGGGTTAGCTGATGCCGAAAAGGCAAAATAAAGAGGGACAGCCTCAACAGGTTCAATCACGTCGATATCCGAGTCATCCTCATCATCGGGCCAATCTCTAAGAGAAGAGAATTTACCGCTGGGTCGTTTGGTGGCATCGGTCATAGGGAGGAACATCTTCTGGTCCGGCTCCTCCTCATCCGGGATTTCTCGGTCCGGCGCCCACTTAAGGGTCGAATCCGTACCATCCTCGAGAGTTTGCTGAAGGAATAGCTGAGAAAAAGCATGAAGAACAGAGTCAGAAATATAACAAAAACCGACACATACTTGATCCGAAATGAGTTTGCCCCATGAAGCTTACCGTGGGAGGGAGCCTGTCACGACAGTAGTGCTCGATTCCCCACGTCCATTCGGCGGAGAAATCCTTGTGGGTGGTGAAAAGAGGTGGAAGATCTCTGTGTTGCTCAATTCGAAGGAGGAGGTTCAGTTGGGGTCGCGACCAAAGCTCATATGGCACAACTTGTGGGTGCGCTTCTGGAGGGGAGAGATTCGGTTGCGCACGAACATGATCATGGCATCCTTGTTGTGCAATCCGAGCTTCTTCAGCTCTGTGAACCTCTTGTTAACTTGGTTGGCCAGAGCGGTAGGTTTCTTGGGGACGTCCTCCCAGAAATCCGTGTCAGGGAGACCCGGAGCGTAGGGCAGCAACCGGATCAAGTCTTCGGTACCCTCATTCCGGACGTAGAAGAAGGTCCGGGCCCATCCTTTGCAGGAGTCAAGCCCGGTAACCCGGGGAAAGATCGAAAACCTCCGGGGCAAGATGGAGGCAGCTCCGAACTGGGTGAGCTGCTTGTCCTCCGACTCAACGTGGATATTGGGGACAACGTTGCGGCGGAGGCCGAAGAACCGGATCCACAGCTCCTTCGTGGGCCATAATCCAGTGTAGCCCTCGATCGTAGAGGCAAAGGCGGAAAGAGAGGTGATGGCGTTTGCTGGGAGATGGTGCGGCTGCAGGTGGTACGTCCTCACCCAATCCTGGAAGAAGTCGCTCACAGGAAGGCCAAATCCCCGTTGAAAATGGGATAGGAATACAACGAACTCACCCTGATTGGGTGAGGGGGCCAGTTCCGAGGAGGGGAGACGAGCGGCGACGCCGGCGGGAATGCACCTGGTCCGGTAGAGCCAGTCAATGTCATCTTGACAGACCCAACCGCCCACGTGCATGATCCAGCGGCGCCTCCTCCATCTCTTGCTCGGCGACGACGAGCTCCTCCTCCGTCATCTCGTATCCGCTGTCCTCGCTGGAGCTAGCGGCGGCGAGGGTCTGAGGCCTAGATTGGTGTGGACCCGTGGCGAAGAAGCTACGCAGTGGTGGCTATGGTGCGGAGGCACGGGGAGGTGCTGCGGCGGCGCCTGTTGCTAGAAAGCACCGGCGGCGGCGTGGTCGCAGGGAAGACGAAGGAGAAAACGCAATGGGCGAAGGGGCGTAGAGGTGGAAAAACGCTAAGGGACGCGCCCCTCCCCTATTTAACCGCCCCCAGTGATCGATGAGTGGGATCGCGCTGCGCTGGCGAGCCACACGGTGTGCCCGTGTATCACCGGCATCAGCCAATCAGAGAAAAGCCACACAGGGGGCCACAGAGTAGACGTGATCCCATGACGCGACGTGTTGTTGCGGTAAACGAGGAGACAGGCATGACGTGACCCGCGCACAGTGAAACTGACAATTACTACAGCGGTTACTGTGCAGGCCCTTAAAATAAGACAAGGTAATGAGTAGCCTCCGCGTGGGTTGGCGTACGAGAGAAGGAAACGGGGCCCGGATCAAACCATGATAACCATGGGATCCGAGCCAAAGTGGTGACCCAGCCGGCAAGTGAAAACTTGGAACATGCGAAGGGAACGTAAATCCATATAATCCGAGAAAAGGAGCTGACCCGTAATTAAACGTCTGAAGCTCAGACATAAATGAACCTGATGTGGCCTTAGCGGCCAAGGCAGCTAAGACCGCACCAGCTTCGGGGACTAATGTTGGGGGGATACCCCCGGGTAGGGTCACTCGGGGTATAAGGGCCGAGTTAGCCGAGGTTCGGCAAGGTCAAAGCGGATGCTGGCCGAGTCACCTCAAGGCAGGCCGGATCACGGAGTAATCCGGACCAGGGGGGTCGCCTAACGTTGTCTCATCCGACTTAAGGAGTAAGT
Organism: Avena insularis; assembly: GCA_023614405.1. Classification (NCBI taxonomy): domain Eukaryota; kingdom Viridiplantae; phylum Streptophyta; class Magnoliopsida; order Poales; family Poaceae; genus Avena; species Avena insularis. The sequence continues at coordinate 393,821,270 of CM042689.1, read as the reverse complement.
CGGAAATGCTTGTCTAACTTATATGCAGGAACAGGTGTAGCCGGATCTACTATGATCCGGATCCTCGCTTAGCTTCTAGGAGAAGGAAGGAATCTCTCTGGTCAAAAAAGAAGGTCCGGTACGTACTGGATGAGCAAATAAAGCAAGGGCAGGACCACCGGGTCATGGCCGACAAGGGTGACGACGCTCACGTCGGCTGACGCGGGCGCCGCAGAGGCTACGTCGCTAAAGCATGTGTGACACGGGGAAAAAGCACCCCGGTCGGGTTACCACTTTGGGAGGGGGCATATTCTTAGGAATATGCATGCCTCCACGTATGCCCTAGGCTAGGACTGAACCTCCTATATATAAGGGGGGTTAGGGTTCTGGTAGAGGGGGTTGGCAGAATTCTAGGTGGGTTGAGCACTAGTTGGTTTGGTGATTCCTTAGGGCTAGTAGATCTAGGCAAGAGTAAGAGAGCACCTTCTTCCTCCTCTTGCCAATACAGCTCAAGGAGCACTTGTAATCTTGAAGATATAGCAATACAAACTTCTGTGTGGAGAATCACTCTACTATCCCTCCCTGGATTCCCCTAGCGCATATTAGTCCCCACCTTTAGCCTATCCATGGCATCTGCCGTGACATCACCACGACATCTGCGCCTCGAGTACAAGGGGACAGTGGCATGGACGAGGAACTTGGCGCGGGTGGTCACGCCTATCAAAGGTGATGCAGGAGTCGCTTCCACTGAAGTACTCAGTGGTGGAAGGTGGAGAGTTTATCGCCAAGTTGACTTGGCGAGTGATGGCCTTCTGCACTCGATTTGAGGGATGCCCTTTTTGGACCATCCCCATGTTGCCCATGGCTCGTGGGTATGGTTTGCTGATGTCTACGCACTTCTATTCTTGTAGACAGTTGTTGGGCCTCCAAGTGCAGAGGTTTGTAGAACAGCGGCAAGTTTTCCCTTAAGTGGATTACCCAAGGTTTATCGAACTCAGGGAGGAAGTGGTCAAAGGTATCCCTCTCAAGCAACCCTGCAATCAAGATACAAGAAGTCTCTTGTGTCCCCAACACACCCAATACACTTGTCAGGTGTATAGGTGCACTAGTTCGACAAAGAGATAGTGAAATGCAAGTGGTGTGGATAATTATAAGTGGTAACGGTGCTAGAAAATAGCTTGATGGCGTGGAAGAGACTAAAGGCAAACTGAAATAAAGATGGAAGCAAGCAAACATTTAACAGATCTAGTTGCAAATGGTGTTTCAATGCTTAGAAACAAGGCCTAGGGATTATACTTTCACTAGTGAACACTCTCATATAAATATATTCTCTTCATGATACTACTCTGAACTACTCTCCGGTTGGACACTCTAATCCATGGTAGGGCTATAACAGCACTCCTCAAAGTTCACTTTCCTCATCTAGATAACCCCACACTGTCACCTTGAGCACTAGATGGTTCCAACAAACACCACAATTTCATAAAGACATCCAACTCCAAATTTAACTCATAACAAGTATTTGTAATCTCTAGCCTAAGTGCCACCATGGTGTGCACGCTGCCACTTTCACACACATGGGGAGAGCAGAGATCTATTAAAGCACTTGAGTAGAAAAGTAGATCTACTTGATTACAAAGCTCATGATCACAATATGATCATGCATAGAGAGAGATGAACACATAGCTACCGGTAGAACCCTTAGCCTCGAGGAAGAACTACTCCCTCATCATCATGGGAATCAGCAACGGCGATGGAGATGGTGGTGGAGATTGATGGAAATGGCTTCGGGGGCACTTCCCTGTCCCGGCAGGGTGCCGGAACAGAGACTTTCTGTCCCCCGAATCTCCCCTTTGGTGGCGGCGGCGCTGCGGAACTTTTCGTGGCTGGAGGCTGTTCAATTTAGGGTTTTTGCATCGGGATGCATCTTATAGGCGAAGAGGCAAGGTCGGTGGGCGGCCAGGGGGCCCACACCACCTGGTGGCGCGGCCAGGACTAGCCCGTGCCACCATATGGTGTGCCCACCCTAGTGCCCTACTCCGTCTCTGCTTCGTGTTTCCGTGTTGCTCCGAAAAATAGGCATATTGGCTTTTGTCCCGTCCAATTTCGGGAATATTGATTTTCTGACTTTCCTAGAACCAAAAATAGCAGAAAACAGGCAACTGGCACTATTGCATCTCGTTAATAGGTTAGTCCCAGAAAGTGTATAAAAATACTCCAAAGTGTGGACAAAACATAAGAAAGTAGATACTAAACAAGCATGGAACATCAAAAATTATAGATACGTTTGCAACGTATCAACATCCCCAAGCTTAACTCCTGCTCGTCCTCGAGTAGGTAAGTGATAAAAAGAAAGAATAATTTTTGAGGTGACATGCACCATCATAAACTTGATCAAAGTATTTGTAAAACATTGATAGTACTTCAACATAGCATGAAAGATAAAGTTCTAACAATAAGACATAACAACTATGTTGTAACATGAAAAGGCACAAACAAAATATTCATGAATAATAATGCTTTGTAAGACGTTTGTTTGTTTCACATAAAGAAAACATAGCATAATGGCATTCAGCTTGTCCCTCATAGAGTAGCAAAACATAAATGCATAGGACACCTTCAAAGTTCATAAGGGTGACTAGATACAAATAGTTTAAGAACAAGCAATATCAAAGTTATGCATCAATCAACAAGTCTTGGGACAATGCACATTAAACTAAGAATGGCCACTATGCTCTCTTAATAGGTGCTGTTGGGGATATACTTTCCGGGTATCCTCACAGTTCCTCATTGACCAGGGTGGCTCACTTCGGGTTAGAGCTTTGCTTCACAAGCGGCCCAGTCAGGGAGAAAAGATGGAGTCCATCTGCCACGGAAGGCCTGTAAGACTTACCGACTTAGGCCCATAGTGTTACTTGTAGTTCAAGATGTACTCTGTAACCGACTCTTAGTCGTAGCCGGATAGATCTCTCTTGTAAACCCTAGGCCGGATATCTATATAAGCCGTCCTAGGGAGATCCTTTAGGGCAACTCTCAATAGTCTACAATCTCAACTCGTACAGGCGAACCCTTGTAACCCATATTCCGACATCGTATTCTTTGGATTGCTAGCAGATGGGATCCGTCCAAAGCATGGATTTGAACTGGTAAACTTGTGTGCTCACCGTCCCAGAACACCGTACGTCTCACACCCCTCTCTTCCGCACACCTCGAGGACCCCCTCATGGCGTACTTGTCATCAATCCGACGATAGTTGGCGCCCACCATGGGGCAAGTGAGCTTCGGATCTGCGTTCCGAGCGGAATCTGCAAGAATCAGAATCGGTGAGACTATCACCGTCGGTCGCATCCTCTATGCCAGCGACATCCCTCTCATCATTCTCGACGAGACCTGGATTCTGGCTAGGGAGGCTGTAACTGCCTACACCATCATGTATTTTGGCGAGATCGATGTTTACATCGGTTTTGCTGAACCTGTCCCACCCACCCCAGCGGTGATGATAGAGGCAGAAGAATCTTCTAGGTCCCCTTTGTCCGCGGAAGCGGCAAAGTTTCGGATCTCAGAAAACCCTAATCCCACCCAGCCTGCACCAGTTGCGGAGTTAGTAGAGAAATCCGAGCCTGAAGCAGACCTAGCAGTCCAGGTCGAATCGGGAGTGGATCTCCTTGGAGAGACCAAATCCTAGATCGACCCACCCGCTGAAGTCGAAATCTAGGAGGAGCATAGCAACGACACTGATTCCGGCTCTGATGACGCTGGGACAGACATGCCTTTCCTAAGGTACACGCTGCGACGTATGATAATGCAAAACTTAGGCGTAGATGCAATTCTCGAAACCATCAAAAGTTTCGACGAAGCTGATCGCGAGAGCCGCAGGTACCTCAGGAAGCACGCGTCGCACTTTGTCGGATCTGTGGGATCCGAATCCGGCTCTGCCGATGCTGGAGACAACACCGACTCTGTGCTGGAGGCAATTGGAACAAACGCCGACGTACCCGCATCCTCGGATGAATCGATGACGTCAGCAGATTTCCGAAAGTTCTCCGCAGAATATGAAGAGGAATATAACTCCAAAGCTGCAGAGGAAGGAGAAGCGATGGATGAAGGATCCTGGGACACTCTCCCAAAGCGCAGGATGACATGGAAGTCGGAGATAATCCCAAAGTCCAGATGTCCAAAAGTACCGATCAAAGCTTGACTCCGGGAAACGGACCCAAAGCCGTCTTTGCTACCGGTGCTACCAAGAAGGCAAGGAAGAAGAACAAGACCCCGACAAAAGACCCTCTGGCAGAGGAGGTGATTGCCGAGGAATACGAGGAAGATTCGGATGGAGCACTTATCCCAGACGAGCCCAAAAAAGAAGAATCGATGGATGGACACATGCTCACTGAAGGTGCGTGTAAACTCATCGATGCTGCATGAACCACACCTATTCCTACAGCTGCAGAACTTACGACTGAAGAACTGGACGAGAGGGCACATGCCCTAGAAGCGCGTCATCAAGTACTCCTTGATGAAGCTAAAAACATTGAGGAGGAAAAGAAACGCATGGCATCTGCGGAGAAGTACAACTCTAGGCAATACCAGAAGACCAGGAAGCGTCATACCAATGACAACAAATTCCCACAGATTCATGCCATCCTTTTCGGAGAAGAAATGGGGAAGCCTCGGAAAGACAGCAAAGGGGATTGGGTGTATCCAACTGCAGTGCAGAATACCGTGGCAACCCGAGAAATTCTATCGGCTAATCCAGGCCCGGAGGAGATCTGGTTGGGAATCAAACTACTCAACAAGGGACTGGAGCAGCAAAAGGTCGCCATGTCCGGAAGTCAAAAACTGGTCTCTGATTCCAACCAATGTCGCACAGATCCGGCATGGGCTGACGTAACACCCCATCGCGTTCTAGAGAAGCACCACCGCCCCAAACACCGGGAAGACAATTACTCAAGAACCGGATCTTCGTGACAGCACCACAAAGCTGCCCGTGACTGGTGTAATGTTAACCTAGTTGCGGAGCAAGAGACCATTGCTGCACTGAATCCGAGGAACCCACCCCGGCTAGAGTCAAAAGACCGCAGGGACGATGATAAAGAGAAACGTCAGGAGGAGGATCGGCAAAGAATGTCACCTCCTAGACATGAAAGCCGTCCGAACGATGGACGAAGGAACGACGGACACTGTGCCGAGACAAGCCGACAGGGGGCTCGCCACAATGAAGACCCTCCCCGGAACCGGAATAATGACGTTCCGGACGGAGGCTGACGATCAGCCGGAAATAACCCAGCTGCTCCACCCTCTCCACCAAGTAGCCATCACAACGGCTCTCAAGGAGGCCAGGGAGGGCGTCGTGGTGGAGGTAGTGGTGGTAGAAGCCGAAGTCTGGCTCCAAGGCACCGCAGCCACAGCCGACACTCTGGACGATCTCTATCCCCGAATGACACAAGACACATGATCAACTCCAATATAGAGGCGCGACGCTACGAAAACGATGATATATACGTGGGCCCAAAGTGCTTCGGACCATGCATCAGAGCTACAAGATTCCCGGAAGGATTTGCTATCTCACGACATATCCAAGCCTACGACAGCATTGCTCGGCCAGATACCTGGCTACAGGATTTCTTCCAAGCCTGCTGCATTGCCAAAGGCGGAAACAACCTGGTCACAACCCGATATCTCCCACTTATGTTGAGGAAGACGGCGCGATCGTGGCTTAATGAACTTTCGGAGAACACCATCCACAACTGGTATGACATGCAAAGCACGTTCTTTCGGAATTTCGAAGGCACATACCGGAGGCCCTATACGGTCGGAGACCTACAACGTTGCACCCAGAAGGCCGGAGAAACCTACCGGGATTACCTCAGATGATGGATCGACACCAAGAACTCCTGTGAAGGAGTAAATGATCAAACTGCGATTGAAGCTTTCATTGCAGGTCTCCCAATTGGTCTACTGCATCATCGCTTGAAGTGTGACAAGGTCACTAATTTGGGAGAGATGATAGAAACAGCGAGCAAGTATGCAGATGCCGACGATGATGCAGAGGGATTACTCAACACCCTGGTTGTGCCACAATCGGCAAAACAACCAAAGAAACAAGCTCAGAAGCGCAAGAACACCTCAGAAGAAAAACCCAACGCAGAAACGGCAGTGGTCACTGCTACTTTCGGGTCTGGAGGGCGAGGAGGACGCGGCGGAGGCCGCGGGCGTGGCCGTGGGACTTCAAGAGTTCAAGGTAGAGGAGACCAGCAACCATGCAAATTGGGCCGACATTGCCAATAACCCATGTGTGCATCACTTAGATGCCAATGGGGGCTCGTCCCACACCAACGCCGAGTGTCGTTTCAATGACGACATCAGAAGAGATGACACCGCTGACTAGAAAGCTAAGTAGAAGAAGGGAAAGAAGAATCGCGAAAAAGATAAAGAGACCAAGGAAGATTCCGACATGGAGGAAGCCGATGCTTCAAATCCCAAGCCGGAAGGGAAGAAAAATTTTCCGACCAAGAAAGACACTTATGTCACCTTCCTCGGGTCTCAACCAGCAAAGGTCAAGAAAGCAATTCTACATGAGCTCAACGCAATAGTTCCGGCTGTCCCCCAATTTTTGGACTGGTCGGAAGTGGCAATCACATTTGACCGCGCTGATCATCCGCCTAAGTTGCACAGGCGAGGAAAATACGCCTTAATCGTCAATCCACTTATCGACGGTTATGGTTTCTCCAAGACCCTCATGGACGGCGGCAATAGTATCAATATTCTGTATGTCGAGACGCTACGCCGGATGAAGATCTCGGAGACCCAGCTGAACCATAGCTCTGTGATCTTTCACAGAGTTGTCCCAGGAAGACAAGCCAATTTCCCGGGGGAAATCACTTTGGATGTTACCTTCGGAACTCCAAAGAACTATCAGATGGAGGCACTTTCCTTCGAAGTGGTCCCGTTCAAGAGCGCGTACCATGCTATATTCGGACGGCCGACTTACTGGGCTTTTATGGCTCGTCCATGTTACATTTACAATATGATGAAAATTCCAGGTCCCAACGGCATAATCACCATCAGGGGAGACCCGAAGAAAGTGCGAGAGTGCGAGGATGGAAATGCCGCCTTTGCTGAAGCCGTGTTGCACGCCCAGGAGTACCAGGAGATCAAGAAGAGCATAGATCCATCCGAGATGCCCGCAACAAAGAAGGAGGTGACAAAGCTGAATCTAGAGTTCAAGGCATCAGAAGAGACGAAGAAAACGCCGTTGAAGGATGATGACCCCTCCAAGGTGACCCAGATAGGTGTAGGCCTAGATAGCGCATAGGAAAGCGCGCTCGTCAAGTTCCTCAAAGCAAATCAAGATATCTTCGCATGGCAGCCATCTGACATGAACGGAGTACCTAGGGAACTTGCCGAGCACTCTTTAAATGTAAACCCGAACGCTAAACCCGTCAAATAGTCCTTACGATGTTTTGGCGCTGAAAAGCGTAAGGCAATAGCTAAGGAACTAGCATAGCTCGAGTTAGCCGGATTCATAGAAGAGGTCATCCACACTGAGTGGTCGGCCAATCCTGTAATGGTCCCTAAAAAGGACACCACTGATTTAAGGATGTGTATTGATTATACTGCCTTGAACAAGGCTTATCCAAAAGATCCATTCGCTCTGCCTAGGATTGATCAAGTTATCGATGCTACGGCAGGCTCGGAACTCCTATGTTTTCTTGACACATATTCCGATTATCAGCAAATCTGGATGAAGGAGTCTAACAAAGTCAAAACCTCATTCATAACCCCTTTCGGAACCTTCTGTTTTGTTACGATGCCTTTTGGGCTGAAGAATGCAGGAGCTACCTACCAGTGCACGATGCAGCGTTGCCTCCACGACTAACTTAGACGCAATGTACATGCATACGTGGATGATATTGCGGTGATGTCCAAAAAGAAGGAAACACTGATTTCTGACTTGGAGGAAACGTTCGCCAATCTACGAAAATACAACATCATGCTTAATCCGAAGAAATGCTTCTTTGGAATTCCAGCCGGAAAATTGTTAGGTTTCATTGTGTCTCAAAGAGGCATAGAGGTGAACCGAGACAAAATCAAGGCTATACTCAATATTTCCAGGCCAACTCGCCTAAAGGAGGTATAAAGACTAACTGGTTGCATTGCTGTAGTCAGTCGATTTGTAAGCCAGCTTGGTGAAAGAGCCGCACCATTATACAAACTCCTGAAAAATACCAAGAATTTTGTATGGACCGATGAAGCTGAAGCTGCGTTACAGGACCTTAAGAAAGTACTCTCATCTGCTCCTATCCTTGCTGCACCGGAACCACAGGAACCGATGTTGCTTTATCTTGCTGCGACAAACAAAGTCGTTAGTATCGTCATGGTGGTGGAGAGACCGGAGGAAAATCAGGAACACCTGGTGCAGCGTCCGACTTACTTTGTCAACGAGGTCCTGACAGAATCAAAACAGCGGTATCCGCACTATCAAAAGTTGGCTTATGGTGTTTTCCTAGCATCTCGTAAGCTATGACACTATTTCCAGGAGCATCCAATTACCGTGGTGAGCACAACTCCCATGAGAGACATAATTAACAATAGTGACGCCTCAGGACGCGTCGCCAAATGGGGCATAGAGCTTTCGGCTTTCGATATTGAGTATAAACCCCGGACAACAATCAAATCCCAAATCCTTGCCGACTTTGTTGCTGATTGGACAGAGATGAAGGAGAATATGACCCTCCCGGAGTCGGAATATTGGACCCTATACTTTGATGGATCTAAGGCTCGAGGGGGCTCGGGGGCTGGCGTGGTGCTCAAATCACCCCAAGGCGATAAACTTCTATACATGTTACAGATCCACTTCACAATGACAAATAATATTGCCGAGTATGAAGCACTGCTGCATGGAATCCGGATTGCTAAGGATATCGGCATCCGATGTTTGATGTGTTATGGAGATTCGGATCTTGTTGCTCAGCAAGTGTCGGATATTTGTAATGCAAATAAACACATGGCAACATATAAAGCTATCATGGATGATTTATCTAAATCGTTCGAAGGGTTTGAGGTTCAACACATCCCTCGAGCAGAAAACGAGGAAGCAGATGCACTATCTCGGATAGGCTCTGCACGGAAAGAGGTCCCGGATGGCGCTTTTTAGAGCACCTCAAAGTTTCCTCAATATAGGTAGTGGATGAGGAATATCCGACCGAATCCGACTCACCTCTAATAGCAGCACTGGCTGTAATTCCCAGCTGGACCTAACCCTACCTTGATTATCTGGTAGATGGAAAATTACCCGAAGATGAGGTTCTGAGCCGGCAGATCGTCCGACGAGGAAAAGCCTATACTATAGTTAAAGGTGAGCTCTATAAGCGGAGTGTTTCTGGGGGTTTTCAGCGCTGCGTATCTCCGGAAGAAGGAGTGGAAATTCTAAGAGAAATCTACGAAGGTGAGTATGGTCACCACGCTGCAGCCAAATCTTTAGTGGCAAAATCCTTCAGACACGGTTTTTTCTGGCTTACAGCCAAGGCAGATGCCGAACGGCTGGTCAAGACGTGCAAGGGCTGCCAAAAGTATGCCAAGCAAGCTCATGTTCCGGCTGATCAGCTACGAACAATACCTATAACATGGCCTTTTGCGGTCTGGGGGCTTGACATGGTAGGATCGTTTAGACGAGCTCCAAGTGGATTTACTCACCTCTTAGTGATGGTGGATAAATTCACCAAATGGATTGAGGCTAAACCCGTCACTAGTTGTGATGGAGCAACATCCAAAAGATTTGTCGAGGATGTTATAATCCTGTATGGTTATCCGCATAGCATTATCATGGACAATGGGAGTAAGTTCTCTATGGGAGAATTGGCCGAATTTTTCAACGAACAAAATATCCGGCTTGACATTGCGTCATTCGCACATCCACAGGCTAACGAAAAAGTTGAAAGGGCAAATGGTTTAATCCTACAAGGCCTAAAACCGAGACTCGAAGCGCCACTACGACATGCTGCAAGGGCTTGGGCAGAGGAAATACCCTCCATAATATGGAGTTTATGAACGACTCCGAACAGGTCAACCGGATACACACCTTTCTTCTTGGTCTATGGTGCAGAAGCAGTTCTTCCTAGTGATTTGATTCACACTTCTCCTAGAGTGGACGCGTATATCAAAGAGGATGCCAAGATTTCTCGACAAAATGATATTGACTTAGTCGAAGAAGTTCGCATCGTTGCTGAAATGAGATCAATAGCCTATCAGCAGAAGTTACGCAAGTATCATAGCCAGAGAGTCCGAAACAGATCTTTTAATAAAGGCGATTTGGTTCTCCGGCTTATGCAACAAAGAAAGCACAAACTTTCCCAGTATGGGAAGGGCCCTTTTTAGTTAGTCGAGTATTGCACAATGGTTCGTACTACTTAACTGACATGAGGCCAGTCAAAGAAAGACCTGCTACTAAGAAGAGAAAGAGAGCTAGAAGCAGTACAAATCCGGATGAGTTAGACAGACCATGGAATATTGCTCAGCTACGTCCCTTTTATTCTTAGTTTATCCTTCTTTGTAATCATATATGTGTACATGTTCTGTGGGAAATAAAAGTCTTGGTTGCCTCAAGTTTTTTCTGAGAAGTTTTTACCATCTTATTTCCGAATGATCATGTCATAGTCGAAAATCCCAGAATACCTAAAAGTACTTTATGCTCATGTTTGTTCTGGTTTAGATTTCCGATTTTAAAAATGCTACCTTCGGGTATAACTCTAAAGTTTCTAGTCTACACTTTGGTTATTTGTCTGATTGCCAAATGCAGGTATTTTCCGAGTAGTGAATTGTTGGTACTGGAAGCCGGCTTTATTTTCGAGTTTAAACTGGTATAGCAATTGAGCTCCGTTGCTCAGCAAAGTTTTCGTGTAGAAGGTTTAGCCGGCTCACAAAAGGGACGAGGCGGAAAGCCAGATAAACGATAAGTATAGACGAAAAAGTATAAGTGCTTATGTAAACATTTCAGGCACACAAAATTTAAAGCCAAAAGTGCTGAATAGATCAAAAGCTTAGCACTAGCAAAATTATAAGTACTGCATATTTACAGACCCATAAATGTTTCTCGGAATAATACATTTGCTTCTGATAATTTATGATACAGGAGAGGATGCAAGAGATGCCGGCTTGCTGGACGCATCGGCTTCGGTTTGGTAACGCTCCGAGACGTTCAAATCCGATATGGTCTGTTCATCGTCGAAAACTTCAGCTGCTTCTTCTAGAGGTGGAGGCGGTGTGTCCACGCGGGTGAAGAAGGGAGTGTCGTAGCTGGTTAAATCAGCTACGTGACACCCGTATCCGGCGCAGGAGTCCATGATGGCCTTGATATCCTGCTCCTGGCCGTCCTCATCCACCTTGCAGTACCCTCTGGTCACTTGCCATATCTCCATGTTTCCATGGTGGCTCATGACCATGGTGAGAGCGTTCTGCGCAGCGGATCGCGCGTAGGACATGTTCCAATCCTAAACGAGTTGCGGCATATCCTTCGCCTTGTCCCACAGCTGAAAGTCCGACATGCTATGCATGTCTGGGACCTTGAGAGCTTCGCCAATATCCTCAAGGGATTGGCGGAAGTCATGAAGCAGATCACCAACTTGGGTAAGCCAGTGGGTGCGAGGCTCGGCAGAGGTGGAGTCCGTCAAGTTCAGAGGACCTATGCACATAATGTAAAAAGGTTAGGTAAATCCGACATCGAAAGAGTCGAAGAAATAGACAAGTCAGAGAGATAGAAATTTACCAAAGATGACATCATCAACTTTGGTCTTCTCTTCTCGAAGACTCCGGAGTTCAGCCTGGAGGGCCTCGAAAAGATCCTTCTCTCTGCAAAGTTCATTATTGAGATCCGAGATTCTCTGATCTTGAGCCGCAATCTTACGATCACGCTCGTCAGTAGCCATGGAGGAGGATTCGAGAACTTGAGCGATGCTTTTCTCATGATCCGCCTTGAGCTTATCCAGCTCTTGGCGAAGTTCTTTGTTCTCCACCACCAAGGTTTTGAGGTTCTCGGCCTCTTCAATCATAGCGCAGGACTGTTTTACCAGTGCTGTAAGTCAAGAAGAACAACAGTTCAACAAAAATATTCGACTATGAAAAAAAAACACAATGACAAGGTTTGAGTCTCGGAATGTTTACCTTCGGCCTCATCCTTGGAGACCTTCAGTTCAACATTTTCAAGTCAGAGAGCTTTGATCTCTCTCTGCTTGTTGCAGATGTTCTGCAACAAATCTTGGTTATATGAATTATCTTTCTGTAAGTCAGAATACCCGGAATCAGAAGTCTACCGAAGACTCGGTCCAATATTGTTACTAACATCAGCACGAGCCTTAGGGGCTACACTAGTTCATTCTTTGGCATCCTAAGGAAGCATAAACCTGGATTGTATATCCTACTTCATGCTTGGGGCTAGAGGATATGATATGAAATGCAATAAAGAAAATCGTGAGTTAGAATTCCGACATACATGATGTTCATGTGTGAGCTTGCTCAGACACATGTTCACCTCAGTGGTAACCTTCTCGGCGAGGGTGAGTGGAATAACCGGAGGTGGTGGAAGTACACCAGCTCTAAGTCCCTCGTCGTGAAGGCGAACTTGTTCAAGAAGGTCGGAGTATTTGATGTCTTTCGCCTCTTGTGCTTCTTCTTCGGCAGAGAGATTTCTCTTCTCCAGGCATTGCCGGGCTAGCCGCTGGATCTCCTCCGCAGATTTCCGAGACAAGCCAAACTTGGCAAGCCCTGGATTGTTAAGGAGGTTTTCGGCGAAGATCTCTACCAAGGGATCATTACACGAAGAGGGTTCACCCTTATCTAAACCTGAGCCACCTGTGGTGGCGTCAGTCTGTGATTCGAGGATCACTGGCCCCGTTGAAGGAGCTAGATCTTCTACGACAAACGGTGATGGAGTAATCACCGGCATTGCAGAGGATTGTGGGGCAGGAGTCAGAGGAGCCACGACAGGAGAAGCCATGGTCAGCTTCGTCTGTCGCAAGGGCTTCCAAGAAGTTCCCTGCCCTTTACCCTTGATGAGCTGCTTAGCTCTGAGAATGTAATAAGAATGGAAAGTATTACATCTCGGAGGTAAAATTCGAGTAAGGAACAAAGGCGTAAGTTGTGTTGAAAGTTACCTCTTCATGACTGGCACCTCCTTTGTGCCGATGACCACTGTCGGATCCTTGTGCTTCTTGGGCACAATGTCCGGCAGTGGAACCAGTTTAGCCTCCTCAGAAAACGCTGGAGGATATCCCTCAAGTGGAGCAAATTCTGACTCGGGAAGGTCGGCAAGCTGAAAAGAAAGAAAACATCTCAGTATTGCAAAATAACTTAAAGAGTGAAACACATAAAGGGATTTATCATTGAAGCTTACTGGAACCACAGGGTCTTCCGTTGTATGCATATCCAGAGACAAGTCCGGAATCTTCCTTTCAATCCGCTCCTTGATCAGCCATTTGATCTAGCTTATGTAATCTTGTGGCTTTAAAGCCTTAGGACTGATGCGGAGGGAATCATTCTTCGACGCCGTGATGGAGTGCATCAAACGGTCGCCGTGGTGTTGAAGAGGCTGAATCCGGCATGCGACCCAGCATTGAACTAGGTCGGATCCTTTCAAGCCCTTGTGTTTTATCAGATATTCGATCCGCCTCTTAGCAAGGATCAGACCGTCACTGAGAGCCGGAGGAGCCTTGTCCCAAGATGGTTGGGCCGTGGCGGCTCCGTCGATGAAAGCCGGCAAAGTAGTGGCTTTGCCGGGAGCTGGAATATCCTTATGATAAAAGAAAGTGGCCGGCCATTGTTTGACCGACTCACTAGCAGAAATTCGAGGATAGCTACGCTCGCGTCTAAGAGAAAGGCTAATAGTACCGGTAATGTAAGGATTACCAGCAGTGATGGAGTTTCTACAAACATGGAAGTAGAAATGAAACAAAGTGAGACTCGGCCTAATGCCGAGATACCCCTCGCACAAAGCTGTGTAAGAACTCATCTCTAAGATGGAGTTCGGGGGAAGATGGTGGAGTTATACACCGTAGTGATCGATCACCTCGGAAAAGAATTCCGAGGGAGGAAAGGACAAACCTCTGTCGAGGTGGGTGCCGAAGTGGACCCGCTCGCCGGCGCGCGGGTGGGGGATGGTTTCCCCGAAATCGCTCCGCCGGTCGCCGGCGTGGAGGAGACCTTAATTCTCCACACCTTGAAGCTTCTCGTCATCGAGGAGGCATGGGATCCAGACTCCCCGGTTGCTCTCCTTCTCTGCCACAGCCGTCGTCGCCGCCGCCGCTGCCGCTGCCAAGCCGGAAGAGGAAGAAGAAGCCATTTCTCCGGTGCGCCGGTGACCTTAGATGGCAGCGCTAGGAAATCTGGGAGGAGGGAGAGCTCTGTGCGCTAGGGAGATGTGGAGGAGAAGAAACGGCAAAGGGAACAGGTGAAGAGAGGAGAAGGAAAATCCTCACCCCTTATAACTACCTACGCCAAGATTCGTGCAAATCGCACTGTATAAATGCCACGTGTCGTGGAAGGAACTGGGAAGGACCCGCGATGATTACGTCGCCTCGGTCTCCGCGTACGCATTGAAACGGCGCCTCGGTTCCACGAACGGTGGACCCACCAACGGTCGTGCTGACAGGATGTCTGTCAGATGACGTGACTTGACCATGTCCAGTGTCAGGTGACATCAGAGACCAAGTTTCAGCTTAGTTTGAAAATCAAGCTAGGAAATCCGAGTAACATATTGATAGGTCCGACTTATTTTTAAGACCCGGATCATATTTTTTGTTGTGAAGTTTCAGGAACCCTTCAAGATTCTGCAAGCCGAAGATCAGGATAGACGATGATGAATCCGACTTTGGATCTTGGAGACTTCCAGGGGCTGCTGTTGGGGATATACTTTCCGGGTATCCTCACAGTTCCTCATTGACCAGGGTGGCCCACTTCGGGTTAGAGCTTTGCTTCACGGGCGGCCCAGTCAGGGAGAAAAGATGGAGTCCAGTCCGGCTACGGGAAGGCCCAAAAGACTTATCGACTTAGGCCCATAGTGTTACTTGTAGTTCAAGATGTACTCTGTAACCGACTCTTAGTCGTAGCCGGATAGATCTCTCTTGTAAACCCTAGGCCGGATATCTATATAAGCCGTCCTAGGGAGAGCCTTTAGGGCAAATCTCAATAGTCTACAATCTCAACTCGCACAGGCGAACCCTTGTAACCCATATTCCGGCTCTGCCGTATTACTGGATTACTAGTAGGAGTAGGATCCGTCCAAAGCCGGCGGATTCGAACCTGGGTAAACTTGTGTGCTCATCGTCCCGGAACACCGTACGTCTCACACCCCTCTCTTCCGCACGCCTCGAGGACCCCCTCATGGTGTACTTGTCATCAATCCGACAACAGGTGCATAAAGATAGAAGATGGAGACTCAACATAAAAGTAAAAGAAAGGCCCTTCATAGAAGGCAGCAGGGATTCAAGTCTCATAAAGAGCTTCCAAAAATTATGGTACTTATTAGCTTTCATCTCTCATTGCCCCTATCATAAGCATATTTAAGTTATTAAGGTTAAAGTGAACAAACTATGGAGTATATGCTTGACAAAGTATAAGTTGGAAATCTCATGTCCCTTGAATACGAGGGCCGCTCCTCATGCTACTCAAGTTTAGTTACCGGTAAGTTCTTGTCATAGTAAGTACCTGTGTATCATAGAGAACCGCCAATGGGGTACCCCTTTCCCGATGATACGGAAGAATCCCCATATCAAAATGACAAGGCAAGCAGACAACGAGCATCTCAGCAATCTTCTTATTTACCATGGTAAAATGGTGCTTTTTTCTCTCTTTCATCTTTTCTCATGTCTTTTTTTTCTTTTTCTCTTTTTTTTCTCAATATCCGACTCTCTTTTTTTATAAGAAGAATGCTTCATAGAAAGCTCATTATGGTTACGCTACAGGTTTCCACCATGACAGCATGGATTAGACCGGCGGCCCAGGCGTTTCTCTAACACATATACATAACTCCATGCACTTACAAGCTCCCCTTTCATTTCACACCGACGACATCCATAAACAAAAGAGCATGATATCAACTAGGTACAAAGTACAAGTGCAATGTTGAAAGCGTTCCCCATGACAACATGGTTCTGCTAATCCCCAACATATAAGTGCAAGCATATACAACATAGATGACACAATGGTTCAAGTTTATTAGGGGCAAGAAAAGTAAAGTGTGCCATCAAGTTCGTGAGAGCTTTAATCACTAATTTTCTCATAACAAGTTTAATTCAAAAGGTAGATAAATGTAACATCCCAAAACTTTAATCCAAGCTTATCAAGATCAAATCATCCAAAAATAGGGTTAACAAAAACTTTTCCAAATTAAAAATGAAAGCATTCATATGTGTGTGCATTTAAAATAGGAGTTGATTTGAAGTGCCTTGTTTAAGTGATCCAATGCTTGTAAAATTTTTATTAGGTGATTTAAACATCATCTACATCATTCCCAAACTTTTCCCAAAGAAAATCAAATAAAAAACAATTAAAAAGGAAGAATGGTCATTTTGGCCATTTGAATCCCCTACACTACTTTGAGTGTTCCTAGCACTCATTTATTAACAAAAACAATTCATGATATTTGTACCCCTTGCTAGTACACATAATGAGGTACCAAGGCCCACCTTGTGATCTGCAAAAATCTTTCAAATGCTAATATTAAATGATAGTTCAAAATGTAATCTAGTTCATATGGGAAGATCCCACTTTTTCAAAAACCATTCAAACAAGCTCCACTTTCAAAACCCTTGCAACCAGAGTCTACCTAGCAATAGTGGAGAACACCCAAAAATTTTGAAATCAAAATTCAAAAGTTTTTCTCTTTCGGCCATTTCATCAAACAACTTGTGTGCACAAATCTGTCCAAAATCCAAACACTATTTGGAGAAGTAATTTTGGTCACCATTTGTGCCTAACCTTGTCCCCTTGTTCCCCCAGTACCAACCCTACCAATTTCTAGCCCGACCAAACCCTGTGCACACGACCAAATGGTCATGGCCATCAAGGCCGAGCACTTAGAGCACCCCCACCGGCGACATCACACTACAGCAGCCGCCAGCCTCTCTCACCTTGTCTAGACGTCGCATGTGGTCCACCTCCACCGTCCAACCAGCCCCAGGCTAGAGCTAGAGACAGGAACAGCCAGGAACCACCACGCCCGGAGCTGGTCGACCATGCCGACACTGCCTGCAGAGCACGCTCTGTCCCCGCGTGCATAGACCGCCCCTTGGCCGCAGCCCGCGCCCACCGCTCCGCCATGACCTGGGGAACACCCCAGACACCCTCGCTGGCCGCTCAACTCACCCCAGCCACCGTTCACCGTGGACACCGCCGCCTCTGCTGCTCAGAGCGCCAGCTCGCCTAGACCGCATGCCACCGCCCCTACGCTCGCATTCACTTCCTAGAGCACCGCCAGGAGACCACTTGTCGATCGCCATCCTCTGCCATGCCGCTAGCCGCCCGTGGCCATGTCACCGGAGTCGCCTGCCCATACCCTTCGGTCTCACTGTCAGGCCTATATAAACCAGCCTCCCCCGTACCATTTCTCCACATCCACTCACTCCCCACCTCTCACTGATCCTTTCACCCCTCTCGCCGGAGCCAAGCAAGCTTTGCCTCGCCGGAATTGGAGCCGGAGCAGCCGCAGCAGGAGGAGAAGGGCGCCTGCGATTTAGGGAACCCAAGCTCCGCCGCAATCGCGCCTCGCCTTGCCGTCATCTTCCAGTTCGTTTGCCCGCCTCGCCTACCCCGCTGGAGCACTAGTATGTCCCTAGCAGACCCCCACCGAGCCGCTAGGGTTTGAGCTCGCCAGCGACCTGTTCATCGTTGACGACGACCCTCAGCCGTAGATCCCCTTTCTAATCCTACGGCCCACAACGCGCGTACCGTTTCGTGTGTTAAGACCCACTGACAAGCGGGACCCCCTGTCAGCTGAGCCCCGCGCCACGGAGCGCCACTGGGCCGGCCCATGTTCTTTCCCCTCAGATTTCTGCCATTTTTGCATTTGCTTCTTGTGGGTTCCTTTTTGAGTTCTTTTGGGGAATTGAGCTTTTTGAGGGAAGTGCTACAGTAGCTAGTGTTCTAATGGAAGTTTATTTCGTGTTAGAACTGAACCTTAAGACTTATTTATCTTGAGTGCACTAATGTTGCTAATAAAGATTGTGTGAAGGAAAAATTTCAGGTGTATGGAAGAAATGAGCAATGAGATGAAGGATGGACTAAAGCTCAAGCTTGGGGATGCCACGCGTGTCACCCCAAGAAATATCCAAGAAGTACAAGTGTCAAAGCTTGGGGATGCCCAAGACATACCCTTCTTCATCAATAAAAATTCCAGGTTTCTTCCAAACGCTTCATTTTTATTGTTTCATGCACAGTTGTGTTTTTCTTGGAGCGTCTTCTTTTTCGTTTTCGTTTTGGTTTTTAGTTTGCTTGGTTTGCTTAGTTTTCTGAATAAGTTGGTTGGACCCCCTCTTTCATACATTGGTTTGCAAATAGTTTGGTTTGGTTTGGAAAAGAGTAGGAAAATTCATGCTTATGTGGTAAAAAGAGCTTGTTTTTTACTATGGCATGTGCTTTGTCATGCCATGCTTGATATTGTTTTGTCTTTATGCTTAGTATTCTTTGTTGTAGCATGACTTGTTATAAACAATTGAGATTGCTTAATGTGCCTTGGATGAATCATGCGTTGTTTTAGCATATTAAAGCATAGTATAGTGGTATTCTCCTTTGATGCTTTATTTGGGTTGACTTGGCACATGCTCACACCATGTTATGACTATCCAAAGTCACCATAGCCTTTATGATCCTTTAGTTTTCAACTTGTAGTATCACTTTATGCTTTGATCAATGATGTTTTGTCGCTCTGCATGATTATGGCCATTATTGCTCTCCTAGTTTGTCGCTCCCAGTCTTTTGCTAGCCTCCACAACAAAGTATGAGTTCCACTCATGCATCCAACTCCCTAAACCAAGTTATTCCAAAGAGTCCACCATACCTACGTACTAGCTTATGCTATTCCAAGTATATTCATGCTTTTGTTTACCTTCCACTTGTTATGAGAAAACTAGTGATTAAATCTCTCACGAACTTGATGGCACACTTTACTTTACTTGCCCTTAATAAACTTGAACCATTGTGTCGTCTATGTTGTATATGCTTGCACTTATTTGTTGGGAATTAGCAGAACCATGCTTTCATGGGGAACGCTTTCAACATTGCACTTGGTGCTTGTACCTAGTTGATATCATGCTCTTTTGTATATGGATGTCGTCGGTGTGAAATGAAAGGGGAGCTTGTAAGTCCATGGAGTTATGTATATGTGTTAGAGAAACGCCTGGGCTGCTGGTCTAATCCATGCTGACATGGTGGAAACCTGCAGCGTAACCATAATGAGTTGTCTATGAAGCATTCTTCTTATAAAAAAAAGAGTCCTATACTGATAAAAAAGAGAAAAAAAGAGATACTATGAAAAGAGGAAAGAGAGAAAAAAGCACCATATTCCCATGGTAAATAAGAAGAATGTTGAGATGCTCGTTGTCTACTTGCCTTGTCATTTTGATATGGGGATTCTTCCGTATCATCGGGCTAGGGGTACCCGTTGGCGGTTCTCTATGATACACATGTACTTACGATGACAAGAACTTACCGGTGACTAAACTTGAGTAGCATGAGGAGCGGCCCTCGTATACAAGGGACATGAGATTTCCGACTTATACTTCGTCAAGCATGTACACCATAGTTTGTTCACTTTAACCTTAATCACTTCAAGATGCTTATGATAGGGGCAATGAGAGCTGAAAGCTATAAGTACCATAATTTTTGGAAGCTCTTTATGAGACTTGAATCCCTACTTCCTTTTACAAAAGGCCTTTCTTCCACCATTATATTGAGTCTCCACCTTCTATCTTTATGCACCTTCTTTGAGAGCATAGTGGCCATTCTTAGTTCTATGTGCATTGTCCCAAGACTAGTTGATTGATGCATAACTTGATATTGCTTGTTTGAAACTATTGTATCTAGTCACTCTTTTGAACTTTGAAGGTGTCCTATGCATTTATATTTGCTACTCTATTGAGGGACAAGCTGAATACTAGTATGCTATGTTTTCTTTATGTGAAACAAACAAACGTCTTGCAAAGCATTGTTATTCATGAATCTTTTGTTTGTGCCTTTTCATGTTGCATCATAGTTTCTTTGCTTATTGCTATAACTTTGTCTTTCATGTTATGATTGAAGTACTATGATCCCATCTTTGAATGTTTTGCAAATACTTTGATCATGTCTTTGATGGTGCATGTCACCTCAAAAATTATTCTTTCTTTTTATCACTTACCTACTCGAGGACAAGCAGGACTTAAGCTTGGGGATGTTGATACATTGCAAATGTATCTATAATTTTTGATGTTCCATGCTTGGTTTTATCCACTTTCTTGTGTTTTGTTCCAACTTTGGAGTAATTTTCATATGATTTCTTGGACTAACCTATTAACAAGAGCCACAGTGCTAGCTACCTGTTTTCTGCTATTTTTGGTTCTAGGAAAGTCAGAAAATGAATATTCTCCGAATTGGACGGGACAAAAGCCAAAGTGCCTATTTTTTCAAAGGGATCAAGTGCCAGAATACGAGACAGAGAAGGGCTAGAGGGCGGCCACACCACCTGGCCGCGCGGCCAGGCCTAGCCCGCGCCAGGGGGTGGTGTGGCCAGCCCAGGCACCCCCTCGGCCTCTCCTTCCGCCTATATATTGCCCTCGGGACGAAAACCCTAAGTGCCCGATCAAAAATCCACGAAAGAGTCTGTAGCCGCCGTCATCTCCATCCCTAGATTGGGAGGGATCTGAAGCTCTTCCCGGCACCCTGCCAGAGAGGGGAATTCACCCTGGAGGCCTTCTTCATCACCATGCAAGCCTCCGGTGTGATGCGTGAGTAGTTCATCCTTGGACTACGGATCCATGTAGTAGCTAGATGGCTGGTTCTCCTCCTTTGTGCTTTCATGTTTAGATCTTGTGAGCTCCGTTCATGATCAAGATCATCTATTTGTAATTTTGCATGTTGTGTTTGCGGGGATCCGATGGATATTGAGATGCTATTTCATATTGATTATTGATTCTATCATGTCTTTGTTATTTGAGATCTTGCATGCTTTCTGTTGTTAGTAGCTATCTTGGCCAAGTAGATGCTAGCAACTCCAAGAGTTAGTATTTATGCTCGATAGTGGGTTCATGCCTCTGGTAATCTAGGGAAGTGACAGAAATCTCTAAGGTACTAGATGTGTTGTTGCTACTAGGGAGAAAACAACAATCCTTTGTTCATAGAACAATCGTATTGTTTACTTTACACGCAGTTCAGAAGCAATAATCTGTTGCTTGCAACTTAATCTTGGAGGGGTTGGATGATAACTGAAGGTGGATTATTAGTCATAGATGCAGTTGGATGGCGGTCTATGTATTATATTGTAATGCCCAATCAAGTCTCAGAGGAGTCAAGATGATTAGTATATGCATGTATTGCTTTCTCGGTGTTTGTCAATTGCCCCGCTGTAATTTGTTCACCCAGCATGTTATCTATCTTAAGGAGAGCCACCTCTAGTGAACTATGGATCCCGGTCCTTGTCTTTTACATACAATCTACAATCTTTTACTGCTTTGTGTTTACTTTCTGCAAAATTTTACTTCTTTCCATTCGATACGTTTAATCCTTTGTTTTCCGCAAAACACGGTGAGATTGACAACCTCATCGCAAGTTGGGGACAAAGTTCTGTGGTTGTGTTGTGCAGGTCTCCACGTTGCTACTAGCACCGGTAGTGCGCCCTGCCAAAGCTCAGCTAGTAACACCTTTGGAGTGTTTCCTTGCTCCTATTGGTTCGATTAAACCTTGGTTTCATAACTGAGGGAAACTTGATGCTGTGCTCATCATACCTTCCTCTTGGGGTTCCCAACGAGCTCTACATCAACACCACCAACAAGCATTTTTCTGGGCGCCGTGCATTGAGCCATCACATACCCAGCACTACGTCTGGCGCTTCTTGGGCTTCTTCTGCGTTCATGTGGAAGAGAGGACCGTTGCGGTTGTGAGGGTTCCCTGGGGCAAATCTTCTTCCTGGTTGAACACGACGCTGCTGTTGAGCTGGGGCATTCATAGTGGCATTGGCGGCAGTCTTCTTGGGACACTCATTGGAATAGTGACCCTTCACTCCACACTCGAAACAGCTGATTTGGGACTTGTCCTTGGCTGCGATAGGCACAACATTGCTGCCAGTTCTGGGTGCAGTGTTGTTGTTGTTGTTCTTGGGAGGTGTACGGTTGAAATTGTTGGCATTGCCGGAGTTGTGGTTGTTTCCTCCGGGCTTCACATTGCTTCCGCTACGGTTGGGGTATCTTGGGCGAGACATTGGGGGTCGATTGTTCCTTGGTGCATACCCTGGTGAGGGGTTGGGACGGTACTTCTGGTGACTGCTGGATCCTGATTGCTGCATCATATGATGCTTGCGGTTGTCGTTTGCCTGGTTAATCTTCCCTTCCATCTGAATGGCAGAGTCGACTAGCTCTTCGAGATCCTTGAAAAGGATGTTGACGAGGACAGTCTGCATCTCATCATGCAGTCCGTTCAAGAATCTCTCCTTCTTCTTTGCCTCCGTGTTGATCTTGTCAGGTGCATATCTGGCAAGTGACAGGAATCTGTCACGGTACTCCACCACAGTCATTCTTCCTTGCTTCAACTCTCGGAACTCATCCCTCATTCGGGTGACTAGACCTTGTGGCACGTGGGTGTGGCTGAACTTGACTTTGATGCTTCCCATGTCATCACTTGACCATGGTTAATCAGGCGGATACTGTTCCACCATGCTCTTGCATCTCCCGCTAGATAGTGGGTGGCGAAGAGAACTTTCTCATTGTCATCAACTCTGGCTACCTCCAAGTTATTCTCCATCGTCTGCAACCAGTCATCAGCATCTAATGGGTTTTCTGACGTGCTAAAGATTGGGGGATTTGTATTCTGGAAGTTCTTCAGCTTGGATCCTTGATGATACTGATTTCCATGCCCTTGGTTGTTGAGAGCCATCTGGGTGATCTGTTGCGGTGTTGCTAAGTTGGCTTGGCGCTCTGCCCTGCTTGCTTCATGGTCTGCGATGAGATTCTGCAAGATCTGCAGCATTGGGTCTTGCGACGAGCTGCTCCCTCTTTGGTTTCCATGAGTCATCTGAAGATTGAGGTAGATACATGGGTAAGAGGGAAATTCTAAGGTTCATGGTTTTGGTTTCAAATCTAAAACTTTGAGTTAGACTCGGGTTTTTCAACTAACTTCATTTCATTCATGCAAACAAGCACACGATACAACACACACCATAACAATCAAAGGAAAACAGATGGTTTGAAGAACCATTCTGCAAGCTACGATACAGTGGGACCGATACATCACATACTACGACAGTGCTCTAGTGCATCTACTCATCGTCGATGAAGTCGGAGTCCTCATCGTCAGTGTAGAAGTCCACGGCATCCTCCTCCAGGAAATCATCATCATTGCTGAGGTAAGAATCCTTGTCTCCCTGGATGTCTTCACCCTCCTCTTCTTCCTCCTTTGCTGCAAGCTGAGCTTCCTGCTCCTTGACGGTCTTCTCGAGGTCGGCCACCTTCTTACGAAGACGGGCGATGGTGCGATCCTTCTTTGCACGCTGGCGGCAAAGAGACTGGCGATCCTGGACGAGCAGTGCGAAAGTCTGGGCCTTCTGGTCGGCAATGGCACGGTTCTGGTTGGCTAACTCTCTAGCATTGTCCACTTCCTGCTGTCTGTCATGCAGCAAGAAGTCAAGATTCTCCACTTGACGCCTCAACTCTAGGTGACTTGGCATCTCCATCGGCATTCCCATGAAGTCACGTCTTGCATAGTGAGCAAAACGGGTTCCTTGGATTTGGTTGATGCTGAGGGCACATAGACGTGCGAGAGCTTCATGCATTGCCCTAGCTAATCCATCTAGCCACTTGTTCTCTCTTACGGAGAACTAGATTCTCCCGATGTTGGTGCTTCGATGCTTCCTCTAAGATCAGCTGTGACGAGCCACTGTAAATCTCCTCCTGGGGGTCCTAGAAGTTGATCTCCAAGAAACTCCGGATGTGGGCGTCCTAGTAACTCCGATAGTGAATCCAGATCCCTCTCGAAGATCAGTTGACCTCCGTTTCCCAACTGGTAGAACTTGCTAAACTGAGACTCCATCTACAAGAATTAAGGATGAGGAGATTAGTGAAGTGATCAAGTGTGTCAAATTTTAAGTAGTAATGTAAGAATTTTGAGGAACATGAATTTTTGAGAAAGAATGAATTCCCAAGGATAAGAGATGAAATAATTTTTCATAAATACTCACTTTGGTTTGGAAATTAAGTTTTTGTTCGGACGTCCATTCTAACTAGGGTCTCCTATGGTCAGGATGGCTCTGATACCAACTTGTCAACACCCGGATTTTTAATCCCAGATGCCCGTTATGCCATACCTCGCAATCCCAGGATTACCATTTTTGCGAGACATAACGGATTGGATATCACAGTACATCAGCCATTACAAACCATACATAAGGGCTTACACAAATAAGGATCTCATGATCCAGTCTTAATACAACAAGTAGCGGAATAAAAGATAAGCGTAGCGGTGGGGCCCATCTTCAGAGGCACATGCAATGCTGACGAAGGCAGATAGTCCTAGTTATCATAGCCGTCCTGCTGGCCATCATCTTGGTAGTCTCCTTCATAGTCTGGCCATGAGAATAGCCAGGGACAAAAGCCATGAGTAATCTTTAAGTAGTAGCAAACTACCACTAACAAGTAGTATAGTTCTAGGTTAAAGTGCTAACTCTATGTTTAACTATAAAGGTAAGTTTGAAACCCAAGCTGAGTTCTGAAGCAAAGAAAGATAAAATAAAGTTCTAGAATCACTTAAGTTGGGAAGCTAGTATCATAAACACAACCCTGTTGTGGTCAAGTCAAGATTCATCATTCATTTCATAAGTCATTTTGAAAACATCTGACAACAAAACAGTATGGCCATTCCAACTGTCCATAACCGCGGACACGGCTATTCGAATAGTTTGACACTCTGCAGAGGTGGTACACTTTCACCACAAGATTCGATACATCTATCCGGGATAACCCTGAATCATCATACTTAGTATGCAGATAATCAAACATAACCTTAAGTTCACCATCATAAACCATTTGTGTTTCTCAACACATGTCAAAACATCTCAATAGAATGACTCATCATTCCAAGGTTTTTATAATTCATTTTCACCAAGTGCTCCCATCTAGAGTAACTCAAGTTTTTATCTAACTAACCTCCTAAGTTAAGAGTGTTCACTAAGGTGGAAAGATGGGATCAATCTCATGCCATAGAATGACATCTAAAGTTATCCAAATAGGTCAAGTTTTATACTTTTTATGCTATCTTCAAAACAAGCAAAGAACTTTGTGTAAAGTAAAGGAAGTAAAGCTTGAAAATAAGACTTGGGGTAAATACTAGTCAAAGTGGTATCACCAAAGCATGCCTAAAGAATCTTTGCTAAACCATCTAGTTTAATCCTAGCTTGCTAACAATAGCTTGCAAGTGTTAGCTTGCCAATAGTAGCTTGCCTTGGTTGGTGCAGTGGTTGAAGTTTTCTTCTTCTTCTTCTTGGTAGAACTCCTCCTCCTCGTAAGCTTGGTCGGTACTATCTTCTATAAATACATACGGAGTACACAATCACCAAACAATACTTAACTAGTCTAATTAGCACTCTAAGGCACACATTTGATGATCTATTATCATCACAAGCATCACAAGTTTTATTAACTAGTTTCATTCTTTTTATTTTAGAAAAGTAATTTCTACTCATTAAAAAATAACTAAGATTTAATATTCACCAGTTAAAATATGGGATCATGTGGACACATGTCATCACCACACATTCTAACATGGGGGAATGTAATTTAAGGGTTGGTTCATAATTACTTTGGTTTAAGTTCATTATTTAATGATTTAAAGTGACTAGAAATGCCTATATAGCATTATTTTGGTACTAGTCCAAAGTCACTGCATGTAAACCTTAATATCATTACATATTCAGATAGGTATGGTTAAATGTGATTTTTGAGAGTTGGAATCAACTCAAAAGCTATCATTGTTGATTTTATAAAAATGTTGCAAGGTGCAAATGCTTCTGTCTTGTTATTTTTACTAGGAGATATCTCTAACTCTAATTGAATTAAATCCAATGGGCTTGGGTAGATCTTTTCAGTAGGTTTCTAACCAAATTGGAATCACTCCATTTGGATTTGTAAATCTCTCTGAATTGAATTTTAAACTAAGGGACATAACTAGGTTTAACTAAAATAGAAAAATCCTAATTCAAATTAAATGGGTTGCGCGGGAACGCTAACGGGACGGCCTAGTGACACTACGTGGCGCGGGGCACAACTGACAGGGAGGGTCCATCGGTTAGTGGCTCATAACGCGCGAAGCGGTACGGGGCAATGTGGGTCGCTGGATTAGAATGGGGATCAACGGTTGGGGATCGTCATCGACGACAGACCTGTCGCCGGTGAACTCTAACCCTAACGGCTCAGTGGGGGTGCTCAGGGGGCGTACCAGGGCTCCAGCGACGACGGCGAGGCGGGTAAACGGATTGGTGGTCGGCGACGAGCTCAGGGACGGTCGAGGCAGCTCTAAGGGTGGTCGCAATTAGCGGCGCCCTTCTCCTCCAGAGGCGGCCTACTCCGGTGAAATTCCAGCGAAGGGTTGCTCGCCTTGATCCGGCTAGAGGTGTGGGACGATCAGTGAGGTGAGGGGAGGTGAGTGGTGTGCCGAATGGGGCTGGGGGTGCTCTCCTTTTATAGGCTCGATGACGGGACAACACGGCATGGCTAGACGATGGTGGCGACATGGCTACGGGCTGCTAGCGGCATGGCTACGGGCAGCGATCGACGCGCGGTCTCCTGGCGGCGCTCTAGGGCTTTAATACGGGCTTAGGGGTGGTGGTATGCGGTCGGTCAGAAGCGCTGCGCCGAGCGGCGAGATGGCGGCTCGGCTTGGCAGCGGTGGCTATGCGTTCGGCGAATGGGCATGTCCGGCATGCTCCTCGGCCGTGTGCGGCGGTAGGCGCAGAAGCTGCGAGCGGCAGCCAGTGCGCAGCGCGCGTGTCAAGGCGGCTCGTGTGCTCGGCATGGCACAGTCGCACTAGGCGCGGCGGTTCCTCTCTGGTCCATGGCTTGGCCTGGCTCGGGGAGGGGACAGAGGGTGGCAGTGAGGTCCTGGCTAGCTACTAGACATGGCGAGAGAGGGGGAGATGGTCTGCTGCGGCGGTGACCAAGTTGGCTAGCGACTAGGTGCTCGGGTTGGCATGGCAGTGCTGCTAGGGGGGTAGGGTATGGGTGCTTAGTCTCTGGTTGGATCAAGAGGGGACAAAGGGATTAAATGGGGATCAAATGGGGGCAAAACCCTGTACAAAACAGTAAGCTAGATATTAGGTGTAAAACCTGCCTGCCATGTGTTTGATGAAATGGCCGCATGAACTTTCTTTTTGAATTTTGAAAATATTTTTGGTGGGTGTGCTAGTACTAAGCTTGAGACTCTGTGGGTGCTTGGGTTTTGAAATTTGAGCTTGTTTGAGTGGTTTTTGAAATAGTGGGATCATCCCATATGAAATATATTCCATTTTCAATTGTCAACTAAATTTAGTGTTTGAATGTTTTTGGCAGATCACAAAGTGGGCCTTGGTACCTCATTATGTGTACTAGCAAGAGGTGCAAATATCCATCATTGTTTCTGTTAGGTTTTGAGTACTAGGAATAGCCAAAGTAGGCATGATAGTTAATTTGGCAAAACTGACCATTCACTTCATTTATTCATTTTGAGTTGTTTTTCTTTGGGAAAATTTTGGGAATGATTTAGATGATGTTTATTTCACCTAAGAATCATTTCACAAGCAATGGATCACTTAATCATCGCAATTCAAACAACTCCTATTTTAAATGCACACACATATGAATGCTTTCATATTTTTGTTTGGAAAAGTTTTTGTTAACCCTAATTTTGATGATTTGGATCTTAATAATCTTGGGTTAAAGTTTTGGGATGTTATAGACTACCATGAAACAAGCAATCAAAAAATATGTGTGTGGCTTAGAATTTCAGCAGATATAAACTGGCCAGGTCATTTTGAACAAATATATCTGGAAGCAGTTCTATACCCTAAAATGCAAGAGACGTTGGATGACTCAGAATTTGTGCTGAGCCACAAAATGACATGCAGTTACTGTCATAGCGAAGAATGAACCAGATAAAAATTATAACCGCGTCATATGAGAACTTGTAGAGCAGGAATGCAAACCATGAATGAGTTATATATTGTAGAGGATAGTTATGTCGTGACTTAGAACGAACCAGACCCAGAACCAGATGCGAGATATAATAGCGTCGCTCGTGAACCTATAGAACAAGACAAACAAGCATTAGACAAGTGTGCCTAGAATGAAATGAGTAATCAAACAAAGTGTTTCTTAGAATTTCAGCAAATATAAACTAGCGAGGCCATTTCAGCAAATTTATATGGAAGCAGTGGCATCTCCTGGAATGCATAGAGTCGTTGGGTGACTTAGAATTTGCGATGAGCTACACAATGGCATGTAGTTACTGTCATAGCTAAAAATCAACCAGATAGAAATTATAATGACATCATAAGAGAAATTCTAGAGCAGGAATGCAAACCACGAGGGAACTACATAGTAGAGGACAATTATGCCATTGCTCAGGATGAACCAGCACCAGATAAGGAAGCAATGACATCCTTTGTGAACCTATAGAATAGGCTATGCAAACCAACATGTTCATTGTTCCATTTTGAGTTCTATGCAAGAAAAAGGAAATAGTTAGTGATGTAGCTTTTGAAGAACCAGATGGCAACAACAAAATTATAATCAAATTAGTACGAAGAGTTTAAACGACTACTACAGGATAGCAGAACGATGCCAAGGAGGAAATAATAGCAGGAACTAATCTTAGGATGAACCAGATAGATTTAGCAACTGTACAATAGGGAATCCACACTAATATTTTCCACTAACTATAGATTTTGCAAGAATTACACGGTAGCAGGCAATTATTGTTGTATGGAGTAGCTAAGAACATGTGCATGACTTGAAATTTGTAGAGAAGTGAATTCAGACCAACATGTTTAATGACCTTGCATGTACTAGCACGAAGAACAGGCGTGCCTAGTGACTTGTATGCACTAGCACAATTACAAAAATGCAGTTCACTTCGACAGGCTTGAACCTGCGGTACCGCTGACAAAACAAAAACAGGTTGGAGATTTGGTTAACCTTGGTTCGAGAGGCATCTAAGCATCATCAGCACCGTGCGAGTGACGTCCAGGTCACCTGTAACACCCGCGAATCAGCCCTATGCAAGTTTTAGCGATTCCCGCCAAACCCGCATAGAAACGATTCAAAGATGCCCACTAGGCACTTGCGTGCGGATGGAAAACAAAGTAATATCATTACACAATAGTCCATGATGGAACCCACAGAACATATATATACAACAACAACTCGCATGAGTCAAGAATACAGATATACAATACAAAGATCCAAATCACCTTGAAAACGATACAAAATCCGAGTACGGATAAGATGCAAATGGGGCCAAGAGCCCTGAAGAATAACCAATGGCGTCCATAACCCTGCCCATGCCAAGCCGGAAGGGTAACCCTGCTAACGACGTTGAACTTATACATGTTAAACAAAAGGGGTGCCGACAAAGGGCAAAGGAAAAAGAGAAGCGGTCAGTACTGAGGCCAGTATATGGCGAGTCTAGAATTTGGCAGCTCTCGCCTACATAGGTATGGTGGACTGAAGCGGTAGCGCAGCATGCACTAAACAACCTATAGAGACTCGATACAACTGTCGGCTATTAGAGAGGGATAAGGAAGACCTATTCGGAATCAATCTGATAGTAACACCAAAACATACTCATCCTAGTATTTCCCCCTCGAGACCAAACAAGGAAGTCAAACCGAGGAACTCACACCTTTGGCAGTTTTATTCATTCCATTATAGTTGCATCACTTACTAATCAGATATAGATAGAATGAGTCATCCTGGTATCTCAAATAGTGGGCAGTTTTAGTTAACCATCCTATTGTAGTAGCAATACTTACTAGTCAGATACGATTAGCATAATACATCCCAAATCTAGTAGTTGTTGGCACTTTTATTTACTCATTCCGTTGTAGTGAAACAGATTACTAGACATGTCAAAATCCAATTCATAGCACTACTTTAGTTATAGTTGTCTATGATCGAGATACTATCCTCCAAGTCGTCCATAACCGCGGACACGGCTTTCAGAAAGTTTTACCCTGCAAGGGGTGCACAAATAGCAACACACACACGATCAACCTCGGGAAGAACCAAATAAAAAGCAACGAGGCCTCATGATAAAGCATTCACAGGATTCATAAATCATTTTGAGGGGGCCACCCCATTAAGCTACCCACAACGAAGTTGGCCGGCTCCGAGATGGACCCAAGGTTTTTGTAGACAGCTGTAAACGACTGGGAACCGAAAGTGTGACTGGGCTTGTCGATACCGCGGAAACTTGTCACAAGTCCTAAACAGTACAGGTGCTCCACGCACAATCGTAAATAAAGCAGTAAAGCATGACATAAATACAGGATAGTAATAAATCTCCAAACTAGTTTGTGGCCCCAAGAAATAAAGTGTGAATCAAGCTCAGGCGAAGTGGGGTCCATAGGGTCTCCCGTATGTGGATAGTGCGAATAGTAAGGAACATGTATCAAGTACTCGGAGCCTACGGGACACAAGTGGGCGTGGAAGAACCAAATAACATCTATTGTCCACCGGTGCCTCTGCATTAGTTATATCTATTACCAACATTTTAATTATCAAGTTGAAATTAAAGTCATGATCATCTCCACCATTAAGCATGTGCCAACCTCCCAACAACGGTGGAACATCGACGACGCGAAGCAGCACCTGAGCAAGCAACTACGACTCACAAGGCCAACTGTCTGTTAAACAATAGGCAATAGGATGTGTCCAAGGCAATATAGAGGCTGCGGGGAATATAAATGGTGCACAGAAACTAAAGCATCACAACAAAGATAGCAATAGATCAACAGGAGGAAGTAAAGACTATAAACAAAAATAGTTAGAAAGGGAAGAATGCTCGCCTGAGAAACACTGCCGAAGATACATTATCCGAAGAACTTGTTGGTACTCACATCAACTCAACGGCCTAATCCGCGAAGAAGCAAATCACTGACAGAAACACTGGATGCACTATTTAATACTACGACAGAAGATCGGGCATGATGCATGTATGATGCATGACATGGCAAAGATGCGATGCAATTATATAATATTAAGCGGAACCAGGGTCCCAACATTTAATTAGATGGTTCATATTGTTTAGATACCCCGCAATTTAAATGTTGTCTTAACAAAGCAAAATATGTCACCGGTTCGCTACCTAAATTTAAATGGAGATAATATAAAGAATAGCCCGCATATAGTCTCCATATTTAATTATGAGATGAATCGACAAAATACCTCCAAATGTCAAACATGTATGCGATCATAAACAATTTAATATGCAACAAGTGTACAGATGACATTTATAAAATAGGGTTCTCGGAAATAAGATCACATTAGGGGTCGAAGATCTTGGGGTTCGATGTGGTTCGGGTCCGACGGGATCGGTCTTTGCCTTCGGGAACGTGGTCTTCGGATCCGGGTGGAAGGACACGGCAGTCTCGGCGTCTATGAAGAAGAGCTTCGGGTCATCGAATCTGGGTAGGAGTTCTTGTCGTTGGGCATCCTTCGATTCCACAGGCGACCTTGTGGTTCGGGCTCCGTGTCCATATTGGTCACTCATGTACTACCGAAGATCTTGTCGAAATTCTCGTCAACCGTCTCCATCACGAGGGTCTTGTCGACACACCATATATTCTCGTAGCAGCAATATCACCACATCTGAACACTGCATTCCAAACATACTTATACCACTGTCACCGCTTAAAATTAACAGAATGGGCACGATAGAGAGGAGGCCATGCACGCGCGTGTGGCCGAAAGAGGCACGCAGCTCGATGCGGGCGGCACGACGATGGGGATAGGGGCGCCGGGGCGGCTCTCGCAGAGAGGGGAGACCATGGCTTCGACAGGATGCCATGGAGCAGAGACAGCAGCCGCACGAACTCGAGGGAGCCGGGTTGTGCTCGCGCAGGGAGGCACGACGAGGAAGGAGAGAAGAGACGGTTTCACAGCCAGAGGGCGGCGTAGTCGTGGGGTCGAAGGCGACGGAGCAGGTCGAGCATGGGACTCTGCGAGGGAAACAGCCCGAGGTCAAGGAGAGGTGGCGGACATGGCTACGAGTGGTCGTCGACGGGGAGAAGGGCGACCTTGGGCGGCGGTACTCGAGGACGAGCCAGGACCGCGACGGCCGGAGGAGACGCACAGGGGAAGGAGACGGGCGGGGCGTGCCGGCCGGGATGGAGGAGCTCGCTGGAGGTGGCGGAGGCCGGGGACGCGGCAAGACGGGATGACAGACGGTGGGGAAAACGGGGCGCGGCCGCTGGGCCGGCGAGGCGTGCTTGGGGGCGAGCTCGAGCAGCTCCGGGCGAGGAGGCAGTCTGGAGCGGCGCGGCAGTGGCCTGGCCAGCTGCGGCAAGCGGGGAGGGTGCAGCAGCGGCACGTGAGTGGAGGCGGGGGTCTCGAGATCGGGAGCGGGGTGAGGAGGCGCGGCCAGGGCGATGTGGTAGGTGGGGGAGCGGGGTCTCGCATCGGGGTCCGGGTTCGGGAAAATAATTCTATGGGACCTGGTCCACAAATTTAGCCCCGTGGACCAAGTTCTGCAACTGACACGTGTCTAGGAGAGAGAAAAATCACAGCAATTGATTGTCTATTTTTAGATCTAAATAGTCACAAATGCCACGTGTCACTTGTAGAACTTGGTCCACGGACTAAATTTGTGGACCAGGTCCCATAGAATTATTTCCCCCGGGTTCGTGTGCGCGTTTCGAGTGGGGTGGGGCCAGATCGGTGGGGCCGGGAGCTGGCACTATCGGTCGAGGTGGGATGGGGCGTTCCTGGGTAGGGCAGCGAGCGTGCGACGCGATGTAGTGCGGGAGCGGTACGTGTGTGCTCTGTCACTCTGTGTGTGTGGCAGCGGCGGGTAGGTCTAGGCTGCTTAGGGTTTGGGTTAGAGCAAGTACAATAGTAGGATATAAACCAACTGTCTAGGCATTTTTGTCTACATGGAGGAGAGAGATAAGCAAACATGCAAGTTGTTGGCTCTCATGCAAGAGTCAGCTTTACACTTGCTCCTAGGCAAAAATATTAAATGAGAGGAAAGAGAAAGAGACAAGATAGCAACTAGTACTAATCTAATAGCCAACCTTATAACCAACACTATTGTACAAGCTAGCTCTTGATGACATGGAAACCTCATATAGCCAGCTTGCTAGCTATACTATTGTCCTTGTTCTTAGGGTTTACAGATCTGGGGTGGTAGGCTGGCTGGCTAGGCCTTTGGGCCTGGTCGGCTGCCTCACCTATTAATAAAATATTTTTATTATAAAAGATTGCAGTTTTATTTTAAAAGGATTTTATAAATAGTTTTAGACAAAACAAAATATTTGGACGGGTCTTGTTTTATAATTTGGAATTGAGATGGGGATATTTAGGAAACAAAGATAGGCTTTTAGAAACTAGTTTTGGGCAAAAAGATGCATGATGACATGACGATGCTCAAATGCAATGTGGCATGATGACATGAGCATGTGGTCACGATGATGCAGAAAATAAAAACAACACGCGATTTTTAGTAGTGGTTTTACCCGGGGTGCTACATCACCGAGGGTGCTGCGATTGTGGTGGTCGTTGGCGTCAGGGAAGCAGATCTTGGGCGGTCGATGCCGGCTTGAACGCGGTGGACGAGAGCGTCGCTGGGGTAGATCTGGTGCAAGTGAACAGCGACGGCCATGCAGCTGGTCTGGAGCGGTGGACATGGAACTCTTTGAACTAGATCACGCCCGGTGGACACCGGTGAAGCAGATCCGGTACAGTTGGGTAGCTTTCGACGGCGAGGAAGCACAGCTTGGGCGGTCGATGACGCCATCGGCGTGGTGAACGACACCTCAACTCCTAGATCCGGTGGGTGAGCGTCGGTGAAGCAGCTGCGCGGTGGTCGTGGAGGGGACAGAGGAGCTTGGGATTTTTGGGAGGGCCGGCGGGAAAAACTGGGGGAATCGGGACCATAGAGGTGAGCAGAAAAAATAATTACGATCATGCCCCCGAGCTACCGACTTTAGCATGCCCATTTGTTGTCTGAACAATCGGTAGATTTGGAATTTTAAATTCTAAAGTTTTTGAAATGGAAGGGCGCGAAATGCTTCAACGTCGGTTGTGGTTTTGCCGCTTTATTGAGAATTTGAATTTGGCTAGCGCCCATCTAATCTAATAATAATAATAGAAAAATGGTACTCCCTCGGTCTATGGAATATTTTGGCTCAAAGTTTTGGAAGCGGTGGGGTGGAAAATGCTTCATGGTAGGTGGTTGATTTTGCCGCTCGATTAAGATTTTGAATTTGGCTAGCCTCCATCTACTAATAGAAAAAAGGTAGTAGACCGTACGCTATCTATCCACGAATTCAAGGCCGAGAGTCACATCAACTGATCGTCCATAAACATTTTTTAGCACAAAAACTTGGATATCTTCGATTCACACAGCATAGGCGGTAAATTTTGCCGCTTGACTCAGATTTTAAATTTGGCTACCGTCCATGTAATAATATAAAAATGGTACTACCTCGGTGGGTGATTTTGCCTGAAAATGTTTGAAACAGAGGGGTGCGAAATGCTTCGGGGTCGGTGGGTTATTTTCTCGCTCAATTACGATTTTGAATTTGGCTTCCGACCAAGTTTTTATTACTAGAAAAAAAGTTGTGTAGGTTGAACGCCATCTGGTCAGGAATTTAAGGCGAGACTCACATCAACTGATGCCTCCGATTCAAACGGGGTAGGCGGTAGGTTTTGGCGGTCAACGATAATTTTGAATTTAGAGATTGTCAAAAGAATAACTAAAAAATAGGCCGTTCTCCCTCTATTTCAGGGATCCAAGTTAGGGAGAGTGATTATCTACCATGCATATGAAAATGTAGATCTCCAATACAAGAATGTTTTTTAACATAATAACAAACAAATGTCTGAAGTAGCTCTGATTCAAGCATGTGAAAATGGTGTGCAACCAAGGTCTACTAATTATTTTGGTGTTGGCACAGACTCTTCTACAGGAAGCACTAACTAAATGATAGTACTAGTTCAGATCAAATAAAAAGCCTACTGCAAAACAAATACTCCTACTACATCATACTATCAAAACACAAACACCAGCTAAAGTATATATAGAACACATAAAACAAGATTTCATCACGCATTCACTACTATATAGAGAACACCATTTCATCATATAAAACAATGTTTTATCAGACACACATTGGCCCCCAAAACGAACAGACAACTCTAATATTCCAGCCCCTGACATTGTGACTGCAGCACAAACAAAGGTGCCACCACAGTTCCATCAGCTACCAAAACAAACAAACATCAGACTGCAACTCCAAATAACACAACATGGGCAAACACATGCTTGCCCAAACAAGCCTTGCTTGTTCAACCGAGTGTTATTTTCATCTCCTTGATGTTGTAGTCTGAATCAGCTGTGTTGCTGACAGGACTTCCTTTTCATTTCTTTGATTTAGCACTCTGAATCACGTGAGTTGCTGAAGGAAATGAACAAAAAATAGGTGTACAAAAATGCAAGGGTTGCACATGAATGACTGCACTAACCAGGTGTCATAATGTAGGGATGTAAAGTACACCAATGTTTACGAGATCTGAACTTCTTAAACTTCATGCTATTGAGATATAATTCGAATACTCCCTCCTTCGCCCATATAATCACTATTTCTCTATCCTCAAATGCAGAGTAACCTCACTGCATCTTTCCCACCATATGCCCATGATTTCTCAAGGCCAAGGAGACTATCCAACTCAACCTTAATATGAGGCACCCAAGCTTCCCATTTGCATGTTGATGATCTTGCACTGGACCACGTGTTTAGAGTGAAGTCTCTTATAACTGCAAGGGCAACATCTCCATTATGCCCCTTAGTGATGACAAAATTGTGTCTGGAAATATCATGTGTCTCATGGGGGCACTCAATATAACATAGTTTTGTTGTCATGTTGTCGAAGGCAATTATATATCTGGAGTTCACTGTTGGCTAGTACAAAATGTCCCCTATGAGAGTTGACGGCATGCGATCAATCTTAGATAGCATCTCAGCAGGTTCAATCCAGTCCTCCCATTTTCCTAACTCTGATGAATACCTCTGCACCAGTGCTTGGTTACCATTGGTTACTATCCAAACAACCCCAAAATTGCTGCAATAGTGTGAAGATAATTGCCCATGATTTTTTGAACAGAGAATTGTGCCGCCATCATACTCACGTCTCCGCCAAATTGGTGGTTATGGTACCACTGTTTCACTTCCACTGATTGGATCCCAGGCCTTTATCATGTTAGACCCTTGCGGATAATGAAGTAGCACCATACCATTGTGACATCCGAGTACATATGGTTTGTAGGCTTTATGTACTTCTACCAGCCCGTTCAGCTTCTAGAAGATGGATTGGTCAAGATTATGATCTGTTAAGAATCGAGCGTCCTCGGAGCTGTCGGTGAAAAACCCGAGTAATGGCATTCCTATATTGTGTGACAGGGTTAGCCTTTTGAAATCATTGCTTCCCATGAAGTCCATCCAACATTTTTGGGCGACTGATGCCCTCAGTATGCAGGATAGGTGTGGAGGAAGCCTGACAAGAATCTGACCAAATACATCACCTGGCAAGTCGTTGATTGTTGCATATGTTCTTCCACCGAAGCTGGTAGGACGACGCAAATAGCACAAGTGCATCATCAGAATTAAGTAAACAGCACAATGCACAACCCTAAAAAGGAATTAAGTAAACACCACAATGCATCATATAATTTGATAGGAAAATTTATCATCGAAATTTCCTAAACTGCACGCATCTTAAAAACTATCTAAAAAGCAGAGTCTGTCAACAAAATAACCTAAACAGCACAAGGAATCAACCAGAGTAGTACGAAAGCACCGCAAAATGCTTCAGCTTGTCGGAATTGGGCAAAGTGAATGAAGAGCTTTTTTTAGGTCACTGTGGAGGATAGAAAGGCCCCCACTTGAATTTTTTGGTTTTATCATAAGAAGGGGAGAAAAAAGGATGCAGCTTCAGTGACTTGGTGCCTAGGTTTGAATCCTGTGAAATTTTCATCCCATTTGGATCACTAGTTTGTGATTAAATAGATTTTTATGTTCCCAGTACTACTAGTTTAAACTAATATCCACTGCGTCCAGAAAAACCCCAGAGCAGAATACACAAAAGAGGGAGGAAGTCAGGGAGACAAAATCCAACGCAGAACTTACAATGGGGTCGATGAGTTCTAAGCAGACGGAGAAGGCGCCGCCGATGAATGACGAGCCACAGCCGTTGACGCTGAAGAAGCACGACCATGAGCTGACGCATTCCTAGCATCCCACACAGCCGTTGCTTTAGCAGCGACAAGCAACATAGCTGAATTTGTTCCAACAGCAAACAACGAGGATTTCGACTGCGCCTCCACCGCTTTCCAAGCATCACTCAACACTGCCCAAGACTTCGATGCGGTACAAGCATCAGCCTCCGCATCCGCTTTAGATGTATCCGCTGGTGCTGCTTCAACATCCACCTCTACTTTACAAGCATCCACCGACAAAGCAAATGCATCCGCAAACGCTGATTCTATTTCATGTAAACGCCACTAGCTTATTTATCTCGCAATTCCCAAAAATAAATGCATTCTATCCTTCAGAAAGTTCGTAATGGAGGGGCGGTGCGGTGGTGTTCAATGGTAGACCGGCGGGGACGGTCCGGTCGAGGGAGGGCGGCCAGGCGGAGAAGATGACGACGGGGTCGAGGGGCACACAACTGAGCTTCCTCGAACTCGAAACTAACTTTTGCCCCACTATATTTTTTTTGCGAACCCCGCTTTTTCAGGGAAACCCCTGTTGTATTAATAGTAGCAACCACATGACTGATACAAGTTTGTGCATTTGTGTTGCTCAGTTTCCCGCCTACAAACATCAAGTTTCTGCACTTATTCATGTCATACAATGAATTGCTAGGTAAAATATTCTAGGTGGTAGAAGCCTGCCCTTTCTATGACATCAAGATCTAGAGTTCAAAATTCGAACTGAAATTCCACAATCAACAACTACAAGTTTTGGTTTACTACTAGAAACATGCTAACAAATCACTCGCAACTAGCATTAACATCATCATTAACATATTTGAGAAGGAAAAATTGAAAGATAAAAAACCACCGCAAGTTCGAATAAGATGACTATTGTTGCCAAATATAGTCACATAAAGCTAGGTCCAATATATATGTCATAATAGTACATCAAATATATAGATTCATGGACGCCACACACTAGTAGAGCAAAAAAACAGTTATAGTACCTGACTTAACAAACAGTCATCCTCACAAGAGACCCAAACCCTTCAAAAATGAAAGTAGAGCGGTCAATATGGTTTACAGATTTCCTCATCTTTTGCAGGATTAGGACTGTATGGGCGTGGAGAATGTCGAATTTCTACCAGGGTCTCATATGCTTCTAGAGCCGAATTGAAAAGATTGTCGGCTCGCATTCCCACTTGTTCCAAGATCCGGTCATACACCTCGTCGCAATCCACATGAGGCAACTCGAGAACTAAGTTGTTAGCGAGGAACTTTTGAAAATCAACAGTAGCATCATGAGCAACTGAAATTGATGTATTCCATCCTATAGTCAAATCAGCTATCCGCTTAGTGGATGTGGACACTTCTTCCTTCAGGCGCCTAATCTGTTCGTCTTGGTGTTTCACTTTCTCTTGAAGGCACGAAATCATGTGTCTATAAGCTTTGTATTTCTCTCGGAGACGAGAAATTGTCAAATCCTTGTAGTGACCAGCACCATTATGCCATGAGCAATATGAGTAAGGTGGAAACTGCAGATAACAAATCCAAAATTAAACCAGAATCTCATTTCAAAAATAATAAACCAAATTCTCGTTTCACAAAAAAATAATCCAAATTCAGTTGCACACATCTTGCAAGCTCCACAGTGGTACCGCAAATGGCAAAGAACCATAGATGCATATTGCCCAAACATGGGAAATAGAACCGACATGAAAAGGGCCGTACTTCAGGTTTTGCCTTCTTAGATGGCACATGAGCAATTGATGACCCACAAGTATAGGGGGTGTATCGCAGTATTTTCGAGGGAAGTGAAACCCAATTTATTGATTCAACACAAGGGGAGCCAAAGAATATTTATAAGCCTTAACAACTAAGTTGTCAATTAAGCTGCACCTTGAAACAATCTTGCTCACATCAGTTTATCAGTAGCAATAGTTTTGTAGTAGCAATAGAAAAGTAATAGCAGTAGTAAAAGTAAAGACAGTAGTAACAATTGCAGTAAACAGTAGGATTAAAGCGTGGTAGGCATAGGGATGGATGGACGGGCATTGCATGGATAAGACAATTCATATAGCAATCAAGATATAGGGAATTTGCAGATAAATAAGATAAAGCATCCAAGTACTAGATAATCATAGGCATGTGTTCCATATATAGCCATACGTGCTCGCAATGAGAACTTGCACAACATCTTTTGTCCTGCCAGCCCGTTTGCAGCGGGGCCTCAAGGGAACTACTGGCAATTAAGGTGCTCCTTTTAATAGAGCACCGGAGAAAAGCATTAACACTCCATGAACACATCACATCAAAGTCATTCCCTCCAATTATCCCGATTATTGTCACTCCGGGGGTCGGTTCCGGACAATAATATGTGTATACAACTTGCAGGTAAGATCATAAAAAATAATATCATCATGAATCAATAACATGTTCAGATCTGAAATCATGGCACTCGGGCCCTAGTGACAAGCATTAAGCATAACAAGTTGCAACAAAGTCAAAAAGCACTAATAATAGATACTAGGCACCATGCCCTAACAATCTGATGCCATTACATGAACAATCTCATCAAATCCCTACCATCCCCATAGCCTACAGCAGGGGATTACTCACTCATGGATGGGGGAATCATGGATGGTTGATGGAGAAGCGATGGTGATGATGATGGCGATGATATCCTCCAATTCCCCATCCCGACAGGGTGCCAGAACAGAGTTTCTGGTTCCGAATAATGGAATCTGGTGGTGGCGGCATAGCGGAACTCTATCTGGAAAAACGTCGACCCCCCCTAGGTTTTTAGGTCAGGAGGCATCTTATAAGCGAAGAGGGAGGCCGAGGGGGTGACTAAGGTGGCCACACCACCCCCAGACTTGGCCTGGGATGGCCCGCGTGGCCAGGTGGTGTGGGCCCCTCGTGGCCCTCCTCCGTCTCGTCTTCTGGCTCTGTGAGTCTTCTAGTGAAATAGGATTTTTGGCATATTTTCCGGGATTTTTCCTGATAGTTGATTTTCTGCACAAAAACTAGACACTGATGGCCCAAAATATATCGAGCTCGTTGGGGAACCCCAAGAGGAAGGTATGATGAGCACAACAACAAGTTTTCCCCCAGTTATGAAACCAAGGTTATCAATCCAGTAGGAGCAAGGAAACACCCCAAAGGTGTTGCTAGCTGAACTTTGGCAGGGTGCATTACCTGTGCTAGCAGCAACGTGGAGACCTGCACAACACAACCACGGAACTCTGCCCCCAACTTGCGATGAGGTTGTCAATCTCACCGGTTTTGCTGAAAACAAAGGATTAAATGTATCGAGTGGAGGAAAGTA
Organism: Avena insularis; assembly: GCA_023614405.1. Taxonomy (NCBI): domain Eukaryota; kingdom Viridiplantae; phylum Streptophyta; class Magnoliopsida; order Poales; family Poaceae; genus Avena; species Avena insularis. Next base: position 393,780,295 of record CM042689.1, on the reverse strand, counting down.
ATAGTTTGCAGAAAGTAAACACAAAGCAGTAAACAGTTGATTGTAAATTAATGATAAAAGAAGTACCGGGGTCCATAGTTCACTAGTGGTGTCTCTCCTTAAGATAGATGACATGTTGGGTGAACAAATTACAGCAGGGCAATTGACAAACATCGAGAAAGCAATCATGCATATACTACTCATCTTGACTCCTTTGAGATTCGATTGGGCATTACAATATTATACATAGACCGCCATCCAACGACATCTATGACTAATAATCCACCTTCAGGTTATCATCCGAACGCCCTCTAGTATTAAGTTGCAAGCAACAGATAATTGCATTACAAATTGCGTGTAAAGTAAACAATACGATTGTTCTATGAACAAAGCATTGTTGTTTTCTCCCTAGTAGCAACAACACATCTAGTATGTTAGAGATTTCTATCACTTCCCTAGATTACTAGAGGCATGAACCCACTATCGAGCATAAATACTAACTCTTGGAGTTGCTAGCATCTACTTGGCCAAGATAGCTACTAACAACGGAAAGCATGCAAGATCACAAATAACAAAGACATGATAGAATCAATAATGAATCTGAAATAGCATCTTAATATCCATCGGATCCCCGCAAACACAACATGTAGAATTACAAATAGATGATATTGATCATGAACGGAGCTCACAAGATCTAAACATGATAGCACAAAGGAGGAGAACCAGCCATCTAGCTACTACATGTTCCCGTAGTCCAGAGATGAACTACTCACGCATCACACCGGAGGCTTGCATGATGATGAAGAAGGCCTGTGGTGAATTCCCTCTCGCAGGTGCCGAGAAGAGCTTCGGATCCCTCCCGATCTAGGGATGGAGATGACGGCGGCTACAGACTCTTTCGTGGAATTTTGATCGGATTCTTAGGGTTTCTGTATCGGAGGCAATATATAGGCGAAAGGAGAGGCCGAGGGGGTGCCTAGGGCGGCCAGACCACCCCCTGGCGCGGGCCAGGCCTGGCCGCGCGGTCGGGTGGTGCGGCCGGAACCCAGCCCCTCTCCGTCTTGTATTCTGGCTCCTCGTGTCCCCCGGTGAAAAACTGACTTTGGCTTTTGTCTAAAGAAAACATAAATGCATAGCATAGTATAGTGGCATTTAGCTTGTCCCTCATAGAGTAGCAAACATAAATGCATAGGACACCTTCAAAGTTCAAAAGAGTGACTAGATACAAATAGTTTAAAACAAGCAATATCAAAGCTATGCATCAATCAACAAGTCTTGGGACAATGCACATAGAACTAAGAATGGCCACTATGCTCTCAAAGTAGGTGCATAAAGATAGAAAGTGGAGACTGAAATAAAAGTAAAAGAAAGGCCTTCATAGAAGGAAGTAGGGATTCAAGTCTCATAAAGAGCTTCCAAAAATTATGGTACTTATTAGCTTTCAGCTCTCATTGCCCCTATCATAAGCATCTTGAAGGTGATTAAGGTTAAAGTGACACAACTAAGAGGATATGCTTGACAAGTTATAAGCCGAAATCTCATGCCCCTTATTTACGAAGACCGAACCTCATGCTACTCAACTTTAGTCACAAGTAAGCTCTTGTCATTGTAAGTACATATGTATCATAGAGAACCGCCAACGGGGTACCCCTTGCACATGATATAGGAGCTATCCCATAATCAAAATGACAAGGCAAGCAGACAATGAGCATCTCATCGATCTTTTTATTTGCTATTTGCATAGGTTTTTATTGAGGATGCTTCATAGACTGATCATTATGGTGATGCTGCAAGTTTCCACCATGATTAGGCATGGCTTAGGCTAGCTGCCCAGGCGTTTCTCTAACACAAATACAAACTCCATGATCTTACAAGTTCCCCTTTTATTTCACAATCACGGATCCATAAGCAAAAGAACATGATATCAACGGGGTACAAAGTATAGGTGCAATGTTGAAAGCGTTCCCCATGATACATGGTTCTGCTAACTTCAACTTATAAAGCGCAAGCATATACGCAACAAAGATGGATGCAATGGTTCAAGTTTATTAAGTGCAAGAAAGTAAAGTGTGCCATCAAGTTCGTGAGAGCTTTAATCACTAGTTTTCTCATAACAAGTTTAATTCGGAAGGTAAACAAAAGCATGAATATACTTGGAATAGCATAAGCTAGTAGGTAGGTATGGTGGACTCTTTGGAATAACTTGGTTTAGGGAGTTGGATGCATGAGTGGAACTCATACTTTGTTGTGGAGGCTTGCAAAAGACTGGGAGCGACAAAGTAAGAGAGCAATAATGGCCATAATCATGCAGAGCGACAAAACATCATTGATCAAAGCATAAAGTGATACTACAAGTTGAAAACTAAAGGATCATAAAGGCTATGGTGACTTTGGATAGTCAGAACATGGTGTGAGCATGTGCCAAGTCAACCCAAATAAAGCATCAAAGGAGAATACCACTATACTATGCTTTAATATGCTAAAACAACGCATGATTCATCCAAGGCACATTAAGCAATCTCAATTGTTTATAACAAGTCATGCTACATCAAAGAATACTAAGCATAAAGCCAAAACAATATCAAGCATGGCAAGACAAAGCATGGGCCACAGTCAAAAACAAGCTCTCTTTACCACTTAAGCATGAACTTTCCTACTCTTTTCCAATCCAAACCAAAATATTTGAAAACCAATGTGATGGGGATATGCCGAATGGGGTATGCCCAGTAGGGCGTTCCGATTGGGCCAAAAGGTCTCACGAGTGGGCCTGTAGGACGGCGACTAGAATGCGACTAAAGGGAAGGCTCGGCGACTGGAGACTGGAGGCCTAGAAGTGTACCAAAATTCCAGTCGGATTAGGTCAAAGCCTCTGAATCCTTATCTTGTTCGGTTGTAACTTGTAAACCCTAGCGAGGTGCCTCATATATAAACCTCCCTAGGGTATCCTAAGGACTTAAGTTCCATCATACATCCCTTCAAGCGACTCGCTGCTTAGACGCCGAGCTCGCCACCCCTGTAACTCGCTCTCCAATAATCTAATCTAGAAGGAGTAGGTCTTTACCCTCCGGGGGAGCAAACCTGGGTAAACCCATGTGCATCCGCCCCCATCTCGCACCACAGATGGCCGCCAGCTCTCGCCGCCGATTCAATCAATCACTGCCTACTGCAGCGACTGTCGTGGCCATTTCCACGACAGTGGCGCCCACCGTGGGGCATAACAGGACTGGCCTGAGTTCTGCGGCGAGACCCTATTCGCCGATCGACCGACCACTCGCCACCAGCCGCATGATCGCCATTGGCGGGATCTTACAGATCCTGCCTAGCAGCTACATCCCGGCGTCACGCCCGGTCATTCACGGCGTGGTGATGCCGGTCGGCTCCATCAACCTCTTCGCCGGCTTCACCGACACGGTCGACCCAGGAGCGACGATGATCGTTGGCGGATCGCCGCCGCACCGCGATCTGCTCTTGGAGGAGCAGGTCCGCTCCATCATGAGCCTCATCACCGAGTACGACTCGGCCACCAGCAACGCGGCCAAGACCAATGCCGCCACGAACGACGAGGCCCTAAATGACGACGCCGACTCCACGACCCCTGCCTCGGTCGACGGATCTATCACCGCGGCATCACGAGAGGACTCCATCACGCGAGTCTCCAACCCGGAGGATTTCTAGGACTCCTCCATCCTCGGGATCTTCGACTCTAATTCCGGATCGGAGTCGCCTGAAGACTTCCACGGCAGATCAATCGCTTTAACGCGATCTACATGGCGGGCGGCACGGCCGCCCTGCCAGATCTGTTCTCCACACCGATCCCGTCGACTGCCACGGCCACAGAGGTGGAGGAGGCTCGCCTGTGACTCGCAGAGTCGCAGCGCAATGAGCGCGCCGAGCGGGAGAAATACCGCCTCGAGCGGGAAACGGCGCGGGAGCTATCGCTCTATCACCAGCGCCGCATCAGGACCCACCTAAACTACAACGTCTAGGGCCGCGTCCTGAACTTCAACGATGAAAGCGACCCCACACGCGTGGCCGAGCACGAATACTACGAGAACACACCACCAGGTGGAAGCAACAGACCACCACCCGACGCACCGGCGACCGGATCCCCTCCACCACCCATTGGCCACGCGCCCCCGCCGGACCAGCCGTGGATCATCATCTCGCCACAAGCCCGTGACGCCAATGGACTCCCACTCTACTCCACCCCGATGGACAACGTCGTCGCGGCCGACGCCGCGGTCGCCAACCTCGACGTCCAGGGGGACGGCGCGCTGCATATCCAGTACGCCAAGGCCCTACTCGCTAGGGCCATCGAGCAAAAAGCTGCGGGAGTCGACCCACGGGGGCGGATGTATTCCCGTTCCTCAGCAAGCAGGGTGGCCTCGAGTGGCCACCCCACCATCGCCAATGCCGTGACCTGCCCACCACCGCAGGCACTGGCAAACCAGCCGCGGGCCGCCGACCCCGCACTCTCCACCAACGAACCGCGGCCGGTGAACAACACGGTCGCCGCCAATGGGCAGGCCATCGACGCCCGCATGCACATCGTCAACAACCAGGCCTGGCGAGCGTGCCAGCCCAACAACTGGAGGCACACCCTCAGTAATCGCGGCGACCCCGAACCAAGGGGCTCGCTCAGCCAAGTTGGCCCCCAATGCTTCGGGCCTATGATCAGAGGGGAAAAGTACCCCGCTAACTTCAAGGCGCCCAAAGAGATCGAAAAATACGATCCAACGTATGAGCCAGCAGTGTGGCTGGACACATACCTCATGGCGATGGGAATCGCCGGCCACACCGACCTGCTCGCCGCTCGATACCTCCCCCTGATGATGGAGGGCGCGACCAGGCAATGGATCAACACCCTCCCTGTCGACAGCATCGACTCCTGGGAGGAAATGCGGGATGCCTTCGTCAGGCACTTCGAGGGCTCCTACGCTCGCGCCACCACGATTTAAGACCTGGAGCGGTGCATCCAGGGACAACGCGAGTCGACCCGCCATTGGATTCAAAGGTGGCAAGAACTGTGGATCAACGCCTCCGGCATCCACCCAGACATAGCGATACATTGCTTCAAGAATGCATGCCGGTACGAACCACTCATCGCTAAGATCAAGCGGGTCTACCGGACGCTCGACAACATCCCCGACATCCTCAAAATCGCCAAGCGCTATGCGGAGGAGGACCCCAACCAAGACTGCGACGACGAGTCAGGAGGAAGACGCCGCACCAGCGGCCACGACAGCGGGCGACAGCACGACATGCGCTACAGCAACACCCGCATCACCGGCAAGCACCACACGGACGGGCGAGTCGACTTTGTCGCCAACGCCAATTACATCGAGGCGACAAACGAGGCCGCCCGCCAAGACAGCATCGACCAAATCGACGAGGCACGTGACCTGGCTCGTTCCCGTACAACCATCTACCAGCAGGGACTCCGCCGCTACTATAGCCGCCGAGTCCGGACTCGCACCTTCCAGGAGGGCGACCTGGTCCTACGACTGGCTCAAGACAAGAAGGGCATGCACAAACTCTCCCCCCATGGGAGGGGTCGTTCGCCATAGGGCGAGTCCTCGGCAATGACGCCTACTACCTCGTAGACATACGAGGCGATGGCCAGCTCGAGGTTGGGAGGCCATGGAATGTAAACCTCCTCCGCAAGTTCTATACATAGAACCAAAACATGTACTCAGCTGACATATATAATGAAATTCATTCGGTTCACAAAATTGTGTCTACTCGCCATATCCTTGTGCCACTCGCACTCGTACAATCAGCAATACGCTACCCACGGAAGTCCACCTTTGGTCGAGCGACTGGCACGGCTAAGTAGTGCGGCTTAAGGGCACCGAAAATACTCGGGCCTTGGGATGTCCACGAAAACGCCAACCTGGAGCCACCATCGGAGTCACCTAGCTCGACTGGCACACCGGGCCAAGATGACCGGTATAAGCTTCTCACAGCGACCTATCCTCCCATCCCCGCGCAAATCGACTCGAACGGTTAAGTACCATGCACGGGGACTCCGCAAGAATGGAACCTTCACGCGGCTCGGGAACACACCAAGTAAGAGAGCTGCCTTGGACTCGCCCAGCGACTGGCTCTCCGAGCCAGGGGAAGAGACGCGTTACAAACAATGCATTAACAATCTACAACAGGAACGCGCCCAATAACGGCTAAGCACTACGCTCAGGGACTCGCCTACAAACAAAACCATTCGCGCTCGGGGACTCGCCCCTTCAGGAGACACAAAGGATAAACAAAACACCATAAAAGAAAACACATATGTACACAATCGAGTTATACCCCATTAAAGGGCGGACGCACTTGGGGACTCGCTCAACCAAAAATAAATACACCACACAATCATGGTCGCATTGCGAGTCGATTGACTCCTCTTACTCAAAATATTGTTTATATTACAAAAGTCACCACTTGGCATATATTACAAACTGCCCAACAATACTATCTATTCCGCAGGTCCTGACGAAGAAGCACCACCACCATCCTTGACACGAATGAAAGGCTGCCACGGGTTCGTTGGGTAGGTCGTCAGCGACTTCGACAACGCCGATCGGAAGGGTTGCTCCGACTTTACATCGTGATGCTCCAGCTCGGGGTCACCAGGCGCCAGTACCGTTCCCTGGTATGGCAGCAGATCCCCCATCGCCAACACCCGATCAGCAAAAGGGGCGGCCTTGGCAGTCAGCTTCAGCACCTCTGACATCTCCACCGTGTCCGTCGCTGAAGGGTAGCCGCTGGTGACGTCGTCGAGGTCGAAATCGTTGGGGAAGTGGGCGAGACCCAGGCTCAATGTCGTGGTAGCCCCGTGCTTGAAAGCTGAGCGCGCCATCCACTCCACGATTACGGACACCTACTCTAGATAGCGCCACACTTCTGTAAGACCCCCAGGAATAACCTCGATGGGGGACATCCCTTGAAGGACCGCTTGGACGCACAATGTAGAGGCAGTGGCCGCGTTCACCACGGCAGTCACGCACTGCGAGGCGTTGAAGGTCTGAACCACCGGGTCGCCTTGCCCTATCACAGCTGCAACATCAGACGTCAGTGACACTATGGATTTCCCTACTCGAGGACTCGCTAAACGTGTTAAGCAAAAATGAAGACTCACCAAGAAGCTTGCGGCAGTTCTCGGTGACATGCTTCTCCAGGGCGGCATGATCGTTCTGCAGCCCCACGATGATCGAGTCCGCGGCCTTGCGCTCCTCTTCAGCCGTAGCGACTGCAGCCTTCGCTCGATCCTCAGACGAAATTGAGGCTGCTTTCGCCTCCTCCAATTCCTGGATCAGCGAGGCAATTCGTCCATTCGCCGCGTCCAGCTCGGCGACTGGAACATACCCCTCACGGGCCTTGGAAACGGCAGCCGGTAGACCATCTGAAAAGAAAAGAGACAAATCATCAACACGCCAGCACACCAACAGTTCACTGCCGAAAAAGAAAAAAAAGAAATAAGCACTGACCAACAGCCTCCTGGAATCGCCGGTTTGCTTCCTGCGCCACACACAGATCCCGCTCCAGACGCTCCCTTGCAGCCTGTCGATCGGTCGATTCCCTCTGCAAACCCTGCAAAAGTAACATAACTTAGCACTTACCAAAAACAATATTCAGTTCCGAGCCGCTGAAATTCAGTGACTAGAAACTCGAGGACTGGAGAGTAGAAGAAGTTCAGTTCCGAGCCACTGAAATTCAGCGACTAAAAACTCGGGGACTGGAGAGCAGAAGAAACTCAGTACCTAGCCGCTGAAATTCAGCAACTAGGAACTCGGGGACTGGACGTACCTGAATAGCGGCGCCAAGCATCTTGTGGAGCTCTCCGGCATCAGTCGACGGAACCGTGAAGGAAGTGCGCTCACGACGGAACCCAATGTCTTCATCAACGATCTCCAGGCTCTGTGGAGACTGGTTGTCCGCCACGCCTGGAAACCCCCTTGCCATGAAGCGCGGGAACATTGCCGACGCCCTAGCCGGGGCACTGGTCATCAGGGCCGGACCTTCTGTCGCAGGAGCGACCATGATTGGCTCTGACCGCCCTGTCGCCACTTCTTTGACGACTGCATCGAGATCACACTCCTTGGCGCTATCCATCGCCACGACGTCGTCGGCACCATCCTTCTGCCTCTTCGCGACTTCCGCAGTCGCTGCATCTCCAGCATATTTCCTCTTCTTGGGGAGGTCGCCCTCTCTTGTGGTGGTGGTCAGCGGAATCTTCGCCACCGAAGGGCGAGCAATCTTCTTGGCCCCAGACCTGCCAAAACCTCCAAGGTCAACACAGTGACAGCACAAGAACGAGACACGACTTGGAATGGAGAAGTTGATACTTACTTGGCGACTGGGAGAACGCGAAGCCTGGTTCTGATGTGGGCGGGCTTGTCTAGTTCTGGCCCCAGCTTGCGCGTGAGACCCCTCTCAAAGACATCTGAAGCCCATGACACCGCGGGCTTCCTTGATGACGAATCCGCGGTCACCGGAATTTCTAGCTCCGAAGACGTGGCCGCCCTCAAAGGTTGCGGCGATTTCGACACCACGGCCTCAGCCGCCTCCTGGCTTGGCACCCTCGAAGGTTGCGGCGATTTCGACGCCGCGGCCTCAGCCGTCTCCTGGCTTGGCACCCTCGAAGTTTCAGGTGCAATCACCGCCAGAGGAACTTCCATCGCTGCCTCGATGTCCTCGTCCCCCAATCCCTTCATTGGAATCGCATCCTCTGGGATCTTGTGCGAAGAATTGGTGGCATCCTCGTCATCGGAGTCGTCTTCAGATTCAAACACCACCGCCGACCTTGGCGGCGACACTAGCTTCTTCGCCGTCGACTTTGGTTTGTGCGCGGGTTTCGCCGGCGTGGCTGTGCGCCGAGACGTGTGCTCTTGCACGATTTTGTCGCCCCCTTCATGTTCATCAAGGTTGCGACTCGCCTCGAACTCGCGTTGCTTCTGCATGCGGGTCTTGCAAGCCATAGGCGCTGGGGGAGGAACCTCCTCCTCCTTATTGTCGCTTTCGGAGGAATCTCCCTCGGAGGCCTCTTCAAGCTCCTGCGGAACCTCCTCGTCAAGCGGGGGGAGCCAGCCTTCTAGCACCTGGAACAACTGAAAACAACTACCAATGAGTATCGGATGACGCGACTGCAAGTTACATTGCAGAGATTGCGACTGAAAGGAAAAACTTACTATGGTGGCTTCGTTCTTCATGGGAGTATACGGGGCGAGCCCGACCGACGCGGTTGTGAATTCCGCATCGATGATCTTCTTCAGGGCGGCCTTGTAATCTTCGTCCTCCCACGACTCTTTGCTGGTCCGGGAGGGATCATGTTTCCCGCTATACTCATACATCCAACGCGGCCGAGCCGCTAGCGGAACTAGATGCCGCCCAAGCCAGCAGTTGTAGAGGTTGATCGAAGACAACCCTTGATCCTTCAGCCTCTGGATCTGATCCATCATCTCCGAGATGGCCATCCTCTGGTCTTCGGGGACTTTCTTCGGTGCCAGCCGGCGAGGCTCACTCCTTGCGGCGATGAATTTCGGAAGCGCCACTTCGCCGGAGGGAGTGGATTCCTTCACGTAGAACCAGCTTTTCTTCCACTCGCTCGCGGCCTTCTTCGGTAGTAGGAGCTTGACGAAGTTGGTCTTTGGCTTCAATTGGAACGTGACGCCGCTAGCCGCCAGCATCAAGTCGCCGGACGCCTCGTACCCGATGCGGCCGTGGAAGAGCTCCGGCCATAGCGGGAAATGCGGCCTGCAGCCGAGGTAGCATTCGTAGAAGGCGACAAAGATCGCCAGCTGCTCGATGCTGTGCGGACCAAGATCCGACGGCTTGATTGCATAATACGCACAGAAGCGCTGGAAGAAGAGTGAGGTGGGGAACCCCAAACCTCTCTCTAGGTGGCTGGGGAAACAAATGAATTCCTCGGCTCGTGGCTTCGGCTCGGTCTCGGAGGAAGCGGGAACTCGCCAGTTCCCCTTGCGGAGGACTCCGGCTTCCTCGAAGGACTTGAGCTGGGCCGTGGTGCACTTAGATTTCCCCCATGAACCTTTTGGAGGTGCCATTGGGAAGGATGTGAGGTCGCTCGGTGCGGAAGGATCAAATCGAAGGAAGACATAAAGAGTGTGCGAGAATGAGGAATGCGGGGAAGGATCTGCAAAGCTGATTCGCCACTCCCCTTATAAGGGGGGCACTACCCGCCAAATTCGGGCTAGCCGTTACCTGCGGTAATTATGCCGAAGTTACCGTTGGAATATCCAACGGATAGTTTGACCAGGTTGACGGTCCAACTCCTCCATTCCACTCGCTGGCAACTAGCCCTGTCCACTCGCCGAAGCAGCAACTTGGCAGCTATGACATTCACCGGAGCGGCGACTGGGAGCCTGGGGAAAATCTCCTTGGTTTCAGTGGAGTCCACCACCGATTCGACTGGGCGTCCAAATTGGACTCGCCTACTCCGACTGCCAAATGAACACATGCGTCTGATTCAACGATGGCCTCGAGGACTACTGATGGGGACATGTCGAATGGGTATGCCCAACAGGGCGTTCCGATTGGGACAAAAGGTCTCACGAGTGGGCCTGCAGGACGGCGACTGGAATGCGACTAAAGGGAATGCCCGGCAACTAGAGACTGGAGGCCCAGAAGCGTACCAGAAGCCCAGTCGGATTAGGTCAAAGCCTCCGAATCCTTATCTTGTTTGGTTATAACTTGTAAAACCTAGCGAGGTGCCTCATATATAAACCTCCCTAGGGTATCCTGAGGACTTACGTTCCATCATACACCCCTTCAAGCGACTCGTTGCTTAGACCCCGAGCTCGCCACCCCTGTAACTCGCTCTCCAATAATCTAATCTAGCAGGAGTAGGTCTTTACCCTCCGGGGGGCCGAACCTGGGTAAACCCACGTGCATCCGCCCCCATCTCGCACCGCAGATGGCCGCCAGCTCTCGCCCCCGATTCAATCAATCGCTGCCTACTACAGCGACTGCCGTGGCCATTTCCACGACACAATGTATGAAAGAGGGGGTCCAACCAATTTATTCAGCAAACTAAGAAAACAAAGCAAATGAAAAACCAAAATGAAAACGAAAACAAAAAAGAAGACGCTCCAAGAACAACACAACTGTGCATGAAACAATAAAAATAAAGTGTTTGGAAGAAACCTGGGTTTTTTATTGATGAAGAAGGGGATGCCTTGGGCATTCCCAAGCTTTGACGCTTGTACTTCTTGGATGTTTCTTGGTGACACGCGTGGCATCCCCAAGCTTGAGCTTTAGTCCATCCTTCATCTTATTACTTATTCCTTCCATACACTTGATATTTTTCCTTCACACAAAACTTCACACAATCTTTATTAGCAACATTAGTGCACTCAAGATAATAAGTCTTTAGGTTCAGTTCCAACAACAATAAAACTTCCATTAAAACACAAGCTACCGTAGCACTTCCCTCAAAAAGCTCAATTCCTCAAAAGAACTCAAAAAGGAACCAACAAGAAGCAAATGCAAATAAAGGCAGAAATCTGTCAAAACAGACCAACAGGTAAATACGAATTTTTTTGAAGACCTTCTGTTGCTCAAATCAAAAAGTGTTGAACTAACGAAAGTTAGATAACAACCTGGGGCAGAAGCATAAAAATTTACGCCTCAAAAGGATGTACAGTGATTTTACACGAATTTTTACGGTGAAGCACAGAAATCTGTTTCGGGACAGCAACTTTCCCAATAATTACTTCTCTCTCATTAGAGGTTACTCTTGGCACAAAAAGCAAATAAAAAGGATAAGGAGAGGTTATTACTGAAGTAATAACTTCCAAGACTCATCGAAAACTTTTGGGTTATCTCCCAATAAGTACTTTTCTTTAATGCCTTTAAGTTAGAATCAAGTGTTCTCAAATGAAGAAGCATTAACATTAATACCAGAAATATCTTCCACAAGGCAAGGTATCTCATCCAAATAAGTTCTAGAGGATCCTCTCTCAACGCTCTTGGGTTCACTATTTTCATCAAACGGGTTTTCGGGAATAATCCAATTAAGATTCTTTTCTATGGCTTCATGCATTGCTACAAGTTTAAAAGGTGTTGGTATCTTAATTTCCTCCCCATTAGGTTCAGTTTTGTTCATCTTTTCTCGTGTAACAACAACATCTACACATGAGGCTAGCATATTGAAACGTTCAAATACTTTTCTAGCTTTCTTGGCAACATCATAGAATTTCTTAAGCAAAGTTTCTAGAATAAAATCTCTCTTTTCAGGGTCCTCAATTTCTTTAAGTTTAAGAAACATTACTTCCATTAAGGGGTTAAGGTTAACAAACCTAGCTTCCAACATGTGAACTAAATAAGCTGCAGCAATTTCATAGTTTGGAGCAAGTTCTGCAAGGGATCTATCCTCAATATCCTCATGTTTACTAACATGATTAAAGAATTCTTCAATATTATCTTTTCCAATTATAGAGCCACTACCTATTGAAAGGTCTTTCAGGGTGAATTTAGGGATCAACATGGTGAGCTAAGAAAGAGGTAACAACTATAGAAAGACTTATTTTTTTGTGTTTTCTTCAATAAAGAAAGCAAACTAGTAAAACTATTTTTTTGTGTTTTTGATAAATAAACAAGCAAACAAAGCAAAAGTAAACTAAGCAAAACAAAAATAACAAAGTAAAGAGATTGGTTATGAGGGACTCCCCTTGTGAAGATGTCCTTGACTCAAGAACGGCGCCAAAAAAAGAGCTTGATGGCCCAAAATATATCGAGCTCGTTGGGGAACCCCAAGAGGAAGGTATGATGAGCACAACAATAAGTTTTCCCTCAGTTATGAAACCAAGGTTATCAATCCAGTAGGAGCAAGGAAACACCCCAAAGGTGTTGCTAGCTGAACTTTGGCAGGGTGCACTACCGGTGCCAGCAGCAACGTGGAGACCTGCACAACACAACCACAGAACTCTGCCCCCAACTTGCGATGAGGTTGTCAATCTCACCAGTTTTGCTGAAAACAAAGGATTAAACGTATCGAGTGGAAGAAAGTAATAGTTTACAGAAAGTAAACACAAAGCAGTAAACAGTTGATTGTAGATTGATGATAAAAGAAAGGACCGGGGTCCATAGTTCACTAGTGGTGGCTCTCCTTAAGATAGATGACATGTTGGGTGAACAAATTACAGCGAGGCAATTGACAAACATCGAGAAAGCAATCATGCATATACTACTCATCTTGACTCCTTTGAGATTCGATTGGGCATTACAACATTATACATACAGCACCATCCAACTGCATCTATGACTAATAATCCACCTTCAGGTTATCATCCGAACGCCCTCTAATATTAAGTTGGAAGCAACGGATAATTGCATTACGAATTGCATGTAAAGTAAACAATACGATTGTTCTATGAACAAAGGATTGTTGTTTTCTCCCTAGTAGTAACAGCACATCTAGTACCTTAGAGATTTCTGTCACTTCCCCAGATTACTAGAGGCATGAACCCACTATCGAGCATAAATACTAACTCTTGGAGTTGCTAGCATCTACTTGGCCAAGATAGCTACTAACAACAGAAAGCATGCAAGATCACAGATAACAAAGACATGATAGAATCAATAATCAATCTGAATTAGCACCTCAATATCCATTGGATCCCCGCAAACACAACATGTAGAATTACAAATAGATGATCTTGATCATGAATGGAGCTCACAAGATCTAAACATGATAGCACAAAGGAGGAGAACCAGCCATCTAGCTACTACATGGACCCGTAGTCCAGAGATGAACTACTCACGCATCACACCGGAGGCTTGCATGATGATGAAGAAGGCCTCCAGGGTGAATTCCCCTCTCCGGCAGGGTGCCGGGAAGAGCTTCAGATCCCTCCCGATCTAGGGATGGAGATGACCACGGCTACAGACACTTTCGTGGAATTTTGATCGGGTTCTTAGGGTTTCTGTATCGGAGGCAATATATAGGCGAAAGGAGAGGCCGAGGGGGTGCCTGGGGCGGCCAGACCACCCCCTGGCACGGGCCAGGCCTGGCCGCACGGCCAGGTGGTGTGGCCGGGCCCCAGCCCCTCTCCGTCTCGTATTCTGGCTCATGGTGTCCCTCAGTGAAAAATTGACTTTGGCTTTTGTCCCGTCCAATTCTGAGAATATTCATTTTCTGACTTTCCTGGAACCAAAAACAACAGAAAACAGGCAGCTGGCACTATGGCTCTTGTTAATAGGTTAGTCCAAGAAATCATATGAAAAGTACTCTAAAGTGTGGACAAAACATAAGAAAGTAGATAAAACCAAGCATGAAACATCAAAAATTATGGATACGTTAGCAACGTATCAGACACCATGGTAATTCTACTGAAACAGTGTCAGTCCGTGTTAGTTGTATCCAAATCATACAAGTTTAGAGGAGAAACAATAGAAAAAAGTGTTCGAGAAAGTAGATACGTTTTGGACGTATCAGCAGTCCTAGCCTTAGTAAGTAGCAACAGATCAGAATGACTTCGTTTCTGCAAATCATGATGCAACAAAAATAATCAGTATATTTTAGGGGACATTTTAAGTAATAAAGCACTCTTTATCGAAAAAAATGTTTTCGGGGACAAATCATAGGTTACTAAAATTCCAGCAAAGCAGCTGGATACATAAAAATACTTGTCACTCGATAATGCCTCCTCCACGGGTGGGACATGCGCATGATGCTAAATGAAATGCAGCAAAACTAGTAAATTTTAGGAAAGAACACATCAACTTCGCAATGCAAAGAAGGATACGTGCATTAATCTGATGCCAAGGATTGGGCGTGTTCCCCTTTAATGAAAAATATAATTTAAAGAAGTTAGCAATGCAGGACACCAACAATTAGCAATCTGTTTATAAACGATATGCATCAAATTACATTTGTATTGTTCAGCAGAGGACCATTCTGTGAAATAAAGCCAGGGGCAAGCTTCCCATCCTCATAAGACTCTTCTTGGCAGCATATACTTACCTATTTTCAGTGGACCTTATAACTAATTCCATGGATACATCCATGGTGATCCCAGCTTCCTAATGTGGCATATAGATCCGAATGGCTGCGGACTCACCGGAGATTGCACTGATGCGATGGAAAGATGGACGTTGCTGGGTAAAGAAGGTGCGCGACGGGGAAGGTGCACAAATATGCAAAAAATGTAGCGATACTTGTATATAGATAGAGATAGCAGTAACACACAAACCAGATCAATTAGTAGTAACCATAAACTCTAGACAGGCTGTAAGCAGACTGTCAACTACTCCCATATTAATTAACCTAGTGTAATTTAACATGATAGTACTATGAGATGGTGAGTACTAATAAACAAAAGGGGATTACTTAATTATTAGTGGAATCTGTAGCCATCCACAAAAGGCATCATGAGCATGCTGAATATCTAGATTATAGACCATACTTGGTTAAGAACCTAATGTCCAGCTCTAATTACCCAAATCTAAGAGCATCTATCATATTTACGACTGAGTGCAGTGAGTTAGAGACATCCGTTAACTCTGTAGCCATCTCTTCGGCATGCATCTGATGGTGCTCTTGCTCCTCCTCTTCGAGGTCATCGCAGATCTCGAGCTGTAACCACAATGACATCATCACGCGCTGCAGCGAAAGTGAGTGCGGTAGATCTACCTAGTGGACGAACGTGCAACACTCACATTCGTAGTTGCAACCCAAGAACCTGCGGCCGTAGTTTGTTCCCTCGAACGCCACGTGGCAATGGGGCGCTAGGGCATAGTCGCACCAGAGCCGGAGATCCACATCGGTAACAATGCCGTACCACTCCACGTCTACCATCCGTGTCGGCATCTAAACCCAGGAAACATCGTCAATAGAGACGGGCAGAATAGATAAAAAAAACCATAAGGAGAGAACCCATAATCTGAATTCGAGAAAATAAACTAAGACCGTGAAATCTGGCATACTTACCCTAACCCAGCCGCCTTGCGCATACAGATCCCCCGTCGTCCACCGAACCGGCATGACTAAATCCGCCGACATTGCTCGAAAAAAGAGCGCGCCTTCAAAGCCTAGCGCAGAGACTTCATGGAGAAGGAAGAGGCAGGGGAGCTGGTCCTCACATTCGTTGGCTACTACTCCCTATTGGATTTAACTCGACCACTGATAACTGGGGCCCACACTAGAGAACCCGTGGGGCCCCAAACACCACTCACCTAGTTTTACTTGCATTACATGGAGTACTTTTGGAAAACATATCAAAACTCAATAAATAAATAAATAAACCAAAGGCCCCCATCTCTTTTTGCGAAAACCCATTACAAAATGGAGACACTCACAAATGCGTACACACACTCACCCATATGAATGCAGGTACGCACACCCTACACCTATGAGCACTTCAGGAAGACTAGATCTTGAGACTGATCCCACGAGGCTTGAGCTTGACGAAGTCACCATAGGCACCTTGCTATATATTGATGGGAATGTCGCCTCTCACTACCCCCATAACCATCCTTCAAAGTCGAGCGTTGAGGCTTCGTGGCGAAGGAAGTGCTAGGGGGTCGGAGCTCACATTCGCTGGCTACTATGGGATAATTGAACCACTAATAATGTGCCCCGGTAGTGAGCCCATAGACCCTAGACACCAGTGACCATTACAATTACTTTGGGAAAATCGTGCAAAACTTAATATAAACGAAAGGCCCATCTCTCTCATTTTTGCGAAAAACCCTACAAAACGCACATGCTCAAAAATGCATACACACACTCATCCCTATGAACGCATGAACTCACATCATCCTACCCCTATGAGCACCTCCGAAAGATTGTGTCTTCAGACTGTCCGGTGGGGGGCTTGAGCTTCATGAAGTCACCGTAGGCACCTCGCTATCGACAGGAATGTCGCCTCCTCCTGCCCTCATAACCATCCTTCAAAGCCAAGCATCGAGGCTTCATCGAGAAGGAAGAGCTAGATGAGTCAGAGCTAACATTCGTTGGTTGCTATAGGTTATAACTAGACCACTAATAACAACAGGGCCCCATGGTAGTGAGCCCATTGGCCCCAGACATCAGAGCAAGCACAGTGTCAAGTCTTAAACATATATCTTAATGGTGGAGTGGGTAGTGCTAACAAAAAGATTCTTCAAGGTGATTCTAGTGCTAGACTTATGTCTAAGAGAATCAATTGGGAGGGCCCACTAGTTAGTGGATAACAGTATGTTTTTCTTTTTAGCATGGTTGTGTGGATGACCCACTTCAGTTCTAAATACTGGACCAAAAGTAGTTTTCATAGCTACTTCTAGACACTACACACGCCCTTACTATACGTAGCTTGGAAATTTACTAGCCTCGTGTCTAAGAAAATTGTAGGTTGCTTTGAAAGTTTTTCGAAAAAGCTTTTGGAGGTACCCATCGGGGGGTCAATTAATATATCACAATACACCAAGAGTTTTGACAATAGGTTTAACTTCTTGCTAAGATAGATTTTGCATCTTGACAGTTTAACGAAATTAGGTCAACCTTGAGCTACAAGTAAGCGCGATATAGATTGCTCTTGAATTAAATGTCTTTTCAGAGGTCTATAGGTGCATCTTGTTGTAGTAAACAATTCCATTAGTATGAGTTTCCTACTATATTAGGAAAGAACATTCTCAATTTTCCGAGTGTGATGACGAGATTGTTCTTTCCCGTAAAGCAAGTCCGAAGAATATGAATCTGAATGACACACGAGGCAAGTTTTCAGACATATATTATGGACCAACATGTTATACTTACGATTTCCCATATTTTATGAGTTCTCAAACTTTCTAGCTAACTTCGCCCACTTGATTGATTTTATGCCGATTTATCGAAATTATTAGGTAAAAATTGAACTACCACAAGTAAATTGTAGGTTGCCTTGAAAGTTTGACGAAAGATCTCTCTTGGAGGTACCCATATATCGGGGGAGGGGGTCAATTAATATATGGGAAACCACCAAGAGTTTTGATGATATATAGGTACAGTTCAACTTCTTCCTAAGATTTTGCATCAATTTAATGAAATTAAGTTAGACTTGAGCAACAAGTAAGCGTGATAGACTGCTCTTGAATTAAATGTCTTTTCAGAGGTAGATGAGTGCATCTTCTTGTAGTAAACAATGTCATCGGTGTGAGTTTCCAACTACCAGGAAAGAACAGTCTCAATTTTCCGAGTGATCTCATGATCATTCTCTCCCATAAAGGAAGTACAAATAATATTGATCTAAATAAATGCCACAAGACAAAGTTTTCACACGCACACACACACACGTGCACATGCCACACTCGTAAATATTGTATGAAATGTGATTTAATGAATATTAAGTTGTTATTAACCAATAGTCTTGTTGGAGAAAAAGGCATACATTAAGTATATTAATAATAACTATCTACACATATTGAGAATACAACCTACCGTGCTATCAAATTTTTTTGCCGGGGGGGAGGGTAAGGGGGACATGATGGTTCTAGAACATGGTGGAGTTTTCTCTAGGTACTGTTCAACATGAATCCAACTGCTCTGAACCATTAGATCTAATAGCCCAACGGTCACGATTGGTGCTATGGATCCAATTCTAAACTACCTACCCAACTCCACCCACTTGAATGACTTTATGTCGATTTATCGAAAATAGGTCAAATTTGAACTAGTATAAGTAAATTAAAGGTTACTGTGAAAGTTCTACGAAAAAGCTTTTGGAGATACCCATCGGGGGTCACAATTAATATATGAGAAACCATCCAACGAGAGTTTTGACGACAAGTTGGATCAAGACTCGCAAATCCAAACATTTTGCTAAGCGTTTGATCTTCTTTTCCATTCTTGTCATCTAGAAAGATTCTACTAATAGTCTTGATGAGAACGATGAACGCTAGTATGGGAAAACCTCAAAACACACACACTCCATTGCTCAGTTTTAGGGTCCTTGTGCTAAATGCATGGACTTGGATGCAATTTTTATTTTTTATGAGGTCCTTGACCGACCGTGTTCACTTTCAAGCACATCGCACCTACGAGACCAACCATTAGATCGGCCATTTGTAGTACTTCTTATTATATTATCTTTAACTTGTCTTATCTCTTACAATACCGTACCATACCACACACTACATATAGTGTACGGGTTAACTTTGAACATTGACCATTGGATCAAGACTGGCAAATCCAAAGATTGCTAATTGTTGGATCTTCTTTTCCATTCTTAGCATCTAGAAAGATTCTACTAATAGTCTTTAGCACGATGACTGCTAGTATGCATAAACCTCTATCTCAAAACACACACTTCATTGCTCAATTTTAGGGTCATCCTTGTGCTAAATACATGGACTTTGATGCAATTTTCATTTTTATGAGGTCCTTGATCTAAATTGTAATTCTACCTACCGTATTAACTCTCAAAGCACCTCGCTCCTACGAGACCTACCATTAGATCGACCATTATTCGTAGTACTTCTTATCTTTATCTTGTATTATCTCTTACGTATAATAATACCATACTACTTCACATAGTGTACGGATTAACTTTGAAACATTGACCATTGGATCAAGACTGGCACATCCAAACATTGCTAACTGTTGGATCTTTTTTCCATTCTTAGCATCTAGAAAGATTCTACTAATAGTCTTTAGCACGGTGAACACTAGTATGCGCAAACCTCAAAACACACAGTACTTCATTACTCGGTTTCAGGGTCCTTGTGCTAAATGCACAGATTTGGATGGAATTTTCATTTTTTATAAGGTCCTTGATACGTCCAAAACGTATCTACTTTTCCGAACACTTTTGCTATTGTTTCTCCTCTATACTTGTGTGATTTGGATGCAACTAATGCGAACTAACGCTGTTTTCAGCAGAATTGCCTTGGTGTTTACTTTTTGTGCAGAAAATCAACTATTAGGAAAAATCCCGGAAAATATGCCAAAAATCCTATTTCACCCGAAGACTCCAGGAGCCAGAATACGAGACGGAGAAGAGCCCTGGGGTGGCCACACCACCTGCTGGCACGGGCCAGGCCAGCCCACGCCAGGGGGTGGTGTGGGCCCCCAGGCACCCCCTCGGCCTCTCTCTTCGCCTATAAGGAGCCTTCTGATCTAAAACCTTCGGGGGGTTCGACATTTTTCTAGAAGGAGTTCCGCTCCGCCGCCACCACCAGATTCCACGAAACAGTACCAGAAACTCTATTCTGGCACCCTGGCGGGACAGGGAATTGGAGGAGATCATCGCCATCATCATCACCATCGCTTCTCCATCAACCATCCATGTTTCTCCCATCTATGAGTGAGTAATCCCCCGCTGTAGGCTATGGGGATGGTAGGGATTGGATGAGATCATTCATGTAATGGCATCAGATTGTTAGGGCATAGTGCCTAGTATCTCTATTAGTGCTTTATGACTTTGTTGCAACTTTGTTGTGCTTAATGCTTGTCACTAGGTCCCGAGTGCCATGATCTCAGATCTGAACTTATTATTGATTCATTATGATAGTATTGTTTTGGGTCTTATCTACAAGTTGTGTACACACGTTGTTGTCCGGAACCTATGGTCCCGAAATGACAGAAATCGGGGTAGCCGGAAGGGAAAGGCTTTGATGTGAGGATCACATGTGTTCACGGAGTGTTAATGCTTTGCTCCGGTGCTCTATTAAAAGGAGCACCTTAATTGCCAGTGGTTCCCTAGAAACCCCGCTGCAAACAGGCTGGCAGGACAAAAGATGTTGTGCAAGTTCTCATTGCGAGCACGTATGACTATATATGGAACACATGCCTAGGATTGTCTAGTACTTGGATGCTTTATCTTATTTATCTACAATTTCCCTATGTTTTGATTGCTATGTGAATTGTCTTGTCCATGCAACGCCCTTCCATCCATCCCTATGCCTACCGCACTCGAATCCCACTATTTACTGCTTTTGTTACTACTGTCTTTGCTTTGCTACTGCTATTACTTTACTATTCCTACTACAAAACTATTGCTACTGACAATCTGCTGTGAGCAAGATTGTTTCCAGGTGCAGCTGAATTGACAACTCAGTTGTTAAGGCTGATAAGTATTCTTTGGATCCCCTTGTGTCGAATCAATAAATTGGGTTTCACTTCCCTCGAAAATACTGCGATACACCCCCTATACTTGTGGGTCATCAAGACTATTTTCTGGCGCCATTGCCGGGGAGCATAACTTTATTTATCAAGTTCACTTGGATTCTCTATTGTTCGCTGCTATCCATCCATCATGGGTAAGTCTCGTGATGGCAAGGTTCCTATTTTACCATCCACTACAAGAAGAGGTACGGTTCTGAACACCTCTGCTGCTCTTGATTCACCGTCTGTTATAAGTAAGCTCGTTACACCACCACATACACATGCTACACACACTGCTACTACTGCTGAATCTGAAACCTCTGATGCTTATGATGCTGCTTCTACTATGCTTGATAAGAGTGGTTCATTAGGTCCTTTCCTAGATGCTACGATTGCTAGAACTATAGTTGGAAATACCGAAACTCCTAATGAAGACACTGCCACACCTGTTAGCTCACCTGAGAATTATGATGCTGGAGAAGATTATGTTGAGATGACTGGTGAGTTTATTGAAGAATGTAGGAGCACCCATGGTAGGAGCGCTGCTAAGAATCTCCTTGAGAGGCGTACTATTAGACCCAAATTATCTCCTGCTGCTAAGTTTGTTGCTTCTCCCATAAACATTATAGATGAAGAATATGATTTCTCTCTCGATCTATCTTACATAGCTATTGTCGAGAAAGAACCTTTTTGTGGGACTAAGAATGAAAGTGCGGTAGCACATATGAATGAACTTTCTACCATGAGTGGCTTGTTTTCTGATGATATTAAAATGCGTACTTACTTTGTTGATAAGATTTTCCCTTTTTCACTTAAAGGAGAAGCTAAAACTTGGTTTGGTAATTTACCTCCTGGATCTATTGATAGCCCTGAGTGCTTGTTTAATACTTTCCTGCAGAAATATTTTCCTCCTAGTGCTAGACATGCTGTTTTGCAGGAACTTTTTGATTTTAAACAGGGAGAAAAGAGGTATTGCCCGAATCTTGGACAAGGTTTTGTGCTTTGATTCATGCACAGGCTGGAAGTCCATTACCTAAGAATGAACTACTTGATATATTTTATAATGGACTAACCGAAGAATCTAGTACATACCTAGATAATTGTGTTGATTGTGTTTTCAGGAATAGGACTCCCAAGGAAGTTGAGGAATTAATGGCTAAAATATGTAAGAATTATGAAGATTGGACTCCTCCTAAACAAGTTATTCCTGAAGTAATTGTACCTAAACCATCTATTCCTGTGCCTATTCCAACATCAAAGAAGAGGAGAATTATTGAATTAAATGATGAAGTGATGAAGGAAGCTAAGAAATGTCTTAAGGAGAAGGGAATTAAAGTTGCAGATGTCAAGAATTTACCTCCTATAGAAGAATTATGTAAGCCTATTCCCTACTCACCCACTATTGAGATACACTCTCTCCAACACTTTGATGAAGGTGATATCCCTTACTTGAAACCTCCTGATCAATGCTTAGAAGAATTTGATATCTTTATTGTTAAGCAAGATAACTTTAATAAAAGGGTGCAAAATCATCTTATGGAAAACACTAGAGCTATTGTTGAGTTGAAAGATATTGTGGAAAGAACCTCTAATGATGTTAAAATGATTGTTAAACACTTTCAAATGGTTCAAACTCAAATAGATCAACTCGTTATAGTGCAAAACGACTTGCTAGTTAATGTTGCTAAAGAAAAACATGCTTATGAAATTAGAACTAGAAGTGGTGCTGCTACCCAGGATCCTCTATATCCTGAGGGGCATCCCAAAAGAATTGAGCAGGATTCTCAACAAGCTGAAAATAGTGGTTCTACTTGTAAGAAAGGGAAAAAGAAACATAAAACTGTTGTAGAACCCTATGAACCTGCTATAGATCCTAATAGTATATCTATCTCTGATGCTGAAACTGAAAGTGGTAATGAAGAAAATGAAGTTCCTAATGAAGAAAAAGTTGAAGAAGAACCTGAAAACCACACTAAGAATACTAAATACACTAAAGAAGATTTTGTTGCTAAGAAACATGGTAGTGAAAGAGAACCTTGGGTCCAAAAACCTATGCTTTTCCCTGATAAGAAACACAAGTCAAAGGAAGATGAACACTATAATAAGTTTTGTGAGTGGATGAAACCTTTATTCTTGCAAATTCCTTTGACTGATGCTATTAAATTGCCTCCTTACTCAAAGTATATGAAGGACATTGTCTCGAATAAAAGGAAGATCCCTAATGAAGAAATCTGTACTTTGCTTGCTAATTATTCCTTCAATGGTAAGGTTCCTAAGAAACTTGGAGACCCAGGGATTCCAACTATCCCTTGCTCTATTAAGAACAATTATGTTAGAACTGCTTTGTGTGATTTGGGAGCTGGAGTTAGTGTTATGCCTTTCTCTCTCTATAAGAGGCTTCAGCTTGAAAAATTGATACCAACTAATATATCTTTGCAAATGGCTGATAAGTCTACCACTATTCCTGTGGGTATATGTGAGGATGTACCTGTTCAGGTGGCTCACAATTGCTTGATATTAACTGATTTTGTTGTGCTTGAAATGCCTGAAGATGATAATATGTCTATTATTCTTGGGAGACCTTTTCTTAATACTGCAGGAGCTATTATTAATTGTAATTAAGGAAAGGTGACCTTCAATGTCAATGACAAGGAACATACTGTCTATTTCCCCAAGAAGATTAAAAGGACTTATGGATTAAATTCAATTGAACATGTTGAAGGCATTCAAGTTGGAGAAATATATTATCCCATACCAAAAGAAAAATTTGAAACTATTATGATTGGGACCATTGCTATCAAAGTTGAGTTAACATAATCATTAGTGGAATACAAATTTTTGTCTCATATGCAATTGTTTTGGTGGCAAGACTTGATCAACCTTGCTAACAAAAGGATTCCATTGAACAAAACAATGTTTTCATTATGATTATCTCCATTTATTTCTATCCTTTGTATTTTAGTTTTTGCTTTCGTTTAGTTTTCTCTGTGTTGTTAGTTTGCTTGCATGCTAGAACTTCTGTAGTTCTAGACTTGTTTTGTCCTTGCATCATGTTTCCAAAAAGAAAGAAAAAACTGTCTGTTAGAAAAATCATTCTTCTATTTCTGAAAAATGCTCAAAAATAAAGTGTCTCGAAAAATTCCAGAAAATTCATATTAAATTTTTACGTGAAAAAAGGGGCAGAGGAGTACCTGGTAGGTACCAGGGGGGCCCACCAGGCAGGCACACCACATGGTGGCGCGGCCAGACCTGGGTGGCGCCATGCCTTGGTGTGGGCCACCCCTGGCCCCCCACTACCTCTCTCTCCTGCCACTTTCTTCTCTCTCCCGAGTAAGCTCCAAATCATAGCTAAAAATCGTGTTCTTTCTATGCTTGCTCTCGATTTCTTCGATCTCCTTGCTCAGCCCTTCTTTCTTGCTGAAATTTGGAGCAATTCTTCCTTGGTATGTGACTCCTCCCCTTGTCCAAGTAGATTTATGTTTAGTGGATTGTATGTTGAGTATTTTGCTGCTATAGGTGACTGGTTATGAGAGCTTGTAAGCTTGTTTGATGCTTAGAGATATAGGTTTGATGCATGTTTAGGCCTCTTGCTAGTCCCTATGAGTAGAATCCTTCATTATGATTACTTTGCAATCACTTGTTTAATAGGTGTTTAAATTTCAGAACACCAAGCATGAACAACCACACTTTTGGAGAGATATTTGAGAGTGATGCACCTAGGAGGTCAAGGCCCTCAAGAACAGCCTCTCAAGCTAGGCCATCATATAATGAAGACCTCATTGCATCACATATTGGCAGTGAAAGAGATGATGGAGATGCTCACCCATCCTCTTTCCCTTGTTTTACTTTCTTGCAAGCTGTAGGTATTCTTGATGATTTCTTGCTACTGATTGAGAGGGTTGGTTTGACCTCTTATATGCAAGATGAGAGTGCACAATACGCTATGCTCACCAAAACTTTTGTTGAGAGCTTCTCATTTACTACACATCCTATCATTCTACTGTCTCATTTAAAATCTATGATATTCCCTTCACCATGCCTTTGGAGAGATTTTGCAGTATTGTAGGTGTGCGTATGACAGGGACCGTGAAGAAAATTCAAGGGCGGCCTGCTGATTTGTTGGAGCTTTACCAAGGGGTGACCAATGATGATGACCGCGTGGCGCAGCGCGGAAAGATAAGAAATATCCAAGTCCCTGCTCTTAGATACTTTGCATACTATCTTGCCACTAGTGTTTTGGGTAGGGAGAACACTAGTAATATCTCCAACGATCACTTAGCTTTCCTTGCTGCTGCGCTCAATAATGATACTCGGTACAATCTTGGCTCTCTTATTGCTCGCCGCCTAGCTGCTAGGGGGCCTATCTATGGGGGCATCGTTGCCTCGCGTGTAGTTGATGCATTAGATCTTTCTGTGGCTCCTGATGATGTTATGCTAGCACCACAGAGGCTCAACCTTGTTGCCATGAAAACTCATCACTTTGTCACTGCTACCTCTGATTTGAACAATCTGGTATATAGGATGCTTTTCACTGACGGGGATGAAAGGGAGATCCTTTTGCCCCAGCTTGCTTTGTTCAGTGTTGACAGGAGACCATGGTCACGCTCCAAGGAGGAGGTGGACGAGCAGCTTCGCTTGTTGTGTTTCCACGAGCAGCACCAGGAGGATGTGCCCTCCTATGATTATTCCGCACATTACGGAGGGATGTACTCTGGCTTGCACCAGGACGAGGGCACCTCCTCGTCGTACCCCGGTGACACTTCATCTTGGCCAGCCTGGGACTGATACCCACTTAGGCCAAAAGCCTAAGCTTGGGGGAGGTACGCCGACACCGCACTCATCTCCATATCATGATTGCGTCGGTTCTTTGTATATTCATGTTTTCGTTCTCTTTTTAGTTTTCGTTCTTCTTTGCTTTTGCTTTCTAAAAACACAAAAAGACCAAAAATATTTTTGTTGTTTCTCTTTGGTTTGCTTCTTCTTTTTGCTTTGGTTTGCTTGTTCCTTTTTGCTTTGTTTGAACTATTCGAAAAATCCAAAAAGATTTTGCTTTGCTTGTTTTTCTCTTTTGGTTCTTATTTAAAAATCGAAAACACCAAAAATATTTGTCGTTCTTCTTTGGTTTTTGTGAGTTGGCTCTGTGGTTGACAGTTCTCGATTGGATTATTGGTTTCATATTATTATTCAAGCCACACAAGTGAAGAGCAATAATGAGGATTAATGACAACTTGAGGCGTGGTAAGAGGCTGGTAATGAACTCTATTTGTTTTCATTTTTGTACGTATACTCATCATTGTGAGCTTGCTTAGTCCGTTCATGTATAGTGTATGTTATCTTTGGATATTTAGTAGTTCTTGCTTTCTTGTGATTAGCTCCAGCTCGCTAATAGTTTGTAGCATGTCTTATGAATGTTTGCTTGCATTACTCTATTCATAAATTGGTATGACACTATGGTATCCTCCTCTGAATGTTTCATTTGATCGACTTGGCACATGCTCATGCATGCACATGACTGTAATAATCAGTTAAGCCTTGACGAATTATTTTGCCTTGAGGAACTTGAATCATTTTCATGCCATGAGTAGTCTTGTTTTGTTGCAAGCATGATAATAACAGCTATTGCTCTCTCGTTTGTCGCTCCCTTACTTTTGCTAGCCTTCACTTCCACTGAGTGTCTTACTCATGTTTCCAATTCCCTAAACCAAATATTTCCAAAGTGTCCACCATACCTACCCATTAGCATCATTTGCTACTTCCGTGCATATTCAATATGCCTTGTTTTCTTCCGAATAAAATGTTTGCTTGTTATGAGAAAGTTAGTTAGTAAATCTCTCACGAACTTGATGGCACACTTTATTTTCCGCACTTAATAAACCTGAACCATTGTGAACTCTCCATGAAAGTTATATGCTTGCTAATTATAGGTCAGATTAGCGTAACTGTCGTCACGGGGAACGCTTTCAACACTTGTAAATATATACCCAGTTGATACCTTGCTCTTTTGTTTGCGGATGTCGTCGGTGTGAAATAAAAGGGGAGCTTGTAAGTCCAGGGAGTTATGTATGTGTGTTAGAGAAAGCCTGGTCATTGGTCTAATCCATGCTGACATGGTGGAAACCTGCAGCGTAACCATAATGATATCTATGAAGCATTCTTCTTATAAAAAAAGAGAGTTATAGCTACTGAGAAAAAGAAAAAAAAGAGATTTATGAAAAGAGGAAAGAGAGAAAAAAAGCACCATTTTCCCATGGTAAATAAGAAGATTGCTGAGATACTCATTGTCTGCTTGCCTTGTCATTTTGATATGGGGATTCTTCCGTATCATCGGGCAAGGGGTACCCCGTTGGCGGTTCTCAATGATACGCACATACTTACGATGACAAGAACTTACCGGTAACTAAAGTTGAGTAGCATGAGGAGCGGCCCTCGTACTCAAGGGACTTGGGATTTCCAGTTTATAGTCTGCCAAGCATATAACTCAGATTGGACCTCACTTTCACCTTAACCACATTAAAGATGCCTATGATAGGGGCAATGAGAGCTCAAAGCTAACAAGTACCATACTTTCAGCATTTGGAAGCCTTTCAAATTTTTCAAAACCTTTTTCTTCTACTTGTTGAGTCTCCACATATTCTTTGAGCACCTTATTGAGAGCATAGTTGTCATTCTTTATGTTTGTTTCATTACTTGATTATTTGTGTTATGACTTTGATGCTTGTATCCTTGATATCTTTACTTCTAGTCATCACTTGAACTTCAGAGGTGCCTTGACATTCATAATCAAAGGCAAGCGAGATACCACTCTATCATACCTTTCTATGAGCATTGTAATGTTGCTTATGTTTGTGCTTTATGCTACTTATTATTCTTGAGTTGGAATCTCTTCATAGCTTGCAATGACTATTGAGTAGACTCAGTTGCATACTCTTTATTATGAATTGTCTAAGTAATTGATCATATTGCTGAGAATATTTACATCATATGAAGCAAATGTGTTCGTGAAAGTTCTTTTATCGCACTCAGTTTTCAACTGAATTGCTTGAGGACAAGCAATAAGCTAAGCTTCGGGGAAGTTGTCCAAAACGTATCTACTTTCCCGAATACTTTTGCTATTGTTTCTCCTCTATACTTGTGTGATTTGGATGCAACTAATGCGAACTGACGCTATTTTCAGCAGAATTGCCTTGGTGTCTACTTTTTGTGCAGAAAATCATCTATTAGGAAAAATCCTGAAAAATATGCCAAAAATCCTATTTCACCCGAAGACTCCATGAGCCAGAATACGAAACGGAGAAGAGCCCTGGGGTGGCCACACCACTGGCCGGCAGGCTGCCAGCCAGCGCCAGGTGGTGGGCCCCCTAGGCACCCCTTCGGCCTCTCTCTTTGCCTATAAGGAGCCTTCTAACCTAAAAACTTGGGGGTCGTTTTTCCGTAGGAGTTCATTCACGCCACCACCGATTCCACAACAAGCACTAAACTCCGTTCCGGCACCTCAGACGGGAATTGGAGGAGATCATCGCCATCATCATCACCATCGCTTCTCCATCGACCATCCATGTTTCTCCCATCTATGAGTGAGTAATCCCTTGCTGTAGGCTATGGGTATGGTAGGGATTGGATGAGATCGTTCATGTAATGGCATCAGATTGTTAGGGCATAGTGCCTAGTCTCTCTATTAGTGCTTTATGACTTTGTTGCAACTTTGTTGTGCTTAATGCTTGTCATTAGGGCCCAAGTGCCTTGATCTCAGATCTGAACTTATTATTGATTCATTATGATAGTATTGTTTTGGGTCTTATCTACAAGTTGTGTACACACGTCGTTGTCCGGAACCTATGGTCCCGGCGATGTAAATCGGGTAGCCGGAAGGGAAAGGCTTTGATGTGAGGATCACATGTGTTCACGGAGTGTTAATGCTTTGGTTGCTCTATTAAAAGGAGCACCTTAATTGCCAAGAGTTCCTAGAGGCCTCGCTGCAAACGGGCTGGCAGGACAAAAGATGTTGTGCAAGTTCTCATTGCGAGCACGTATGACTATATATGGAACACATGCCTAGGATTGTCTAGTACTTGGATGCTTTATCTTATTTATCTACAATTGCCCTATGTTCTGATTGCTATGTGAATTGTCTTGTCCATGCAACGCCCGTCCATCCATCCCTATGCCTACCGCACTCGAATCCCACTGTTTACTCCTTTTCTTACTACTGTCTTTGCTTTGCTACTGTTGTTACTTTACTATTCCTACTACAAAACTGTTACTACTGACAAACTTCTGTGAGCAAGATTGTTTCTAGGTGCAGCTCAATTGACAACTCAGTTGTTAAGGCTAATAAGTATTCTTTGGCTCCCCTTGTGTCGAATCAATAAATTGGGTTTCACTTCCCTCGAAAATACTGCGATACACCCCCTATACTTGTGGGTCATCAGTCCTTAATGAACTTGTACTTCCACCGACCGCTCGAGCACCTCACTCTTACGAGACCTATCATTAGATCAGCCATTCGTAGTACTTCTTATCTTATCTTTTATCTTGTCTCTTATCCTATATAACTAAATAGTTCATCCCCACTAACTTATCCTATATAACTAAGAAGTTCACCCCCACTAAAACAATGTTTGAATGTGATTTCTTGTTCTGACCAGTGGAGATACTTGGGTGTGGCTGGTGGCGCCATCTCTGCCATGTTGATTTGTCTTGTAATCAGCTTCTGGATCCTATTGGATGGGCGTCCTTTCTAAATCATTGACATTGCTCCCTTGGACCTAGGGTATTCATTTTCTTGATTTGTTGTATTTTGTGGTTGTCCTGTTGGTGGGTGTACCGGCGGTGGCTGTGGTGCGCCGATGGCTAACGTGCCGGGCGTAGTGGTGTATCCTCAGCTTGCTGCTTTGGTTGCCTTTGCATTGCATAGCTCTTGCATTTTTAGAAATGTCCGGCAATCCTTCATGAGATGATTGGATAGCCTTTTACCCGTTGAGTCGATGTAAAAGTGCATATTATAGGGTCCCTCCAGCATTTGCATTGCGAACATTGGTGGGTCTTTTGCTCTTGGCTGATGTCGCTATGTTGGTTCGCTTCCTCCGATGTCGTCCCTGCTGTTGCGGTGCCTGCCGTTGTAATCGTTGTTTCTATGGTTATCCTCTCCCAAAAAAACTAGCTGCAACATAGCTTGGTCCCCCATGTCCGTCATTGTTCCTTCATCTTCTATCACTGTTGCGTCTGTCCCTGTCTTCTTCGGGTGAGCATGTTCGCTTGTTGTGTACTGCGTCCGCTCCATCAGCCCAGCGATTTGCTATATCCATCAGCTATGAAATTGTTTTGGGCTTGACTCGTCCTAGTTCTTCTATGAATTCTTGACAGTAGAGGCCGTTGTTGAAGGCGTCAATTGCCCTTTCATCGGATATGGCCTCAGCTGAGTTCTTGATGATATTCCATCGCTGAATGAAGGCTCTTATTGATCCTCCAGGTTTCTGTTTGCACGCCCACAATGGCTCCAGAGGTGCGGATCATTTGAATGTGGAGTGAAAATGTAGGATGAATTTACCTTCAAGGTCGCTCCAGCTGCTGATGGAATCTTCGGGTAGTTGTCTGAGCCATGACCGTGCCGTGCCGGTTAAGTGTAGTTGCAGGCTCTACATTGGGGTGGCCGTGGAGCCACCCTGTAACTTAACAGTGGCCAAATAATCTACTAACAAAGCTTCAGGTTCTTGTAGGCCATCGTACTTCTAGAAGTCATGCGGATGTTTAAAATTCTTCGATACTAGGGTCTTAAGAACCCGCTGGGTAAAGCAGCTGACTCTGCATAACTGATAGTCATCTTCACTATCATCGTTGTAGTATCTTCGGATGCGGCTCTCATCCCTTGATTCGTCGTTCCTATGCTATGTGGGATCGTTGCTTGCGCTGTTTCATGGCTCAAAACCTGAGAAGTGCACCCGATGTGGTGACCGAGATTGTTGGGTGTGCCCCACCTGCTGAGGGCTGCTGCGACATCATGGGGATCTATCGGGTTGATGTGTTATTCCATGTTCTGCTTATGCAAGAGATGCTCCCACCATGCCGAGGTTCATTAGAGCATAATGATGGAGAGCCGCACGGGGATCGTCGGGTGTAGGTTGAGTTGTAAGTAGATAGGTTCATGCAGCTACGATTGCAGCTTGGGCTGTTTTTGCTTTGATGTGTCATATGGATCTACTGACATAAACGATAGATCAAGATCTCGAGTTAATTTGTTTTTTCAGCTCCGAGGATGTTCTGCAGCCATGATGTTCCCCTTCTTGGCGGTGCTCCCTCGGTTACGCTTCCTGATCCTTGGGTAGAGCTTAGCTGCACCCGCCATAGGCTGGATTTGTCGGCTAGCCTTTTTCTTTCGTCGAGTTGCCTCTGCATCCTTAGGAGATCCCTTTTCTTGCGATGAAGCAAATATTGGAGGCTAGTAGATCTTCGCATGTGGCCTTAGTTGTCATTGGAACTACACCTGAAATTGCTTCCCTTGCTTTTTGCCATGCTTCGGCTGGTAGTCGTAGAGTTTGCCTCTCGCCTTTGCGTGGTTCTCCTCCTCCTGGGATTATGCGGTTGTTTATTGGGTCTCCTTCGTTTTCGTGATTTCCTTCATTGATGTGATTTCCTGCATTGTCATCTGACAAAATATCATCGGGGTTAAGAATAGGGTTACCGTTACAGTCGCATTATGTTGAAGCGTCCCCGATGATCACGCACACTTGGTGGCGTGTTATATATGAACTAGTGACGTCATTATCGGATCCAGGGGATACACTGTTTTGGGGATCGGTTGAGTCCAGCAATTCTTGTTCTGGATAGATTCCGGCCATCCTAATTCCGATGTCGATGCTTTCGCTGCTTTCTTCGAGTTCTGTGCTTACCAGGTTTGATCCACGTGGTGGAGTTAGCTGAGAGCCTGACCCGAGGGACAGACCATCATAAAGACCATCAAGATCCCCTAGATCTACTATGTTTTCATTGTTTCCTTCATCTTTCTCTGCCTAGAGTATAGCTTGTCGGATGATCTGATAGATTATGTAGGCATCGCCGTAGGCGCGGATTTTTTTCAATCGACGGTCCTGATGGAGCCGAGAGGAGCGATTCTTCAGGATCCTCCACTTGAAAGTGGAAACTTCCGATGATGAGGTAAGATCTGCCGTTGAAGTCGGTGGGTACCGAAACAAGGGTGGGCGGGCATGGAGCCGCTTCCGTTGGATTGCTTCTTGATGAAAAGGGGTCCGCCGAATCAATGACTCCAGCATTCAGGTTTCCCACAAACGGTGCCAATTGACGAGGAGTAACCTCGGCAATGCCCATAGTTATGGACTTAGGGTTTCATAGAAAAGAGAACACTGGGGATTTCGTCGGATGTCAGGCAAACAAGGGAGTTGAAGTTGCCTGATTATCAGTGGATAATGTTATTATAGATTGCTTGGGAGTTTTTTCGATACCTCTCCGTTGGCTTCTCCTAGCCTATATATAATAGGCCAGGTCCCAAAGCCGTATACGGATAGGTTACATATTTATGATTACAACACCAACACAACGTCGGTTCCTATTTATCTAATACAACTAAGGATTCTATCAGATGCTTCTTGGGCCTTCATCTTTGAGTCTTCATGGGTCGTGAGCCTTTATACAGGGTAACAAAACATAAGCACCCAAGTAATCATACCTATGTCACCAGGTAATGATACATGCTAAAAGAATAAGTTCCTTGGAAGCAATAGTATGTCCACAATGTATCTCTGCCGGGAATTTTGGTTTTCAATGCTCTCATACCTATAATGAATCTTTAGTGTCCTATGATAACGGTGATGCTACTAGTGAAGTTTTAGAGTATGTTCTTTATGAATGTTCCCATGAGCTGCTTAAAAAAATCAAAGTACTTATGATGAGTGATGATAGCTTTCATTTAACACTGGCTTATGAAAGAATTCACTATATTGTTAACTGTTTCCAAGAACGTCTTAGTGATAATGCACTGATGGCAACAAACGTGGCAAATTTTAGTTGGGACTCCAAGTGCAGAGTGTTGTAGCAAACTTATTTTTCCCACAAAGGGTGACTCGAGAGTTTATATCAAACTCTCGGGGAATTGGTTATGGAAGGATGTTTGTCTTCTCCTCTTCAAGTAACCTGTAAAGCAAAATAATTTGTCTTGTGTCCCCAACTCCACCAAGTGGTTGTCAAGCACAAGGTTTCATATTAATAATATGAAATAAAATAAATTGTAAACTTAAATAAAAGCAGTAAATAAAGTAAAGTAATGCGAACTAGATGATATGGAAGATAGTAGAGTTGTTTTGAGGTTTTTATGGATGATTGCAAGTAGAGAAAGTATTTTTGTATTTTCGAAATAATAAATTATAGAAATTATAAAGGATAGTAGATGCAATGGAAAGGTGTTTCTTATGATAAAAATCAGACCGGGGTTTATGGGTTCACTTGTCTACTCTCTTTTTAGGTTATAGTGATCACAAAACAATTTATCAATGATAAAGATTCATGGAAATTCTATAAGTGCTTGATAAAAGGAATTAATATGGGCATCACATTCTAATATTGAGATGGAATACATCTCTCTCTCTTATACTCCTCAAGAAAGGGAAATCTCCATGCAATCTTGATTTAAGAACAAATCAGAGTATAGCTTTAAGCAATATTATATGACGTTTGAAATACAAATATGCTACCTTGATTTAACAAGGTCATCACACTGTCACGTGATAACTATAGCACATGATTTCACTTTACCCCTAGTGAGGCAGCAAAAGAAAGGTAAAAACCAAAGTAGATCTTGAATATTATGTGTCACAGTTCAATCTCCACCCCCATACTACTCCATCTAACACACACTTCTTCCCATACAAGTTCTTGCATACAAGTTGGATCAAAACAAGCAATGAAGAATGGGTTGCATGATATGCATCTATTAAAACATCTTACACAAAATAGATTTCAATCTCAAATATCAAATCATAGAACAAATATCCACCACATAGGAATTACAAATATGACCATAATCATGTTGGGCGGCTCATATGGTACTAGATCTATGGAGAACAAGAGATAAATAGATCAAGCTACTGCCACAAACCCATAGCCCGTAGGTAAACTACTCCCTCTTTATCATGGTGATGAAGCTGGAGATGTTGGAGAGGGTGGAGATCTCCCCGGAGGTGGCTTAGGCAAAGTTTCCCCCTCCAATCTTCACTGAATCTGGTGCTTTTTTGTCTCTAGTGGCTCTTGTCACTTCCCGTCGCTTCTATTTTGAGGACACCCAGGGGGTCCTTATATAGGGTTTTTAGGTCAAGAGAACTTCGTGGGCGAATGAATCAAGGTGATCGGACAGTGAAGGAGGGAAAGAGCATGGGTGGCACGCCCACCAGGCCTGGGGGCGCCCCCTAGGCTCTTTTGGCCCTGCTGGCCTTCCTGGTGAGATTCGAGTGCTCCATATGCTTCTTGTGGATAAATACTGGCATTCCCAAAAGTGCAGGTCCATTTGACTTTGTATAGGTCCTGAAACATCAAAAACATTGAAAACAGGGTTTTTTCTGCCCTGTAGGGTTATAACCAAAATAAAGGGGATCAGTGGTAAATCCCCAAAAATAATATAAAATAGGGATATAACATTATATATGATGCAAATATGTGGGAAAACATGTTAACAAACTACAAATTTCATGTATGCATTTTACATGCATCAACATCTCCAAGCTTAACCTACGCTCATCCTCGAGCATGAAGGTGATAAAACTAAACATGGCATTTGGAGTTTGTTACCTTTGCTTCCTTCATTATCATGTAGAGTTCATAGGCTCAATTCCTTTCAATGAAACATAATATACAAGTGTACTATCAAGTTGTATCTTTTACACATCCATAAATATGCTAAACAATAAGTGATGGTGTGATAAAACAAATGATGAACAAAATAAACCTTCAAACACACTTTGATGAACCTATAGAATAAGAGACTCTTTTCATTATTGGAATTGGTTTTCATGCCTTTATTTCTGGGCTACTTCTTAGTTTCATGCCCTTGACTAGAAGACTCACTTCTTAGTTTTATGTCTTCCCTTGAGGGTGTTTTGCATCCCATACCGAAAGTAAAAATTGAATACATATGTTAATCCTCCATAAAGAATAAAAAATAGAATTTTGAGCTATGCAATTCATGTCAACAATACTAACAAGGATGTTCCTAGTAGCTTTTTATTTTCACTTGATTTTAAAGCATCGTATGGTTTATGTGTTAAACATCTTACAAGTTGATTGTTTCGTGCACCTAGTCTATGACCTTGCACTCCTCATGCTACTCAACTTAGGCCAATATACTCATGTCGGTCTTGTGAAACCACATCACTAAAGTACTTCTTGCCCCTGTGTAGCTATATGCCCCCCTTTTTGCCATGCCTGTCATGGTTTAGCTAACAACCACTAATAAGATGTGAAGCACAAAATTTTCTATAGTGGTATCACCCTAAACCTTACTTTATTATGAGCTTTAAAATACATGAAAAAGGGTGTTTTAAGAGTGTTTGGAGGATTAACATACATACTATACTTGAAAGTAGCTTTTTCTACAAGTAGGTGGGTATGCCTAGTCTAGTTTTAAGGGTCTTGGAATAAGTCTTAGCTTGTGCAGAAAAGGCTTAGCAAAAAGAGATCTAAGGAGTGTGCCATCTAGTTCATAATGTCAACATTTATTTTCTCACCTTATTTCTTAATGTTGACCATAAATATGAACAAGCAAAGGATACAATTTAATAGGCATAAAACAGACCATGCTTCATATAAAACACTTGAGCTTAAGAACTAGACACAACACGAATTTCAGCTTTTGTTTTTATCTCCCCTTTTCATTTGTTCCATGGCATTCTTTTTCAGTTTTAATCTCATCAAGGTAGAGTTTATTTTCAGTAGATAATCATAAGCATTTATAATAGCGATTTCTATTTTCGTACCCTCAGTTCGTTAGTTGTACTCAGTTTTCCCCAGCCGCTTAGTTTTTCCTCACTTTTGGCCATCTCCTTATCGGAAACTCTCACATGGTCTGAAACTCGCCGTCCGCCAGCCTTGTCATTACATGCTGACAAGTGGGGTCGCGTTCAGTCGGGTCCCATAGTCTACCCTTGCCATTACATGCTGACGAGTAAGGTCGCGTTCTGTCGGGTCCCGTAGTTTTCCCTTGCCGTTACATGCTGACAGGTGGGGCCGCATTCAGTTGATTCCCGTAGTGGCCACCTCTCTCAACTTATCCAGATCAGCATCGGACCCACAGCTTATCCACGTGAGCACCGGACCCGCAGCTTATCCACGTGATCTCCGGACCCACAGCTTACCTTTGCAAGATGGGACCCCGAGCCAGCCCCGCGTCTGTGCCCATGCCATTGCTTTATTTTCATATAGTTAAATGTAATGTAATTACAAAAATTATACACCTTTGAACTCTTTTAAATCGTACTTAGGACATGATAATGTTGTGCTAATAAAATCCTAATCATTTATCATTTCCATGGAGTGAAATATAATGCATAAACTTGCGTATACAAAAATTATACACCTTTGAACTCTTTGAAATCGCACTTAATATGTGATAATAACGTGCTAAGAAAATCTTGAGAGATTGTCATTTTCATAGAAAGCAATGTAATGCACAAACTTGCATATGCAAAAATTATAAACATTTGAACACTTTTAAATCGCACTTAATACATGATAATGATGTGCTAACAAAATTTTGAGAGATTATTATTTTCTCCCCCATTTTCGTAGAGTGGAATGTAATGCATAAACTTGCATATACGAAGTTTATACACCTTTGAACTCTTTGAAATTGCACTTAATACGTGATAATGTTGTGCTAAGAAAATCTTGAGAGATTATCATTTCCATGGAGTGAAATATAATGCATAAACTTGCGTATACAAAAATTATACACCTTTGAACTCTTTGAAATCGCACTTAATAAGTGATAATGTTGTGCTAAGAAAATCTTGAGAGATTATCATTTTCATAGAGTGGAATGTAATGCACAAATTATACACCTTCGAACATGTTCCCTTCAAATTATATTCAAGTTCATTGTTTATGGAGTTAAAGTACCGATGGCATACTCGTTATTTTGCATGGATAGAGGGGTTCCCCTGACAGATATAGGGGTTATCCTGTCTGCTAGATCATAGAGGATCAATGGTTGGTGGGCACGATCCGTGTGACAACTGTCTCGACCAATCAGAGCGTAGCAGCAAAGATGAGCATAGGTGCGAGAGATGGATACAAAGAGAGGGGAAAACTGAGTAGCACTTAAGAACCAAGGGCAAAACTGCGTAGAACTTAAAAACTAAGGGCAAGACTGACAAAGGGATTCAAATAGAAAATAGGAAAGGATTTAAAAAATGGAAAATGCATCTTTTATACAATAAAATACATCTTGGCATACATCAAACTATTTGGAATTCAAATATACAGCAGTTTGACAATTATTGCCTCATTCAAACAAACTATTTTTTGGGGAGGGATGTTTTGGGAAGAGGCTTGAGTAGAAAGCCATGAACCTTCATAGATAGTAGGTGATTTGAGTAGTGGTGATTTAGGCTAAAACTTGGTTTATATACATTTCTTATGGTGGCAGGTCACATAATAAGACTCCCTGGGTAGATGTCACTGTGTTTTGCTCTTTTCGAATTTGTTGTGCATAAAATGACTCAATTATCTAGCTAAAACCTATTCGTTGACTCTCTGTTGACCAGCCACCAGAGGGTAAAACTGAGTATATTGCACACGGCAGTGTTAGTACTGGAGGGCAAAATTGAGTACAACCAAACTGCCAGTGTTACACTCGAGGGCAAAAGTGAGTACAACTGAATCGCCAGGGTTAGACATGAGGGAAAAAACGTGACTCATGGTACACGTGCGTGCATGGTGCATGAAGCGTGCACGCGGTGCACGGTAGTGCAACGAAACGTCGCTACCCTTCTCCTTTAATAGAGGCCTCCCCACTCTCACTCATCACTCACTCTCTCACTCAACCGTCTCCACTGTCCCATCACCTTCTGCAAACCCCCAAGAAAACCCCAACCACATCGGTGATGGAGAAGAACGGTGCGGTGGCCATCGGCGCCTCCTAGGCCACCGGCGAGGAGGCCCCCGTCCCTGTACAGGCCCCCGTCGTCGTCCCCGCATCCGCCGTAGCCGCCGGCGAGGAGGCCCCCGCCGGTCTCGGGCAGATCCCGCTCGGCTGGGACCCCTACGAGGAGGTTGTCTACATAAGGCTGGAGAACCCCTACGACACCAGCATCGCCGACCCATGGTCGGAGGTAACCAGGGTTTTCTCCCCTTCCCTTGGTCTTCCCCAGTTCCCATCGTTGGATGCTAGATCGTATGTTATTATGGCTCGGCTGTTCGTATTTTTACAGTAGCTAATACTCTTGTGTTAGATCTCATATTTCGATGAATCCCCTGTTCGTATTTGAACCCCCCTATTCGTAGCTGGGATCAGTATTCAATTTGGTCTGAGATTTGGGGAATAATCAGGAGATCTCAATCGGTTAATTTATGCAAATAATCAATCCCGATAATCAAAGTATCTTAATCATGTCCTTATTGCACTCTACTTTTTTTCCAATAGGAGGATAGCAGCGATGTCCACAGCGACGACAAGTCCAAGGACACCAAGACTCGTCATGTGCTGAGGAGGCTGAAGTCCAGCCAGTACAACAACTTCTTCGCCGGCGATGTGTACAGGTGCCCCTTCTGCCCCACCAGGAGGCTCCGCGCCACGGACTTCAACTCCCTCGTGAAGCATGCCGAGGACGTGAGGACCTGCGGCGAGTCTATGAACATCCACGGCTTCATAGCCAAGCACCAGGCGCTCGGTCTTCACCTCCGCAACCTCCAAAAGGTGGCTATCAAGGAGGGTCACATGCCCCCGATCAAGCCCAAGGCGCCCAAGGTCAAGGGATTGGGCAGCAAGAAGTGGAGGAGACACCAGAGGGAGGAGGTGGAGGCCCTCCTGGCAGAGGCCATGAGGGGCCACTGATATGCTGCTGCTGTAAAGCAGCTTCTTTTGTCTTGTCTATGTTGAACTTGTCAGCTACTGCTGAGCAGCCTAATTGTCGAACCTCGTTAAGTACCATACTATATAACCTATATTAGCTGATTTATCTACATCTGCTCTGTTTACTGAATTTATTTATGGTGCTGGTTAGTTTTGCCACTCTAGATTTGCTACCAGATTGGGGAAAACAAGGGAAAAAGGAACAATGAATGAAGAGAGAAGCTGCTCTCGATTTGCTACCTTTTTGGGCAAAAAAACACAACTGCTAGCGAGAGAGAGGGGACAAAGCGCTCATAAAAAGGCCAATCATAAAAATAACAAAAAAAAATTCAATTTAGGCGACAGGACACACGTAACCACCAAACGCGCCCCACATGGTCCCACACCAAGTCCCCCATAATCAGCGAGAGATGGATGGCTGGTCTGTTGTGTATCATGGCCCCACCTATCAGCATGTAACGATCGAGGTGACGTAACATAACGCTCAACGCATGATCTGCCCCAACACGGTCCCACCGGTTAGCATGTAACGGTCAAGCCTTTGACCTGACGGCATCCCCCTGTCCAAGCGCATGTGAGGGTTTCAGAATGGAGGGAGGGCAAAAGTGAGGAAAAACTAAGCGGTCGGGGAAAACTGAGTATAACTAATGAACCAGGGGAACAAAAATAGAAATACCTTTATAATAATGGTGGTGGTGGTCTTTCTAATGCAAAACAAAAAGTAAAATGATAAAACAGACGCTCCAAGTTTCTACGATAGTTCTATGTTGCTCAAAAAATAAAGTTTAGAGGTTTGGAAACCGAGAGTTGAGTTGGTCCAGTGGGGTGACTTGTAAATACCCAAGCTTATGGTTTGCACCATCCTTGGATTTCTCTTGGTGTGGTGTTCCTCTATTCCCTGTCAAAAAACTTCAACACAAAAAACCTTTTCTCCCATCTATTTTCTGAGAGATGACATTAGTGGCACAAGAATATAATAGTTGCTTCATATATATCAAAGACAAAATTCTTTATAAATGTTACAGAAAGCACACAATGTTCATACATATCCCTAGCATATAATATGACTCATATAAGTCATTTTAAGACACTTGGGAATGATTAAAACAAAACATGGCAGAAACTGTCCAGATTTTCAGCAACAGTAAAAATATTTTTTCGTCCACTTAGACATGTGAGGAACTTTAGCCAAAAAAAAATTCATACATAAGATGAAAAAATTTAAATTTTATATGAATCTGAGCGCAATCAGAGTTACAGAAAAAATTAGAAAATTCACGCACAAAAAACTGTTCTGTAGAAATTTGCTACTCCATATGTTTAGCAACTTTTAAAACATCCAAAATGGGTTCCACTTGGTACTTTATGAAAAACTTCATAAATGAAACCAAAACAAAACTCTCTTGCTACAGCAATAGTTCAAAACAAAAATCTAAAAGAAAAAATAACTGGGTTGCCTCCCGCAAAGCGCTTCCTTTATAGCCATATAGCTAGGTTTTACTTACTTGGTTTAGGTCATGTGGAACTCATGGAATAGCTTGTGATTTTTAGCTATCTCCTTCGTCCTTGGAAAGTGTTCCATACATTATACCAAGGTCCCATGGTGTTCTCATGCCAATCAAATAAATAATAGAATAGGAACATGGTATAGAGCAAGATAAAACATAAAAGTGATAATAACGAAGTCTAACTTTCTTCCTATGCATAGGGCTTTTATATTTGAATAAGGTACAACAAACAAGATTATACCTATGCATATTAAAGTAGGTGAATGAGTTTAGAATTATTATCAACATAAGGAGGGAATTGACAACCTCCTCTTTCATAGTAGTTGCAAGTACTAGAAGTAAATTTAGCAATATGACCATTGGAAGCATGCAAGTTTGTAAAGTTTGTTTTATGAAGATGATTATTATAATTTTTATGGTATTCATTAGCATGCTTTCCTCTTTCAAAATAGTTGCTAGTAATCTTTGCATATTAAGATTATGGTTACAATGATGATTTTCAACATAAGGTAATTACAAACCATATATATAGTTTCTAGCAAGTGCAAACTTCTCTTCTATGGTTAACATAGGAGAGTTCAAGAATGATATAGGACTCTTAGTCATAAGGGTATCATCATAGGCAGCACGTTCATGATTTATATCTTTATTTTTTATACATGGATGGTTATCAAGAAGCATAGGACCATCATCTAAAGCATTTTCATATATCATGTCCAAACAAAATTCATCATTATCATCACTAATTTTAGTAGTAGAATTATTATAAGACAAAGGTGCATAATTAATTCCATCATAATAGGAAGGGTTCTCATAAATAACCATTTGAGTTTCAACTCCGTCACAAGAAGTGTATGGATTTTTAGTTGGACAATTATCATAGCATGGGTTATCATAGATGACAAAGGAGTTTTGAGTTTGAGTGTTACTATCATTTGTTGATGGTGAAGGTGGAATATCCCACTCTTCCCCAAGCTTGGATTGGATTATCTCTACTTCATTTTCTTCTTCATGCACTTGTTCTTCCAACTTTTGTTTTCATCATATTTTTCTTGCAATATATTAGTACTTTCCATGGCAGCAAGAGTTCTTTCATTATATTTAATAACATAAGCATTATCACTAAATTCTTTAATACAAATTTGGAGGATAATATATATGTGTTCTTTCATTACCCGAGCAACATGTCTAGTTTCAAAATTTTGATTTATAAGAGAGTCTAGCTCATGGGCTCCAACATAGGCAATATATTTCTCAACTTGTTCTATATCATGGCATAAAAATTTACACTCTTGATAAGAAGCAATAATAGGATCACTATTATGCTTACATTGATAGTGGGAGTGTTTAGTCTTTTTAGTGCAACAATTTATATCATGTGATTCACAAAAGTCAATAGCAAATTGATTGAGATCTGTAAGCAATTCATCCATTCTATTTCCTTCTTCGGTTGATCTATATTCATAGTAGGCCTTCAACATTTTGAAATGACCTATAGGTATGTGGATTCCAAGTTTCTCCATATTTTAGCATGCATATTTAGAGGTTATACTAATTTTTATGTGTTTTTGTGTTTTAAGGAAAACTTAAAAAGACTAAAAACAAGACAAAATAAAATACTTTAAAAACTCTAAAAGGAGAAGAAAAGGCGCACATTGGTGCAACCTCCCCAAGCTTGGGTTGTTGCACAAGATGATGAAGATGACGACGCCAGAAAATAAGAAGTTGTCGTGGGAGTTACCTTGCTCTTCAAACTTGATGAGGATGCAGTTCTGATGTACCTTCGCCAATTCCTCGGCAACTGCACTAGAAAATAGTCTTGATGGTAAGAAACATGGCCCTTTTTTGTTGGTTCTCCAAGTGTAGAGTGATGTAGTAAGCTTCTTTCCCCCACAAGGGTGACTTGAGGGTTTATATCGAACTCTCGGGGAATTGGTTATGGAAGGATGTTTGTCTTCTCCTCTTCAAGCAACCTGTAAAGCAAAATAATTTGTCTTGTGTCGCCAACTCCACCAAGTGGTTGTCAAGCACAAGGTTTTGTATTAGTAATATGAAATAAAATAAAATGTAAACTGAACTAAAAGCAGTAAATAAAGTAAAGTAATGCGAACTAGATGATATGGAAGATAGTAGAGTTGTTTTGGGGGTTTTATGGGTGATTGCAAGTAGAGAAATTATTTTTATATTTTTGAAATAATAAATTGTAGAAATTATAAAGGATAGTATATGCAATGGAAATGTGTTTCTTATGATAAAAATCGGACCGGGGTTCATGGGTTCATTTGTCTACTCTCTTTTTAGGTTGTAGTGATCACAAAACAATTCATCAATGATAAAGATTCATGGAAATTCTATAAGTGCTTGATAAAAGGAATTAATATGGGTATCACATTCTAATATTGAGATGTAATACATCTCTCTCCTATACTCCTCAAGAAAGGGAAATCTCCATGCAATCTTGATTTAAGAACAAATCAAAGTATAGCTTTAAGCAATATTATATGATGTTTGGAATACAAATATGCTACCTTGATTTAACAAGGTCATCACACTATCACGTGATAACTATAGCACATGATTTCATTTTACCCCTAGTGAGGCAGCAAAAGAAAGGTAAAAAACAAAGTAGATCTTGTATATTTTGTGTCACAATTCAATCTTCACCCCCATGCTACTCCATCTAACACACACTTCTCCCCATACAAGTTCTTGCATACAAGTTGGATCAAAACAAGCAATGAATAACAGGGTGCATGATATGCATCTATTAAAACATCTTACACAAAATAGATTCCAATCTCAAATATCAAATCATAGAACAAAGTTCCACCACATATGAATTACAAATATGATCATAATCATGTTGGGCAGATCATATGGTACTAGATCTATCAAGAACAAGAGAGAAATAGATCAAGCTACTTCCACAAACCCATAACCCAGAGGTAGACTACTCCCTCTTCCGCATGGGGATGAAGCTAGAGATGTTGGAGAGGGTGGAGATCTCCCCGGAGGTGGCTCCGGTGGAGTTTCCCCCTCCAATCTTCACTGGATCTAGTGGTGTTCTTGTCTCTGGTGGCTCTCGATGCTTCCCGTCACTTCCGTTTTGAGGACGTCCCAGGGGGTCCTTATATAGGATTTTTAGGTCAAGAGAACTCCATGGGCGAAAGAATCAAGGTGATCGGACAGTCAAGGAGGGAAAGAGCATGGGTGGTGCACCCACCAGGCCTGGGCGCACCCCCTGGGCTCTTTTGGCCCTCCTGGCCTTCATGGTGAGATTCGAGTGCTCCATATGCTTCTCGTGGATAAATACTGGCATTCGCAAAAGTGCACGTCCATTTGACTTCGTATAGGTCCTGAAACATCAAAAACATTGAAAACAGGGTTTTTCTGCCCTGCAGGGTTATAACCAAAATAAAGGGGATCATTGGTAAATCTCCCAAAATAATATAAAATGGGGATATAACATTATATATGATGAAAATATGTGGGAAAACATGTTAACAAATTACAAAGTTCATGTATGCATTTTATATGCATCA
Source organism: Avena insularis (assembly GCA_023614405.1). Lineage (NCBI taxonomy): Eukaryota > Viridiplantae > Streptophyta > Magnoliopsida > Poales > Poaceae > Avena > Avena insularis. The sequence goes on along the minus strand of CM042689.1, from coordinate 393,736,120 downwards.
TGCACTTGTAGTGAAAAGTAAGGAGCGATGTAAAACCATAGTTCCTGAAACTAACCATTTGCAGGAAGCACAAGATGAATTTATGGAAGAATAGGAATATGAAGAGGAGTAGGAATCGAGTGATAATTCACTCATACTCTCCACTTCTAACTTCAATCTTATAATTGATACTAATATGTAGGGACCAAAAGAGCACATTACGGATGGAACATTTGTCGATGATGCTTCTTTTTGTGACTGGATTTATAACTATAGAACTGGTGAACTTGCTAGCAAGGGTGATGAACTAGAGGAAAGAGACACTTTTGAGTTCTTCCCTAATACAAAAGAAAAGTACTATGAAGTGTTACCACATAATAGTGCAACCAATGAAGAGTAATATGAATTATAACCCTATGATAGTGACAAAGGTAAAATATTTGAGTTTATATGTAAATCTTTAATCCTCTTATTGAAGCTATCTTGGGAGGCATGATCACCACGCTTGGTGTGTCCATATTCACTTGAAACAGCAACCTATTTATTTACAAGATTCTGATGCACCACAAGCGGGTACGACTTTGACCGAACTGTGAGAGTAAGTGCTCCAAACCTTTGTGGGAGGTAAGATGAATAGTTCTCTAATTTATACCTATTGAAATGATATTGGAGCAAATAAAGTCTGGCTACTTGGTTTTAAGAAAGCTCTTCCCGGGAGGCAACCCAGAAGTTCGTAGGTGTCCTTCTTAGTTTTTGTATCTTCACTTTACTTGTATTCATGTTGCATTGGCACTAGTATCTTTGCATGATTTGAAGGGAATATGCCCGGGAGGCAATAATAAAGTTGTTATTATCTTATTCCAAGTATATGATAGATGCTTATTTTTCATGCTATAATTGTGTTATTCGGAAACTCTAATACATGTGAGTTTAATAAACAAATATAGAGTTCCTAGTTATGCCTCTCAGATAAACTAGCTCATTGATTAACAAGATAATCAAGGTTTCCTGATCATGAACACTAGATGTTGTTAATAACGAGGTCACAACATTGGTGGAATGATGTGGTGAACATTCACCCAAAGTATAGTAATAGGATCAAAGTCATTATGTTTACATTTCTATAACATCATATAAAGTAACCTTAGTCCTTACACCATGAGATTATGTAAATCACTAACACCGGAAGAGTAACTTGATAACATCAAATGTCATACTATAACAGGACACACTAGGAAATAGGCCACCTGTAGCGTGCAATTTTTGGACTTTGTAGCATGCGATTTTTGGACTTTATAGCGTGCCCCCACACGCTGCAGGTATGGCGCCACGGATAATAGCTACATGTAGTGTGTGCCCCCCCCCCCCCACACACTAACGGTATATAGACTACCTGCAGCGCGCCGCCCCATACTACAGGTAAATAGAGTACCTGCAGTGTGCCTCACACGCTACTGATATTACGTACTTACCTAAAGCATGCTACCCCCACGCTACAGATGTTTTATTCTTGTAGCTAATCTTTTTTCGTTCCTGACGTATTTTTGGGGTCGTGGCAATGTATAAACAGGTATTTTGCTGGCAGTATAAGGTACTCAGATATTTAAATACATACATAGTAGAGCATAGTATAAAGTAGTTGCTCATTACATATAATAGTCGTTCTCGAAATACACGAAGTCTAATGAAAGTAATACAAGTCGATCTCAATCGAGTAGCATCTACAACATGCAATCATCTAGTCATAATCTAAACAATAATGAGATAGAGAAATTCAATCATCATGAGCATCAATAACATGACAAATATGTAGTTCTTCATCTTGTTGTGCTTCTTCCTCTGAAACTCCAAGTAACTAGCTCTCGCTAGTGCCTCACTCGGAAACGATCAATGGATGTTGTCGGGGAAACGGTTCACTTGTGCGTGAGCATCCGGCCACTCGGCATAGACTCCAGGAACCCTCACTCTATACACTACATAACACCTCTGCATCTATTGACCAAGGTAGATGCGTCATATTACATAGATAGAGAATGCAACAAAAAGCAAAAGAGTTGAAATAAATGCTCACAATAAAAATGATACAATTAAGTAAAGCATGATGCATGATTTACAGCACCACAACTCACAAGTTTAGCGATAGCATGCAATAAAGTTTTATATCACAAGTTCATGATTCAAAACTAGAGCGTCGCAAGTTTAGGAAGAACGTTTGGACAAGTCACAAAGTTCGTCAACACACTACTTAAACAACCGACAAAGTAGTACCTGGCGGAACAAGACAAGAAAAGTCTAAGACTAGACTACATACAAAATCTAACTTGTAACCTACTCGTATTGGTACCCGAGACCTAGCCTCCCCAGATATAAAGGCTAGGAGGGGCCAACGAGGAGGATATCTAATCACCTGACAATAGATCTAGACAATAGACATCAGATACATACATCTCTCTATCTCTCGACGAGTTCGCATCTAGTCGACTCAACGAGTTTGTACTCTCCATTGATAATATGAGCAGACAAGCAGGAGTAGGGTTTCCTCTATGAGGGACTGAACCTAGGTAAATCGCCTCCCTTGTTTGTCTGTTAAGCCAACAAAATCACCAGCACTCTCCTTTCCCTAAAACCCAAGTCCACAACAATGGGTATTGTCGAGGTTACCCCTCGTCACCATTGTTTCCCAAGGATTTGATTAAACCTAGGTCTACTAGGGAAAAAGCTACTATACTACATCCGTAAATCTAGATCGAAGGTATCACAGGCATGAAGAGTTACACAACTTCAATCACAACAAAGTATGGTCATTGGTGGAGAGACCCAAGGAGTGCCACAATGTCATTGGGGCCAAGTGGATTTTCAAGAATAAGCAAGATGCAAGCGGGATGATCATTCACAACAAGGCTAGATTGGTGGCTCAAGGATTCTCCCAAGTCGAGGGTATCAACTATAGTGAAACTTTTGCCCCCATTGCTCATCTTGAATCCATCTGTATCTTGCTTGCATATGCATCTCATCATAATTTCAAGTTGCAACAAATGGATGTTAAAAGTGCATTTCTTAATGGTCCCCTAAATGAGTTGGTATATGTCAAGAAACCTCTGGGTTTTGAGGATCCCAAGTTTCTGAACCATGCCTACAAACATGATAAGGCACTCTATGGACTTAATCAAGCTTCGCGTGCTTGGTATGTGTACCTTAGAAAGTTGTTGGTAGACCATGGGTTTGAAGTTGGGTTAATTGACCCTACTCTTTTTACTGAGAGAGTTGGAGGAAACTTGTTAATGTGTCAAATTTATGTTGATGATATTATCTTTGGTTCTCCTAACAAAGCTTTTAATGATGTATTTGCTAAGCTAATGACCAATGAGTTTGAAATGTCTATGATGGGTGAATTGCAATTCTTCCTTGGATTTGAAGTGAAGAAATTGATTGGAGGTATCTTTATTAATCAAGCCAAATATATTCAATATATGCTCAAGAGGTTCAAGTTATCGGATATCAATGGAGCCAAGACTCCCATGCATCTCAAATGCGACCTCAATCTTGATTCCCATGGTAAAGATGTGGCTCAAAAGGTATACCATTCTATGATTGGTTCTTTACTCTATCTTTGTGCATCTAGACCGGATATCATGTTGAGTGTGGGTATATGTGCACGGTTTCAAGCCACCCCAAAATAAATCCATCTTGTGGCGGTCAAGTGAATCTTTCTGTATTTAGTTGATACCCCAAATTTTGGCTTATGGTAACCCAAGGTCTCAAGCTTTGCGCTTCATGGATTCACAGACTCAGATTGGGAGGTAGATAGAATTGGAAGGAAATCAACCTCCGGGTCTTGCCAATTCCTTGGTAGGTCCTTGGTGTGTTGGTCATCTAAGAAGCAAAATTGTGTCTCCCTTTCATCCGCCGATGCCAAGTAAATTGTGGCTGCTAGTTGTTGAGCTCAGTTGTTGTGGATGAGACAAACATTGGAGGATTACAGTGTCACTTGTGACAAAGTTCCTCTTCTTTGTGATAATGAAAGTGCCATCAAGACTAACCACAACCCGGTGCAACACACAACAACGAAGCATATTAATATTCACAGTCACTTCATCCGGGAACATGTGTCTAGTGGAGATATTGATCTGTCATATATTAGCACCAAATCACTTCATCCAGGAACATGTGTATAGTGGAGATATTGATCTATCATATATTATCACCGAGAAGAATCTCGCGGATTTGTTCACCAAGCCCTTGATGAAAGAAGAATCGAGAGTTAAGGCATGGGCTAAATATCATAGATTCTAGCAATGTGGCTTGATATAATGCACCCACGCCCATGATTTAATGTGTTCTACCATCTAGGTGTAGGCATGGATATAGGGGGTCCTAATTGATTGGGCGGTCCTCATTGATTGGGTTATCCCTCCCCCTGTTATGCCCAAGCTGAGAAAATCATCCTCTTAATATCATTTTGTGATATGTGAGCTTTATTGATGAGTTTTGGTAGATATATCTTTGCGGTTCCAAGCTAAGTATACTCAAACATTGTGGCCTCGTCCACCGAACCTTCTCTCATGAGAGGTTGGTCTTTACTCGTGTTTGTCATCTTTCCGTGTTTTGTTTTTTCTTTAGGGATTGCACTCTCATTTGTTCTTCACGTTGGTTTTTACTTGTTAGAGTGCTTTGTTCCTTCCCACAGTTTGCGCATTTAATCCTAAGCCCCACTCTCTCAAACCCCTTAGACACTGTTGGCGCGTGGTTGACGTGGGTGCTTTTTCCTTCAATCCACGACAATGGCGCCAGAAAGATGCTTGTTGGCTCAAGATACGATGAGCTCGTTGGGAACCCCAAGAGGAAGGTATGATGAGTACATCAGCAAATTTTCCCTCAGTTGTGAAACCAAGGTTATCGAACCAGTAGGAGCAAGGAAATACCTCCAAGGTGTTGTTTCCAACTTGGAATCCTACACAACACAACCACAGAACTTTGTCCCCAACTTATAGTGAGGTTGTCAATCTCACCGGTTTTCCTGAAAACAAAGGATTAAACGTATTGTGTGGAAGAAAGTAATAGCTTGCAGAAAGTAAACAGAAAACAGTAAAAAGTTGTAGATTGATGGTAAAAGAAAGGACCGGGGTCCATAGTTCACTAGTGGTGATTCTCCTTAAGATAGATGACATGTTGAGTGAACAAATTACAGCGGGGCAATTGACAAACATCGAGAAAGCAAACATGCATATACTAATCATCTTGATTCCTATGAGATTTGATTGGGCATTACAACATTATACATAGACCGTAATCCAACTACATCTATGACTAATAATCCACCTTCAGGTTATAATCCAAACCCCCTCCAGTATTAAGTTACAAGCAACAGATAATTGCATTAAGCATTGTGTGTAAAGTAAACAATATGATTGTTCTATGAACAAAGGATTGTTGTTTTCTCCCTAGTAGCAACAACATATCTAGTACCTTAGAGATTTCTGTCACTTCCCCAGATTACTAGCGGCATGAACCCACTATTGAGCATAAATACTCCCTCTTGGAGTTGCTAGCATCTACTCGGCCAAGATATCTACTAACAACGGAGAGCATGCAAGATCACAAATAACAAAGACATGATAGAATCAATAATCAATCTGAAATAGCATCTCAATATCCATCGGATCCCCACAAACACAACATGTAGGATTACAAATAGATTATCTTGATCATGAACGGAGCTCACAAGATCTAGACATGATAGCACAAAGGAGAAGATCCAACCATCTAGCTACTACATGGACCCGTAGTCTAGGGATGAACTACTCACGCATCACACCGGGGTCTTGCATGGTGCTGAAGAAGGCCTCCAGGGTGAATTCTCCCCTCTAGCAGGGTGCCAGGAAGAGCTTCAGATCCCTCCTAATCTAGGGATGGAGATGACGGCGGCTACAGACTCTTTCATGGAATTTTGATCAGGTACTTAGGGTTTCTATATCGAAGGCAATATATAGGCGAAAGGGGAGGCCGAGGGGGTACCCTAGGCGGCCACACCACCCCCTGGTGTGGGCCAGGCCTGGCCGCACGGCTAGGTGGTGTGGGTGGCCTCTGGCCGCTCTCCGTCTCGTCTTCTGGCTCCATGTCCCCCTCGGTGAAATATTGACTTTGGCTTTTCTCCCGTCCAATTCTGAGAATATTCATTTTCTGACTTTCCTAGAACCAAAAATAGCAGAAAACAGGCAGCTGGCACTGTGGCATCTTGTTAATAGTTTAGTACAAGAAAGTGTATAAAAATACTCCAAAGTGTGGACAAAACATAAGAAAGTGGATATAAAACAAGCATGGAACATCAAAAATTATAGATACGTTTGCAACGTATCAACATCCCCAAGGTTAACTCCTGCTCGTCGTCGAGTAGGTAAGTGATAAAAACAAAGAATAACTTTTGAGGTGACATGCACCATCATAGACTTGATCAAAGTATTTGTAAAACATGGATAGCTGGGATCATAGTACTTCAACATAGCATGAAAGATATAGTTCTAACAATAAGACATAGCAACTATGTTGTAACATGAAAATGCACAAACAAAAGATTCATCAATAACAATGCTTTGCAAGACATTTGTTTGTTTCACATAAATAAAACATAATGAGAATGGTATTCAGCTTGTCCCTCATAGAGTAGCAAAACATAAATGCATAGGACACCTTCAAAGTTCATAAGGGTGACTAGATACAAATAGTTTAAGAACAAACAATATCAAAGTTATGAATCAATCAACAAGTCTTGGGACAATGCACATTAAACTAAGAATGGCCACTACGCTCTCTTAATAGGTGCATAAATATAGAAGATGGAGACTCAACATAAAAGTAAAAGAAAGGCCTTCATAGAAGGAAGCAGGGATTCAAGTCTCATAAAGAACTTCCAAAAATTATGGTACTTATTAGCTTTCAGGTCTCATTGCCCCTATCATAAGAATCTTTAGGTGATTAAGGTTAAAGTGACACAACTAAGAGGATATGCTTGACAAGTTATAAGTTGAAATCTCATGCCCCTTATTTACGAGTACCGAACCTCATGCTACTCAACTTCAGTCACAAGTAAGCTCTTGTCATTGTAAGTACATATGTATCATAGAGAACCGCCAACGGGGTACCCCTTCACATGATACAGGAGCTATCCCATAATCAAAATGACAAGGCAAGTAGACAACGAGCATCTCAGCGATCTTTTTATTTGCTATTTCATAGGTTTTTATTCAGGATGCTTCATAGAGTGCTCATTATGGTTATGCTGTAAGTTTCCACCATGATTAGGCATGGCTTAGGCTAGCGTCCCATGCGTTTCTCTAACACACATACAAACTCCATGATCTTACAAGTTTCCATTTTATTTCACACCGCCGGGATCCATAAGCAAAAGAATCATGATATCAATGGAATAACAAGTGCAATGTTGAAAGCGTTCCCCATGATACATGGTTCTGCTAACTTCAACTCATAAAGCGCAAGAATATACGCAACAAAGATGGACACAATGGTTCAAGATTATTAAGTGCAAGAAAATAAAGTGTGCCATCAAGTTCGTGAGAGCTTTAATCACTAGTGTTCTCATAACAAATTTAATTCGGAAGGTAGATAAAAACATGAATATACTTGGAATACCAAATGCTAATAGGTAGGTATGGTGGACTCTTTGGAATAAATTGGATTTATTTGAAGTTGGATGCATGAGTGGAACTCATACTTGGTTATGGAGGCTAGCAAAAGACTGGGAGCGACCAACTAAGAGAGCAATAATGGCCATAATCATGCAAAGTGACAAAACATTACTAATTAAAGCATAAAGTGATATTACAAGTCGAAAACTAAAGGATCATAGAGGCTATGGTGACTTGGGATAGTCATAACATGGTGTGAGCATGCGCCAAGTCAACCCAAATAAAGCATCAAAGGAGAATACCACAATACTATGCTTTAATATGCTAAAACAACGCATGATTCTTTCAATGCACATTAAGCAATCTCAATTGTTTATAACAAGTCATGCTACAACAAAAATCACTAAGCATAAAGCCAAAACAATAACAAGCATGACATGACAAAGCATAGGCCACAGTAAAAAACAAGCTCTTTATACCACTTAAGCATGAACTTTTCCTACTCTTTTCCAATCCAAACCAAACCTTATTTGAAAACTAATGTATGAAAGAGGGTGTCCAACCAATTTATTCAAGCAAACTAAGCAAACCAAGCAAACAAAAACAAAACAAAAACGAAGATGCTCCAAGGACAACAAAACTGTGCATGAAACAATAAAACGAAGTGTTTGGAAGAAACCTAAGATTTTTATTGATGAAGAAGGGGATGCCTTGGGAATCCCCAAGCTTTGACGCTTGTACTTCTTGGATATTTCTTGGGGTGACATGCGTGGCATCCCCAAGCTTGAGATTTAGTCCATTCTTCATCTCATTACATCATTCTCTCCATACACCTGAAATTTTTCCATCATACAAAACTTCACACAATCTTTATCAGCAACATTAGTGTACTCAAGATAATAAGTCTTTGGGTTCAATTTCAACACCAATAAAACTTCCATTAAAACACAAACTACTGTAGAACTTCCCTCAAAAAGCTCAATTCCCCAAAAAGAACTCGAAAAGGAATCAAAAAGAAGCAAATGCAAATAATGGCAGAAATCTATCAAAACAGACCAGTAAGTAAAAACCAATTTTTCGAAGACCTTCTATTGCTCAAATCGAAAAGTGTTGAACTAACGAAAGTTAGATAACAACCTGGGGTAGAAGAACAAAAATTCACGCCTCAAAACGATGTACAGAAATTTTACACGAATTTTTACAGCGAAGCACAAAAATCTGTTTCGGGACAGCAAATCTGTTTCCCAAGCATTACTTCTCTCTTATTAGAGGTTACTCTTGGCACAAAAATAAAATAAAAAGGATAAGGAGCGGTTATTACAGAGGTAATAACTTCCAAGACTCATCTTAAACTTTTGGGTTATCTCCCAAGAAGTACTTTTCTTTAACGCCTTTAAGTTAGGCATGATAGTTTGAGAAGATGCTCACATAAGAAATATGAATTGAAGTAAAAGAGAGCATTAAGAAGCAAATTCAAAACACATTTAAGTCTAACCCACTTCCAATGCATAGGAATCTTGTATGCAAATAAATTCACAAAGAACAAAGTGACAGGCATAGGAAGATAAAATAAGAGTAACTTTAAAACTTTCAGCACATAGAGAGGTGTTTCAGTACCATGAAAACGTCTACAACCATATTTTCCTCTCTCATAATAATTTTCAGTAGTCTCATGAATAAACTCAACAATATAACTATCACATAAAGCATGCTTTTCATGATCTACAAACACATAATTTTTATCAAGCTCAAAAATAATGGGATTAAAACCTTCAAACCCACTTTTAACAATTTTATAACAAGGTGACTGATCATTCTCAAGAGGTATGGGGTTCCAAGATAAGGTCAAGACCCCTCCAATCTCATTTTTAATAGTAGTACAATTAATATTATCAACCAATATAGGACCGTCATCTAGAGCTTTATCATAAACATTTTCTAAGCAATGCTCTTTAGTACCATGCATTCCGAAGTTAGGCACTAATAAAGGATTATCATAGATAACAGGAGCATAATTATTATCACAAGTTTTACCCATAGTAGATTTTTCAAGAGAATCCACAGGAACATAACATTTATTGTCCTTTCGTAAGCATGGGGGACAATCAAATAATGTAAGGGATAAAGAGTTACTCTCATTAGAAGGTAGGCATGGGTAGCTAATCCATTCTTCCTCCTTTTATCCATCACTCACCTCCTCTTTTTCATCTAATGAGCTTTCAGGTTCAGCAATTTCTTCTTCCATAGGTTCCTGCAAATTGTGGACACATTCTTGTGCATGACCGAGTCTCTCTTTATAATCAATGATATAACAATTATTGATGAAATTTTCTATGCAATGATCAAGGATAGAAGAGACCATATCTTTAAGGTCTTTACAAGCAACACAGGTTTCATAGTTTTTAGACATGAAGGATTCTATTTCAGAAGCTCCCATAAACAAAACGAATTGTTCTACTTCTTCAAATCCAAGATGAATATAGTTATTCCAATGATAGTTCATAATTACAAATTCTTTACTAAAGCCACATTGGAATTTAAGATGTTTAGTATCCTGTTCAGAGCAACAATTTATATCATGGCATTTAAGCAAAATTTTAGCATTTAGATCCAACCTTTTTAACACGGCTCTCATGACTTTACCCTTATAAGATTCTCTATACCTTATAAAATCTTCCATGGAGGTTCTAGCAGGTGGTGGTTCATCTACTACCTTAGCAGTGATAGTAGCTTTCCTAAATAGGAAACCGAGTGGGCTATCCATAATGAAATAGTGATTGGAGCAGGACTAGACATAAAAACAACTTCAAGTGGGAACTAATTTTTTCTGTGTTTTTGATAAAGAAACAAGCAAACAAAACAGAAATAAACTAAGAAAAACAAAAAAACAAAGCAAAGAGATTGGTTATGAGGGACTCCTCTTGTGAAGATGTCCTTGACTCCCCGGCAACGGCGCCAGAAAAATACTTGCTGGCGCGTGGTTGACGTGGGTGCTTTTTCCTTCAATCCACGACAATAGCGCCAGAAAGATGCTTGTTGGCTCAAGATATGATGAGATCGTTGGGAACCCCAAAAGGAAGGTATGATGAGCATAGCAGCAAATTTTCCCTCAGTTGTGAAACCAAGGTTATCGAACCAGTAGGATCAAGGAAACACCTCCAAGGTGTTGTTTCCAACTTGGAATCCTGCACAACACAACCACAGAACTTTGTCCCCAACTTACAGTGATGTTGTCAATCTCACCGGTTTTGCTGAAAACAAAGGATTAAATGTATTTTGTGGAAGAAAGTAATAGCTTACAGAAAGTAAATAGAAAATAGTAAACAGTTGTAGATTGATGGTAAAAGAAAGGATCGGGGTCCATAGTTCACTAGTGGTGATTCTCCTTAAGATAGATGACATGTTTGGTGAAAAAAATACAGCGAGGCAATTAACAAACATCGAGAAAGAATACATGCATATACTAATCATCTTGATTCCTATGAGATTTGATTGGGCATTACAACATTATACATAGACCGTAATCCAACTGCATCTATGACTAATAATCCACCTTCAGGTTATCATCCGAACCCCCTCCAGTATTAAGTTGCAAGCAACAGATAATTGCATTAAGCATTGCGTGTAAAGTAAACAATACGATTGTTCTATGAACAAAGGATTGTTGTTTTCTCCCTAATAGCAACAGCACATCTAGTACCTTAGAGATTTCGATCACTTCCCTAGATTACTAGAGGCATGAACCCACTATCGAGCATAAATACTCCCTCTTGGAGTTGCTAGCATCTACTCGGTCAAGATACCTACTAACAACGGAGAGCATGCAAGATCACAAATAACAAAGACATGATAGAATGAATAATCAATCTAAAATAGCATCTCAATATCCATCGGATCCCCGCAAACACAACATGTAGGATTACAAATAGATGATCTTGATCATGAATGGAGCTCACAAGATCTAGACATGATAGCACAAAGGAGAAGAACCAACCATCTAGATACTACATGGGCCCGTGTCCAGGGATGAACTACTCATGCATCACACCGGAGGCTTGCATGGTGATGAAGAAGGCCTCCAGGGTGAATTCTCCCCTCTGGCAGGGTGCCGAGAAGAGCTTCATATCCCTCCCGGTCTAGGGATGGAGATGACGGCAGCTACAGACTCTTTCGTGGAATTTTGATCGGGTACTTAGGGTTTCTGTATCGGAGGCAATATATAGGTGAAAGGGGAGGCCGAGGGGGTGCCCTAGGCAGCCACACCACCCCCTGGCACAGGCCAGGCCTGCCCGTGCAGCCAGGTGGTGTGGGTGGCCTCTGGCCCCTCTCCGTCTCATTTTCTGGCTCCGTGTCCCCCTCGGTGAAATATTAACTTTGGCTTTTCTCCCGTCCAATTCCGAGAAAATATTCATTTTCTGACTTTCCTGGAACCAAAAACAGTAGAAAACAGGCAGCTGGCATTGTGGCATCTTGTTAATAGGTTAGTCCAAGAAAGTGTATAAAAATACTCCAAAGTATCGACAAAACATAAGAAAGTAGATATAAAACAAGCATGGAACATCAAAATTTATAGATACGTTTGCAATGTATCAGACACCTCTATCTTTGCACAAGATCTTTGGTCCAATATCCCCCTCACACAAAATCTGGCTTCATGGCTCTGGTGGCACCGGTACTACCGGGTTTTGTGTGGTACTACCAGACCAGCCCAGTTCCTAAGCGAAATACTAGAAACTTCCCCAGGTCCGGCTGTACCGCCAGCTCTTGCAGTACTACCGGACCGGATCGGTTCCCTGGCGAAATCCTGGAAACTTCCCCTTGCCCGGCTGTATCGCTAGCTCCTGTAGTACTACTAGAATCCGGTACTATCGTGCCTTTTTCCGGTACTACCAGACGGCGGTTCCTGGTTAAGTGAGAATCAGGGGGGCTCTTAGTGCCCCAGTTTCCCCCGTCTCCTACCTACCTCCCGCCCGCCTCCAGCTCTGGTCTAGTGTACGCCTCCGGTGGAAAGGCGGCTAGTCTCTCTCTCTCTCTCTGAGCATCTCAGGCGAACTACCCATGTAGGAGTCCATGTGTACTGGTGGGGAGTAACGCTAGTGAGATGTTATTCTCTTCTTAGCACCATGGCACGAAGAAGGAAAGGAGGTAACTTGCAATTGCTCCACTTCTTAGATCCTTGCACCTCCAGCACCTTCTTCTATTTATAGGGATGCGGTACTGGACAAGTATCACCTACCCTCTCCGTTTCAGAAATCCTAATTGTAGGTCTCCACCTAGTCCCACATTTGTCGGAATATTTCGCCTGTCATCACAAACAGTTCCAACCCGCATGTCTCCTTAGCGTTAAGTGTGACCGGACATGCTACCGGTGACCTAGACACGGTTCGAGTCATCCCATACCGAGCCACCACTCGTTTATGAGTCGCACTCCAAACTGATAGTCGATGATGTCATCTAGCAAGACATGCCAACTCCTAGACATTATGGTCATTACGGCTTGCATGTTCAATGTTCCTTGTGGACAAATCCCTTTGCTTCATGATACTGGTGCTAGGATACAGGTGAGTCGGTGCCAAACCTCGCATAGCAAAGTGTCTCTTCTCATTCCAGTGATGTTCAGTTCATTTGGTACTAACACTTAGCCTCACTGACTCAGTTAACTCTTAACCGAGTAGGACATTGATGAGGGGTGACCTCGACAATACCCATTGTTATGGACTTAGGGTTTTGAGGAAGAGAGAACGCTGGTGATTTCGTCGGCCTATCATACAAACAAGGGAGTCAAAATCATGCATGATTATTGAAGAAGATGATTACATCATCATCGGTTTGTTAGATGCAATCTAACTCACGACAGGTTGTGGTTTGCTCAAAGCTACGGTGCCCTCTCCGCCGGCTCCTCGCAGCCTATGAGAGACCAGGTCTCAGAGTCCAATACGGATTGGTTACAAAATGTAAATACAACTCTATAATTATGTTAGTTTAAGCTTATGCCTTGATCATCACGACTGGTTCCTAGACTTCGGATTCCTCCAGGACTCTTGGTTCTTTGTGGGTTTTATGGCCCGTAGTCTAGGTGCGTACCAGGTATACCAATCACGGGAATCCTATAAGTCATACCTATGTCAGACATGGTCATGTTGTTCCAAACCATGTCACCTAGAGAGGGCCTAAAGAGTATCTTTCTGGGTCAGAGGAGAAAATACCTTCTCAACAATCCATGTCACACAACTTGCTTCTGAGTCGACCAATGTCCGTTTTTATAATAGCCAGTTACAGTCTGTGTTTGTGGGATCAAAGTCGACTAGTCCACAACATGGATCATGCAATTCTCTCAAGTCTAAGAATTCCATTTTTTGAGTTGGTTCACATGAAATTACTCATCCCGACTCGACCTTGGATCAGTCCGACTTGCCTAGATCTCCGGTTGAGTCTCTAGTACGGATCCCATCTCCATGCCAATGGAGAGTGGAACCTCATCATCAGCCATCTCCCACATTAGTCTAGATTAAGTGTCTGGCTTAAGTTGTGACTAAGGAAAATCAGTAAAGAACAACTCCAAAATATACATCTCCACAACTGAATCACGTATTCAGTGACGATTGTTATCGTTCATTATAGGAAAAATTATGCTTACATGAATATATGTTCGCCTCTAGGATACATAATTCCTATAGTATCCCACTTGCACTCGATAGAACATTCCGACTTCAAAAGTATAGTCGCATCAGGCCCATCGCTTTGGTTGGGGAAGTGGCTTCGCCAACGGCTCTACAACATTTGCATTTGTGTCTATCTTGCAAAGCATGATATCACCCTCTTTGATAAACTAGCAAATGAAGTTTTACCACCTGAGTATGTGTTTGTTCTTCTGGTATTCTCTTGGTTCTGCATGTGCGGTAGCACCAGTGTTGTCTTAGTACACGTCCAGTGGACTAGACGAGCCGGTAACCACACCAAGATCCAATAAAAAGTTCCGGATCCAAACACATTCTTTTGTCGCCTCCAAGGCAACAATGTGCTCGGCTTCTATTCTGGAGTTGGCCACCATTTCTTGCTTCAAACTCATCCAGCCCCCTGCCAACTAATGGATTTGGTTCATATAGCTAGCTCGGCACGACGGATCTTATCAGTCTCTCCATATTTAGCATGACCAAGCATCCATTGTTAGTATTTAAACCAATTATTTTCCGAATCTTTGTCTAACTATCTCATATTGGTAGATGGTAGGAAACACTAGAGTTTGGAACACGACCATCAAATTAATAGCACCCGTGTTGTTTTTGACAGGAATTCTTTCACACAGAATGAATTACTTTATTGTCCCTAAAGATTTAATTTAATATTCAACAAAACATGGTTACTGTATGTTTTCTTGGTTTTGTTGGAATGTGGAGGTTTGGATGATCTAGGGTCTGGATGATCCAGATCCACTTTACTCCTCGAGTTGGCTATATTATTGAAGTTATATGACCAAGTAGACAATGGAGGATTCAATTTGCTCTTTGTATAAGTTCAATATCAGCCAAGGTATTTCTAATTACTCCAGGTTGCGCAAGATATCTAACGTATTTAATAGAAGAATAGTAAAGCTAAGTTACAAATGTTAGCTTGTTATATAGTACAAAATATAGCTGGATGCACAGTATATAATGCTTTTGTATGTCATTTGCATCCGCCTGTTTAGTTTATTGAAATGGTAAAGATTGTAGTTTCTTTTGCTTTTTGGGAAGTTTGTATTGAAATCAGTGAAGGATTCTTATATCCATGATCCTCCTTACATGACCAACAACATTCCCTCTTTTTTGAAAAGGGGTAGAACTCTGGCCTCTGCATCAAATAATACACACATCCTTTTATTAAGAATGGGCCACCGAAACATCAAGTAAGATTATTATAGTTCACAAGTCACTTAAAGTTGATATGAAGATCAACCAGTGAAATATAAAAAAACATATAGCCACTAAGCATATTGTAGTTGCCATAAAGCTCGGGAGAAGATATCATGTGCGACCATCAGCAGACGGTGATGCGCTCGACGATCGACGTAGAGCTCGTTGGGAACCCCAAGAGGAAGGTATGATGAGCACAACAGCAAGTTTTTCCTCAGTTATGAAACAAAGGTTTAATCGAACCAGTAGGAGCAAGGAAACACCCCAAAGGTGTTACTTATGAAGCTTTGGCGTATGCACTACCAGTGCTAGTAGCAACGTGGAGACCTGCACAACACAACCACAGAACTTTGTCCCCAACTTACGATGAGGTTGTCAATCTCACCGTGTTTTGTGGAAAATAAAGGATTAAACGTATCGAATGGAAAGAAGTAAAAGTTTGCAGAAAGTAAACACAAAGCAGTAAACAGTTGTAGATTGTATGTAAAGAAGAAGGACCGGGATCCATAGTTCAGTAGAGGTGGCTCTCCTTAGATAGAAAACATGCTGGGTGAACAAATTACAGCGGGGCAATTGACAAACACCGAGAAAGCAATACATGCATATACTAATCATCTTGACTCCTTTGAGACTTGATTGGGCATTACAACATAATACATAGACCGCCATCCAACTGCATCTATGACTAATAATCCACCTTCAGGTTATCATCTGAACCCTCCAAAGATAAGTTGCAAGCAATGATTATTGCTTTTTAATCGTGTAAAGTAAACAATACGATTGTTCTATGAACAAAAGATCGTTGTTTTCTCCCTAGTAACAAAGACATCTAGTACCTTAGAGATTTCTGTCACTTCCCAGTTACGGAGGCATGAACCCACTATCGAGCATAAATACTAACTCTTGGAGTTGCTAGCATCTACTTGGCCAAGATAGCTACTAACAATGGAAAGCATGCAAGATCTCAAATAACAAAGACATGATAGAATCAATAATCAATCTGAAATAGCATCTCAATATCCATTGGATCACCGCAAACACAACATGTAAGAATTACAAATAGATGATCTTGATCATGATCGGAGCTCACAAGATCTAAACATGAAAGCACAAAGGAGGAGAACCAGCCATCTAGCTACTACATGGATCCGTAGTCCAAGGATGAACTACTCAAGCATCACACCGGAGGCTTGCATGGTGATGAAGAAGGCCTCGTGGTGAGTTCCCTCTCCGTGGTGCCAGGAAGAGCTTTAGATCCCTCCCGATCTAGGGATGGAGATGACGGCGGCTACAGACTCTTTCGTGGATTTTTGATCGGGTACTTAGGGTTTTCGTCCCGAGGGCATCTTATAGGCGGAAGGAGAGGCCGAGGGGGTGCTGGGGTCGGCCAGACCACCCCCTGGCGCGGGCTAGGCCTGGCCGCGCGGCCAGGTGGTGTGGCCGGCCCCCAGCCCTTCTCCGTCTCGTATTCTGGCACTTGATCCCTTCCGGAAAAATAGGCACTTTGGCTTTTGTCCTGTCCAATTCCGAGAATATTCATTTTATGACTTTCTTAGAACCAAAAACAGCAGAAAACAGGCAGCTGGCATTGTGGCTCTTGTTAATAGGTTAGTCCAAGAAAGCATAATAAAAGTACTCCAAAGTTGAAACAAAACACAAGAAAGTGGATAAAACCAAGCATGGAACATCAAAAATTATAGATACATTTGCAATGTATCAACATCCCCAAGCTTAACTCCTGCTCGTCCTCGAGTAGGTAAGTGATAAAAAGAATAATTTTTGAGGTGACATGCACCATCAAAGACTTGATCAAAGTATTTGCAAAACATTCAAAGCTGGGATCATAGTACTTCAATCATAACATGAAAGACAAAGTTCTAACAATAAGCAAAGAGACTATGATGCAGCATGAAAAGGCACAAAAAAAAGATTCATGAATAACATGCTTTGCAAGACGTTTGTTTGTTTCACATAAAGAAAACATAGCATAATAGTATTCAGCTTATCCCTCAATAGAGTAGCAAATATAAATGCATGGGACACCTTCAAAGTCCATAAGAGTGACTAGATACAATAGTTTCAAACAAGCAATAACAAGTTATGCATCAATCAACTAGTCTTGGGACAATGCACATAGAACTAAGAATGGCCACTATGCTCTCAAAGTAAGTGCATAAAGATAGTGGTGGAGACTCAATATAATGGTGGAAGAAAGGCCTTTGTAAAAGGAAGTAGGGATTCAAGTCTCATAAAGAGCTTCCAAAAATTATGGTACTCGTAGCTTTCAGCTCTCATTGCCCCTATCATAAGCATCTTGAAGGTGATTAAGGTTAAAGTGACACAACTAAGAGGATATGCTTGACAAGTTATAAACCGAAATCTCATGCCCCTTACTTACGAAGACCGATCCTCATGCTACTCAACTTCAGTCACAAGTAAGCTCTTGTCTTGTAAGTATATGTGTATCATTAAGAACCGCCAAATGGGTACCCCTTGCACATGATACGGGAGCTTTCCCATAATCAAAATGACAAGGCAAGCAGACAATGAGCATCTCAGCGATCTTTTTATTTGCTATTTGCATAGGTTTTTATTGAGGATGCTTCATAGAGTGCTCATTATGGTGATGCTGCAAGTTTCCACCATGATTAGGCATGACTTAGGCTAGCGGCCCAGGCGTTTCTCTAACACACATACAAACTCCATGATCATATAAGTTCCACATTTATTTCACACCACCGGGATCTGTAAGCAAAAGAACATAATATCAACGGGGTACAAAGTACAAGTGCAATGTTGAAAGCGTTCCCCATGAAACATGGTTCTGCTAATTTCAACTTATAAAGCGCAAGCATATACGCAACAAAGAAGGACCCAATGGTTCAAGTTTATTAGAGGCAAAAAAGTAAAGTGTGCCATCAAGTTCGTGAGAGCTTTAATCACTAGTTTTCTCATAACAAGTGAAAGGTAGACAAAAGCATGAATATACTTGGAATAGAATAAGCTAGTAGGTAGGTATGGTGGACTCTTTGGAATAACTTGGTTTAGGGAGTTGGATGTATGAGTGGAACTCATACTTTGTTGTGGAGGCTAGCAAAAGACTGGGAGCGACAAACTAAGAGAGCAATAATGGCCATAATCATGCAGAGCGAAAAAACATCATTGATCAAAGCATAAAGTGATACTACAAGTTGAAAACTAAAGGATCATAAAGGCTATGGTGACTTGTGACAGTCATAACATGGTGTGAGCATGTGCCAAGTCAACCAAATAAAGCATCAAAGGAGAATACCACTATACTATGCTTTAATATGCTAAAACAACGCATGATTCATCCAAGGCACATTAAGCAATCTCAATTGTTTATAACAAGTCATGCTACAGCAAATAATACTAAGCATAAAGCCAAAACAATATCAAGCATGGCATGACAAAGCATAGCCACAGTCAAAATCGAGCTCTTTTTACCACAAAAGTATGCACTTTCCTACTCTTTTCCAAACCAAACCAAACTATTTGCAAACCAAAGTATGAAAGAGGGGTTCAAACCAACTTATTCAGAGAACTAAAAAAACCAAGAAAGCTAAAACCAAAAAATAAGACGCTCCAAGAAAAACACAACTGTGCATGAAACAATAAAAATGAAGCGTTTGGAAGAAACCTGGAATTTTTATTGATGAAGAAGGGGATGCCTTGGGCATCTCCACGCTTTGACGCTTGTACTTATTGTATATTTCTTGGGGTGACATGTGTGGCATCCCCAAGCTTGAGTTTAGTCCATCCTTCATCTCGTTACTCATTCCTTCCATACACCTAAAATTTTTCTTTCATACAAAACTTCACACAATCTCATTAGCAACATTAGTGCACTTAAAATAAATAAGTCTCAAGGTTCAGTTCTAACACTAAATAAACTTCCATTAGAACACTAGATACTGTAGCACTTCCTTCAAAAATCTCAATTCACCAAAGGAACTCAAGAAGGAACTAACAAGAAGCAAATGCAGAAAATGGCAGAAATCTGTCAAAACAGACCAGCAGGTAAAGACAAATTTTTTCGAAGACCTTATGTTGCTCAAATCAAAAAGTGTTGAACTAACGAAAGTTATATAACAACCTGGGTCAGAAGAATAAAAAATTACAGCTCAATCCGACATACAGATCTCTCTCAGGAATTTTTACGGTGAAGCACAGAAATCTGTTTCAGGACAGCAACTTTCCCAATCATTACTTCACTCTCATTAAAGGTTACTCTTGGCACAAAAAGCAAATAAAAAGGATAAGGAGAGGTTATTACAGAGGTAATAACTTCCAAGAATCATCTAAAACTCTTGGGTTATCTCCCAAGAAGTACTTTTCTTTAACGCCTTTAAGTTAGGCATAAGAAGCAAAGAAAGAATCAAGTGTTCTAAAATGAAGAAGCATTAAGACCAACTTTCTTGCTCTTACCTCTCTTACTTTTATTCTTAACCTTGGGGAAAATATGATTGTTTGGTGGAGAAGAAAGGTGCATGGTACCCTTTCCCACATCTATTATTGCTCCAAGAAGTTCCAATAGGGACCTTTCAAGTGTAATTTGTCCTTTTCCTGCACATTCAATAACAAGATAATCAATAGAGATCGTTTTTCCAAGGATCTTTGTAAACACTCCTTCAGCTATTCCAAGAGGTAAAATGGTAGTATTATTAGTAAGAGATATTTCTTTTCCTCCCTCAATGAGCACCCAAGTATTCAGAGATTTATAAATATCTTTGGGCATAAGGCAAGATTCATACATGATATCACAGCGAGCTTGAAAAGTTTCAGCGTTTATCTCAATCTTTATTGTAGGGAACCACCTTGATGGTTCAGAGATTATTGGAACATAATCATGCTGCTCCCTAAGCGTATTATAGCACCCTTCTAATCTAGCAGTGCTAGCCTCAAGAGTATCCAACCTAGCAAATATTTTCATGAAGAAGTATCGGGCCATTAGGCATGTTGTAAGTGAGGATCAATTTCTTTATAGCATTAATAGCATCATCCTCATTACATTGGAGGAAATCTCCTCCCACAATAGCATCTAAAGCATATCTATAGCAAAGAGCAATCCCAAGGTAAAAACTGCTAAGGAACAAGCCTTGAATCATTTTAGGCTCAGTCTTTTCATGTAAATCAGAGATTCTAGACCAAGCTTCCTTAAAACTTTCCTCAATCCCTTGTTTAAAAGTTAGAATAATTTCCTCGGGTGACATAGTGATTGGAGCAAGGCTAGACATAGTGGCAACTCAAGATAGGAACTAATTTTTTTGTGTTTTTGAAATAAGAAAGCAAACTAGTAAAACTAATTTTTTTGTGTTTTCGAAGAACAAAACAAGCAAACAAAGCAAAAAGAAACTAAGCAAAACAAAAACAACAAAGTAAAGAGATTGGTTATGAGGGACTCCCCTTGTGAAGATGTCCTTGCCTCCCCGGCAACGGCGCCAGAAAATAGCTTGATGCGCTCGACGATCGATGTAGAGCTCGTTGGGAACCCCAAGAGGAAGGTATGATGAGCACAGCAGCAAGTTTTCCCTCAGTTATGAAACCAAGGTTTAATCGAACCAGTAGGAGCAAGGAAACACCCCAAAGGTGTTACTAGCTGAGCTTTGGCAGGGCGCACTACCGGTGCTAGTAGCAACGTGGAGACCTGCACAACACAACCATAGAACTTTGTCCCCAACTTGCGATAAGGTTGTCAATCTCACCGTGTTTTGCGGAAAACAAAGGATTAAACGTATTGAATGGAAAGAAGTAAAAGTTTGCAGAAAGTAAACACAAAGCAGTAAACAGTTGTAGATTGTATGTAAAGAAGGACCGGGATCCATAGTTCACTAGAGGTGGCTCTCCTTAGATAGAAAACATGCTGGGTGAACAAATTACAGCGGGGCAATTGACAAACACCGAGAAAGCAATACATGCATATACTAATCATATTGACTCCTTTGAGACTTGATTGTGCATTACAACATAATATATAGACCACCATCCAACTGCATCTATGACTAATAATCCACCTTTAGGTTATCATCCGAACCCCCTCCAGTATTAAGTTGCAAGCAACAGATTATTGCTTTACGAACTGCGTATAAAGTAAACAATACGATTGTTCTATGAACAAAAGATCGTTGTTTTCTCCCTAGTAGCAACAGCACATCTAGTACCTTAGAGATTTTTGTCACTTCCCCAGATTACTAGAGGCATGAACCCACTATCGACCATTAATACTAACTCTTGGAGTTGCTAGCATCTACTTGGCCAAGATAGCTACTAACAACGGAAAGTATGCAAGATCTCAAATAACAAAGACATGATAGAATCAATAATCAATCTGAAATAGCATCTCAATATCCATCGGATCCCCGCAAACACAACATGTAAGAATTACAAATAGATGATCTTGATCATGAACGGAGCTCATAAGATCTAAACATGAAAGCACAAAGGAGGATAAACCAGCCATCTAGCTACTACATGGATCTGTAGCCCAAGGATGAACTACTCACGCATCACACCGGAGGCTTGCATGGTGATGAAGAAGGCCTCCAGGGTGAATTCTCCTCTCCGGCAGGGTGCCGAGAAGAGCTTCAGATCCCTCCCGATCTAGAGATGGAGATGACGGCGGCTACAGACTCTTTCGTGGATTTTTGATCGGGTACCTAGGGTTTTCGTCCCGAGGGCATCTTATAGGCGGAAGGAGAGGGGTGCCGGGTCGACTGCACCACCTCTGGCGGCTGTGCCTGGCCGCTGCTGCCAGTGGTGTGGCTGCCCCCAGCCCTTCTCCGCCTCAGATTCGCACTTGATCCTTCCTAAAAATAGGCACTTTGGCTTTTATCCCGTCCAATTCGAGAATATTCATTTTGACTTTCCTGAAACCAAAACAGCAGAAAGGCAATGGCACTGTGGCTCTTGTTAATAGGTTAGTCCAAGAAATTATAATAAAATTACTCCAAAGTTGGAACAAAACACAAGAAAGTGGATAAAACCAAGCATGGAACATCAAAAATTATAGATACATTTGCAATATATCAGACGGCTGCATCCAACAGCCATGAAATCCTGCTAACACAGATGGAGAAGGCATGCCCAAAGTTGTACCCAATGAGCCACCATATAGATTACCTGCAAAAGATTAGCGTTTTTCATCTTGTTAAAGATAATATCATTTCGGCATCTCCAAAGTGACTAACATAAGGCTGAAACGCCAACACGTATTTTCTCCTTTAGATTGTTTATCTATCCCATTCAATCAATTTTTAAACATGTTTGTGAAATTAGTTAGAGAAGGCAAATTATGAGTAATCATGCCTATGCGAAGTTAAAAAATACTAGCAAAAGAAGAAAATAGAAATAAATGCTTTATAGTTGATTTTGAAAACCAGACTTAGATAGATTTTCCGGGTAGTTTGCAAGTTAATCCATCAGATGTTATTTCCTGCGAATCCAAGACTCTCATTTCCAATTCTGCAAGATAGCACCATTTTTTTTGATAGATTTAATAGAATGAGCATAATATTCCCATAAGGAACCGTGTGAGGAGCAATGTAACAGTCAACTGTTATTGAATTATCAACTTACATATTCATCAAGTGCATAGTAAATAGTACTTCTTCAGTTCGGAAGTAAGTGTCATAAATTTATCTACATCTATCGCATTTTAGTGTGTAGACATGTATGAATCTAGATAAATCTGCGATACTTATTTCCAAACGGAGGAACTAGGTCACATGCATTTTAGCCTCCGTTGACAGCCATAACTTTGGAATCTGCATCATGCCCTATTGTGGTACTGATTTATAGAAGATATTCAAAGGCTTACATTAACGGTTCATGCAATATATGAAGATTGTAGCGGCAATTTTAAGAATATTTTTACATATGGTTTCATTTGATTCTTTATTTGTAGGTGTGCACTCTGTATGCATATTATTGCTGAGAGTGATGCACCATTTTACCGGAGAACTAGAAAACAAAGCTACCTTCATCTGTTTATTTCACATTATCAGTTTGCCAGTAATACAGTGGCTTGAGCTCACAGTGGTGAGCTCACCCACCCAGGTTCGAAAAGTGGTATCCACGGTTTAACTAAATGGGGTGGGGTGCTATCCATGTGAAAAACGTTCGGAGAGGTCTCATTTCTACCTAAAAACTTATAGTCAAGAGAGTGATCATTCCGTTGGTAAACGTTTAATTTGCCAATAATCCCACTCATTATATTGTGATCCTTTACCAAAAGGTTTAAACAAATAATGCCTCTCCACTTTCTTCAAGGCGCCGCAATACCAAAAACTTAATATTTTGTATCAAGACTATATCTTTTATATCTAGGCATTCTGATCCGTTTTGATATCTGAATTTGTTATTTAATTTTATCATTTTCCTCAAAACTCGATGAGCGTGGCACCGGGCACATCTATGGTCTAGAACGATGCCAATATGCATATATAGAGAGAGGTACTAACAAAAATACATGCACTTTTAATTACTAATCCTTATTTTTTATAGAAAACGTACCTAGTCAAGCATCTAAATTTGTATAAATAGGTACCGATACTTAGAAATTTTGGTTAATATTTATGTAAGCAATCCTATAAACACTTTGCCATCGTATTTTACATGATCTAGCTGAGTCTGTCCCTTCGGGGGAGGAATCATCGATGGTGCTGAGCTAAGGCTTGGTTCTTTTGGAACTTCGCCGAAAAGTTTCCCTCCCAAAGAAGCTAAACCAGTTTGAAAGCCTAACCAACTTTAATTTAGAAACCGCCTTCCCAAGAAGATGAAGAGGACAACTTCTCGGAGAAGAAAAAAGAACTTAAGGACACATACAGGTGATGGGTGGTATTCTCTTAGAGTTGTCATGTTGAATTTGTGCTAGTTGGAGGAGTGAAAATTGACAAAGAGAAGATTGTTTTCCTTAGCTACCTAAGGGATAACTGATAGCACACATGCCTTCTCTTATTAACTTAACTAGAAAGATACCTCGCGCGTTGCAGTGAAAATATCTTTAAAAACTCTACCCCGTAAATGAAAGGATAGAAGTTCATTAAACATGAAGTTATTTATAGGAATATGCAAGATTTGATGGCCACAGTAGTCTCGAGATGCTAAATTTAGTGTTGTAAAATGGTTGGGTATTTGAAGGTTAAAAGTTGGTACCGTGGATAATTGGATTGATGAAAGAATTGATGTTGTGGATAGCATATATGTATAGATAGACTCTCATTGTATATGCAAGATTTGATGAAAATGGTTATGTATTTTACTGCTACTATTCCGTGATCTGGATTGGATAGATGGAAAAAATTGACATTGTGAATAGCTTACCCATATAGATAAACTACATTAGTAAATGTTAGTGGATGGCATGGATAAATGGAGGGCTCAAGTAATAGATGATGCCTCGTGCATTACTCTGCGGGGCTATCTGGTTATTATTATTTAGATAATGGAATACTTAGGTAAAAACTTAAAGCTTAAAAATATGCATAAATAATACATGCATATATATCGGACAAAGTAACATTGGATTCGCAAACTACCCATCCATGAATGTTAAAATAAAAAAAGGCTCAACACTGTACTGAAATTAGAAAATTAACATTAAGTCACTCCAATTAGAGAATTTAATGTCACCCAGACAGTATACACTTATCAATGCTGCTCTTGAGTTTTTAAAGAGTAGATACACAATTTCGGTTGTTCTTCGTAGTACGTAGGTATAATCTTCTTTATAAGCCAAAGAGATAGAAAAAATGTGTGATATCATAGTTCATTTCAGGCTTGATGCTTTGTCCTGTTTTACTTTGCAATTTGATTATTCGTAAAATCCCCTTTTAGGCCTTGTTTACTTCTCGCGTATTCACTAGTGTATTTGCGGGAAATGGAGGGGATTGTTTCAATTCCCGCAAAATCCCCGTAGTCCGCTTACTATTCCGGGTTTGGCCGGGATAATCTCGGGATATCCTCGCAAATTCTTCTTATTTTTGTCTAGATTGAAAACTCTCCTACATGGTAGAGTATTTTCGGGGAAGGATATTTGCGGGGACTGGAGAGTATTGGGTGAACACCAAATCCCTGCATATGCTTACAACTCTAGTGTATAAAAATACGAGAGAAGTAAACAAGGCCTTATAGAGATATTTGATCATTTGCCCCACTTGGCAAATAATCAAATTTCAAAATAGAGTGGGACAAATGATTGCCAAGTGGAGCACCACATGTCGGTGACACAGGCAAATAATCAAATTGGAAAGTAAAATGGGGCAAATCGTCAATTCCCCCTCCCCCGTTACTCTCCGATCAAAATCACCAAACAAGCGACCGCCTCCGTCATTCCTACCCAATCCGCCAGAGATTCAGAGAACGGAACAACCACTCTGATCGGTACACTCTGGAAGCTTCCAGAAGCCGCCCGCACGGAGTCATGGAGAAAGAGGAGCAGAAGTCGGGGCCCGACCCGCTCCTCCTCGCACTACGCTGCTCCAAGGCGTCGCTCGTCCTCTCCTCCCTCCGCCAGCCACCACGCTCGAAGGCGAGTCGCCGGAGTTCCTCCTCTTCTTCCGCGGTAACCCGGATCTCCGCCCCTCCTCCGTTTTCGCGTAGTCTGCGCAATGCTTAGCTCGGACGCGTCTTTACCGATGTGGTTTATGTCGTCGCAGGAGTTCGGGCTCCGGAACGCGCGCCTCCTCGACGCCGACCTCGCGGCGGCACGGCGCGAGGCCACCGAAAGCACTCGAATATCCGCGACTGAGCTTCTCCTCGTCATCGCTCTGGGTCCCCTCATCTTCCTCTTCGTTGGGCTTCTAGCGGCAGGGGTTGCTTGATCCGCGTGCCGGCTGCGGACATCGTGAGATTATGCGGCGACCAAATCCAATGCTACTGTGTTTAACTCCCCCTTCATGGGCTCCGTAAGTTGCCTCTGGTGTATTGCTTTTGAACTTAGAAGGGAGCACTTCCATCAGCTTTGTTGGTCTCGGTATGCGTGTGTGTTAGGTGTTCGATCAAATGCTTGTTTCTATGTGGATGTCTGTACTACAAAGCAAGGCTTCGTTGCAGTGATAATTAGGAAATGAAACCAAATCAGGCCGTAAGAAACGATTGGCTGAATGTCTCATTCAGTTGCATCTATTTGCTGTTTTCTGATTGATGCATGCAGAAATAATGCAGGGATGTCCCATGCAACGTTATTGCCATGAATCGTAGATTGTGGAAGGGACTTTGATGATAAAAATTTCATGATGGTTGTTTTTTTACGTTGCCAGTATATGAGTATTCTTTGAAGTGAAGCATAAAGGCATCGAACTCACAGGGATTGCTCTGAAAACTAGAGTCTGCCATGGGGCATCATTTTTTTATCCGCTGAATTGCTCTGGAGTACATAGAGCCAGCATCCTCATCAGGACCGGGCATTGCTTTTTCTCCTCTGTAGTGTATGATCTTTAGAAAATGCTAAGTATTTCAGAGCATAGACCCGTCATAACTTCTAGTATGCTTTTCTTCAGCAAAATATGTTCTCGTTTCCCTAATAGCTAGAAAATATATGTTTCAGTGATTAGGATGTGATAGGAGCTCAGAATTACCCCCAGCTACTCATTCGGCTCAATTCAGTTGTGCATGAACTAGGAAAACGAGTTGATGTTCTAACAGTTTTGCAGTTACCTGTTTCAAATTATATGCTGTGTTTTCCTCTGCGTTTGTTTACTAGTTTGACTTGTCAGGCCTTGTTTGTTGCTTTAGATATGCCTGGAAATACAGAACATGGAAAATTACTAGTGATCAGAACACTACTGTATTCCATTTTTATATTTTACCTAGTTTTCTTCTTATAAACCCAAATAGATCTGTAATATGCTGTTTCCTTATATCCAAAAACAAAATGAGTTCTGAAGCTTTTATTTGATTCTGGCATGTGTGTGCTGTCTGAAACAAGTTTGTAGTTTGCAGTTTTGTCGTCGTATAATGTGCTAAGACCTTTAGGTGCACTATGTATTGTCCTTCGGAGTTCACTTTGTTAATCTGGATGATATCTTGTGTTGCTGCTTTGAGTTGAGCACCCACAGGTTGTTTCTTCTTCAGACTAAACAATGCCCAAATGTTGTTGCTGCAGTAGGCCTGAATGACGCCCAATCTCTGACATGTTTGATACTACCACTGTTCCAAAGTACTCCCTATGTTCCAAATTATAAGACGTTTTAGCCTTTTTATGAAATGCATGTATCTAGACGTCTTCTATTGTGTAGGTTCGGAGCAAAATGAGTGAACCGACACACTAAAAGGCATCTAGATACATGTGTAAAAGGCTAAAACATCTTATATTTTTACATGTGTAAAAGGCTAAAACATCTTAGAGGTCGTTTGGTATCCATCATTTGGGCCTGGAATCCTGGAATTCATTTTGCAATTCCATCCCTATGCTGTTTGGTTGGCATGGAATTGAGCTGTCATTTCATTTGGCAAATCCATCCAAATATCCTCATGTGTAAACCCAATTCCTATCTCAGACCCGTCATTTGCAAATTCCGGTGGCAACCAAACATGTGGGTGTTTTTAGAATCATAATATAAATGAAATGAATCCATGTATTCATTTCATTTCTACTAAATGAAATGAATACCTGGGTGCCAAACAACCTCTTATATTTTGAAGAACTAGGAAAACGATTTTATGTTCAAACAGTATTGCAGTTACCTGTTTCCAAATTATATGCTGTGTTTTCCTCTGCGTTTTATTACTAGTTTTGACTTGTCTGGCCTTGTTTGTTGCTTTAGATATGCCTGGAAATACAGAACTCATGGAAAATTACTAGTAATCAGAACACTACTGTATTCCGTTTTTATATTTTACCTAGCTTTTTTCTTATAAACCCAAATAGATCTGTAATATGCAGTTTCCTTATATCCAAAAACAAATGAGTTCTGAAACTGTAATTTGATTCTGGCAGTTTTGTCGTCGTATAATGTCCTAAGACCTTTAGGTGCACTATCTATTGTCCTTCGGAGTTCAGACTTTGTTAATCTGGATGATATCTTGCGTTGCTGCTTTGAGTTGAGCACCTACAGGTTGTTTCTTCTTCAGACTAAACAATGCCCAAATGTTGTTGCTGCAGTAGGCCTGAATGATGCCCAATCTCTGACATGTTTGATACTACCACCGTTCCAAAGTACTCTCTCGGTTCCAAATTATAAGATGTTTTAGCCTTTTTATGAAACGCATGTATCTAGACGTCTTTTATTGTGTAGGTTCGGAGCAAAATGAGTGAACCGACACACTAAAAGGCGCCTAGATACATGTGTAAAAGGCTGAAACATTTTATATTTTGAAACGGAGGGAGCTCTCCCTTCTAAATTATAAGATGTTTTAGCCTTTCTTTGAAACGTATGTATCTAGATGCCTTTTAGTGTGTAGGTACGTAGCCATTTAGTGTGTAGGTTCGGAGGCATCTAGATACATGTGTTTCAGAAAAAAGGCTAAAACATCTTATATTTTGGAACGGAGGGAGTAGATTGGAGTGACTAGTAGACAATACAGTTAGCAGTCAGCCTGCAGTATGCAGAGGTGTGCTGCGGACCTGGTTATAACCAGAATGTGCTGTAATAGTAATGGGGTATGTTTTATTTCTGTCCTGTTTAACTCATATGTACCTAATCATGGACTCATGGTTATGTCCCTATCGTTTGGCCACTATTTCCATTTGGTGCTGACCTGGTTATAACCCACAATTTGGCAGTTTTAGCAAGCCTCTTAGCTACTGGCATGCCTGCAATCCAAATATATCTACTCCAAAGTATTTGATGTTCAGATCTGGGCATTGCTTAAATTTTGGTTTAGTTGCTGCCACAAACTATGCATGGCTAAACCAAGGTAGTAAGAGTATGTTGAGGACACTGCCTAAACATTTGTTCGAACTGAAGCAAATACCCAACTTTCATTCTAGAGATATGGATTAAGAATATGAGAGTACTATTGTTCCCACATATACATTAAGTTCTTCTTGTCACAGCATTAAAACAATGCATAGACAGGAATGTATGATTGCAATGACATGCCCCTTCATCCTGCAGGATTGGGTGTTTGGTTACACCATAAAAATATGTTCAACTCAGCAATACTAGGATTTTTTCCGGGAGGCTTGACTCGACGAAAAAATAGGAGGCTTGACTCGACGAAAAAATATTCTTTGGAATGTAAGCAAAGTGATCCATAGATTTATTTTTAAGATTTGTCATCCTACAAACCAAACAATCTCTGCGTAAAAAATTCATAAAAAATATAAATAACCTGTGTGCTTCGTATGTTGCTTCCATTTTTTTTTGCAGTTGAGCCTTAGCATCATTGTGCTATGGCACTATACTTGTGATTTCGGTCCGTATGGTAGGTGTTCGGTCAAATACATGTTCCTGCATACATATTTGTACAAAGCAAAAATCTAGTTCTACTGATAATTAGGAACTATATCCAAATCATGCTGTAATAAAGGATGCCTGTCTCGTTGATTTGGATCAAATTATGTTTTCTGATTGATGCATATAGAGGAAGAATATTAGCCACAGAGATATGTCTTGCATCGATGCTTTGCATGCCATGATCCATAGATTGTGAAAAGGACATTCATGATGAAATGTCATGATCCATATATGACTATTGTTTCAAGTGACACGTATATGCATTTAACTCAGGTGGACTTCTCTGACTTGGAGCTGCCATATAATTACTAGTTTGCTGAATTGCTCTGAGGTGCATTCTGCATTGCTGTGTAGGAAGCATCCTCATCAGGATCATGTATTGCTTTGTTTTTCTGGTTCAACTGTATTACATCATGGTCAAGTCATAATTTTCTATATTATATTCTTGATGACAAAAGGTTTCCGTAAGCTTCCCTGCATACTAGAGCAAAAAAAAAAGCTTAGGATGTGATGGGATCTCAGAGTGATAGGACTGCTCTCTCGGCTCAATCCAGTTTACATGAACTAAGGAGTAAAACAATTTGATGTGCTAACTCTACTGTAGTTGTGTATATCCAAATTATACCTCGTGTTTGTCCGTGTTCAGTTGCTAGTCTTGCTTGTCAGGCCTTATTGGTTGTTTTAGATATGCCCAGTAATAGATATTTCATGAAAAAGTACCAGTGATCCAACTAATACACCATTGCATTTTCCATATTTTACTGAGCTTGCCTCTGTATAATCCATACGGTTCGTAATATACAGTGTTCTTATGTCCGGAAAAGTTAATAGACTTGAGAACCTTAATTTGATTCTGCCATGTGTTTGTCTGAAACAAGTTGGGATCTGGAGCTGTTGCCATGTAATATGATGTTCTGCGTGAAGAACTTGTGATCATGCTGACTTTGTTCATCTATCTTCTGTTCCTAGCACCTCGGCAGACTGAACGATACTTGAGTGTTACTGAAGTATTTTTTTTGGCGATCTCTGAATAAGAAACTTTGATATTTGAGAGCTATCAAGATCACATGGAACTAGACCTTTTTGTGCAGCTTATATATACCCCATTTATTGGTATATATATAGCTGTATAGGGACGTATATTCGATTAGCTAATAGAAAGTACA
The DNA here is from genome assembly GCA_023614405.1 of Avena insularis. Lineage (NCBI taxonomy): Eukaryota > Viridiplantae > Streptophyta > Magnoliopsida > Poales > Poaceae > Avena > Avena insularis. The sequence goes on along the minus strand of CM042689.1, from coordinate 393,705,020 downwards.
GTCAGCAGTGGGCATGTATATGCGGAGGTAGATTCTCACCTGGTTAGACCCAGTCTGCAATGAGTAGGATTTGGACTAAACAGTCTAAACTGAACACAAATGACAATTTTAATTGACCGATTTAATAAACCTACGAGTTAATGGACTAAAGTGAACATGTGGAGCAAGTTTAAGGATTGATGGTGCATCACTTGACATGAAATTAGATACTTGGACATTTGTTTGATTTATTGGTACAGATTTTTTGTCTAAATTGAAGTTGTTCCAGCTTGCCTTTGATCTTGCTCTACCCAGTGAGGAAATTCATGCATTGCAAGTGCCATATGACATACTAGGCCTCAAGGCTTGGTCTTTGATTGAACCAGATTTCAGAGAGTTTTATTGTCTAAAAGTGCAATACATTTGTATGTGTTTTTATTCGAATTGTCTATACTTGAAATCAACATTTGTTCCTGCAGAATTTATGTCCACCTTTTGTACAGATTTGGATTTAAATCTGAACCACTACACCCATTTTAAAGAATTTACGTAGATGTCTGTGCATTTTTGTCCCTGCTATGCCCACTGATGAAATCTTAAGAACTTGTAGCCGGCTGTCTTGTTTATACTGTTGGAAATTTGCTTATAGTTTTTATAGTTTCGATATGCTGTATAAAGAGAAGCTATTGTGGGTTGCCTTAATCAAAATTCATCTTGTAACTCCTTAATTTTCTTTACGCTGTTCTACCCAATGAGGAAACTAATGCATTGCAAGTGCCGTGTGACGTACTAGGCCTCAAGGCTTGGTCGATGATTTAATCAGGTTTCTGGGGAGAAGAGGCCTCTAGTGCCCTGTTCGCCGCCTGTGTTTGTAATTCCGTTCCATCAGACAATTTAAGACAGTGTAGTTCAGTTTCGTCAGTGCTTGTAATTTGATTTCTGGTAACGTGTTTGCAATGTGAACCTATCCTGGTTCAGTCAAATTATTCAGTACGAATTTGATACTGGGCAGAGTTTGTTCAGAAATTTGTCAGCTGCACTTTTTGTGACAGTAAGAAAGTAGCTACATAATCGAGAAATCTCATCATGTTGTGCAATCATCGCAGGAATGACGTTGACAGTAAAAAAGTAGCCACATGAGTCTGCACCTGTACGGCAGCAAGCTACTCAGAAAGACCAAAGACCGTTTGGACGGATCATGATACTACCGATAGAGAGGTGACTAGCTTACAAATACGTGCAGTATGGTTCAAACGGGAATGCAGCCAGTACCAGACGATCCCAGAGATGACTGGCAGTGTCAAACTGATGTATGCAGGCATCGACTTTGACGATCTATTATCTGTGTATTAAATCCTTGTGAAATCACAATACACACCTGACGGAGGTCTTGCCAGAGATATTCATTTGAATTATCTTCATGAGGCTAAGTGATATTACAGAAAAAATATATATTGATAATACAATTGCGCAAACTCAACAACCATTAGTACATTGTGTGTACAACATTCACCAAGGCCTGGCCCGATGGACCAACCACCCCTTCTCTTTTTTCCAGGACAGTTCAAGTACCATAGATAGGCCGAGGGACTGGATCTGACGACCTTCATGTACAAGTTACAGATGTCTGTTCCGCCAGCAAGTGCAATCGACAGCGGCACTAGGGAATCCATCTGGAGAAGCCAATGCAGCGTGCCATGGCACAAAATATAGCATGCTTAAATACCAGTAGCTTGGTAGGCACACGCGCCAGATGATACCGAGCCCAGCATATGCAGAACCGATGATCAAGCCAAGTAACGGTAGACGTTTGGGTTCTCCTTGTCCCTCTCCAGGTAATCCCTGGTTATAAGATCCTCAATGCGCTTCTTTATTGCTTTGAAGTCAGGCTGAAGGGGCAAAACCAGCACCCATGATCAGGTCAAGAAATCGAAGGAAATTCTACTCAATATGCTTCATTAGTTGGTAAAATTTCAGTCTAGAACATCCACACTGCCCAAAAAGAAGTAAAGATGCTGGCCAACGTCTAGGTGCATTGCATATGGCTTCAAGTACTACTCCCTCCGTTCCAAAATAAGTGACTTGGATTTGTCTAGATTCGAATGCACCTAGACGCGTTTTAGTGTGTAGATACATACGAATCTAGACAAACCCAAGTCCCTTATTTTGGGACGGAGGGAGTATATGATTTAGTTTAAATTTGTTAGTAAATATAGCTATAAATTCAACATTTGCATTAACGTGAGGATGTAAGTTAGAGGATTCAATAAAGCTACATAACACAAAAATGGCTCAAATTCGAAATTCTACTCAACATGCTTCAATAGTTGACATGCTAGAATGCAGGAAAACATTTCATCTGTCGCTGGTCCTACAAAGGCAATATCGAATGGATACAACCACATTTATCATCAGCAGAGCTAACAGCACTTGCAGAATGTTCCATACCTTGAACATGCGACCAAGCTGCTCCACACATTCCATTACTAGTGTCTGGTGACCCAAGACTTTACGGCTCTTCATAATACGTACAATGGATGCATCAATCGCGTATCTTCGATCCTTGTCAACATCTTCGACTACCTTCTTTTTCTCGTCAACTGGAGGTAGAGGTATCTGCAGATAAAAATAAAATCAATGCTTACATCCAAAAGGTAAAAAAAAAACTTGCAGGAATAAAGATAAAGAACAGAGCACCAAAAATACCTTAATTCTTCTCATCTTGTCAGTAAATTTTGAGTTGAACTCAAATACATCATTAGGAGAAATAGTTCTGTTACTTGGTTCTTTACTAAGAATCTTGTATTTCGCACAAGAGAGAGAGTGAAGCAGCCTCACTACATCATCATCTGACAGGTTCAGTTGTGTTACTATCTCAGAATAACTAAGTCTATCAGCTCCATTGAAGAGTAGCAACAACGCAGCCTGCCAAACAGACGGAAAGAAAGCATTAGTTTGCAGCGCTTGAAATGATAACAAGACCGTGTACAAGTTTATGCTTACCTGGTAAGTGGTAACAATGAGCTCAATAGTCTTGGCCTCAAACTTTGCAGTGATATGGCAGATACCCAAGGAATATATCCACGTAAGTTTTCTATGCTTGGTTCTTGTTTGATAGAACTCTTTGAAAACCTCGACACATCTCACCTAATTTTTTCGAGAAGTTGTCAATGTTAATGATCTTAGAGACTAAGGCCAATATGTAAAGCAAAACAGTAAATTTACCATTTCAGCAGGAAGGTTTATGTCAAACGATTTATAAGTTGGCCAGAATCCTGTTGTCAGAACAGTGACCGCCAAATCTATCCCGGGATTCAAATCAGAGTGTGTGCTTATAAACTCTTCAAACTTAGTTTGATGATCTCTTGCAACAGTAAGATCAGTGACCATGCCCTCCATTTTTGAAGTAAATTGGCCACCACACTGTTGTTTTAGCTTGGTCAGAATGCTTCTTTCGTGTTCATCATTAGCACTCTTGTCAAATAGCAATCTTCTTGCCAGCTTCTTCCTGCCATCATCACCATGAAACATCAGACCCAATACGAAATCACTAGAACTTCCTATCTTCTTAAACTTACAAGCCATTGAAGTTCTTTTTTCTTGTGAGGAAATAACACATTAGAGTTATCATACAAGTTTACGAGCAATTACCTGTAAAACTCAGCAAAAAGGTCCTTATCACTGATGTAGGCGAGTAATCTCACAACCTGATGAATGGTCAGTAGATTAAGATCCACCAATAAGAATGTACTAAATGCCTGCAAGTAAAAGAGAACACACAACAGAGTGCTGCCTGTACCTTCTCCAGGGTATCTTCAATAGCTTCATCACTGAGTTTCTCACTGCCGCCTTTCTTCAAAATATTATCACAGAATGTAGCAAGTAATTCTGCACTTGTACTACCAGAAACACCTTTGTTGCAGAACACTTCAAAAGCCTCTTTAAGTGCCTGTAAAAAGGAACAGGATTGCAAACGAAGATCAACAAAAATAAGTGTTCCTGTTGATTTTATTTTGTTGGAGAACATGAAGAGCGAAGAAAGAAATAAACATATAATCTAACAAACCTTATGGAAAAGAGTATGCCCCTGGAAACAGTCGGTGACATATGCTACATACTTGTCATGCAGTTCAATGATTTTCCGGACAAAAACCTGAAACCAGAAAACAGTCAGATGATGACATATGTCACAAGAAAAATTACGAAAGCTTGTTGACAGCAAAGTTGTCTGAAGGTACACACCTGTTCCTGCAAACCGATAATGTCCTTCTTCTCTGGCTGTAAGAATAATTAGTTATTAGAGATTCACGTCAAGATGAGAATAAAGGATCACTTTAAAAGCAGAGTCTGAAGTTGACAAGACTATCAGCAAAGTAAAGCATAACCAAGAATCCAAAATGGCACATGCTGTAGCAACCAGTTTCTAGGCCCTACTCCCTCCGTTCCCAAAAGGCCTATAATTTATTTCAAAAGTGAAGTAATGTAAAGTTTGACCAAGTTTTTAGGAAAAATTATCAACAACTATCACTTCTACAAACAGGAGATGCAGCAGGCAGATACGATCAGGGAAAAGGGGAGAGAGAAAAAAACAACCCAATCCAGATAAATAACAAGCTCTGGCATGCATCTGATTGGGCTACACTAATGGACTGGGAGTTGCACATGCTATAAGCTAGGCTAAGAACAAGTAATATATTAAAATCCATAGGAACTATGAAATAAGTTAGTGACGAAAGTGTACCTTCTTATTACTAGCAGCATCTTCTGCTTGTTTCACCAATGCTGTACCCTCGTTAGTAACATGCTGCAGAGTAGCATCACTTAAATACAGTGTCCAACTCTAAATCATTTAATGGATTAACTACAGCATGATTGCATTAGCATATACCTGCTTAAAAATTTGAGAAACAGGCTCTAGGCCACGAGTTATTCTGGAAAATAGTCTGTACATCCTTGAGAGATCCTCAACCTACAATAACAGATGCAAACAGTCAAGATACTTGTAGTGCACCTGATATACTATTCAGCGATACGACTCTCTGGTCAAACCTTGTCATCACGAAGTAATGCATGGCATCCAGAATGCTCCTTCTCCAGAAGTTGGCTTGCATACTGTGTTAACAACTCATGTTGCACTTTCTGAAATAATCAGGAAGTGTGTCAGTGTTAAGTTACATGATATGTTAAACAGAGGGAAAATCATGATAAATGTTCTCTCAGGAATATGAAATAGATACTAATTGTGGAGTACACCATCCAGTATGCATGTACCGTTCAGGCACTCAAATAATCAAAAAATCAAAAAGGGCAAGAGTGTGTGCGTGTGTTAGGGGGAGGCGACATCGCAGCAGATATCTTTTCACAAACCTCCAATAGCTTCTGTTCACTACTAGAGTGCAGATAATGAGCAACCCGTTCCTTCTCCTTCTTCAAGCACTCCTCAGCCTAGTGAAAAGGACAAAATGCAAATATATTATTGTCCTTAACTATATAAACAAGAAGGAAAAGATCTCAAAACTACCTTTAACATATAGTCAGGGCAAGAGTCTTCCACAATCCAGGTTTGGGCCTTGATAGAGTAATAATCTGCAGTATCCTTCAGTAAGAAATCTTCAAAATCATTCTCGTAGCATTCCATGCTGCCTAAGCCGATTTCAACAAAAATATCCAAGACGTTCTTTAGCAGAGCCCTATCAATTTGTTCACCCTCACGTTCTTGGTCTATCTGTTGAAGGAGATTGTTACAACCACTTATATAGGAAAATCGTCTTTTCAGACTACCATGTGATGCAAAGACTCACCAAGGAAATCACTGCACTTTTCACTTTCCCTTTGATTTCTTGATATACCTTTACCATTAGAATAAAAAGTTAGAACAAAGAAGGCAAAGCAACTATAGACAAAGAACTTTACTGCCAGAATACATTCGTTTACCAAGTCTCGAAAGCAACTAAGCCCAACTTCTCTCAATGCTGGAAGTGATCTTCGTGAAATGAAATATCGATCAAGGTAATGGAAGAAACGTGATAGCCACCGAACCATCACTTTGTGGTTTGACCACCTCTTTACTAGCTCCCTCAACATAAATTCGTCATGCTTCTCTCTTAATGAAGGTAAGACCTACATGGAGTCAAAATTTAGTGTCAAGACAGCAAGTAGGCAAATGCAGCAAAGGTAGCAGAGACACCATGTAATGAATAAAATGTAAGCAACTAAAATGCCTATGTTACCACAAAACAAGGGCAACTATGTTATTTAAGCTGTTGGCTATAACCAACTGCTAAAACGTCTTATATTTTGCAACAGAGGGAGTAAGATTTAAAGGCACAAACTAAGATTTCTCTCGGAAGATATGCCATCCACAATAATATACTGTTTTAGATGAGGCTACACTAATGATACATTTTAGCATTAAAGTACTGCATAATAATCATGAGAGTTCAAGTTTTTATTAGTTCCTAAAAGAGTGTAAAAGTGTTTTGCTTAACAAAAGAGCGTTACATGGTGAGATAACACTAGGTCCAGAGGCATTTAGGCTACAGTTGCCGAACTCAGCCTGCTGTTTTTCAAAGCAAATTGTGGACCATACACCTAGCCTAGACCTTGGCAGATTAGTTAAGGTGCCACACTCAGGATTTCCTTGCCCACAAGTCCTATCACAAAACAGCCACGTTGCCCTCCATTATCCAAGGTTCTCAATTAAAGGTGTCCTTCCAGAGAGGCAATCAATGAAAGGTGTCCTACTGGTTAATGAAGGTAGAAAATGCGTGAAGAAACAACCAATGACCCATTTTGCAAGAACTTGCCAACTAGTTGCCGTCGGCCTTCAATGATCGGTAATAACCCCCTCAGGAGCGGCCTCCCCTTACCCACCCCCATTTTGTGGATCACCCCCTACCCAACAAAAGCATTACTAGAGCCGCAAACCCATATTCACTACTGTATCAATTCCTCCGGATTTGGAGAAGAAACATAAATTGTGAATTCCAATGGCCAGCTCTCTGCTGACCGTCTAGTTATTTTTTCCTCAGAACCAGTAACGCTCTCTAACGACGGTTGCAAGTAATACCAGTTCTAGATATTCCATTTCCTCTGTGATGTGCATGATAAATATAGTGCACTTCCAAATTTGCTTTATTCTGTTTATTCATTCGCCCGATGTATCATGCATGGTATGCAAGATAATTTCCAGGCTGTACTTTGCGGTGATGTTGAAAGCCCCTATATTAATTAGTTAGGATAAAAGATCAAGCATAGATCCTAATTTTAATCTATAATGGGTATTTGGCTTTTGTCACAGATATTAAAGATATTATGAGAGAAAGAGAATAGAAAGAGGCTACGACTTTAATGTACCTGCTATGCTATGCACGTATACATATACTGAGAACACGTGAGAGAATGTTACTGTAAATGTTAATACATGACGAAGAGAAAGGGGAAGCTAAATGAGACTCAATAGAGGAAACTATCATTGTTTTTCTAGAATAAATGGGGATATTCTAACATCATAAGAGTTTCCTGATTTTGGCCTCATTTGTCATTCCTCCCTCTCCTGCTTCTATGGGTACCCACTTCAACTAGTCATTCTCTCGCTACCAAGACATTAATAGAAGGGACATTAGAGCCATTTACACTTGTCATTCTCTTGGTCCAAAGATCCTTAGGTACTATTTGAAACATAGAAACATTACAGTATCCTGCAAAATTTCTGCGTTGGGGACTAGACTAATCTGAGTTGAAATGGAATTGAACTGAGGCATGTTGAACCGAGTCTAAATGGTCCCAATAGTATCAATTTGTTGAGGACGGAGTTCGAAAAACAGAACCCCAACTCTGAACACAAGGTTATCAGGAGTTAGGAGCCAAAGCTGCTCCCATTACTCTCTTTCTCGAACAAACTTATGATGCAACCCTACTACATACTACTTTCTATTTGAAGGTAAGTTGCAGGGTACAGATGAATCCACTATACTAATTTTGTACACCCACAAGCTATATCCAAACAAAGACAGATAGTGGTATATTGCATAGAATAAACCTGTCCACTCATAGTAAGATTATTGTTCTGTGTGCCAGTCCTACACCGTACCAGCTCTTGCAGTGTCAGCATGTTAACAATTAAATGCCCATCCGCTGCAAGCTGCTCGGACGCTATAATGAACAGGCAAGTGGACCGAGGCATAGCCCGCCGGCACTCGAGCCTCCGTGCTCGCATCCGCGGTGCGTACGCACAATTATATACCTCTATCAATTAACAGGGCCCATTTTATAATGAACAGGCACCCGCCGCAATCAGCACACAGATGGGAGACCCTGGTGCTCACCATGGAAGAGATGTACTCCTCGAAGGACTCGCGGTACTTGTCGTAGAGCTGCTGCGAGTAGTCGTGCGGGGGCTTCTGGGTGCACATGTTGTATATCGTCCTGCGCCACGACGGATGAAACAAACAGCGAAATCAGATCAGGCCGCGGGGGCGAGGAGCGAAATTGGGGAGCAGGGGGAAGGGGCACCGTACGTGTAGAGCATCATGTAGTCCTCGGAGCTGAACTGGGGCTCCGGCTTCCCCTCGAGGATGTTCTTGAGCTTGGTGATGCCCTTCTGCATGAACGCCCACCCTTCCTCCAGATCGACGGTCTTCCGCTCGTGCGTCGTCATCGCCGCTGCCGCAGCCGCCGACGCGGCCGTCAGATCGGGGGGCTTCGCCGGAGAGAGGAGGAGGAGGTCGGAACCCTAGCTCGCCTCCCTCCCTTCGTGCGAAATGGGAGGACGAGGAGAAAGGGGGGAAAGAGGGAAAGGGTGTCGGAGTGTTCCGGTGCCCGATCTAGCGTGGCGGAGGGCCGAAACAGGGGAAGGGGGAGAGGAGGGGATGGATGGTCGCCGCCACTTGCCAGCTCCCTTTGTGACTTTGGCACATGGGGCTACCCTGCCGATGGCACGTCTACTTCACAGCTAAGCTTTACCTTAACTAACCGACCTCCTCCCAATCAAAGGAAAAATCTAGCTGAGGAAATCTGTGGGACATTTTGGTGAGAGCAATTAGCCAATCATGTGGGGAAAAAATCTGGCGACCAATTACATTTATGCAGTCTTAGATTACAAACTTAGGGGTTTTACTTGTTTTTACTTTTTTTTTAAGGAAAACTCGCGAGCTTTATTAAATCATCAACAGAAAGTTACAATCATCACTAAGGCTGTGAGCTGAAAGCGCCGGAGGCTCTGCATCCCATGAAAACGACGCACCATGCACACATCCATACTTTGCTGTGAAATGAGCCGTCTGGTTTGCTTTGCCACGGCCATTGGTGATGGTTGTTGCTCTAATGTGTTGGTCTTCAGAGTTTTAACACGACGATTTTCTATCTGTCTAGTACAACAAGCTTTACTACGACAAACTTTGCTCAGCTTCGGTGTTGGAGGGACAAGGACGGCAGCGCGCCTTCGACTCAAAAATTATTCCTTTGCTGGATAATAGTATCTAGTATTATCTTGATGACAGAACTATTAAACAACCGCTCATTCCATAGTCTTACCAGCACATCGTTATCAACTTCGAATAACAACATGGTAAAACCTTTCTCAACAGCCATGACATGTGTATCTCTTAGCGCCAACGCTTCTATTATCAGTAAATCAGCAATACCTTCATACTCCCTCTGTTTTAAAATATAAGATATTTTAATTTTATGAAATAAATGTATCTAGATCACTTTTAGTGTGTAAGTTTACTCTGAATCTCCCTGAACCTATACTATAAAAACAGTCTAGATATATTAGTTTCATAAAGCTAAAACATCTTATATTTTTAAAACAGAGGGAGTAGATCTTACATCTGGCTCCAGGAAAAGAAGACCCCTCCCGTGCAACTACACCGGTTGCATCATGGGACTGATGGGAGGGTTTTGGGACGCCCGGAGATGCTCTTATCATCAAGGTGATGCCTCTCTTCACATGCTGTGTATGATTTTGGCATTCTTTTGCCCTGCCGCTGGGAGATCTACTATTTAGGCATGATAATTGTTAGTTCAAGTACTGACTAGTCCAAGCACCGACTAGATTACGTCGGCCTGTCATTGATCATTGTGATGTGCTACCTTTTGAAAACACACGCGGCATGATAAAAAAGTAAAGATGATCTTCATTGTTCACCATGACAATTTGAGATCGATGTACAAGAAAACGACTTGCTACCAACCATATAAATGGTCGCTATAACATAGATAAAGTGCTTTATTGCAAGTTTCAAAGCATATATGATTAATGAATAAGTAGACTGTTTTCTAAAAAAAAGTCCACTGATCTATTGATAATTCACAATAGTAAAAAAGAATCTAGAAAGTAATAAAATTTATAAGTAGTTACTTAGATCACCTAGCGAAGGCTACATACACTAGTGCGAGCCGAAGGTGCCGTCATTCTCGCCCCTCCATTAACGAAACCGATTAAAGCTTGTCATAGTAGAGATTGTTGTAGTAGATAAACAAGATGTCGTCGTGGCAATACCCTAGATGACCAGCACACGAGAGCAATAACCACCGCCAAAGATGAGACCCATAGCTTGGAAGAGACATACATGAAACCACACAAACAAACACGAAATCGACTGGACCCTGGAGATCCACAAGATGCATAACTCCACAAGTTATCTGCCAGCGCTAGACACACCACTAGAGTGAAGATATGTGATGAGGACCTTATTCGGACTTCGAGATGTAGTCACTGTCTCACTATTTCGAAGAAGATAAAAAAACAATCTATACAAAGAAACGAAAACCCTCATGTCGGTGATGAGACATGGTCCGACACGCCTCGAGAGGAAAAAAGATGCTACGATGCTCAGTTTTTGTCTCCTTTTAGTGAGTATTTTTCTAAAATTAGAACGCAATATTTAATATTTAGCACTATACAATAAAAAAATCTCATAAAATCGTCTAAATATATTTTTCCAAAATATACTATGTTATACAGTGGTAGAGACAGATCACGACAAGCCGGGCGGGCAAGTAAGACGCGGTTTCCCCTTCCACTACACTCATCTTTTCCTCTCCCTTGAGAGTCCGCCGCCAGATCCCGGGTCAACCCACCACCCTCTCCAATGGGGTTGCCGGCTGGGGATGGGTAAGGGGAGGTGCAAGAGGCAGGTTCCCTAGTAGTCCTAGTAGGTTTAGGGTTGGGTGGCTTCCTGCCACGGTGTGGCGCCGTGCCGGAGGATGGCATCGAGATCCCTAGGTCGGGACCTCGTGCGGGTTCATGGTTGGCCTGATCCTCACTGTGCTCAGGTGGTTGGGGCTAAAGACCAAGGGCAAGCTTGGTGTCGGCTACCTCACAAATAAAGGGCCTTCTAGGAGCTTTCTCCTGATGCAGCCGTGTGATGCCGCCCTGCTTCTTCTCCTGGCCGACCACGGCGATGAGGGGGAGGGTAAAAGGATAGAGATGTCACCTAGAGAGGGGTGAATAGGTGATGCATGTAAAATGCATACATGAACTTTGTAGTTTATTGTGCTAAAATGCTTATTATTTTGCAACTTTATTATATTTATTGGGACTAACCTACTAATAGTTGCAAAAGTGCACAAGTTCTTGTTTTACACTTTGTTGCGTAGGAAAAAGATGAATATGGAAGAAAATCGCTCAATATGGCAGTATTTGGAGTTTCCTGAAATCTATCCTGCTGAACACGTTTTAAATATAGACCCGTAAGGACTTCAAGATGATGTCAAATGAAAAAGTGATAAACTGTTGGAAATATGCCCTAGTGACAAATAGTAGTAAGGACTATTGTCATATTTCATATAGTTTATGATTAAGTTTTATATCATGCTATAACTGTATTGAGAGGAAACATCAATACACGTGTGATATACAAACAAACTAGGGGTTCCTAGTGAAACTCTAGTCACTGGTTCATTGGTCAACGGATGATCATGTTTCCTGATCATGTGGCATTTATGCCAGTTGGAAATGAGGTCATCTCATTCAGAGAATGAGATGATGAACCAATACCCAACCTAAACATCGTGACCCGATCATGTCACGAAGTTCAAGTTACGATGATTAGAAATGGATCCTCGTAGACTATTCTTTAGACCGTGAGGCTATATCAATCACTGTATCCCGAGAGTGCTTAGATATCATCAAACACCATCTGGTAAAACGGTGGTTATAAAGGTGTGTTCAGGTATTCAGAGGAAACCGTAGAGGCAATATATGTCAAGAGCGGGATTTGTCCGTCCATGTGACGAGAAGATACTCAAGGGCCCACTCGGAGAGGTTATATCCAATAGTCAAGGCAGTGTGATTAGATCACGGGGATATCACTTGTCAGAACGAGTCAAGTAGCATTGTTCAGTAACGAGATTGAACAAGACATGGTGATGTCATTGATCAGATCTCGGGCAATGCAAGTATCGAGTGACAAAGGGAATAAGACACGACTGTCCCGGTACAAACGACGAAAGATCTTCGTGGAACGCACAGGGGTCACATGGTCATCCAGGTCCCTCTATCGATCATTGGTGCGGGAGTTTCCCGACCATGTCTGGAGTGTTCCCGAACCATGGGGTATCACGCTTAAGGGCTTGATGATGCTTAGAGAGTGTTTATAGGATCGGTGGAATCACCGAAGAAGAGTAGGGAGAAAACCGGAAGGGTTTCGATAAGTCCGGAGGATATCCGGAGTGGAGGTGGAAGGTGTTCCATGGCCACGGGGATTGAATAATATGTGAATGAATGTTAAATGTTTATTTAATCATTTATTCATAATTATTTAATAAAGAGAAAATCAATTAAAGGTCAAAAAGGCTTAATGTGCCAATTCCGGAGGGAGAGGGCCCATTAGGGGAAAGGAGAGAGGGAGAGGGGCCAAGGGGGAGGCCGGCTGGGCCTAGCCCCCCCGCGTGGGGCCCACTAGGTGGTCGACGGCCACCTCATCCCCCCTCCTCTCCTTTAGTCCCACCCCGGGACTTTGAGGGAGGTAGTACCTCCCCTCCCCCTATATATAGTGGGGTATTTGGCCTAGAAAAATACACCAATAATCAATAAAGGTCTCCCCACTTTTGGGAGGACCTCTAATTGATATTTTCTCTCCCTCTCTCTCGTGACCGTAGTCCCAAGTCTGACTGTGTGAGCGAGACATCTTCACTGGAGCGCCGTCGCTGCCAGGGGTTCGGATCCGGAGCTCTACTTCAAGAATCGCCGGATCGGGAAGCGGAGTCATCGTTAGGAACCGGACGTGTGTAACTCCCATGAGGTGTTGCACTTGAGGCACTCAAGTCGTTGGAGCCAAGGAGCGCAGGACTTCATCACGACCTTGAGGTCGGCCGGCTCGTTTACATCAACCACGCCTCTCGAGCGCTGACAACGCTTTTCGGTCTTCAAGGGTAAGTTCAAAAGCCCCTCCTATTATCAGACATTAATAGATAGGTCCTGGCAGCTTTAGGGGTTCAGGGGTGTAGAGTAAAATTTATTGTTTTCATACGCGGGACCCCTACAGTGGTATCAGAGCTAGATCTATGCGTAGTAATGCTAGTACGGGTAGAACACACGAGATGTAGCGTGTGGGCGTTGATCTTTTAGTTGTTACCCTCCCACGTGTACTTATGTATACCACAGTAATGCTTGATGAAGTGGCCCCCAACCGACTTTACACGTCCATTCGCGAGACTGGTCCACGCTTGACATACGGCTTGTACCGTATAAAGTGGCTTAGGGGGGTGTCTGTCTCTCTCGCATTAGTTGGTATGACATTTGCAACGGAGGGCCCCGAAAGGGGTTTAGTAGAGACAACTACTTGATCAGAGTTGTGCTGAAAGTTCGTAGGTAAGAATGGTTCTTGTGCGAAAGCCCATTCAGCCACGTAAAACATGCAAAGATAAAGTAGAGGCGTCTAACTTTGTTTTGCAGGAGGGCGTTGCTTTGTGATATGGTTGTGGCAAAGGTAAAGTGATTACCTTTTGTTGCATAGTAGTAGATAGTCGCGGTAATGACAAACTACCATGCCGGAATGACACCGGTACCCTGGTGTCTACGGCGCCGGAACCCTAGCGCCCGAACCCGGTGACGGCGGATGGAGATCACGACGTGAAGGACCATATCACATAGCATTTACATTCAATGTTATTGTTTGTATATCTTATTGTGTGTTAGTATTAGATACTCGACGGTAGCCTAATAAGATGATCCCTGTTAAAGTTACCAACGATTGTGTTCCCCCTTAGTGTGCACCACCAAGAAAGTTCTTTGCTATGAGGTAGGTCGTGATGATCGGGTGTCAGACATATCTACGTTCACATACAGTGGGTGTAAGCCATGTTTCACAGTGAAAACACTAAGGTTGAGTTGGCGAGCCTAGCATGTACAGACATGACCTCGGAACGCGGATGGTCGAAAGATCGAGCACGAGTCGCATGAATGATGTGACCGACGTTTAGCGTCCACCCTTGAACCCACATTGATGGCCGTGATGATCGGGGGAGATGTGGCTGATAGGGGTCGTGTTATCACTAGGAACCCTTTTGGAGATAGGTGTTTTTGAGTGGAGTTATCATTAACTCATTTAATTATAAACTTAGTCTAAATTCCTTTTGCAATTATAAATGTAGATGGGACCTTTCGTGTTGACAATTGATTGGTTAGAAGGAGAGAAGCTCAGATTAGATGGATCGAACTTCTCCATTTGGGTTGCCAGTCTCCACGTTCTCCTTAGAGAGAACGACGTGGTCGACTACATACTCGACGGGATGGATTTGGATCAGCCCACGGACCTTGAGACCCCAGAGGAGCGGAAAGACCGCTATCTCTGTCGTGAGATGGCCTCCTATATTTCAGTTGTGATGCGTTTCGGAATGGTGGACGAGTTGTGGCCTTTCGTGGGTGATGTCAACCCTTGTTCGGTGATGCTACAGCTTAGGACACATTTCGTGGAGCAGACGCGCATTTGGGAGCATGAGCTGATGGGAGACTTCCTCTCCATTAAGATGGAGGAGAACTCATCACCGGATTTACCACTTGGAGCACATGCATGATGTGTACATGAGGCCCCATACTTCCCGGACGCCTGGATTACGGATCTTTTGCAAATGTCATTGTGGTTATGTCACGCCACCAAGCTACCAAGCACAAGTCAGGACTTGCGTAATGAGGGGTGACGCGGAAACAATGGAGTTCCACCGGTTCATGACACATCTCAGGAATGTGTTGGTTGAACCAGATGTCGCTCAGGTCGTCAACGACAAAGGTATATATTTGATATACAGTTTTATAAATGTTATAATCTTGCAAACACATTGCAGTGTTAAGTATATCTGATACTTGTTCTGTTTTACTGAAAACAGGTCCTTCTGCATGAGAGGTGCTTGCTGGAGAGGAGGTGATGTTGCGTGTTGACGGCGAGCATGATGATGATGGCCGACGACACTCTCCCTCGATATTTATCATTTAGTTTCTGTTTTGGGATGATTATTGTAATTAGGAGATTGTGAACTTCTTTAGTGTGTCTCACACTTCGTGAGATGGTTATTCATATGAGTTTGCAACAAACAGTTGTTCCACTTTTATGAATGATTTCTATTCGTGTTCATATCTTGTTTGATTATGTGTGAATCATCCTTGTTGTTTGAAACTAATTGATAATACATGAACATTTGTAAAATATTAAAATGCCTTGTTTAAAATACCCAACTTAATGATATGTTCATTAGTGAATGAAAAACAATTGTTTAAATTAAAAGTTATGTGATAATATGTGAAAGTCATTCGATTTCTTATCACATATAAATCATGCCTAGGTTCGTCAAAATAACTTGACCACCGTGTATTACTTGAATACAAAGTGTTTAATGAATTGTTAAAAGGAGATACATATTCGATGTATTGTGTTTAAACGAAAATGGTAATTATCATTATATGATTGTTTAAATGTGTAAAGTAGTTTGCCAAAGGAAACATGAATATGAAACTATTTGATTTGATCAAAATGTTTCATCAATAAAGGGTATAAATATAAAAGAGAATCTAATTACTATAATTTGATCATTAGTAATGAAATTTGAACATATAAGAATGGCATAAAATAAATTGTGGAATGCAAAGCGTTTTGAAACGTCAAAATGCAAAGCATCACAATGTGATATTAGATATCAAAGGGGTTGAATAGAAGGCACCAAATAAATCGTTGTAGTGTAGATGTAGAGACCGTTAGCTTAGAAATAGTTAGCACTCAGTTAGAATTGGTAAACCATTTGAATTCGTGAAAGTTTTGGGGTTATTCGATATAACCAAAACAATAGCGAATAAGTCCTTGTAGTGTATTCATTGGAAACTTTGAATACGAAACCCATAGCTCAAACCAAAAGGAAAGCAAGATTCGTATTGCTTGGATTTTGGTGCATTCTTGAGAAAGCTCACTTTTAGTGATGTTTCTCAATTATGAAGCAAATGGAAATTAGTGCAAAACACGATGAGGATTCAAAACCCTGCATCAGAGTGTTGAGAAGCGCAACGGACAACGTTCCTGAACGATTCTCTTCACAGAAGGAAAGAATCAATGATATTGATCATTGTGTTTTCCGCACTAGTGTTTTCACTACATGAAGTAGAATTCAAAATGTAATCCGTATCTTGTATGGAGACATTTGTGAATCACTTGTCATGATTCTTGGAATATGACATACCTACGAACTACAAAGGAAATAATGGTAAACTAAATTATGAGAAATCCTAGAAGCAAACTTCCCTTGAGATTAGAAAGCAATTCGTTGCTGAATCTCACAAGTAAAAGGGGTTACTTGAATTTTCCCAAATGACTGCAAAGTCATAGTAGGAAAAAGGGGGTAAATGACAAAAGCACAATTTGTCAAGTATTGGATAAATTCAAATGAATTTGATTCAAATGTGCTAAATGTCTAGTGGATTTAAAACTAGTAAAGTACTAGTATCTCATAGTAAATCTCTAGGTTTGATATTTGATCAAAGGATTTTGAAGCTATTCAAAATAGTAAGGAGATATGCAATTTGCATAAAATTGAGTGGGAGCTATGAAAGTCTCCCTAAAACAATATGTGATTGACATATTTTTAAGTAGGAGCAATATAAGACTCAAATTCAAATATGTAGGAACATATTTTGAGTGAGAGCTTATAGGAGTAATTCTTAAGCGTGTTAAGAATGAAAGCGCAAATACTTATAAATAATGATTTATAAGATGTAGAAGTTGATAATAGGTGTATTATGATATTATGTAGTATTCCTTAAGGGATTCTGAAAGGAGTTTTCAGAATAGAAGTTAATTAAGGAACCAGTCCTTAATAACTCGAATTAGGAATAGCATTAAGTTTAACATCGATGGTTAAAAGAAAGAAAAGGATGATCGTCATCCACTATGTTAAGACATAGGTTCTAACTTAGAAATCATGATGATAACTTAGCATAATATGTGATTGATACATTGCAAATGTATCTATAATTTTGGATGTTCCATGCTTGGTTTTATCTACTTTCTTATGTTTTGTCCACACTTTGGAGTACTTTTCATATGATTTCTTGGACTAATCTATTAACAAGAGCCACAGTGCCAGCTGCCTGTTTTCTGCTGTTTTTGGTTCTAGGAAAGTCAGAAAATGAATATTCTCGGAATTGGACGGGACAAAAGCCAAAAATACTATTTCACCAGAAGACTTGAGCGAGAATATGAGAGAGTGGGGCGGACCCAGCCACACCACCGGCCCGTATGGCCTGGCCGTGCCAGGGGGTGGTCTGGACGCCCCAGACTCCCCCTCGGTCTCCCTCTTCGCCTATAAGTTGCCTTCTGACCTAAAACTTCAGGGGGTTCGACGTTTTTCCAGAAGGAGTTCCGCTCCACCGCCACCACCAGATTCCACGAAACAGCACCAGAAACTCCGTTCTGGCACCCTGTCGGGATGGGGAATTGGAGGAGATCATCGCCATCATCATCACCATCGCTTCTCCATCGACCATCCATGTTTCCCCCATCCATGAGTGAGTAATCCCCTGCTGTAGGCTATGGGGATGGTAGGGATTGGATGAGATCGTTCATGTAATGGCATCAGATTGTTAGGGCCTGGTGCCTAGTATCTTTTATTAGTGCTTTATGACTTTGTTGCAACTTGTTATGCTTAATGCTTGTCACTAGGGCCCAAGTGCCATGATTTCAGATCTGAACATTTTATTGATTCATTATGATAGTATTGTTTTTGGTCTTACCTTCAAGTTGTATACAGACGTTGTTGTCCGGAACCAAAGGCCTCGAAGTGACAGAAATCGGGATAACCGGAGGGAATGGCTTTGATGTGAGGATCACATGTGTACATGGAGTGTTAATGCTTTGCTCCGGTGCTCTATTAAAAGGAGCACCTTAATTGCCAGTAGTTCCCTTGAGGCCCCGCTGCAAACGGGCTGGCAGGACAAAAGATGTTGTGCAAGTTCTCATTGCGAGCACGTATGACTATATATGGAACACATGCCTAGGATTATCTAGTACTTGGATGCTTTATCTTATTTATCTGCAATTGCCCTATGTTCTAATTGCTATGTGAATTGTCTTGTCCATGCAACGCCCGTCTATCCATCCCTATGCCTACCGCACTCAAATCCCACTGTTTACTGCTATTGTTACTACTGTCTTTACTTTACTGCTGCTGCTACTTTACTATTCCTACTACAAAACTGTCGTTACTGATAAACTACTATGAGCAAGATTGTTTCCAGGTGCAGCTAAATTGACAACTCAGTTACTAAGGCTTATAAATATTCTTTGGCTCCCCTTGTGTCAAATTAATAAATTGGGTTTCACTTCCCTCGAAAATACTGTGATACACCCCCTATACTTGTGGGTCATGATACATTGCAAATGTATCTATAATTTTTGATGTTCCATGCTTGGTTTTATCCACTTTCTTGTGTTTTGTCCACATTTTGTAGTACTTTTCATATGATTTCTTGGACTAACCTATTAACAAGAGCCACAGTGCCAGCTGCCTGTTTTCTGCTGTTTTTGGTTCCAGGAAAGTCAGAAAATGAATATTCTCGGAATTGGACGGGACAAAAGCCAAAGTGCCTATTTTTCCAGAAGACTCACAGAGAATCTGAGAGAGAGAGGAGGGCTGTGGCCACACCACCCCTGTGTGGGCTGGGCCTGGCCGCGCCAGGGCATGGTGTGGGCCCCCCAGGCACCCCCTCGGTCTCCCTCTTCACCTATAAGAAGCCTTCTGACCCAAAAACTCCGGGGGGGGGTCGACGTTTTTCCATAAGGAGTTCCGCTCCGCCGCCACCACCAGATTCCACGAAACACCGTAAACTCCGTTCGCACTCACGGACGGGAATTGGAGGAGATCATCACCATCGCTTCTCCATCGACCATCCATGTTTCCATCTATGAGTGAGTAATCCCCTCAGAGGCTATGGGGATGGTAGGGATTGGATGAGATCGTTCATGTAATGGCATCAGATTGTTAGGGCATGGTGCCTAGTATGTTTTATTAGTGCTTTATGACTTTGTTGCGACTTGTTGTGCTTAATGCTTGTCACTAGGGCCCGAGTGCCATGATTTTAGATCCGAACATGTTATTGATTCATTATGATAGTATTGTTTTGGGTCTTATCTGCAAGTTGTATACACACGTTGTGCGGAACCTATGGCCCCGAAGTGATGTAAATCGGGATAACCGAAGGGAAAGGCTTTGATGTGAGGATCACATGTGTTCACGGAGTGTTAATGCTTTGATTCGTGCTCTATTAAAAGGAGCACCTTAATTGCCGATAGTTCCTTGAGGCCCCGCCGCAAACGGGTCAGCAGGACAAAAGATGTTGTGCAAGTTCTCATTGCAGCACGTATGACTATATATGGAACACATGCCTAGGATTGTCTAGTACTTGGATGCTTTATCTTATTTATCCGCAATTGCCCTATGTTCTGATTGCTATGTGAATTGTCTTGTCCATGCAACGCCTCCCATCTATCCCTATGCCTACCGCACTGAATCCCAATGCTTCATCGCTATTGTTACCGTTGTCTTTACTTTACTACTTTGTTACTTTACTATTCCTACTACAAAACTGTTGCTACTGATAAACTGTTGTGAGCAAGATTGTTTCTAGGTGCAGCTGAATTGACAACTCAGTTGTTAAGGCTTATAAATATTCTTTGGCCCCCTTGTGTCAAATCAATAAATTGGGTTTCACTTCCCTCGAAAATACTGCGATACACCCCCTATACTTGTGGGTCATCAGGTCATCAAGACTATTTTCTGGCGCTATTGCCGGGGAGCATAGCTTTATTTATCAAGTTCACTTGGATTCTCTATTGTTCGCTGCTATCCATCCATCATGGGTAAGTCTCGTGATGGCAAGTTTCCTATTTTACCATCCACTACAAGAAGAGGTACGGTTCAACACCTTTGCTCTTGATTCACCATCTTATAAGTAAGCTGCTACACCACCACATACACATGCTACACACAATCGATACTTCGCTGAATCAAACTTCTGATGCTTATGATGCTGCTTCTACTGTGCTTGATAAGAGTGGTTCATTAGGTCCTTTCCTAGATGCTACGATTGCTAGAACTATAGTTGGAAATACCGAAACTCCTAATAAAGACACTACTACACCTGTTAGTTCACCTGAGTCTAGTGAAAGTTATGATATTGAAGATGGTTATGTTGAGATGAGCGATGAATTTATTAAAGAATGTAAAAATACCCATGATAGGAGCGATGCTAAGAGTCTCCTTGAGAGGCGTACTATTAGACCCAAATTATCTCCTATTGCTAAGTTTGCTGCTTCTCCCATAAACATTATAGATGAAGATTATGATTTATCTCTCGATCTATCTTACATAGCTATTGTCGAGAAAGAACCTTTTTGTGGGACTAAGAATGAAAGTGCGGTAGCACATATGAATGAACTTTCTACCATGAGTGGCTTGTTTTCTGATGATATTAAGATGCGTACTTACTTTGTTGTTAAGATTTTTCCTTTTTCACTGCAAGGAGAAGCTAAAACTTGGTTTAGTAATTTACCTCCTAGATCTATTGATAGCCCTGAGTGCTTGATTAGTACTTTCCTACAGAAATATTTTCCTCCCAGTGCTAGACATGCTATTTTGCAGGAACTTTTTGATTTCAAACAGGGAGAAAAAGAGGTATTGCCCGAATCTTGGGTGAGGTTTTGTGCTCTGATTCATGCACAGGCTGGAAGTCCATTACCTAAGAATGAGCTTCTTGATATATTTTATAATGGACTAACTGAAGAATCTAGGACATACCTAGATAGTTGTGCTGATTGTGTTTTTAGGAATAGGACTCCCAAGGAAGCTGAGGAATTAATGGCTAAAATAAGAAAGAATTATGAAGATTGGACTCCTCCTGAACAAGCTATACCTGAAGTAATTGTACCTGAGCCTACTATTCCTGTGCCTATTCCAACATCAAAGAAGAGGGGAGTTATTGAATTAAATGATGAAGTGATGAAGGAAGCTAAAAAATGTCTTAAGGAGAAGGGAATTAAAGCTGCAGATGTCAAGAATTTACCTCCTATTGAAGAATTATGGAAGCCTATTCCCTACTCACCCACTATTGAGATACACTCTCTCCAACACTTTGATGAAGGTGATATCCCTTACTCTAAACCTCCTGATCAATGCTTATAAGAATTCAAATGATTGTTAAACACTTTCAAATGGTTCAAACTCAAATAGATCAACTCGTTAAAGTGCAAAAAGATTTGCTAGTTAATGCTGCTAAAGAAAAACATGCTTATGAAATTAGAACTAGAAGTGGTGCTGCTACCCAGGATCCTCTATATCGTGAGGGGCATCCCAAAAGAATTGAGCAGGATTCTCAACAAGCTGAAAATAGTGGCTCTACTTGTAAGAAAAGGAAAAAGAAACATGAAATTATTGTAGAACCCTCTGAACCTGCTATAGATCCTAATAGTATATCTATCTCTGATGCTGAAACTGAAGGTGGTAATGAAGAAAATGAAGTTCCTAATGAAGAAAAAGTTGAAGAAGAACCTGAAAACCACACTAGGAATACTAAATACACTAAAGAAGATTTTATTGCTAAGAAACATGGTAGTGAAAGAGAACCTTGGGTCCAAAAACCTATGCCATTCCCTGATAAGAAACACAAGTCAAAGGAAGATGAACACTATAATAAGTTTTGTGAGTGGATGAAACCTTTATTCTTGCAAATTCCTTTGACCGATGCTATTAAATTGCCTCCTTATTCAAAGTATATGAAGGATATTGTCTCGAATAAAAGGAAGATCCCTAATGAAGAAATCTCTACTTTGCTTGCTAATTATTCCTTTAATGGTAAGGTTCCAAAGAAACTTGGAGACCCAGGGATTCCAACTATTCCTTGCTCTATTAAGAATAGTTATATTAGAACTGCTTTGTGTGACTTGGGAGCTGGAGTTAGTGTTATGCCTTTCTCTCTCTATAAGAGGCTTCAACTAGAAAAGTTAATACCAACTGATATATCATTGCAAATGGCTGATAAATCTACCACTATTCCTGTTGGTATATGTGAGGATGTACCTGTTCAAGTGGCTCATAATTGCTTGATATTAACTGATTTTGTTGTGCTTGAAATGCCTAAATATGATAATATGTCTATTATTCTTGGGAGACCTTTTCTTAATACTGCAGGAGCTGTTATTAATTGTAATCAAGGAAAGGTGACTTTCAATGTTAATGACAAGGAACATACTATCTATTTCGCCAAGAAGATTGAAAGGACTTTTGGTTTGAATTCAATTGAACATGTTGAGGGCATTCAAGTTGGAGAAATATATTGTCCCATACCAAGAGAAAAGTTTGAAACTATTATGATTGGGACCATTGCTATCAAGGTTAAGGTAACATAATCATTAGTAGAATACAAAGTTTTGTCTCATATGAAATTGTTTTGGTTACAAGACCTGATCAACCTTGTTAACAAAAGGATTTCATTGAACAAAACAATGTTTTCACCGTGATTATCCCCGTTTACTTTTATTCTATCCATTTTAGTTTTTGCTTATGCCTAACTTAAAGGCGTTAAAGAAAAGTATTTATTGGGAGATAACCCAAAAGTTTTAGATGAGTCTTGGAAGTTATTACTTCAGTAATAACCACTCCTTATCATTTTTATTTGATTTTTGTGCCAAGAGTAACCTCTAATGAGAAGAGAAGTAATGATTGGGAAAGTTGCTGTCCCGAAACAGATTTCTGTGCTTCACCATAAAAATTCGTGTAAAATATTTGTACGTCCTTTTGAGGCGTGCATTTTTGTGCTTCTGCCCTAGGTTGTTATCGAATTTTCGTTAGTTCAACACTTTTTTATTTGAGCAACAAAAGGTCTTCGAAAAAATTTGTCTTTACCTGCTGGTCTGTTTTGACAGATTTCTGCCATTATTTGCATTTGCTTCTTGTTGGTTCCTTTTGAGTTCTTTTGGGGAATTGAGCTTTTTGAGGGAAGTGCTACAGTAGCTTGTGTTTTAATGGAAGTTTTATTGGTGTTGGAACTGAACCCAAAGACTTATTATCTTGAGTGCACTAATGTTGCTAATAAAGATTGCGTGAAGTTTTGTATGAAGGAAAAATTTCAGGTGTATGGAAGGAATGAGTAATGAGATGAAGGATGGACTAAAGCTCAAGCTTGGGGATGCCATGCGTGTCACCCCAAGAAATATCCAAGAGGTACAAGCGTCAAAGCTTGGGGATGGCCAAGGCATCCCCTTCTTCATCAATAAAAATCCCAGGTTTCTTCCAAACACTACATTTTTATTGTTTCATGCACAGTTGTGTTGTTCTTGGAGCATCTTATTTTTCGTTTTAGTTTTGGTTTTTCGGTTGCATTGTTTGCTTAGTTTGCTGAATAAATTGGTTGGACCCCCTCTTTCATACATTGGTTTTCAAATAGTTTGGTTTGGTTTGGAAAATAGTAGGAAAGCTCATGCTTAAGTGTTAAAGAGAGTTTGTTTTTGACTGTGGCCTATGCTTTGTCATGCCATGCTTGATATTAGTGTGGCTTTATGCTTAGTATTCTTCATTGTAGCATGACTTGTTATAAACAATTGAGATTTCTTAATGTGCTTTGGATGAATCATGCGTTGTTTTAGCATATTAAAGCATAGTATAGTGGTATTCTCCTTTGATGCTTTTATTTGGGTTGACTTGGCGCATACTCACACCATGTTATGACTATCTCAAGTCACCATAGCCTTTATGATCCTTTAGTTTTCAATTTGTAGTATCACTTTATGCTTTGATCAATGATGTTTTGTCGCTCTGCATGATTATGGCCATTATTGCTCTCTTAGTTTGTCGCTCCTAGTCTTTTGCTAGACTCCACAACCAAGTATGAGTTCCACTCATGCATCCAACTCCCTAAACCCAGTTATTCCAAAGAGTCCACCATACCTACCTACTAGCTTATGCTATTCCAAGTATATTCATGTTTTTGTTTACCTTCCAAATTAAACTTGTTATGAGAAAACTAGTGATTAAAGCTCTCACGAACTTGATGGCACACTTTACTTTTCTTTCCCTTAATAAAATTGAACCATTGGGTCCTTCTTTGTTGTGTATATGCTTGCGCTTTATAAGTTGAAATTAGCAAAACCATGTTTCATGGGGAACGTTTTCAACATTTCATTGGTACTTAGTACCTTGTTGATATCATGTTCTTTTGCTTATGGATCCCGGTGGTGTGAAATAAAAGTGGAACTTGTAAGATCATGGATTTTGTATGTATGTTAGAGAAACGCCTGGGCCGCTAGCCTAAGCCATGCCTAATCATGGTGGAAACTTGCAGCATAACCATAATGAGCATTCTATGAAGCATCCTCAATAAAAATCTATGCACATAGTAAATAAAAAGATTGCTGAGATGCTCATTGTCTGCTTGCCTTGTCATTTTGATTATGGGATAACTCCTGTGTCATGTGCAAGGGGTACCCTGTTGGCGGTTCTTTATGATACATATGTACTTACAATGACAAGAGCTTACTTGTGACTAAAGTTGAGTAGCATGAGGTTCGGTCTTCGTAAGTAAGGGGCATGAGATTTCGGTTTATAACTTGTCAAGCATATCCTCTTAGTTGTGTCACTTTAACCTTAATCACCTTCAAGATGCTTATGATAGGGGCAATGAGAGCTGAAAGCTATAAGTACCATAATTTTTGGAAGCTCTTTATGAGACTTGAATCCCTACTTCCTTCTATGAAGGCCTTTCTTCCACTTATATATTGAGTCTCCACCTTCTATCTTTATGCACTTACTTTGAGAGCATAGTGGCCATTCTTAGTTCTATGTGCATTGTCCCAAGACTTATTGATTGATGCATACCTTGATATTGCTTGTTTTAAACTATTTGTATCTAGTCACTCTTATGAACTTTGAAGGTGTCCTATGCATTTATGTTTGCTACTCTATGAGGGACAAGCTGAATGCCATTATGCTATGTTTTCTTTATGTGAAACAAACAAACGTCTTGCAAAGCATTATTATTCATGAATCTTTTGTTTGTGCCTTTTCATGTTGCATCATAGTTTCTTTGTCTTATTGCTAGAACTTTGTCTTTCATGTTATGATTGAAGTACTATGATCCCAGCTTTGAATGTTTTACAAATACTTTGATCAAGTTTATGATGGTGCATGTGTTGGAGATATGCCCAAGAGGCAATAATAAAAGTGGTTATTATTATATCTTTGTGTTTATGATGAATGTTTACATCCCATGCTATAATTGTATTATAAGGAAACACTGATACATGTGTGTTTTGTAAACATAAAAGAGTCCCTCGTAAGCCTCTTGTGGAACTAGCTTGTTGATTAAATGATGATCATGGTTTCCTGATCATGGACATTGGATGTCATTGATAACAAGGTTATATCATTAGGAGAATGATGTGATGGACACACACCCATAGTAAGCGTAGCATAAGATCAAGTCATTTAGTTCGTATTGCTATAAGCTTTCAAATGCATAGTAACCTAATCCTTCGACCATGAGGTTATGTTAATCACCATCACCAGATGGGTACTTTGATGACATCAAACACCGCTCAGAATCGGGTGGTTATAAAGGTGTCATTGGGTATTCTGAAAGTATGTGTTGAAGCTCATGGACCAAGATTGGGATTTGTCCATCCATATGACGGATAGATATGCTCTGGGCCCTCTCGGTGGAATGTCATCTAGTTAGCTTGCAAGCATGTGACTAGGTCACAAGGGATGACATAACATGGAACGAGTAAAGAGTACTTATCAGTAACGAGGTAGAACTAGGTATGGAGATACCGACGATCAAACCTCGGATAAGTAGAATATCGTGTGACAAAGGGAATTGGTTTCATATGTTAATGGTTCTATCGATCACGAAGTCATCGTTGATTATGTGGGAGCCGTTATGGATCTCCAGATCCCGCTGATGGTTATTGATCGGAGAAGTGTCTTCATCATGTCTGCATATTCACGAACCGTAGGGTGACACACTTAAGGTTCGAAGTTGTTTTTAAGTAGATATGGAATATGCGTTGGAGACCGAATGTTGTTCGGAGTCTCGGATTGGATCCGGGACATCACGAGGAGATCCAGAATTGTCCGGAGAATAAGATTCATATATTGGGGATCATTTTCTAAGTTAGGAAATGTTCCGGAGTATTTGTATGGGGATTCTAGAAGGTTTCGGAATGTTCCGGAAGGTTCTAGTAGATTTCTTGGAGTTTGCTTGAAAACCAAGAAAGGATCAAGGAGTCTTGGGGGCAAGACGGATTCATGGGGAGGAGGATTCCTCCCCTCCCAATCCGCCCGCCAGGAGGGAGGAGTCCTACTAGGACTCCTCCCATGGCGCCTCCTCCTTAAATAGAGGGAGGGGCGCCACCCCAGCACTCTCCCATAACAAACCCTAGTCGCCTCTCCTCCTCCTCCTTCGCTCTCCGCTTAGGCGAAGCCTCAGAATTCTCTACTCCACCACCACCACCACACCGTTGTGCTGGGATTCCGTGGAGAAGATCTACTACCTCACGTTGCCGGAACGGGAGAGGAAGGTCTGCCGACCGACTCGCAGTGACCGATCATGAAGCGCCTAACGCTGCGGAAGGATCATCCACACGATCTTGAGATCGGCAAGTGATCGACTACATCAACTCCGAGATCTAATCTTGTAACGCTTTCGGTTCTACGAGGTTTAGTACAGATCTATCTAGTTGCACATGTCTAATAGATTGGATCTTGGCTTTTATCTAGATTAGATCTGGGTTTTGTTCGTTCTTGGGGTAGAAATTTTTTGTTTTCCATGCTACAAACCCATCAGTGGTATCAGAGCCGTATCTATGCGTAGATCTGTTGCACGAGTAGAACACAATGTTTTTGTGGGCGTTGGTGCTCGTGCCGTATTTTTCTTTGTGTACTTTGCATCTTGCGGTATGGTGGGATGAAGCGGCTCGGGCTAACCTTACATGTCATCGCACATGAGACTTGCTCCACGCTTGACGTGTAACTTGCTTTGCACAAGTGGCTTTGCGGGTGTCTGTCTCTCCCATCATAGTATAGATCCAATCTACACTTTGCACTTGATAGCACTTGTATCAATGTTGTGGTTCAGTTTCGTAGGTAAGATCCGTTCTTATTCGAAAGCCCCAAACCACGTAAAACATGCAAAGAAAATTAGAGGCGTCTAACTTGTTTTTGCAGGGGTTTTGTGATGTGATATGGCTATCATGTGATTGTGAGTATATTTGATGTATGCAATGATCCTTGTTGTAATATGGCAACCGGCAGGAGCCTAATGGTTGTCTTTAATTCTGTTAAGACCTGCGTGTCTATTCATCTTGTAATAGATTTATTCCAAGTAGTTGTAATAGTTGCGGGTGATGATGGACAACCATGAAGCGGCGCCACTGACCTTGACGCAATGCTGGTGATGATGAAGATCATGTCCGTGCTTTGGAGATGAATATCAAAGGCATAAGAAGAAAGGGCCATATCATATCACACTAATTATGAATTGCTTGTGATGTTAATCCTTTATGCATCTTGTATTGCTTAGATCGCGACGGTAGCATTATAAGATGATCCCTCTCACTAAATATCAAGTAATAAAAGTGTTCGTCCTTAGTTGGCACCGTTGCTAAGACTCGTGCCTCAAGCATCTCGTGATGATCGGATGTGATAGATTCTACGTGTGCATACAATGGGTGCAAGCCAGATTTGCACATGCGGAAACTAAGGTTAATCTTGACGAGCCTAGCATGTACAGACATGGTCTCGGAACACGGAATACCGAAAGGTAGAGCATGAGTCATATAAGTGATATGATGAACATGAAGATTGTTCGCCGATGAAACTACATCCTCTCTCGTGATGATCGGACTTGGTGTAGTGGACTTGGTTCGTGTAATCACTAAGACAATGTGAGGGGTGTTGTTTTGAGTGGGATTTCACCTAGTTAATTTAAGAATT
This sequence comes from Avena insularis, assembly GCA_023614405.1. Classification (NCBI taxonomy): domain Eukaryota; kingdom Viridiplantae; phylum Streptophyta; class Magnoliopsida; order Poales; family Poaceae; genus Avena; species Avena insularis. The sequence continues at coordinate 393,676,571 of CM042689.1, read as the reverse complement.
AAAGTAGAACTCAATTTATCATAAAATTAGTCTAAACTACTTGCAAATTTGTTGTAGATTATGGCGAACCTCTCCATCAATTTCAATGCGTTCCTAGAGAAAGAAAAGCTTAAGAACAATGGAAGCAACTTCACGGACTGGCTCCGTGGTCTGAAGATTGTCCTCAGGGCTGGTCAGATGACCTATGTGCTCGAAGCACCGCTAGGTGACCCACCTGCAGATGATGCCACCGATGACGTAAAGAATGTTTACGCCACTCAGAAAAATCATTACTCCACAGTTCAGTGTGCCATCCTGTACGGTTTAGAAACGGAGCTCCAGAAGCGTTTTGAGCACCATGACCTGTTCGAGATCATTAAGGAGCTCAAGCTCATTTTTTAGACCCACGCGGCCGTGGAGAGCTATGAGGCCTCCGAAAAGTTCTTTACCTGCAAGATGGAAGAGGGAACCTCCGTTAGCGAGCACGTGCTCACCATGTCTGGGCACGCAAACAAGCTCCAAGAGTTGGGGATAATGATTCCTAATGAGTTAGGGATTCATCGTGTCCTCCAATCACTGCCACCGAGTTATAGGAACTTTGTGATGAACTACAATATGCACTGCATGAACAAGACGTTGCCTGAACTATCGTCCATGCTGAAAACTGCTGAAGTGGAGATCAAGAAGGAGCACCAAGTGTTGATGGTCAATAAGACCACCAATTTCAAGAAACAGGGCAAGCCTAAGAAAAAGGGCAACTTCAAGAAGGACGGCAAGAAAGTCGCCAAGACTGCTAAGAAGCCCAAGGCTGGTCCTAAACTGAAACCAATGCTTCTATCGCAAGGGTGCTGGTCATCGGAAGCGAATCGCCAAGTACCTAGCAGATATGAAGAACGGCAACATCAAGAAGAAAGGTATATTCGATATACATGTGATTGATGTGTATCTTACTAGTAATCGTAGTAGTGCCTGGGTATTTGATACTGGTTCGGTTGCTCATATTTGTAAATCAAACAGAGCTGGAATAAACGAAGACCGACAAGAGACGAGGTGACGATGCGTTGAAATGGCTCCAAGGTTGATGTGATCGCCGGCACGCCTCCTCTACATCTACCTTCGGATTAGTTTTAAATTTGAATAATTGTTATTTGGTGCCCGTTAAGCATGAACATTATATCCGGATCTTGTTTATTAAGTAGACGTTACTTTTAAGTCCGAGAATAAAGGTTGTTCGATTTATATGAGTAATATCTTTATGGTAATGCACTGAGATGAATGGTTTATTCTTATTGAATCTCGATAGTAGTGATACACATGTTCACAACATAGATGCTAAACGAATAAAATTGAATGATAATTCTACATACATGTGGCAATCGCTGCCTTGGTCACATTGGAGTGAAGCGTATGAAGAAACTCCATTCGATGGACTTCTTGAATCACTTGATTTTGAATCACTTGAAAGATGCGAAGCATGTCTAATGGGAAAATGACTAAGACTCCATTCTCTCGATAATGGAGCGAGCCATGACTTATTGGAAATAATACATACCGATGTAAGCGGTCCAATGATGTAGCATCGCGTGGTGGATATCGTTATGTTCTCACTTTCACGGATGACTTAAGTAGATATGGGTATGTCTACTTTATGAAACATAAGTCCAAAACTTTTGAGAAGTTTAAGGAATTTCAAAGTGAAGTGGAAAATCATCATAACAAGAAGATTAAGTTTCTGCATTCTGACCTTGGAGGTGAATATCTGAGTTATGAGTTTGGCATGCATTTAAAGAAATGTGGAATACTTTCATGATTGACCGCCGGGAACACCACAACAGAATGGTGTGTCCGAACATCGAATCGAACTCTCTTAGATATGGTTCGGTCTATGATGTCTCTTACAGATTTACCACTATCGTTTTGGGGCTATGCATTAGAGACAGTCATTCACTTTAAATAGGGCACCATCTAAACCGCTGAAACGACACCGCATTTAATTGTGGTTTGGTAAGAAACCTAAGTTGTCGCTCCTTAAAGTTTGGGGTTGGCGTATGTAAAGAAGTTACAACCGATAAGCTTGAACCCAAAGCGGAGAAATGCGCCTTCATAGGATACCCTAAAGAAACAATTGGGTATACCTTCTATCATAGATCCAAGGCAAAGTTTTGTTAAGAATGGATCCTTTCTTGAGAAGGAGTTTCTCTCGAAGGAAGTGACTGAAGGAAAGTAGAACTCGACGAGGTTATTGAACCTTCTCGAGTTGAGAGTAGCGCAAGACCGGAAGATGTTTTGTGCCTTTGCACCAACCGGAGAGGAAGCTAATGATGTTGATCATGAAACTGAACGGTTCTGCTGAACCTCGCAGGTCAACGAGGGTTCGTACCACTCTGATTGGTATGATCGCCTTGAACATCATGTTGGTGGACAACACCGATGACCTGACGTATGAAGAAGCTATGGTGAGCCCAGATTCCGACAAATGGCTAGAAGCCATGAAATCCGAGATGGGATCCATGTACGAAAACCAAGTGTGGACTTTGGTGGACTTACCGGATGGCCGTAAGGCTGTCGAGAACAAATGGATTTTCAAAAGAAAAACAGATGCTGATGGTAATATTACTGTCTATAAAGCTCGACTTGTCGCGAAAGGGTTCCGACAAATTCAAGGTGTTGACTACGATGAGACTTTCTCACCAGTAGCGAAGCTAAAGTCTGTAAGGATTTTGTTAGCAATTGCTGCATATTTCGATTATGAAATTTGGCAGATGGATGTCAAAACGGCGTTCCTTAATGGTGACATTGAGGAAGAGTTGTATATGGTACAACCCAAGGGTTTTGTCGATCCTAAAGATGCTGACAAGGTATGCAAACTTCAGCGCTCTATTTATGGACTGAAGCAAGCATCCCGGAGTTGGAATCAACGTTTTGATAAAGTAATCAAAAACTTTGGATTTATACAAACTTATGGAGAAGCTTGTATTTACAAGAAAGTGAGTGGGAGCTCTGTAGCATTCCTAGTACTATATGTAGATGACATATTGTTGATTGGGAATGATATAGAACTTCTTAATAGCATCAAAACCTATTTGAATAATAGTTTTTCAATGAAGGATCTTGGCGAAGCGGCATATATTCTAGGCATCAAGATTTATAGAGATAGATCAAGACGCCTAATAGCGCTTTCACAAAGTACATACTTAGACAAAGTTCTAAAGAAGTTTAGAATGGAAGAGAGCAAGAAAGGGTTCGTGCCCATGTTGTCAGGTAAGACCTTAAGTAAAACTCAAAGTCCGGCTACGGTAGAAGATAGAGAAAAGATGAATAATATTCCCTATGCCTCGGCCATAGGTTCTATCATGTATGCCATGCTGTGTACAAGACCGGATATAGCACATGCTGTTAGTTTGACTAGCAGATATCAAAGTGATCCTGCAATGGAGCACTGGACAACGGTGAAGAATATCCTAAAGTACCTGAATAGGACTAAGGATATGGTTCTTTCTTATGGAGGTGATGAACAGCTTGTTGTAAACGGTTACGCTGATGCTAGTTGGAACACCGATCCAGATGACTCGAAGTCACAGTCTGGATACGTATTTATTTTGAATGGTGCTGCAGTGAGCTGGAGGAGTGCCAAGCAAAGCGTTGTGGCGAAATCTTCAACTGAATCGGAATACATAGCTGCTTCGGAGGCTGCACAAGAAGCCATATGGATGAAGGAGTTCATTACTGAACTTGGCGTGGTTCCCAATGCGTTGGACCCGATGGCCATCTACTGTGACAACACAGGTGCCATAGCTAATGCACAGGAGACAAGGTCACATAGCAAGCTGACGCACATCAAGCTACGTTTCCATGCTATTCGCGAGTATGTCCGAGATGGTGACATAAATATTTGCAAAGTACACACTGATCTGAATATGGCAGATCCGTTGACTAAACCTCTCCCTAGAGCAAAGCATGACCAACACCAGAACGCCATGGGTGTTAGGTATATTACCATGTAATCTAGATTATTGACTCTAGTGCAAGTGGGAGACTGTTGGAGATATGCCCAAGAGGCAATAATAAAAGTGGTTATTATTATATCTTTATGTTTATGATGAATGTTTACATCCCATGCTATAATTGAATTATAAGGAAACACTGATACATGTGTGTTTTGTAAACATAAAAGAGTCCCTAGTAAGCCTCTTGTGGAACTAGCTTGTTGATTAAATGATGATCATGGTTTCCTGATCATGGACATTGGATGTCATTGATAACAAGGTTATATCATTAGGAGAATGATGTGATGGACACACACCCATAGTAAGCGTAGCATAAGATCAAGTCATTTAGTTCGTATTGCTATAAGCTTTCAAATGCATAGTAACCTAATCCTTCGACCATGAGGTTATGTTAATCACCATCACCGGATGGGTACTTTGATGACATCAAACACCGCTCAGAATCGGGTGGTTATAAAGGTGTCATTGGGTATTCTGAAAGTATGTGTTGAAGCGCATGGACCAAGATTGGGATTTGTCCATCCATATGACGGATAGATATGCTCTGGGCCCTCTCGGTGGAATGTCATCTAGTTAACTTGCAGGCATGTGACTAGGTCACAAGGGATGACATAACATGGAATGAGTAAAGAGTACTTATCAGTAACGAGGTAGAACTAGGTATGGAGATACCGACGATCAAACCTCGGATAAGTAGAATATCGTGTGACAAAGAGAATTGGTTTCATATGTTAATGGTTCTATCGATCACGAAGTCATCGTTGAGTATGTGGGAGCCGTTATGGATCTCCAGATCCCGCTGATGGTTATTGATCGGAGAAGTGTCTTCATCATGTCTGCATATTCATGAACCGTAGGGTGACACACTTAAGGTTCGAAGTTGTTTTTAAGTAGATATGGAATATGCGTTGGAGACCGAATGTTGTTCGGGGTCTCGGATTGGATCCGGGACATCACGAGGAGATCCGGAATTGTCCAGAGAATAAGATTCATATATTGGGGATCATTTTCTAAGTTAGGAAATGTTCCGGAGTATTTGTATGGGGATTCTAGAAGGTTTCGGAATGTTCTGGAAGGTTCCAGTAGATTTCTTGGAGTTTGCTTGAAAACCAAGAAAGGATCAAGGAGTCTTTGTGGGGCAAGACACGGATTCGTGGGGGAGGAAGATTCCTCCCCCCCTCCCAATCCGCTGGCCAAGGAGGGAGAGGATTCCTACTAGGACTCCCCCTCCCATGGCGCCTCCCTCCTTTAAATAGAGGGGAGGGGGCGCCACCCCCTAGCACTCTCCCATAACAAACCCTAGCCGCCACCTCTCTCCTCCTTCGCTTCTCCCGCTTAGGCGAAGCCTCAGAATTCTCTACTCCACCACCACCACCACACCGTCGTCACGGGATTCCGTGGAGAAGATCTACTACCTCCGCTTGCTGGAACGGAGAGGAAGGTCTGCTGACTCAGACGCAGGACCGATCATGAAGCCGCTTAACGCACGGAAGGATCATCCACACGATCTTGAGATCGGCAAGTGATCGACTACATCAACCCCGAGATCTAATCTCGTAACGCTTTCGGTTCTACGAGGGTTAGTACAAATCTATCTCGTTGCACATGTCTAATAGATTAGATCTTGGCTTTTATCTAGATTAGATCTGGGTTTTGTTCGTTCTTGCGGTATAAATTTTTTGTTTTCCATGCTACGAACCCATCAGCATGTCACCTCAAAAATTATTCTTTCTTTTTATCACTTACCTACTCGAGGACGAGCAGGAGTTAAGCTTGGGGATGTGATGACCCACAAGTATAGGGGGTGTATCGCAGTATTTTCGATAAGTAAGAGTGTCGAACCCAACGAGGAGCAGAAGGTGCTGGCTAGTGGTATGGATCAGGAATTCTCTGCAAATACTTAGCAAACGGATTTTTAGGGGTTTTTGATAAAGCAAGTAAACAAATTACGAGTAAATAAAAGACAGTAGGAATAAATGCAGCAAGTGGCCCAATCCTTTATGCAGCAAAGGACAAGCCGGTTGTATTACTTAAGATGACCAAACGTTCTCGAGGACACATGGGAAGACTGTCAAGTGCTTTTGCTTCATATAGTTGATTAATCTTCTTTAGCTTGCTAAGTGTTGTGTGGGTGAAACTATGCTAATGTACCGCCCCATCCAAGACTAATACATACTTGTGATTATACCCCTTGCAAACATCCGTAAGTACAAGAAAGTAATTAAGTTAGAAACCTAACCACAGCTTTAAACTCTAAGACCCTTACGTCCCTTGTGCAATGGTTTCCTAACGGGGGTTCAGGTTTCTGTCACTCCGGCAACCCCTACGATTAGTAGCCAAATACACAATGCATTCCCCTAGGCCCATATAGGTGAAGTGTCATGTAGTCGACGTTCACATGACACCACTAGAAGAAGTACACCACAACTTAAATAACAATCTATTGAATCTTTCTCAACACAACTCCACTACTAACAACAAGACTTCTCCCATGTCCTCAAGAACAAGACAAACTACTCATAAGACATCATATGGATCATGATCAGAGATGGAATAATGATGTATAACAATCTCAACATAAACAATAATTCAACGGTTCACTCAATGGCATCAACTACAAGGAGTAATCAACACCGGGAAAGTTTCCCCTATGAACTAATGCAAGATTCAACTCAATTGTTATAGCAATATGGAGATGGTGATGAGGGTGCTTATGGTGATGATGGTGGTGGTGATGATGATGATGATCCTGATGAAGTCCAGCTTGATGTTGGTGTTGATGGCGACGATCTCCCCTCTCCGGGAAGGAATTTCCCCGACAGAAATCTGTCTGCCGAAGAGATCTTTCTCTCTCGTTGTTTTCCACCCCGCAGAGGCGGCGAAATCTTTCTGTGGTCGCTCCCCGAGTCTTAGGGTTTCGGGAGGATGATATACGCTAGAGGGGAGAGGCTGGAGTGGGCCACGGTGGCCACACCACCTCCAAGCGCGGCCTAGGGCTCCCCGCGCCAGGGGGTGGTGTGGGCCCCCTATGGCCCATCTCCACTCCGTCTTCTGGCATCCTTAGTATTCTAAAAAATAGGATTTTCCGTATATTTTCCCGGATTTTCTGATCTTCGCAAATTTTGCCTCCAAACAGCACCTTTTCCATCAGAATCCTGACTACAGCGGTCCATGCTCCAAAAGTCATCAACCATGCAAAAACAGATGAAATAACATAAGTATCACCTCTCAATATGAAATATATAAATGAATAATAGTGAATTATTTCATAGAATAGTGATGGAAAATGGACGTATCAACTCCCCCAAGCTTAGACTTGGATTGTCCTCAAGCGAAACTGAGCTCAATAAACATGGCCTCAGGTTTATGGAGTGAAGAGTCGATAAAAGAATACGGACAAGAAGCATCAATCCATCAAATACATAGATCATAATAGAAGACAACTCACTATTATATAACTCAACTTGTAATGAGTAAAGGAAACACAATAAAGATACATAAATTGAATCATAATTGGGAATGGCAAACTTAGCTCTTGGTCGAAGAATAGTTGATAATTTGCTGGAGTTCACAAATAGCTGGTTTTTCAATGATAGCTTTCAAAGTAGTAAACATCAAGATAAGAGCAATGTGCAAAACAAGGAACATAAGAAACATGATTGAATAAATCATCATATGAATGAATGAAACACAACAACTCAAAATACTTGCTGAGATAGAAGGGAGTAGGTTTACTGACTCAACTACAAAGTAAAAGAAAGGCCCTTCGCAGAGGGAAGCAGGGATTGCAAGTCTCATAAAGAGCTCCCAAAAATTATGATACTTACTAGCTTTAAACTCTCATTGCCCCTATCATAGGCATCTTTAGGTGATTAAGGTTAAAGTGATCAAATATGAGGATATGCATTGACAAGTTGTAATTTGAGAATCTCATGTCCCTTGAATACGAGGGCCGCTCCTCATGCTACTCAAGTTTAGTCACCGGTAAGTTCTTGTCATCGTAAGCATATGTGTATCATTGAGAACCGCCAACTGGTACCCTTGCCCGATGATACTAAGAATCCCCATATCAAAATGACAAGGCAAGCGACAACAAGTATCTCAACAATCTTCTTATTTACCATGGGAATATGGTGCTTTATTCTCTCTTTCCTCTTTTCATAATATCTTTTTATAATATTCTCATTTTTTCTCAATCTCTATCACTTATTTATAAGAAGAATCCTACATAGATACTGCTATGGTTACGCTGTGTTTCCACCATGTCAAGATGGATTAGACCAGCCGTGCGTTTCTAACACACATGCATAACTCCGTGGACTTACAAGCTTCCCTTTCATTTCACATCGACGACATCCATAGACAAAAGAACATGATATCAACTAGGTACAAAGTACCAGTGCAATGTTGAAAGCGTTCCCCATGACAGCATGGTTCTGCTAATTCACAACTTACAAAGCGCAAGCATATACGCAACATAGGTGAGCACAATGGTTCAAGTTTATTAAGTGCAAGAAAGTAAAGTGTGCCATCAAGTTCGTGAGAGCTTTAATCACTAATTTTCACATAACAAGTTTAATTTGGGAGGTAGATAAAACAAGAATTTACTTGGAATAGCAATAATGCTACTAGGTAGGTATGGTGGACACAAATGGCAAAGGTTTTGGTTTTAAGGAGGTGGATGCACAAGAAGAATACCCTCTCAGTACAGGTTTTTGGCTAGCAAGGCTGGGTAGCAAGTAGAAGAGTTGAAGGAAACAAACAAACATACAAGTGATAAAGACAAACATGCAATCTTCCTTGGAAGCACAAAAGATCTTAACTAGAGAATACTAAACTTATGAGCAAATCAAGAAAGAAAGATGATGAAATTATTTTTCTTTAGAGTACTTTTATCTTTTTCATTCAACTCTCAAAAATAGTGTTGCTACTGACCGAGCCAGGTTTGCCAAAACCAACTAAATTAACTCAATGATCCCAAAGTGATACCAATACTAACAACAAGATCAATCATATAACCACGAATTGAAAACTAATATAAGCTATGCAAAAGAGTAAATGATAGAACTTCTCATTAATATTCCATAACGGCAAACTCACACCAAGGGATACATATCTAACGAGAGAGGGGACACTTCCATAATGCAAACCATCCTACATAATAACTCCTCTATTCATGATATGACTCTACTAAAAAGGCAAAAAGATAGAAGATAGTGATGTGATACCGCGGCACTCCCCCAAGCTTGGAACAAACCAAGGGGATGTCGAACCTGATGACGAATTACTCCTTCGGTGGTGGTGGTATCCTCTCGATGAGTGTCTTGACAAATTTCCCCAAGTCCTCAATCTTGAAGGTGAGAGTACGAATCAACTCCGAGTTGTGCTCAATACGGCTCATAATCATGTCATGTTGAGAATTCCAGCTCTTGTTATTCTTTCCCCACTCTTCCTCCTTGAAGTCTTCTTTTCCTGCATGGCTAGAACGAGGCAAATCCCAATTGGAGGGTAATTTCCCTTTGGGCATATTCTGGTATTGATGCTCATGGATAAGGGTATGGAAAGGATTCTTGGTGTGTGGAGCAAGTGACCGTGGAGCCAAACTGTGACGAGGAGCTTTTCCCCCCCAGATCCGCAATCCTTCTAACCCTGGCAGGTTCTGTCACCACTCCAATGCTTGCAATGGTAGTGCCGGTGAGCGGATGTTGGCCTTGCTCTTCTTCATCTTCACTTTTGATCTCCTTCTCCTTCGCGGGGTCTTGGAGGTCTTCCTCCATAGGCTCCTTCCCTTTATCTTTGGCGGACACCATTGTGCTGCTAAACCTTCAAAGAGTATGTCCTGGCAGAAACAGACCGAAACAAAAACACGACGAAAACACAATATACGGACCTCGGGGGATCCGGGGGGTTATATATTACGAAGTTTCATATCAAAAGGAAGGTACTGGGTGAAAACGGGTCGGAGGCGGAGTCTGAGGTGGCCTCACCACCTGGTGGCGGCTGGGTGGGCCAGCGCCACCAGGTGGTGTGAGCCACCTGCTCCGATTCGCCCTTTTTCGCTTCGTAACTTTCCTTATTGACTGAAAACTGCAAAAATATAGTTGGATAGTATTTTCGTGGAACTTTTCTTACCAGAACCATTACCTATTTGAAATCAGATTCTGCAGGTTTCTAAATTTGGTATCTAGTAGATTCTTTCGGAGTCATCACTTGAATAACATCAATATCTTCATCTTCATACACTTATTACTTGGATCATTAAACCCTTCTCTTCCTTATTACACCATTGTCTCCACTTCCTGGAAATTTCTTTCACACAAAACTTCACACAATTCTCATTAGCAACATTAGTTATAAGTGAAGTGATAAAACCTTTTGAGTCCAACTTCAACTGAAAACCATCAAAACATAAGCTACTATAGCAACTCCTTCCGAAAACCCAAAAAGAATTCAAAAAGGAAATCGAATAAAGAAGCAAATGCAAGATTGGCTAAATCTGTCAAAACAGACCAGCAGGTAAAGATCAATTTTTTCGAAAATCTTATGTTGCTCAAATCAAAAAGTGCAAAACAAACGAAAGTTAAATAACAACCCGGGGCAGAAGAACAAAAAATTACAGCTCAATCCGAGACACAGAGATCTCTCACGAATTTTTATGGTGAAGCACAAAAATCTGTTTCGGGACAGCAACTTCCCCAAATATTACTTCTCTCTCATTAGAGGTTGATCTTGACACAAAAACCAAACAAAACGGATAAGGAAAGGTTATTACTAAAGTAATAACTTCCAAGACTCAAAGAAACAAAAACAAACTGAAAGCAAAAACAAATTGGGTTGTCTCCTATAAAGTTCTTTCTTTATAGCCATTAAAATGGGCACGATAATTTTGAAGAAGCTCTCATAGGGATATGAATTGAAGTGAAAGAGAGCATTAAGAACCAAGAAAAAACACACATTTAAGTCTAACCCACTTCCTATGCAAGGGGATTTTGTAAACAAACAAGTTGTTGAAACCAGAGGCTACTTGCATAAGAAGGCAAAAGAAGTGCAACATAAAAACTTTCAGCATAAAACGAGGAAACTTGAGATTATTGAGATGCATAAGAACACTTTTCCCTCTTTCATAGTAACTTTCAGTATCATGCATAAACTTAACAATATAGCTATCACAAGGACCATCATAGCAATCACTTATTCTAACTGAAAACACAGGAATACTAGCTCTCATAACACTACTTTGTGAAACAATATTAGAGGTGTCCTTACAAAGGATAGTGTGTCCCTCTTTTTCATATTTAGTAACAAAGTCTTTCACATTTTCTATTATAGGTTCATCAACCATTTGTTTATCAGGTTCAACAGCTTTATTTGTAATTTCATTAACCATACTAGCTATCATAGAATGTTCCTTTATCTTAACTGGGAAAGGCATTTTCTCAATGTAAGGTTTAGGTAAGACATGATTAGCAGTATAAACTTCAGTATTTCTTGTAGGAACACTCTTAGCAATATCTTTATAAGGTTCATGATACTTATTCCACTTCTTTTTAGGCACTTCAATGTAGGAAGCAAAAGCCTTAAAATAAGAAGCAATAGCTTGAGAGTCTAGACCATAAGCATTTTTAATATTTTGAAAGTCATCAGTTCCCATAAAAGATTCAATGCATTCATAATCATAATTTATACCTGACTTTCTACCTTTGTCATTCTTCCAAGCTTCAGCATTGTCTTGAATACGGTCCAGAAGATCCCATTTAGCTTCTTCTTCCATGCGAGTGAATGATCCAGCACAAGAAGCGTCTAATAAATCCTTGTCATGTAGAGGGAGCCTTGCATAGAAGTTATTGATAATAATATTGTTGGGGAGATCATGAATGGGACATTTGAGCATTCGTAACTTCAATCTCCCCCAAGCTTGAGCTGTACTCTCTCCATCAAGAGGCCAAAACTTGTATATTTGATTCCGATCTTTATGAATCTCACTAGGAGGATAAAACTTTGAATAAAAGAGAGGCGCTATTTCCTCCCATTCCAGAGCTTGACCATTCTTTAGCAGCTTATACCATTACTCAGCTCTTCCTTTCAGCGATAATGAGAATAACTTCTTCTTAACTTGATCTGTAGTAATACCTGCACACTTGAACAACCCGCATAATTCGTGTATAAAGAGTAAATGATCACCGGGATGGACAGTTCCATCCCCAACATAGTAGTTATCCATAACACGATCAATAATTCTTGTAGGTATTTTGAAAACATCATTCTCAGCAGGTGGTGGCTTATCTACTACCTTAGCAGTGGTAGTAGCATTACCAAATAAGAAACTCAGCAAATTATCCATAACAAAAATAAAGCAACTAACAGAAGTAAACAATACTCACAGTAGAAGTTTCCTTTACCAGTTCCACTCTCCAATAGCGCTTCACTCCCCAGCAACGGCGCCAGAAAATAGTCTTGTTGATCCACAAGTATAGGGGGTGTATTGCAGTATTTTCGATAAGTAAGAGTGTCGAACCGAACGAGGAGCAGAAGGTGCTGGCTAGTGGTATGGATCAGGAATTCTCTGCAAATTCTTAGCAAACGGATTTTTAGGGGGTTTTGATAAAGCAAGTAAACAAAGTACGAGTAAATAAAAGACAGTAGGAATAAATGCAGCAAGTGACCGAATCCTTTATGCAGCAAAGGACAAGCTGGTTGTATTACTTAAGATGACCAAACGTTCTCGAGGACACATGGGAAGACTGTCAAGTGCTTTCGCTTCATATAGTTGATTAATCTTCTTTAGCTTTCTAAGTGTTGTGTGGGTGAACCTGTGCTAATGTACCGCCCCATCCAAGACTAATACATACTTGTGATTATACCCCTTGCAAACATCCGTAAGTACAAGAAAGTAATTAAGGTAGAAACCTAACCACAGCTTTAAACTCTAAGACCCTTACGTCCCTTGTGCAATGGTTTCCTAACGGGGGTTCAGGTTTTTGTCACTCCGGCAACCCCTACGATTAGTAGCCAAATACACAATGCATTCCCCTAGGCCCATATAGGTGAAGTGTCATGTAGTCGACGTTCACATGACACCACTAGAAGAAGTACACCACGACTTAAATAACAATCTATTAAATCTTTCTCAACACAACTCCACTACTAACAACAAGACTTCTCCCATGTCCTCAAGAACAAGACGAACTACTCATAAGACATCATATGGATCATGATCAGAGATGGAATAATGATGTATAACAATCTGAACATAAACAATAATTCAACGGTTCACTCAATAGCATCAACTACAAGGAGTAATCAACACCGGGAAAGTTTCCCCTATGAACTAATGCAAGATTCAACTCAATTGTTATAGCAATATGGAGATGGTGATGAGGGTGCTGATGGTGATGATGGTGGTGATGATGATGATGATGATCCCGATGAAGTCCAGCTTGATGGTGGTGTTGATGGCGACGATCTCCCCTCTCCGGGAAGGAATTCCCCCGGCAAAAATCTGTCTGCCGGAGAGATCTTTCTCTCTTGGTGTTTTCTTCCCCACAGAGGCGGCAGAATCTTTCTGTGGTCGCTCCCCGAGTCTTATGGTTTCGGGAGGATGATATACGCCAGAGGGGAGAGGCTGGAGTAGGCCAGGGTGGCCACACCACCTCTAGGCGTGGCCTAGGGCTGCCCGCGCTAGGGGGTGGTGTGGGCCCCCTGTGGCCCATCTCCACTCCGTCTTCTGGCATCCATAGTCTTCTGGAAAAATAGGATTTTCCGTATATTTTCCCGGATTTTCTAATCTTCGCGAATTTTGCCTCCAAACTACACCTTTTCCATCAGAATCCTGACTGCAGCGGTCCATGCTCCAAAAGTCATCAACCATGCAAAAACAGATGAAATAACATAAGTATCACCTCTCAATATGAAATATACCAATGAATAATAGTGAATTAAGACATAGAATAGTGATGCAAAATGGACATATCAGGATGTTGATACATTGCAAATGTATCTATAATTTTTGATGCTCAATGCTTGGTTTTATCCACTTTCTTGTGTTTTATCCACACTTTGGAGTACTTTTCATATGATTTCTTGGACTAACCTATTAACAAGAGCCACGTGCCATTTACTGTTTTCTGTTTTGGTTCCAGGAAATTCAGAAAATGAATATTCTCGGAATTTGACGGGACAAAAGCCAAAGTGACTATTTTTCCAGAAGACTCTAGGAGCCAGAATACGAGACGGAGGAGTGCCAGGGGCTGGCCACACCACCCCCAGGCGCGGGCTGGGCCTGGCCGCGCCAGGGCATGGTGTGGTGGCCCCAGGCACCCCCTCGGTCTCCCTCTTTGCCTATAAGAAGCCTTCTGACCTAAAAACTTCGAGGGGTTCGACGTTTTTCCAGAAGGAGTTCCGCTCCACCGCCACCAGCAGATTCCACGAAACAGCACCAGAAACTCCGTTATGGCACCCTGCCGGGACAGGGAATTAGAGGAGATCATCGCCATCATCATCATCATCATCGCTTCTCCATCGACCATCCATGTTTCCCCATCTATGAGTGAGTAATCCCCCGCTGTAGGCTATGGGGATGGTAGGGATTGGATGAGATCGTTCATGTAATGGCATCAGATTGTTAGGGCATGGTGCCTAGTATCTTTTATTAGTTCTTTATGACTTTGTTGCGACTTGTTGTGCTTAATGCTTATCACTAGGGCCCGAGTGCCATGATTTCAGATCTGAACATGTTATTGATTCATTATGATAGTATTGTTTTGGGTCTTATCTGCAAGTTGTATACACACGTCGTTGTCTGGAACCTATGGCCTCAAGATGTAAATCGGGATAACCGAAGGAATGGCTTTGATGTGAGGATCACATGTGTTCACGGAGTGTTAATGCTTTGCTCGGTGCTCTATTAAAGGAGCACCTTAATTGCGATAGTTCCTAGAGGCCCCGCTGCAAACGGGCTGGCAGGACAAAAGATGTTGTGCAAGTTCTCATTGCGAGCACGTATGACTATATGTGGAACACATGCCTAGGATTGTCTAGTACTTGGATGCTTTATCTTATTTATCTGCAATTGCCCTATGTTCTGATTGCTATGTGAATTGTCTTGTCCATGCAACGCCCGTCCATCCATCCCTATGCCTACCTTTTCGAATCCCACATTTCTTGCTTTTGTTACTACTGTCTTTGCTTTACTACTGCTGTTACTTTGCTTTTCCTACTACAAAACTGTTGCTACTGATAAACTGCTATGAGCAAGATTGTTTCCAGGTGCAACTGAATTGACAACTCAGTTGTTAAGGCTTATAAATATTCTTTGGCTCCCCTTGTGTCGAATTAATAAATTGGGTTTCACTTCCCTCGAAAATACTGCGATACACCCCCTATACTTGTGGGTCATCAGATGGTCTTATGTACTGATATATGATTGCACACATATGTTGGAGGATGCATAAGGTTATCACCGTTACATGTTGTTAGGAGGAGGAATAGAGGGAGTTGAATAGAAACCGTGTTCCAAGTCTTATATACATGTTATATTAATTCATGGTTAATTAACGGGAATATAATGGGGACCTTAGAACTTAAAGTGGTGGTGGACATATTTGTCTTAATGAATCCATTGTTAGCACATTAACTTGGCTTAGGGATCAATCACTAAGGTGTGGGTAGTTCATTTACTTCACTACTCCATGATTTAGGGCTCCACCTAGAAAAAACAATAGAGTTTATCCATTTAAGTTAGATGTGATGGTTAGGAGTGTCACCTGCTAGACACATGTCCTTAATTAATCCTATTGTTGCTCTAGATTATAGTGTCTTAGAATTTTAATTATCGAGTTCTTTATGCTTTATTGTGTTTAGTACTAGTGCATCTAGCTATAATATGTGTTTCACTAATTGTCACAACCAAATGAATGAAACAGCAATTTGCCTAAATATTTACTCCCTTGAGAAAACTTACCATCACTCCACTTCATTAGATCTATTTTACTTGCACTAGTTTATTCATAGTAATTACTTCCAACAATTTACCGCATTCTAGTTAATAGTAAAAACAACCACACATACACACTCTAGATCCTAGCTTTGCATAAAAGGCTATGTAAGTGGGTTATAGGGATTTAGAGAATAAATAGTTTACCTTCAGCTCCTCGAGGGTTCGACACTCAAATACTTATCGAAACTACAGTGACCCCCTGCACTTTGGGGTTATCAAGATACTTTTTTGACACTGTTGCCGGGAAGCGTAGCGCTAGGCTTCTATTCTTGTTTGCATTGATAGTTTATTTTTAGTACCTAGCATATAAAATTAAAATCCGAAAAAATTATAATGGAAAATTCTCACAATAATGTGTATGATATGACATTCAAATGTGTTGAAAGCTTGAATATTCCCTTGGGCACTAACTTTTTGAATGCAGGAAATCATGATGAAAGTGTTAGGGAAGAAGATGACAAAAGGCTAAGCTTGGGGATGCCCATGCATCCCAAAGAAAAGGATATAGAAGAGAAAGAATAAAAAGTGGAGGAAGAATGGAGTAGCTACCCATCCCCTACTCCCAACAAGGGTAACACACAAATTCCCATGAATAACTCTTCTTATAATGATGATGATCTTTCATTGCCTAGTAGTGCTCTATGTGGAACAATTATGTATAATATATGGGAGGATGAAAGTGTTATAATTGGGTTAGATGATCCATTATGCTCATTAGATGACTTGTCTTTATATGGTGAATCTATTCAAAACTATGAGATTAAGTTTGCTTTTGATGCTTGCAATAATTATGAAAGAGGAAGAGATCAAAACCCTCTTAATGTTTCCATTCTATTTATCCAAGATACTGATTATTATGTGCATTGGATACCACAACCTTGCTGCTATTTATTCATATATAAAATGCCAATGCATAGGAAGAAAGTTAGACTCAAATTTTAATGTCTACGTGCTTTGTGGTGTACTCCATATGCTTTCAAATACTATTCTATTTGAGCAAATCTTGATATCCATGTAATATGTAAAATAAATTTAGTTGTTGTTATTTAACAATTAGTTTAAGATTTTAACTAAATATAAAATTTGGGAGAGCAAATAAGAAGGATTAGCAATGGAGAAATTGGGGTCGACCTTGAGCATTTGTTGTTCATGCCAATGGAACCATTGCAAAGTCTAGATCATTAAAACTTTCCCCACATAAAAATAAAATAAAAAAGTGTCTCTTTTGTAATATATTAGCTTCTTGAATAAAATGGTTTCCCAATAATTACTATAGTATGCATCATGGTAGAAACTAGTATATCATTTGTTTGGAGAACTAACCATTTTGTAGGCATTGAAGTAACATGAAGATGAAAATATTTCTTTGTTTGAGATGAGTGACATGATATGATGAGAAATAAGTAGAGGACAAGAACTAGCAAGATCACAAGCTTGGGGATGCCCCCGCATCCCTCTCTTCTTTCAAGTATTTCAAGTAATATCATTCCAAACTCATGTTCTAGTTTTCCTTGATGTTTTTGTTTGTATGTTTATCAAAACCATGTTTGAATCATATTTTTGTTTTGTTTGGATCTTATTTTTCATATTCTTTATAAAAACAAAATACCAAAAAGATTTTATGTTTATTTGGTTCTTTTTGCTTCTTCTTTCCTTTTGTTTTTAAAACTTTAAAACATTTTAGGGTTCTTATTTGCTTCTTGTTTTTCCTTAAAACAAAAACAACAAAAAGATTTTATGCTTTTTTCCAGTTGGTTCTTATTTGGTTCTTGTTTTTATAAAACCCAAACAACAAAAATATTTTATGCCTGTTCATTTTTGTTTGCTTCTTACTTTTCATATTTCATAAAAAATAACAAAAAGATTTTGTTTCTTCTTTGTTTGCTTCTTTCTTGGTTCTTTTTGCTTCTTTTAGTTTTTTGTTTTTTAGACATTTATTCTCTGTTAAAATAAAGGTTTTATATTTTTAAATATTTACAAAGATAAAGTACCAAGTTTAACCCATTTTGGATGTTAAAAGTTGGAACATATATTTGGAGTTGAAAATTTCTGCACGCTACTGTTTACCAAATGATTTTTATGATTTTTTTTGTAACTCCGATTGAGCTAAATTTTCTACTGAAGTTACAACTTTTCATCCTCTATATGAAAAAAATGCCTAAATTCCTAACATGTTTAAGTGGGCGAAATAAATACGTTCTGCAGCTGCTATTTTCTGGACAAAATCTGCCTTTTGCTGCAAGAGTGGCCTTTTTGAGTGTTTTGATTTGATTATTCTTGAGTCTTTTGATATTTTATGGATATTGGCCACTTAAGTAACTCTCTGGACATTTAAAACCAAATTTTGTTTGGGGCTTTTATCACAGCAAGCACTATATCTTTGTACCACTAATGTCACCCCCATAGAAAAGAAATGAGAGAAAGTTTTGTGTTGAAGTTTTTTGATAGGGAATGGAGGAACACCACACTAAGAGTTATCCAAGAATGGTGAAGACCATAATCTTGGGGATTCCCAAGGCACCCCATTGAACCTATCAAACTCTCTGTTTGCAAACCTCTAAACTTTTTTTGAGCAACATAGAATGATCGTAGAAACTTGGAGCGTCTTTATCTAGTTTTCATGTTGCCTTGAGAATAAATGAAACCACCATGATAGATGTTTTTCATGCTTAGGAAATATCTATTGAAACAATCTATCCCATGATTAAATTTCTTGATGAGAATTAGTTGTGTGCTATCAAAATAAAAGGGAATGAAAGCAAAAAGCTGAAATTCAAAGTCATGCTTAGTGTTGCTAGCTCAAATACTTTAATGAATGTGTCGTGGTATTACCTACGAGTACTCCATGCAGGGGGTCCTCACAGCGCATGTTTAGATACGTGGGGTAAGGCGGAGAGTTGGCGGGTACGAGGTAACACAGCTTACCCAGGTTCAAGTCCCACAACGGTGGCGGAACTCTACTCCCGCTATAAATTACTATAATGGCAATACGCCGAGTTATAGAGATAGGTTTGTTGTGCGAGGTGTTGTACGTTGTACGTAGAAATCTAGGTTGTGCCCTAAAGGCTCCCATAGGTCTGGTTTATAAATACACCAGAACCTAGGGTTTACAGGGAAAGGTCTTTGCTGGACAAGGTAAATAGTCCTACACTAATACGAACTAGTCTTTCGTGTCTTGCACTCCAAGGCTCCGAGTACGTCGGTGACTCCTGTGTAGCCTTCCTCTATCCGTCATGGGCCTCCCTTATGGATCCGTCTAACTAGGCCACCCAGCAGGCCATAGGCCTTGGTACCAACTATGGGCCACCCGGGTTAGCCGGAATAAGTACGTGCTATGGTGATACCCATTTAGCATATCTCCAACAGTAGCCCCTGGAGGACTTTGAAATCATATGTCGTCTTGCCCATTGATATTGAATGCTCCATCTAGGCGATGCCGGTAATTCTTTAAGCAATATCTCAAAGATCTCCCAAAGAACCCTACAATCCTCTCCGGGTTCGCAATGTAACCAGAGATTCCTTCGGTCTTCATTTCCAGAACCGGACAATCTCCGCCATCGATGGAATCTTCAGATGTGACTCTTCACTGCAACTGTTAGGAGGATGACATAGGGTACAGCCTACGCTACCTCAAATCTTACAGAAGGCAAAGAATTAATCATCAGCTATTTTCACGCGCGTGAAATCCGAAATGGTAAAGAATCAAAGACGGAGGACGTGGCGAAATTACCGCGCACGTTCGTCTCCATGTCGGCAGCAATTCACCCATTGGATCCCTTTGCACGAATCTTGACGTTGGGTCTATATATTTTCACTGTGGCTAGGTTATTTTCTTTTTACCCGCATTCGCTCCCTCGTCTTCGTCTTCCTCCAGCCGCGCGCCCATTCGAGCTCCTCCTCGGAAAACCCTAGTTAGAGCCTTCTTCTTCTCCACCCACTCCCAACATTGCAATGGCCTCTAGCAGCTCCATCCCTTCGACGACGGTGACCCCCGAGGCTACTCCAGAGCTATCTCAGGGAGTGACGGTCCCGCCGGAGGGGGTTATTGTCCCTGTCACCGCCGTGGTGGAAACCACATGCGACGACCAAGAACGGGCGGTGCCAGATGCCGCTGAAGAGGACAATGACTCCCACAAGGGAGTGTGGAGGGGCTTTGACCTTTCCGTCGAAGACTTGCAAGAACTGGTCACCTAGGGGTATCTCCCCTCGGCGAAGGATTTGGTCTGGTGGCCGGCGCCGGCCGGCGAGGTGGCTCCTTCTCCCCAAGTCGGAGAGAAGGTGTACCTCAAAGCTCAGCTGGTATGAGGCGTAAGCCTATCAGTCTCCGACTTCTTCCTGGACGTCCTCTGGCACTTCCGGGTACTTCCCCACAACCTCTCCCCTAACAGCATCCTCATCCTTAACAACTTCATAGCTTTGTGTGAAGGATTTCTAGGCATCAAACCTAGATTATATCTATTTGTATACTTCTTTACCATCAAGAGAGAGTCTATAGAGTCCAAGGACGAATTGCAGATTTGTGGAACCATTAGCTTTAAGATCCGGCCTAGCTGGTGCTTCCCTGACATCGTAGGGCATGATTCATGCAAGAACTGGCAGCGCACATATTTCTATCCCATACATCCCCTTGCTTGACCGCCTTGAGACGTATCTCGACTTTGTCGACGGAGCCGCCGCCGAAGTGCCTGCCTGCCGGACCCAGCCTCCCTCTCGTCCGACAACGAGGCCAACCGCGTTGTAAGGCGGATTGAATGGCTCGTGGACAGAGGTCTGATGGGCCTGGACCTAGCCATGTGCTAGTTTGTTAGGCGGATCCAACCTCTACAACATCGCACCGAGTTGATGTGCAAGTACACCCAGGACAGGAGGGATCCCATGCGAATTTTGCAGGATAACTTCTCCATGGACTCTGTCAAACTCCGGCTAAAGGACATCGTCAAGGTGAAGGATAGGAAGCGCGGCTTCAAGATCACCTATGACATGTTCGACTGCGGAAAATGCCTAGAGGTAGCTTTTGTTTCCTTTGTTGCTCGTTATATACTCTAAGGTTTTTCTGACTTGAAGTTGTCAGTCTAACACTCCTTTGTTTCCAAGCTGGCGACCTTGGCGGCGGATCAGATGGCCTCCTAGGTCTATGATCCCAAGCTGAAGGATATCCAAGTGGTGTCCGACAACGACACCCCCAAGGATCAGCCAGCTCTGATAGCGCGAAAGCGAAAGAGCTCCACCTCTAACGCTGTTGTCGAGGCCAAGAAGAAGAAGAAATCAGAGAGTGGAGTCTCCAGACAATCCACCGCCGCCTTAGAGCCGGAGAAGAAGAGATCCATCGGCATTCCCCTCACCAAGGCTCCTGCCGTGGAGTAAGTGTATTCATTCTCCAGCTTGTATTTTTAGTTCGCACCTTATTCCACTCCTGTACTTATACTTTCTGCATTTCAGGAGGAAAGCCGGTGTTAGCCTGAAGCGATCCTCCAGAGATGCTAGAGGGTCAAAAGGTATTCGTGATATGTTGACCAGGGATGTGGCCGCCAAACCTTCTCTCACTACTGCTCCCCCTACTCTTGCCGCCAAGCCTTCTGCTGGTCCCGCTGGGCCTTCGTCCCCCGTCATCCCTGAGATCTCCGCCATGGAGACAGATGTCAATCCAATCTTTGATATCTCAGGCTCTATCGAGGTGGACGTTGCTCCCAGCAGTTAGGCGACGCGGGAGAGTACCTCCTCCAAATTGGCTGAAGCTCCTGCTAAGTATGCCACCGAGAAAGGGAAACAGGTAATGGAAGGAGAGGAGGCAGAGGTAGTTGTGGTGACAGACAAGGCGGGAGCCTCTGAGCCATCAACTGCTATGAAAACACAGCAGGCGGCTAGGGCATCATCTGTAAACACCCGGACTTTTAAGTCCAGATGCCTGTTATGTCGTACATCGCAATCCTAGGATTACCATTTTTGCGAGACATAACAGAATTGGTACCACGGTACATCATCCATTACACACCATAATAGTATTACAAATAGTTGATCTCATGATCAAGTCTGAATACATAGCAAAGCAGTGGAAATAAACGTAGTAGACTCCATCTTCATTATCATAGGCAATGCTGACGATGGGAGATGATCCTAGTTATCATAGACATCCTACTGTCCATCCTCC
Source organism: Avena insularis (assembly GCA_023614405.1). Taxonomy (NCBI): domain Eukaryota; kingdom Viridiplantae; phylum Streptophyta; class Magnoliopsida; order Poales; family Poaceae; genus Avena; species Avena insularis. The sequence goes on along the minus strand of CM042689.1, from coordinate 393,654,442 downwards.
GGATAGCCTTCATTAAAGTCTGGCCATGGGAATAGCCAGGGACAAAGCCATGAGTACTCTTAAAGTACTCGCAAACTATCACTAATGTAAGTAAGACATGTCTATTAGGAATCCTAAGCTCTAGTCTTGTTTGCAATAAGCCAGTTTTATTTCAGAAGTACTTAGTAGTAAAGCTTAATTTAGTTATCTAGATTACTTAAGTGGGAACTGATGACCCACAAGTATAGGGGGTGTATCGCAGTATTTTCGAGGGAAGTGAAACCCAATTTATTGATTCGACACAAGGGGAGCCAAAGAATATTTATAAGCCTTAACAACTGAGTTGTCAATTCAGCTGCACCTGGAAACAATCTTGCTCACAGAAGTTTATCAGTAGCAACACTTTTGTAGTAGGAATAGTAAAGTAACAGCGGTAGTAAAGTAAAGACAGCAATAACAATAGCAGTAAACAGTGGGATTCGAGTGCGGTAGGCATAGGGATGGATGGACGGGCGTTGCATGGACAAGACAATTCACATACCAATCAGTACATAGGGCAACTACAGATAAATAAGATAAAGCATCCAAGTACTAGACAATCCTAGGCATGTGTTCCATATATAGTCATACGTGCTCGCAATGAGAACTTGCACAACATCTTTTGTCCTGTCAGCCCGTTTGCAGCGGGGCCTCAAGGGAACTACTGGCAATTAAGGTGCTCCTTTTAATAGAGCACCGGAGCAAAGCATTAACACTCTGTGAACACATGTGATCCTCACATCAAAGCCATTCCATCCGGTTATCCCATTTTTGTCACTTTGGGGCCATTGGTTCCGAACAACAACGTGTGTATACAACTTGTAGATAAGACCATAAACAATACTATCATAATGAATCAATAACATGTTCAGATCTGAAATCATGGCACTCGGGCCCTAGTGACAAGCATTAAGCATAACAAGTTGCAACAAAGTCATAAAGCACTAATAGAAGATACTAGGCACCGTGCCCTAACAATCCGATGCCATTTCATGAACGATCTCATCCAATCCCTACCATCCCCATAGCCTACAACGGGGGATTACTCACTCATAGATGGGGGAAACATGGATGGTCGATGGAGAAGCGATGGTGATGATGATGGCGATGATCTCCTCCAATTCCCCGTCCCGACAGGGTGCCAGAATGGAGTTTCTGGTGCTGTTTCGTGGAATCTGGTGGTGGCGGCGGAGCGGAACTCTTTCTGGAAAAACGTCGAACCCCCTAGAGTTTTTAGGTCAGAAGGCTTCTTAGGCGAAGAGGGAGACCGAGGGGTGTGCAGGCGGCTGACCACCACCGGCGCGGCCTGGCTAGCCACATGCGGCAGTGGTGTGGCCTAGGCCCAGTCCCCCTCCGTCTCGTATTCTGGCTCCGGGAGTCTTCTGGTGAAATAGGATTTTTGGCATATTTTCCAGGATTTTTCCTGATAATTGATTTTCTGCGCAAAAAGTAGACACCAGGACAATTCTGCTGAAAACAACGTAAGTCCGCGTTAGTTGCATCCAAATCACACAAGTTTAGAGGAGAAACAATAGCAAAAGTGTTCAGGTAAGTAGATACGTTTTGGACGTATCAACTCCCCCCAAGCTTAGCTTATTGCTTGTCCTCAAGCAATTCAGTTGAAAACTGAGTGCGATAAAAGAACTTTCATGAACACATTTGCTTCATATGATGTATACATTCTCAGCATGTGATCAACTACTTAGACAATTCATAATAAAGACTATGCAACCAAGTTTACTTAATAGGCATTGCAAACTATGAAGAGATTCCAACTTAAAAATAATAAGTAGCATGAAGCATAAACATAAGCAACATTACAATGCTCATAACAAGGTATGATAGAGTGGTATCTCGCTTGCCTTTGATTGTGAATGCCAAGGCACCTCTGAAGTTCAGGTGAAGACTAGAAGTAAAGATATCAAAGATACAAGCATCAAAGTCATAGCACAAATAATCAGGTAATGAGACAGGCACAAAGAATGACAACTATGCTCTCAAGAAGGTGCTCATGGAATAAGTGGAGACTCAACAAGGAAATGAAAAAGGTTTTGAAAAGTTTGAAAGGCTTCCAAATGCCGAAAGTATGGTAATCGTTAGCTTTGAGCTCTCATTGCCCTATCATAAGCATCTTTAAATGGTTAAGGTTAAAGTGACACAACTAAGAGGATATGCTTGACAAGTTATAAATTGAAGTCTCATGCCCCTTACTTACGAAGACCGATCCTCATGCTACTCAACTTCAGTCACAAGTAAGCTCTTGTCATTGTAAGTATATACGTATCATAGAGAACCGCCAACATGGTACCCCTTGCACATGATATAGGAGCTATCCCATAATCAAAATGACAAGGCGAGCAGACAATGAGCATCTCAACGATCTTTTTATTTACTATGTGCATAGATTTTTATTGAGGATGCTTCATAGAATGCTCATTATGGTTATGCTGCAAGTTTCCACCATGATTAGGCATGGCTTAGGCTAGCGGCCCAGGCGTTTCCCTGACACATACAAACTCCATGATCTTACAAGTTCCACTTTTATTTCACACCACCGGGATCCATAGGCAAAAGAACATGATATCAACGAGGTACTAAGTACCAGTGCAATGTTGAAAGTGTTCCCCATGATACATGGTTCTTCTAACTTCAACTTATAAAGCACAAGCATATACGCAACAAAGAAGGACACAATGGTTCAGTTTTATTGAGTGCAGGAAATAAAGTGTGCCATCAAGTTCGTGAGAGCTTTACTAACTAACTTTCTCATAACAAGCAAACATTTTATTCGGAAGAAAACAAGGCATATTGAATATGCACGGAAATAGCAAATGATGCTAATAGGTAGGTATGGTGGACACTTTGGCAATATTTGGTTTTAGGGAGTTGGAAACATGAGTAAAACATACTCAATGAAAGTGAAGGCTAGCAATAGTAAGGGAGCGACAAACGAGAGAGCAATAGCTGTCATAATCATGCTTGCAACAAAACAGGACTAATCATGGCATGAAAGTGATTCAAGATCCTCAAGGCAAAATAATTCATCGAGGCTTAACTGATTATTTCAGTCATATGCATGCGTGAGCATGTGCCAAGTCAATTGAAGTGAAACATTCAGAGGAGGATACCACGGTGTCATACCAAGTTATGAATAGAGTAATGCAAGCAAACATTCATAAGACATGCTACAAACTATTAGCGAGCTGGAACTAGTCATAAGAAAGCAAGAACTACTAAGCATCCAAAGATAACATACACCCTACATGAACAGACCAAGCATGCCCACAATGATGAGTATATGTACAAAAATGAAAACAAATAGAGTTCGTTACCAGCCTCTTACCACACCTCAAATTGTCATTAATCCTCATTATTGCTCTTCACTTGTGTGGCTTGAATAATAATATGAAACCAATATCCATTGAGGACTGCTGAACCCTACAACAAACTCACAAAACCAAAGAAGAACAACAAATATTTTTGGTGTTTTCGAATAGTTCAAACAAAGCAAAAAGGGAAAAGCAAACCAAGGCAAAGAGAAAAAGAAGCAAACCAAAGAGAAACAATAGAAATATTTTTGGTCTTTTTGTGTTTTTAGAAAGCAAAAGCAAAGAAAGAACGAAAACTAAAAAGAGAACGAAACATGAATATACAAAGTACCGACGCAAAATGATAAGGAGATGAGTGCAATGTCGACGTACCTCCCCCCAAGCTTAGGCTTTTGGCCTAAGTGGGTGTCAATCCCAAGCTGGCCAGGATGAAGTGTCACCGTGGTACAACGAGGAGGTACCCTCATCCTGGTGCGACCTCGAAATGCACCCCGCCAGTAGTGCTGGAGTAATCGTAGGAGGGTACATCCTCCTGATGCTGCTCGTGGAAACCCAGCAAGCGGAGCTGCTCGTCCACCTCCTCCTTGGAGCGCGACCACGGTCTCCTGTGAACACTAAACAAAAAAGACTGTGGCAAAGGGATCTCCCTTTCATCCCCGTCAGTAAACAACATCCTATATACTAGACTGTCCAAATCAGAATCAGAAGTGACAAACTGATGAGTTTTCATAGCAACAAGGTCAAGCCTTTGTGGTGCCAATACAGTATCATTGGGGTCCACTGAAAGCCCTAATGCATTGACCATACGTGAGGCAATGATGCCCCCATAGATAGGTCCCCTAGCAGCTAGGCGACGAGCAATAAGTGAGCCAAGGTTGTACCGAGTATCATTGTTAAGCGCAGCAGCAAGGAAGGCTAAATGATAGTTGGAGATATTACTCGTATTCTCCCTACCAAGAACGCTAGTAGCAAGATAATATGCAAAGTATCTAAGAGCAGGGAGTTGGATGTTTCTTATCTTTCCGCGCTGCGCCACACGGTCATCATCATTGGTCACCCCTCGGTAGAGCTCCAGCAAATCAGTGGGTCACCCTTGAATTTTCTTCATGGTCCCTGTCATACTTACACCTACAACACTGCAAAATCTTTCCAATGACATGGTAAAGGGCAGATTATAAATTTTGAAAGAGACAGTTGACTGATAGGGTGTGTTAGTAAACGCGAAGCTCTCAACAAAGGTTTTGGTGAGCATAGCGTATTGCTCACTCTCATCTTGCATATATGAGGTCAAACCAACCCTCTCAATCAGTAGCAAGAAATCATCAAGAATCCCTGCAGCGTGTAAGAAAGTAAAACAAGGAAAAGTATATGGGTGAGCATCCCCATCATCCCTTTCATTACCAATATGAGTTGCAATGAGATCTTTGTTGTATGATGGCCTAAACTGAGAGGCTGATCTTGAGGGCCTCGACCTCCTAGGTGCATCCCTCTCAAATATCTCTCCAAAGGTATGGTTGTTCATGCTTGATATTCTGAAATTTAAACACTTATTAAACAAGTGATTGCAAAGTCAATATAATGAAGGATACTACTCATAGGGACTTGTAAGAGGCCTAAACATGCATCAAAATTATATCTCTAAGCATCAAACAAGCTTACAAGCTCTCATAACCTATCACCTACAGCAGCAAAATACTCAAGATATAATCCACTAAACACAAATCTACTTGGTCAAGGGGAGGAGTCACATACCGGAGAACAAATGCTCCAAATTTCAGCAACAAAGATGGGTTGAGCAAGAAGATCGAAAAAATCGAGAGCAAGCACAGCAAGAATGCAATTTTTAGCAATGAACTGGAGCTTACTCGGGAGAGAGAAGAAAGTGGCAGGTGAGAGAGTTAGTGGAGGGCCAGGGGTGGCCCACACCATGGCATGGCGCCACCTAGGGCAGGCTGCGCCACCAGGTGGTGAGCCTGCCTGGTGGGTCCCCCTGGTACCTCCTAGGCACTCCTCTGGCCCTTTTTTCACGTAAAAATTTAATATGAATTTTCTGGAATTTTTTGAGACACTATTTTTGGGCAATTTTCAGGAATAGAAGAATGATTTTCTGATAGACAGAGTTTTTTTTAGAAAATGATGCAATGGCAAAACAAGGCTAGAACTACAGGAGTTCTAAGACACTCTAACATACAAGCAACTAACAACAAAAAGGAAAACTAAACGAAAACAAAAACTAAAATGGATAGAATAGAAGTAAACAGAGATAATCACGGTGAAAAGATTGTTTTGTTCAATGAAATCCTTTTGTTAACAAGGTTGATCAGGTCTTGTTACCAAAACAATTTCATATGAGACAAAACTTTGTATTCTACTAATGATTATGTTACCTCAACCTTGATAGCAATGGTCCCAATCATAATAGTTTCAAATTTTTCTCTTGGTATGGGACAATATATTTCTCCAACTTGAATGCCCTCAACATGTTCAATTGAATTCAAACCATAAGTCCTTTCAATCTTCTTGGGGAAATAGATAGTGTGTTCCTTGTCATTAACATTGAAGGTCACCTTTCCTTGATTACAATTAATAACAGCTCCCGCGGTATTAAGAAAAGGTCTCCCAAGAATAATAGACATATTATCATCTTCAGGCATTTCAAGCACAACAAAATCAGTTAATATCAAGCAATTATGAGCCACTTGAACAGGTAGATCCTCACATATACCAACAAGAATAGTGATAGATTTATTAGCCATTTGCAAAGATATATCAGTTGGTATCAGTTTTTCAAGTTAAAGTCTCTTATATAGAGAGAAAGGCATAACACTAACTCCAGCTCCCAAATCACACAAAGCAGTTCTAACATAACTATTCTTAATAGAGCAAGGGATAGTTGGAATCCCTAGGTCTCCAAGTTTCTTAGGAACCTTACCATTAAAGGAATAATTAGCAAGCAAAGTAGAAATTTCTTCATTAGGGATCTTCCTTTTATTCGAGACAATATCCTTCATATACTTTGAGTAAGGAGGCAATTTAATAGCATTAGTCAAAGGAATTTGTAGGAATAAAGGTTTCATTCACTCACAAAACTTATTATAGTGTTCATCTTCCTTTGACTTGTGTTTCTTATCAGGGAAAGGCATAGGTTTTTAGACCCAAGGCTCTCTTTCACTACCATGTTTCTTAGCAACAAAATCTTCTTTAGTGTATTTAGTATTCTTAGTGTGGTTTTCAGGTTCTTCTTCAACTTTTTCTTCATTAGGAACTTCATTTTCTTCATTACCACTTTCAGTTTCAGCATCTGAGACAGATATACTATTAGGATCTATAGCAGGTTCAGAGGGTTCTACAACAGTTTTATGTTTCTTTTTCCTTTTCTTACAAGTAGAGCCACTATTTTCAGCTTGTTGAGAATCCTGCTCAATTCTTTTGGGATGCCCTTCAGGATATAGAGGATCCTGCTCAATTCTTTTGGGATGCCCTTCAGGATATAGAGGATCCTGGGTAGCAGCACCACTTCTAGTTCTAATTTCATAAACTTGTTTTTCTTTAGCAGCATTAACTAGCAAGTCTTTTTGCACTTTAATGAGTTGATCTATTTGAGTTTGAACCATTTGAAAGTGTTTAACATCATGAGAGGTTCTTTCCACAATATCTTTCAATTCAACAATAGCTCTAGTGTTTTCCATTAGATGATTTTGTACCCTTTTACTAAAATTATCCCGCTTAACGACGAAAATATTGAATTCTTCTAAGCATTGATCATGAGGTTTAGAGTAAGGGATATCACCTTCATCAAAGTGTTGGAGAGAGTGTACTTAAATAGTGGATGAGTGGGGAATTGGCTTACATAATTCTTATATAGGAGGTAGATTCTTGACATCTGCAGCTTTAATTCCCTTCTCCTTAAGACATTTCTTAGCTTCCTTCATCACTTCATCATTTAATTCAATAATTCCCCTCTTCTTAGATAATGGTATAGGCGCCGGTATAGCTGGTTCAAGTATGATTATTTTAGGTATAGCTGGTTCAGGAGGAGTCTAATCTTCATAGTTCTTGCTTATTTTAGCCATTAATTCCTCAGCTTCCTTGGGAGTCCTATTCCTAAAAACACAATCAGCACAACTATCTAGGTATGTCCTAGATTCTTCAGTTAGTCCATTATAAAATATATCAAGAAGCTCATTCTTTGGTAATGGGCTTCCAGCCTGTGCATGAATCAAAGCACAAAACCTTGCCCATGATTCAGGCAATATCTCTTTTTCTCCCTGTTTAAAATCAAAAAGTTCCTGCAAAATAGCATGTCTAGCACTAGGAGGAAAATATTTCTGCAGGAAAGTACTAATCAAGCAATCAGGGCTATCAATAGATCCAGGAGGTAAATTACTAAACCAAGTTTTAGCTTCTCCTTTCAGTGAAAAGGGGAAAATCTTAGCAACAAAGTAAGTACGCATCTTAATATCATCAAAAAACAAGCCACTCATGGTAGAAAGCTCAGTCATATGTGCTACCACACTTTCATTCTTAGTCCCACAAAAAGGTTCTTTCTCAACAATAGCTATATAAGATAGATCAAGAGAGAAATCATAATCTTTATCTTTAATGTTTATGGGAGAAGCAGCAAACTTAGCAATAGGAGACAATTTGGGTCTAATAGTACGCCTCTCAAGGAGACTCTTAGCAGCGCTCCTATCATGGGTGTTTTTACATTCTTTAATAAATTCATCGGTCATCTCAACATAACCGTCTTCAATATCATAACTTTCACTAGACTCGGGTGAACTAACAGGTGTAGTAGTGTCTTTATTAGGAGTTTCAGTATTTCCAGCTATAGTTCTAGCAATCGTAGCATCTAGGAAAGGACCTAATGCACCACTCTTATCAAGAACAGTAGAAGCAGCATCATAAGTATCAGAAGTTTCAGATTCAGCAGTAGTAGCAGTGTGTGTAGCATGTGTATGTGGTGGTGTAATGAGCTTACTTATAACAGATGGTGAATCAAGAGCAACATAGGTGTTCAGAACCGTACCTCTTCTTGTAGTGGATGGTAAAATAGGAACCTTGCCATCACGAGACTTACCCATGATGGATGGATAGCAGCGAACAATGGAGAATCCAAGTGAACTTGATAAATAAAGCTATGCTCCCCGGCAACGGCGCCAGAAAATAGTCTTGATGACCCACAAGTATAGGGGGTGTATCGCAGTATTTTCGAGGAAAGTGAAACCCAATTTATTGATTCGACACAGCCAAAGAATATTTGTAAGCCTTAACAACTGAGTTGTCAATTCAGCTGCACCTGGAAACAATCTTGCTCACAGCAGTTTATCAGTAGAAACAGTTTTGTAGTAGGAATAGTAAAGTAATAGCAGTAGTAAAGGTAAAGACAGTAGTAACAACAGCAGTAAACAGTAGGATTCGAGTGCGGTAGGCATAGAGATGGATGGACGGGTGTTGCATGGACAAGACAATTCACATAGCAATCAGAACATAGGGCAATTGCAGATAAATGAGATAAAACATCCAAGTACTAGATAATTGTAGGTATGTGTTCCATATATAGTCATACGTGCTCGCAATGAGAACTTGCACAACATATTTTGTCCTGCCAGCCCGTTTGCAGCGGGGCCTCAAGGGAACTACTGGCAATTAAGGTGCTCCTTTTAATAGAGCACCGGAGCAAAGCATTAACACTCCATGAACACATGTGATCTTCAAAATCAAAGCCATTCCCTCCGGTTATCCCGATTTTTGTCACTTTGGGGCCATTGGTTCCGGACAACAATGTGTGTATACAACTTGTAGATAAGACCATAAACAATACTATCATAATGAATCAATAACATGCTCAGATCTGAAATCATGGCACTCGGGCCCTAGTGACAAGCATTAAGCATAACAAGTTGCAACAAAGTCATAAAGCACTAATAGAAGATACTAGGCACCATGCCCTAACAATCCGATGCCATTACATGAACGATCTCATCCAATCCCTACCATCCCCATAGCCTACAGCGAGGGATTACTCACTCATAGATGGGGGAAACATGGATGTTCGATGGAGAAGCGATGAAGATGATGATGGCGATGATCTCCTCCAATTCCCCATCCCGGCAGGGTGCCAGAACAGAGTTTATGGTGCTGTTTCGTGGAATCTGGTGGTGGCGGCGGAGCGGAACTCTTTCTGGAAAAACGTCGAACCCCCTAGAGTTTTTAGGTCAGAAGGCTTCTTATAGGCGAAGAGGAGACCAGGGGTGTTTGGGCGGCAGACCACCCCTTGGCGTAGCTGGCTAGCAGCGTGTGGTGTGGCCTGGGCCTAGCCCCCCTCCGTCTCGTATTCTGGCTCCGAGAGTCTTTTGGTGAAATAGGATTTTTGGCATATTTTCCGGGATTTTTCCTGATAGTTGATTTTCTACGCAAAAAGTAGACACTAGGGCAATTCTGCTAAAAACAGCGTGAGTCCGCGTTAGTTGCATCCAAATCACACAAGTTTAGAGGAGAAACAATAACAAAAGTGTTCGAGAAAGTAGTTACGTTTTGGACGTATCAGGAACCTAGTTTTCATGTCCACAACCCTATTGTGGTCAAGTCAAAGTCATCTTTCAAGTCACAAGTCATTTTGAAAACATCTGACAATGGAACAGTATGGCCATCTAATCGTCCATAATCATGACGCGCTATTCGAATAGTTTGACACTCTACAGAGGTGGTGCACTTTCACTACAAAATTCGATACATCCATCAGGGATAACCCTGAATCATCATACTTGGTATGCGGATAATCAATCCTAACCTTTCAATTACACACCCTAGTATAGGCACCTCCCTATGAGTTTGGCCTCCCAGCCATGGCCATCTGCCATCCCGGGAACTACATAGGTGGCCATTCATATTCACGAGGTAGCCTCAGCTCAACCTCTTTCCGCAAGGGAACCCATACTAAGGCATATAAACTTCCAGTTAAGCCCTACCCAACTCAGGTATTGTGGTTGTATGGTAAAATTGGAATGGTATCGCATCCGAACCCAACCATTAGTTTTTATCAAAGTCAAGACACATGTTTCATTCAATATCATCTTCAACTCAGTGTGTTTCACAAAACATGTCAAAACATTTCAATAGAATGACTCATCATTCCAAGGTTTTCATAATCATTTTCTCCAAGTATTCCCATCTAAAGTGATCCATATTAACTTAGCACTAGCAACTATTAATGAGGGTATCACTATTGATGGGGTGCTAATCAAGTGTAACTACCCAAACTTAGTTCTATGCTCTTGATAGCTTCTATCCTATTTTTCCACTAATCACCAATTAATTAAATATTTGAGAAACTTTGGTAAAGGGAAAAGTAAAGCTTGTAGGTAAAACTGGGAATTGGTAAAGTTGCATCTCAGTAGAATACATAATGTATCTTTCATATGCTAGCTTGCATATGTATAGCTTGCATAGGATGGCTTGCATAGTTTAGCTTGTCTTGGTTGGTGCAGTTGTCGAAGTTCTCTTCTTCGTCTTCGTAGAACTCCTCTTCTTCGTACCTCGGGTTGGTACTAGCGTCTATAAATAAATACGAGGTACACAATCACTAACCAATACTTAACTACTTTTATTTAGCACACAAGGGCTCACACTAGATGATCTAGCATCATCTCAATCATCACATAAAATACAGACATATTCCTATTTATCTTATTTTTAGAATGCAATTTCTACTCATTAAAAAATACTTAAGATTTAATATTCTCCAATTAAAATATGGGATCATGTTGACCATGTCATCACCACATATTCTAATACTTAAGAATGTGATTTAAACTGGTTGGCATATATTACAAGGTTGGATATTCCTATTTAATATAATAAAAATGGCTAGAAATGACTATATAGCATTCTTTTAATACTAGTCCATGGTTACTGCATGTAAATCTAATATTATTACATATTCAGATAGAGCATGGTAAATGTGATTTTTGAGAGTTGGAATCAACTCCATAGCATTTATGGTTGATTTTATAAAAATGTTTGAAGTTGGAAAAGTCTCTATCTTGTTATTTTTACCATGGGTGATCTATAATTTCAAATGGTTTAATTCCAACGGGAGTGTGTAGATATTTTCAATATCTTTCTAACAAAATTGGAATCATTCAATTTGGTTCAGTAAATCTCTTTGAATTCAATTTTGAAATCACTGGTAGAATAGGGTTTTGAATTAAATGGAAGATCTCTATTTGAATCGTTGGGCTAAGCGTGGGAAAGAAAATGGGCCGGCCCAGCTACGCGGCGCGCGCGTAGAGAGCTGCACTCAGGCTGGTCCCACACGTCAGCGACTAGGGCTAAGCGAAACAGTATGGGCGAATCTCAGCCGCGTGATTAGAGAACGAATCAACGGCTGAGCGTCGTTGTCTCCGGTGAATGGCGCGCGGGGGATTCTAAACCTAGCGCTATAGTGGGGGTCGATGGGGGCTTACCAGGGCTCCAGCTAGGTCCAGCGATGGGGGCGAACGGGCTGGTAGACAACGGCAAGTCAAATGGTGGTCGTGGTAACTCCTGGGGTGGCTCCAATCAACGACTCCTTTCCTCCACAGCAGCGGCGGGCTCCGGTGAAATTCTAGCGGTATGGTGCTCGCCTTGCTCCGGGGAAGGGTCAGGGATGTTTCTGGGGGAGAGGTGAGTTGAATGGTGTGCCTTTGGAGGTTGGGGAGGGTCCTATTTATACATCAGCGAGAGAGAACGTGTGGCATGGCTCGGGCTCGTCGGCGACGTTGCTATAGAGCGCTATCGGCATGACTGGGGGTGTAGGTCGACGCGGTTCACGGGCGATCGTCCATGCATAGTGCACATAGCGGTCTTAATCGGTCAGGAGACGTCCATGCTCTGTGCGGGTACCGCGGCGTTCGTCATGGCGTACGGTGGTCACGGGGCGCCTGAAGGCGAACTGTCATGTCTGGGAGGTCGCTGGTGACGCGGCGAGTGCAGTTACACAAGGAGAGAGAGCAAGGAGCGGCGTGGTCACGCAGGAGTGGCTTGGCACTCTGGCGTGCACTCGGCATGGCAGACAGAGGAAAGTGGCAAGGTTGTGTTGGCTTCTTTGCCGCTTGTCGTTGGTCGAGGGGTGGACATGCGAGTGCGGTGAGGTCATGGCTATCGTCTAGACATCATGGGAGAGGGCGGTGCGGCTTGTGGCATCGTGTCCATGTCTGCCCGGCATGGCACGCTCGGGTACGGGCGGCACTAGTCCAATTGGTGAGTGAGAGGTGCTCCACTTCACGGCTGGGTACTAGGGGTTATCGTGGGTCAGTAACTGAGGCTGAATGGAGTACAAGGATGATCACAAGATTGATTCAAAACAGTGGATAGTTAGTATAGTTGTACTCTGCCTGTTAAGTGTTTGATTAAATGGCCACATAAACTAAACATTTTAATTTTCAAATTATTTTTGCTGGGTGTGTTGGTCTCATTCTTGGGTGTCTCTGATTGCACGGATTTGTCAAGTGGTGGAGGTTTGAGTGGTTTTTGAAAAATGGTGATCTACATACCTACACTTGATTCAATTTTGAACTGTCCCTCAAATGGATTTAAAATTGGTTTCTGTGGGTTTGCAAAGTTCATTTGTGTTCATTTTTACTTGGTCTAGCAAGGGAGAAAAGAAATAGAATTGTTTCTGTTGGAAATCTTTTACTAGAGATGCCCAAAGTGGGCTAGTGGTTAACTTTGGCAAAAATGACCATTAGGTCATTATGCTTATAATTTGATTTTCTTTTTATTTGTTTTGGTTTGGAAATGACATAGATGTTATTATTTTCATCTTTAAACTAATCCTTATCATTGATAACAATCAAACATGGCATAGCAAGCATTCATGCATTAATAAAAAAAAACATGCATTCATAAGGGTTTAAGAATATATTTTTTGTTAATCCTAATTTTGGATGATTAAAACTTGATAATCTTGTTTAATATTTTTGAGGTGTTACAAACCTTCCCCCCTTAAACAGAATCTCGTCATGAGATTCAGGAAAAACTAGGAACTAAATAGATTGGGAAACTCAGTCCTAATATAATCTTCTCGCTCCCAAGTAGATTCTTCTTTAGTATGATTGCTCCACTGGATTTTGAGAAACTTGATACTCCTGGTCCGGGTGGTTCTGAAGGCTTCTTCCAAAATACGGATGGGTACTTCACGATAGGTTAAATCCTTGTTGATATCCATAGTTTTGTGGTCGATGTTCTTGAAAACTTCGGTCTTCTCTGGAACTTCTAAGAATTTGCGAAGTAACGAGATATGAAACACATTATGTACGGCTGACATCTTTTTAGGTAGTTCTAGCTGATAGGATACTTCTCCTCGGCGACTTAAAATCTTGAAGGGTCCGATATACCTGGGGGCAAGCTTCCCTTTAAGTTGAAAATGATGCATTCCTTTCAAGGGTGATACTTTGAGATACACGAAATCTCCGATATTGAAGGTCTGGTCTCGATGCCTTTTGTTAGCGTAACTCTTATGTCTGGATTGAGAGGTATTTAGGTGTTCACGGATCTTGTGAACCTTCTCTTCGGCTTCTCGTAGGATGTCGGGTCCGAATATCTAACTCTCTCCTACTTGCGACCAATTCAGGGGGTACGGCACTTCCTTCCATACAAAAACTCAAATGGGGCCATTTGCAAACTAGCTTGATAACTGTTGTTGTATGAGAATTCTTTGAAAGGCACACAATCTTCCCATTTAGATCCATATTCTAACACACAGGCTCTCAGCATATATTCTAGTATCTGGTTTACTCTTTCTGTTTGCCCGTCGGTTTGCGGGTGATAAGGTGTACTGAAGTTCAGTTTGGTTCCTAATCCTTCTTGGACTTTCTTCCAAAACCTTGAGGTAAACTGGGGTCCTTGATCTAAAACAATGGTCTTGGGGTTCCATGCAGACTAACTATTCTAGCGATATACTACTCTGCTAGCTTTATGCTTTGATAGGTGGTCTTGACGGGTATGAAATGAGCTACCTTGGACAGTCTATCTATTATGACCCAAATAGAATCATTTCCTCTACTAGATGTAGGTAAACCGGTGATAAAATCCATTCCAACTAAATCCCATTTCCATTCTGGAATTTGTAATAGTTGCAAAAGTCCCGCGGGTCGTTGATGTTCCACTTTGACTCTATAACAGATATCACACTTGGCGATATAGCTTCCGAATTCTCTCTTCATTTTGTTCCACCAAAATTGCTCCTTCAAATCCTGATACATCTTCGTTCCTCCCGGGTGAATAGAATAAAGAGTATCATGGGCTTCTTGCATAATGACTTGCTTCAACTCTGAATCTGCTAGCACACAGATACGTCCTTTATACCATAGAACTCCTTCTTCATCTTCCATGAATCCAGGTTCCTTCCCTGTATCGATACGACGCTTAATTCCATCAATACCGGCATTTCCTTTCTGGGCTTCCTTTATCTGACTGATCAAGGTGGGTTGAAGTTCAATACTGGCTAGAAATCCTTCATGAACTAGATCCATTCTAAAATTCTCCATCTCCTCATGCACACTTGGCTGAGCTTCCTTAATCATGGTGTTTAATCTACACGACAGTCTACTAAGAGCATCCGCTACCACATTGGCCTTGCCGGGGTGGTAGTGAATGTCAAGGTCATAATCCTTGATTAACTCTATCCATCTCCTTTGCCTCATATTCAGCTCCTTATGGGTGAAAATATACTTCAAACTCTTGTGGTCTGAATAAATCTCACAGCGGTTACCCACGAGGTAATGACACCATGTCTTCAAGGCTAAAACTACGGCTGCCAACACTAAGTCATGGGTAGGATAGTTCTGCTCATGTTGCTTCTGTTGTCTGGACATATATGATATGACTTTGCCTTCCTGCATCAACAAACGTCCGAGACCAATCTTGGATGCATCACAGTATACATCAAAAGGCTTCTTGATATTCGGCATGATCAAAATTGGGGCTGAAATCAATCTCTTCTTCAGATCTTGAAAACTTGCTTCACATTTGTCCGTCCATTCAAACTTCTTGTCTTTCTTCAACAGCTGAGTCATCGGCCTTGCGATGCTTGAAAATCCTTCCACAAACTTGTGGTAATACCCCGCTAATCCAAGAAATGCGCGGACTTCGGTTTGGGTGGTTGGGGCTTTCCATTCTTCAACATCCTTAATCTTGGCAGGATCGACAGCAACTCCTCCTGCCGACAAGATATGGCCTAGGAATCCTACTTCCTTTAACCAGAACTCACATTTGCTAAACTTGGCATAGAACCGATGCTTTCTAAGGGTTTCGAGGATGGTTCTTAGGTGTTATTCATGGTCCTCTTCCGACTTGGAGTAGATCAGAATGTCATCGATAAAAACAATGACAAACTTATCCAAGAAGTTCATAAAAATCTTATTCATGAGATTCATGAAATAAGCGAGGGCATTGGTTAATCCAAATGACATTACATTGTACTCATACAATCCATATCAGGTTGTGAAGGCAGTCTTTGGCATATCTGTTGCGCGGATCTTTAGTTGATGATAACCAGTTCTAAGATCATTCTTAGAAAACACTTTGGCACCAGTCAGCTGATAAAATAGATCTTCTATCTTTGGCAGTGGGTACTTATTCTTGATGGTGATGTCATTCAGCTTCCAGTAATCCGTACACAAACGGTTGGCACCATCCTTCTTATCCACAAACAAAACAAGTGATCTCCACGGTGATGCACTTGGTTGTATCAGACCTTTTCCCAACATGTCATCAAGTTGCTTCTTGAGCTCCACTAATTCAGCGGGGTTCATACTATAGGGTCTCTGAGCTATGGGTCCAGTTCCATGAACTAGTTCAATGATAAATTCGATATCCCGATCTGGGGGCATATTGGCTAATTCATCTAGGAACACATCGGGGTATTCAGAAACTACTCTGACTTGGTCTAGGGTTGATTGGACTAAACTCTTGTTGCATTTGAATTGACGGGGCAGCGTCTCAGACACATGCTCTACTGATACTCTAGGGATACTGGTCATGGTTATGGCTTTCTTGGCACAGTCTATTAATCCTTGGTGTTTCGACATCCAATCCATTCCTAGTACTACATTCAAACCTTTTGTTCCAAGTACTATTAGATTGGCATAAAAATCTATCCCATGTATTCTGATAGGTACGGCCTTGCATTTTTTTCTAGCTTTGGTGGTTGACCTAGGTATTTGAACTATCATAACATGCTTCAAATTTGTGGGTAGAATCTTACTAGTGCATGCAAATTCTTCTGCAACAAACGAGTGTGATGCTCCAAAATCAAACAACACTCTTGCAAGTACTGAGTTAACAGAAAACATACCCAACACGACATCTGGCGCTTTCTGGGCTTCTTCAACATTCATGTGGAACAGACGGACGGTACGGTTGTGCGGGTTCCCTAGGGCAAACCTCTTTCCAGGCTAGACACGACGCTGCTGTTGGGCTGGTGCAGTGACATTGGGTGCGGCAGCAATCTTCTTGGGGCACTCATTGGAGTAGTGACCCGTGATTCCACATTCAAAGCAGGTGATCATTGACTTGTCCTTCCCTGCAAAAGGCACAGCATTGCTTCTAGTCCTTGGGGCAGTATTGTTGTTGTTGTTGTTGTTGGACCTTGGCAGTGCATGGTTGAAGTTACCGGTGTTGTTGTTATTATTGTTGTGGTTGTTGTGGCCTCCGGGCCTCGGGTTTCCTCCGCCACGATTAGGAAAGTTCGGACGGTTCATTGGTGGCCTGTTGTTTCTTGGTGCAAATCCTGCAGACGGGCTGGGGCGGTACTTCGGGGTATGGTGGGGTCCAGGTTGGTGCATCATACGACGCTTACGATTCTCACTGGCTTTGTTAATCTTCCCTTCCATCTGGATAGTAGAATCCACTAGAGCTTCTAGGTCAAGAAAGGGAATGTTGACTAACACCATTTGCATATCATCATGCAGACCATTCAGGAATCTTTCTTTCTTCTTTGCTTCAGTGTCGATCTCATCAGGGACGTACCTAGCCAGAGACAGAAATCTGTCATGGTACTCTACCACAATCATTCTTCCCTGCTTCAGCTCTCTAAATTCATCCCTCATCCTCTTGATAAAACCTGGGGGCACATGCGTCCGACTGAACTTGAGCTTGAACTCCTCCCAAGTCATCATCTATCCTCTGTTCATTGTACGGGTGCTATTCCACCATGATCTTGCATACCCTGACAGATAGTGGGAAACAGTACTTTCTCAGCAGCATCTACTCCTACAACTTCTAAGTTGTTTTCCATTGTTTGCAGCCAGTCATAAGCATCTAAGGGTTCTTCAGATTTGCTAAACATAGGAGGATTGGTGTTTTGGAAGTTCTTTAGCTTGGATCCATGGTGATCTTGGTTTCCGTGGCCTTGGTTGTTGTGGGCCATCTAGGCGATCTAAGAGTGGATAGATTGGCTTGACATTCAGCTCTACCGCCTTCACGATCTGAAACTAACATCTGCAGAATCTGAAGCATTGGGTCCTAGGATGAGCTGCTTCCACCGGGTTACCGTGAGTCATCTGAAGATTGAGATAGAGCATAAGATAAGAGGGAAATTTCTATGGTTTATGGGTTTGTTTCAAAAAGCTTTAAACTTTGAGTATGGCTAAGGTTTGAAACCAACAACTCCTTTTAATTCATTCATTCCAAGCAACACAGTACAAGCAACACACCACAACTACTAACAGATGGTTTTAAGAACCATTCTAGCAAGCTACGATACATCGGGGCCGGATACAAACTCACACCTACGATAGTGCTCAGGTGCGACTACTCATCATTAGAACTGGGGGTTTCTTCATCATCTATGAAGTCTGCGTCATCCTCGTCGGTGTGGAACCCCGTGGCGACGTCCTCCAGATAGTCATCATCATCACTGAGGTAAGAGTGGATATCCCCACTAATATCTTCACCTTCTTCTTCCTTCTCCTCAAGCTGGATCTCCTAGTCGTGGATGGTCTCCTTGAGGGTTGCCACCTTCTAGCAAAGACGAGCGATGATGCGGTCCTTCTTGTCACGCTGGCAACAAAGTGACTTGCGCTCTTTAGCTAGGAGGGCGAGGGTCTGGTTCTTCTCGGCTACAATAGTGTGATTCTGGTTGGCATAGGCACGGGCGTTGTCCAACTCCTTCCGAGTCTCGTGCAGCATGAAGTCGAGGTGATCCACATTGTGCTTCAGCTCTGGATGTGTGATGGCTCAAAATATATTCGAGCTCGTTGGGAACCCCAAGAGGAAGGTATGATGAGCACAACAACAAGTTTTCCCTCAGTTATGAAACCAAGGTTATCGAACCAGTAGGAGCAAGGAAACAACTTCAAGGTGTTGCTAGCAACTTGGAATCCTGCACAACACAACCACAGAACTTTGCCCCAACTTACAGTGAGGTTGTCAATCTCACCGGTTTTCCTAAAAACAAAGGATTAAACGTATTTGGTGGAAGATAGTAATTGCTTGCAGAAAGTAAACAGTAAATAGTAGATGGTTTATCAATGGTAAAAGAATGAACCAGGGTCCATAGTTCACTAGAGGTGATTCTCCTTAAGATAAATAACATGTTGGTGAACAAATTACAGCGGGGCAATTGACAGACTCGAGAAAGCATACCATGCATATACTAATCATCTTGACTCCTATGAGATTTGATTGGGCATTATAACATTATACATAGACCGTAATCCAACTGCATCTATGACTAATAATCCACCTTCAGGTTATCATCCGAATCCCCTCCAGTATTAAGTTGCAAGCAACAGATAATTGCATTAAGCAAAGTGTGTAAAGTAAACAATATGATTGCCCCATGGACAAAGGATTGATGTTTTCTCCCTAGTAGCAACAACACATCTAGTACCTTAGAGATTCCTATCACTTCCCCAGATTACTAGAGGCATGAACCCACTATTAAGCATAAATACTCACTCTTGGAGTTGCTAGCATCTACTTGGCCAAGATAGCTACTAACAACGGAAAGCATGCAAGATCACAAATAACATAGACATGATAGAATCAATAATCAATCTGAAATAGTATCTCAATATCCATCGGATCCCCGCAAACACAACATGTAAGATTACAAATAGATGATCTTGATCATGAACGGAGCTCACAAGATCTAAACATGATAACACAAAGGAGCAGAACCAACCATCTAGCTACTACATGGACCCGTAGTCCAAGGATGAACTACTCACGCATCACACCGGAAGCAATCATGGTGATGAAGAAGGCCTCCAAGGTGATCTCTCCCCTCCGGCAAGGTACCGGGAAGAGCTTCAGATCCCTCTCGATCTAGGGATGGAGATGGTGGCGGCTACATAATCTTTCGTGGAATTTTGATCGGGTCATTAGAGTTTTCGTCCCGGGAGACTTTTATAGGCGGAAGGGTAAGGTCGGTGGAGCACCAGGGGCCCCACACCCCCTGGTGGCGCCTCCCCAGGCCGCGCCGCCACCAGGTGTGGCCGCCCTAGTGTGCCACTTCGTCTCCTCTCCGGACTCCGTGTTGCTTCGGGTAAAATATTGACTTTGGCTTTTGTTCGGTCCAATTCCAAGAATATTTCCTTACTAGCTTTTCTGAAACCAAAAATAGTAGAAAATAGGCAACTGGCACTGTGGCATCTTGTTAATAGGTTAGTTCCAGAAAATGTATAAAAATACCTCAAAGTATGAACAAAACATAAGAAAGTAGATACTAAACAAGCATGGAACATCAAAAATTAAAGATATGTTTACAACGTATCAATGTGCCGGCATGGCCAAGGGCTATCCCATAAAGTCACGCCTTGCATAGTGAACGAAGCGGGTGCCAGCGATCTGGTTGATGTTCTGCGCACACAGACGAGCAAGTGCCTCCTGCATAGCTCTAGCGAGCCCATCCAACCAATTGTTCTCCCTCAAGATGAACTGGATCTTCTCCGAAAGATGTGGCTCCATTTTGCCTCTGATATCGGCAACGATCAGCCACTGCAGTTCCCCTCCAGATTGGTCATTGAGCTGAGCTCCAAAGAACTCCGGGTGCGGGCGTCCAAGAAACTCTACGAGCTATCCCAAATCCCTTTCAAAGATGAGCTCCCCTCCATTGCCCAACTGGTAGAACTTGTTGTATTTCACCTCCATCTATAAGAAATTAGGATGAGTAAGTTAGTGAGGTGATCAAGTGTGTCAATTTTTATATAGAATTGCAAAAAAATTGAGGAACAAGTGAACTCTTTTTGAAAGAATCTCAAGGATAAGAGTGAGAATAGGTTTTCATAAATACTCACTTCCTTTGTTTTGAAACTAGGTTTTTCATACGTCCATTCTAACTAGGGTCTCCTATGGTCAGGATGGCTCTGATACCAACTTGTCAACACCCGAATTTTTTAGTCCAGATGCCTATTATGCCGTATATCCCAATCCTAGGATTACCATTTTTGCGAGACATAACAGAATTGGTACCACACTACATCATCCATTACACACCATAATAGCCTTACAGATAGTTGATCTCATGATCAAGTCTGAATACATAGCAAAGAGCGGAAATATACGTAGTAGACTCCATCTTCATTGTCACAGGCAATGCTGACGATGGGAGATGATCCTAGTTATCATAGACATCCTGCTGTCCATCCCGTGGATAGCCTTTATCAAAGTCTGGCCATGGGAATAGCCAGGGACAAAGCCATGAGTACTCTTAAAGTACTCGCAAACTATCACTAATGTAAGTAAGACATTTCTAGTAGGAATCCTAAGCTCTAGTCTTGTTTGCAATAAGCCAGTTTTATTTCAGAAGTACTTAGTAGTAAATCTTAATTTAGTTATCTAGATTACTTAAGTGGGAACCTAGTTTTCATGTCCACAACCCTGTTGTGGTCAAGTCAAAGTCATCTTTCAAGTCACAAGTCATTTTGAAAAAATCTGACAATGGAATAGTATAGCCACTACAACTGTCCATAACCGCGGACGCGGCTGTTCGAATAGTTTGACACTCTACAGAGGTGGTACACTTTCACCACAAAATTCGATACATCCGTCAGGGATAACCCTAAATCATCATACTTGGTATGCGGATAATCAATCCTAACCTTTCAATTACACACCCTAATATAGGCACCTCCCCTATGAGTTTGGCTTCCCAGCCATGGCCATATGCCATCCCGGGAACTGCATAGGTTGACATTCATATTCACGAGGTAGCCTCAGCTCAACCTCTTTCCGCAAGGGAACCCATACTAAGGCATATAAAATTCTAGTTAAGCCCTACCCAACTCAGGTATTATGGCTGTACGGTAAAATTGGAATGGTATCGCATCCGAACCCAACCATCAGTTTTTATCAAAGTCAAGACACATGTTTCATTCAGTATCATCTTCAACTCAATGTGTTTCACATAACATGTCAAAACATTTCAATAGAATGACTCATCATTCCAAGGTTTTCATAATCATTTTCTCCAAGTGTTCCCATCTAAAGTGATCCATATTAACTTAGCACTAGCAACTATTAATGAGGGTATCACTATTGATGGGATGCTAATCAAGTGTAACTACCCAAACTTAGTTCTATGCTCTTGATAGCTTCTATCCTATTTTTCCACTAATCACCAATTAATTAACTATTTGAGAAACTTTGGTAAAGGGAAAAGTAAAGCTTATAGGTAAACTGGGAATTGGTAAAGTTGCATCTCAGTAGAATGCATAATGTATCTTGCATATGCTAGATTGCATATGGCTAGCTTGCATAGGATGGCTTGCATAGTTTAGCTTGCCTTGGTTGGTGCAGTTTTCAAAGTTCTTTTCTTCGTCTTCGTAGAACTCCTCTTCTTTGTACCCGGGTCGGTACTAGTGTCTATAAATAAATACGAGGTACACAATCACTAACCAATACTTAACTACTTTTATTTAGCACACAAGGGCTCACACTAGATGATCTAGCATCATCTCAATCATCACATGAAATACAAACATATTCCTATTTATCTTATTTTTAGAAATGCAATTTCTACTCATTAAAAAATACTTAAGATTTAATATTCTCCAATTAAAATATGGGATCATGTTGACTATGTCATCACCACATATTCTAATACTTGGGAATGTGATTTAAAGTGGTTGGCATATATTACAAGGTTGGATATTCCTATTTAAATGGCTAGAAATGACTATATAGCATTCTTTTAATACTAGTCCATGGTTACTACATGCAAAACTAAATATTATTACATATTCAGATAGAGCATGGTAAATGTGATTTTTGAGAGTTGGAATCAACTCCATAGCATTTATGGTTGATTTTATAAAAATGTTTGAAGTTAGAAAAGTCTCAGTCTTGTTATTTTTACATGGGTGATCTATAATTTCAAATGGTCTAAAATCATGGCACTCGGATCTATAAGACCAAGAACAATACTATCATAATGAATCAATAACATGTTCAGATCTAAAATCATGGCACTCGGGCCCTAGTGACAAGCATTAAGCACAACTAGTCGCAACAAAGTCATAAAGCACTAATAGAAGATACTAGGCACCATGCCCTAACAATCCGATGCCATTACATGAACGATCTCATCCAATCCCTACCATCCCCATAGCCTACAGCGGGGGATTACTCACTCATAGATGGGGGAAACATGGATGGTCGATGGAGAAGCGATGGTGATGATGATGGCGATGATCTCCTCCAATTCTCCGTCCCAGCAGGGTGCCAGAACGGAGTTTCTGGTGCTGTTTTGTGGAATCTGGTGGTGACGGTGGAGCGGAACTCCTTTTGGAAAAACGTCCACCACCCCAGAGTTTTTAGGTCAGAAGGCTTCTTATAGGCGAAGAGGGAGACTGGGTGTGCAGGCGGCTGACCACCTCGGCATGGCTGGCTAGCTGGCGGCCAGTGGTGTGGCTGGGCCCAGCCTCCATCTCGTGATTCGGCTCTCGGTGAAATAGGATTTTGGCATATTTTCCAGGATTTTTCTCGATAGTTGATTTTCTGCACAAAAAGTAGACACTGTGGCAATTACTGAAAAAAAGATCATCCACATTAGTTGCATCCAAATCACACAAGTTTAGAGGAGAAACAATAGCAAAAGTGTTCGAGAAAGTAGATACGTTTTGGACGTATTAGTGTGTAGATATTTTCAATACCTTTCTAACAAAATTGGAATCATGCAATTTGGTTCAGTAAATCTCTTTGAATCAATTTTGAAATCACTGGCAGAATAGGGTTTTGAATCAAATGGAAAATCTCTATTTGAATCGCTGGGCTAAGCGTGGGAAAGAAAATGGGCCGGCCCAGCTACGCTGCTGTA
The DNA here is from genome assembly GCA_023614405.1 of Avena insularis. Lineage (NCBI taxonomy): Eukaryota > Viridiplantae > Streptophyta > Magnoliopsida > Poales > Poaceae > Avena > Avena insularis. The sequence goes on along the minus strand of CM042689.1, from coordinate 393,630,790 downwards.
ATGGTTGCGCCAGCTGGTCCCACGCCGATGGATCGGTCTAAGCGAAATGGTATGGGTAAATCTCAGCCGCGCGATTAGAGAACGAATCAACGGCTGAGCATCGTCGTCTTTGGTGAACGGCGTGCAGGGGATTCTAAACCTAGCGCTACGGTGGGGGTCTATGGGGGCTTACCAGGGCTCCAGCTAGGTCTGGCGATGGGGGCGAATGGGCTGGTAGATGATGGCGAGTCGAATGGTGGTCGTAGCAGCTCCTGGGGCGGCTCCAATCAACAACTCCTTTACTCCACAGTAGTGGCGGGTTCCGGTGAAATTTCGGTGGTGTGGTGCTCGCCTTGCTCCAGGGAAGGGTCAGGGATGTTTCTGGGGGAGAGGTGAGTCGAATGGTGTGCCTTTGGAGGCTAGGAGAGGGTCATGTTTATACATCGGCAAGAGAGACCATGCGGGATGGCTCGGGCTCGTCGGCAACGTTGCTACAGAGCGCTATCGGCATGGCTGGGGGTGTAGGTCGACGCGGTGGTCTGCGGCGATCGTCATGTGCATAGTGGCACTGCGAGGGGCGGTCTTAATCGGTCAGGAGACATCTGTGCTCTATGCGGGTATCGTGGTGTTCGTCACGGCGTACGGTGGTCACGGGGCACGCAGCAGCAAACAATCATGTCTGGGAGGTTGCCGGTGTCGCAAGGAGAGAGTGAGGCGCGGTGTGGTCGCGCCGGGAGTGGCTTGGCGCTCTAGCGTGCGCTCGGCATGGCGGACAGAGGAAAGTGGCAAGGTTGTGCTGCCTTCTTCGCCGCTTGTCGTTGGTCAAGGGGTGTACAGGCGAGTGCGATGAGGTCACGGCTATCGCCTAGACATCATGGGAGAGGGCAGTGCGGCTTGTGGCATCATGTCCATGTACGGCCGGCATGGCACACTCAGGTACGGGCGGCACTGGTCCAATTGGTGAGTGAGAGGTGCTCCACTGCACGGCTGGGTAATGGGGGTGATCGTGGGTGAGTAACTAAGGCTGAATGGAGTACGAGGATGATCACAAGATTGATTCAAAATAGTAGATAGTTGGTATAGTTGTACTCTGCATGTTAAGTGTTTGATTAAATGGCCGCATGAACTAAACATTTGAATTTTCAAATTATTTTTGGTGGGTGTGTTGGTCACATGCTTGGGTGTCTCTGGTTGCACGGATTTGTCAAGTGGTGGAGGTTTGAGTGGTTTTTGAAAAATGGTGATCTAGATACCTACACTTGATTCAATTTTGAACTGTCCCTCAAATGGATTTGAAATTGGTTTCTATGGGTTTGTAAAGTTCACTTGTGTTCATTTTTACTTGGTCTAGCAAGGGAGAAAAGAACTAGAATTGTTTTTGTTGGAAATCTTTTACTAGAGATGCCCAAAGTGGGCTAGTGGTTAACTTTGGCAAAAATAATCATTAGGTCATTATGCTTATAATTTTATTTTATTTTTATTTGATTTGGTTTGGAAATGACATAGATGTTATTATTTTCATCTTTAAACTAATCCTTATCATTGATAGCAATCAAACATGGCATAGCAAGCATTCATGCATTAGTAATATACACACATGCATTCATAAGGGTTTAAGAATAAAAGTTTTTGTTAATCCTTATTTTGGATGATTGAAACTTGATAATCTTGTTTAATATTTTTGAGGTGTTACATCATCCATGCCTCCAGCTTCAACATCTCCTCTAGCCGCGACTACTCCGATGTTGTGCCTGGATGAGCTCATTGCACAGGCAGATGCCATCTATAACAATGCTGACATCTTCCATACTACATATGCCAATCTGGCCAACAATCTCAAGCTTATTGCCATTATAAGGCTTTAAACTTAATTTCTTTTACTTTGTGTAATATATCCCTCTGTAGCCCCTGAGCTCTTAGGCGGATAAACAAAAGTTATTAGCCTGAGTGCTCCAAACAACTAAGAGTAGAAATTGATAGTGTAGCCCCCCGAGTGTCTAGGTGGAAACTTAGAAGAATTCCGTCTATATGCTCTAAGAGTAGCATACTTGCTGATTAAAATCTGGTGATGTAGCCCCCGAGCGTGTAGTTGAAACTACATAGTTCCGACTAAATGCTCTAGAGAAACTAAGCATGTTTACTTGTTGCAGAATGAGAATAGACGGAGGATCACCGCCAATGAGAGGTTTGCTGCTTTGCGGAAGGAACTAGACCTTGAATAGGGTAAAACAGCCTTCCTGAAGCAATATATTAAAAATAGCCAGAGTCTGTTTCTTTTAACAACTCCTTACATTTCCTCATGGATTCATTTCGCCGTATTCTCATAGTGCTTTCCGATTTCCGTCTTACAGAAGCCATTGCCAAAGCCAAGAGCATCGTTAAGCAATCCAAGCATATCCAAGAGCTCGATGATGAGAACAAAATCTTGAAGAAAGACCTGGCTGATGCTGTCAAGGGCCATGAAGAGGTGATGAGGGTGTTGTAAGAGTCTGCCGATGCCGAGATGCAACGCCTGAAGAACGAAATTGCACAACTCAAGGAACAGAACCAAGCTGCCAAAGAGCACAAGATAGTTTAGAAGGAAAGGAACGTCTTAACAGAGACATGCAAGCAGGCAGAGACGAGCATCTTCGGTAACTTCCCCCCGTCTTGGTCAATTCTATACTTTGGATAAACATTTAATGTCTTTATACTCATGACCCTTGTATCTTATGCAAACCGCAGCTCCCATTGGCTTGGCCAACTTGGGTGAAGGTTCCCCGGATCCCAAGGAATGCATGATGCTTGCCGGCAACTTCGTCAGCACCGCCATTGCCTAGGCCAAGGAGATAGCCCAGCCTCTAGGAATAAACATCAAGGCGGCAGACTCAGCGGCCAAGTACTCGGAAATCATGCGCCGAGCCCCCGTGAAATTCAAGGACTAGAAAGCATCTTGCGTCCGAGCTGGTGCAAGGATGACCTTGTCCTTGGTCAAGGCACACTATGACAATGTCGACATTGATCTGGTGACCTTCGGCTTTCCCAAGCTGGATGAGGAAGGGAAAGAAATTGATAACAAAGATATATGGAATTCCCTCTCCAGCTTCGACACCAGGATTGCCAGAATGGTTAATGCGGATGTCTTCGTGCCTACCGAGATCCTTGATGAAGACATGGCTTCATCTGAGTCTAGCCCATCTCCTTCCGAGTTTGATGAGTTATCCCGTCCTGGCTCTCCTGATGATGCCACCACGAAGTCCCCTACAACTGAGCCATGAAAAACAATATTTGTATTAAATGTATCTCTGCAATGTGTATGCGGAAAAACTTATGTGTTTTGTGAAGGCGGAAAAAACTTGTACTCAAGTTTCCTGCTACTTATCTGTTTCCAGCATGTGTATATTTTTTAAGCAAGTGCTGGCTTATCCATTATCCTGGTTCGTATGCTTGACCTTTCATGAGACGGAAGACTCGCAGCACAGAACTATGCCCTCAGGTGATGATGCTTAATAGCACCGTCAAGAACCTAAGAGCAAAATCGCTAGCTTTGAGTGCTGAGAAGTTACTACTCCAGAATCCACATAAAAACTTCAGAAAATGTGTAGACCAGAAAACTTAAGCTAGCGCCCGTAGGCGGAATTTTCACAAGTGCAAATGCAAACTTGCGCATAAAGGGTTTATATGATCCAAAAATGAACAATTAAAGGAGGTAAAAGACACAGGGAATATGAGTGAACGAAATGCTTTATTTCATTGATCATATAAGAAACTTATTACATAATATAAATATGCTAAGTGTAAAAGGGACATAGTTGTGCTATGTTCCATGGCCGATCTATCTCCGGGTAATCATCATCGGAGTCACGTTGCTTGCGCTTGCGAATTTTTGGCCTATCTTTCAACTCGTGAATATCGACGAGGTAATAGGAACCATTTAGCAATGCTTTGCTTATGATGAACGGTCCTTCTCAAGGCGGGGATAGTTTGTGTGATTTCTCCTGCTTGAGTCTAAGCACCAGATCACCCTCTTTAAACGAGCGATGCTTTACACGGTGACTATGGTATCCACACAACTTTTGTTGGTAGACGGCGGATCTCTGGCATGCCAGCACGTGCTCTTCCTCATGTAGGTCCACAGATAGGCGCCTGGTTTCTTCAACATCACCCCCCTCATAGGCGGCGACTCTTGGTGCATCATGGAGGATGTCGGATGGAAGGACGGCTTTTGCTCCATAAACCATGAAGAGAGGAGTCAAGCCGGTGGATCTGTTGGGTGTTGTTTGTAAACTCCAGAGGATAGATGGTAATTGCTCCGCCCAAGATCCGGCTGCTCTTCGTAGTGGTGCTTCTAAGCGTGGCTTAATTCCGTGCAGAATTAGTCCATTGGCCCATTCAATTTGCCCATTTGACTATGGTTGTGCCACATATGCTAGGTCAAGGCGGATGCCTTTTTCATGACAGTACTCCTCAACTTCTCCAAGAGACAAATTTCTGCCATTGTCGGTGATGATGCTGTGTGGGAGACCAAATCTCACTACTAGATCCCGGACAAATTTTAGGGTTGTTGCCCCATCAAGCTTTCTAATGGGTTTAGCTTCAATCCATTTTGTGAACTTATCCATTGCTACTAGCAAGTGTGTAAATCCATAGGGTGTTGTCTGCAAAGGTCCCACCATGTCCAGCCCCTAGACTGCAAACGGCCAAGTTATTAGTATTGTTCGCAGTTCTTTAGCTGGAACACTTTGTTGTCTTGCATAGAACTGACACCCAGGGCATGTTTGTACCAACTTTTCGGCGTCTGCCTTGGCAGTTAGCCAGTAGAATCCTTATCGGAAGGTCTTAGCCACCAACGATCGGGGAGCAGCGCGATGCCCGCAATCTCCGAGATGTATCTCTCTAAGGATTTCAATACCTTGCTGCTACGAGACGCATCGAAGGAAAACTCCTATGGTACTTCTTTTGTATTGCTGGTCATTAATGATGGCGTAGCCTTTTGCTTTGTGTACTATTTGTCGGCTTTCGATTTTGTTGGCGGGCAAAGTTCCGTCTTGTAGAAGTCCACGAATGGTTTCGTCCAAGCCGGAGAGGTCACTGTTACTGTATTAACAAATGAGTCCACTCTATCCGTGTTGTCGGGGTCTGCTCCCTTCACGGATGGGGTCCGTAAATGCTCTAGGAAAACGCCTGGCAAAATTGGTCGGCGAGCTGATCCAAGCTTTGACAGCAGATCTGCCGCCTCATTTTCCTCCCTTTTGACGTACTTGACTTCGTAGTCGTCGAAGCACTTGGCTATTTCGTCTACTTTGTATCGATATGCCGTCATCATAGGGTTCCGTGCGTTCTAGGTGCCAGCTACTTGCTAGGCAACCAAGTCGGAATCTCTAGAGCAAACTATGCGCTTGATGCCAATATCTTTGGCCACACGAAGTCCGTAAATGAGGGCCTCATACTCCACCATGTTGTTGGTAGAGTTGAAGTGGATCTGTAGGACGTATTGCAACTTCTCTCCTGTTGGTGATTGTAATAATACACCAGCCCCCGAGGCATCGAGAAGCTTTGATCCGTCAAAGTGCATGACCCAATATTCTGGCTCGCACAGGAGTGTCTTCTGGCAGTTCTGTTCAATCTGCAATAAAATCCGCCAATGCTTGTGATTTGATAGCGTCGCGTCTCTTGTAGGTGATTTCAAAGGCGGCAAGTTCAATGCCCCAATTTGCCACTCTTCCTGTAGCGTCGCTGTTGTTGATGATGTCGGACAGTGGAGCTTTGCTCACCACTGTGATAGGGTGCTCCTGGAAATAATGCCTTAGATTGCGTGAAGCGAGGAAAACTCCATAAGCTATCTTTTGGTAGTGCGGGTAATGCTGTTTGGATTCCGTCAAGACCTCGCTTACATAGTAAACGGGTCGTTGAACTCCGTTTTTGTGTATTGGTTCCTTGTGCTCCACCACGATGACGATGTTGATTACTCGGTTGGTTGCCGCCATGTAAATTAACATAGGCTCCCTTGCACCAGTGCTGTAATTATTAGTGGGGAGGAGAGTATTCTCTTCAACTCCTGAAGTGCTGCGTCAGCCTCATCTGTCCATATGAATTTGTCCACCTTTTTGAGAAACTTGTAGAGCGGCATAGCCTTCTCCCCAAGTCGACTGACGAACCGGCTTACTGCTGCTATGCAACCTGTGAGCCTTTGTATGCCCTCCAAGCATGTTGGACGTTTGATGTCGAGGATGGCCTTGATTTTCTCCGGGTTCACCTCGATTCCGTGGTGCGAAACAATGAAACCCAATAGCTTGCCGGAAGGTACCCCGAAGATGCACTTGTTGGGGTTCAGCATCATATTGTATTTCCGAAGATTGTCGAAGGTTTCCTGCAAGTCGGCAATAAGATCATTTGATTTCTTTGACATTACCGCAATATCATCCACGTAAGCATGTACGTTGGTCGTGTAGGCAATGTTGCATTGTCCACTGGTAAGTGGCACCAGCGTTTTTCAGCCCAAAGGGCATCGTGACATAGCAATACGTGTTGTAGGGTGTGGTGAATGAAGTGGCCAATTGGTCTGACTTTTGCATCCAGATTTGGTGGTAACCTGAGTAGGCATTGACAAAACACAGAAGTTCCGAGCTAGCCGTCGAGTCAATGACTTGGTCAATGCAAGGCAAAGCAAACGGATCCTTCGGACATGCTTTGTTCAAGCCAGTGTAATCAATGCACATTCTTAATTCATTGGTTCCCTTTTCGGAGACAAGTACATGATTTGCCACCCATCGGGTGTGAATAACTTCTCGGATAAAGCCAGCCTTAAGTAACCTAGCTATTTCTTTGCCTATAGCCCTTCGTCTTTTATCACCAAAGCATCATAGAGGTTTTTTCATCGGTTTGGCATTAGGATCAATATTCAAGCTGTGCTCGGCAAGTTTCCTAGGTACACCTTTCATGTCGGCAGGTTAACAGGTGAAGATGTCCCTATTTTCACGGAGGAACTTGACGAGCGCGCTTTCCTATTTGGGATCTAGGTTTGTGCTAATGGCGGTGGTCTTGGAGGAATCTCCTTCAACAAGCTCCACCTACTTGGTCTTGATGGCGGCCTTGAATTCAGGTTCGGCAGCAGTGATCTGCTTCTTCGAAGCTGGCATCTCCAAGGTATCGACCTGGTTCTAGATCTCCTTGAACTCCTCACCATAGAGAAATGCTTCGGCGAAGGCGCCTTCACTGAGCTCGCACTCCCATGCCTTCATGAAGCTTCCGTAAATGGTGATGATGACGTTTGGGCTGGGTATCTTGATCTTGTTGTAGACAAAGCATGGCCTTGCGAGGAATGAGTGGAAGATGTCATGTCCAAAGATGACGTGGTACACGCTCTTGAAAGGCACCACTTGAAAGGTCATGTGTTCTTGGCGGTAATTGTTAACATCGCCAGAAGCGACCTGAAGGGTGATGTAGCCTAGGGAATTTGCTTGTCGGCCAGGGACAACCCCATGGAACACGGTGTTGCTCTTCCTTAGCTGGGTCTCCATCAAGTTCATCTTGTGCAGTGTATCCAGGTACATGATGTTGATGCTACCTGTCCACGAGGCATTTGGTGAACTCTGGGCCGTCAATCAAAGGGTTGATGACCATGTCATACTAGTTCTCTATTGGGATGAGGTCTGGTTGATCCTTCCTATCCCAAGTAATTGGAATCTCCGACCACCTGACGTACTGGGGAACCGGAGGGAGGGTAGCCATCAGTATACTCAGAGAGGTTTTCTGGGCCCGGACAGTGGGAGTGCCAAGGAAGGTATGGTAACATGGAGCCTTCTTTTTGAAGGGATTTTTCCCTTTACCCTTTTCGCGGGGTCTGTTCTTTCGACTTCGCTTGTATCTGGACTCAGGGTCTTCCTTGAGGTTGTTGACAAACTTGCATTGGCGGTTGGTGTGGGTGGCTTTGCCGTTTGAGTCAAGGTGGACGAAACATGGCATATCACGGTACTCTTCATACGTTTGGGGAACGCGGGGCGCTGAGGGTGTAGAACCACTCCTCTGATGGCCATTGCTAGCCCCCCGGCCACGTCCATGTTGTCCGCCTCCGCCTCTGCCAGTGAACGTAGCGGCGACCATGTCGGCTGCTTGCTTTTCTTCAGGTAGAGTCTTCCGCTTGTTATTATTGTTCTTCCTAGCCTGGGTAGGGATTGATATTGCTGACAATGATCTGCACGCATCGTCATCAGCAATGGCGAACTCGCTAGCCATGGCGAGCATTGCGTTGAGGTTGATCTCATTATTGTCTTGCTTGCGCTTCAATGTATGCCGGAGTAAAGTTCCCTTCTCTAGACCGTCGATGAAGACGGCCATAGCGGTTTGTTTGTGTACCCCTGCGCAGGAATTTTTCATATCCAGCCAGCGAGATAGGTAGGCACGAGAGGTTTCATTCTTTTCTTGCACGCACCACTGTAGGTCTCTGACAGTGCAGGGCGTCTATACGTACCCTCGAAGTTCTTGGTGAACTCTTCATGCATGTCCAACCAATTGCATATTGATTTCTCCGGTAAGTCGTCAATCCATTGTCAGGCGGTGCCAGTGAGCATAAGTGGGAGGTACTTGACGGCGACATTAGGCTTTCCCCCTGCAATGTGAATCGCTTCGCTGTACTCCTGCAACCATGTAACTGGTCTGGCGGTGCCATCGTAGGGCTTGATGGTCTTGTCTATTCGGAGACCCTGGGGGTAGATTGTAGCTTGTATTACTGGTCCAAAACAACATGGCCCAAGGTATGGGAGCTCCCGAGCTTCTTGGATCTTGTCCAGCCATGAACATGCGTCATACGGCTATGGCTGCTTCCCTTTTCCGTCATGGGGAGGGGAGTTGCAGCGTGATCTATGAGATCCACCGTGTCCTCCACCATGATGGCTACTAGGTGGCGACGGTGGCGGTGGGGGCGGTGGGTTAGCTTTCTTGCTATTACCCTCCTGCGACTCCTCATGCCTATCGCGGTTGCTTGCCGGACATGGCGGTTCCTTGTGGGACCTGCTCTTATGTCCTTCAACGCTTCTGTGCTCTCCGGCATGTCGGGGCTGCTCGCCCTGGTCGCGTATAACGATGCCGGCCTGGGGACGCCTAGGTGGTGGCATGCTTATACGGTGGCGCAGCTGTGGTTCTTCATGACGCCGGGATGGTGGAGGTGGCAACCTACAAGGACAAGCCTATCGCGGTTGCTTGCCGGATGTGGCGGTTCCTTGTGGGACCTGCTCTTATGTCCTTCAACGCTGCTACGCTCTCCGGCATGTCGGGGCTGCTCGCCCTGGTCGCATATAACGATGCCGGCCTGGGGACGCCTAGGTGGTGGCATGCTTGTACGGTGGCGCAGCTGTGGTTCTTCATGACGCCGGGATGGTGGCGGTGGCAACCTACGAGGACAAGCCTTTTCTCCATGATTGGAGGATATGGGTATGGCGTCATCCCTGTTGCGCCCGTCCCTCCGTCTTCGCTCTGTGGAGCCTGTATGTGATCCCTCGTCATGGGGAGATTTTGGTCTTCTGTGGCTGTTCAGGGTTGACTGGCAAAGCTCCAGGTTGGACTCAAGCCTCTACGAGGTAGCCTTTTCCTGTTGCTTGCATGCCTTGGCGACGAGGTCATACACCTGAGCCACTTCTTCTGGCGACCTGTCCTATTCCAGGAGGGTCTTGGCGACGGCAATGTTGAGGGCGGGAGTTGGCATTACTTTCCTCCCCTCTGAATCAATGTATGGGGTGTCTTTTGCCGGTTTGGATCCCTCATATCCCAAACCTGTGCCAAACGCCAGGATCTTCGACGACATGAGCTGGTGCTTTCTTTGCCTTTTGCTTCAGCAACAACTTCTTGTACTCAGCCTCCATAGCTCTTGCCGCCTTAATAGATTGTTGCACTTTGGCCATGTCTTCGTCTAGCTTAGCGCCCTGCTCTGCAATGCACTTGGCCTTCGCTAGGATTGCCGCACGCTTCTCATCAAGCTCCGTGACGATCCGGATATGGGCGACTGATACGTCCATTTTGCATCACTATTCTATATCATACTTTATTGTTATTCATTGATATATTTCATATTAAGAGATGATACTTATGTTATTTCATCTGCTTTTGCATGGTTGATGACTTTTGGAGCATGGACCGCTACAGTCAGGATCTGATGGAAAAGGTGCTGTTTGGAAGCAAAATTCGCAAAGATCAGAAAATTCAGGAAAATACATGGAAAATTCTATTTTTCTAGAAGACGAAGATTGCTAGAAGGGGGAGTGGAGATGGGCCACAGGGGGCCCACACCACCCCCTGGCGCGGGCAGCTCTAGGCCACGCCAGCAGGTGGTCTGGCTGCCCTGGCCCACTCCAGGCTCTCCCCTCTGGCGTATATTACGCTGATGGAACCCTAATACCTGGGGAGCGACCACAGAAAGATTCTGCCGCCTCTGCGGGGCGGAAAACACCGAGAGAAAAAGATCTCTCCGGCAGACAGAATTCTGCCGAGGGACATCCTTCCTAGAGAGGGGAGATCGTCGCCATCAACACCACCATCAAGCTGGACTTCATCGGGATCATCATCATCACCACCATCATCTCCACCAGCACCATCTTCACCACTCCATACCGCTGTAACAATTGGGTTGAATCTTGCATAGTTCTTAGGGGAAACTTTCCGGATGTTGATTACTCCTTGTAGTTGATGCTATTGAGTGAACCATTGAATTATCGTTTATGTTCAGATTGTTACATATCATTATATTATCTCTGATCTTGATCCATATGATGTCTTGTGAGTAGTTCGTTTTGTTCTTGAGGACATGGGAGAAGTCATGTTGTTAGTAGTGGAATTGTGTTGAGAAAGATTCAATAGTTTCATATTTAAGTTGTGGTATATTTCTTCTAGTGATGTCATGTGAACGTTGACTACATGACACTTCACCTTTATGGGCCTAGGGGAATGCATTGTGTATTTGGCTACTAATCGTAGGGTTGCCGAAGTGACAGAAACCTGAACCCCCGTTAGGAAACCTTTGCACTAGGGATGTCAGGGTCTTAGAGTTTAAAGTTGTGGTTAGGTTTCTACCTTAATTACTTTCTTGTACTTACGGATGCTTGCAAGGGGTATAATCACAAGTATGTATTAGTCCTAGGAAGGTAGGTACATTAGCACAGGTTCACCCACACAACACTTAGCAAACTAAAGAAGATTAATCAACTATATGAAGCGAAATCACTTGATGATATTTTCATGTGTCCTCGAGAACGTTTGGTCATCTTAAGTAATACAACCGGCTTGTCCTTTGCTAAAGAAAGGATTGGGCCACTTGTTGCATTTATTCTTATTATCTTTTATTTACTCGTACTTTATTTATCTGCATTATCAAAAACCCCTAAAAATCCATTTGCTAAGTATTTACAGAGAATTCCTGCTCCAAGCCATTCGCCAACACCTTCTGCTCCTCGTTGGTTTCGACACTCTTACTTATCGAAAATACTGCGATACACCCCCCATACTTGTGGGTCATCAAGACTATTTTCTAGCGCCGTTGCCGGGGAGTGAAGCGCTATTGGAGAGTGGAACCGGTAAAGGAAACTTCTACAGTGAGTATTGTTTACTTCTGTTACTTGCTTTATTTTCAATATGGATAATTCGCTGAGTTTCTTATTTTGTAATGCTACTACCACTGCTAAGGTAGTAGATGAACCACCACCTGCTGAGAATGATACTTTTAAAATACCAACAAGAATTATTGATCGTGTTATGTATAACTATTATGTTGGAGATGGAACTATCCATCCTGGTGATCATTTGCTCTTTATACACGAATTATACAGGTTGTTCAAGTGTGTAGGTGATGACCCAAAAGTATAGGGGGTGTATCGCAGTATTTTCGATAAGTAAGAGTGTCGAACCCAACGAGGAGCAGAAGGTGCTGGCTAGTGGTATGGATCAGGAATTCTCTGCAAATACTTAGCAAACGGATTTTTAGGTTTTTTTGATAATGCAAGTAAATAAAGTACGAGTAAATAAAAGACAATAAGAATAAATGCAGCAAGTGGCCCAATCCTTTATTCAGTAAAGGACAAGCCGATTGTATTACTTAAGATGACCAAACGTTCTCGAGGACACATGGGAAGACTGTCAAGTGCTTTCGCTTCATATAGTTGATTAATCTTATTTAGTTTGCTAAGTGTTGTGTGGGTGAACCTGGTGTAATGTACCGACCTTCCTAGGACTAATACATACTTGTGATTATACCCCTTGCAACATCCGTAAGTACAAGAAAGTAATTAAGGTAGAACCTAACCCACTTTTAAACTCTAAGACCGACGCGCCCCTTGTGCAATGGTTTCCTACGATAAGTAGCCAAATACATAATGCATTCCCCTAGGACCATATAGGTGAAGTGTCATGTAGTCGACATTCACATGACACCACTAGAAGAAGTACACCACAACTTAAATATCAAACTATTGAATCTTTCTCAACACAATTCCACTACTAACAACATGACTTCTCCCATGTCCTCAAGAACAAAACGAACTACTCACAAGACATCATATGGATCATGATCAAAGATGGAATAATGATGTATAACAATCTGAACATAAACAATAATTCAACGGTTCACTCAATAGCATCAACTACAAAGAGTAATCAACACCGGGAAAGTTTCCCCTAAGAACTATGCAAGATTCAACAAAATTGTTACAGTTCCCCCTAGGCTTGCTCAGCCCAAGGGTGGTGTGCCCCCGGCCCATCTCCTCCTTCCTCCTTCCTTCGTCTTATGGAAAAATAGGATTTTCCATATATTTTCCCGGATTTTCTGATCTTCGCGAATTTTGCCTCCAAACAACACCTTTTCCATCAGAATCCTGACTGTAGCGGTTCATGCTCCAAAAGTCATCAACTATGCAAAAACAGATGAAATTACATAAGTATCATCTCTTAATACGAAATATATCAACGAATAACAATAAATTATGATATAGAGTAGTGATGCAAAATGGACGTATCAACTCCCCCCAAGGTTAGACTTCGCTTGTCCCCAAGAGAAACTGATCTCAATAAACATGGCCTCAGGTTTATGGAGTAAAGAGTCGATAAAAGAATACGGACAAGAAGCATCACACTCATCAATACATAGATCATAATAGAAGACAACTCGCTATTATATAACTTAACTTGCAATAAGTAAAGGAAACAAAATAAAGATACATAAAGTGGAGCATAATTGGTAATGGCAAACTTAGCTCTTGGTCGAAGAATAGTTGATAATTTGCTGGAGTTCATAAATAACTGATTTTCAATGATAGCTTTCAAAGTAGTAGACAGCAAGATAAGAGCAATGTGCAAAACAAGGAACATAAGAAACATGATTGAATAAATCATCATATGAATGAATGAAACACAACAACTCAAAATACTTGTTGAGATAGAAGGGAATGGGTTTACCGACTCAACTAAAAGGTAAAAGAAAGGCCCTTCGTAGAGGGAAGCAGGGATTGCAAGTTTCATAAAGAGCTCCCAAAAATTATGATACTTATTAGCTTTCAGCTCTCATTGCCCCTATCATAGGCATCTTTAGGTGGTTAAGGTTAAAGTGATCAAATATGAGGATATGCTTGACAAGTTGTAAGTTGAAAATCTCATGTCCCTTGAATACGAGGGCCGCTCCTCATGCTACTCAAGTTTAGTCACCGGTAAGTTCTTGTCATCGTAAGCACATGTGTATCATGGAGAACCGCCAATGGGGTACCCCTTGCCCGATGATACGGAAGAATCCCCATATCAAAATGACAAGGCAAGCAGACAACAAGCATCTCAACAATCTTCTTATTTACCATGGGAATATGGTGTTTTTTCTCTCTTTCCTCTTTTCATAATCTCTTTTTTTCTTTTTCTCTTTTTTCTCAATATCGGACTCTTTTTTATAAGAAGAATGCTTCATAGATGCTCATTATGGTTACGCTACAGGTTTCCACCATGACAGCATGGATTAGACCGGCGGCCCAGGCGTTTCTCTAACACACATGCATAACTCCATGGACTTACAAGCTCCCCTTTCATTTCACATCGATGACATCCATAGACAAAAGAACATGATGTCAACTAGGTACAAAGTACAAGTGCAATGTTGAAAGCGTTCGCCATGAAAACATGGTTCTGGTAATTCACAACTCTCAAAGCGCAAGCATATACACAACATAGATGGGCACAATGGTTCAAGTTTATTAAATGCAAGAAAGTAAAGTGTGCCGTCAAGTTCATGAGAGCTTTAATCAATAATTTTCACATAACAAGTTTAATTTGGAAGGTAGATAAAAACAAGAATTTACTTGGAATAGCAATAATGCTAATAGGTAGGTATGGTGGACACAAATGGCATAGGTTTGGTTTAAGGATTGGATGCACGAGAAGAATTCCCTCTCAGTACAGGTTTTTGGCTAGCAAGGCTGGGTAGCAAGTATAAGAGTTGAAGGAAACAAACAAACATACAAGTGATAAAGACAAACATGCAATCTTCCTTGGAAGCACAAAAGATCTTAACTAGAGAATACTAAACTTATGAGCAAATCAAGAAAGAAAGACGATGAAATTATATTTCTTTAGAGTACTTTTATCTTTTTCATTTAACTCTCAAAAATAGTGTTGCTACTAACCGAGCCTGGTTTGCCAAAACCAACTAAATTAACTCAATGATCCCAAAGTGATACCAATACTAACAACAAGATCAATCATATAACCATGAATTGAAAACTAATATGAGATATGCAAAAGAGTAAATGATATAACTTCTCATTAATATTCCATAACGGCAACTCACACCAAGAGATACATATCTAATGAGAGAGGGGACACTTCCATAATGCAAACCATCCTACATGATAACTTCTCTATTCATGATATGACTCTACTAAAAAGGTAAAAAGATAGAAGATAGTGATGTGATACCGCGACACTCCCCAAGCTTGGAACAAACCAAGGGGATGCCAAACCTGATGATGAATTACTCCTTTGGTGGTGGTGGTATCCTCTCATCATCGTCCGACTTCCAGGGTAAGGGCTTCCCATCAACAAAGGACATCGTGGTCTCCAGCATCCTGAAACTTGCAGCAGCACTTATGCGTTTGAACCTAACCTCATACTCAAAGTTTTGATTTTGAATGTCGTAGAGCTGTGCTTGCAGTTCGTTGGTTGTTTAGCAGAGTGAGAGGACTTCATCCTTGAGCTCAGCAGTCTCTTTTTGGTGCTCGGCGATGAGTTCGGAGCAAATCTTATGGATGATATCCACTTTGCGTTCCGCCATCTTCTTGTACCTAAAGACTTCTTGCTCTAGTGCTTCCATCCTGTCCTCCAGACCTCCTTCACCCTTAGGGCCTTGAACCTCTTTTATCCGGACCTCCCCATCTTCAAGAAACAACTCCTTGGGATGAATCTTCCTTGGCTGATCCAGAGGAAGACATTGTGGCTCCAAATCTGGGACTCTACCTGTCAGAAACAGATCGAAACAAAAACACGACGAGAACACGATATACGAACCTCGGGGGATCCGGGGGATTATATATTATGAAGTTCCATAACAAAAGGAAGGTACTAGGAGAAAACGAGTCGGAGGCGGAGTCCGGAGTGGCCACACCACCAGGTGGCGCGGACAGGGGTGGGCCCGCACCACAGGGTGGTGTGAGCCACCCTAGCTCCGTTTTCGTCCCTCTTTCGCTTCATAGCTTTCCTTATTGGCTAAAAACTGCAAAAATATAATTGGATAGATCTTTCCCGGAACTTTTCTTACCAGAATTGTTACCTATTCGAAAATGGACTCTGCAGGTCTCTGAATTTGGTCCTTGATAAAATTTTCTGGAGTTATAACTTGAAAAGCATCAACATCTTCATTATAAGAATCCCCAGCAATGTAATGCTTAAGTCACTGCCCATTCACCACTTGTGTAGTGTTATCTTTTAAAGAAGAAATCTTTATTGCTCCTGAGCGGGACACTTCTTCAATAACGAAAGGTCCTTCCCATTCTGACAGTAGTTTTCCTGCAAAAAATCTGAGATGAGACCTATACAATAGAACCTTCTCACCAACATGGAATTCTCTCTTAAGTATTCGCTTGTCATGCCATCTTTTAACTTTTTCCTTAAAGAGCCTAGCATTCTCATATGCTTCACTCCTCCATTCATCTAAAGAACTTAAGTCAAATAATCTTTTTTCACCAGCAAGCTTACATTCTCTATTGAGTTCTTTAACTGCCCAGTAAGCTTCGTGTTCTAATTCTAAAGGTAGGTGACAAGATTTCCCATAAACCATTTTATAAGGAGACATCCCCATAGGGTTTTTGTAGGAAGTCCTATAAGCCCATAAAGCATCATTCAACTTTTTAGCCCAGTTTTTTTAGATCTATTAACAGTCTTTTACAAGATGGATTTAATTTCTCTATTTGACAACTCTACTTGCCCACTAGTTTGGGGGTGATAAGCTGAAGCAATTCTATGATTAACATCATATTTAGCAAGGGTCTTTCTAAAACCACCATGAATGAAATGAGAACCTCCATCAGTCATGAGATACCTAGGCACTCTAAACCTAGGAAAGATAACATCCTTAAGAATTTTTAGAGAGGTCTCCCCGTCAGCACTCTTCGTAGGGATGGCTTCTACCCACTTAGTAACATAATCAACGGCAACAAAAAATATGAGTATAACCTTTCGAGGGAGGAAAAGGACCCATAAAGTTAAATCCCCAACAATCAAAGGGTTCAATAACTACAGAGTAGTTCATAGGCATTTCATTGCGTCTAGAAATATTACCAACGCGCTGACATTCATCACAAGATAAAAAAATTCTTGCACCTTTAAAAAGGGTAGGCCAGTAAAAACCTGATTGTAGCACATTTTGCGTAGTTCTATCTCCTGCATGATGTCCTCCATAAGCACTACCATGACATTTATGCAATATCTCCTTTTGTTCATATTCTGGAACACATCTTCGCATAATACCATCCACTCCTTCTTTATATAAGTGTGGGTCATCCCAAAAATAATACCTCAAATCATAAAAGAACTTTCTTCTTTGCTGAGCTGTAAAAGTTGGAGGCAAATACTTGGAGACAATAAAGTTAGCATAATCAGCGTACCAAGGGCTCCCTCGCGAGCTTACCCCTACAGCATCCAACTGTTCATTTGGGAAACTATCATTAACAGGCATAGGGTCAAAAGAGATCTTTTCCAATCGAGATAAATTATCAGCTATAGGGTTTCAGCACCTTTCCTATCTACAATATGTAGATCAAACTCTTGTAAAAGCAGCACCCATCTAATAAGCCTAGGCTTAGCATCCTTCTTCGTCATAAGGTGCTTAATAGCAGCGTGATCAGTATGAATGGTGACTTTTGAGTCCACAATATAAGGTCTAAACTTATCACAAGCAAAAATGATAGCTAGGAATTCTTTTTCAGTAGTTGCATAATTCCTTTGAGTAGCATCAAGAGTCTTACTAGCATAATTAATAATGTTCAACTTTTTATCAATACGTTGCCCAAGGACAGCACCTACAACAAAATCGCTAGCATCACCCATTATTTCAAAGGGTAAGCTTCAATCAGGTGGTTGAACGATAGGAGCTGTAGTTAAAGCCTTCTTAAGAGCTTCAAAAGATTCCTTACAATCATCATCAAAAACAAAATGTACATCTTTTTTAAGAATATTAGTGAGGGGTTTTTATATCTTAGAGAAATCTTTAATAAACCTTCTATAGAAACCAGCATGACCAAGGATACTACAAATACCTTTGATGTCTCTTAGGCAGGGCATTTTCTCAATTGCCTCGACTTTAGCTCTATCTACTTCTATGCCTCTTTCGGAAACCTTATGCCCAAGGACAATCTCTTCATTAACCATGAAGTGGCATTTCTCCCAATTAAGAACAATATTAGTTTCTTCACACCTCTGCAAAACTTTATCAAGGTTGTGCAGACAATTATCAAAAGAAGTTCCATAGACAGAGAAGTCATCCATGAACACTTCCACAATTTCCTCACAAAAACCATGAAAGATAGCAGACATGCATCTTTGAAAAGTAGCAGGAGCATTACATAAACCAAAAGGCATACGTCTATAAGCATAGGTTCCGTAAGGGCATGTAAAGATAGTTTTTTCTTGATCTTGTTGTTTAACAGCAATTTGAGAAAACCCAGAGTATCCATCAAGAAAACAAAAATGAGTCTTTTTAGACAACCTTTCTAACATTTGATCAATAAATTGAAGTGGGTAATGATATTTCTTAGTAACTTTGTTAACCTTTCTGAAATCGATACACATCCTATAGCCTACTACTATTTTTTGGGCAATAAGCTCATCATTATCATTAGGCACAATAGTAATACCTCCCTTTTTAGGGACACAATGAACATGACTAACCCATTCACTATCAGCAATAGGGTAAATAATACTAGCATCAAGGAGTTTCAATACCTCATTTCTTACCACTTCCTTCATCTTAGGATTTAAACGTCGTTGGTGCTCTACCACTGGCTTTGCATCTGGTTCTATATTGATAGCATGCTGACATATAGTAGGAGAAATCCCTTTTAAATCATCCAGGGTATAGCCCATAGCCCCTCGGTGTTTCTTCAGTACCTCCAATAACCTTTCTTCTTCCTTCCCTAAAAGTCTAGAGCTAATAATAACAGGATATATCTTATTATCATCAATGTAAGCATATTTAAGATCATCGGGTAAGGGTTTTAGATCGAAGACTGGATCCTTTTTAGGTGGCAATGTGGTACCCAAGTCTTCTACATGCAAGTTATGCTTAAGCATCTTAGGTTGATTATGGAGAATCTCGTCAATCTCATTCCTTTCTTCCATGAAGATTTCACTTTCATGATCTTCCATAAATTGCTGCAAAGCATTGTTAGGAGCAAGAGAAATAGAAGCAAGTTGTTCAACTCTAAAATCCTATGGGTTTCATCTTCACAAGGTTTTTTAGTAAATTTCGAAAAATTAAACTCATAAGATTCCCCATCAAACTAAGTCAAGATTTTCTCCCTTTTGCAATCTATAATAGCTCCACAAGTACTCAAGAAAGGTCTACCAAAAATGATAGGATAAGTTTTACTAGCAGCTGAACCAAGTTCTAGAAAATTAGCAGGATACTTAATCTTACCACAAAGAACTTCCACATCTCGTACAATACCAATTGGAGAGATGGTGTCTATATTAGCAAGGTGAATAACCACATCAATCTCTTCTAATTCGCAAGGACTGGTTTCATGCATAATTTCTCTGTAAAGCTCATAAGGAATAGCACTAGAACTTGCAC
Organism: Avena insularis; assembly: GCA_023614405.1. NCBI lineage: Eukaryota > Viridiplantae > Streptophyta > Magnoliopsida > Poales > Poaceae > Avena > Avena insularis. The sequence goes on along the minus strand of CM042689.1, from coordinate 393,611,529 downwards.
AAATATCACATAAACCATAATAGCAATGATCACCAATTTTAATAGAAAGCACAGGGACACTAGCTTTTTTAGTTCTATTAGGATGTGAAACAATATTAGAAGCATCCTCACAAAAGACTATGTGTCCATCTTCTACGCTTTTAGTGACAAGGTCTTTCACAATTGCTATAAGAGGTTCAATGTTTATTTGTTCATCAGGTTTTACAGTTCTCTTTGCACCTTTAGTGATTACACTAGTTATCATAGGATGGTCCTTTACCTTATCCAGGAAGGGTTTCTCGATATAAAGTTCAGGTAAGATGTGATCAATAGTGTAAAACTCAGTACTCCCAACAGGAACACAGTCAACAATATCTTTATAAGGCGCATGGTACTTGCTCCATCCCCTTTTGGGGATTTCAATATAAGAAGCAAAATCCTTAAAGAAATTTGTAATAACTTGTAAATCAAGACCATAAGTATTATTAATATTTTGAAAGTCATTAGTTCCCATAAAAGATTCAATGCATTCATAATCACAATTTATACCTGACTTTCTTCCTTTGTCATTCTCCCAAGCTTCAGCATCGTCTTGAATACGGTCCAGAAGATTCCATTTAGCTTCTTCTTCCATGCGAGTGAATGATCCAGCATAAGAAGCATCCAATAAATCCTTGTCATGTAGAGGGAGCCTTGCATAAAAGTTATTGATAATGATATTATTAGGGAGCTCATGAATGGGACATTTGAGCATTAGTAACTTCAATCTCCCCCAAGCTTGAGCTGTACTCTCTCCATCAAGAGGCCAAAAGTTGTATATTTGATTCCGATCTTTATGAATTTCACTAGGAGGATAAAACTTTGAATAAAAGAGAGGTACTATTTCCTCCCATTCAAGAGCTTAACCATTCTTCAGCAGCTTATACCATTCCTCAGCTCTTCCTTTCAATGATAATGAGAATAACTTCTTCTTAACTTGATCTGTAGTAATACCTGCACACTTGAACAACCCGCATAATTCGTGTATAAATAGCAAATGATCACTGGGATGGACAGTTCCATCCCCAACATAGTAGTTATCCATAACACGGTCAATAATTCTTGTAGGTATTTTAAAAGCATCATTCTCAGCAGGTGGTGGTTCATCTACTACCTTAGCAGTGGTAGTAGCATTACGAAATAAGAAACTCAGTGAATTATCCATATTGAAAATAAAGCAACTAACAAAAGTAAACAATACTCACAGTAGAAGTTTCCTTTACCAGTTCCACTTTCCAATAGCGCTTCACTCCCCGGCAACGGCGCCACAAAATAGTCTTGATGACCCACAAGTATAGGGGGTGTATCGCAGTATTTTCGATAAGTAAGAGTGTCGAACCCAACGAGGAGCAGAAGGTGCTGGCTAGTGGTATGGATCAAGAATTCTCTGCAAATACTTAGCAAACAGATTTTTAGGGTTTTTTGATAATGCAAGTAAATAAAGTACGAGTAAATAAAAGACAATAAGAATAAATGCAGCAAGTGGCCCAATCCTTTATTCAGCAAAGGACAAGCCGGTTGTATTACTTAAGATGACCAAACGTTCTCGAGGACACATGGGAAGACTGTCAAGTGCTTTCGCTTCATATAGTTGATTAATCTTCTTTAGTTTGCTAAGTGTTGTGTGGGTGAACCTGAGCTAATGTACCGACCTTCCTAGGACTAATACATACTTGTGATTATACCCCTTGCAAACATCCGTAAGTACAAGAAAGTAATTAAGGTAGAACCTAACCACGACTTTAAACTCTAAGACCCTGACGTCCCTTGTGCAATGGTTTCCTAACGGGGGTTCAGGTTTCTATCACTCTGGCAACCCCTACGATTAGTAGCCAAATACACAATGCATTCCCCTAGGCCCATATAGGTGAAGTGTCATGTAGTCGACGTTCACATGACACCACTAGAAGAAGTACACCACAACTTAAATATCAAACTATTGAATCTTTCTCAACACAATTCCACTACTAACAACATGACTTCTCCCATGTCCTCAAGAACAAAACGAACTACTCACAAGACATCATATGGATCATGACCAGAGATGGAATAATGATGTATAACAATCTGAACATAAACATTAATTCAACGGTTCACTCAATAGCATCAACTACAAAGAGTAATCAACACCGGGAAAGTTTCCCCTAAGAACTATGCAAGATTCAACACAATTGTTACAACACTATGGAGATGGTGCTGATGGTGCTGATGGTGATGATGATCCCGATGAAGTCCAGCTTGATGGTGGTGTTGATGGCGACGATCAACCCTCTCCGGGAAGGAATTCCCCCAGCAGAAATCTGTTTGCTAGAGAGATATTTCTCTCTCGGTGTTTTCCGCCCCGTAGAGGCGGCGAAATCTTTCTGTGGTCGCTCCCCGAGTATTAGGGTTCCTGGAGGATTATATACGCCAGAGGGGAGAGCCAGAGGTGGGCCAGGGCGGCCACACCACCTGGTGGCGTGGCCTAGGCTTGCCCGTGCCAGGGGGTGGTGTGGGCCCCCTGTGGCCCATCTCCACTCCTCCTTCTGGCTTACTTCGTCTTCTGGAAAAATAGGATTTTCCGTATATTTTCCCGGATTTTCTGATCATCACGAATTTTGCCTCCAAACAACACCTTTTCCATCAGAATCCTGACTACAGCGGTCCATGCTCCAAAAGTCATCAACTATGCAAAAACAGATGAAATTACATAACTACCATCTCTTAATACGAAATATATCAATGAATAACAGTAAATTATGATATAGAATAGTGATGCAAATTGGATGTATCAGTAGGTATTACAACAGATCAAGTCAAGAAGAAGTTATTCTCATTATCACTAAAAGGAAGAGCTGAGGAATGGTATAAGTTGTTGAAGAATGGTCAAGCACTTGAATGGGAGGAAATAGTACCTCTCTTTTATTCAAAATTTTATCCTCCTAGTGAGATCCATAAAGATCGGAATCAACTATACAACTTTTGGCCTCTTGATGGAGAGAGTACAACTCAAGCTTGGGGGAGATTGAAGTTACTAATGCTCAAATGTCCTATTCATAAGCTCCCCAACAATATTATTATCAATAACTTCTATGCAAGGCTCTCTCTTCATGATAAGTATTTATTGGATGCCTCTTGTGCTGGATCATTTACACGCATGGAAGAAGAAGCTAAATGGGATCTTCTAGACCGAATTCAAGACAATGCTGAAGCATGGGAGAATGATAAAGGAAGAAAGTCAGGTATAAATTATCATTATGAATGCATTGAATCTTTTATGGGAACTAATGACTTTCAAAATATTAGTAATGCTTATGGTCTAGACTCTCAAGTTATGGCAAATTGTTTTAAGGCCTTTGCCTATTATATTGAAATTCCGAAAAGGGGTTGGAACAAGTATGATGCACCATATAAAGATATTATTGATTATGTTCCTGTTAGTAATACTGAATTGTGCACTATTGATCACATATTACCTGAACCTTATATCGAGAAAATACCCTTCCCGGATAAGGTAAAGGAGCATCCTACGATAACTAGTGTAATCAATAAAAGTACAAAGAGGACTATAAAACCTGATGAACAAATAAACATTGAACCTGTTGTAGCAATTGTGAAAGACCTTGTCACTAAAAGTGTAGAAGATGGACACGTTGTCTTCTGTGAGGATGCTTCTAATATTGTCTCACATCCTAGTAGAACTAAAAAGGCTAGTGTCCATGTGCTTTCTGTTAGAATTGGTGGTCATTGCTATTATGGTTTATGTGATATTGGTGCAAGTTCAAGTGCTATTCCTTACGAGCTTTGCAAAGAAATTATGCATGAAATCAGTCCTTGTGAACTAGAAGAGATTGATGTGGTTATTCACCTTGCTAATAGAGAGACCATCTCTCTAATTGGAATTGTAAGACATGTGGAAGTTCTTTGTGGTGAGACTAAATATCCTGCTGATTTTCTAGTACTTGGTTCAGCTGCTAGTAAAACCTATCCTATCATTTTTGGTAGACCTTTCTTGAGTACATGTGGAGCCATTATAGACTGCAAAAGGGAGAAAATTTTAACTAAATTTGATGGGGAATCTAAGGAGTTTAATTTTTCGAAATTTACTAAAGAACCTTGTGAAAATGAAACCCATAATGAGGATTTTAGAGTTGAACAACTTGCTTATATTTCTCTTGCTCCTAACAATGCTTTGTGGCAATTTATGGAAGACCACGAAAGTGAAATCTTCATGGAAGAAAGAAATGAGATTGACGAGATTCTCCGTCATCAACCTAAGATGCTTAAGCATAACTTGCCTGTGGAAGATTTGGGTACCACATAGCCACCTAAAAAGGATCCGGTCTTCGATCTAAAACCTTTACCTGACGATCTTAAATATGCTTACATTGATGATAATAAAATATATCTTGTTATTATTAGTTCTAAACTTTCACGGAAGGAAGAGGAAAGATTATTGGAGGTATTGAAGAAACACCGAGGGGCTATGGGCTATACTCTGGATGATTTAAAGGGGATTTCTCCTACTATATGTCAGCATGCTATCAATATAGAACCAGATGCAAAGCCAGTGGTAGAGCACCCACGTCATTTAAATCCTAAGATGAAGGAAGTGGTAAGAAACAAGGTATTAAAACTCCTTGATGCTGGTATTATTTACCCTATTGCTGATAGTGAATGTGTTAGTCCTGTTCATTGTGTCCCTAAAAAAGGGGGAATTACCGTTGTGCCTAATGATAATGATGAGCTTATTCCCCAAAGAATAGTAGTAGGTTATAGGATGTGCATTGATTTGAGAAAAGTTAACAAAGTTACTAAGAAAGATCATTACCCACTACCTTTTATTGATCAAATGTTAGAAAGGTTGTCTAAAAAAAACCATTTTTGTTTTCTTGATGGATACTCTAGGTTCTCTCAAATTGCTGTTAAACAACAAGATCAAGAAAAAACTACTTTTACATGCCCTTACGGAACCTATGCTTATAGATGTATGCCTTTTGGTTTGTGTAATGCTCCTGCTACTTTTCAAAGATGCATGTCTGCTATCTTTCATGGTTTTTGTGAGGAAATTGTGGAAGTATTCATGGATGATTTTTCTGTCTATGGGACTTATTTTGATAATTGTATGCACAACTGATGCACTCGACGATCGACGTAGAGCTCGTTGGGAACCCCAAGAGGAAGGTATGATGAGTACAGCAGGAAGTTTCCCTCAGTTATGAAACCAAGGTTTAATCGAACCAGTAGGAGCAAGGAAACACCCCAAAGGTGTTACGAGCTGAGCTTTGGCAGGGCGCACTACCTGTGCTAGTAGCAACGTGGAGACCTGCACAACACAACCACAGAACTTTGTCCCCAACTTGCGATGAGGTTGTCAATCTCACGTGTTTTGCGGAAAACAAAGGATTAAACGTATCGAATGGAAAGAAGTAAAAGTTTGCAGAAAGTAAACACAAAGCAGAAATAGATTGTAGATTGTATGTAAAAGCAAAGGACCGGGATCCATAGTTCACTAGAGGTGGCTCTCCTTAGATAGATAACATGCTAGGTGAACAAATTACAGCGGGGCAATTGACAAACACCAAGAAAGCAATACATGCATATACTAATCATCTTGACTCCTTTGAGACTTGATTGGGCATTACAACATAATACATAGACCGCCATCCAACTGCATCTATGACTAATAATCCACCTTCAGGTTATCATCTGAACCCCCTCCAGTATTAAGTTGCAAGCAACAGATTATTGCTTTACGAACTGCATGTAAGGTAAGCAATACAATTGTTCTATGAACAAAGGATCGTTGTTTTCTCCCTAGTAGCAACAGCACATCTAGTACCTTAGAGATTTCTGTCACTTCCCCAGATTACCAGAGGCATGAACCCACTATCGAGCATAAATACTAACTCTTGGAGTTGCTAGCATCTACTTGGCCAAGATAGCTACTAACAACGGAAAGCATGCAAGATCTCAAATAACAAAGACATGATAGAATCAATAATCAATCTGAAATAGCATCTCAATATCCATCGGATCCCCGCAAACACAACATGTATGGATTACAAATAGATGATCTTGATCATGAACGGAGCTCACAAGGTCTAAGCATGAAAGCACAAAGGAGGAAAAACCAGCCATCTAGCTACTACATGGATCCGTAGTCCAAGGATGAACTACTCACGCATCACACCCGAGGCTTGCATGGTGATGAAGAAGGCCTCCAGGGTGAATTCCCTCTCCGTGGGTCGAGAAGAGCTTTAGATCCTCCTGATCTAGGGATGGAGATGGACGGCTATAGACTCTTTTCGTGGATTTTTGATCGGTACCTAGGGTTTTCATCCCGAGGGCAACTTATAGGCGGAAGGAGAGGCCGAGGGGTCGGGTCGGCTGGACCACCTGGCCTTGGGCCAAGCCTGGCCGCGCGGCCAGGTGGTGTGGCTGGCCCCTGGCCCCTCTCCGTCTCGTATTCTGGCACTTGATCCCTTCTGAAAAAATAGGCACTTTGGCTTTTGTACCGTCCAATTTCGAGAATATTCATTTTCTGCCTTTCCTCGAACCAAAAAAAGCAGAAAATAGGCAGCTGGCACTGTGGCTCTTGTTAATAGGTTAGTCCAAGAAATCATATGAAAAGTACTCCAAAGTTGGAACAAAACACAAGAAAGTGGATAAAACCAAGCATGGAACATCAAAAATTATAGATACATTTGCAATGTATCAACATCCCCAAGCTTAACTCCTGCCCGTCCTCGAGTAGGTAAGTGATAAAAAGAAATAATTTTTGAGGTGACGTGCACCATCAAAGACTTGATCAAAGTATTTGCAAAACATTCAAAGCTGGGATCATAGTACTTCAATCATAACATGAAATACAAAGTTCTAGCAATAAGCAAAGAAACTATGATGCAACATGAAAAGGCACAAACAAAAGATTCATGAATAACAATGCTTTGCAAGACGTTTGTTTGTTTCACATAAAGAAAACATAGCATAAAAGTATTCAGCTTGTCCCTCAATAGAGTAGCAAATATAAATGCATGGGACACCTTCAAAGTTCATAAGAGTGACTAGATACAATAGTTTCAAACAAGCAATAACAAGTTATGCATCAATCAACTAGTCTTGGGACAATGCACATAGAACTAAGAATGGCCACTATGCTCTCAAAGTAGGTGCATAAAGATAGAAGGTGGAGACTCAATATAATGGTGGAAGAAAGACCTTTTGTAAAAGGAAGTAGGGATTCAAGTCTCATAAAGAGCTTCCAAAAATTATGGTACTTAAAGCTTTCAGATCTCATTGCCCCCATCATAAGCATCTTGAAGTGGTTAAGGTTAAAGTGACACAACTAAGAAGATATGCTTGACAAGTTATAAACCGAAATCTCATGCCCCTTACTTACGAAGACCGATCCTCATGCTACTCAACTTCAGTCACGAGTAAGCTCTTGTCATTATAAGTATATGTGTATCATTAAGAACCGCTTAACGGGTACCCTTGCACATGATACGGGAGCTTTCCCATAATCAAAATGACAAGGCAAGGCACAATGAGCATCTCAATGATCTTTTATTTGCTATTTGCATAGGTTTTTATTAAGGATGCTTCATAGAGTGCTCATTATGGTGATGCTGCAAGTTTCCACCATGATTAGGCATGGCTTAGGCTAGCGTCCCAGGCGTTTCTCTAGCACACATACAAACTCCATGATCTTACAAGTTCCACTTTTATTTCACACCGCCAGGATCCGTAAGCAAAAGAACATAATATCAGCGGGGTACAAAATACAAGTGCAATGTTGAAAGCGTTCCCCATGAAACATGGTTCTGCTAACTTCAACTTATAAAGCGCAAGCATATACGCAATAAATAAGGACCCAATGGTTCAAGTTTATTAGAGGCAAGAAAGTAAAGTGTGCCATCAAGTTCGTGAGAGCTTTAATCACTAGTTTTCTCATAACAAGTGGAAGGTAAACAAAAGCATGAATATACTTGGAATAACATAAGCTAGTAGGTAGGTATGGTGGACTCTTTGGAAAAACTTGGTTTAGGGAGTTGGATGCATGAGTGGAACTCATACTTTGTGGTGGAGGCTAGCAAAAGATTGGGAGCGACAAACTAAGAGAGCAATAATGGCCATAATCATGCAGAGCGACAAAACATCATTGATCAAAGCATAAAGTGATACTACAAGTTGAAAACTAAAGGATCATAAAGGCTATGGTGACTTGTGAAAGTCATAACATGGTGTGAGCATGTGCCAAGTCAACCCAAATAAAGCATCAAAGGAGAATACCACTATACTAGGCTTTAATATGCTAAAACAACGCATGATTCATCCAAGGCACATTAAGCAATCTCAATTGTTTATAACAAGTCATGCTACAGCAAAGAATACTAAGCATAAAGCCAAAACAATATCAAGCACGGCATGACAAGGCATAGCCACAGTCAAAAACAAGCTCTTTTTACCACATAAGTATGAACTTTCCTACTCTTTTCCAAACCAAACCAAACTATTTGCAAACCAATGTATGAAAGAGGGGGTCCAACCAACTTATTCAGAAAACTAAAAAAACCAAGCAAACTAAAAAAACAAAAACGAAAAGGAAGACGCTCTAAGAAAAACACAACTGTGCATGAAACAATAAAAATGAAGCGTTTGGGAGAAACTTGGAATTTTTATTGATGAAGAAGGGGATGCCTTGGGCATCCCCAAGCTTTGACGCTTGCACTTCTTGGATATTTCTTGGGGTGACACGCGTGGCATCCCCAAGCTTGAGCTTTAGTCCATCCTTTATCTCATTACTCATTCCTTCCATACACCTGAATTTTTTCCTTCATATAAAACTTCACACAATCTCATTAGCAACATTAGTGCACTTAAGATAAATAAGTCTCAAGGTTCAGTTCTAACACCAAATAAACTTCCATTAGAACACTAGCTACTGTAGCACTTCCCTCAAAAAGCTCAATTCCCCAAAAGAACTCAAGAAGGAACTAACAAGAAGCAAATGCAGAAAATGGCAGAAATCTGTCAAAACAGACCAGCAGGTAAAGACGAATTTTTTTGAAGACCTTCTGTTGCTCAAATCAAAAAGTATTGAACTAACTAAAGTTAGATAACAACCTGGGGCAGAAGCACAAAACGTTTCAGCTCAATCCGACATACAGAACTCTCTCAGGAATTTTTACGGTGAAGCACAGAAATCTGTTTCGGGACAGCAACTTTCCCAATCATTACTTCACTCTCATTAGAGGTTACTCTTGGCACAAAAAGCAAATAAAAAGGATAAGGAGAGGTTATTACAGATTTATTAACTTCCAAGAGTCATCTAAAACTTTTGGATTATCTCCCAATAAGTACTTTTCTTTAACGCCTTTAAGTTAGGCATGAAAATTTGAGAAGATGCTCTCATAGGAAATATGAATTGAAGTAAAAGGGAGCATCAAAAAGCAAATTCAAAACCCATTTAAGTCTAACCCACTTCCTATGCATAGGAATCTTGTATGCAAATAAATGCACAAAGAGAAAAGTGACAGACATAGGAAGATAAAACAAAAGTAACTTCAAAACTTTCAGCACATAGAGAGGTGTTTCATTACCATAAAAACTTCTACAACCATATTTTCCTCTCTCATAATAATTTTCAGTAGCCTCATGAATAATCTCAACAATATAACTATCACATAAGGCATGCTTTTCATGATCTACAAGCACTAGAGCTTTATTATAAACATTTTCAAAAGAATCCTCGGGAACATAACATTCACCCTCCTTTGATAAGCATGGGGGACAATCAAATAATGTAAGGGATAAAGAGTTACTCTCATTAGAAGGTAGGCATGGGTAGATCCATTCTTCCTCCTTTTGTCCATCACTCTCCTCCTCTTTTTCATCTAATGAGCTTTCAGGTTCAGCAATTTCTTCTTCCATGGAGGTTCTAGCAGGCGGTGGTTCACCTATTACCTTAGCAGTCATAATACTGTTCCCAAATAGGAAACTGAGTGAGCTATCCATAATGAAATAGTGATTGGAGCAGAGCTAGTCATAAAGGCAACTTAAGAAAGGAACTATTTTTTTTTGTTTTTCCAATAAGAAAGCAAACTAGTAAAACTAATTTTTTGTGTTTTTTTGAAGAACAAAACAAGCAAACAAAGCAAAAAGAAAGCTAAGCAAAACAAAAACAACAAAGTAAAGAGATTGGTTATGAGGGACTCCCCTTGTGAAGATGTCCTTGACTCCCAGCAGCGCGGAAAAAGATCTTGATGCACTCGACAATCGACGTAGAGCTCGTTGGGAACCCCAAGAGGAAGGTATGATGAGTACAGCAGAAAGTTTTCCCTCAGTTATGAAACCAAGGTTTAATCGAACCAGTAGGAGCAAGGAAACATCCCAAAGGTGTTACTAGCTGAGCTTTGGTAGGGCGCACTACCGGTGCTAGTAGCAACATGGAGACCTGCACAACACAACCACAGAACTTTGTCCCCAACTTGCGATGAGGTTGTCAATCTCACCGTGTTTTGCGGAAAACAAAGGATTAAACGTATCGAATGGAAAGAAGTAAAAGTTTGCAGAAGGTAAACACAAAGCAGAAACAGATTGTAGATTGTATGTAAAAGCAAAGGACCGGGATCCATAGTTCACTAGAGGTGGCTCTCCTTAGATAGATAACATGCTGGGTGAACAAATTACAGCGGGGCAATTGACAAACACCGAGAAAGCAATACATGCATATACTAATCATCTTGACTCCTTTGAGACTTGATTGGGCAATACAACATAATACATAGACCGCCATCCAACTGCATCTATGACTAATAATCCACCTTCAGGTTATCATCCGAACCCCCTCCAGTATTAAGTTGCAAGCAACAGATTATTGCTTTATGAATTGCGTGTAAGGTAAACAATACAATTGTTCTATGAACAAAGGATCGTTGTTTTCTCCCTAGTAGCAATAGCACATCTAGTACCTTAGAGATTTCATCACTTCCCAGTTACAGTGAGGCATGAACCCACTATCGAGCATAAATACTAACTCTTGGAGTTGCTAGCATCTACTTGGCCAAGATAGCTACTAACAACGGAAAGCATGCAAGATCTCAAATAACAAAGACATGATAGAATCAATAATCAATCTGAAATAGCCTCTCAATATCCATCGGATCCCCGCAAACACAACATGTATGGATTACAAATAGATGATCTTGATCATGAACGGAGCTCACAAGGTCTAAGCATGAAAGCACAAAGGAGGAAAAACCAGCCATCTAGCTACTACATGGATCCGTAGTCCAAGGATGAACTACTCACGCATCACACCGGAGGCTTGCATGGTGATGAAGAAGGCCTCTAGGGTGAATTCCCCTCTCCGGCAGGGTGCCAGGAAGAGCTTGGATCCCTCCGATCTAGGGATGGAGATGACTATGACTCTGAGACTCTTCGTGGATTTTTGATCGGGTACCTAGGGTTTTCGTCCCGAGGGCAACTTATAGGCGGAAAGAGAGGCCGAGGGGGTGCTGGGGTCGGCCAGACCACCCCCTGGCGCGGGCCAAGCCTGGCCGCGTGGCCAGGTGGTGTGGCCATCCCCTGGCCCCTCTCCGTCTCGTATTCTGGCACTTGATCCCTTTCGGAAAAATAGGCACTTTGGCTTTTGTCCCGTCCAATTCCGAGAATATTCATTTTCTGACTTTCCTGGAACCAAAAACAGCAGAAAATAGGCAGCTGGCACTGTGGCTCTTGTTAATATGTTAGTCCAAGAAATCATATGAAAAGTACTCCAAAGTTGGAACAAAACACAAGAAAGTGGATAAAACCAAGCATGGAACATCAAAAATTATAGATACATTTGCAATGTATCAACAACCTTGATAAAGTTTTGTAGAGATGTGAAGAAACTAATCTTGTTCTTAATTGGGAGAAATGCCACTTCATGGTCAATGAAGGGATTGTCCTCAGACATAAGATTTCCGAAAGAGCCATAGAAGTTGATAGAGCTAAAGTTGAAGCAATTGAGAAAATGCCCTGCCCAAGAGACGTCAAAGGTATTCGTAGTATCCTTGGTCATGATGGTTTCTATAGAAGGTTTATTAAGGATTTCTCTAAGATATCAAAACCCCTCACTAATCTTCTTCAAAAGGATGTACCCTTTGTTTTTTATGATGATTGTAAGGAAGCTTTTGAAACTCTAAAGAAGGCTTTAACTACCGCTCCTATCGTTCAACCACCTGATTGGAGCTTACCCTTTGAAATCATGTGTGACGCTAGTGATTTTGTTGTAGGTGTTGTCCTTGGGCAACGAATAGATAAAAAGTTAAATGTTATCCATTATGCTAGTAAGACTCTTGACGCTGCTCAAAAGAATTATGCCTACTGAAAAAGAATTCTTAGCTGTTGTCTTTGCTTGTGATAAGTTTAGACCTTATATTGTTGACTCAAAAGTTACAATTCATATTGATCGTGCTGCTATTAAGTACCTTATGATGAAGAAAGATGCTAACTCTAGGATCATTAGATGGGTGTTGCTCTTACAAGAGTTTGACCTACATATTGTAGATAGGAAAGGTGCTAAAAATCCTGTTGCTGATAATTTATCTCAATTGGAAAACATCTCTTTTGATCCTATGCCTATTAATGATAGTTTCCCAAATGAACAGTTGGCTGCAGTAGGGGTAAGCTCGCGAGGGAGCCCTTGGTATGTTGATTATGCTAACTTCATTGTCTCCAAGTATTTGCCTCCAACTTTTACAGCTCAGCAAAGAAGGAAGTTCTTTTACAATTTGAGGAATTATTTTTGGGATGACCCACATTTATATAAAGGAGTGGATGGTATTATGCGAAGATGTGTTCCAGAATATGAACAAAAGGAGATATTACGGAAATGTCATGGTAGTGCCTACGGAGGACATCATGCGGGAAATAGAACCGCGCAAAAGGTGCTACAATCAGGTTTTTATTGGCCTACCCTTTTTAAAGATGCAAGAAAATTTGTCTTATCATGTGATGAGTGCCAATAAGTTGGTAACATTTCTAGACGCAATGAGATGCCTATGAATTACTCTCTCGTTATTGAACCATTTGATTGTTGGGGATTCGACTTTATGGGTCCTTTTCCCCTTCAAAAGTTTATACCCATATTCTTGTTGCTGTTGACTATGTTACTAAGTGGGTAGAAGCCATACCTACAAAAAGTGCTGATGGGGAAACCTCTTTAAAAATGCTTAAGGATATTATCTTTCCTAGGTTTGGAGTGCCTAGATATCTTATGACTGATGGAGGGTCTCATTTCATTCATGGTGGTTTTAGAAAGACCCTTGCTAAATATGATGTTAATCATAGAATTGCTTCAGCTTATCATCCCCAAACTAGTGGGCAAGTAGAGTTATCAAATAGAGAAATTAAATCCATCTTGCATAAGACTGTTAATAGATCTAGAAAAAATTGGGCTAAAAAGTTTAACGATGCTTTATGGGCTTATAGGACTGCCTATAAAAATCTGAGACGAGACCTATACAATAGAACTGTCTCACCAACATGGAACTCCCTCTTCAGAATTCTCCTGTCATGCCATCTTTTAACTTTTTCCTTAAAGTTCTATTGCAGGGAAACTACTTTCAAAATGGGAAGAACCTTTTGTTATTGAAGAAGTATATCATTCAGGTGCAATACAAATTTCTTCTTTAAAATATAACACTACACATGTGGTGAATGGTCAGCGACTCAAGCACTATATTGCTGGAGATTCTTACAATGAAGATATTGATGCTATTCAAGTAGTAACTCTGGAAAAATTTATCAAAGACCAAATTTAGAGACCCGTAGAGTTTGTTTTCGAATAGGTAACAGTTATGGTAAGAAAGGTTTCGCGAAAATTCTGTCAAGTTATATTTTTGCAGTTTTTATCCAACAAGGAAAGCAACAAAGCGAAAGAGGGATGGAAATGGAGCCAGGGTGGCTCACACCACCCCTGGCGTGGCCCCCCTGCTGCGCCAGCAGGTGGTGTGGCTGCCCCGGACTCCGTCTCCGACCCATTTTATCCCAGTACCTTCCTTTTGTTGTAAAACTTCATAATATATAATCTCCCGGATCCTCCAAGGTTCGTATATCATGTTCTCGTCGTATTTTCATTTCGATCTGTTTCTGACAGATAGAGTCCCAGTTTTGGAGCCACGGTGTCTTCCTCTGGATCAGCCAAGGAAGATTCCTCAGCAGATATCATCAACCCGTACATGCATGAGTTGAAGATTCATCCCAAGGAGTTATTGCTTGAAGATGGGGAGGTACAGATAAAAGAGGTCCAGGGCCCAAAAGGTGAAGGAAGTCTGGAGGACAGGATGGAAGCGCTGGAGCAAGAAGTCTTTAGGTACAGGAAGATGGCGGAACGCGAAGTGGACATCATCCATAAGATTTGTTCTGAACTCATCGCCAAGCACCAGAAGGAGACTACTGAGCTTAAGGATGAAATTCTCTCGCTCCACCAAACAATCAACCAACTACAAGCGCAGATCTACAACGTGCATAATCAAAACTGTGAGTACGAGGTTAGGTTTAAACGCATAAGTGCTGCTGCAAGTTTCAGGATGTTGGAGACCACGATATCTTTTGTTGATGGGGAGCCCTTACCTTGGAAGTCGGACGATGACGAGAGAACACCACCACCACCGAAGGAGTAATTCGGCATCAGGTTTTGGCATCCCCTTGGTTTGTTCCAAGCTTGGGGGAGTGTCGCGGTATCACATCACTATCTTGTATCTTTTCTTACCTTTTTAGTAGAGTCATATCATGAATAGAGAAGTTATCATGTAGGATGGTTTGCATTATGGAAGTTTCACCCCTCTCGTTAGATATCTATGTATCCCTCGGAGTGAGTGTTGACTCGTGTATTAACGAGCTCGTTGGGGAACCCCAAGAGGAAGGTATGATGAGCACATCAGTAAGTTTTCCCTCAGTTATGAAACCAAGGTTATCAATCTAGTAGGATCAAGGAAACACACCAAAGGTGTAGCTAGCTGAACTTTGGCAGGGCGCACTATCGGTGCCAGCAGCAACGTGGAGACCTACACAACACAACCACAGAACTATATCCCCAACTTGCGATGCGGTTGTCAATCTCACCAGTTTTGCTGAAAACAAAGGATTAAACGTATCGAGTGGAAGAAAGTAATAGTTTGCAGAAAGTAAACACAAAGCAGTAAACAGTTGATTGTAGATTGAAAGTAAAAGAAAGGACCGGGGTCCATAGTTCACTAGAGGTGGCTCTCCTTAAGATAGATGACATGTTGGGTGAACAAATTACGGCGGGGCAAATGACAAACATCGAGAAAGCATACAAGCATATACTACTCATCTTGACTCCTTTGAGATTCGATTGGGCATTACAACATTATACATAGACCGCCATCCAACTGCATCTATGACTAATAATCCACCTTCACGTTATCATCCGAACCCCCTCCAGTTTAAGTTGCAAGCAACGGATAATTGCATTACGATTTGCATGTAAAGTAAACAATACAATTGTTCTATGAACAAAGGATTGTTGTTTTCTCCCTAGTAGCAACATCACATCTAGTACCTTAGAGATTTCTGTCACTTCCCCAGATTACCAGAGGCATGAACCCACTATTGAGCATAAATACTAACTCTTGGAGTTGCTAGCATCTACTTGGCCAAGATAGATACTAACAACGGAAAGCATGCAAGATCACAAATAACAAAGACATGATAGAATCAATAATCAATCTGAAATAGCATCTCAATATCCATCGGATCCCCGCAAACACAACATGCAGAATTCCAAATAGATGATCTTGATCATGAACGAAGCTCACAAGATCTAGACATGAAAGCACAAAGAAGGAGAACCAGCCATCTAGCTACTACATGGACCCGTAGTCCAGAGATGAACTACTCACGCATCACACCGGAGGCTTGCATGATGATGAAGAAGGCCTCCAGGGTGAAATCCCCTCTCCGGCAGGGTGCCGGGAAGAGATTCAGATCCCTCCCGATCTAGGGATGGCGATGACGACGGCTACAGACTCTTTTGTGGATTTTTGATCGGGTACTTAGGGTTTCCGTATCAGAGGCAATATATAGGCGGAAGGAGAGGCCGAGGGGGTGCACAGGCGGCGGACCACCAGCGTGGGGCTGGCTGGCCGCGAGCCATGGTGTGGCCGGGCCCCAGCCCCTCTCTGTCTCGTATTCTTGCTCCAGGTGTCCCTTGGTGAAAACTGACTTTGGCTTTTGTCCCGTCCAATTCCGAGAATATTCATTTTCTGACTTTCCTGGAAACAAAAAATAGCAGAAAACAGGCAGCTGGCACTGTGGCTCTTGTTAATAGGTTAGTCCAAGAAATCATATGAAAAGTACTCCAAAGTGTGGACAAAACATAAGAAAGTAGATAAAACCAAGCATGGAACATAAAAAATTATGGATACGTTTGCAACGTATCAGTGAGTTGCCGTTATGGAATATTAATGAGAAGTTCTATCATTTACTCTTTTGCATATCTTATGTTAGTTTTCAATTCATGTGATATGATTGAACTTGTTATTAGTATTGGTTTCACTTTGGGATCATTGAGTAAATTTAGTTGGTTTTGGCAAACCTATCTCGGTCAGTAGCAACACTATTTTTGAGAATTGAATGAAAAAGATAAAAGTACTCTAAAGAAATATAATTTCATCATCTTTTTTTCTTGATTTTCTCATAAGTTTAGTATTCTCTAGTTAAGATCTTTTGTGCTTCCAAGGAAGATTGCATGTTTGTTTTTATCACTTGTATGATTGTTTGTTTCCTTCAACTCTTATGCTTGCTACCCAGCCTTGCTAGCCAAAAACCTGTACTGAGAGGGAATGCTTCTCGTGCATCCAATCCTTAAAACCAAAACCTATGCCATTTGTGTCCACCATACCTACCTACTAGAACAATTGCTATTCCAAGTAAATTCCTGTTTTATCTACCTTCCGAATTAAACTTGTTATGTGAAAATTAGTGATTAAAGCTCTCACGAACTTGATGGCACACTTTACTTTCTTGCACTTAATAAACTTGAACCATTGTGCCCATCTATGTTGCGTATATGATTACGCTTTGTAAGTTGTGAATTACCAGAACCATGTTGTCATGGGGAACGCTTTCAACATTGCACTTGTACATTGTACCTAGTTGATATCATGCTATTTTGTCTATGGATGTAAATTTGTGAAATGAAGCAGCTTGTGTCCATGGAGTTATGTATGTGTGTTAGAGAAACGCCTGGGCCGCTGGTCTAATCCATGCCTAATCATGGTGGAAACCTGCAGCGTAACCATAATGAGCTGTCTATGAAGCATTCTTCTTATAAAAAAAGAGAGATAGAGATTGAGAAAAAAGAAAAAGAAAAAAAGATGAGAACAGAGGAAAGAGAGAAAAAGCACCATTTTCCCATGGTAAATAAGAAGATTGCTGAGATGCTCGTTGTCTACTTTCCTTGTCATTTTGATATGGGGATTCTTCCGTATCATCGGGAAAGGGGTACCTCGTTGGCGGTTCTCTATGATACACGTATACTTACTATGACAAGAACTTACCGGTAACTAAACTTGAGTAGCATGAGGAGCGGCCCTCGTATTCAAGGGACATTAGATTTTCAACTTACAACTTGTCAAGCATATCCTCATATTTGATCACTTTAACCTTAATCACCTAAAGATGCTTATGATAGGGGCAATGAGAGCTGAAAGCTAATGAGTACCATAATTTTTGGAAGCTCTTTATGAAACTTGAAATCCCTTCTTCCCTTTGCGAAGGGCCTTTCTTTTACTTTTTAGTTGAGTCAGTAAACCTATTCCCTTCTATCTCAAGCAAGTATTTTGAGTTGTTGTGTTTCATTCATTCATATGATGATTTGTTCATTCATGTTTCTTATGTTACTTGTTTTGCATATTTGCTCTTATCTTAGTGTTTATTACTTTGAAAGCTATCATTGAAAACCCTTTATGTGTGAACTCCTATAAATTGTCAACTATTCTTCGACCAAGATCTAAGTTTGCCATTACCAATTGTTATTTACTTTATGTATCTTTGTCGTGTTTCCTTTACTTATTGAAAGTTAAGTTATATAATAGTGAGTTGTCTTCTATTATGATTTATGTATTGATGAATGTGATGCTTCTTGTTCGTATTCTTTTATCGACTCTTCACTCCATAAACCTGAGGTCATGTTTATTGAGCTCAGTTTTCGCTTGGGGACAAGCGAAGTCTAAGCATGGGGGGAGTTGATACATCCATTTTGCATCACTGTTCTATATCATAATTTACTCTTATTCATTGATATATTTCATATTAAGAGATGATACTTATGTTATTTCATCTGTTTTTGCATGGTTGATGACTTTTGGAGCATGGACCGCTGTAGTCAGGATTCTGATGGAAAAGGTGCTGTTTGGAGGCAAAATTCGCAAAGATCAGAAAATTCGGGAAAATACATAGAAAGTTCTATTTTTTCAGAAGACGAAGATTGCCAGAAGGGGGAGTGGAGATGGGCCACAGGGGGCCCACACCACCCCCTGGCGCGGGCAGCCCTAGGCCGCGCCAGCAGGTGGTGTGGCTGCCCTGGCCCACTCCAGGCTCTCCCCTCTAGCGTATATTACCCCGACGGAACCCTAATACCTAGGGAGCGAGCACAGAAAGATTCCGCCGCCTCTACAGGGCGGAAAACACCGAGAGAGAAAGATCTCTCCGGCAGACAGAATTATGCGGGGGGATTCCTTCCCAGAGAGGGGAGATCGTCGCCATCAACACCACCATCAAGCTGGACTTCATCGGGATCATCATCATCATCATTACCACCATCATCTCCACCAGCACCATCTTCACCACTCCATACCACTGTAACAATTGGGTTGAATCTTGCATAGTTCTTAGGGGAAACTTTCTCGGTGTTGATTACTCCTTGTAGTTGATGCTATTGAGTGAACCATTGAATTATCGTTTATGTTCAGATTGTTACATATCATTATATCATCTCTGATCTTGATCCATATGATGTCTTGTGAGTAGTTCTTGTTCTTGAGGACATGGGAGAAGTTATGTTGTTAGTAGTGGAATTGTGTTGAGAAAGATTCAATAGTTTGATATTTAAGTTGTGGTATATTTCTTCTAGTGGTGTCATGTGAATGTCGACTACATGACACTTCACCTTTATGGGCCTAGGGGAATGCATTGTGTATTTGGTTACTAATCGTAGGGGTTACCGGAGTGACAGAAACCCAAAACCCTGTTAGGAAACCTTTGCACAAGGGATGTCAGGGCCTTAGAGTTTAAAGATGTGGTTAGGTTTCTACCTTAATTAATTTCTTGTACTTGCGGATGCTTGCAAGGGGTATAATCACAAGTATGTATTAGTCCTAGGAAGGTCGGTACATTAGTACAAATTCACCCACACAACACTTAGAAAGCTAAAGAAGATTAATCAACTATATGAAGTGAAAGCACTTGATGATATTCCCATGTGTCCTCGAGAACGTTTGGTCATCTTAAGTAATACAATCGGCTTGTCCTTTGCTAAAGAAAGGATTGGGCCACTTGTGGCAGTTATTCTTATTGTCTTTTATTTACTCGTAATATTATTTATCTACATTATCAAAAACCCCTAAAAATCCGTTTGCTAAGTATTTACAGAGAATTCCTGCTCCAAGCCATTCGCCAACACCTTCTACTCCTCGTTGGGTTCGACACTCTTACTTAATGAAAATACTGCGATACACCCCCTATACTTGTGGGTCGTCAGCGACGATAATGGGCTCAACGAGGAGGGCGCCATAGATTGCCTTGTCGACGGGAGTAACCAATGGGTTGCCAGCTGCAAACATTGATGGTGGCATTAGCGGCTAGTTTTACCGCCTGGCAGTGGGGGCCATGGTGAGTTCCTACGCCGGTTGCAGGCGGATAACCGGAGGGGGCAAGGCCTTGGCTGGAGCCGGAGGCTCGGCGACTTTCTTGGTTGTTGCTGCTCTGGTAACCGCTGGTGTGGGCGGAGCTCTCTCACGTTCTGATTCATGTCCGTCTTCTTCCATCACACTCCCAATGGTAACTAGCACCTGGTGGGATGTGTTGGCCTTGTCAGCGTGCTCCTCCTTCTCGATCTCCCTCATAACTGCATCGTATTCCTCTGAGTTAGTGTCTGGAGCCTCCATCCATATTGATGTCGGTATAGCGCGTCAGGCCAGTCGGAGTTGGCTTCAGTGTTGTTGATGGCGGATGTGGAGGGTGATGGAGGCGGGTTGTTGCTGTTGTTTCCTCCTCCGGTTATGACGGTGATCGTGGCCTCGGCCTCCTCATTGGCGTTCGTGTATTTGTTGACGATTGTGACCATCTCACCAAGGGTGAGAGGACCCATGACTGCCGCCTTGAGGGTATCTTGGGAGGAGTGTTCAGTATGAGCCCTTCCACGAAGTGGTACATGGGTTCGTCGGCGCAGTTGCCCTCTAGGGTTTCCCTCACCCTCATCCATCCGCAAGGTATCCATGGGAGGTTCTCTGTCCCTGTGAACGCATCTGGACAGATCGAAGATGGTGACGGCGCCGACAAAGTGTGACATGCGCATCTCTAACACTCGGGGAAGCCAAGTGGATTTGCGGGGTCCTTCCACCTTTATATCCTGCACAGGGGCGGTTTGGGTGGGCCTTGAATTTTCTGATCTGAGCCACCATACTCCAAGGAGGTATGGCCAGATCCTTCCGCGAACGTGTCCTGCTCTTAGGCGGTCCCTGCGGGGCTTGACGAGTTTTCGACTTCCTGGGAGCTAGGACCCGAGTCAGTTTCACCAATGAAGGTGTGGATGTCTCCGAAGGGTATGACGGAGCAACGCGTATGGTTAAATCTTCGCCAAAGACCGAACTCATCCGGAGGACGATCAGGCGTTGTCGAGAAGAGAACGCGTATGATGGCTATGGTGTCGCTGATTCCTGCGAAGAGATTGAACCTCCCCTAGTGTAGAGCTCGAAGCGCCTCTGGCCCCACGGTGGGCGCCAATTGTCATGATATTGCAGATGAGTACGCCATGGAGGGATCCTCACATTGTGTGTTTAGAGATGTGGGGTAAGGCGGAGTTGGAGGTGCAGTAACACAACTTACCGTGTTCAAGTCCCTAGCGGTGGCGAACTCTACTCTGCTATAATTCACTATAATGGCAATCTGAAGTTATAGAGATAAGTTAAATGCGATGCGAGGTGTTGCACGTTATGCGTAGCAATCTAGGTTGTGCCCTAAAGGCTCCCATAGGTCCGACTTATAAAGGCACGAACCTAGGGTTTATAGGAAAGGTCCTTGCCAGACAAGGTAAAGAGTCCTACACTAATATGAACTATTCTTTCATGTCTTGCACTCCAAGGCTCCGAGTATGTCGGTGACTCCTGCGTAGCCTTCCTTTATCCAGCATGGGCCTCCCTTATGGATCCGTCTAAGAGTCACCAACAGCCATAGGCCTTGCTACCAGCTATGGGCCACTCGGGCTGCTTGGAATAAGGGCGTGTTATGGTGATACCCATTTAGCATATCCCCAAACAGAATGATAATTTGATAGTGCCTTATTCTTGATACCTTTTGCTCATATACATTGATGTTTAATACCAAGGAGCATTATGTGATGATAAATGTTGGGCACTATGGATCCAATGGCATGCTTGTAGATCTTTTTGCTAGCCCAAAAATTCCTATACAAGCTAAGCTTGTATATCCAAATACCCTTAAAACCAATTCCCACAGCATACACCATACATACCTATATGGCAACAATGCTATTCCAAGTATATTTCTCATGTGCCTTGTTTTATTTAGCTTCCAAATAATATTGCTCTTATGGTTATGGTTGTCATAGAAAAGTTGGTTGTGGGGTGACCACGAACTTGATGGCACAATCACCAAAGGTGGTAATGATTCATGAAACATAAAATAGTTTTGTAAGATAAAAAGTGGAAGGAAAGATAACAAGGGGACATGCGGTACTCTTTTTCTACTTAGTAATCAATGAGTAAACTGAGGGTCATGGGTATTTCAATACATATGCTCTAGGGAAAAGTGTTGGAAAGGTAGGCACCCGAGGATTCGGCTAGCTATGGAAAGTGAAAAGCAAAGGTTGTTTTAGAGCATATGACATGATTGAAAGACCCATGAATAAGGTTTATACTGGTTACTAGGAGGGCAAGACCATTAACTGATGCCATATAAAAATGGTGAAAATGTTCGACAAAAGTTAAACTTTATGTCTATCTTGTTATAATTATTCTCTTCTTTGAACTAGAAAGATGCTAATGATAAGGGTAAATGGAACTAAACATTAATGATGAACTATTGATCAATCATAAACTTAATGAAATAGAATTTGGAAGCTAAATAGGACTTTGCATATGTTTAATCCATGCTTACTTTCGGTACAAGATATAAAATATCTTAAGGGAAGATATAAAACTAAGAAGTGAGTCTTCCAGGTTAAGGACATGAAACTAAGAAGTAACCCAAAGAAGAAAGGCATAAAAAAAACCATGCCAATGATAGGAGAGAGCCTTCCAACAATTCTATAGTAGGTTCATCTAAGTATGCTTGAAGATTTGTTTTACCTCTCATTTGTTTGAACACAAGTCTACTTATTATTGTGCATGTTTGTAGAATGCGAAAGATATCACTTTATAGCTCACTTGCTTGTTGTGATTCCTTAAAAATTGAACCTAGTGAACTTTTTGTGGCAATGAAAAAGAAGCAAAACAATAAATTACAAAGTCCATGTTTAGTTTTATCACCTTCATACTCGAGGACGAGCATGGGTTAAGCTTGGGGATGTTGATCCATGTAAAATGCATACATGAACTTTGTAGTTTATTGTGCTAAAATGCTTATTATTTTGCAACTTTATTATATTTATTGGGATTAACGTATTAATAGTTGCAAAAGTGCACAAGTTCTTGTTTTACACTTTCTTGTGTAGGAAAAAGATGAATATGGAAGAAAATCGCTCAATAAGGCAGTATTTGAAGTTTCGTGAAATCTGTCGTGCTGAACACTTTTCAAAAATAGACCCGTAAAACTTGAATATGACATCAAATGAAAAAAATGATCAACATGAAAGTTGTGGCGAATTTCAAGCCGTACGATTTAGAGTCAAAAATCGTCCAAAACGGAGTTCTGATGCTCCAGAAAAGCCCCGATTACTAAAGGGTGTAAAAGCAGTTTTGGGATTCTGAAGTTGGTGACGTGGTTGACTCAATCTCTTGCCATATGAGACCAATTCAGCCAAGCCACAAATTTGGAGACCTGTGGGCCTTTCTAGGAGTCACCATGTAGGTTCTAGAGGTTCCTAAGAGCCCTTGGATCCAAGGGTTTTGATCTGATGGCCCCGGTGAAGCCTTCACCACTATATATTGAGGGAAACCCTATTTTTGGAGGCAACCACCACAAGCCACGAATTTGCCTCCCCATTGGCTCCATCTACAAGGGGCGAGGGCTCATCTACATCACCAAGAAGCTCCAAGGAAGAAGGAGGCAAAGGGTCGGTGCTCCCCAAGCACAGCCGCCGCCATAGGAGGGCGTCGGCGCTTCCCTGCCGCCGGCGCCGCTTCCTCTCCTCGTGTGGTCGCCTGTCCCCCCTTGAGAGGCACATCTCCGTCACCATCTACAACGAGATCTCCTCCATATACCTACTGTAATATCTTGGCAAACATGATGTATGAGGCAATATTTTACTTTCTCATGATCTATTATATCTCTATGTTGATGTTTGGGTAGTGATTGTTCATGGAAATTGTGATCTAGTTCGTTTTGGTTGCATACAATTTATTATCTTCTATGATGGTCTTATGTACTGATATATGAGTGCACACATATGTTGGGGGTGCATAAGGTTATCACCGTTACATGTTTTTAGGAGGAGGAACAAAGAGAGTTGAACAGAAACCATGTTCCAAGTCTTATACGCATGCTATATTAATTCTTGGTTAATTAACGGGGAATATATTGGGGACCTTAGAACTTAAAGCCGTGGTTAGACATACCTGTCTTAATGAATCCCTTGTTAGCACATTAACTTGGCTTAGGGACAAATCACTAGGGTGTGTGGTAGTTCATTTACTAGACTACTCCGTGATTTAGGGCTCCACATAGAAGAAACAATAGACTTTATCCATATAAGTTAGATGTGATGGTTAAGAGTGTCACCTGCTAGCCACATGTCCTTAGTTAATCATATTGTTGCTCTAGATTATCGTGCCTTGGGATTTTAATTATCGAGTTCTTTATGCTTTATTGTGTTTAGTACTGATGCATCTAACTATAATATGTGTTTTACTAATTATGACAATAAAATGAATGAAACAACAATTTCCCTAAACATTTACTCCCTTGATAAAACTTGCCATCACTCCACTTCACTAGATCTATTTTACTTGCACTGGTTTATTCATAGTAATTACTTCCAATAATTTATCGCATTCTAGTTAATAGTAAAAACAACCACGCATACTGATAGCTGTGAGATTCGACACATTTTTATGGCTTTTATTGATGGTTTTCTTCCGGATTCGATCGTTTTCCAGCTTTACCTAACGCTAATACTTCGGTAGCGAAGAAAACTTGGTTTTTAATGTGTGTTTTAGGTTCTGAACATCAACAAAAGGATTTAACTAGAGAAACACAATATTCTGGGGAAAACAAGCAGTCTCACTTTGAAAGCACGCGAGGGGATCCCACAAAAGCTTTAACGAGAAACTATACGGCGGGAAAAAATTTCCGGCCATATAGTTGCCATCGTATAGTTGCCGCCGCCTCTGTCTTGTCAAAAGGAACAACTTCTATGAAGGGGACGAGAATGAAAACACAACACAACAGCCACCATACCATCAAGAAGGGAGAAAGAAGAGATCCGGAGAAGAAGGAGAAGACGTTCTTCATCTCGCTCCACGATCTTCAACCTCCTAGCCAATACACCTCCATAGTCACTACTTGTACTTCAAAGAGAGAGGGATCTCCACCTTGCAATACTAGGGTTTGATATTGTTTCTTCCCATCTTAAATTGTGTTGGATATTTTTCTATTTCTTATTGTGGATCTCCACGGTAACACAAAGACAAATTCCCTTTATTCAATTATATTGATGATCCGTTCTCCTCTCATGTGTGAGTAATCCCCTTGGGCGTGGAAGATGTAGGGGATTGGTGAGATGTTTTGTGCCTTCATATATTTTCCGTTAGTTTGTGATTTATTCTAATTACTATGTTATGTGTGCTTGACTATCTATGGGATGCCTAATGTTTGTTGTCCAATTAAGGGCCCAAACAACATGATACTTTGTTCTACATAGATAAGGTCTTGTTCGCTAGTGGAATAGTGATCCTCGGGTGACACGGGGATATTAATGGAAAGATAGTTGACTCGAGGATAATGAGTAACCACTATGCTTATTGCATTGGTCCGATACAAGGAGCTTAATCCCTAAGCAACCTAAAGGGTCTTAACTATCTAGTGTCTGACCATGATTTTGGTAGCAGGCTAGTAGGATTATTGAAGTTGGGATGAAATCTACCAAGAGGAGTTCCGACTAATCATGGATTGCTCACCTACACATATATCTATAAGATTATAATTGTTACATTTACCACTCGTCCACCTGGCACAGTCACTATCACCATGAACTGAATCTCCCCACGCGTTCTTTCGCCATCTTCAGAAAACAACAAACAAGCAAAGTCGTTCTCTACTTTTATGCTTTATATTTCTGAAGTTTACATTTTAGTTTTATGTAAATCTATCGCACTTAATCAAAACCCCATTCTTATTTCAACACTTGCAGTCAATTCACTCGAAGACTTGTGACAACTTCGGGTGTGAAAGAGACTTCATCAATAAACACTTACCTTTGGGCTCCCCGTGGGATCGATATCTTAAGTTCGAAACTAGCTACAAACGATCTATGCTCACCATGGCAGGGTTGAAGGAGTACTTAGCTTCACAAGCCATGACACCTACACCAAACTCACGCATGAGTCCCTTGCCTCCTTCTACGACGACCACAAACAAAAAGGTAACATGTGCACGATAAGTTTCAGCATGAACCGGCAGCACTATGAAATAAATTTCGAACAATTTTGCAATGCTTTTAGCCCCCTCGTACTAGGGAGCCCAATGTTACTAACCTCTATAGCGTCACAAGTGGAACAACTTGGGAGATTATATTTGTTAATGGTGACAGGCACTTTTATCAGAAGAAGATGTCCACCATTCAAAATCCAATCATTCGCTACTATGCTCCGTTCCTCGCCGACACACTACTGGGGAGAGGTGACACAGGCTCCATGGCCAATGCGGACATGGCAATGATCACCAAGGCTCTCTTCCCTACTTCACCGTAGAGCCCCAGTCCTGCAGATCTACTCATCTAGCACTTCTGCCACCAAAGCAACAAGACCAAAGGTGATATTCGCATTGGTGGATTGGTAACCCACCTTGCCTATGCATTCAATGTTGTACTACCAGTTATGGAACCTGTTGATGGCTCAAAACTTATGGACGTCAAATATTTGACTACTTGTGGCTTCCTTGGTGTTTACCATGCTAACCGGAGGCTCCGAGCATATCAATTCAGTTATCTTGATGATGTCAGGGTGAGCAGGTTCAGTTGCCTGATATGCTGGAAACGTATCTATAATTTTTTATGTTCCATGCTTGTTTTATATCTACTTTCTTATGTTTTGTCCACACTTTTGAGTATTTTTACATATTTTCTGGAACTAACCTATTAACAAGATGCCACAGTGCCAGTTGCATGTTTTCAACTATTTTTGGTTTCAGAAAAGCTAGTAAGGAAATATTCTCGAAATTGGACCGGACAAAAGCCCAAGTCAATATTTCACTAGAAGGAATACGAAGTCCGGAGGGGATACGAAGAGGGGAGCTAGGGAGGCCACACCTAGTGGCGACGCGGGCTGCCAGGGGGTGTGGGCCCCCTAGCACGCCACCGACCTTGCCCCTTCGCCTATATATTGCCTCCGGAACGAAAACCCTAAGTATCCAATCAAAATTCCACAAAAGAGTCTGTAGCCGCCGTTATCTCCATCCCTAGATCGGGAGGGATCTGAAGCTCTTCCTGGCACCCTGCCAGAGGGGAGAGATCACCCTGGAGGCCTTCTTCATCACCATGCCTGCCTCCGGTGTGATGCGTGAGTAGTTTATCTCTGGATAGATGGTTGGTTCTTCTCCTTTGTGCCACCATGTTTAGATCTTGTGAGCTCCGTTCATGATCAAGATCATCTATTTGTAATCTTACATGTTGTGTTTGCGGGGATCCGATGGGTATTGAGATGCTATTTCAGATTGATTATTGATTCTATCATGTCTTTGTTATTTGTGATCTTGCATGCTTTCCGTTGTTAGTAGCTATCTTGGTCGAGTAGATGCTAGCAACTCCAAGAGGGATTATTTATGCTCGATAGTGGGTTCATGCCTCTAGGAATCTGGGGAAGTGACAGAAATCTCTAAGGTACTAGATGTGTTGTTGCTACTAGGGAGAAAATAGCAATCCTTTATTCATAGAACAATCGTATTGTTTACTTTACACACTTTGCTTAATGCAATTATCTGTTGCTTGCAACTTAATACTAGAGGGTGATGATAACCTGAAGGTGGATTATTAGTCATAGATGTAGTTGGATTACGGTCTATGTATAATGTTGTAATGCCTAATCAAACCTCATAGGAGTCAAGATGATTAGTATATGCATGTTTGCTTTCTGGGTGTCTGTCAATTGCCCTGCTGTAATTTGTTCACCCAACATGTCAACTATTTTAAGGAGAATCATCTCTAGTGAACTATGGACCCTGGTCCATTCTTTTACCATCAATCTACAATCTATTTACTGTTTTTTGTTTACTTTCTGCAAGCAATTACTATCTTCCACACAATACATTTAATCCTTTGTTTTCAGCAAAACCGGTGAGATTGACAACCTCACTGTAAGTTGGGGGCAAAGTTATGTGGTTGTGTTGTGCAGGATTCCAAGTTGGAAACAACACCATGGAGGTGTTTCCTTGCTCCTGCTGGTTATATAACCTTGGTTTCATAACTGAGGGAAAACTTGTTGCTATGCTCATCATACCTTCCTCTTGGGGTTCCCCAATGAGCTCGATATATTTTGAGCTACCAATCATTGTCCTGCCCCCAGGCCTTCTCAATTGTGGACAAGAACACTTGGATCCTCACCAAGGACCAAGTGACGGGGATCTTGGCCTAGCACTAGCCCGAGGAAGAGGAAGATGAAGGGCAGCAAGATGAGCAGGAGCAGGAGGAAGAGCAGGGACGCAACCCTGCTTGGGAGGGACAGCAGCAGCAACAAGGAGGAGCTTGGGACCCGTGGCCCAACCAGCCACACCAAGGGTACAACTACGTCCCCTATCAGGAGTTCCAGCAGTTCAACCAGCGCGTTGGGGAGAACGACCACACTCTTCAGGTTGTGAATGAAGATGTGAACACTTTGACTCACAACTTTAGTCACTTCATGACCCACTTCCCTGACTTCTACCGAGAATATCCGCACCGCTAGCCAAATGACAAGAATCGAGCCCAATCACAAGAGCTTGGGGGAGGTTTGAAAACCTCCAAACTTTGCATTCATATTTTCATTTTTCTTCTTTTGATTTATTTCTTCAAATTTGCATGTTTATTTTCAGCTTTGCATGTCTAAACCAAAAATACAAAACAAAATTAGTTGTAATTTTATTTGCAAGACTGTTTCTTTGTTTCTCTCGTAGATTGCTTAATTTCAGGTGACTTGGCAATAGGGAAACATAGATGGGGTTCAACCTAAATACAGGAACGAAGCAAGCCAAAAGAGGTATCATATTCCTTTCATCATCCTTTCTGCAACCTTAAATTGATCCTTCATATATTTACTCGCTTGCACTGAGGTTGCTCCCCACTTAGCTTGTTATCCTATAAATTCTATTCCTTTGTTAGTATCTCCTTTTTAGCCTTGAAATAATGAGCAAAGAACTTGGTTTAAAATACTTCCTACATTTTTATAACAAGAAAAATCATCTGAAAGATGATTGAGTCCATGTTTAGCCTGAAGAATTTAATTTTGGAACCACTCCATCCCATTTGAGCTTAATAGAAATAGACTTGATAGTACTTTTGATTGAAATTGTTTGATAAAATGGATGCTTCCAAGTAGTAGAAATTATGTCACTACCTTTTCTAATAATTACCGTAAGATATTGCTTTACACGTGTCATTACAACTCTGTCGTGCTCCATGGGGAACTATTAACTCCGCTGGCCAGCGAATGATCTAAATGTGGGAAACCACTTGATTTCGGCTACTGAGTTATGTAAACGTTTGTAGTAGCAATGCTATGACGGGTAAAATTTTTAGTCTCCTCATGGTTTTACGTTTCAAGTGAAGTTGTAGTACTCGTCTGGCCCATTATTGCTTAACAATTATTTATTGGCATGGTCACGAGTGCACAATACAACCCAATTAAACATGATAAAAATAGTGACATGATTTCTCTATGAAAGAGCTAAATTTTTTGAAAGGCAAAATAAAAGAAAGAGGTGCTTTGATAGTCTTGAAATTCTGACATGGATAGATGAGTTATTCTTAAATTACATGCTTCAATGCCAACTTGAGTACTCTTAATTGGTTAAACAAACAAGAACCAAAAGTTTTTATCTCTCGATAAAGAGAGAGACCAAAAGAATTTGTCTCACTTTCCTAGCTAAACTTTTGACACTTGCTTGGGCATATGATTTATTTGCTAGCAAGATATACGTGGTTAGGATGTGGACTCAGTGCAATCTTGTGAATACTTGTATGACCATATTTAAGATTGTAGGGATTATGAAGAAAAGAATTTGACACCAATTCAAACTTGTGAATTCCTTTATTTTTCAGTCTCGAATCTCCGCTATTCTACCTTATTTCCTTGTCACTCGAGGGAAAGCAACATCTAAGCTTGGGGGAGTTGATAGTTGTGGTATTCGACACATTTTTGATGGCTTTTATTGATGGTTTTCTCCCGGATTCGATCATTTTCTGGCTTTACCTAACGCTAATACTTCAGTAGCAAAGAAATCTTCATTTTTAATGTGTGTTTCAGGTTTTCAACATCAACAGAAGGATTTAACTAGAGAAACACAATATTCTGGAAAAAACAAGCGAGTCTCACTTTGGAAGCACGCGAGGGGAGCCCACAGAAGCTTTAACGAGCAACTATACGACGGTAATATTTTTCTAGCCGTATAGTTCCCGCCGTATAGTTACCGTCGCCTCTGTCTTGTCAAAAGGGACAACTTCCGTGAAGGGACCGAGAACGAAAACACAACACAACAGCCGACATACCACCGAGAAGGGAGAAAGAAGATATCTGGAGAAGAAGGAGAAGACGTTCTTCATCTCTCTCCACGATCTTCGACCTCCTAGCCAATACACCTCCATAGCCACTACTTGTACTTGAGAGAGAGAGAGAGGGATCTCCACCTTGCAAGACTAGGGTTTGAAATTGTTTCTTCCCATCTTGAATTGTGTTGGATATTTTTCTATTCCTTATTGTGGATCTCCACAGTAATACAAAGACGAATTCCCTTTATTCAATTATATTGATGATCCGTTCTCCTCTCATGTGTGAGTAATTCCCTTGGGCGTGAGAGATGTAGGGGATTGGTGAGATGTGATGTGCCTTCATATATTTTCTGTTAGTTTGTGATTGATTCTAATTACTATATTATGTGTGCTTGACTATCTGTGGGATGCCTAATGCTTGTTGTCCAATTAAGGGCCTAGACAACATGATACTTTGTTCTACATAGATAAGATCTTGTTCGCTAGTGGACCGGTGACCCTCGGGTGACACGGGGATATCAATGGAAAGCTAGTTGACTTGAGGATAACGAGTAACCACTGTGCTTATTGCATTAGTCCGATCCAAGGAGCTTAATCGCTAAGCAACCTGAAGGGTCTTAATTATCTAGTGTCTGACCATGGTTTTGGTAGCAGGCTAGTAGGATTATTAAAGTTGGGATGAAATCTATCAAGAGGAGTTCCGACTAATTATGGGTTGCTCGCCTACACATATATCTATAAGATTATAATTTTTACATTTACCACTCGTCCACCTGGCACAGTCACTATCACCATGAACTGAATCTCCCCGCGCATTCTTTCGCCATCTATAGGAAACAACAAACAAGCAAAGTCGTTCTCTACTTTTATACTTTATATTTCTAAAGTTTACATTTTAGTTTTATTTAAATCTATCGCACTTAATCAAGACCCCATTATTATTTCAACACTTGTAGTCAATTCAGTCGAAGACCTGTGACAACTTCGCGTGTGACAGAGACTTCATCAATAAACACTTACCTTTAGGGTCCCTGTGGGATTGATATCTTAATTTCGAAACTAGCTACAAATGATCTGTGCTCTTGCAGACATCACATACACACTCTAGATCCTAGCTTTGCATAAAAGGCCATATAGGTGGGTTATAGGGCTTTAGAGAATAGATAGTTTACCTTCAACTCCTTGTGGATTCGACACTCAAATACTTATCGAATTGTACTATAGTGATCCTTGCACTTGGGGGTTATTAATAGGCAATTTCAAAACTATTACGGTCTTGGCTTAATAGAATGCGGAATTAAACTAATGTTTATTTTACAAGCACAAAATCTAAATACACTAGGCTCAACTAAGCGCACCAATAACAAGTTAAGCTAAGCAAGATAACACAAGATAAATAAACCATAAGTGATAAGGAAGATATAAGTACTTCAAGCTCGATGGCTATCACAAGGAAAGTAAGATTGAGTATAGAGATAACCGAGGCACGCGAAGACAAAGATGTATTCTCGTGTTCCCTTATAAGTAAGGTACGTCACATTGGAGAGGTGTGGGATTCCACGAAGGATTTCTCAATGCCACGAAGGCTCACCTTCTTCTCCGAGTCTATCCCACGAAGGAATACTCCCTTTACTTATGGCTAGCTTTTCATCCACTCCGGAGATGGCAAGCTCCACAACAACTTCACAAGCTCCACGAAGGAGAAGCTCGGATCTCTTTACAACCTTCCACGAAGAGGACACGCAACACTTATGCAAGAGTGAAAAGCAAGAACACCAAGGGTGCTTAAATCCTTCACTCTCAAATCCCACCAAAGCAACAAGTGCTAGTGAGTAATTAAAGAGGAAGAACAATGGTGGAAATTAACAAATGACTCCAAGATCTAGATCCAATGGGTTCTTCTCACTTAGAGGAGAAATTGATTGGTGGAGATTGTAGATCTAGATCTCCTCTTCCAAAACCCTCATACAGATGCAAGAATCATAAGAGGTAAGTGGGAGGAAGCAAGATCAAGAGGTTCGACAATGGTGGTCAAATTCGTGATCAAGAACGCCCAAAAATGTTGTGGAAGAACCCCCTTATATAGGGAAAAGCAAATATGACCATTGGGAGGATTCCTGCGAAAATCCGGTCTAAAAGTTGGTCGGACTGGCCCTGGGACCGGGAAACTCGGTCCCCAGGCCGGTGGACCAGCCCATAGACCGGAACGGCTCTATTTACCATCTCAGAATAGACTCAGTCGTGAAAACCTGGAAATCCGGTCTATACCGGTTGTCCGGTGTGGGAATCGGTCGGACCAGATCCATAGCCGGGATGCAATAGACTTCACAAAAACGCAATAACTTTTGCATCCGAACTCCGATTTTGATGATCTTGGGCTTGTTTTGACGAGCACAACAAGATCTACAATATGGTGCAAATAAACATCATTGCCCAACAAAGGAGTATAGAACCAAATGAAGAAAGGTATGAAGCTTCCCTATAAGAAGAGAACCGGTAAAACCTTCAAACTCGAAAACGCCATAGAAGATGTATATGAATTCCGTTTTTGGTGAACTTGGGATTGTTGAAGAGCTAGCAACAAGCTCAAGAAACTCACATGGAGAAACACCAAGAAGCAACAAAATAGGAAGATGAAAAGTATACAAAGAATCGAGCTCCCTAAAACGGTGTTATCAAGTTACCCAACTAAAAGCCCCTCTTGATAGTGCGGCTATCTATCCTATAACCCGGTCTCCTAACAACCACCTTGATACCGGTAAAAGTAAAACCTAGCAAGGCTATACATTGGTTTGCGCATCCCGCTTCATCTTGATGACAACGTATCAAGCTCCATCCAAGACGGAATGCATCACTTGATCATTGTTGCTTGGTGAAGACTCATATTTTGCTCCTCCATACACCACTATGAGATAGTTTCATTAAGACGCGTCTTCACATGTCCATTATCACCAATATGGATGGCAGGCTTCAAGCAAATGATCTTCTCGAGATGCTTATCTTGAATTTGCCCTTCTCAATCTTGATGACGATCACCACTTGATGTCATCCTCCCATGTGCTATATGATATCTTTACTTTCGATGCATGTCCATGAAAAGATACCTAACCAATATAGATAACACAAAGGCACATATATAATGGGTTAGTGAAGCATAATTGTCAAGCTTACCATACCACAAGATCCACATGGTACATTCTTTATGCTTTATGTGTTGACCAACTTAAAATCACTCTTCACTCTTTATATTGGTTAACCATGTATCTTCTCATGCTCCATTTCAATATACTGAGGTATATAAAGAGCTCTTCATTTGATTACATGCTCTAAATCTTAGTCAACCATAGCTCAACTAATAAGGCTATCATGACAATGGCTTAGACCCATATCTTGAATTCTTATATTGAGATCACACTCTCAAGATCTTGATCATATCATATTTTTCTCTTCAACTCGATAATCTTGATACCAATACTCAAAGTATATCTTTATCTTCATGATATCCATACTTAAATCCAACACATAAACTACAGGCATGACCTATGAAATATTCTTTCATATAAAACTCAATAAAAACATTAGTCCATATGGATTGTCATTAATCACCGGGCCTTTTATCGTTCAGAAAAAAGGACAAGCCAATCCGAGGCACAACGCTTGATCGACAAGCGCGAGGATGCTTACATGCCATAATGTGGATTGTGTAGTTAGTTTGGGGCACGGTGCGATCTTAGCTCAGTCTACGATTATGAACTCGCGTGTGGTCTACATAATTATTTTTGTTTGAAAATCATTAATCCATTTATCAAAGAAAAAACCTATATGTTTTTCACTTTGTCTCGTTGCCCCTCTTTTCACTCAACCGTTTTTATTCAGTACATTATAATTTTATGTAGGGAATATGTTTAAGTATGATCCAAATTTATTAAGGAGGCTAACTTCTGATGAGAGGAGAGTCACTTCCAGCGGTACGGATCGTTGAAAACCTATGATGTTTACCATTATATAACTCTTGTAAGGCGTCGGCTGGGACAAGTCGTATTTGAGGTAATCCCGACATTGTGTGAACACTCCTCATATAGTGAAGTTTCGCTGTCTGACATCCATATTTTTTTTTGCTTTTTTTTGTTGGAGATATTGTTTCACGTTAAATCTTGTGTCTGCTTCAGTGATTCCGTTTTCGTTATTTGCTTTTCGAGTTTATAACTGAATATAATATGTCTTCACAACTTTGCATTGAATACTTCACGTCCTCTTAAATTTGACTAGATTTGGTCTCTAGCTTTTGTTTAAAACCACTGTAAGAGACTAAATCATACGTTGTGATACCTGGGCATTAAAATAATTTAGTGATACGGTTGAGTAGACCACTTTAGATTGTTACACGGACCCCCCAAAAAAAGATTGTTACACAGGGTTAAGGAAGCGGTAATGAACGGTTTTAGAACCTTTGTCCCGTAAAATCCTACGAAATAAATAATTTCCAAATACGCTCCAAATTGTTCGAATTCAAAATAATTTGTTTCTCTCACAGTGAACACAGTGTTCCAGCATTTTGTTTCTCTCACCCACGCTCTCGCCGAGGGAGTGACAGGGTCTTCCTCTCCCGTGTCCCGAGCCCCAGACCGGACCGCGTCAGAGTCAGACCACCAACCCGACAACCAGCTACAGTCCCACGCGCGCGCTCCGATCCGCTCCCCGCCCCGACCCTCATGAGCACCGCCTCCGCCGACGGCGGGGACGCCGGGGATGGCGCATCCTCTGCCGGGGCAGCTCCCGCAGGCAGGCGGATCCCGCCGGCCTCCTCCATGCCGTGGGTCCGCAACCTCCGCCGCTTCGTCGGCACGGGCGCCGGCCTCGGATCCGAGGCCCTCATGGGTCAGTTCTCCTTCGCTACAGCTCACTTCCTCTGCTCAGCTAGGCTATTGGCTGGAATTCCGCGTTCGTCTCGGGGAATGGCGGTAGGATTAGGGTTTATTTGTTTCATGTTCAAAATGGCGATAAAATTGGATGAGGTTATATGGTGGCCAGGGTCGCAGGATATCGTTCGCAAGAAGAAGGATGAGATCTGCCTGCTCAGGATGCGAGCCGTCGTAATGCGACCTGTGGAATATGTGAAAATGTTCGCCCAACCATTAAAAAAAAGAAGTTCGCCCATAGTTTAGGAGGGGTGTTTTCCCTTGGCTAACCACGATATCCTCTCGGGGTCCATTTTCCATAGGCCTCTGTTGGCTACTGGCTAGGGAGGTCTATGTTATGATCTAAGAAGGTAGCACCATAAGTGTGTAACATACTTTAGGTGTTTGCTCTTTGAGCTTGCTACTTTACTTGTTAATTGATACGACCGAGCTGATACTGGGCTTCAGGACAGCTCCTGATTAGTGTGGCCGCTTCTGTTGATCAACATTTGCATTTTCCATGTAGCGTTACTATATACTGATCTATCTTAAACCTTCAACTTGTAGAATTGGAAACGAAAAGGATATTGCTTGAGATTTTTAAGGAGCGCCAACGAAAGAGTGCTGAAGCTGGTTCCATCCCAAGTTTCTACAAGAAGGTGATCAACTTGGTTTACTTTCTTGGGTACATCAGTTCTTGTTCTTCTATGCTATTTGCTATGATAAAACTCGCAGCTTATATAAAATATGATTTTCATAGTGCTAGCTGCTTGCATCACAGATAATAAGTTAAGTAGCAATGCCAGCCATTTTGCATCCCACATTGCATACGTGACTAAGCGAGTTGTTAATATGTGATGATACTAATATTTCCTTTTTGTACAGAAACCTGAAGATGGATCTATTAGCAATAGGGTTCAGAGGCTGGCAAAATACAGGTTTCTAAAGGTATTTGAGTTTGGCTGGCTACTTTCGCATTTAACCGCCTTATAATTTAGGCCTTATGAGAGCTATTGGAAACAATTTGCAGAAACAATCAGAGCTTCTACTTAATGCCGATGATCTTGATGCCATGTGGGTTTGTCTCAGGGAAAATTGTGTTATTGACGACGCAACTGGCGCTGAAAAGGTATACTAATAGCTTGGTGCCTGTATTTTTACACCACAGAGATGCTCACAATGAGACTAACAATGGCATGTTGTAATACTATTTGTGTTTATTCTAATTTACATTTGGGGGAGTTCATGTTATTATACTCATTCATGTTTTCCCCTGGAGCACTACAGATGAATTATGAAGATTTCTGCCACATTGCCACAGTGTGCACAGAGCAGATTGGCCAGAAATGCAAACGCTTCTTTAGCCCTTCAAACTTTATGAAGTTCGAGAAGGACGATTCTGGGAGAATTGCAATCTTACCATTCTATCTTTATGTTATGCGAACAGTAAGTTGTTTTCAAACCTAAAGCTGTTAACTCTAGCAGTTGGATTTGTATGAAATAGATAAGGTACCAAAACAAACCACTTGGTACAGCAAAACCCAATACAGCTAAAGGAACTTGCTACATAGTAATATAATATCACATGTCTGGAACACAGTAGCTACTTGTGTTGAAATGTACTGTTTTTATGTATTACTTTCCTAATTGTTACTTCTTTCAGGTTTCTCTTACTCAAGCAAGAATTGATATGAGTGAACTTGATGAGGATTCTGATGGTTTTCTTCAACCTCATGTATGGACATTCCAACACATGTGAAAGAGATTTCATACCTTGCAAGCATTGTCACATTTCTTAATTTTGTTTGCAGGAAATGGAAGCATACATCAGAGGGCTTATTCCGAATTTGGCACAATTGCGCGACATGCCATCAGCGTTTGTTCAAATGTACTGCCGCATAGCTGCACGGAAGTTCTTTTTCTTCTGTGATCCACACAGACGGGGTACAAAACTCGACTTTTAACATGATGGAATTAACATGCAAGGGACTGTCTGTCATGACTTCCTATTCTTGCAGGGAAAGCATGTATAAAGAAAGTATTGCTGAGCAATTGTCTTCAAGAACTAATGGAATTGCATCAGGTAATATAAATATGTATTTTATTTGACAGTGTAATCTTGTACCATATAATGGACGACATATGGTAACCTTTTGATTCTTATCAACTAAATGTTCAGGAGAGTGAGGAAGAGGTAACTGATACCGAGCAGGCTGAAAATTGGTTTTCCTTGACTTCTGCCCAGCGGATATGTGGTATGTCAGCTGCCCTCATTTCCCCCCTTTTCTTTTAGGTCACTGTTTTTGCAAGAAGTTACCTTTTGCCATTCTCATGCGGTATATACTCTTTGATTGTTTTCTTATCCCTCTGCAGATATGTTTCTTGCACTAGATAAAGATACGAATGGCACACTGAGCAAACAAGAGCTTAAGGAATATGCTGATGGTACACTAACAGAGATCTTCATCGAAAGAGGTTAAAAATTGAATTTCTGCTCTTGTGATGCTTTCATTTTATCTTTTAAACCACCTTAACTGAAAAGGGAACATAAAACTTTAGTATGCCACTCCAGATCTCCAATAATTTTATGTTCTTAACACAGAAATTATTGATATCTTCGATGATTCTTCAATCATGAATGCAGAATAATAATCTAGATCTATATTTCAGTTTTTGACTTAACATGTACGCCGGAGCAAAGTTGGAGGTGGCAACAGTCGTGAGATGGATTTTGAAAGCTTTCTCGACTTTGTTTTGGCTCTAGAAAACAAAGATACCCCTGAAGGATTGACATACTTATTTAGATGCCTTGATCTTAACGGAAGGGGATTCCTGACGACTGCTGATATCCATACTCTGTTTAGGTATGTATGGAAATTCTTAATTGGAACTGTGTATTTATTTGCTGGTTGCGGTTCTTCTGGTGTTAACCTACCTATATTTGTTCATGGATGTGCAGACTCAACCCCCCTTCACCTTCAACTTTACTGTCATTGTATTCGTGTCTGGT
The DNA here is from genome assembly GCA_023614405.1 of Avena insularis. Classification (NCBI taxonomy): domain Eukaryota; kingdom Viridiplantae; phylum Streptophyta; class Magnoliopsida; order Poales; family Poaceae; genus Avena; species Avena insularis. Next base: position 393,573,254 of record CM042689.1, on the reverse strand, counting down.
TCATAATCATTATAAGAACTCGTTTACATAAAATTTAAACCTATAGCTGTTTTCATCAAAGTTGAGAAAAGCCTCAATAACATTTTGACCATTAGGTTATTGATTGTCTTGGAAAAACAATTATGCTGGTAATCTCCTTCACAACTTTATTTTGTAGTGGGTGCAGAATGATTGGTGATGGTAATTTGTTCAAAAGAATACTGTGTTCAATGGCGCTCTCTTGTAAAAAGCTTGGCCATGTTTTGAATGCAGGGGACTTCCATGATTCCTGTGGGGAGCTGAATACCATGAAATCCTGCATTGTAAACAAGGCCTTAAGGAGTTGTGTTTTTTTATGTATTTCACCAAATAGGGCCTTAAACCATAAATAGTTTCATAAAAAAAATGAGTTTGTTTCGGGGAGCAATTGTGTTCTGGAAGAAAAGAAAGGAGGATGTGAGAGTTAGCATTCCTGCCTGATACCATCTTCCTAGATTTAATCTGCCAATGTTGTGTGTTTGCTGAACTGCTGGACTGTTCAGCTGACCTCAAGAGCAGGACATCATTGCTTTACTACCTTTTTATATTCACGAGAATATCTAGTTTTTATACTAACCAGTTACACCAACGTTGGATATGGAACCGGCAATGACTTGTGATAGTATCCATGAACACTAAAGTCAAGTTGGTCCCCTATTCTGAAGTTATGAGACGTGACCTACAGGAAAACAATTTAAGATCAGAATGTATTGATAAACACCTTAAATTTGATGTCATAGTTTTATTGTTTCTTGTTAATCTTTGACAGTGTCTTTCTAATACAAAAATCACATCAGAGAATTCCTTTTTTATTGAACTCGTGACAGTTTATATTTCATTTATCTCATGCAACGGTGTCATTGTTTACAGAGATGTACACCAGAAATGGATCGAGGGTGGGAACTACGAGCTTTGCATCGAAGACGTAAGGGATGAAATCTGGGACATGGTGAAACCAGCTGATCCTCTGAGGATCGCGCTCACAGATCTCCTTTCATGCAAGCAAGGTGGGACTATCGCCAGCATGCTTATAGACGTCCGCGGCTTCTGGGCCCATGACAACAGAGAGAACCTCCTCCAGGAAGAGGAAGAGCAAGTGGAAGAGGCTTGAGTTTCCCAGCTGCATAGGCGCGGTCGCGTGTGCCTGTTGTCTGTGTTATTGTAGCTTACGTAGTTGTATTAGACCTGTTGTAACTTGTAAGTTTGCCATTTATGTAAGCGGTTTAAATCCGAGGATTACAAGTTTCTCCTGATGGTGTTGGCTAACTGTGTACCTGAGTGATTATTAGCCTGTGAAGTATTTACTTAATCTGTGGCAGAAACTATAAGATGCACGTATTTCTTATTCCGGTAAGTGAACAAAAAGGTGGTGTCCTGTTGTTGGTGTGGTTTATTTGTACCTGAATGATTGGTGGATGTCATTTCTGAACCATGAGCGTGTGACAAGAATATTGTTTTGCCTTGAATCTGAACTTGCTGTTATGACTCTACAAGAAGCACCTGTATTTTTAGGTTTTTGAATTTTGACAGGGTCTTCTCTTTGGAAATTTTGCTGATTCAGCTGGTATCGATCCTATTTGTAGCAAGCTAACACATGGCTTCACATAACTGGTGATCATCGAAGAGCTTTAACGTTTTGTCAGAGAAAATCCCGTGATTGCCACAGGAGGTGGCATGTCAGCTTAAACGATGGCATATAGATGTTCAGCGACCTAACAACACAAAATTAAAAAGTTCCCTAAAAAACACAAAATTAAAAAGAGCCCGTTGTATTCAGGCTCGCTTTAGATGGAATGGAACAAAAAAAAAAGAGTTGGTACAGGGGTTTAAGGAGGCGAGCCCATGCTCCACGGAGTAGGCCCTAACGGGTCAAGGGGGGCGAATCGGCGTGGAAGCCCAAGAGTCAGTGCTGGCAACGGCTGGGGAGACGCTTCCCCCACAACCTAACGCCCAAGCAGGCCATACGGCCGAGTTCTCGGGCCAAAATGGACGGTCGACTCCTGTTCCCATCCCCTAGCAAGCTTACAGGGGGGGTATGGATGAGTGCTACTGACCGACCCCCAAGGCGCCCATAGATTTCGGGCCCTAGTCCCCACCAGGCCAAACATGTGCCTGTCCATCCAGTTAATTAGTGCAACGGTAATCTACCGTGCACGTTTGACACGGGCTGCGAGCCAACTTATCCCCGAAAACCAACTCTTTAGCCCTCCTGAGCTGGAGTGACAAGCGCGTGCCACCACGCTCGGCTGCGGGACGCTAGCGAAGGCTCGTATTTAAGCTGGTGTCTGCACTCCTCTGCTAGCGAGGTGGGACTATTATTTGCGAATGGTCTCCGTTCTGCATCGCAAGCGCTTGACTGGATTGCACCGTGAAGCTAGCCGGACTTATTTCCATGGACCTGATTAACCATGATGTCGTTGCTTGGCCACAGGAATCAGTGACGAGCTGTTCTATAAGAGCAGCCACAATGCGGTGCTTATATGCCGACGACAGGAAAAAAAAATCCCGTCCGATCAGTAGTTTAGGGATGGCCGGATGGATTCCCGAGCGCAACTTTTATCTCGCATGACGCTTCGTGATTTTTTTACATGCAAAGCTGTCTTTTTTCCTTCCATCGATTAAATTTTATTATTTAAACGTCCAACTAAGCATCTACCACTGTGTCTGCTCTAAATTTCATAATAGGAAAAAGCGTACCATAATGCGGTGACGTTAGCCTTTCATTACAGTTGCCATGTCAGATTTTTGCTTAGTTGAAAGAGAGTAAATTAAAAAAGAGAAGATTGCTTTTACTTAGCTAAGAGATGATGATTCCTTAAAAATAAGAGAGGACTATTTTCTCCATTGTATCTTGTGCCTTCTTTTATCAATACAATTTTTTTCTATAATTAACCAATTCACACTAATTCTTATAGATAACAATAAGAGATAATCCATTATATAACTTATTTTTATTATCTTCTCTAAATTACAATTACGTGGAAGATTATCCGCCTTCTCTACTTACATGCCCTTATTTTTCTAAGGCAAAGCTAGCACATGAATTAAGTGAGCTCCCGCCAAAGAAAAAATTGGAGCTAACACAGTACACGTGTGCACAATGGAGTAGATTCTGGATACAAGATTCTTCAGATCGGTCATACATACGAACCCTTTTGTTCACCTACGCCTTGTCCTGTACTGGCGTATTTGTGGGGATTAGAGGAGATAATCTTCATCAAACTCCAAATCCTCATATATATAGCTAAAAACATGTTTGTTTCTAAAATATTGGACTAGTTTAATTCCCTCTTATCCCTACTTTTTTCTAAGTTTTAGTGTATTTTTTACAATATCCAATACACTACCCATACCTAGTGTATTGGTGAGGATTGGGGTTTTATGGGGAATAGAGGGGTTTGGATAGGTAGGGGTTCCACCCAATCCCCTTAGGGATTATCTCCACTAATCCCTACAAAAAACACTAGTACCAAACAAAGCTAACCGAAGAATCACGTCAATAACATTGAAATATTTTTGGGAACAATTATGCTTACAGAAGATAGGTAGATGTACACACATTTGAATTCAAAACATATATGGTCGTTTGCAAGTCGGGAAAAGTTACACGTTCTTACGTACAAACTTAGCAATACAATCTAAGTTAGATACTAGCTTTTTTGGGGATAAGTTATATAGCTTTTTTTGCGGGGATAAGTTACATAAATTGTGGTAATACACAGAGAAAATTGTTTATGTGATAACATAATTTTTTTGTATGTGGTATTTTGTTAACAGAGATGTTTATGCATCCTCGAATCAGACTTTCGTCCCGCTTTATAAATAAAGCACATATGTGAGACCGCTGCTGGGACAGACATCACAACGCCCAAGGGACAAACCGAAACAGTCACGAGACCACTGCTGTGGCAGGCTACACAGCAAGATCCCAAAAGGAAAAACAAAAGAAAGAAAAGAGAAAGAAATGCCAACAGCGCCGGATCGACATAAGCGCTGGTGCCTCGCAACCGCTGTGCCCTCCGGAGAATTCCACCACACACCTATGCCTTCGAGCCGCCGTGTACCAAGCAACACCTTCAAGAAGGGGTGCAACAACAACGCTGCTGCTCGGAATGGTCCTAGGATTTCTCCCGGTACATGGTGCGGGGATGGAAGGGAGTACACCCGACACCCTGCACTAGGAAGGTGGCATCCGCAGGCATCACCATGAAGGTGCCGACAATGCCGACATGGATTTCTCCTGACCCCCAGACCCCATGACCCCGACAGACAGAAGCGCTCCACCAAGCTTTGTCGTCCACCAGCATGCACCACCACGGTCTTGCGGACACCAACGCCGTCTCTCCATGGCAAACTGAGCGAGGACGATTGAATCGACAACAAACAACCGTAGGCGAGGGGAAACAGGGCCGCAACCCCGTGGGAGGGAACAACCTCCACCGCCATAGGCGGTAGCTAGCCGGACGCAGCGGCGAGAACCGACCAGGCCCCTGGGAACCGGAGGGCGGCAACGGCAAAGCCATCTGGAGGGCATCCTCCACACTGAAAGCGGCTACCGACCGGACGCGACAACAAGAACACACCAGGCCGGACCCAAGAAGGATCTGTGAAGTTCTCGCCGCCACGCTGCAGCACGAAGACCTACAGCCGCTGCCCATCAGCGCTCTAGGCCCGGTCAAGCGGGCCCGTAAGCTCTCGTCGCCTTGTTGCAGCAGACGTGGCACCAACGCCGCCCCGCTCGCCACGATTCCTACCCCGGTCCAACCAGAGCCGGCGCAGCCAGGCCCGACCCGGCCTGCCTGGCCCAGATCGGGTCCAGAGGACCCAGATCTGGGGGAGTAGTGCCAGCCTCAGGCCCCCACCGCAACCACCTACACCACCAAGGGAAGTGCCCGTCACCTCGCCGCCACCCCGCAGCGCCGCCTGCCTAGGCCTGCCGGAGCGTCGGGGCTCTCCCCTGCCGCGAGGGCCAGGATCAGAACCACGCGTGCCCGACCCCGCGGGGGTCTCCGCGCCACGGAGCCACGCCTCCGCCGCACCCGCCTGGGCGCCGCTGATTCGCCGCACCGCATGCCACCGCGCTCCGCAAAGAGACGCCACCGCTCGCCTCGCAGGCCCGCGCCAGAGACAGAGAGCGGGGGGAGAAGAAGCCCCGCCGCCACCAACGCCGAGCGGCTTTGCCGCCGGCGCTTCTTGGTGGCGGTGAGGGAGGAGGGGTGAGGAAGAGGGAGGAAGGGGCGGTGGCACGGAGGAGCCCCCGGTCGCTCACGGGAGCGACGCGGGGGGCTAGGGTTCAGTGAGTCGTATGACTGTTGTTAGTACCATTGATGTGGAAGTGTCATGTTTATGGATCCTATAAGGAAAATTAACAATATTTGTCAAATTTAACAACGGATGTCGTACATACGCTCTAACAAGTTCAGTCGTCCTTGTAAATATAATTGATTCATGTCTATTTGCCTTTCTATAAACACATTTGTGTTTGTTACATTTTTCCTACACCTCTACAATATTAGATAAGGCGAGAAGCACATAAAAGAGCAATAATGCATACCAATAATTTGCAAGCAAACATGCGTTAATTATTTAATTATATTTGTTGGATGTGCCTTGTGCATACATGTTTACTAGTAACAGTACAAAAGTTACGGTAAGAAGATACTGAGGTGATAATGTATTTTTTACAAAACATTGATGTGTTTTCAGAATTATGCACCAGTTTATGTTGGTCCTATATATGCACCAGTGTTTTCAGAATCCTGAGATTCTGTCTGTTTTCGTGTTCGTCAATTTATTTTTAGGTTAGTCTCTTCCGTTCTACGAATGTCATCATTGGCGATGCTGCTCTAGTGCGCTGGTCTATTGTGGTCTTAGCATAACGACTTTCCGTCTGTCTACTATAATAAGCTCTACTACGACAAGCTTTGCCCGACTCCGGTAATGAAGGGGTGAGGATGACGGCGCGCCTTCAGCTCGTGCTAGTGTTTGTAGTCGTCGTAGGTGGTCTAATGACCTATTTGTAATTTTTATTATTTTTGAGTCTCTTTGTACTGCTGTTGATGATTATTAATAGATCGGTGAAATTTAAAAAAAAAAGTTATTGTAGAAATTCGTAGACAAAATCCCCACAAAGCTGGTTAATAGGAAACCGGGAAAAATATCAGACGCAATCACACTACTTAGCTAAACTACATCTAGAGCAATACCAAATATTCTAAGACCTAGAGAGAGTAGAATAACCGTTGACTACTCACCATATAGGAGAAACAAACTAAAATCAAAGTGGAAACAGTTCTGAGCCTCTCCAACCATGATATTTCAAGCCACTACACGTCTAGCCAACAAGACCCACATGTAGTCCGCACATAAGGCTGTTTGGATCGTATCGATAACACCGATGTAATTACAAAAAAAGAAAAAACTTCTTTTGCTTAGGGCAACTCCAACAGTGTGGCCTGTGGACAGGCCGGAGGCCCATATCAACTGTCGGTCCATTTGCGGTGGGTAGTGCACCCAACAACGCCCCCCGTTTGGTCCTTGTTAGCAAGTGGGGTATGCACCTCTAAGTGCTTGAACTGTTCATGACAATGTGAGTTAATTGTCTATGTCAATTTTTCTAAAATATTTGTAATGTTGTTTACTATGAATATTCTCACACTTGACTTCTTGCAATTTTTTAAATGTAAGACCACTTTACACATGAAAGGTACAAGCAAATACCGGCATACAAAGGCAAAGTATTTGTGCTCCAACATCGTTGAAATTGCTTGGACATAGTGAGAAGTGTAGGTTGAGGGATCAAGGAGCTCCACCGAAGAAAGGAGCATTAGTTACATTGGATGACCCAAAAGATAGTGATGAACCGAACGGAAGAAACAAGAGGAAGTCCAATTAAGAAACGGTTATTCTAATAACGATCGTGATATCTAGGGCATGTCTCCCAGTTTATCTTTCCGTGGGCACGGATTAAATCTGGCAACTCAGCCATTCATGCATGCATGTTGTCCACTCGCCATGTGGGATTCTTTTTGAGTTTCCAACTTCAAAATGTTTTATCTCTTGAACCGTAATTTGAAATTCAGATCTGTTTTCATGATTAGCTTTTTTGCATCGAGATCTTCGAACTAGATCCCATGTTAATATATTTTGATAACTTTTTTTTCGAACCCTAGTTACCAGATTACTGACATTTGGTTACCAGTTAAAGTCAAGTTGGTTACCAATTTAAAATTAAATGGTTACCAGAGATTTCTGAACTTTGTTTCTCAACAATATAAGCCTTATATGATGGTAATACCGTATTTTACATGTTTAGAGTGGTTCAAGTACCTACTTTCTGTACATATAAATCATTGTATCATTAGAAACATGTAAAATTTATCTGGTGACTGTGTATTATTTGGCTGATAACTGTTAACTATCAACCTGTTAGCTATAGTATAGTAATCTGGCAACTAGTGGCGGGAAAAAATATCGTCAAAACATATCAAGATGGGACCTTGTTTTGAAATATCGTCGAGATGAACCCAATAGTAAAGACGAATCATCAATCGGATTAACGGTTTAGAAGATAAATCATTTTAAATTTTCGGATTTGGAAAAGATTTCCTGCATGCATAATATCGTCACCTCCTCCTCCCTTATAGGCTGAGACATTAGTGATATGACGCCGGATCGGATATATTACTGGGGCACGTCCCTTTATTAGAACGGTTAATCTAATAAGCATATGTTCCCACGAGAAATTTACCGTACGGCGTGTGGCGTGAGCTCTCGCGCCTATAAGGGCCAAGGACCCAACGAGCATGCATGCAGAGAATCTTTTCCAAATTCGAAAATTTAAAATGATTTATCTTCTAAACTGTTAATCCGATTGATGATCCATCTTTACCGTTGTATTCGTCTCGACGAGTACTTCAAAACAAGATCCATCTTGATATGTTTTGATAGTATTTTTTTTCCGTCATCAGTTGTCAGATTACTGTACTATAGCTACCAGAATGATAGTTAATAGTTACCAGCTAAATAATACACAGTCACCAGATAATTTTTATATATTTCTAATGATAACAATGATTTGTATGTAAAGAAAGTAGACACTTGATCCATTCTAAACACGTAAAATATTATATTACCATCATATAAGTATTATATTGTTTAGAAAGAAAGTTCAGAAACCTCTGGTAACCAATTAAATTTAACCTGGTGACTGATACGTTGTATATGTATCTGTAATTTTTGATGTTTCATGCTTGTTTTATATCAACTTTCTTATATTTTTTTCATACTTTGAAGTATTTTTACACATTTTTTGGAACTAACCTATTAGCAAGATGCCACAGTGCCAGTTGCCTGTTTTCTGCTATTTTTGGTTTCAGAAAAGCTAGTAAGAAAATATTCTCGGAATTGAACCGGACAAAAACCCAAGTCAATATTTCACCAGGAGAAACACGAAGTCCGGAGGGGAAATAAAGAGGGGAACCAGGGCGGCCACACCTAGTGGTGGCGCGGACAGCCCTAGCCGCGCCACCAGGGGTGTGGGCCCCCTGGCGCTCTACCGACCTTGCCCCTTCGCCTATAAAGACCCCTCGGGACAAAAAAACCTAAGTATCCAATCAAAATTCCATGAAAGAGTTTGTAGCTACCGCCATCTCCATCCCTAGATCGGGAGGGATCTGAAGCTCTTCCCGGCACCCTGCCGGAGGGAAGAGATCACATGGAGGCCTTCTTCATCACCATGCTTGCCTTCGGTGTGATGCGTGAGTAGTTCATCCCTGGACTACGGGTCCATGTAGTAACTAGATGGTTGGTTTTCCTCCTTTGTGCTACCATGTTTAGATCTTGTGAGCTCCGTTCATGATCAAGATCATTCGTTTGTAATCTTACATGTTGTATTTGCGAAGATCCGATGGATATTGAGATGCTATTTCAGATTGATTATTGATTCTATCATGTCTATGTTATTTATGATCTTGCATGCTTTCTATTGTTAGTAGCTATCTTGGCCGAGTAGATGCTAACAACTTTAAGAGGAAGTATTTATGGTCGATAGTGGGTTCATGCCTCTAGTAATCTGGGAAAGTAACAGAAATCTCTAAGGTACTAGATGTGCTGTTGCTACTAGGGAGAAAACAACAATCCTTTGTTCGTAAAACAATCATATTATTTACTTTACACACTTTGCTTAATGCAATTATCTGTTTCTTGCAACTTAATACTGGAGGGAGTTCGAATGATAATCTAAAGGTGGATTATTAGTCATAGATGCAGTTGGATTACGGTCTATGTATAATGTTGTAATGCCCAATCAAATCTCATAGGAGTCAAGATGATTAGTATATGCATATATGCTTTCTCCGTGTCTGTCAATTGCCCCGTTGTAATTTGTTCACCCAACATGTCAACTATCTTAAGGAGAATCACCTCTAGTGAACTATGGACCCCGGTCCATTCTTTTACCATCAATCTACCATCTATTTACTGTTTACTATTTACTTTCTGCAAGCAATTACTATCTTCCACACAATACGTTTAATCCTTTGTTTTCAGCAAAACCGGTGAGATTGACAACCTCACTGTAAGTTGGGGGCAAAGTTCTGTGGTTGTGTTGTGCAGGATTCCAAGTTGGAAACAACACCTTGGAGGTATTTCCTTGCTCCTACTGGTTCGATAACCTTGGTTTCATAACTGAGGAAAAACTTGCTGTTGTGCTCATCATACCTTCGTCTTGGAGTTCCCCAACGAGCTCGATACATTTTGAGCCATCAGTGACCAGGTGACCATAATCTGGCAACTAGGAGTCGAAAAAATATTGTCAAAACCTATCAACATAGGATCTACTTTCAAAGATCTCATCGTAATAAAGTTAACCGCGAAAATATATCTAAATTTTGAATTACGGTTCAAAAGATAAAACATTTTGAAGTTTAGAAAGGAAAAGAAATCTAGCGTGGCAGGTGGAGCGAAGCACATGCATGCACGCCCGAGTTACCATATTAAATCCGTGCCCACGGAATATTAATCTAGGACACGTGCCCTAGATAGCACAATCCTTTATTATTTTATTGATCGCTGTTAGGAGTCCAGTCTTCGTGTGCTAGGCTGCTACTCTACGAAACGACTCGGCCCACACCTGGTTTGTCAGGCCGTAAACCTATCATATGGGCCTACTGATGTGACCTTTAGACAATTTGCTTCCTCGCATGTGCTACTGGTACGAGTGGCGCAAACGTGAACAACCCCTCTTCCGTTCCTCTCTCTCATCGTTGCGCCGATGTTTCTATTATGCCGGCGCCGCCCAACGGAATAGAGGCAAGGATAAAGACCTCTACGGGTATCGATCTCCCTTTTTTCGCCTATTTTTAGACCAAAACCTCTAATCTCGTTCGTTTCTTCTCCGGCGACGACGCCAGCGATATTCGTATGGTGGCCACTCAGCGAACTCGACTCCCTAGATTCGTCGATCCAACAATTATTCGATCCACCGATGGTCCCAGCTCATCTTCTGTTCGTGTGGGTGGCGTCGTAGTGATGGTGACTAAACAGAAATTGTTGGCGCCCAAACTGAAACCGCCGGCGTCCTAATGATGGTGGTAAATTTCGACCCACTCCTTCCTCTAATTATGGAGTTTAATATCAAGATGGTATTGCTAGTTCTCTTCTGTCCTTGATATAAATATGTGCAACAACCAATCATATTCCATTACCCGTTCTATCTCGCCTTCGACCTCCGATTGTCCATCATAGAATGCTTTTGTTTAGGGTTGGTTATCTGTGTTCCTTCCATCCTCGTTCTTTCAATGACTTAATTTGTTTTAGGGATGGTCCTCCTTGTTTTGTCCGGAATTTTTACTCACTGATTATACTCGTACCAGCTGCGGAACAATCATTTTCCACCATGTCTGCTGGACAAGTGCGCTTCCCTATACATGCTTCCTTTGATATTTCTTACATATATAGTCTTCATTAAATTCTTCCTATGGTATCTCAAATTTTTTTATTTTAAATCCCAGCAAATACATGCATTTGGCAGCTGCCTTTTTGTTTACTGTCGTATACATTTGCGACCTACATGTCCTTGTCTATATTTCGTAACCCTCTATATCACAGGATATAACTTAATAGGAAAAATGACAGAGCGTTCATGAGCCCAGGGTACCGATGCCCACCAAACACGTTCTATCCGTGGCTCAATTAGTGTTCTACCCTAGAGTAAAAGGGCAAGGATGAATGAACCGATTGCTATGCCTAATCCCATTTTGCAACAAAAAAGAAGTACATTCGTTCAACTGTTCATAAACTGCTTTAGAACCTTGTGTGATTGTTATCTTACAATTGAGTATCCCACTTTACTCATCTCGGCTTACTTCCTACCTAGACAGAGGTAGAATGATCCAAAGAGAAGCTCCACTGAACCAATGGATTGCTAATATGTACTATGAGTATTCCGCTTTACCTTCCGTTCCAGTCCATACTCCATATACTATTGTTTGTACTTTTTCTTGTTGACATGGTTCCCTTATGATTTAGCACTGGCAGGTGAGTGGAAATTGCATGAAACACTGATCAAATGGAGTTGTCATATGATTTTTACAGGCTTAGTGACATGTACAAGAGAAATTGATATTTTTTTGCTTCCCTGCAGTTCGACAGTAATCTACCTTCAAAAGGGTCACGGTTGTGTTAAAGAACCATGTTATATTAGCTCAGATCCCTAAATGCCAAAGCATGTAACCAAATGAATGTCTTGTTTTAGATCAGAAAAATCAAGGTCCATACAAAAGAGTTAATGGCATAGCCTGTGGGAAGTAACATCTCTTTATTCTTTCTGCAGCATGCACAGTTTAATTTTATCAAGTTCCCTTTTATAGTATTCTCTCCTTCCTTGAATATGAATGACAAACAAGTAGTTTGTGAAGAATTCCTGATGTGGCTTGAGGGATGCCACTTTTCTCATCAAACTTGCATATTTTACCTACATTTTGACCCCTGGAGTACTATAGGTGAAAAGGAGAACAAATTGTACTTCTTCCCTTTTACCGCTTTTCATGATGTTCATTTATTCCTTACAGGTAATAGAATATTTGCATGCCTATCAAATAGTAGTCGGTGTACGTTTACTCCATTGCATCATCTGTATTGTACCTTGTTGGTGTATGCTGCACATGTTTTTGGATGTTAAGGTTCAGTGTTCTTTGTAGGACATGGTATGTACTATTGGGTTGTTTATAACGGTGCTGAAGTTCATGCTGTCCTTGTTACTCTTACCACTAGAAACCTACATACTTTCTTCAGCCCGCAGCTTCCTATCATATTGCAAGGTTTTATGTGATCTCGAGCTATACGTATTGATCAGCATGTTGCATGCTCCATCACAGGTCAATAAGAGACAACAGACCACACATATGCAAGTTGTGAAGATATCACCATATTAAGGGGAACTGAAAGTAATGCTGGTTAGCTACAAGTACAACAATGGAAGCTGATGTCTCTCTCTCCCTCCCTCCCCGGTAATCGCACTCCCCTGATGGTCTTTGCCTTGAAGTAAAGAAGCCATAAATGTGGTGATTATAGAGAATATTTAGACATCCATAGTTACAACCTTTGCGATTACAATACACAAAAAGAGAGTATCATGAATCATTGTTAATGATGTCTTACAACTGTTTACTCAGATATTTTTGTGCTACCCTAAATCACGGTATTAAAAAATTCAGTTATTCTGTGAACATGGGTGTGCTGATTTACATAGCACTAAATTATAACTTTGACGGAACCTAAAATTTTGTTCAAGTATGTTCATATCTCTACTGTTCGATTATGTGAGCCGATATATGTGACCCTATGCATAAAAATTTAACCTACAATTTTGATCAAATTTTCATATATGTTTGTTCTTCTCCAAACATGTGCGCCAGTTTATGTAGGTGACCCGATATGTACACTTTGAATGGATCAACAATTTTGATAAATTATGCTCCAAGCATACTAAGGCATGTTAATTTGTTCACATGTATTAGTTGAATCCATATTTTCTCAGATATTTCTATCGTTCTTTCGTTAAGATAGACGGGTGCAACAACGCATGTTTTTATGGTCTATTAGAAGGAAAAAGGACAAGGACAAGGCACAGAAGAAAGGCGATGCCGCAAGCTTGAGCGAGAAATGAGATTATTTGATGGAGTCAAAAAACATTGGTGGCTCAAGAATTAAAAGCAAAAATGGAGATGACCATGAAGAAACAACAAGACAAGGTGGCAATGTGGTTTGCAAATCCGGGAAGATGAGTGATGACCCACAAGTATAGATGGTGTATCGCAGTATTTTCGAGGGAAGTGAAACCCAATTTATTGATTCGACATAATGGGAGCCAAAGAATATTTATAAGCCTTAACAACTGAGTTGTCAATTCAGCTGCACGTGGAAACAATCTTGCTCACAACAGTTTATCAGTAGCAACAGTTTGGTAGTAGGAATAGCAAAGTAACAGCAGTAGGAATAGCAAAGTAACAACAGTAGTAAAGCAAAGACAGTAGTAACAAAAGCAGTAACAGTGGGATTCGAGTGCGGTAGGCATAGGGATGGATGGACGGGCGTTGCATGGACAAGACAATCCACATAGCAATCAGAACATAGGGTAATTGCAGATAAATAAGATAAAGCATCCAAGTACTAGACGATCCTAGGCATGTGTTCCATATATAGTCATACGTGCTTGTAATGAGAACTTGCACAACATCTTTTGTCCTGCCAGCCCGTTTGCAGCGGGGCCTCTAGGGAACTACTGGCAATTAAGGTGCTCCTTTTAATAGAGCACCAGAGCAAAGCATTAACATTCCGTGAACACATGTGATCCTCACATCAAAGCCATTCCCTTCCGGTTATCCCGATTTTTTTCACTTCGGGGCCATAGGTTCCGGACAACAACGTGTGTATACAACTTGCAGATAAGACCAAGAACAATACTATCATAATGAATTAATAATAAGTTCAGATCTGAAATCATGGCACTCGGGCCCTAGTGACAAGCATTAAGCACAATAAGTCGCAACAAAGTCATAAAGCACTAATAAAAGATACTAGGCACCATGCCCTAACAATCTGATGCTATTACATGAACGATCTCATCCAATCCCTACCATCCCCATAGCCTACAGCGGGGGATTACTCACTCATAGATGGGGGAAACATGGATGGTCGATGGAGAAGCGATGGTGATGATGATGGCGATGATCTCCTCTAATTCCCCATCCCGGCAGGGTGCCAGAACGGAGTTTCTGGTGCTGTTTCGTGGAATCTGGTGGTGGCGGTGGAGCGGAACTCCTTCTGGAAAAACGTCGACCCTTCCAAAGTTTTTAGGTCAGAAGGCTCCTTATAGGCGAAGAGAGAGACCGAGGGGGTGCCTGGGGGGCCCACACCACCCCCTGGCGCGGCCTGGCCTGGCCCGCGCCACCAGGTGGTGTGGCCACCCCTGGCTCTTCTCCGTCTCGTATTCGCCCCTGAGTCTTCGGTGAAATAGGATTTTGGAATATTTTCCAGATTTTTCCGATAGTTGATTTTCTGCACAAAAGTAGACACCAAGGCAATTCTGAAAAATAGCCTACGCATTAGTTGCATCCAAATCACACAAGTATAGAGGAGAAACAATAGCAAAAGTGTTGGGAAAGTAGATACGTTTTGGACGATCAACTTCCCCAAGCTTAGCTTATTGCTTGTCCTCAAGCAATTCGCTTGAAAACTGAAAAGATAAAAGAACTTTCACGAACACATTTGCTTCATATGATATAAATATTCTTAGCAGTGTGATCAACTACTTAGACAATTCATAATAAAGAGTATGCAACTGAGTCTACTTAATGGTCATTGCAAGTTATGAAGAGATTCCAACTCAAGGATAATAAGTAGCATGAAGCACGAACATAAGCAACATTACAATACTCATAAAAAGGTATGATAGAGCGGTATCTCGCTTGCCTTTGATTATGAATGCCAAGGCACCTCCGAAGTTCAAGTGGTGACTAGAAGTAAAGATATCAAGGATACAAGCATCAAAGTCATAACACAAATAATCAAGTAATGAGACAAGCACAAAGAATGACAACTATGCTCTCAAGAAGGTGCTCAAAGAATATGTGGAGACTCAACAAGTAGAAGAAGAAGGTTTTGAATAATTTGAAAGGCTTCCAAATGCTGAAAGTATGGTAATCATTAGCTTTGAGATCTTATTGCCCCTATCATAAGCATCTTTAAAGTGGTTAAGGTGAAAGTGACACAACTAAGAGGATATTCTTGACAAGTTATAAATTGAAGTCTCATGCCCCTTACTTATGAAGACCGATCCTCATACTACTCAACTTCAGTCACAAGTAAGCTCTTGTCATTGTAAGTATATACGTATCATAGAGAACCGCCAACGGGGTACCCCTTGCACAGGACACGGGAGCTATCCCATAATCAAAATACAAGGCAAGAAGACAATGAGCATCTCGGCGATCTTTTTATTTACTATGTGCATAGATTTTTATTGAGGATGCTTCATAGAATGTGCATTATGGTTATGCTGCAAGTTTCCACCATGATTAGGCATGGCTTAGGCTAGTGGCCCAGACGTTTCTCTAACATACATACAAACTCCATGATCTTACAAGTTCCACTTTTATTTCACACCACCGGGATCCATAAGTAAAAGAACATGATATCAACTAGGTACAAAGTACCTATGAAGCGTTGAAAGCGGTCTCCATGATACATGGTTCTGCTAACTTCAACTCATAAAGCGCAAGCATATGCACAACAAAGAAGGACGCAACGGTTCAGGTTTATTAAGTGCAAGAAAATAAAGTGTGCCATCAAGTTCGTGAGAGCTTTACTAACTAACTTTCTCATAACAAGCAAACATTTTATTCGGAAGAAAACAAGGCATATTGAATATGCACGGAAATAGCAAATGATGCAAATGGGTAGGTATGGTGGACACTTTGGAAATATTTGGTTTAGGGAGTTGGAAACTTGAGTAAAACATACTCAGAAAAAGTGAAGGCTAGCAATAGTAAGGGAGCGACAAACGAGAGAGCAATAGCTGTCATTATCATGCTTGCAACAAAACATGACTACTCATGGCATGAAAGTGATTCAAGATCCTCAAGGCAAAATAATTCATCGAGGCTTAACTGATTATTACGGTCATGTGCATGCGTGAGCATGTGCCAAGTCATTCAAATGAAACAATCAGAGGAGGATACCACGGTGTCATACCAATTTATGAATATAGCAATGCAAGCAAACATTCATAAGACATGCTACAAACTATTAGCGAGCTGGAGCTAATCATAAGAAAGCAAGAACTACTAAGCATCCAAAGAAAACATACACTCTACATGAACGGACTAAGCATGCCCACAGTGATGAGTACATGTACAAAAATGAAAACAAATAGAGTTTCTTACCAGCCTCTTACCACGCCTCAAGTTGTCATTGATCCTCATTATTGCTCTTCACTTATGTGGCTTGAATAATAATATGAAACCAATATCCTCTGAGGACTGCCGAACCCTGTAGAAAACTCGCAAAAACCAAAGAAGAACGACAAATATTTTGGTGTTTTCAAAAATAAGAACCAAAAGAGAAAAACAAGCAAAGCAAAATCTTTTTGGGTTTTTTGAATAGTTCAAACAAAGCAAAAAAGGGAAAAGCAAACCAAGGCAAGAAGAAGAAGCAAACCAAAGAGAAACAACAAAAATATTTTTGGTCTTTTTGTGTTTTTAGAAAGCAAAAGCAAAGAAGAACGAAAACTAAAAAGAGAACAAAAACATGAATATACAAAGTACCGACGCACATGATATGGAGATGAGTGCGGTGTCGGCGTACCTCCCCCCAAGCTTAAGCTTTTGGCCTAAGTGGGTATCAATCCCAAGCTGGCCAGGATGAAGTGTCACCAGGGTACGACGAGGAGGTACCCTCGTCTTGGTGCGAGCTCGAGTACGCCCCTCTGTAATGTGCGGAGTAACCATAGGAGGGCGCATCCTCCTGGTGCTGCTCGTGGAAACCCAACAAGCGAAGCTGCTCGTCCACCTCCTCCTTGGAGCGCGACCATGGTCTCCTGTCAACACTGAACAAAGCAGGCTGTGGCAGAAGGATCTCCCTTTCATCCCCGTCAGTGAAAAGCATCCTATATACTAGATTTTTCAAATCAGAGGTAGCAGTGACAAAGTGATGAGTTTTCATGGCAACAAGGTTGAGCCTCTGTGGTGCTAGCATAGCATCATCGGGATCCACTGAAAGACCTAATGCATTAACTACACGCGAGGCAATGATGCCCCCATAGATAGCCCCCCTAGAAGCTAGGCGGCGAGCAATAAGCGAACCAAGATTGTACCGAGTATCATTGTTGAGCGCAGCAGCAAGGAAAGCTAAGTGATAGTTAGAGATATTACTAGTGTTCTCCCTACCCAATACACTAGTAGCAAGATAGTATGCAAAGTATCTAAGAGCAGGGAGTTGGATATTTCTTATCTTTCCGCGCTACGCCACGCGGTCATCATCATTGGTCACCCCTCGGTAAAGCTCCAACAAATCAGCGGGTCGCCCTTGAATTTTCTTCACGGTCCCCGCCATACGCACACCTACAATACTGCAAAATCTCTCCAAAGGCATGGTGAAGGGCATATCATAGATTTTAAAAGAGACAGTGGATTGATAGGATGTGTTAGTAAATGAGAAGCTCTCAACAAAAGTTTTGGTGAGCATAGCGTATTGTGCACTCTCATCTTGCATATAAGAGGTCAAGCCAACCCTCTCAATCAGTAGCAAGAAATCATCAAGAATACCTGTAGCTTGCAAGAAAGTAAAACAAGGAAAAGAGGATGGGTGAGCGTCTCCATCATCCCTTTCACTACCAATGCGTGTTGCAATGAGGTCTTCATTGTATGATGACCTAGCTTGAGAGGCTGTTCTTGAGGGCCTCGACCTCCTAGGTGCATCACTCTCAAATATCTCTCCAAAAGTATGATTATTCATGCTTGGTATTCTGAAATTTAAACGCCTATTAAACAAGTGATTGCAAAGTAAATATAATGAAGGATTCTACTCATAGGGACTTGCAAGAGGCCTAAACATGCATCAAAACTATATCTCTAAGCATCAAACAAGCTTACAAGCTCTCATAACCAGTCACCTATAGCAGCAAAATACTCAACATATAATCCACTAAACACAAATCTACTTGGACAAGGGGAGGAGTCACATACCAAGGAACAATTGCTCCAAATTTCAGCAAGAAAGATGGGCTGAGCAAGGAGATCGAAGAAATCGAGAGCAAGCACAGAAAGAACACGATTTTGAGCTATAAACTAGAGCTTACTCGGGAGAGAGAAGAAAGTGGCAGGTGAGAGAAGTAGTGGGGGGCCAGGGGTGGCCCACACCAGGGCATGGCGCCACCCAGGGCTGGCCACGCCACCACATGGTGTGCCTTCCTGGTGGCCCCCCTGGTACCTACCAGGTACTCCTCTGCCCCTTTTTTCATGTAAAAATTTAATATGAATTTTCTGGAATTTTCCAAGACACTTTATTTTTGGGCTTTTTTTCAGAAATAGAAGAATGATTTTTCTGATAGACAGATTTTTTTTCTTTTGGAAACATGATGCAAGGACAAAACAAGGCTAGAACTACAGAAGTTCTAGCATGCAAGCAAAATAACAACACAAAGAAAACTAAACGAGAGCAAAAACTAAAAAGCAAAAGATAGAAATAAATGGAAATAATCATAATGAAAACATTGTTTTGTTCAATGGAATCCTTTTGTTAGAAAGGTTGATCAAGTCTTGCTACCAAAACAATTGCATATGAGACAAAACTTTGTACTCCACTAATGATTATGTTACCTTAACCTTGATAGCAACAGTCCCAATCATAATAGTTTCAAATTTTTCTCTTGGTATGGGACAATATATTTCTCCAACTTGAATGCCTTCAACATGTTCAATTGAATCCAAACCATAAGTCCTTTCAATCTTCTTGGGGAAATAGATAGTATGTTCCTTGTCATTAACATTGAAGGTCACCTTTCCTTGATTACAATTAGTAACAGCTCCTGTAGTATTAAGAAAAGGTCTCCCAAGAATAATAGACATATTATCATCTTCAGGCATTTCAAGCACAAAAAAATCAGTTAATATCAAGCAATTGTGAGCCACCTGAACAGGTACATCCTCACATATACCCACAGGAATGGTGGTAGATTTATCAGCCATTTGCAAAGATATATCAGTTGGTATCAATTTTTCAAGCTGAAGCCTTTTATAGAGAGAGATAGGCATAACACTAACTCCAGCTCCCAAATCACACAAAGCAGTTCTAACATAAATGTTCTTAATAGAGCAAGGGATAGTTGGAATCCCTGGGTCTCCAAGTTTCTTAGGAACCTTACCATTGAAGGAATAATTAGCAAGCAAAGTAGAAATTTCTTCATTAGGGATCTTCCTTTTATTCGAGACAATGTACTTCATATACTTTGAGTAAGGAGGCAATTTAATAGCATCAGTCAAAGGAATTTGCAAGAATAAAGGCTTCATCCACTCACAAAACTTATTATAGTGTTCATCTTCCTTTGACTTGTGTTTCTTATCAGGGAAAGGCATAGGTTTTTGGACCCAAGGTTCTCTTTCACTACTATGTTTCTTAGCAACAAAATCTTCTTTGGTGTATTTAGTATTCTTAGTGTGGTTTTTAGGTTCTTCTTCAACTTTTTCTTCATTAGGAACTTCATTTTCTTCATTACCACTTTCAGTTTCAGCATCAGAGATAGATATACTATTAGGATCTATAGCAGGTTCAGAGGGTTCTATAACAGTTTTATGTTTCTTTTTCCATTTCTTACGAGTAGAACCACTATTTTCAGCTTGTTGAGAATCTTGCTCAATTCTTTTGGGATGCCCCTCAGGATATAGAGGATCCTGGGTAGCAGCACAACTTCTAGTTCTAATTTCATAAGCATGTTTTTCTTTAGCAGCATTAACTAGCAAGTCATTTTGCACTTTAACAAGTTGATCTATTTGAGTTTGAACCATTTAAAAGTGTTTAACAATCATTTTAACATCATTAGAGGTTCTTTTCACAATATCTTTCAACTCAAAAATAGCTCTAGTGTTTTTCATTAGATGATTTTGCACCCTCTTATTAAAGTTATCTTGCTTAACAATAAAGATATCAAATTCTTCTAAGCATTGATCAGGAGGTTTCAAGTAAGGGATATCACCTTCATCAAAGTGTTGGAGGGAGTGTACCTCAATAGTGGATGAGTAGGGAATAGGCTTACATAATTCTTCTATAGGAGGTAAATTCTTGACATCTGCAGCTTTAATTCCCTTCTCCTTAAGACATTTCTTAGCTTCCTTCATCACTTTATCATTTAATTCAATAACTCCCCTCTTCTTTGATGTTGGAATAGGCACAAGAATAGATGGTTCAGGTACAATTACTTCAGGTATAGCTTGTTTAGGAGGAGTCCAATCTTCATAATTCTTGCTTATTTTAGCCATTAATTCATCAACTTCCTTTGGAGTCCTATTCCTGAAAACACAATCAGCACAACTATCTAGGTATGTCCTAGATTCCTCGGTTAGTCCATTATAAAATATATCAAGAAGCTCATTCTTAGGTAAAGGACTTCCAGCCTGTGCATGAATCAGAGCACAAAACTCGCCCAAGATTCGGGCAATACCTCTTTTTCTCCCTGTTTGAAATCAAAAAGTTCCTGCAAAATAGCATGTTTAGCACTGGGAGGAAAATATTTCTGTAGGAAAGTACTAATCAAGCACTCAGGGCTATCAATAGATCCAGGAGGTAAATTACTAAACCAAGTTTTAGCTTCTCCTTGCAGTGAAAAAGGAAAAATCTTAACAACAAAGTAAGTACGCATCTTAATATCATCAGAAAACAAGCCACTCATGGTAGAAAGTTCATTCATATGTGCTACCGCACTTTCATTCTTAGTCCCACAAAAAGGTTCTTTCTCGACAATAGCTATGTAAGATAGATCGAGAGATAAATCATAATCTTCATCTATAATGTTTATGGGAGAAGCATCAAACTTATCAGCAGGAGATCATTTGGGTCTAATAGTACGCCTCTCAAGGAGACTCTTAGCAGTGCTCCTATCATGGGTGTTCTTACATTCTTTAATAAACTCATCGGTCATCTCAACATAATCTTCTTCAATATCATAACTCTCACTAGACTCAGGTGAGCTAACAGGTGTGGTAGTGTCTTCATTAGGAGTTTCGGTATTTCCAGCTATAGTTCTAGCAATCATAGCATCTAGGAAAGGACCTAATGAACCACTCTTATCAAGCACAGTAGAAGCAACATCATAAGCATCAGAAGTTTCAGATTCAGCAGTAGTAGCAGTGTGTGTAGCATGTGTATGTAGCATGTGTATGTGACGGTGTAACGAGCTTACTTATAACAGATGGTGAATCAAGAGCAACAGAGGTGTTCAGAACCGTACCTCTTCTTGTAGTGGATGGTAAAATAGGAACCTCACCATCACGAGACTTACCCATGATGGATGAATATCAGCGAACAATAGAGAATCGAAGTAAACTTGATAAATAAAGCTATGGTCCCCGGCAACGGCACCAGAAAATAGTCTTGATGACCCACAAGTATAGGGGAAGTATCGCAGTATTTTCGAGGGAAGTGAAACCCAATTTATTGATTCGACACAAGGGGAGCCAAAGAATATTTATAAGCCTTAACAACTAAGTTGTCAATTCAGCTGCACCTGGAAACAATCTTGCTCACAATAGTTTATCAGTTGCAACAGTTTGGTAGTAGGAATAGAAAAGTAACAGCAGTACTAAAGCAAAGACAGTAGTAACAAAAGCAGTAATAGTGGGATTCGAGTGCGGTAGGCATAGGGATGGATGGACGGGCGTTGCATGGACAAGACAATCCACATAGCAATCAGAACATAGGGCAATTGCAGATAAATAAGATAAAGCATCCAAGTACTAGACAATCCTAGGCACGTGTTCCATATATAGTCATACATGCTCGCAATGAGAACTTGCACAATATCTTTTGTCCTGCCAAATTGCTTGCAGCGGGCCTCTAGGGAACTACTGGCAATTAAGGTGCTCCTTTTAATAGAGCACCGGAGCAAAGCATTAACACTCCGTGAACACATGTGATCCTCACATCAAAGCTATTCCCTTCCGGTTATTCCGATTTCTGTCACTTCGGGGCCATAGGTTCCGGACAACAACGTGTGTATACAACTTGCGGATAAGACCAAGAACAATACTATCATAATGAATTAATAATAAGTTCAGATCTGAAATCATGGCACTCGGGCCCTAGTGACAAGCATTAAGCACAACAAGTCGCAACAAAGTCATAAAGCACTAATAAAAGATACTAGGCACCATGCCCTAACAATCCGATGCCATTACATGAACGATCTCATCCAATCCCTACCATCCCCATAGCCTACAGCGGGGGATTACTCACTCATAGATGGGGAAACATGGATGGTCGATGGAGAAGCGATGGTGATGATCTCGTCCAATTCCCCGTCCCGGCAGGGTGCCAGAACAGAGTTTCTGGTGCTGTTTCGTGGAATCTGGTGGTGGCGGCGGAGCGGAACTCCTTCTAAAAAACGTCGAACCCCCCGGAGTTTTTAGGTCAGAAGGCTCCTTATAGGCGAAGAGAGAGACCGAGGGGGTGCCTGGGGGGCCCACACCACCCCCTGGCGCGGCCTGGCCTGGCCCGCACCACCAGGTGGTGTGGCCACCCCAGGGCTCTTATCCGTCTCGTATTCTGGCTCCTGGAGTCTTCGGGTGAAATATGATTTTTGGCATATTTTCCGGGATTTTTCCTGATAGTTGATTTTCTGCACAAAAAGTAGACACCAAGGCAATTCTGATAAAAACAGTGTCAGTTCGCATTAGTTGCATCCAAATCACACAAGTATAGAGGAGAAACAATAGCAAAAGTGTTCGGGAAAGTAGATACGTTTTGGACGTATCAATGAGTACTACAAGGTCACCTTCGAGGAGCAAACAATCCTTCTCAAAGATAACAATATGATGGAGGACACAATTGCTGAGGAGAACCGGGTGATGATGATGGATCCAAGAGGCATGTACACAATGGCAAGGGAGTGGTACGTGATAAGAAGCAAGGTCTTGCAACATAGAAGATACGCGAGTGGTTGTGGTATGTTGGCATGTGATGTCCGTGGTTCTTCGGCTAGCGGTGGAGATGGTGCTGACAGTCTTAGAAACAATGTTGTTGCTTGATTTTGCGTCTGTGGTGTTTGACTACGCATCCTTATGGTCATGCTAGATTACTACTTGTTCTACTACGAATATTAAAAACTATTATAAAGTTCAAGTGTTATCAAGTTATTTGCAAACTTATTGTATTAATTAGACACTCTTGTTGTTCAAACATACATTACAAATGCATAAATTTTATGGTATCATACCTTAATTTTTTAGGTACAACTTTAGAGAGTCTATTCGAGCCAAACCATAATGTAAAAATGATCTGAGAGGCACCCCAAATAGCTTATACGATACCGTGATATAAGGTACATGCTAGAGATGTTCTTAGTTGAATAAGCCAATAGGAAATAGCGTCAACTCCATGTTGCGTCCGCTCCAAAAGTCTATTGGTGGGTTCTGCTCTATCTCTACACCGGACAACGCTTTCATTTCAATAGAAAAACACCTTACGTTGATACTGTGAACATAAATCTGAGAAATTGTAGGACTTAAAGATTATTTGGGGAAGCCTCTCACATGTAATACGTGGAGGTTCCGTTGTTTGTATATACGCCAAAAGCTAAGTGTCAGAGTACAATACATGAGGGAATCTACCTAGTACTAGTAAGTTGTATGTGCGTTGCACATGTGTTGAGAATCAGATAATAGAAGTATGACATATCATTTTTTATATAAAATCATAATTAAATTTTAAAAGATAATTATAATTTTGAGCCATTTCCATAAACTATCGGGTGTATATTTGGTTCTTATACTTTGTATCATGTACTCCCTCCGTTTTAAAATATAAGATGTTTCAGCTTTGTGAAAGAAGTGTATCTAGATCCATTTTAGTATATAAGTTGACTCCAAACATAGATGAACCTACGTACTAAAAGGGGTCTAGATACACTCCTTTCACAAACCTAAAACATCTTATATTTTGAAACAGAAGGAGTAGAAATTAACCTATTAGTACCTAATACTCAACATGCTCTAGAGAAATGACGGAGAAAATTCTAGAATTAGTGAGAAGTATGTTTTGAGATTTGTGTATAGCGTTTATTGTGATAAAGACTGTCACTAGAATCTTCTAGATGCTAGAATGGATATAGAAGATCCAATAGTTTGTAATGTTAGGATTTGTCAGTCTTAATCCAACTGTCAAGGTTTAAAGTTATTTGTACACTATATAGTGGTAAGATTATTATATAATAGGTAAAACTAAAAAAATTATAAATTTGATCGATATCTATAAAGTATGGGTGTATATTTGGTTCTTGTAATTTGTATCATGTAGAAGTCAATATTTATTAGCTATTACTAATACTTAAAACTTTTGGTAACATAGTCTAGAGAAATGATGGAGAAGATTCTAAAATGATGGAGAAGTGTGTTTTGACGTTTGTGCATAGTGTTCACTATGCTAAAGACTATCATTAGTATCTTCTAGATGCTAGAATGGAAAATAACATCCAACGGCTGCTAATGTTGTGATTTGTGAGTCTCGATACAATGGTCAATATTTAAAGTTACTCATACACTATATAGTGTTAAGACAAGAAAAGAAAGACTATCAATAGTATATCATATAGATGCTAAAATGGAAAAGAAGATCCAACGACTGACAATATTAGGATTCATGAGTCTTAATCCAACAGTCAATATTTAAAGTTATTCGTACACTATATAGTGGTAAGATATACACTAATACATACGCTAACACCCCCCGTAATCATAGCATTAGGTTCTCGGACACAGAGACTGGTCTGAAAATCAAGAAATAGCTGGCTCGGCAATCCCTTCGTCATAACATCAGCAAATTGAAGTGTAGAGGGAACATGCAGAACTCGAACTTTGCCCATAGAAACCTTCTCGCGTACGAAGTGTATGTCAATCTCAATATGCTTCATGCGTTTGTGTTGCACTGGATTGGATGACATGTAGATTGCAGATATGTTGTCACAAAAGACAACCGTGGTAGAACTGAGAGGTCGATGAAGCTCCTAGAGGAGCTGACAAAGCAAATAGCACTCAACAACCACATGCGCCACAACACGGTACTCAACTTCCACACTGGAGCGATAGATGGTGGTTTGTCTCTTGGAGGACCAATATATCAAACTATCACCGTAGTAGACACATTACCCTGATGTAGAGCGATGAGTGTTAGGGAAACCAGCCCAGTCAACATCAGAATAGGCTATGAGAGTAGTAGATGATGAAGCACGTAGATGGAGACCAAAATCCAAAGTACCATGGACATACTGAAGAACACGCTTCACAAGAGCAAGGTAAGGCTGGCGTGGAGCATTGATACATTGCAAATGTATCTATAATTTTTGATGTTCCATGCTTGGTTTTATCCACTTTATTGTGTTTTGTTCCAACTTTGGAGTACTTTTATTATGATTTCTTGACTAACCTATTAACAAGAGCCACAGTGCCAGCTGCCTGTTTTCTGTTGTTTTTGGTTCCAGAAAAGTCAGAAAATGAATATTCTCGGAATTGGACGGGACAAAAGCCAAAGTGCCTATTTTTCCGGAAGGGATCAAGTGCCAGAATACGAGACGGAGAAGGGCTGGGGGGCGGCCACACCACCTGGCCGCATGGCCAGGCCTAGCCCGCGCTAGGGGGTGGTCTGGCCGACCCCAGCACCCCCTCAACCTCTCCTTCCGCCTATAAGTTGCCCTCGGGACGAAAACCCTAGGGACCCGATCAAAAATCCACGAAAGAGTCTCAGAGTCCGCCATCTCCATCCCTAGATCAGAGGGATCAAGCTCTTCTCGGCACTCTACCGGAGAGGGGAATTCACCATGGAGGCCTTCTTCATCACCATGCAAGCCTCCGGTGTGATGCGTGAGTAGTTTATCCTTGGACTACGGATCCATGTAGTAGCTAGATGGCTGGTTCTCCTCCTTTGTGCTTTCATGTCTAGATCTTGTGATCTCCGTTCATGATCAAGATCATCTATTTGTAGTTCATACATGTTGTGTTTGCGGGGATCCGATGGATATTGAGATGCTATTTCAGATTGATTATTGATTCTATCATGTCTTTGTTATTTGAGATCTTGCATGCTTTCTGTTGTTAGTAGCTATCTTGGCCAAGTAGATGCTAGCAACTCCAAGAGTTAGTATTTATGCTCGATAGTGGGTTCATGCCTTTGGTAACTGGGAAGTGATGTAAATCTCTAAGGTACTAGATGTGCTGTTGCTACTAGGGAAAAACAACAATCCTTTGTTCATAGAGCAATCGTATTGTTTACCTTACACGCAGTTCAGAAGCAATAATCTGCTTGCAACTTAATACCGAGGGGTTCGATGATAACCTGAAGGTGGATTATTAGTCATAGATGTAGTTGGATGGCGGTCTATGTATTATGTTGTATTGCCCAATCAAGTCTCAAAGGAGTCAAGATGATTAGTATATGCATGTATTGCTTTCTCGGTGTTTGTCAATTGCCCCGCTGTAATTTGTTCACCCAGCATGTTATCTATCTAAGGAGAGCCACCTCTAGTGAACTATGGATCCCGGTCCTTGTCTTTTACATACAATCTACAATCTTTTACTGCTTTGTGTTTACTTTCTGCAAACTTTTACTTCTTTCCATTCGATACGTTTAATCCTTTGTTTTCCGCAAAACAGGGTGAGATTGACAACCTCATCGCAAGTTGGGGACAAAGTTCTGTGGTTGTGTTGTGCAGGTCTCCACATTGATACTAGCACCGGTAGTGCGCCCTGCCAAAGCTCAGCTAGTAACACCTTTGGGGTGTTTCCTTGCTCCTACTGGTTCGATTAAACCTTGGTTTCATAACCGAGGGAAACTTGCTGCTGTGCTCATCATACCTTCCTCTTGGGGTTCCCAACAAGATCTACATCAACACCACGCACCAAGCACTTTTCTGGGCGCCGTGTATTAAGCCATCAAGCGATTTTCTGGCGCCGTTGCCGGGGAGTCAAGGACATCTTCACAAGGGGAGTCCTTCATAACCAATCTCTTTACTTTGTTGTTTTTGTTTTGCTTAGTTTTCTTTTTGCTTTGTTTGCTTGTTTTGTTCTTCAAAAAACACACAAAAAAATTAGTTTTACTTGTTTGCTTTCTTATTTGAAAACCCAAAAAATGACTACTCTTGAAAACACTAAGTTGTGTGACTTCACTAGCACCAACAACAATGATTTTATGAGCACTCCTATTGCTCCACCTGTGGCTGAAAATACTTTCTTTGAGATAAAACCTGCTTTGCTCAATCTTGTTATGAGAGAACAATTTTCTGGTATTGGTAATGAAGATGCTGCTTTCCATCTAAATAACTTTGTTGAACTTTGTGAGATGCAAAAGCATAGGGATATAGATGGTGATATTATTAAGCTGAAATTGTTTCCTTTCTCTTTGAGAGGAAAATCTAAAGAGTGGTTGAATTTCTTAACTAGGAATAGTATTAATTCTTGGACTAAGTGCAAAGATGCTTTTATTGGAAAATACTATCCTCCTGCTAAGATTATATCCATGAGAAGTGAAATAATGAAGTTTAAACAACCTGATAATGAGCATGTTGCTCAAGCTTGGGAAAGAATGAAATCTTTGGTAAAGAATTGTCCCACTCATGGACTGACTGCTTGGATGATCATCCAAACTTTTTATGCAGGATTGAACTATTCTTCAAGGAACCTATTGGATTCAGCTGCTGGAGGTACCTTTATGACCATCACTTTGGGTGCTGCAACAAAACTATTGGATAATATGATGGTTAATTATTCTGAATGGCATACTGAGAGAGCTCCATAAGGTAAGAAGGTAAATTATGTTGAGGAAACCTCTTCCTTGAGTGATAAGATTGATATTATTATGTCTATGCTTGTTAATGGGAAAGCCCATATTGATCCAAATAATGTTCCTTTAGCCTCTTTGGTTGCTCAAGAAGAGCAAGTTGATGTGAACTTCATAAGAAATAACAACTTTAGCAACAATGCTTATGGTAATAATGCTTATAAGAACAATTTTGGTAACAACAATTATAAACCTTATCCTCCCAACAATGGTAATGGTTATGGAAATTCTTACAACAATAATAAGAGTGCTCCCTCTGAACTTGAAGTTATGCTTAAAGAGTTTATTAGTAAACAAACTGCTTTCAATAAAACTATTGAGGAAAAACTCTCTAATGCTGAAAGAAATATAGCATCTTTGGCTGAAGCTCAATCTTCTTTGAATAAAATGGATGCTAAACCTAAAACTAATGAGAATACCTTTGCAGCTACTAATGCCATACAAGTAAGAATTGATGAAAATGTTAGACTATTAGCTGAATTACATGCTAAGTGGGAAAGAGAAGATGAAATTGCTAGAAACATTAGTGTTTGTACTATTACCACCACTAGTGTTGAGGCTAACAATAGTTCTACTACTTTAGATGATAAAGTTGATTTTGATCTTGATGGTTGCAACATCTCTGAAGTTATTAAGTTCCTACAAAAGCTTGCTAAAAGTCCTAATGCTAGTGCTATGAACATGGCTTTTACAAAACACATTACTGATGCTCTCATAAATATTAAGGAAGAAAAGATGAAACACAAAGCTTCTATTCCTAATAAAACAAGAGGATGGTTGGGAACCCATCATTAATATGAAATTGAATGAATTTGATTTTAAAGCTTTGTGTGATCATGATAGTAGTGTTTCTATTATGCCTAGAAGGATTTATGATATGCTTGATTTGCCTCCTCTTGAAGATTGTTATTTGAATGTCCCACTTGATGCTAACGCTAAAAAGAAACTCATGGGGAGTCTTAATGATGTTCTTATTATGGTTAATGAATCCTATGTCCCTGTTGATTTCTATGTTTTGTATGTTGAATACAATGCTTCTTGTCCTATTACTTTGGAAAGACCTTTTCTGAGAATTGTTGGCGCCATCATTGATATGAAAGAAGGCACCATTAAATATCAACTCCCACTCAAGAAAGGTATAGAACACTTCCCTAAAAATATATAAAAGATTTCTTTTGCTTCTCCTATGAAAACAAAATTTGGTCTTAATGCTTCTTCATTTGAGAACACTTGATTCTTTCTTTGGTTCTTATGCCTAACTTAAAGGCGTTAAAGAAAAGTACTTGTTGCGAGATAACCCAAGAGTTTTAGTTGAGCCTTGAAAGTTATTACCTCTGTAATAACCTCTACTTATCCTTTTTATTTGCTTTTTGTGCCAAGAGTAACCTCTAATGAGAGTGAAGTAATGATTGGCAAAGTTGCTGTCCCGAAACAGATTTCTGTGCTTCACCGTAAAAATTCCTGAGAGAGTTCTGTATGTCGGATTGAGCTGTAATTTTTTGTGCTTCTGACCTAGGTTGTTATCTAACTTTCGTTAGTTCAACACTTTTTGACTTGAGCAACACAAGGTCTTCGGAAAAAATTCGTCTTTACCTGCTGGTCTGTTTTGATAGATTTCTGCCATTTTCTGCATTTGCTTCTTGTTAGTTCCTTCTTGAGTTCCTTTGGGGAATTGAGCTTTTTGAGGGAAGTGCTACAGTAGATAGTGTTCTAATGGAAGTTTATTTGGTGTTAGAACTGAACCTTGAGACTTATTTATCTTAAGTGCACTAATGTTGCTAATGAGATTGTGCGAAGTTTTGTATGAAGGAAAATTTTCAGGTGTATGGAAGGAATGAGTAATGAGATGAAGGATGGACTAAAGCTCAAGCTTGGGGATGCCACGCGTGTCACCCCAAGAAATATCGAAGAAGTACAAGCGTCAAAGCTTGGGGATGCCCAAGGCATCCCCTTCTTCATCAATAAAAATCCTAGGTTTCTTCCAAACACTTCATTTTTATTGTTTCATGCACTATTGTGTTGTTCTTGGAGCGTCTTCTTTTTGTTTTCGTTTTGGTTTTTCATTTGCTTTTATTTTCTTAGTTTGCTGAATAAATTGGTTGGACCCCCTCTTTCATACATTGGTTTGCAAATAGTTTGGTTTGGTTTGGAAAAGAGTAGGAAAGTTCATGCTTATGTGGTAAAAAGAGCTCGTTTTTGACGGTGGCTATGCTTTGTCATGCCATGCTTGATATTGTTTTGGATTTATGCTTAGTATTCTTTGCTGTAGCATGACTTGTTATAAACAATTGAGATTGCTTAATGCGCCTTGGATGAATCATGCGTTGTTTTAGCATATTAAAGCATAGTATAGTGGTATTCTCCTTTGATGCTTTATTTGGGTTGACTTGGCACATGCTCACACCATGTTATGACTATCACAAGTCACCATAGCCTTTATGATCCTTTAGTTTTCAACTTGTAGTATCACTTTATGCTTTGATCAATGATGTTTTGTCGCTCTGCATGATTATGGCCATTATTGCTCTCTTAGTTTGTCGCTCCCAGTCTTTTGCTAGCCTCCACCACAAAGTATGAGTTCCACTCATGCATCCAACTCCCCAAACCAAGTTTTTCCAGAGAGTCCACCATACCTACCTACTAGCTTATGCTATTCCAAGTATATTCATGCTTTTGTTTACCTTCCACTTGTTATGAGAAAACTAGTGATTAAAGCTCTCACGAACTTGATGGCACACTTTACTTTATTGCCTCTAATAAACTTGAACCATTGGGTCCTTCTTTGTTGCGTATATGCTTGCACTTTATAAGTTTAAATTAGCAGAACCATGTTCCATGGGGAATGCTTTCAACATTGCACTTGTACTTTGTACCCCGTTGATATTATGTTCTTTTGCTTACGGATCCCGGCGGTGTGAAATAAATGTGGAACTTGTAAGATCATGGAGTTTGTATGTGTATTAGATAAACGCCTGTGCCGCTGGACTAAGCCATGCCTAATCATGGTGGAAACTTGCAGCATCACCATAGTGAGCACTCTATGAAGCATCCTCAATAAAAACCTATGCAAATAGCAAATAAAAAGATCGCTGAGATGCTCATTGTCTGCTTGCCTTGTCATTTTGATTATGGGAAAGCTCCGTATCATGTGCAAGGGTACCTCACATGTGTTCTTAATGATACACATATACTTACAATGACAAGAGCTTACTCATGACTGAAGTTTAGTAGCATGAGGATCGGTCTTCGTAAGTAAGGGGCATGAGATTTCGGTTTATAACTTGTCAAGCATATCCTCTTAGTTGTGTCACTTTAACCTTAATCACCTTCAAGATGCTTATGATAGGGGCAATGAGAGCTGAAAGCTATAAGTACCATAATTTTTGGAAGCTCTTTATGAGACTTGAATCCCTACTTCCTTTTACAAAAGGCCTTTCTTCTACCATTATATTGAGTCTCCACCTTCTATCTTTATGCACTACTTTGAGAGCATAGTGACCATTCTTAGTTCTATGTGCATTGTCTCAAGACTAGTTGATTGATGCATAACTTGTTATTGCTTGTTTGAAACTATTGTATCTAGTCACTCTTATGAACTTTGAAGGTGTCCCATGCATTTATACTTGCTACTCTATTGAGGGACAAGCTGAATACATTTATGCTATGTTTTCTTTATGTGAAACAAACAAACGTCTTGCAAAGCATGTTATTCATGATTCTTTTGTTTGTGCCTTTTCATGTTGTATCATAGTTTCTTTGCTTATTGCTAGAACTTTGTCTTTCATGCTATGATTGAAGTACTATGATCTCAGCCTTGAATGTTTTGCAAATACTTTAATCAAGTCTTTGATGGTGCATGTCAGCTCAAAAAATATTTCTTTTTATCACTTACCTACTCGAGGACGAGCAGGAGTTAAGCTTGGGGATGTTGATACATTGCAAATGTATCTATAATTTTTGATGTTTCATGCTTGGTTTTATCCACTTTCTTGTGTTTTGTTCCAACTTTGGAGTACTTTTATTATGATTTCTTGGACTAACCTATTAACAAGAGCCACAGTGCCAGCTGCCTGTTTTCTGTTGTTCAAATCAAAAAGTGTTGAACTAACGAAAGTTAGATAACAACCTGGGGAAGAAGCACAAAAAATTACAGCTCAATCCGACATACAGAGCTCTCTCAGGAATGTTTACGGTGAAGCACAGAAATCTATTTCGGGACAACAACTTTCCCAATCATTACTTCACTCTCATTAGAGGTTACTCTTGGCACAAAAATCAAATAAAAAGGATAAGGAGCGGTTACTACTGAGGTAATAACTTCCAAGACTCATCTAAAACTCTTGGGTTATCTCCCAACAAGTACTTTTCTTTAACGCCTTTAAGTTAGGCATGAAAATTTGAAAAGATGCTCTCATAGGAAATATGAATTGAAGTAAAAGAGAGCATCAAGAAGCAAATTCAAAACCCATTTAAGTCTAACCCACTTCCTATGCATAGGAATCTTGTATGCAAATAAATGCACAAAGAGCAAAGTGACATGCATAGGAAGATAAAACAAAAGTAACTTCAAAACTTTCAGCACATAGAGAGGTGTTTCATTACCATAAAAACTTCTACAACCATATTTTCCTCTCTCATAATAATTTTCAGTAGCCTCATGAATAAACTCAACAATATAACTATCACATAAGGCATGCTTTTCATGATCTACAAGCACTAGAGCTTTATTATAAACATTTTCAAAAGAATCCTTGGGAACATAACATTCACCCTCCTTTGATAAGCATGGGGGACAATCAAATAATGTAAGGGATAAAGAGTTACTCTCATTAGAAGGTAGGCATGGGTAGATCCATTCTTCCTACTTTTGTCCATCACTCTCCTCCTCATTTTCATCTAATGAGCTTTCAGGTTCAGCAATTTCTTCTTCCATGGAGGTTCTAGCAGGCGGTGGTTCACCTATTACCTTAGCAGTCATAATACTGTTCCCAAATAGGAAACTGAGTGAGCTATCCATAATGAAATAGTGATTGGAGCAGAGCTAGTCATAAAGGCAACTTGCAACTTAAGAAAGGAACTAATTTTTTGTGTTTTTGAAATAAGAAAGCAAACTAGTAAAACTATTTTTTTGTGTTTTTGAAGAACAAAAACAAGCAAACTAAGCAAAAAGAAACTAAGCAAAACAAAAATAACAAAGTAAATAGATTGGTTATGAGGGACTCCCCTTGTGAAGATGTCCTTGACTCCCCGGCAACGACGCCAGAAAATGTCTTGATGCACTCGACGATCGACGTAGAGCTCATTGGGAACCCCAAGAGGAAGGTATGATGAGCACAACAGAAAGTTTTCCCTCAGTTATGGAACCAAGGTTTAATCGAACCAGTAGGAGCAAGGAAACACCCCAAAGGTGTTACTAGCTGAGCTTTGGCAGGGCGCACTACCGGTGCTAGTAGCAACGTGGATACCTGCATAACACAACCACAAAACTTTGTCCCCAACTTGCGATGAGGTTGTCAATATCACCGTGTTTTGCGGAAAACAAAGGATTAAACGTATCGAATGGAAAGAAGTAAAAGTCTGTAGAAAGTAAACACAAAGAAGAAACAGTTTATAGATTGTATGTAAAGACAAAGGACCGGGATCCATAGTTCACTAGAGGTGGTTCTCCTTAGATAGATAACATGTTGTGTGAACAAATTACAGCGGGGCAATTGACAAACACCTAGAAAGCAATACATGCATATACTAATCATCTTGACTCCTTTGAGACTTGATTAGGCATTACAACATAATACATAGACCGCCATCCAACTGCATCTATGACTAATAATCCACCTTCAGGTTATCATCCGAACCCCCTCCAGTATTAAGTTGCAAGCAACAAATAATTGCTTTACGAACTGCGTGTAAAGTAAACAATACGATTGTTCTATGAACAAAGGATTGTTGTTTTCTCCCTAGTAGCAACAACACATCTAGTACCTTAGAGATATCTCGCCACTTCCCTGCATTACACAGAGGCATGAACCCACTATCGAGCATAACATTATCTCTTGAGTTGCTAGCATCTACTTGGCCAAGATAGCTACTAACAACGGAAAGCATGCAAGATTACAAATAACAAGAACATGATAGAATCAATAATCAATCTAAAATAGCATCTCAATATCCATCGGGTCCCCGCAAACACAACATGTATGAATTACAAATAGATGATCTTGATCATGAACGGCGCTCACAAGATCTAAACATGAAAGCACAAAGGAGGAGAAACCAGCCATCTAGCTACTACATGGATCCGTAGTCCAATGATGAACTACTCACGCATCACACCGGAGGCTTGCATGGTGATGAAGAAGGCCTCTGTGGTGAATTCTCTCCGCAGGTGCCGGAAGAGCTTCAGATCCCTCCCGATCTAGGGATGGAGATGACGGCGGCTACAGACTCTTTCGTGGATTTTTGATCGGGTCCTTAGGATTTTCGTCCCGAGGGAAATATATAGGCGGAAGGAGAGGCCGGGGGGTGCCGGGAGCCACCACACCACCCCCTGACGCAGGCCAGGCCTGGCCGCGCGGCCAGGTGGTGTGGCCGGCCCCTGGACCCTCTCCGTCTCGTATTCTGGCACTTGATCCCTTCTGGAAAAATAGGCACTTTGGCTTTTGTCCCATCCAATTGCGAGAATATTTATTTTCTGACTTTCCTGGAACCAAAAACAGCAGAAAATAGGCAGCTGGCACTGTGGCTCTTGTTAATAGGTTAGTCCAAGAAATCATATGAAAAGTACTCCAAAGTTGGAACAAAACACAAGAAAGTGGATAAAACCAAGCATGGAACATCAAAAATTATAGATACATTTGCAATGTATCAATAGGTGCACTAGTTCGGCGAAGAGATAGTGAAATACAAGTGGTATGGATATAAGACAACGGTGCCAGAAAATAGCTTGATGGCGTGGAAGAGACTAGAGGAAAACTGAAATAAAGATAGCAACAAGCAAACATGTAACAGATCTAGTTACAAACGGTGTTTCAATGTTTAGAAACAAGGCCTAGGGATCATACTTTCACTAGTGAACACTCTCATATAAATATCTTCTCTTTATGATACTACTCTGAACTACTCTTCGGTTGGACACTCTAATCCATGGTAGGGCTATAACAACACTCCTCAAAGTTCGCTTTTCCCATATAGATAACCCTACACTGTCA
Organism: Avena insularis; assembly: GCA_023614405.1. Lineage (NCBI taxonomy): Eukaryota > Viridiplantae > Streptophyta > Magnoliopsida > Poales > Poaceae > Avena > Avena insularis. The sequence continues at coordinate 393,537,933 of CM042689.1, read as the reverse complement.
CCTTGAGCACTAGATGATTCAAACAAACACCACAATTTCATAAAGACATCCAACTCCAAATATAACTCATAACAAGTATTTGTAATCTCTAGCCTAAGTGCCACCATTGTGTGCACACTGTCAACTTCACACACATGGGGAGAGCAGAGATCTATTAAAGCACTTAAGTAGCAAAGTAGATCTACTTGATTACAAAGCTCATGATCACAATATGATCATGCATAGAGAGAGAGAGATGACACATAGCTACCGGTAGAACCCTTAGCCTCGAGGAAGAACTACTCCCTCCTCATCATGGGAGTCAGCAACAACGATGGAGATGGTGGTGGAGATCGATGGAGATGGCTCCGGGGGCACTTCCCCGTCCCGGTAGGGTGCCGGAACAGAGACTTTCTGTCCCCCGAATCTCCCCTTCAGTGGCGGTGGTGCTGCGGAACTTTTCATGGATTTCTGATTGATGATTTAGGGTTTTTGCATCAGGAGGATTTTATAGGTGAAGGGGCAAGGTCGGTGGCCGGCCAGGGGGCCCACACCATGCCCTGGCGCGGCCAGGAGGACCCGCGCCTAGGGGTGGTGTGGCCACCCTGTGGCCCTCCTTCGTCTCTCCTTCTGGCTCCGCGAGTCTTCCAGGAAAATAACGACTTTGGCTTTTGTCTGGTCCAATTCCGAGAATATTCATTTTCTGACTTTCCTGGGACCAAAAATAGCAGAAAACAGGCAACTGGCAGTGTGGCATATTGTTAATAGGTTAGTCCAAGAAAGTGTATAAAAATACCTCAAAGTGTGGACAAAACAAAGCAAAGTAGATACTAAACAAGCATGGAACATCAAAAATTATAGATACGTTTGCAACGTATCAAGCGTCAACAAAACCAGAGGCTGCTGACAATAGACAACCTCGTTAAGATAGCCATTGAGGAAGGCATTCTTCACATCAAGCTGTCGAATGGGCCATGAGCTAGAGATGGCTATCTGAAGAACCAGCGGATGGTGGCCAGTTTGACAACATGACTAAAAGTCTCATTGTAATCCAGTTCAAGACGCTGAGAGAAGCCATGAACAACCCAACGAGCCTTACAACGAGCAAGAGTTCCATCCGAGTGAAATTTGTGCCGAAATATCGACTTGCTAGAGACAACATGAGCCTTAGGTGGATGAGGAACAAGAGACCATGTGTTGTTGTCCATGAGAGCCTTGTGTTCATCTACCATTGCTTGACGCCAATTAGGATCTTGCATGACTTGGCGAAATGTAGTGGGTACTATATGAGTCACAGAGTCCACGGAGGAGGGATCGAGGTGATCAACGGGGTGTGTGACGCGACCTAAAAATCTAGTCGTGGGAGCTTGGGCAGAGGACGCGGTTGATGGAGGAACTTGCGGCCTTGTCGAGGAGGGCACCGCAACGTGTCGCTCTGCCATGGAAAAAGAACTGGCCACGACAGGATGCCATAGGCGCGCGACAAGTGAGCGGGATGCCGCGGCAGAAGCTCTAGTAGGCGTGGCAGTAGGGTGCTGCCGCGGCCTGACGGGTGAGGTCGGCCTCGTGGGTGCCACCCGTGGGGCCACAGGTATAGTGACGTCTCGTATGTCGGTGAAGAGGAAGTCCAGGTGTCGTGGCTAGAGAGACGTGGTCGGTGCCCGAGTAATGGCTGCATGCTGAAATGGAAACACTCCCTCGTCGAAAACAACATGTCGTGAGATAATTATTTTACTGGAGGACGGATCAAAACAACGATAGCCACGGTGTTGAGACGGATAACCGAGAAAGACCCACAGAACTGACCGAGATAGTAGTTTAGGTGCAGTCGTCTGATGGCTCTGTGTATGGCGCCAGAAAAGTGCTGGTGCGGTGTTGATGTAGAGCTCGTTGGGAACCCCAAGAGGAAGGTATGATGAACACAACAACAAGTTTCCCTCAGTTATGAAACCAAGGTTTAATCGAACCAGTAGGAGCAAGGAAACACCCCAAAGGTGTTGCTAGCTGAGCCTTGGCAGGGTGCACTACCGGTGCTAGTAGCAACGTGGAGACCTACACAACACAACCACAGAACTTTGTCCCCAACTTGCGATGAGGTTGTCAATCTCACCGTGTTTTGCTGAAAACAAAGGATTAAACGTATCGAATGGAAAGAAGTAATAGTTTACAGAAAGTAAACACAAAGCAGTAAAAGATTGTAGATTGTATGAAAAGACAAGGACCGGGATCCATAGTTCACTAGAGGTGGCTCTCCTTAGATAGATAACATGCTGGGTGAACAAATTACAGCGGGGCAATTGACAAACATCGAGAAAGCAATACATGCATATACTAATCATCTTGACTCCTTTGAGACTTGATTGGGAATTACAACATTATACATAGACCGCCATCCAACTACATCTATGACTAGTAATCCACCTTCAGGTTATCATCCGAACCCCCTCCAGTATTAAGTTGCAAGCAATAGATTATTGCTTTACTTAATCATGCGTAAAGTAAAAAATACGATTGTTCTATGAACAAAGGATTGTTGTTTTCTCCCTAGTAGCAACAACAAATCTAGTACCTTAGAGATTTCTATCACTTCCCTAGATTACCAGAGGCATGAACCCACTATCGAGCATAAATACTAACTCTTGGAGTTGCTAGCATCTACTTGGCCAAGATAGCTACTAACAACGGAAAGCATGCAAGATCACAAATAACAAAGACATGGTAGAATCAATAATCAATCTGAAATAGCATCTCAATATCCATCGGATCCCCGCAAACACAACATGCAGAATTACAAATAGATGATCTTGATCATGAACGGAGCTCACAAGATCTAAACATGAAATCACAAAGGAGGAGAACTAGCCATCTAGCTACTACATGGATTCATAGTCCAAGGATGAACTACTCACGCATCACACCGGAGGCTTGCATGGTGATGAAGAAGGCCTGTGGTGAATTCCCTCTCCAGTGGTGCCGGAAGAGCTTCAGATCCCTCCCGATCTAGGGATGGAGATGACGACGACTACAGACTCTTTCGTGGATTTTTGATCGGGTCCTTAGGGTTTTCGTCTCGAGGGCAATATGTAGGCAGAAGGGGAGGCCGAGGGGGTGCCAGGGGCCACCACACCACCCCCTGGCACGGGCCAAGCCTGGCTGCGCGGCCAGGTGGTGTGGCCGGCCTCCGGCCCCTCTCCGTCTCGTATTCTGGCATCTGATGACTACCGAAAAAATAGGCACTTTGGCTTTTGTCCCGTCCAATTCCGAGAATATTCATTTTCTGACTTTCCTGGAACCAAAAACAGCAGAAAACATGGCAATCGTGGCTCTTATTAATAGGTTAGTCCAAGAAATCATATGAAAAGTACTCCAAAGTGTGGACAAAACACAAGAAAGTGGATAAAACCAAGCATGGAACATAAAAAATTATAGATACATTTGCAATGTATCAACATCGCCAAGCTTAACTCCTGCTCGTCCTCGAGTAGGTAAGTGATAAAAAGATAGAATAATTTTTGAGGTGACATGCACCATCAAAGATTTAATCAAAGTATTTGTAAAACATTCAAAGTTGGGATCATAGTACTTCAATCATAACATGAAAGACAAAATTATAGCAATAAGACAAAGAAACTATGATGCAACATGAAAAGGCACAAACAAAAGATTCATGAATAACAATGCTTTGCAAGACGTTTGTTTCACATAAAGAAAACATAGCATAATAGTATTCAGCTTGTCCCTCAATAGAGTAGCAAATATAAATGCATAGAACACCTTCAAAGTTCATAAGAGTGACTAGATACAAATAGTTTAAAACAAGCAATATCAAGTTATGCATCAATCAACTAGTCTTGGGACAATGCACATAGAACTAAGAATGGCCACTATGCTCTCAAAGTAGGTGCATAAAGGTAGAAGATGGAGACTCAATATAATGGTGGAAGAAAGGCCTTGATAGAAGGAAGTAGGGATTCAAGTCTCATAAAGAGCTTCCAAAAATTATGGTACTTATAGCTTTCAGCTCTCATTGCCCCTATCATAAGCATCTTGAAGTGATTAAGGTTAAAGTGAACAAACTATGGTGTACATGCTTGACGAAGTATAAGTTAGAAATCTCATGTCCCTTGTATACGAGGGCCGCTCCTCATGCTACTCAAGTTTAGTCACCGGTAAGTTCTTGTCATCGTAAGTACATGTGTATCATAGAGAACCGCCAACGGGGTACCCCTTGCCCGATGATACGGAAGAATCCCCATATCAAAATGACAAGGCAAGCAGACAACGAGCATCTCAGCAATCTTCTTATTTACCATGGGATTATGGTGCTTTTTTCTCTCTTTCCTCTTTTCATAATATCTATTTTTTTTCTTTTTTCTCTTTTTCTCAATATAGGACTCTTTTTTTATAAGAAGAATGCTTCATAGACAGTTCATTATGGTTACGCTGCAGGTTTCCACCATGTCAGCATGGATTAGACCAGCGACCCAGGCGTTTCTCTAACACATATATATAACTCCATGGACTTACAAGCTCCCCTTTCATTTCACACTGAAGACATCCATATACAAAAGAGCATGATATCAACTAGGTACAAGTACCAAGTGCAATGTTGAAAGCGTTCCCCATGAAAGCATGGTTCTGCTAATTCCCAACAAATAAGTGCAAGCATATACAACATAGACGACACAGTGGTTCAAGTTTATTAAGGGCGAGAAAAGTAAAGTGTGCCATCAAGTTCGTGAGAGCTTTAATCACTAGTTTTCTCATAACAAGTTTAATTAAGAAGGTAAACAAAAGCATGAATATACTTGGAATAGCATAAGCTAGTAGGTAGGTATGGTGGACTTTTTGGAATAACTTGGTTTAGGGAGTTGGATGCATGAGTGGAACTCATACTTTGTTGTGGAGGTTAGCAAAAGACTGGGAGCGACAAACTAAGAGAGCAATAATGGCCATAATCATGCAGAGCGACAAAACATCATTGATCAAAGCATAAAGTGATACTACAAGTTGAAAACTAAAGGATCATAAAGGCTATGGTGACTTGAGATAGTCATAACATGGTGTGAGCATGCGCCAAGTCAACCCAAATAAAGCATCAAAGGAGAATACCACTATACTATGCTTTAATATGCTAAAACAACGCATGATTCATCCAAGGCACATTAAGCAATCTCAGTTGTTTATAACAAGTCATGCTACAACAAAGAATACTAAGCATAAAGCCAAAACAATATCAAGCATGGCATGACAGAGCATAGGCCATAGTCAAAAACGAGCTCTTTTTACCACATAAGTATGAACTTTCCTACTCTTTTCCAAACCAAACCAAACTATTTGCAAACCAATGTATTAAAGAGGGGGTCCAACCAATTTATTCAGAAAACTAATAAAACCAAGCAAACGAAAAACCAAAACGAAAACGAAAAAGAAGACGCTCCAAGAACAACACAACTGTGCATGAAACAATAAAAATGAAGCGTTTGGAAGAAACCTGGGAATTTTATTGATGAAGAAGGGGATGCCTTGGGCATCCCCAAGCTTTGATGCTTGTACTTCTTGGATATTTCTTGGGGTGACACGCGTGGCATCCCCAAGCTTGAGCTTTAGTCCATCCTTCATCTCATTACTCATTCCTTCCATACACCTGAAATTTTTCCTTCATACAAAACTTCACACAATCTTTATTAGCAACATTTGTGCACTCAAGATAAATAAGTCTTAAGGTTAAGTTCCAACATAAAATAGACTTTCATTAGAACACTAGCTACTGTAGCACTTCCCTCAAAAATCTCAATTCCCCAAAAGAACTCAAAAAGGAACCAACAAGAAGCAAATGCAGAAAATGGCAGAAATCTGTCAAAACATTCCAACAGGTAAAGACGAATTTTTTCGAAGACCTTCTGTTACTCAAATCAAAGTGTTGAACTAAAAAAAGTTATATAACAACCTGGGGCAGAATCACAAAAATTCACGCCTCAAAAAGACGTTCAGAGATTTTACACGAATTTTTACGGTGAAGCAGAGAAATCTGTTTCGGGACAGCAACTTTCCCAATCATTACTTCTCTCTCATTAGAGGTTACTCTTGGCACAAAAAGCAAATAAAAAGGATAAGGAGCGGTTATTACTGAAGTAATAACTTCCAAGACTCATCTAAAACTTTTGGGTTATCTCCCAATAAGTACTTTTCTTTAACGCCTTTAAGTTAGGCATAAGAAGCAAGAAAGAATCAAGTGTTCTCAAATGAAGAAGCATTAAGACCAAATTTCTTGCCCTTACCTCTCTTACTTTTATTCTTAACCTTGGGGAAAATATGATTGTTTGGTGGAGAAGAAAGGTGCATGGTCCCCTTTCCCACATCTATTATTGCTCCAAGGAGTTCTAATAGGGACCTTCCAAGTGTAATTTGTCCTTTTCCTGCATATTCAATAACAAGATAATCAGTAGAAATCATTTTCCCAAGGATCTTTGTAAACACTCCTTCAGCTATTCCAATAGGTAATATGGTAGCATTATTAGCAAGAGATATTTCTTTTCCTCCTTCAGTAAGCCCCCAAAGATTCAAAGATTCATAAATATCTTTGGGCATAAGACAAAATTCAGACATAATATCACAGCGAGCTTGAAAAGTTTCAGTGTTTATCTCAATCTTTACTGTAGGGAGCCACTTTGATGGTTCAGAATTTATTGGGACATAATTGTGATGCTCCCTAAGCATATTATAGCAATCTTTTAAGCTAGCAGTTCTAGTCTCAAGAGTGTTCAATCTAGCAAATATTCTTGCGAAAGAAATATCAGTTTGGCTAGGCAAGTTGTAAGTGAGGATCAATTTCTTTATAGCATTAATAGCATCATCCTCATTACATTGGAGGAAATCTCCTCCCACAACAGCATCTAAAGCATATCTATAGCAAAGAGTAATTCCAAGGTAAAAACTGCTAAGAAACAAGCTTTGAGTCATTTTAGGCTCAGTTTTTTCATGTAGATCAGAGATTCTAGACCAAGCTTCCTTAAAACTTTCCTCAATTCCTTGTTTAAAAGTGAAAATCATTTCCTCGGGTGACATAGTGATTGTAGCAAGGCTAGACATAGTGGCAACTTAAGAAAGGAGCTAATTTTTTGTGTGTTTTTCAAATAAGAAAGCAAACTAGTAAAACTAATTTTTTTGTGTTTTTGATAACAAAACAAGCAAACAAAGCAAAAAGAAACTAAGCAAAACAAAAATAACAAAGTAAAGAGATTGGTTATGAGGGACTTCCCTTGTGAAGATGTCCTTGACTCACTACGGCGCCTAAAAATGCTTGATGGCTCTGTATGGCGCCAGAAAAGTGTTGGTGCGGTGTTGATGTAGAGCCTGCTAGAACCCCAAGAGGAAGGTATGATGAGCATAGCAGCAAGTTTCCCTCAGTTATGAAACCAAGGTTTAATCGAACCAGTAGGAGCAAGGAAACACCCCAAAGATGTTGCTAGCTGAGCCTTGGCAGGGCGCACTACCGGTCGGTGCTAGTAGCAACGTGGAGACCTGCACAACACAACCACAGAACTTTGTCCCCAACTTGCGATGAGGTTGTCAATCTCACCATGTTTTGCTGAAAACAAAGGATTAAACGTATCGAATGGAAAGAAGTAAAAGTTTGCAGAAAGTAAACACAAAAACAGTAAACAGTTTATAGATTGTATGTAAAGAAAAGGACCGGGATCCATAGTTCACTAGAGGTGGATCTCGTTAGATAGATAACATACTGGGTGAACAAATTACAGTGGGGCAATTGACAAACATCGAGAAAGAAATACATGCATATACTAATCATCTTGACTCCTTTAAGACTTGATTAGGCATTACAACATTATACATAGACCGCCATCCAACTGTATCTATGACTAATAATCCACCTTCAGGTTATCATCCGAACCCCCTCCAGTATTAAGTTGCAAGCAACAGATTATTACTTACTTAACGCAGATAAAGTAAACAATACGATTGTTCTATGAACAAAGGATTGTTGTTTTCTCCCTAGTAGCAACAACACATCTAGTACCTTAGAGATTTTTGTCACTTCCCCAGATTACCAGAGGCATGAACCCACTATCGAGCATAAATACTAACTCTTAGAGTTTCTAGCATCTACTTAGACAAGATAGCTACTAACAACGGAAAGCATGCAAGATCACAAATAACAAAGACATGACAGAATCAATAATCAATCTGAAATAGCATCTCAATATGCATCGGATCCCCACAAACACAACATGCAGAATTACAAATAGATGATCTTGATCATGAACGGAGCTCACAAGATCTAAACATGAAAGCACAAAGGAGGAGAACCAGCCATCTAGCTACTACATGGATCCGTAGTCTAAGGATGAACTACTCACACATCACACCGGAGGCTTGTATGGTGATGAAGAAGGCCTCCAGGGTGAATTCCCCTCTCCGGCAGGGTGCCGGGAAGAGCTTCAGATCCCTCTCGATCTAGGGATGGAGATGATGGTTGCTACAGACTCTTTCGTGGATTTTTGATCGGATCCTTAGGATTTTCGTCCTGAGGGCAATATATAGGCGGAAGGGGAGGCCGAGGGGGTGCCAGGGGCCACCACACCACCCCCTGGCGCGGGCCAAGCCTGGCCACGCGGCCAGGTGGTGTGGCCGGCCTCTGGCCCCTCTCCATCTCGTATTCTGGCATCTGATGACTTCCGGAAAAATAGGCACTTTGGCTTTTGTCCCGTCCAATTCCGAGAATATTCATTTTCTGACTTTTCTGGAACCAAAAACAGCAGAAAACAGTAGGCAATCGTGGCTCTTGTTAATAGGTTAGTCCAAGAAATCATATGAAAAGTACTCCAAAGTATGGACAAAACACAAGAAAGTGGATAAAACCAAGCATGGAACATAAAAAATTATAGATACATTTGCAATGTATCATCGTCGAAGCAACGTTGGGATAGCAAAGACATCCAAAAACTCTCAACATATCATACGTAGGAGTACGATCGTGGAGACGTGTAAAAAGAATAAGCGATCCAATAGCTTTGCAAGAACGGCGATTTAAGAGATAAGTTGCAGCGGCAAGAGTTTCGGCCCAAAAAGACTGAGAAATATGAGCATGAAATATGAGGGTGCGCTGTGTGCATAGTATCATTAATTGTAACTAGCCGTTTTGTTAAGAGGTGTAGGGGTACTAAAGAGTGTGAAGTAGACAATCGTGCTATTGGCTTCCAAAATCAATAAGGACGTGAATTAGACAACAAAACATGATGGAAATGTATGGGGTTAGATACTGCCATGATAATGGGGTGTATTTCTAGAGAGGAAAATGCATGTGAGGGTTCGTGAGCGAACCTTCTGTGCGATGTCGGCCTCGTGGGTGCCATCCGTGGGGCCACGGGTACAGTGACGTCTCGTATGTCGGTGAAGAGGAAGTCCAGGCGTCGTGGCGAGAGAGACGCGGTCGGTGCCCGAGTAATGGCTGCATGCTAAAATGGAAACACACCCTCATCGAAAACAACATGTCGTGAGATAATTATTTTGCTGGAGGACGGATCAAAACAACGATAGCCACGATGTTGAGACGGATAACCGAGAAAGATACACGGAACCGACCGAGGTCATAGTTTAGGTGCATTCGTCGAAGCAACATTGGGATAGCAAAGACATCTAAAAACTCTCATTGCATAATACGCTAGGAGTACGATCGTGGAGACGTGTAAAAAGAATAAGCGATCCAATAACTTTGCAAGGAGGGCGATTTAAGAGATAAGTTACAGCGGCGAGAGTTTCAGCCCAAAAAAGTCTCAGGAAGATGAGCATGAAACACGAGAGTGCGTATAGTATCATTAATTGTACAATAGCACGATAGACTTGCCGTTTTGTTGAGAGGTGTAGGACACGAAAGACGGAGAATTAGATAATCGTGTTATTGGCTTCCAAAATCAATAAGGACGTGAATTAGACAACAAAACATGGTGGCAATATATGGGGTTAGATACTGCCATGATAATGGGGTGCATTTCTAGAGAGGAAAACGCATATGAGGGTTAGTGAGCGAACCTTGGGCAGTTAACAAGAGGTAGAAAATAAAACACTTTTCCTAAATAACAGATAGCTGTTTTACAATTCGTGCACAGTCACTTTTTGAAACGTCCGATTTGTTTCTCATTCACGAATCTCATCGCACTCTGCCAGCCTCCTCTTCTAATTTCTCTGAGTCAACGAAGCCTCTTCGAGGCCTTTTCTTTTCTCATTTCTATCCCCCTTTCCCTAGCCTGCCCCGCTGCTCAGCAACGCACCTCCTGTAGTCGTGCTCGTGCCGCCGCCGCTAACTCTAGCTAGGTGCTCGCCTGTCGGCCGACCTCACATAGATGACTGCTTGACGACGCCTCGGAAGCAGGTGGGGGTGAGGCGGCACGTCGACAGGCTGGACCCATCTGAGCAGATGCATCCGGCCAGCAGGCCGCGGCCCTCACGGATGCTGGTGTCCTTGGGACTGCAGGGCCGTCGGCAACCGCGTACGGCTCAGTGCCCGCCAGTCCATCTCCTCGTTGTTCCCCATCCTCTAGGCCAGCCTTGCCGACAGACTCGTGCCCAATTTGCAGCAGCCGGACGACTGGTTTACTGTGGGAGGAGGTGAGATTGAGCAGGAGGAGCTTGTCAGCTCGCCGGAGGCCACGTACAGCGGAGCTCTCTTGCCGCCACCGACGACTAGTAACGCCGCCACCCGACACGCCCTGCTGCTTGGGCCTCCCCGCTACCTGGACCGACAACCGAGAGGCAACCCTGCCCCAGCCTAGCTGCGGGTCGGCGCGAGGCGGCTGCTGCTCGGTCGACATGTTTCTGCCATTGGAAGAGGTATAAATTTTTCATTCAATTCTTGATTTCATGTCAATGTAAATTCTCGTGGTCGTGTAATACTTCTTCGTGGATGTTTCTGTAATCGGCCCACTAGCAGCTATTTAGCTAGCTATTTGGTCTCTTGCTGGATGCATCATATCAAATAGACAGTATGGAAAAGTGAAGCTGCTCACGCGATTGCTTGAGTTTACTTGAATTGGATTAATCTATTACCCTAAACTGTGAGGTCAAATTTCATTCATGTGTTAATTTTGTTCTCAATATTTTCTTGTTCTTCGGTGGTGATTATAATAGTAGTGATATGTTTTTCCAAGATTGGTGTTTGAACACTTTACTTAAGTCATCTCAAATGGACATTTTTTTCCTTTATGTTCTTGAATTTGTAGGACTGATCACTTGTAATTCTGCGTTTAAATGCACTCCTAATAATATAGACATGGTATATTTGTTGTTTTTCGGGCCTCTTATGAAGGTTAGTGGATCTTTTCCTAATAGGCCTTGAAGTGCTATCTCGTTGGCTTCGAGGGGATTGTTGTTATGACATCATGTGGTTTGTCTGCGACCTGCAGTTCTAAAGCATTTGTGGATTTTGGTGCGGCAGGCTGTGCTGAGTAGCCTTTTGGCGCAGGTAAGATCAAAGTGGCCGACAAGATGTTACGGACATATGAGTTCAGTCTTAGAGGAGCACTTTTACGTTTTGTTTTTTCACGACAGCTACGGTCTTACCATTTTACACACAACCATGATATGAAGTTTCTACAAGCCTTTTTCGAGAGCCCTATATTTTACATTGCTAAGACGTGGACAATATTTCAATATAGCTTGTGTTGTTTCTGCCTTTTGGTTTCCGTATTTGCTGCTTCAATTCTCAGTCTTCCTTATTATTATACTCATATCCTTGTTCTCTTGGTCATTAGTAGGTAATAACAATTTTTTCTATTCTAAGCTCTCACTATTTTCTCATTCATTCTATTTATTTTGTCTTATTTGGTTCTCATTCTTTCCTTAGTCTTCAGTCACATGTTTAAATATTCAGTCAATTTCTTTGTCCTTAGTCTTCAATCCTAAGTTTTCTTATTTCAGTTACTGTTATTAGTCTTTATTAGTCTGTTGATAAGCATGATTCTTGCAATCTTCATTACTTCAATCCTTCTCATTTTTTAAGTCATGTTCTTCATTTTTTGTTGTATCTTCCAATCTTCATTTCTTTCAGTCTTGTTATTTTTCTTGAGCCATTTTTGTATCATTCTTCACTTTCTTCATCCTATTTGTTTAAGTTATGATTTTTTGTTATTTAGGTACCCGTTTTATACCAGTCTTCAGATTTTTACATCTTTGTTCTTTAGACTGCTCTTTGTACCTCAGTTATTTAGTTTCTGGTTCTTATTTCCTCGGTCTCCCATTATTCTCATTCTCTCTTTGCACTCAATCTTTACTCTTTATATTTAGCTTAAGTTTTAGCTGAGTTTTCAGTGTTTACCCTTTAGTCTTAGTCAGTTAGTCGATTCACCTTAGTTCATCACTAATTCAGTTAACACTAAAAAATCAGTTATTCAGTTTGTGGTTCTTATTTCCTCAGTTTCTCATTATTCTTCCTCGTCTTTTCATTCAACCTTTACTCTTCATATTTAGCTCAAGTTTTAGCTAAGTTTATAGTGTTTTTGCTTTTCAGTATTAGCCAGTTACTCATTTCACCTTAGTTCATCACTAATTCAGTTAATATGAAAACTTAGTCTTTTTTCCTGATGAGTATTTTGTATGCTTTTTGTTTCTCAGTTATTCGTCACTCATTTTATAGAATTTAAGAATTAGTTATTCTTTTATTTTTCCGGTAACTCATTTCTCAGCATTTCTAACTTCAGTCCTAAATAATTTTCTTTAATTTTCTTGAGTTAGTCTTCAGTTTATCATTTACCTCCTTCGGTCTTAAATACTATTATTTCCCTCAGTATCTTAGTTATTCAATTGTTTTGTTTTTCTTTGTGACACAGTTTGTTTTTTATGTTTCTCAATAATTCGTCACTCATTTCTCGGCATTTTAAAATTCAGATTCGTCTTTCATTTTTTTCAGTCACTCATGCTCGGCATTTCAAAATTCACTTCTCATTTCTTTTGTTTTAAATTTCTTGAGTTTAGCCTTTAGTTCATCATTTACCTCTTTTTGATTTAGTCATCAAGTCTCTGGCTTATTCTTAAATCTTGAGCATCTTTATGTCATGACAGTGTTGGATCGGTATCTTTCACTCCTAAATCGTAGTAATGTGATCCACCCATTCTCTAGTTTATCATTTTCTTCTTAATCAATCAATTTACCAGATAAGAACTTCCATTGCAATAGGAAGTGAACATATATATCTTCAATATGTGGCATTTTATTTGTTACCTCTATAGTGGGCCTACATGATGTGGCCTCAACTCATGCCAGAAGAATAAATCTTGCTTGTGTTCATTGTGGTTAGGAGGTGAGTGTTGAGCATTGTCTACTGTTTTGTGAGTTTGCTTCCGAGGTATGGAGCCAGGTAAAATAGCGTTGTGACATTCACCTTTATCACAGAAACTTCCGCTTGCCAAAGTAGTGGTTGTTTGATTTCATTGATAGAGCCTCGCCACAACGGTCCACTATCTTGGTAATCACGGTATGACATATTTTGGAAGCAAGGAAATACTGTCGGAAATGATGAAGGTAATATCCATCCACATTTTTTTGCTTCAAAGATTCATGCTTATGTTGATTTGGTTCTTCTGCATCTTTTTAAGACTGTTACCAAGCACATTTGTGAGATGCACATTGTTCACCGCCTCAACGGTCAGATGGTCTACGTCGCAGCTTGGCTCTAATGTGGACACAACGGTCTTCCCAAATTTGCACAAGGTGGGAGTTGGCATCCAGATCCGGAACCACAGTGGGGATTGCTTGGTTGCTTGCACCGGGCCACTCAAAGGGGATCGTATCGCTAGAACTCACCCCAGCTCTGTTTGTGTTGTGTCTCTCACCTGCAATGAAGGGCTCGCCTCCGTGGTGTTTGCTTCAAACTGTGTTTCGCTAGTTAGTCCAATCAATTCATCGACCAATGATAGATCTGCAGTGGTTACACTGGTGGAAGATATCAAGCTTCTTGCTGCTAGCCTTTTTTTAGTTTCTTTTGTTTGAATGTTGTTGCACACATACTAGCTAGATCATGTGAGTTTGATTTTGCACGTGTGGTATCCTATTCTGCTCCAGAATGTATAGACAAACTCTGTGTATGGATGCCTCCTAATGAATAAAGTGCAACATTTTCTCCCGCCAAAAAAAGACTAAACGTTGGGCTGAAAGATTTAGACGCTGCAACTCAATGTTGGGCTGATGAAAATATGTCTGTTTTGTCCAACTGAAAACAGACAGTTTTCTTTGTTCTTTTTTCACTTATTTTCAAACACTAAAACGGGGTTTGGGTTGGCGCCCGCTGTGATGGGCCTTCTCGGTTTCTACCTGGGTATCCCAGCATCTACGGTTTATCCTAACATGAAACCTCACAACCATGGCCGTTACCGAGGAGGAGAAGGCAGGTTCTTCAGTCGCAAGGGCTGGAAAGTGAAGCCGAGCAAAGCAACCAAAAGGGAATCTCAGAAGGAAAAGAGAATCTCAGGCATCTTTATTTAGACAAGGTATTACCTTGTATTTCGAGAGCACCAAGGATCTGCTGCGTTCCTGGATTTCTAAATTCTGCTTGCTTATGTGTTGATCCGACGCATTATGAGGACAGAAGAAAAACTAAGGTCAGCATCATTGTTTGTCAGATCAGAGAGGTTAGCAATTTCCAAGGAAGCTGAACATTCAGGGCAGAGGAAATTAGGCGAAACTGATCGCTGTTAGGTGCGGCGATGGCGTGATTGCCATGGTCTACGTTTGGTGCGTTTTAGCTGGCTGAAACATGACAAGGTTTTACAGTTATTTCTTACAGCTCTGTTGCCTACGGGGCGGTTGTAACAACACTCTGTTCCGTTCTGGAACCCGGAGATCAGGGCAGACGAATAAATATTCGGGTCAGTGTATATAAGCAAAACAGATTTTAGCACGAAGAGAGACGCTTGCTGTAGTTAAATACCAACAGTAGCAAGGAATTTGTTTTTTGGAAAAAAAATCGATAAAAATATTCACGAAAATATCAATTACATCCAGTCTCTGCACCACCAAGATGTCCAAACACATCAGAAATACCCATAGCCAAAATAAAATAAAATAAAAAGAGAAAACAAAGACCCGTTGCGATGCTGAACCAGCCGCAAATCTTCCGGAAGCAGGACTACTGGTGCGCAAGGAGCATGAGGTCGTGAGGTGAAGCGAGGTGAGGTGGGACGTACTCTGATCCTGTGCGTGGCCGTCATGGCTGATTGTGCTCTTGCATCGCCTCCACGAGGTGCCTCTGCCGCCGGTGTTGCTACCTATGGGGACGATCAATTAGTATGTTTTCCTCATTAGTGTTGTTCCACTATTGTTCCCTTATAATTTGTTACAGATGTCCCTGAATTCGGTTTGGTCATGTTGTTGGCCATAAAGGAGCTCTTGAGTGATGTGCTCATCTTTTTTTTTAGAGATCAACCTGCTGCGATTTTATTCACCCATAACCGAGTCTAGACCAATCTGGTTCAAAATACAATCGGGTGCAACACTAAACCACACCTTACATAATTTATTATCGCAGCCTTCTTTTGCCATCTTATGAGCAGCCTCATTCGCCGTTCGTCGAATCGATCGCACCGAGACTTCTTCAAAACCATGGAGGAGAGATTTTATTTCATCGACTAAAGGGCCGTGGATAGAGCGGTCCTTCCCCTCTTTCCATAGCTTCGCCGCAACCTCAGCACTGTCCGTCTCCAGGATGATACGTTGGAACCGTACTTCTCTTGCCACCTGCAAGCCCCTTTTGCATGCCAATAATTCCGCACGTTCAGCATCCGCGATGTGGGGAAAAAAATGGCACGCTCATGCAACGAAGCTACCATGGCCGTCGCGGATAACCACGCCACCACCACCCCATTCGTCAGATGGTCGGAATGCTCCATCAATATTTACCTTGTGCCAATTCAGCGGAGGAGGGAGCCAGTGCTCAGTCACTCTTACGGCCGGTAGTTTTGGAGCAGCGCTGTTGGCCGCCAGCCATTCATCTACCGCCGCAATCAATCGCTTGGCGACTGCAGAGGGATCAACAATGCTACTAGACTCCCGAGCATCATTCCGTGCTATCCAAAGATTGTAAATTAACGTCAACGCCCAAGAAATCGACTTGCCATCAGCTTTACCAATCCAGTCGAGCAGCCATCCTTTAAGTTCGGCATGACACGTCAAATGACCAGGGGGTTTAACCATAGCACTACCCGTATCTTCCGCAAGCCATTGCCAGGTCAAGGCTGAATGAGAGCACTCCCAAAAGCGATGCACTAAACTCTCCACTTTGCCGCACACTAGACAGTTAATCCTGTCTTTAATTCTTCTGTGTTTGAGTTCAGAGCCCACAGCAAGACCATTCTCAATCAGCCTCCAAAAATGAATTTTTACCTTTCCTGGCACATTTGCCGCCCACAACGAGAGCCACCCTTTGTGCTGATCGCAGGACCTGGATGAAGCAATCCAACCTCTCTCCTCCCTTTTTCGTTGAACAGCCAAGTGGTAAGCCGATTTTACCGAAAAAAATGCCCGACTTAGTATGGTTCCAAGCGAGAAAATCAGTCGAGCCTGAGTGGCCAACCTGGGTGCTGAGAATGTCCTTAACGTCAATATCAAATAAAAACTCCTTCACCTTCTATTCATTCCATGCTCCACCTCCAGGAAGTAAGAAGGCACTCACATTTTCAGGGCAATCCTCTCGCTGACATCCGAGGGGTGCTGCGCACTTTTCCTCGGAATCCACTTGTCCTCCATTGTTTTAATCTGGGCCCCATTACCAATCCTCCACACTAAACCTGCTCGGAGGAGATCCCTGCCATGCATGATGCTCCTCCACGTGAAGGAAGCCCTCTTGGGGTAGTCTGCTGTCAGAAATTCTCCCGATTTATAATAGCGAGCCTTAAGTACCCGTGCACATAAAGATTCTGGATCAGTGATCAGCCTCCATCCTTGTTTTGCCAAGAAAGCTTGGTTAAAGCATTCAAAATCTCGGAAGCCCAGACCTCCGCGATGTTTACTACGGCACATACGTTCCCATCCAATCCAGTGAACCTTCTTTTTTCCCTCCGCTTCACCCCACCAAAAGTTAGACGAAACCGAACTGAGTTGCTTACACTGCTTCTTAGTAAACTGAAAGCAGCTCATAGGAAAGGCAGGGACAGCTTGCAGCACCGAGCGAACCAGAACCCCCTTAGCAGCCTTAGACATCCCTTGCCCTTTGAAACCTTTTACCTTCCCCAAGAACGATCTGAAATATATTTGAAGCAACCTTCTTTTGAGCGGCCAACCACCGTAGACAGTCCTAGGTAGCGCTCACTCAACGCCTCGCATGAGATACCAATATCAGATTTCAAGTTAGCCTTCAGATCATCTGGGCAGCCCGGTCCAAAAAAGATTGAGAACTTCTGCAAGTTTACCCTCTGACCCGAGCTAGCCTCATAAACTTGCAAAATTCTTCTTAGCTCTTGCAAGCTCCTGGGCGAAGCTTCAAGAAAGACAATACTATCATCCGCAAACAATAGGTGCGTGACATGGGGTCCTTCTGCACCGAACTGAATTCCTCGAATTAAATTGTTCCTTTGCGCTTCCTTAAGCAGAACTAAGAAGCCCTCCACACAAAAAAGGAACAGGTATGGAGAAATAGGGTCTCCCTGACGGAGTCCGCGGGAAGGCAAGAAGTGCTCTGAAAAACCCCCATTTAACTTAATCGTAAACCGAGCTGAGGTAACACATCTCATCACCATCTTAACCCAGTCCTCGGCAAACCCAAGTTTCAGCATCATTCTCTCTAAGAAAATCCACTCAACCCTATCATATGCCTTCATCATATCTAATTTAACTGCACATAGGGGTGTTCTCCTCTTGCGCGTCCTGATCGCATGGGTCGACTCATAGGCAACGAGCACATTGTCGGTGATCAACCGACCCGGAACAAAAGCACTCTGCTCCTCCGAGATTATAATAGGAAGGATATGTTTCAACTGATTAGCAATGACCTTGGAAGCCAGCTTATACAAGACATTATAGAGACTAATCGGTCTAAACTGAGCAAGATTCTCTGGTGAGTTTACTTTTGGAATTAAGATAAGAATCGTATCATTAAAATCCGAAGGGCTAGTCCTTCCTGCCAAAAACTCTTTTACAGCAGAGCATACATCAGCTTTTAACAAGGCCCAGTGGCGCTGAAAAAATAACGCTGGTAACCCATCCGGTCCAGGAGATTTTGTTGGTCCCATCTGGAATAGGGCCGTCCCTATTTCCTCCTCAGATATAGGCGCTGATAACGAGTTGTTCATCTCCGATGAAACAAAACAGCCAATCTGACTTAGAATGTGGTCCATATTAGCAACTCCGTCAGATTTGAACAGATGACTGTAAAACTGCCGTGCGCACTCCCTCATCTCCTCATCAGTCGAACATCTACTACCATCATCACGGACCAGAAAACGTACGGTGTTCTTCCTCTTCCTATGAGTAGCTATATTTTGGAAAAACTTTGTGTTACGATCGCCAGACTTGAGCCATTCCTGCCTCGATCGCTGCCGATACATAATCTCCTCCCTCTCGTACATGTCATGTAGCTGCCTTTCAATGTCACGGACTTCCAGTGAAGAACCAGAGACAAGCGAAGAGATTTTAGTTTCCTCCAATGCAGATCGTAGTTTTTTAATTTGCAAACAAACGGACCCGAATGTATCGAAGCTCCACCTCTTCATCTGAACAGATACATCACGTAGCCTATTCCACAAACCCATCAGTCCTCCACCATGTATATCAGTATTGCCCCATGTAGCTTGAACCATCTCATCATACGAGTCATGCTTAGTCCACATCTCCTCGAATTGGAAGCCCCGTTGTTTCTGAGTCCGTTGGTAAGAATTCCTTACCAATTTAATTAGCAGCGCCATATGGTCCGTTTCTTCTGTTGCAATATGTTCCACACTTGTTGCCGGAAACAACTGCAGCAGGCTATCCGTGCATGTTGCTCTGTCCAAACGGGCCTGAACATTTGCCAGCCCCTCCCTCCTATTGTCCCAAGTGAAAGCATATCCTGAGTATCCGAGGTCTGAAAGACGGCAGTCCGCCAAACAGTCCCGGAATGCTGACATATGAACTTCACTACGGTTGTTCTGTCCCATCTGCTCCTCCTGAGATAAACTCTCATTGAAATCACCAGCACAAAGCCAAGGGAGGTCGTCTTGGGACCGGAGATATCGAATAGCATCCCACGTTTTTGCTCGACAATCAGCTCTCGGCTCCCCATAGATTCCAGTGAATCGCCAGGTAACATTCTCATAACAAATTTCAGCATCGATAAAAAATTGGCACCAAGGCCTAACAGACACATCCACACCGTCTTTCCACCAGAGTGCCAAACCTCCTCCCTTTCCTTTCCCTTCGACACACACTCCATGCCTAAAACCCATACTCCATTGAAGCCTTTCCATGTATCTCTTCTTTTGTTTTGTTTCAGATAAGAATACCACCATTGGATTGTATGATCTAATCAGATCACGAAGTTCGCCCACAGCCGGGTCCAATCCCAACCCCCGACTGTTCAGGGCCAAGAGATTCATTGATTCCGGCGGCCTCGCCCTGCGAGGTCCGCCGATGAGCTAGAGGTATTCTGAAGCCTGTCAAAAACCGAGGTTGGCACCTCCTCCAGCCTAGTGAAAACTGAATCAGTGCGCTGCTTCTTCCCAACTGATTCCGTCGTGTCTTCACCGACAACTTGAACAGGGACCCGAACCCACACCTTCCTAGAACCTCTCTTTCTGCTGTTTGAACCCGGAGGGATTTGCTCCCTGCTGGGCACATTCAGAGGTTCATACTTCCTAGGGCGCCGTGTGTGAGTGTTGACCCCTGAACCCTGCTTAGATCTTCTAAGATGACCTTCCCGCTGCACCTCATCCGCCACATCATCCTGCATTTGCTCCCCGTGGTGCTTATCAGGGCTGATAACTTCCTCTACCTCTTTCCTACGCTCAAAATCGCCCGTGCGAGATGAGCTAGAAAACGTATGATCCTTGCCATGGGAACGGCACGGTGGAATATCTCTTACTGCCGCACTACCCTTATACCTAGGGTCCTCACTCGCCGACCAGCAGCTGAAGCTTCCCGATGACATCGACGTGCGCGAAACCGGAGGGGAGGGGTTAAAGCTCTTGCGAGGAGGAGCACGAAGCCATTCCCCCCATTGTTTTTGCTCTTCATCTCCCTCCTTTTTCTCCACTGAGCAAAACCCATTTGGATGAACGAGACATCCACAAACAAAGCAAAAGTGCGGAATTTTTTCATATTGCAAGTCAAACCATTTGCCACTAACATCCTCATCTGAATCCTTCAGAGTAATACCACGCAGGAGAGGCTGATCTACTCTGATTGCCACCCTAATTCTCAGTTCTTCTCCTCATGCCATACCCTCCTCGTCAACATCCACAGAAATATATTTTCCAATCCACCCGCCAAAAATCTCACCATAGACCTTATTCATATAATCCATTGGTAGATCCAGAATTCTAACCCAAATATCCAACGAGTCAAAAACCATATCAGATGGCCTGACCGATCCATCAAAATCCTTCAACAAAACAGCATGAAAATCTAGTTGCCAAGGACCACTTTTCAGAGCATGTTTCCAATCTCCTTCTCGGGTAAATCTAACCACAAACCTGTTGTCACCAATCTCCTTGAAATGAGCAGGTCCGTGCAGACCCCACGCACGTTGCATCGCTCTTTCGAGCGCACCAAGAATAAGCTTGCGCGGAGAACACACCTTACCCACAACCGCCCACCTCGGTCGAGGGACAGATCCACGATCGACCCCTTTGAGAACCAGGCCAGAAGCCTCTTTATCCGTCAACAACAGATCTCCCAGTCTAGCAGACAAACCCGCTGCCAGATCGTCCGCCCCCGTCTTGATCGGCGATCTTGAGGTTGATCTTGAAGCGATCTTGTTAGATGCACTCTTGTTTGCGCCGCCTCCTGCCGATGCAGAACGAGTCAGAGACGCCATGGAACCACAACGGAACACCGCACTATATTGAGCCTGAGGAACTCCCACACCCAGCCGTCGAACAAGACCACGCCGTCGTGATCTCTGCCGCCGCCGGGAAACAACACCACCCTCAAACGGAAAACCCTAGTATAAGACGCGATCGCCAGCCGATCGCCCTAGGGAGACTTCCGCTATTTTTGGTGGACCCGCCTAACAATAGGATGTGATGTGCTCATCAATGAAGCTATATGTATGAACAAATCTTTGGTTTACTCTACTCGACGCCGTAACAAAATAACGAGTAATGTATTTTTTTTTTACTTTTTTCTCCTATGAACTCCAAATTAGTACCCCAGCTGTCTCGGTATAGAATTATTATGCAACCTTGATTCGTCTTATTTTAAGTACTCCCATTATTATTTCTACCTTGCAAAAATCTACAGCTAAACCATGGTTTACTGTATATGGAATTATGGATCATGTATCCCTTATGCATGTTTTCTTAGAGTTTTTCATTATGTAGGTGTTTGGCAAACAAGTTGACCTGCTAATGTCTTGAGACAAACAATGTGTAGGTTATACGAAAACAAGCTTGATTCGTTCTCAACAATTTTAAAATTTCCTGATTACTTGTTCGAAGTATGATGATTCTGTTATATGGGATGAATTTTCTATAATATTATACTATGGTTGGATAATCGAATCGGAGATATCCTTGCGAGCAATTGGAAGCCCCATGTGTCTATTCTGAACTTTAAAATATCGTACTCACTTCACAATTCGTGATCCCTATTCTGAACTTCACACTCAACTGAAATCTGCATTAGATATATAGATCGTCACTAATCGTGCATGCATTTTAAGTTTATATTTGTTTGTATGAGAGTGAGGGTTCAAGAAGTACACTAGTAGAGAACGAGCCTTTAGTTCCGTCCCGTAAGGAGATTTTGTCCCGGTTCTAGAATCGGAACTGGAGAAGCGGGACTAAAGGCCCATGCATTAGTCCTGGCCCGGTTACCAGCCGGGACCAATGGGCGTCCACATGGACGCCGCTTCGCGCGGGGTGCCCTTTCGTCTGCGGTACCAAAGTTCGTAGGCCAGCGCATGGCGGTACCTAAGTTGTCTAAAATTACCGTGTTTCGAAAAGTTGGGCCGCCAACTACTGAGAGGGGCCATTTCGAGGCAAACTCATCTCACCCCTGCCAAATTTAAGCATTCCGTTAAACTGCCCCGTGAAGTAGACGGTCGGGACCCTCATGTCGATCATCTGTCCGTGACGTGAGCGCCAACGCGGCAACCTCTTAGGCAAATCGAGCAGATAAGTGGATTGGATGCGTTGACCAATTTCACAAATTCATTCCCAGCTTTCCTCTAGAACCGGCAGCGTCAGAATCCATCCTCCAGGCAGGACGATCCCTTTGGACATTTGACTTCCGACGCCAAGTTGCTGCGCCCAGCCGCTGATCCCGAGCTCCAATGGCGCATGCCGTAGCCGCCGTTGCGAGGCTCTAGCCCGCCTCCGCCGCCGATGAGCCGAGCAGCTTGGAGGATGACAGATCCTACTATCAAGAAAAAAGAAGTTCTGTCTACAAGTGGGTGAGCTACCATTCTCTTTGCTATTCGCACTAATTACAACTGCTAGCTGGTTACTGAACCTTAAATTGTTTGTTAGCCCAACGCTGACAAACATATTTTGTCCACATTTTTCTGTTAAGTGGGATCTGCGTGGACCCCCCCTTACCTGGTTACGGTAGTCCTCTACATGTACGACTCTAAGGGCAAGAGGTATGGACACCATTGTTTCACGATGGAAGAAGCGCATGCACATATCTGCACTATATCTGGTATGGTTACTGCTCTGCGTAATCATGTTGAATTATGGCCGAAGCAGACTGCAAAGTTCAGCTTCATGGATGAACGTGGCATCATGGTTCCTATAACATGTGACAGTCAACTAATTGGGTTGATGAAAAAGTATGCTTCGGCTGCCATGTTTGAGCTGAAATATGATGTACTGGATGTGAAAGCTGTTGCAATTGGGAGTCGCCCTTCTATTCTTGGACAGGGTGGTTGCTCGAACCCAATTAGCTTTTGGTAAGCAAATGTCTCTTGGGATTCGCATGTTTGTGCTGAATTGTAATTTTTGTTTTATTTACTCTGAAGATATTGGGCAGTTATGCAATAGTCTTGTTTCTTTGACATGAAGCGTCGCAAGGTTAGAAACATGACTGCCGGGTCAGTCATTTTGCTGCCAGAAGAAATTAAAAATGAGTGGAAAGATGTCATTTTGCTGCCCGAAGAAATTAAAAACAAGTGGAAAGATGATGCTGGACACAATTCTGGTGTCCACTGTCCCGACGATGCAGATTACGTGAAGCTAAGAAAATTGGCACCGAGGAAGAGGAAGAAGGCAGGAAAGGAAGAAGTCAGTGGACGTGAAGGCTTGGCACCCAGGCTGCAGAAGAAGGCTGTTGGCAATGAAGATGCATAGTAATGTGTTGAACTTGAACCTATATATGTAATTCTGTTAAATTCTAGAGCTCTGTGTGTGGCATGTTGCTGGGCGAAACAATCTACCCACGTTCTCTGAGTAAAATGTACCGCGACTTAGGGTTTGTAAACGCCCGAATCAGTAGTTGAATCCGAAATTGTGATTGTGCCACTGCTATCTGGAAACAAGGATCCACCGGTTCCACGATTACTGAGGGGCAAGAGGTCTCCAAATACGACGGAATGTAAGTGGCATAGAAATAAATTATTTAATCTACCACACTCCACAAAGCAGCAACTTATTTCAGATGCTGCACAACGACATGGCAAGATAAACAACAATATTCTCACCGATAATGCCTATATGAGGAGGAAATTGGTACCACTTTCTAGCCTAATCTTGAGCCCGTCTATCTCACCGCCTCTCTGCTCCTGCATCCCCTGCATTTGGCGAAACTCCTGGATCTCCAGTAATCGGGTGTACGTGCTTCCACTTTATAAAGTGTGGTTGTGCCATTTGCATGCATCACAATCCACATAGATTACGTTTAAACAAACCACCAATGTCAAAATACACTAGTAGAAAAGGGGTCTTTGGTCCACGATCACGTTTCCAATTCGGGATAGAGATCTAAATCGAGGCAGAAATTGATCTAAATCACAAATTCTTCCACAAATTAATCGAGACAGAGATCTAAATTGAGGCATTTCATTACTTCAACCACAAATTCTTCTAAACAAAGGTACCATTTTACATCCTACATTAATTCAACCACTAGTCAACAATTTCACTTCCGCTGCCACTATCCTCCGAGCCGTCGGCTTCCTCGTCGCTGTCGGACGAAACCTCCACGATTTCCGCATTGTTTGCGAGACGAAGCACCTCTTCGCGGCGAGCGGCGGCGATGACGGTGTACTTGGTCCGTCCAGGGACGGACCAGAACCTCTCCCGCTCTTTTCGGTTACGGAGATCCCGGTGCACCACGCGCCCGTCAACGATGCGGTTGCCAATCTTGGCCTTCTGCTCCTTCTTGAACAACGCCGGCCAGTACGGGCTGGCCGCCGCATACCGGGGCAGCGCCCTCTTCCACGCGGGCATCCGGCGGCGGCGCGCCGCGATTTCGCTCTCCATCTCGGCTCGGCTAGGGAGTGGATCCACCGGCACCCCCGTAGAGCTGATGTGCCATCCGTGGGGCACCATCGCGGCTGGCGGCGCGAGGATGTTGAAGTTCGCAAACATCACCGCCTCGTAGAAGTTTAGATCGGGCATCTCCATGGCGGCGTGGAGATTGGAGAGGGAGCGAGGGGATGGACGACGAAGCGACGACGCGGTGGAGATTGGAGAGAACGAGGGGATGGACGATGAAGCGACGCGCTATGGCGCCTCCTATTTGTACACGAGGATGACGAAGCGACGGGCGGAATATCCAAGGGGCATTAGTCAGACAAAAGAAGTAATGCAGGGTTAGACTAACGGGAGAGCATTTTTTTCCCTCCCTAGACTCCGGGACCAATAGTTCAGACCGCTAGGTCAACAACTACAACTATTCCAACTTAAAAAGGCACGAAGCTTAAGCTAAATAGGACTAGTTATCACACATCTCCTTGATCTTCCTAATCTTAGCCCGATGCGCATCTTCCTGCGAGAGCAAGGATTGAATCGTCTGCTCCTTCCTTTTAGCATCTTTCCTTGAACAGCTTCAATTGTTTCTCTGCATTTTTCCTCATGCACTTGTCAATACTCGTAGTTGTGAACTGCAGGACTTTGGCCTGGTGGAGATCATTCCTTGCTTGAGTCAGGTCTTGCTCTGCTTTAGCCTTCAGGGCCAACGCCGCGTCCCTCTCCTTCTCGACTTTGCTAACCTTGTCTTGCACCAACCTGAGATCTTGCTTATGCTTGGTCGTGTCAACTGGTTCCCATAGCTTCATCTCAACACTGTCAAGAAGTGAGCTGAATACGGATTCTTTCAACTCAACAGTCATTTCCCATAGTTTGTCCAGCGTTTTCTACATCGATTTGGGCCACTCTGGATCTACCCATTTGATAACACCACAACTTCCACCTTGCATCATTGCACGATGTCCTTGACACCGTAGAAACCTCCTGCCTGCATTTCGTCCTTCGAACGCTACAAATTTAGCGGGCACATATCCATGTTTACATAGCAGAGGACTGTCTTCATCCGCTAAACCGTGATAGTCGGAGTCATACATCGTCTGGTTGTCCTAACACATCATACGCGCATGAGTAAACAGATTAGATATATCTCAAAAAATAGATAACTGGCCATAGATGATAGAAATAGAGATGAGACGACTCACATCGAAATCACTGTCCCTGTTGTCACGACGTGTTTCCTCGCCATCTCCCCTTGAACCCATGGGGAGAGGGGAGGGGGTGGCTGCCGGAGAGGGGATTGGGATGGAGGCGCCGTCGGCTTGTGGCTATGGCAGGATGGGAGTGAAGTGGGGAAAGTGGCTTCGAGGGGAAGGAAGAGAAGTACGGGTAGGAAGAGAAGTAATGGGGACGTGACACTGGGATGTGGCCCACTGAACTCGTGAGACGTGACACTGCATAGCGAGGGGCGCCGGTGTTGCCAGTTTGTCCAGAGCAAGCATGGCCAATCATGCCGCAGAACAGCCTACTCACGGATCGCTCTCATGAAGACCATCCCAATCGTCCAAGCGCCCCGATCGAACGGTATGTAACAATTGTCAAGCAGAACAACTATGTTAGGGCGTGCCTTCAAGAAGACTCGGTCTAATGGTTACCCATGCAATGACACTGGTGTATCCATGTCTGGTTTGTGAAAAAAATAGACCTGCAATGACACCGGTGGATCCATGTGTGGTTTATGGAAGTAACAGACATGCAATGACTCTAGCTGTTGTTCATGAAAAGAACAGACATGCAATGACACCGGTGGATCCATGTGTGGTTCATGAGAAGAACACACATCCAATGACACTGGTGGATCCTTATGTGGTTCATGAAAACAACAGACATGCAGTGACACTGGTGGATCCATGTGTGGTTTATGGAAGTAACAGACATGCAATGACTCTAGCAGTGGTTCATGAAAAGAACAGACATGCAATGACACTGGTGGATCCATGTGTGGTTCATGAGAAGAACACACATCCAATGACAGTGGTGGATCCTTACGTGGTTCATGAAAAGAATAGACATGCAGTGACACCGGTGGATCCTTATGTGGTTTGTCTAGTGGAACATACATGCAATGTCACCTGGTGTAGTTCATGAAAAGAACAGACATGCAATGACTTATGTGGTTTGTTTAGAAGAACACACATGCAATGACACTGGGTGTGGTTCATGAAAATAACAGACATGCAATGACACCGGTGGATCCTTATGTGGTTTGTTTAGAGGAACAAACATGCAATCACACTGGGTGTGGTTCATGAAAAGAACACACATCCAATGACACTGGTGGATTCCTAAGGTGGTCTGTCAAGAGGAACACACATGCAATGACTCTGGGTGTGGTTCATGAAAAGAACATACATGCAATGACACTGGTGGATCCATGTGTGGTTCATGAGAAGAACACACATCCAATGACACTGGTGGACTCTAGATGTGGTTCATGAAAAGAACAGACATGCAATCACATTAGGTGGATCCATATGTGGTTTGTCTAGAGGAACACACATGCAATGACACTGGGTGTGGATCATGAAAAGAACAGACATGCAATGACACTGGTGGATCCATGTGTGGTTTATGGAAGTAACAGACATGCAATGACTCTAGCAGTGGTTCATGAAAAGAACAGACATGCAATGACGCTGGTGGATCCATGTGTGGTTCATGAGAAGAACACACATCCAATGACAGTGGTGGATCCTTACGTGGTTCTTGAAAAGAACAGACATGTAGTGACACCAGTGGATCCTTATGTGGTTTGTCTAGAGGAACACACATGCAATGACACCGGGTGTGGTTCATGAAAAGAACACACATGCAATGACTTATGTGGTTTGTTTAGAAGAACACACATGGAATGACACTGGGTGTGGTTCATGAAAAGAACAGACATGCAATGGCACTGGTGGATCCTTATGTGGTTTGTTTAGAGGAACTGACATGCAATGATACTGGGTGTGGTTCATGAAAAGAACACACATCCAATGACACTGGTGGATTTCTAAGGTGGTATGTCTAGAGGAACACACATGGAATGACTCTGGGTGTGGTTCATGAAAAGAACATACATGCAATGACACTGGTGGATCCATGTGTGGTTCATGAGAAGAACGCACATCCAATGACACTGGTGGACTCTAGCTGTGGTTCATGAAAAGAACAGACATACAATGACACTGGTGTATCCATATGTGGTTTGTCTAGAGGAACACACATGCAATGACACTGGGTGTGGATCATGAAAAGAACAGATATGCAATGACACTGGTGGATCCATGTGTGGTTTATGGAAGTAACAGACATGCAATAAATCTAGCTGTGATTCATGAAAAGAACAGACATGCAATGACACTGGTGGATCCATGGGTGGTTGATGAGAAGAACACACATCCAATGACAGTGGTGGATCCTTACATGGTTCATGAAAAGAACAGACATGTAGTGACACCAGTGGATCCTTATGTGGTTTGTCTAGAGGAACACACATGCAATGACACCGGGTGTGGTTCATGAAAAGAACAGACATGCAATAACTTATGTGGTTTGTTTAGAAGAACACACATGCAATGACACTGGGTGTGATTCATGAAAAGAACAGACATGGAATGACACTGGTGGATCCTTATGTGGTTTATTCAGAGGAACAGACATGCAATGACACTAGGTGTGGTTCATGAAAAGAACACACATCCAATGACACTAGTGGATTCCTAAGGTGGTATGTCTAGAGGAACACACATGGAATGACTCTGGGTGTGGTTCATGAAAAGAACAGACATGCAATGACACTGGTGGATCCATGTGTGGTTCATGAGAAGAACACACATCCAATGACACTGGTGGACTCTAGCTGTGGTTCATGAAAAGAAATGTACATACTATGACACTGGTGTATCCATATGTGGTTTGTCTAGAGGAACACACATGCAATGACACTGGGTGTGGATCATGAAAAGAACAGACATGCAATGACACTGGTGGATCCATGTGTGGTTTATGGAAGTAACAGACATGCAATAAATCTAGCTGTGATTCATGAAAAGAACAGACATGCAATGACACTGGTGGATCCATGTGTGGTTTATGGAAGTAACAGACATGCAATGACTCTAGCCATGGTTCTTGAAAAGAACAGATATGCAATGCCACTGGTGGATCCATGTGTGGTTCATGAGAAGAACACACATCCAATGACACTAGTGGATCCTTATGTGGTTCATGAAAAGAACAGACATGCAGTGACATCGGTGGATCCTTATGTGGTTTGTCTAGAGGAACACACATGCAATGACACCGGGTGTGGTTCACGAAAAGAATAGACATGCAGTGACTTATGTGGTTTGTTTAGAAGAACACATATGCAATGACATTGTGTGTGGTTCATGAAAAGAACAATTATGCAATGACACTGGTGGATCCTTATGTGGTTTGTTTAGAGGAACATACATGCAATCACACTGGGTGTGGTTCATGAAAAGAACACACATCCAATGACAGTGGTGGATTCCTATGGTGGTCTGTCTAGAGGAACACACATGCAATGACTCTGGGTGTGGTTCATGAAAAGAACAGACATGCAATGACACTGGTGGATCCATGTGTGGTTCATGAGAAGAACACAAATCCAATGACACTGGTGGATGCTAGTTGTGGTTCATGAAAAGAACATACATGAAGTGATACAGGTGGATCCTTATGTGGTTTGTCTAGAGGAACACACATGCAATGACAATGGGTGTGGTTCATGAAAAGAACAGACATGCAATGACTCTAGCTGTTATTCATGAAAAGAACGGACATGCAATGACACCGGTGGATCCATGTGTGGTTCATGAGAAGAACACACATCCAATGACACTGGTGGATCCTTATGTGGTTCATGAAAACAACAGACATGAAGTGACACTGGTGGATCCATGTGTGGTTTATGGAAGTAACAGACATGCAATGACTCTAGCAGTGGTTCATGAAAAGAACAGACATGCAATGACACTGGTGGATCCATGTGTGGTTCATGAGAAGAACACACATCCAATGACAGTGGTGGATCCTTACGTGGTTCATGAAAAGAATAGACATGCAGTGACACCGGTGGATCCTTATGTGGTTTGTCTAGTGGAACATACATGCAATGACACCGGGTGTAGTTCATGAAAAGAACAGACATGCAATGACTTATGTGGTTTGTTTAGAAGAACACACATGCAATGATACTGGGTGTGGTTCATGAAAAGAACAGACATGCAATGACACCGGTGGATCCTTATGTGGTTTGTTTAGAGGAACATACATGCAATCACACTGGGTGTGGTTCATGAAAAGAACACACATCCAATGACACTGGTGGATTCCTAAGGTGGTCTGTCAAGAGGAACACACATGCAATGACTCTGGGTGTGGTTCATTAAAAGAACATACATGCAATGACACTGGTGGATCCATGTGTGGTTCATGAGAAGAACACACATCCAATGACACTGGTGGACTCTAGATGTGGTTCATGAAAAGAACAGACATGCAATCACATTAGGTGGATCCATATGTGGTTTGTCTAGAGGAACACACATGCAATGACACTGGGTGTGGATCATGAAAAGAACAGACATGCAATGACACTGGTGGATCCATGTGTGGTTTATGGAAGTAACAGACATGCAATGACTCTAGCAGTGGTTCATGAAAAGAACAGACATGCAATGACACTGGTGGATCCATGTGTGGTTCATGATAAGAACACACATCCAATGACAGTGGTGGATCCTTACGTGGTTCTTGAAAAGAACAGACATGTAGTGACACCAGTGGATCCTTATGTGGTTTGTATAGAGGAACACACATGCAATGACACCGGGTGTGGTTCATGAAAAGAACACATGCAATGACTTATGTGGTTTGTTTAGAAGAACACACATGGAATGACACGGTGTGGTTCATGAAAACAGTACATGCAATGGCACTGGTGGATCCTTATGTGGTTTGTTTAGAGGAACTGACATGCAATGATACTGGGTGTGGTTCATGAAAAGAACACACATCCAATGACACTGGTGGATTCCTAAGGTGGTATGTCTAGAGGAACACACATGGAATGACTCTGGGTGTGGTTCATGAAAATAACATACATGCAATGACACTGGTGGATCCATGTGTGGTTCATGAGAAGAACGCACATCCAATGACACTGGTGGACTCTAGCTGTGGTTCATGAAAAGAACAGACATACAATGACACTAGTGTATCCATATGTGGTTTGTCTAGAGGAACACACATGCAATGACACTGGGTGTGGATCATGAAAAGAACAGACATGCAATGACACTGGTGGATCCATGTGTGGTTTATGGAAGTAACAGACATGCAATAAATCTAGCTGTGATTCATGAAAAGAACAGACATGCAATGACACTGGTGGATCCATGGGTGGTTGATGAGAAGAACACACATCCAATGACAGTGGTGGATCCTTACATGGTTCATGAAAAGAACAGACATGTAGTGACACCAGTGGATCCTTATGTGGTTTGTCTAGAGGAACACACATGCAATGACACCGGGTGTGGTTCATGAAAAGAACAGACATGCAATAACTTATGTGGTTTGTTTAGAAGAACACACATGCAATGACACTGGGTGTGATTCATGAAAAGAACAGACATGGAATGACACTGGTGGATCCTTATGTGGTTTATTCAGAGGAACAGACATGCAATGACACTAGGTGTGGTTCATGAAAAGAACACACATCCAATGACACTAGTGGATTCCTAAGGTGGTATGTCTAGAGGAACACACATGGAATGACTCTGGGTGTGGTTCATGAAAAGAACAGACATGCAATGACACTGGTGGATCCATGTGTGGTTCATGAGAAGAACACACATCCAATGACACTGGTGGACTCTAGCTGTGGTTCATGAAAAGAACAGACATACAATGACACTGGTGTATCCATATGTGGTTTGTCTAGAGGAACACACATGCAATGACACTGGGTGTGGATCATGAAAAGAACAGACATGCAATGACACTGGTGGATCCATGTGTGGTTTATGGAAAATGTACATGCAATAAATCTAGCTGTGATTCATGAAAAGAACAGACATGCAATGACACTGGTGGATCCATGTGTGGTTTATGGAAGTAACAGACATGCAATGACTCTAGCCATGGTTCTTGAAAAGAACAGATATGCAATGCCACTGGTGGATCCATGTGTGGTTCATGAGAAGAACACACATCCAATGACACTAGTGGATCCTTATGTGGTTCATGAAAAGAACAGACATGCAGTGACATCGGTGGATCCTTATGTGGTTTGTCTAGAGGAACACACATGCAATGACACCGGGTGTGGTTCACGAAAAGAATAGACATGCAGTGACTTATGTGGTTTGTTTAGAAGAACACATATGCAATGACATTGTGTGTGGTTCATGAAAAGAACAATTATGCAATGACACTGGTGGATCCTTATGTGGTTTGTTTAGAGGAACATACATGCAATCACACTGGGTGTGGTTCATGAAAAGAACACACATCCAATGACAGTGGTGGATTCCTATGGTGGTCTGTCTAGAGGAACACACATGCAATGACTCTGGGTGTGGTTCATGAAAAGAACAGACATGCAATGACACTGGTGGATCCATGTGTGGTTCATGAGAAGAACACAAATCAATGACACTGGTGGATGCTAGTTGTGGTTCATGAAAAGAACATACATGAAGTGATCTGTGGATCCTTATGTGGTTTGTCTAGAGGAACACATGCAATGACAATGGGTGTGGTTCATGAAAAGAAACAGACATGCAATGACTCTAGCTGTTATTCATGAAAAGAACGGACATGCAATGACACAGGTGGATCCATGTGTGGTTCATGAGAAGAACACACATCCAATGACACTGGTGGATCCTTTTTTGGTTCATGAAAACAACATACATGAAGTGACACTGGTGGATCCATGTGTGGTTTATGGAAGTAACAGACATGCAATGACTCTAGCAGTGGTTCATGAAAAGAACAGACATGCAATGACACTGGTGGATCCATGTGTGGTTCATGAGAAGAACACACATCCAATGACAGTGGTGGATCCTTACGTGGTTCATGAAAAGAATAGACATGCAGGACACGGTGGATCCTTATGTGGTTTGTCTAGTGGAACATACATGCAATGACACCGGGTGTAGTTCATGAAAAGAACAGACATGCAATGACTTATGTGGTTTGTTTAGAAGAACACACATGCAATGATACTGGGTGTGGTTCATGAAAAGAACAGACATGCAATGACACCGGTGGATCCTTATGTGGTTTGTTTAGAGGAACATACATGCAATCACACTGGGTGTGGTTCATGAAAAGAACACACATCCAATGACACTGGTGGATTCCTAAGGTGGTCTGTCAAGAGGAACACACATGCAATGACTCTGGGTGTGGTTCATTAAAAGAACATACATGCAATGACACTGGTGGATCCATGTGTGGTTCATGAGAAGAACACACATCCAATGACACTGGTGGACTCTAGATGTGGTTCATGAAAAGAACAGACATGCAATCACATTAGGTGGATCCATATGTGGTTTGTCTAGAGGAACACACATGCAATGACACTGGGTGTGGATCATGAAAAGAACAGACATGCAATGACACTGGTGGATCCATGTGTGGTTTATGGAAGTAACAGACATGCAATGACTCTAGCAGTGGTTCATGAAAAGAACAGACATGCAATGACACTGGTGGATCCATGTGTGGTTCATGATAAGAACACACATCCAATGACAGTGGTGGATCCTTACGTGGTTCTTGAAAAGAACAGACATGTAGTGACACCAGTGGATCCTTATGTGGTTTGTATAGAGGAACACACATGCAATGACACCGGGTGTGGTTCATGAAAAGAACACACATGCAATGACTTATGTGGTTTGTTTAGAAGAACACACATGGAATGACACTGGGTGTGGTTCATGAAAAGAACAGACATGCAATGGCACTGGTGGATCCTTATGTGGTTTGTTTAGAGGAACTGACATGCAATGATACTGGGTGTGGTTCATGAAAAGAACACACATCCAATGACACTGGTGGATTCCTAAGGTGGTATGTCTAGAGGAACACACATGGAATGACTCTGGGTGTGGTTCATGAAAATAACATACATGCAATGACACTGGTGGATCCATGTGTGGTTCATGAGAAGAACGCACATCCAATGACACTGGTGGACTCTAGCTGTGGTTCATGAAAAGAACAGACATACAATGACACTAGTGTATCCATATGTGGTTTGTCTAGAGGAACACACATGCAATGACACTGGGTGTGGATCATGAAAAGAACAGACATGCAATGACACTGGTGGATCCATGTGTGGTTTATGGAAGTAACAGACATGCAATAAATCTAGCTGTGATTCATGAAAAAGAATGACATGCAATGACACTGTGGATCCATGGGTGGTTGATGAGAAGAACACACATCCAATGACAAGGTGGATCCTTACATGGTTCATGAAAAGAACAGACATGTAGTGACACCAGTGGATCCTTATGTGGTTTGTCTAGAGGAACACACATGCAATGACTCTGGGTGTGGTTCATGAAAAGAACAGACATGCAATGACACTGGTGGATCCATGTGTGGTTCATGAGAAGAACACACATCCAATGACACTGGTGGATGCTAGCTGTGGTTCATGAAAAGAACAGACATGCAATCACACTAGGTGGATCCATAAGTGGTTTGTCTAGAGGAACACACATGCAATGACACTGGGTGTGGATCATGAAAAGAACAGACATGCAATGACACTGGTGGATCCATGTGTGGTTTATGGAAGTAACAGACATGCAATAAATCTAGCTGTGATTCATGAAAAGAACAGACATGCAATGACACTGGTGGATCCATGTGTGGTTTATGGAAGTAACAGACATGCAATGACTCTAGCCATGGTTCTTGAAAAGAACAAATATGCAATGCCACTGGTCGATCCATGTGTGGTTCATGAGAAGAACACACATCCAATGACACTAGTGGATCCTTATGTGGTTCATGAAAAGAACAGACATGCAGTGACATCGGTGGATCCTTATGTGGTTTGTCTAGAGGAACACACATGCAATGACGCCGGGTGTGGTTCATGAAAAGAATAGACATGCAATGACTTATGTGGTTTGTTTAGAAGAACACATATGCAATGACATTGTGTGTGGTTCATGAAAAGAACAGACATGCAATGACACTGGTGGATCCTTATGTGGTTTGTTTAGAGGAACATACATGCAATCACACTGGGTGTGGTTCATGAAAAGAACACACATCCAATGACAGTGGTGGATTCCTATGGTGGTCTGTCTAGAGGAACACACATGCAATGACTCTGGGTGTGGTTCATGAAAAGAACAGACATGCAATGACACTGGTGGATCCATGTGTGGTTCATGAGAAGAACACACATCCAATGACACTGGTGGATGCTAGCTGTGGTTCATGAAAAGAACAGACATGCAATCACACTAGGTGGATCCATAAGTGGTTTGTCTAGAGGAACACACATGCAATGACACTGGGTGTGGTTCATGAAAAGAACAGACATGCAATGACACTGGTGGATCCATGTGTGGTTTATGGAAGTAACAGACATGCAATGACTCTAGGTGTGGTTCATGAAAAGAACAGACATGCAATGACAGTGGTGGATCCATGTGTGGTTCATGAGAAGAACACACATCCAATGACACTGGTGGACTCTAGCTGTGGTTCATGAAAACAACAGACATACAATGACACTGGTGGATCCATATGTGGTTTGTCTAGAGGAACACACATGCAATGACACTGGGTGTGGTTCATGAAAAGAACAGACATGCAATGACACTGGTGGATCCATGTGTGGTTTATGGAAGTAACAGACAAGCAATGACTCTGGGTGTGGTTCATGAAAAGAACAGACATGCAATGACACTGGTGGATCCATGTGTGGTTCATGAGAAGAACACACATCCAATGACACTGGTGGATCCTTATGTGGTTCATGAAAAGAACATACATGAAGTGATACAGGTGGATCCTTATGTGGTTTGTCTAGAGGAACACACATGCAATGACAATGGGTGTGGTTCATGAAAAGAACAGACATGCAATGACACTGGGTGTGGTTCATGAAAAGAACAGACATGCAATGACACTGGTGGATCCATGTGTGGTTCATGAGAAGAACACACATCTAATCACATTGGGTGGATCCTTATGTGGTTTGTCTAGAGGAACACACATGCAATGGCACTGGGTGTGGTTCATGAAAAGAACGGACATGCAATGACACTGGTGGATCCTTATGTGGTTTATGAAAAGAACAGACATGCAATGACACTGGTGGATCCTTATTTGGTTTGTGAAAAGAACAGACATGCAATGACACTAGTGGATCCTTATGTGGTTCATGAAAACAACTGACATGCAATGACACTGGGTGTGGTTCATGAAAAGAAAAAACATGCAATGACACCGGTGAATCCATGTGTGGTTTATGGAAGTAACATACATGCAATGACTCTAGCTGTGGTTCATGAAAAGAACGGACATGCAATGACACCGGTGGATCCATGTGTGCTTCATGAGAAGAACACACATCCAATGACACTGGTGGATCCTTATATGGTTCATGAAAAGAACAGACATGCAGTGACACCAGTGGATCCTTATGTGGTTTGTCTAGAGGAACACACATGCAATGACACCAGGTGTGGTTCATGAAAAGAACAGACATGCAATGACTTATGTGGTTTGTTTAGAAGAACAGACATGCAATCACACTGGGTGTGGTTCATGAAAAGAACACACATCCAATGACACTGGTGGATTCCTAAGGTGGTCTGTCTAGAGGAACACACATGCAATGACTCTAGGTGTGGTTCATGAAAAGAACAGACATGCAATTACACTGGTGGATCCATGTGTGGTTTGTTTAGAGGAACTAACATGCAATGACACTGGTGGACTCTAGCTGTGGTTCATGAAAAGAACATACATGCAATCACACTAGGTGGATCCATATGTGGTTTGTCTAGAGGAACACACATGCAATGACACTGGGTGTGGTTCATGAAAAGAACAGACATGCAATGACACTGGTGGATCCATGTGTGGTTTATGGAAGTAACAGACATGCAATGACTCTAGCTGTGGTTCATGAAAAGAACAGACATGCAATGACACTGGTGGATCCATGTGTGGTTCATGAGAAGAACACACATCCAATGACACTGGTGGATCCTTATGTGGTTCATGAAAAGAACAGACATGCAGTGACACCGGTGGATCCTTATGTGGTGGCTCTAGAGGAACAGACATGCAATGACACCGGGTGTGGTTCATGAAAAGAACAGACATGCAATGACTTAAGTGGTTTGTTCAGAAGAACACACATGCAATGACACTGAGTGTGGTTCATGAAAAGAACATACATGCAATAACACTAGTGGATCCTTATGTGGTTTGTTTAGAGGAATATACATGCAATGAAACTGGGTGTGGTTCATGAAAAGAACACACATCCAATGACACTGGTGGATTCCTAAGGTGGTCTGTCTAGAGGAACACACATGCAATGACTGTAGGTGTGGTTCATGAAAAGAACAAACATGCAATGACAGTGGTGGATCCATGTGTGGTTCATGAGAAGAACACACATCCAATGACACTGGTGGATGCTAGCTGTGGTTCATGAAAAGAACAGACATGCAATCACACTAGGTGGATCCATAAGTGGTTTGTCTAGAGGAACACACATGCAATGACACTGGGTGTGGTTCATGAAAAGAACAGACATGCAATGACACTGGTGGATCCATGTGTGGTTTATGGAAGTAACAGACATGCAATGACTCTAGGTGTGGTTCATGAAAAGAACAGACATGCAATGGCACTGGTGGATCCATGTGTGGTTCATGAGAATAACACACATCCAATGACACTGGTGGACTCTAGCTGTGGTTCATGAAAAGAACAGACATACAATGACACTGGTGGATCCATATGTGGTTTGTCTAGAGGAACACACATGCAATGACACTGGGTGTGGTTCATGAAAAGAACAGACATGCAATGACACTGGTGGATCCATGTGTGGTTTATGGAAATGCACAAGCAATGACTCTGGGTGTGGTTCATGAAAAGAACAGACATGCAATGACACTGGTGGATCCATGTGTGGTTCATGAGAAGAACACACATCCAATGACACTGGTGGATCCTTATGTGGTTCATGAAAAGAACATACATGAAGTGATACAGGTGGATCCTTATGTGGTTTGTCTAGAGGAACACACATGCAATGACAATGGGTGTGGTTCATGAAAAGAACAGACATGCAATGACTCTAGCTGTTATTCATGAAAAGAACGGACATGCAATGACACCGGTGGATCCATGTGTGGTTCATGAGAAGAACACACATCCAATGACACTGGTGGATCCTTATGTGGTTCATGAAAAACAGACATGAAGTGACACCTGTGGATCCATGTGGTTTATGGAAATGTGACATGCAATGACTCTAGCAGTGGTTCATGAAAAGAACAGACATGCAATGACACTGGTGGATCCATGTGTGGTTCATGAGAAGAACACACATCCAATGACAGTGGTGGATCCTTACGTGGTTCATGAAAAGAATAGACATGCAGTGACACCGGTGGATCCTTATGTGGTTTGTCTAGTGGAACATACATGCAATGACACCGGGTGTAGTTCATGAAAAGAACAGACATGCAATGACTTATGTGGTTTGTTTAGAAGAACACACATGCAATGATACTGGGTGTGGTTCATGAAAAGAACAGACATGCAATGACACCGGTGGATCCTTATGTGGTTTGTTTAGAGGAACATACATGCAATCACACTGGGTGTGGTTCATGAAAAGAACACACATCCAATGACACTGGTGGATTCCTAAGGTGGTCTGTCAAGAGGAACACACATGCAATGACTCTGGGTGTGGTTCATGAAAAGAACATACATGCAATGACACTGGTGGATCCATGTGTGGTTCATGAGAAGAACACACATCCAATGACACTGGTGGACTCTAGATGTGGTTCATGAAAAGAACAGACATGCAATCACATTAGGTGGATCCATATGTGGTTTGTCTAGAGGAACACACATGCAATGACACTGGGTGTGGATCATGAAAAGAATAGACATGCAATGACACTGGTGGATCCATGTGTGGTTTATGGAAATGTACATGCAATGACTCTAGCAAAGGTTCATGAAAAGAACAGACATGCAATGACACTGGTGGATCCATGTGGTTCATGATAAGAACACACATCCAATGACAGTGGTGGATCCTTACGTGGTTCTTGAAAAGAACAGACATGTAGTGACACCAGTGGATCCTTATGTGGTTTGTATAGAGGAACACACATGCAATGACACCGGGTGTGGTTCATGAAAAGAACACACATGCAATGACTTATGTGGTTTGTTTAGAAGAACACACATGGAATGACACTGGGTGTGGTTCATGAAAAGAACAGACATGCAATGGCACTGGTGGATCCTTATGTGGTTTGTTTAGAGGAACTGACATGCAATGATCTGGGTGTGGTTCATGAAAGAACACACATCCAATGACACTGTGGATTCCTAAGGTGGTATGTCTAGAGGAACACACATGGAATGACTCTGGGTGTGGTTCATGAAAAGAACATACATGCAATGACACTGGTGGATCCATGTGTGGTTCATGAGAAGAACGCACATCCAATGACACAGGTGGACTCTAGCTGTGGTTCATGAAAAGAACAGACATACAATGACACTGGTGTATCCATATGTGGTTTGTCTAGAGGAACACACATGCAATGACACTGGGTGTGGATCATGAAAAGAACAGACATGCAATGACACTGGTGGATCCATGTGTGGTTTATGGAAGTAACAGACATGCAATAAATCTAGCTGTGATTCATGAAAAGAACAGACATGCAATGACACTGGTGGATCCATGGGTGGTTGATGAGAAGAACACACATCCAATGACAGTGGTGGATCCTTACATGGTTCATGAAAAGAACAGACATGTAGTGACACCAGTGGATCCTTATGTGGTTTGTCTAGAGGAACACACATGCAATGACTCTGGGTGTGGTTCATGAAAAGAACAGACATGCAATGACACTGGTGGATCCATGTGTGGTTCATGAGAAGAACACACATCCAATGACACTGGTGGATGCTAGCTGTGGTTCATGAAAAGAACAGACATGCAATCACACTAGGTGGATCCATAAGTGGTTTGTCTAGAGGAACACACATGCAATGACACTGGGTGTGGATCATGAAAAGAACAGACATGCAATGACACTGGTGGATCCATGTGTGGTTTATGGAAGTAACAGACATGCAATAAATCTAGCTGTGATTCATGAAAAGAATAGACATGCAATGACACTGGTGGATCCATGTGTGGTTTATGGAAGTAACAGACATGCAATGACTCTAGCCATGGTTCTTGAAAAGAACAGATATGCAATGCCACTGGTCGATCCATGTGTGGTTCATGAGAAGAACACACATCCAATGACACTAGTGGATCCTTATGTGGTTCATGAAAAGAACAGACATGAAGTGACATCGGTGGATCCTGATGTGGTTTGTCGTGAGGAACACACATGCAATGACACCGGGTGTGGTTCATGAAAAGAATAGACATGCAATGACTTATGTGGTTTGTTTAGAAGAACACATATGCAATGACATTGTGTGTGGTTCATGAGAAGAACACACATCCAATGACACTGGTGGATCCTTATGTGGTTCATGAAAAGAACATACATGAAGTGATACAGGTGGATCCTTATGTGGTTTGTCTAGAGGAACACACATGCAATGACACTGGGTGTGGTTCATGAAAAGAACAGACATGCAATGACACTGGGTGTGGTTCATGAAAAGAACAGACATGCAATGACACTGGTGGATCCATGTGTGGTTCATGAGAAGAACACACATCTAATCACATTGGGTGGATCCTTATGTGGTTTGTCTAGAGGAACACACATGCAATGGCACTGGGTGTGGTTCATGAAAAGAACGGACATGCAATGACACTGGTGGATCCTTATGTGGTTTATGAAAAGAATAGACATGCAATGACACTGGTGGATCCTTATTTGGTTTGTGAAAAGAACAGACATGCAATGACACTAGTGGATCCTTATGTGGTTCATGAAAACAACTGACATGCAATGACACTGGGTGTGGTTCATGAAAAGAAAAAACATGCAATGACACCGGTGAATCCATGTGTGGTTTATGGAAGTAACATACATGCAATGACTCTAGCTGTGGTTCATGAAAAGAACGGACATGCAATGACACCGGTGGATCCATGTGTGCTTCATGAGAAGAACACACATCCAATGACACTGGTGGATCCTTATATGGTTCATGAAAAGAACAGACATGCAGTGACACCAGTGGATCCTTATGTGGTTTGTCTAGAGGAACACACATGCAATGACACCAGGTGTGGTTCATGAAAATAACAGACATGCAATGACTTATGTGGTTTGTTTAGAAGAACAGACATGCAATCACACTGGGTGTGGTTCATGAAAAGAACACACATCCAATGACACTGGTGGATTCCTAAGGTGATCTGTCTAGAGGAACACACATGCAATGACTCTAGGTGTGGTTCATGAAAAGAACAGACATGCAATTACACTGGTGGATCCATGTGTGGTTTGTTTAGAGGAACTAACATGCAATGACACTGGTGGACTCTAGCTGTGGTTCATGAAAAGAACATACATGCAATCACACTAGGTGGATCCATATGTGGTTTGTCTAGAGGAACACACATGCAATGACACTGGGTGTGGTTCATGAAAAGAATAGACATGCAATGACACTGGTGGATCCATGTGTGGTTTATGGAAGTAACAGACATGCAATGACTCTAGCTGTGGTTCATGAAAAGAACAGACATGCAATGACACTGGTGGATCCATGTGTGGTTCATGAGAAGAACACACATCCAATGACACTGGTGGATCCTTATGTGGTTCATGAAAAGAACAGACATGCAGTGACACCGGTGGATCCTTATTTGGTTTGTCTAGAGGAACACACATGCAATGACATTGGGTGTGGTTCATGAAAAGAACAGACATGCAATGACTCTAGCTGTGGTTCATGAAAAGAACCGACATGCACTGACACTAGTGGATCCATGTGTGGTTCATGAGAAGAACACACATCCAATCACATTGGGTGGCTCCTTATGTGGTTCATGAAAATAACAGACATGCAGTGACACCGGTGGATCCTTATGTGGTTTGTCTAGAGGAACACACATGCAATGACACGGGGTGTGGTTCATGAAAAGAACAGACATGCAATGACACTGGGTGTGGTTCATGAAAAGAATAGACATGCAATGCCACTAGTGGATCCATGTGTGGTTCATGAGAAGAACACACATCCAA
Organism: Avena insularis; assembly: GCA_023614405.1. Classification (NCBI taxonomy): domain Eukaryota; kingdom Viridiplantae; phylum Streptophyta; class Magnoliopsida; order Poales; family Poaceae; genus Avena; species Avena insularis. The sequence goes on along the minus strand of CM042689.1, from coordinate 393,495,772 downwards.
TCACATTGGGTGGATCCTTATGTGGTTTGTCTAGAGGAACACACATGCAATGACACTGGTTGTGGTTCATGAAAAGAACACACATGCAATGACACTGGTGGATCCTGATGTGGTTCATGAAAAGATTAGACATGCAATGACACTGGTGGATCCTTATTTGGTTATTGAAAAGAACAGACATGCAACGACACCGGTGGATCCTTATGTGGTTCATGAAAAGAACTGACATGCAATGACACTGGGTGTGGTTCATGAAAAGAACAGACATGCAATGACACCGGTGGATCCATGTGTGGTTTATGGAAGTAGCAGACATGCAATGACTCTAGCTGTGGTTCATGAAAAGAACCGACATGCAATGACACCGGTGGATCCATGTGTGCTTCATGAGAAGAACACACATCCAATGACATTGGTGGATCCTTATGTGGTTCATGAAAAGAACAGACATGGAGTGACACCGGTGGATCCTTATGTGGTTTGTCTAGAGGAACACACATGCAATGACACCGGGTGTGGTTCATGAAAAGAACATACATGCAATGACTTATGTCGTTTGTTTAGAAGAACACACATGCAATGACACTGGGTGTGGTTCATGAAAAGAACAGACATGCAATGACACTGGTGGATCCTTATGTGATTTGTTTAGAGGAACATACATGCAATGACACTGTGTGTGGTTCATGAAAAGAACACACATCCAATGACACTGGTGGATTCCTAAGGTGGTATGTCTAGAGGAACACACATGCAATGACTCTGGGTGTGGTTCATGAAAAGAACAGACATGCAATGACACTGATTGATCCATGTGTGGTTCATGAGAAGAACACACATCCAATGACACTGGTGGACTCTAGCTGTGGTTCATGAAAAGATGATGGCTCAATGCACGACACCCAGAAAAATGCTTGATGGCGGTGTTGATGTAGAGCTCGTTGGGAACCCCAAGAGGAAGGTATGATGAGCACAGTAGCAAGTTTCCCTCAGTTATGAAACCAAGGTTTAATCGAACCAGTAGGAGCAAGGAAACACCCCAAAGGTGTTACTAGCTGATCTTTGGCAGGGCGCACTACCGGTGCTAGTAGCAACGTGGAGACATGCACAACACAACCACAGAACTTTGTCCCCAACTTGCGATGAGGTTGTCAATCTCACCGTGTTTTGCGGAAAACAAAGGATTAAACGTATCGAATGGAAAGAAGTAAAAGTTTGCAGAAAGTAAACACAAAGCAGTAATAGTTTGTAGATTATATGTAAAGAAAAGGACCGGGATCCATAGTTCACTAGAGGTGGCTCTCCTTAGATAGATAACATGCTGGGTGAACAAATTACAGCGGGGCAATTGACAAACATCGAGAAAGAAATACATGCATATACTAATCATCTTGACTCCTTTGAGACTTGTTTGGGCATTACAACATTATACATAGACCGCCATCCAACTTCATCTATGACTAATAATCCACCTTCAGGTTATCATCCGAACCCCCTCTAGTATTAAGTTGCAAGCAACAGATTATTGCTTTACGAACTGCGTGTAAAGTAAACAATACGATTATTCTATGAATAAAGGATTGTTGTTTTCTCCCTAGTAGCAACAACACATCTAGTACCTTAGAGATTTCTGTCACTTCCCCCAGATTACCAGAGGCATGAACCCACTATCGGGCATAAATACTAACTCTTGGAGTTGCTAGCATCTACTTGGCCAAGATAGCTACTAACAACGGAAAGCATGCAAGATCACAAATAACAAAGACATGATAGAATCAATAATCAATCTAAAATAGCATCTCAATATCCATCGGATCCCCACAAACACAACATGCAGAATTACAAATAGATGATCTTGATCATGAACGGAGCTCACAAGATCTAAACATGAAAGCACAAAGGAGGAGAACCAGCCATCTAGCTACTACATGGATCCGTAGTCTAAGGATGAACTACTCACACATCACACCGGAGGCTTGTATGGTGATGAAGAAGGCCTCCAGGGTGAATTCCCCTCTCCGGCAGGGTGCCGGGAAGAGCTTCAGATCCCTCTCGATCTAGGGATGGAGATGATGGTTGCTACAGACTCTTTCGTGGATTTTTGATCGGATCCTTAGGGTTTTCGTCCTGAGGGCAATATATAGGCGGAAGGAGAGGCCGAGGGGGTGACGGGAGCGGCCACACCACCCCCTGACACGAGCCAGGCCTGGCCGCGCGGCCAGGTGGTGTGGTGGCTCCCTGGCCCTTCTCCGTCTCGTATTCTGGCACTTGATGTCTTCCGGAAAAATAGGCACTTTGGCTTTTGTCCCGTCCAATTCCGAGAATATTCATTTTCTGACTTTCCTAGAACCAAAAACTATAGAAAACAGGTAGCTGGCACTGTGGCTCTTGTTCATAGGTTAGTCCAAGAAATCATAAGAAAAGTACTCCAAAGTTGGAACAAAACACAAGAAAGTGGATACAACTAAGCATGGAACATCAAAAATTATAGATACATTTGAAATGTATCAACATCCCCAAGCTTAACTCCTGCTCGTCCTCGAGTAGGTAAGTGATAAAAAGAAAGAATAATTTTTGAGGTGACATGCACCATCAAAGACTTGATCAAAGTATTTGTAAAACATTCAAAGCTGGGATCATAGTACTTAAATCATAACATGAAAGACAAAGTTCTAGCAATAAGTAAAGAAACTATGATGCAACATGAAAAGGCACAAACAAAATATTCATGAATAACAATGCTTTGCAATACGTGGTTTGTTTCACATAAAGAAAACATAGCATAATAGTATTCAGCTTGTCCCTCAATAGAGTAGCAAATATAAATGCATAGGACACCTTCAAAGTTCATAAGAGTGACTAGATACAATAGTCTAAAACAAGCAATATCAAGTTATGCATCAATCAACTAGTCTTGGGACAATGCACATAGAACTAAGAATGGCCACTATGCTCTCAAAGTAGGTGCATAAAGATAGAAGGTGGAGACTCAATATAATGGTGGAAGAAAGGCCTTTTATAAAAGGAAGTAGGGATTCAAGTCTCATAAAGAGCTTCCAAAAATTATGGTACTTATAGCTTTCAGTTCTCATTGCCCCTATCATAAGCATCTTGAAGTGAATAAGGTTAAAGTGAACAAACTAAGGTGTACATGCTTGACGAAGTATAAGTCAAAAATCTCATGTCCCTTGTATACGAGGGCCGCTCCTCATGCTACTCAAGTTCAGTCACCAGTAAGTTCTTGTCATCGTAAGTATATGTGTATCATTGAGAACCGCCAACGGGGTACCCCTTGCCCGATGATACAGAAGAATCCCCATATCAAAATGACAAGGTAAGCAGACAACGAGCATCTCAGCATTCTTCTTATTTACCATGGGAATATGGTGCTTTTTTCTCTCTTTCCTCTTTTCATAGTATCTCTTTTTTTTCTCTTTTGTATTTTTTCTCAAGATAGGACTCTTTTTTTATAAGAAGAATGCTTCATAGACAGCTAATTATGGTTACGTTGCAGGTTTCCACCATGTCAGCATGGATTAGACCAGCGGCCCAGGTGTTTCTCTAACACATATACATAACTCCATGGACTTACAAGCTCCCCTTTCATTTCACAATCGACATCCATATACAAAAGAGCATGATATCAACTAGGTACAAGTACCAAGTGCAATGTTGAAAGCGTTCCCCATGAAAGCATGGTTCTGCTAATTCCCGACAAATAAGTGCAAGCATATACAACATAGAAGACACAATGGTTCAAGTTTATTAAGGGCAATAATATAAAGTGTGCCATCAAGTTCGTGAGAGCTTTAATCACTAGTTTTCTCATAACAAGTTTAATTTGGAAGGTAAACAAAAGCATGAATATACTTGGAATAGCATAAGCTAGTAGGTAGGTATGGTGGACTCTTTGGAATAACTTGGTTTAGGGAGTTGGATGCATGAGTGGAACTCATACTTTGTTGTGGAGGCTAGCAAAAGACTGATAGCGACAAACTAAGAGAGCAATAATTGCCATAATCATGCATAGCGACAAAACATCATTGATCAAAGCATAAAGTGATACTACAAGTTGAAAACTAAAGGATCATAAAGGCTATGGTGACTTGAGATAGTCATAACATGGTGTGAGCATGCGCCAAGTCAACCCAAATAAAGCATCAAAGGAGAATACCACTATACTATGCTTTAATATGCTAAAACAACGCATGATTCATCCAAGGAACATTAAACAATCTCAATTGTTTATAACAAGTCATGCTACAACAAAGAATACTAAGCATAAAGCCAAAACAATATCAAGCATGGCATGACAAAGCATAGGCCACAGTAAAAAACGAGCTCTTTTTACCACATAAGCATGAACTTTCCTACTCTTTTCCAAACCAAACCAAACTATTTGCAAACCAATGTATGAAAGAGGGGGTCCAACAAATTTATTCAGCAAACTAAGAAAACCAAGAAAACTAAAAACCAAAACGAAAACGAAAAATAAGACGCTCCAAGAACAACACAACTGTGCATGAAACAATAAAAATGAAGCGTTTGGAAGAAACCTAGGATTTTTATTGATGAAGAAGGGGATGCCTTGGGCATCCCCAAGCTTTGACACTTTCTTGGATATTTCTTGGGGTGACATGCGTGGCATCCCCAAGCTTGAGCTTTAGTCCATCCTTCATCTCATTACTCATTCCTTCAATACACACGATATTTTTCCTTCATACAAAACTTCACACAATCTTTATTAGCAACATTAGTGCACTCCAACATAAATAAGTCTTAAGGTTAAGTTCTAACACCAAATAAACTTCCATTAGAACACTAGCTACTGTATCTTCCCTCAAAAAGCTCAATTCCCCAAAAGAACTCAAAAAGGAACCAACAAGAAGCAAATGCAGAAAATGGCAGAAATCTGTCAAAACAGACCAGCAGGTAAAGACGAATTTTTTCGAAGACCTTCTGTTGCTCAAATAAAAAAGTGTTGAACTAACGAAAGTTATATAACAACCTGGGTCAGAATCACAAAAAATTACAGCTCAATCAGACATACAGAGCTCTCTCACGAATTTTTACGGTGAAGCACAAAAATCTGTTTCGGGACAGCAACTTTCCCAATTATTACTTCACTCTCATTAAAGGTTACTCTTGGCACAAAAAGCAAATAAAAAGGATATGGAGCTGTTATTAATCAGGTAATAACTTCCAAGACTCATCTAAAACTTTTGGGTTATCTCCCAATAAGTACTTTTCTTTAACGCCTTTAAGTTAGGCATAAGAAGCAAAGAAAGAAGCAAGTGTTCTCAAATGAAGAAGCATTAAGACCAAATTTTGTTTTCATAGGAGAAGTAGAAGAAATATTTTCTCTCTTTTTAGGGAAGTATTCTATACCTTTATTGAGTGGGAGTTGATATTTAATGGTGCCTTCTTTCATAATAATGGTACCAACAGTTCTAAGAAAAGGTCTTCCCAAAGTAATAGGACAAGAATCATTGTATTCAACATCCAAAACATAGAAATCAACGGGGACATAGGAATTGTTAACCATAATAAGCAACCATCAATATCAAAGTCAAATTTATCATCTAAAGTAGTAGAACTATTACTAGCCTCAACACTAGTGGTGGTAATAGTAGAAACACTAATGTTTCTAGCAATTTCATCTTCTCTTTCCCACTTAGCATGTAATTCAGCTAATAGTCTAACATTTTCATCAATTCTTACTTGTATAGCATTGGTAGCTGCAAAGGGATTCTCATTAGTTTCAGGTTTAGCAGCCATTTTATTCAAAGTAGTTTGAGCTTCAGCTAAAGATGCTATATTTCTTTCAGCATTAGAGAGTTTTTCCTCAATAGTTTTATTGAAAGCAGTTTGTTTACTAATAAACTCTTTAAGCATAACTTCAAGTTCAGAGGGAGCACTCTTATTATTGTTGTAAGAATTTCCATAAGCATTACCATTGTTGGGAGGATATGGCTTATAATTGTTGTTACCAAAATTGTTCCTATAAGCATTATTACCATAAGCATTGTTGCCAAAATTGTTATTTCTTATGAAGTTCACATCAACTTACTCTTCTTGAGCAACCAAATAGGCTAAAGGAACATTATTTGGATCAATATGGGCTTTCCCATTAACAAGCATAGACATAATAATATCAATCTTCTCACTCAAGGAGGAGGTTTCCTCAACAGAATTTATCTTCTTACCTTGTGGAGCTCTCTCAGTGACATGGGTATACCGTACAGGTACTCGAGCTTGGTATATACGGTCCAAATACATACAGGCCCACGGTGTCGCCAAGGCCCGGATGGAAGGACTCGAGTAACCTACGGACTCTCGATTGCTTGAAGAACAAGAAGAAGCTAAAGATAGAAAGATTAAAGGGAAAACCCTAACTTGTAACCGACTCGACCTGCTACCCGAGACCTAGCCTATCTATATAAAGGCTAGGAGGAGGCGGTGAGAAGGACACACGCAACCCTAGTTTCCACAACCTTCGCCCGATTACATCTGCGCACCATTGTAACTTTCGACTCCTTCAATAATTCCACGAGTAGACAAGCAGGAGTAGGGACCTCTACGAGGCCTGAACCTGGGTAAATCCTTTGTCTCCTGTGTGCTTGTTTGCTAGCCGATAGATGTCTCCAGCGCTCCCTCCTTCTCCAAAACCCAAGTCCATAACAATGGGCATTGACGAGTTAAACCCTCGTCAATTGGCGCCGTCTGTTGGAACTGGGAGTGCTGATGTTGCGGCTTCTTCGGCCCCATCAACTGCGATCTACAACTCCACAACAACGGAGATTCGCCAGCTCTTTAGCGCCTTCGACTTCACTGTCCACACGTCAGCCACTCGCCCAGCCTTCGAGTCCGTGGGCAACGGAACCAGCCTGGCAATTGGGAGCTTCCGCTTCCAAGTTGGGCAGATGGGCACGCTTCGCATGCCTGATCAGCCGACAACACTGGCGATTGCCCCGGCATCATGGTTCCCTCCATCGATTGGCACCCTCAGCGAGCTCAACGCTCCGGTGGCAGTCGAGAACACGGTCAGCGACAGAAGTTGCGACTCCGATATAAGCGATCTGGCCACTGAAGATGGAACCTACGGTTCCGGATCTGAAAGTTGTGGAAGCAATAGCTTCCCTAATCACTTCATGTGCGCCGTCATCAACACGGGCGACACCTCCGCCAATCGCGGTAACGGTGGCAACACCGGCAACGGCACCGATCCACCCAATCGCGGCAACGGTGGTAACACCGGCAACGACACCGACCCACCCAACGCCGGCAACAGTGGCAACGGCGGCAACGGCGGTAACGGTGGCAACGGAGGAGCAGTCGAACCTCCTAGCATGATCAACGAGCAAACCGGTGAATATGTCGTGATTAGGCTCAATGAGCAAGAGTGGGTTCGCTGCCGCGAAGCCCTACGAGGTGCACCTCTACCCTTCGGGTCCACGCAGGAACTGCTGATGGGCTACCACTGGCTCCTAAAAGAGGAATTCAAGCGCCAAAAACAATCAATCGCGCAACTTGAGGCGCGTAAAAAGGCAGCGGACGAATCAAGCCTTCGTCGTGCTGGGGTCTCCTCCTACGGAGGATCCTCCTCAAGAGGCAACGAGTACCTCGCCAAGAAGAGGCAGTCGCGGATGGCTCACCTCACCGAACAAGAGCGCATAGATGCCGCGAAAGTCCTCGACTTTGGTTCTATGACAGTCGACACGAGAGGCAACGTGGTTCCCAGGACACTGCAGGCCGCGGTGATAGCAGCCACCATGTACCTCCTCAATAACCAGCCGCCAGCTGGAGATCCCCGAACGGCCATGCACCGATCTACGATCGCGGGCCTGGGGCTAATCGAGGCCGTCCTCTACAAGGAGCCGATACCAGACCCAAAAAAGGGCAAAGTGCTAGCAAAGCGCTACTCCTCGCCCTCGTCCAGCGATGACAGTCACGACCTGTCTCAACGTCGCCGCTCACGGCGACACGATCGCGACTACGATGCACGCGACGAACTCACGCAGCGCAAGATCGACAAGTCAAGGGCACAATATGCTCGGTTGACTGACTCAGAAGAGGAAAATGGGGAGCTCTGCGGCACCAGATGCTTCAGTAGATCCATCAGGCAAAAGCGAATGCCTAAAGGGTTTAAACTCCCATCGGAGAACCTGAAATTTGACGGTCTGCAGGACCCCAAGATCTGGCTGGAGGATCACATCTCCTCTGTCAGGCTACATGGAGGCGGTCAATCTTGCCATGCAATGCTTGCAGCTACAGCTGCAGGGCGCCGCCCGGGCATGGCTCAATAACCTCCCACGCGGATCCATTCGCAGTTGGGATGAGCTAGTCTACAGCTTCGTGCGCAACTTTAAGGGCACGTACAAACGCCCCGCCTCAATCGAAGAACTGAGATGCTGCCAGCAAAGATCTGGCGAATCGCTGCGCTCTTACATCCAAAGGTGGTCCATCATCAAGAACTCCGCGGAGAACATCTCGGAAGACCGCGCGATTGATGCATTCAACGGTGGTGTCCGCCGCATGGAACTCAGGGAGGAGATAGGCCGCTCAAAGCCCCAGACCATCGACCACCTGATGGAGATCGCGAATCGGTGGGCCGATGGAGAAGATTCGGTGAAGAATCACGTTCACTCTGACGAGGAGGCAGAACTCGAACGAAAACGCGACCACCAGAGCAAGCGTCGCATGCGCGTCTACGACGATCTCGATGACGTCAACATGGTCGCAGCTGGCTATGCCGATAGACGCGACGATAACCACAGCGGCGGATATCGCGACTCCGGGAAAACCACGCAAGTGTGGTAACACCGCACTCGCGATGAAGCACCCGCGACCTCCATCGAGGACAAACTGTCCGGGCCATGCACGGTACACTTCTACATCGACAAGCATGATGGAAAGAGAAAGTCCAGCCACCTCCTCAAGGACTGCCGCGAGTTCCTCAAGCTACACAAGGGATTGGTTCGGATGAACCACAATGCAGTCGAAAGAGGCTACAGAGCCGCTCCAGGCGCCGTGGCACATGGCACACCACCACCACCACCTAGGCCACCCCCGAACGGAGCTGCACCGGACCAGCACCACGGAGGCGAACCGTACCCACGGGCCATGGGTACCATGATGATCCAAAACGGGCGCCCCTCCAATAGGGTGCAGAAGGCCATCACTCGCCAAGTCAACTTGGCCATGCACTCGCCACCATCCACCACTGAGTACCTCAGTGGCAGTGAGTAGTGCATTACCTTCGACAAACACGACCACCCGCCCCAAATACCTCGCCCAGGTCATTGCCCCCTCATACTCGAGGCGCAAATTGGAGGCTTCGACATGAGTCGCATCTTCATGGACGGCGGAAGCGGCATCAACCTCATATTCGCGAGTACCTTGCGAGCAATGAGGATCCCTCTAACCTGCTTGGAGGCATCGGACACAACGTTGCACGACATCGTCCCAGGGAAAGGCGTATACCCCCTGGGAAAAATCAACCTGGACGTCATCTTTGGCACGCCGAAGAACTTCCGGCGCGAGCGCATCGACTTTGAGGTCGTCGACTGGCCCTCACAATACCATTGCATCCTTGGGCGCGCCGCATTCGCCAGGTTCATGGCAGTACCCCACTACGCCTACCTGCAGATGAAAATGCCAGGTCCCAATGGCGTCATAACGATCAACGGGAACTTCGAGCGATCTGACGCTTGCGACAGGAAATTCAACAGAATCTCCGGTCCTTGGCATGCGGGAGGAACTTCGCAAGATCGAAAGACGACAGACAACAGTCTGCCTCCCTTGAGTAGGCTAAGCTCACCTGATCTCTCCTTCGACTCATCCGTGCACACAAAGAAGGTGCAGGTCCATCCATCGGATCCCGCCAAGACGGCCCTCATCGCCAACAACTTGAGTCCCGCATAGGAACTCGCGCTCGTCGAATTTCTCCGTGAGCACTGGGAAATTTTTGCCTGGTGTCCTGCGGACATGCCAGGAGTTCCCAGGGAATTCTCCGAGCACGCACTCAACGTCAACCACGACGCAAGGCCAGTCAAGCAAACAATCAGGCGACTGTCTGAGCCATGAGCGCAAGAAGTCGAAATGGAGATCAACAGACTCCTCGAGGCCAAATTCATATGCGAGATCAAGGAAAGCACTTGGCTCGCCAATACGGTGCTGGTACCAAAAAGGACATGGATATCCTACGGATGTGCGTGGACTTTACTTCTTTAAACAAGCACTGCCCAAAAGATCACTTCCTGCTGCCACAGATCGATCAGATCATCGACTCCACCGCTGGATGTGAGCGCCTCTGCTTCCTCGACGCCTACTCAGGCTATAACCAAATTCGAATGAAGGAGGAAGATCAGGAGAAAACAACGTTTACAATGCCTTTTGGTGTGTTCTGCTACAACACAATGCCCTTCGGGCTAAAAAACGCGGGAGCCACCTACCAGTGATGCATGCAGGCTTGCCTCAAGGAACAACTAGGTCACAACATCCAAGTCTATGTCGACGACATAGTAATCAAGACCAAGGAGGAAGCCTCTCTAATCAGACAAATGCGCCTTCGGTGTACCATCTGGGCAGCTACTCGGATACCTCATCTCTGCGAGGGGGATCGAGGCGAACCCGAAGAAGATAAAAGCCATACTGGCCATGGAGAAGCCGAAGAACATAAGAGGCGTACAGCAACTGGCCGGACGAATCACGGTCGTCAGTCGATTTATCAGTCGAATGGGTGAAAAGGCACTGCCCTTCTACCAGCTCCTCCGCAAAGCCAAAAAATTCGAGTGGACCAATGAAGCACAAGAAGCATTCGAAGATCTCAAGCGCTTGCTATCCACCTCGCCGGTACTGGTGACTACACGAGAAAGGGAACCACTGTTGCTATACATCTCCGCCACCAACCAGGTGGTGAGCACAGTGCTCGTCGTCGAGCGAGCCGAGGAAAACAAAGTCCACGGCGTACAATGCCCGGTATACTACCTCAGCGAGGTCCTCACGCCAACAAAACAGCGGTACCCTGTGGCGCCCCACAAAACCACTACTAGAAAATCACGTTGTTTTTGTGCATTGCATCATCATGACCGCATGCTCATGTCATCATGCCACATTGCATTGCATTTGTCTCAAAACTATTTTCGAAACGCCTAGTTTTGTTTTCTAAATATTCCCGTCTTTATTCAAATTAAAACCCGGTCCTCCAAAATATTTTGGTTTGTCTAAATACGGTTTGCAAAAGCCTTGTTTTTAATAAATAAAATTATTTGATTATTTTTAGGAGGCAGTCCGCCAGGCCTGAAAGCCCGGCCGGCCACCTCCACGCCCTAAAATAAAACCTAAGCCAAATCCTAAACCCTTTTCTACCAAATATCTTACCCCTAATCCTACCCAGCTCCCTCCACCTCACCCTGTCCTATCGCAGCTCGACACCTCACCGCACCCCTCCACCTACCACCGACCCAACCCCAGCTCCATCCCGCCACACACGCACCCGTCCCCACGCGCCTCAGCCGCCCTCTGCTCGCTTCCCAAGGCACCTGGCCGGCCGACACGCCCCACCGCGCCCAACTCCCCCTGGGCCTCGACACACTCCCACCTATTCCCGCCCACACCCCATCGCCACCCACCCCGCCTGGCCCCACTCCCCAGCACGCAACACCAAACGCACCCCACCCCTGCACGCTAACCGCCAGGCGACCGTGTCGCCCTCATCCGCACGTCTCTCCCCGGCCCCACCGACGTGTACCGATCCCATCCCCACCATTCACATCTCTCTCTCTCCCCATCCCCGTGTTCTCCTCCACCTCGCCGCTCGCTGCATCTCTGCCACCGCTGCGCTTGCTCGGCCCGACCTCGGCAGCCTCTCGTCGCTATGAACCCCGCTCCGCCGTCGAGCCCGACCGCGACCCCGAGCCGTCCTCGACCTCGTCTTCCGTGTCGTCGTCTCTTCCCCATCCGCTGCATCCACCTCCGCTGCTAGCTTCTCTACCCCGCGTCAGCAGCGCCTCCCCCGCTAGAGCCCCCATCGCCATCGCCCCCACCTCCCGCGGCCGGCTCCCATCGCCGCCTCGACCGCCCCACCATCGTGGCCCCGGGTCCTTGTTCGCCTCTTCCCCTTCGAGGCCGCCGTCGCCGCGGTTCACCTTTACCACCTGCGGCCTCCTAGGCGCCCACGACCGTCTCTCCTCCCTCCACCGGTGCCGCCGCCGCCGGTGTCCCCTCTGCATCGCCGCCCTACCCGAGCTCGTCGCCATGGCCCAGGTTCTGCCTTCCCCGTCTCCGGCCGCGGACATGCGGGCCCGCCTCGGCCGCCTCCCGCTCGAGCACCTCGGCCGAGCACCCTCGTCGTCCGCCCTCCTTCACCAAACCCCATACCATCCCTGGCAGCTGCGCGCTCTTCGTCGCCACAGCTCGTCGTGGTCGGCCTTCCCGTGGCTGCGCCCCGTTGGCTGAACCACAAGTGATCACACCCCTGTTTTGACCTCCCTCTGTGTGTTGCAGCGTCCTTTTTCCTGTCAATGTGTGAGTGCTAGTGTACTCGGATGAGTACCGATGGTCAAGATGTTGAACAGAGGGTGAGACCCAAGACCGAGACGAGAAGCCATGTCCTGCACGATGCTAGATTCACGGTACGCCAAGATCTTCACGGACGATAAGTTCTCGACACGGAAACCGGACACGGTGATGCCCTCCCAAGATCTTCGTCACGGAACATCAAGTACTCCGACATGGAACCTAGTGATGATAATGTCGGTTCGACAAGACCTCCTCCGGCATCCGACCCCGAGACCCCGGACCCGAAGACCACAGATGCGACAAGTACTCCTTCCCGGATGAGAGACCCGGATCCGAAGACCGCCAAGATCACCACCGGAACACCAAGTTCTTCATCTCGAACGCCAAGACCGACCCGATACACGGATCCGACTCTGACCGGGGTGAATCCGATACGCCCCTGACGCCAAACCAAGTCCTTCTTCCCGAAACACCAAGCTCTCCTTCCGTTTTCCGAGCACGTTCTCGTCGAACCGATCCCCGTCGAACCCTGTCGAAACCCGGACCCCCGGAACCCAAGATCTTCCAAACTCAGATGTGTGACCCTAAGCCCCTATTTTTATAATATGACATTATCACTTGTTGCATATTAAATGGTTCATATTCGCATCGCATCATATGGTTTGGGGGCATTGTGCCGATTCACCTCATAATTAAATATGGAGTGCAACTGCGGGATATCTTTGTCTTATTCCAGACTCCATTTAAATTGGTGTAGCGAACCGATGCCATGTTTCACCCTGTTAATACAACATTTAAATTGCGGGGGTTCTAAATAACCTACACCATATAATTGATTGTCGGGACCCCGGTTCCGCTTAATACTAACTAATTGCACCGCATCTGAGCCATGCCATGCATCATATCATAAACATGCCGGATCTTCTGTCGTAGTATTAAATATTGCATCCGGTGTTTCTGCTAGTGTTTGCTTCTTCGCGGATTAGGCCGATGAGTGGATGCGAGTATCGACAAGTTCTCTTGATATGAACCTTCGGCAGTGTTTCCCAGGCGAGCATCTCTTCCCCTTCTACCTACTTTGCATTTATAGTCTTTATTTCCTCTTGTTGATCTATTGCTATCCGTGTCGTGATGCTTTAGTTTCCGTGCACCAGTGCTATCCCGTGCAGCCTCTATATTGCCATGGACACCTCCTAATACCTGATGTTTGGTAGATAGCTGGCCTTGCGAGTCGTAGTTGCTTGCTCAGGTGTGATCTTGTGTTGTCGAGTACCACAGTTGTTGGTATGCTGGCAGATGTTTATGGTGGAGATGCTTATTGGTGGAGATGATCATGACTTTAAATACAACTATTAAAATGCTAGATATAACTAATGCAGAGGCATCAGTGGGAAATAGATGTTATTTGGTTCTTCCATGCCCACTTGTGTCCCGTAGGACCCCGAGTACTTGATACCTGTTCCTTGATTTTTCGCACTATCCACATCCGGGAGGCCGTGGACCCCCCTGAGCCAGAGCTTGATTCATTTCTATTTCTTGGGGCCATAAACTAGTTTGGGGTTTTATTACTATCCTGTACCTATGCCATGCTTTACTGCTTTATTTAAGATTGTGCGTGGAGCACCTGTACTATTTTGGATCGCTCCATGTTTTCGCGGTATCGACAAGCCCAGTCACACTTTCGGGTTCCTAGTCGTTTACAGCCGTCGTCGCAAAACCTGGGTCCGTTCCGGAGCCGGCCAACTTCGTTGCGGGTAGCTTAGTGGGGTGGCCCCCTAAAATATTTTATGAATCCTGTGATTGCTTTGTCGTGAAAGCCTCGTTGGGTTTTGAGTTGGTTTTTCCGAGGTTGATCGAGTGTGTGTTGCTATTTGTGCACCTATGGTAAAACTTTTCAAGCCGTCTCCATGTTATGGACGACTTGGAGCACAGTATCTCGATCATAGACAAGCATAACTAAAGTAGTGCTATAATTTGACTTAATATGTGACTAGTAATCAACTGAAGTATAATGGAATGGATAATAAAAATGCCAACAACTGGTGGACCTTGGTCGTATCGTGTTCTGATATACCTGCCTAGTAAGTATTGCAACTCCAATGGAATGTGATAAAAGTGCCAACAACTGCTGGGTTTTGGGATTCCTCAGGACAATTATATCTGACTAGTAACTGTTCCAACCACAACGGAATGTTAACTAAAACTGCCACCTACTTATGCTATCATGATAACTCATGCTATCTTTATCTGATTAGTAATTGCTGCAACTATAACGGAATGAGTAAAATTGCCAACGGTGTGAGTTCCTTGGTCCGACTTCCTCGTTTGGTCTCGAGGGGGGGGGATACCAGGATGGGTTTGTTTGGTGTTAGCTTCAGATTGGATCCGAATAGGTCTTTCTTACCCCTCTCTGATAACCGCCAGTTGTCTCGAGTCTCTATAGGTTGTTTAGTGCTGCTGTGCTGTCGCTTCAGCCCACCATACCTATGTAGGCGAGAGCCGCCGAATTCTAGCCTCGCCATGTACTGGCCTTAGTACTGACGCTCCTCTTTTTCCTTTGCCCTTTGTCGGCACCCCTTTTGTTTTAGCAGGTTTGAGATCGACGTCGTTAGCAGGGTTACCCTTCCGGCTTGGCCTGGGCAGGGTTATGGACGCCATTGGTTATTCTTCAGGGCTCTTAGCCCAATTTGCATCTTGTCCGTACTCGGACGCTGTATCGTTTTCCAGGTGATTTGGATCTTTGTATTGTATATCTGTATTCTTGACTCTTGGAGTCGTGTTGTATATATATTTGTTCTGTGGGTCCCAACGAGGACTATTGTGTAATGGTATTACTTCGTTTTCCACCCGCACGAAAGTGCCTGGTGGGCGTCCTTGAATCGTTTCTATGCGGGTTTGGCGGAAAGGGCTAAAACTTGCATAGGGCCGATTTGAGGGTGTTACAGAGTGGTATCAGAGCTCAGCAGTTGCGATACCCCATAAGTCCAGCCTGTAGGATAACCTAGCTAACGGACGAAGTAGAGTGTCAAAACTATTTTGCAAAAATCGGTTGGATAGATCTGATTAGGTCTGCTTTTACTCCTTACCCCTCTGCTGTTCTCCTCTTACCTCTACGTGTTTTGGATATGTTCTCTTCCCTTCTTCTAGTCCAGGAATTCTCGTGGTTGGGTTTCCGTCGTACCTTCAGGTTTTCGCTTCCTCCTTTGGTAACGGCGCTTCTACATCCGGTCTTCATGCTATCTGAGCGATCCTTTATCTGTGGTACCATTCTTTGTTCCTTGTTTGTGCCTTCTAGTGTTTTCCGACGCGACGACATCAGCTATGCCAGATCCGATGCAGAGTCTGCATCACTCCTTTGTTTCCGACCCTCGTTTGTCGAGATCTTCAGTCTAATTCTGAGAGTTGGTTGCATAATTCTCCTATTCGTGTGCAGAGTAATGGTCTGGTGCGCGATGGACTGATCACCATCCGACTACTCTTATCATTCGCTCTTGTACATCGAATCGATGGATCAAGCAATTTCACTCCATCCACGGAAGCTAGAGGTGGTTTATTTGTTGATGCCTTTACCTTCGTCCTTTGTTACCGGAGTGTCCTCTCGACAATCACGGACAATGACCTCTTGTTAGTGGTGTCGCGAGGATCTACACGAAGCGAGAAGATTCAGATCACCGACCTTCTTCCCGGTACCACGAGGTGGATCTCGAGGACGAGATCCATTATTAGTGGTGTCGAATTGTGGCGCCCCGCAAAACCACTACTAGAAAATCGCGTTCTTTTTGTGCATTGCATCGTCATGACCGCATGCTCATGTCATCATGCCACATTGCATTTGAGCATCGTCATCATCATGCATGGTTTGTTTCAAAACTATTTTTGAAACGCCTAGTTTTGTTTTCTAAATATTCCCGTCTTTATTCAAATTAAAACCCGGGCCTCCGGAATATTTTAGTTTGTCTAAATACGGTTTGCAAAAGCCTTGTTTTTAATAAATAAAATTATTTGATTATTTTTAGGAGGCAGCCCGCCAGGCCTGAAAGCCCGGCCCGCCACCTCCACGCCCTAAAATAAAACCTAAGCTAAATCCTAAACCCTTTTCTACCAAATATCTTACCCCTAATCCTACCTAGCTCCCTCCACCTCACCCCGTCCTATCGCAGCTCGACACCTCACCGCACCCCTCCACCTACCACCGACCCAACCCCAGCTCCATCCCGCCACACACGCACCCGTCCCCACGCGCCTCAGCCGCCCCCTGCTCGCTTCCCAAGGCACCTGGCCGGCTGACACACCCCACCGCGCCCAACTCCCCCTGGGCCTCGACACGCTCCCACCTATTCCCGCCCACACCCCATCGCCATCCACCCCGCCTGGCCCCACTCCCCAGCACGCAACACCAAACGCACCCTACCCCTGCACGCTAACCGCCAGGCGACCGCGTCACCCTCATCCGCACGTCTCTCCCCGGCCGCACCGACGTGCACCGATCCCATCCCCACCACGCGCCTCTCTCTCCCCATCCCCGCGTTCTCCTCCACCTCGCCGCTCGCTGCATCTCTGCCACCGCTGCGCTTGCTCGGCCCGACCCCGGCAGCCTCTCATCGCTACGACCCCCGCTCCGCCGTCGAGCCCGGCCGCGACCCCGAGCCGTCCTCAACCTCGTCTTCCGCGCCATCGTCTCTTCCCCATCCGCTGCGTCCACCTCCGCCGCTAGCTTCTCTACCCCGTGTCGGCAGCGCCTCCCCCGCCAGAGGCGCCATCGCCATCGCCCCCACCTCTCGCGGCCGGCTCCCATCTCCGCCTCGACCGCCCCACCATCGTGGCCCCGGGTCCCCGTTCGCCTCCTCCCCTTCGAGGCTGCCGCCGCCGCGGTTCACCTTCGCCACCTGCGGCCTCCCAGGCGCCCGCGACCGCCTCTCCTTCCTCCACCGGTGCCGCCGCCGCCGGCGTCCCCTCTGCACCGCCATCCTACCCGAGCTCGTCGCCATGGCCCAGGTTCCGCCTTCCCCGTCTCCGGCCATGGACACGCAGGCCCGCCTCGGCCGCCTCCCGCTCGAGCACCTCGGCCGAGCACCCTCGTCGTCCGCCCTCCTTCACCAAACCCCCACGCCGCCCCATCCCTGGCCACTGCGTCGCCTTCCTCATCGTCGCCGCGTGCTCGTCGCGGTCGGCCTTCCCGTGGCTACGCCCCGTTGGCTGAACCACAAGTGATCACACCCCTGTTTTGACCTCCCTCTGTGTGTTGTAGCGTCCTTTTTCCTGTCAATGTGTGAGTGCTAGTGTACTCGAATGAGTACTGATGGTGAAGATGTTGAACAGAGGGTGAGACCCAAGAACGAGACGAGAAGCCATGTTCTGCGCGATGCTAGATTCACGGTACACCAAGATCTTCATGGACGATAAGTTCTTGACACGGAAACCGGACACGGCGATGCCCTCCCAAGATCTTCGTCACGGAACATCAAGTACTCCGACATGGAACCTAGTGATGATAATGTCGGTTCGACAAGACCTCCTCCGGCATCCGACCCCGAGACCCCGGACCCGAAGACCACAGATGCGACAAGTACTCCTTCCCGGATGCGATACCCGGATCCAAAGACCGCAAAGATCGCCACCGGAACGCCAAGTTCTTCATCCCGAACGCCAAGACCGACCCGATACGCGAATCTGACAAGATCTTCGCGACGACAAGATTGACTCCGACCGGGGTGAATCCAATACGCCCCTGACGCCAAACCAAGTCCTTCTTCCCGAAACACCAAGCTCTCCTTCCGTTTTCCGAGCACGTTCCCGTCGAACCGATCCCCGTCGAACCCTGTCTAACCCCGGACCCCCAGAACCCAAGATCTTCCGAACTCAGATGTGTGACCCTAAGCCCCTATTTTTATAATATGACATTATCACTTGTTGCATATTAAATGGTTTATATTCGCATCGCATCATGTGGTTTGGGGGCATTGTGCCGATTCACCTCATAATTAAATATGGAGTCCAACTGCGGGATATCTTTGTCTTATTCCGGACTCCATTTAAATTGGTGTAGCGAACCGATGCCATGTTTCACCCTGTTAATACAACATTTAAATTGCGGGGGTTCTAAATAACTTGCACCATATAATTAATTGTCAGGACCCCGGTTCCGCTTAATACTGACTAATTGCACCGTATCTGAGCCATGCCATGCATCATATCATAAACATGCCGGATCTTCTGCCGTAGTATTAAATATTGCACCCGGTGTTTCTGCTAGTGTTTGCTTATTCGCGGATTAGGCCGATGAGTGGATGCGAGTATCGACAAGTTCTCTGGATATGAACCTTCGACAGTGTTTCCCAGGCGAGCATCTCTTCCCCTTCTACCTACTTTGCATTTATAGTCTTTATTTCCTCCTGTTGATCTATTGCTATCCATGTCGTGATGCTTTAGTTTCCGTGCACCAGTGCTATCCCGTGCAGCCTCTATATTGCCATGGACACCTCCTAATACCTGATGTTTGGTAGATAGCTGGCCTTGCGAGTCGTAGTTGCTTGCTCAGGTGTGATCTTGTGTTGTTGAGTACCACAGTTGTTGGTATGCTGGCAGATGTTTATGGTGGAGATGCTTATTGGTGGAGATGATCATGACTTTAAATACAACTATTAAAATGCTAGATATAACTAATGCAGAGGCATCGGTGGGCAATAGATGTTATTTGGTTCTTCCACGCCCACTTGTGTCCCGTAGGACCCCGAGTACTTAATACTTGTTCCTTGATTTTTTGCACTATCCACATCCGGGAGGCCGTGGACCCCCCTGAGCCAGAGCTTGATTCATTTCTATTCCTTGGGGCCACAAACTAGTTTGGGGTTTTATTACTATCCTGGACCTATGCCATGCTTTACTGCTTTATTTAAGATTGTGCGTGGAGCACTTGTACTGTTTT
Organism: Avena insularis; assembly: GCA_023614405.1. Classification (NCBI taxonomy): domain Eukaryota; kingdom Viridiplantae; phylum Streptophyta; class Magnoliopsida; order Poales; family Poaceae; genus Avena; species Avena insularis. The sequence goes on along the minus strand of CM042689.1, from coordinate 393,476,325 downwards.
GGATCGCGCCACGTTTTTGCGGTATCGACAAGCCCAGTCACACTTTCGGGTTCCCAGTCGTTTACAGCCATCGTCGCAAACCCTGGGTCCGTTCTAGAGCCAGCCAACTTCGTTGCGGGTAGCTTAGTGGGGTGGCCCCCTGAAATATTTTATGAATCCTATGATTGCTTTGTCGTGAAAGCCTCGTTGGGTTTTGAGTTGGTTTTTCCGAGGTTGATCGAGTGTGTGTTGCTATTTGTGCACCCCTGCAGGGTAAAACTTTCCGAAAGCCGTGTCCGCGGTTATGGACGACTTGGAGCACAGTATCTCGATCATAGACAAGCATAACTAAAGTAGTGCTATAATTTGACTTAATATGTGACTAGTAATCAGCTGAAGTATAATGGAATGGATAATATAAATGCCAACAACTGGTGGACCTTGGTCGTATCATGTTCTGATATACCTGCCTAGTAAGTATTGCAACTCCAATGGAATGTGATAAAAGTGCCAACAACTGCTGGGTTTTGGGATTCCTCAGGACAATTATATCTGACTAGTAACTATTCCAACCACAACGGAATGTTAACTAAAACTGCCCACTACTTATGCTATCAGGATAACTCATGCTATCTTTATTTGATTAGTAATTGCTGCAACTATAACAGAATGAGTAAAATTGCCAACGGTGTGAGTTCCTTGGTCTGACTTCCTCGTTTGGTCTCGAGGGGGGGAATACCAGGATGGGTTTGTTTGGTGTTAGCTTCAGGTTGGATCCGAATAGGTCTTTCTTACCCCTCTCTGATAACCTCCAGTTGTCTCGAGTCTCTATAGGTTGTTTAGTGCTGCTGCGCTGCCGCTTCAGCCCACCATACCTATGTAGGCGAGAGCCGCCGAATTCTAGCCTCGCCATGTCTTGGCCTCGATCTTGACGCTCCTCTTTTTCCTTTGCCCTTTGTCGGCACCCCTTTTGTTTTAGCAGGTTTGAGATCGACGTCGTTAGCAGGGTTACCCTTCCGGCTTGGCCTGGGCAGGGTTATGGACGCCATTGGTTATTCTTCAGGGCTCTTAGCCCAATTTGCATCTTGTCCGTACTCGGACGCTGTATCGTTTTCCAGGTGATTTGGATCTTTGTATTGTATATCTGTATTCTTGACTCTTGGAGTCGTGTTGTATATATATTTGTTCTGTGGGTCCCAACAAGGACTATTGTGTAATGGTATTACTTCGTTTTCCACCCGCACGAAAGTGCCTGGTGCGCGTCCTTGAATCGTTTCTATGCGGGTTTGGCGGAAAGGGCTAAAACTTGCATAGGGCCGATTTGAGGGTGTTACATACCCGCACTACCAGAAGCTGGCGTACGGCGTCTTTATGACCGCCCTACGACTGCGCCACTACTTCCAGGAACACCCAATCGTGGTAGTAAACGACGCCCCGTTGGGGCATATTCTCAATAACCCTGACGCCACGGGGCGAGTCGCGCTTTGGGGAATAGAACTGTCTCCACGAGACATCACATACGAAAAACGCGATGCTATCAAGTCGCAAGTGCTCCCTGACTTTCTCATGCACTGGATGGAGAACCAACTCCCGGACAAGCCAGATATGTCCTACCTCTGGACAATGCACTTCGATGGGTCCAAATGGAAAGACGGAGCAGGCGCAGGTGTCATATTGACATCACCTCAAGGGGACAAGCTGAAATATATCCCGCGAATGCTATTCACAGCCTCAAACAACGAGGCTGAATACGAGGCCCTGTTACATGGGATGAGGATGGCAAAAGGCTGTGGCGCCAAAAGGCTCATCATATATGGCGACTCCAAGTTGGTCGTCAACCAAACAATGCACGAGTGCGACGCACTGAACGACAACATGATCGCGTACCACGACCTCTACGATACACTCGAGGGAGACTTTGATGGTTGCGAGTTGTGACACATAGGTCGCGAAAGCAACGAGGAGGCAGACACACTCGCCAACATAGGCTCTACCTGCGCCCCCATACCACCCGGGGTATTTCTCGAGCACATATGCGAACGCTCCATCAAGCCAAAGGCCACAGAGAAGAAAACAAGCGCAGCAACAGACTCGGGGGCTACGCCACCCAATGAGCCAATGGCACTCGATGACTTGGAGCTGGACACAGGACTCGAGGGACCAATGAGCGTCATGATGATCGAACAATCTTGGACACAGCTGTACATTACGTATCTCCTCAGCAAGAGACTACCGGACGATCCGACAGATGCACGGCACATCGCCGAGCGCTCCAAGGCATTCGCCGTTCTCAACGGCGAACTGTATAAACACAGCATCACAAGAGTGCTACAATGATGCGTCTCCATGGCTGACGGAAGAACAATACTCCTCGACATCCATGAAGGGACCTGCGGGCACCACGCAGGCAGTCGCGCCCTCGTCGCCAAAGCTCTACGAGCTGGATTTTACTGGCCCACGGCCTTACGCGACGCCAAGAACATAGTCCAAAAGTGCAATGCTTGCCAGCGATTCGTGGACAAGCCACACGCACCAGACGCAGAGCTACGGCCCATTCCATTGGCCTGGCCCTTCGCACAATGGGGGCTTGATATGGTTGGCAAGCTACCAAGATCTTCGCACGGAGGCCACGTCTACCTCTTGGTGGCAGTCGACAAATTCACCAAGTGGATCGAGGCCATGCCAATGACCAACCAATGAGGGCACAACGCAGCCAAGTTCTTCGAATCCATCGTCTACCGCTTCGGCGTGCCGCGCATCATCATTACCGACAACTGGACGAACTTCACATCCAAGGAGTTCCAAGAATTCTGCGAGAACTTGGGAATCAACATCATCTACGCCTCAGTAGCGCATCCACAGACCAACGGTCAGGTGGAAAAAGCAAACGGGCTCATCTACAGTGGCATCAAGAAGCGACTCCCGCGACCACTCGAACAAGCGGCAGGTTGCTGGCCAGATGAGCTGCAATCCGTACTCTGGAGTCTACGTACAACCCCAAACAGCGCCACGGGCTACACGCCATTCTTTATGGTGCACGGAGCAGAAGCAGTACTACCCGCCGAGGTATGGCACAAAACGCCGCGCGTGGTCGCTTACAGCGAACAAGAGTCATCCCTCACACTCGAGGAATCCGTCGACCTCCTTGACGAAGCAAGAGAAATCGCCGCGGAAAGATCAACGATCTACCAGCAGAACCTGGGCAACTACCACAGTAGAAGGCTTCGCCCCAGATCCTTCGTCGAAGGTGACTTGGTCCTGCGACTGAAGCAGCAGGGGCATCTCAAGCTCGAGTCCCCCTGGGAAGGACCGTACGTGATTACAGAAGTAATCCCAGGTGGCGCCTATCGCCTTCAAGATTTAGAGACAGGAGTCGCATACTCCAACCCTTGGAACGTCGCACAACTACGACGCTTCTACCCTTAGTCGTTTTCCTTTACTTTTACATCGCAAATAAGGCTACTTAGCCGCACATTGTACTTCGTACTATTCTTCGAATAAATAAAAGCTAAGTGCCCCGAAACTCTGTGCTCTCCTTTACTTTGTCAATTTTCATACTCGGGGGCTACGCCACCCTATACACATATGTTCTTCGAACAAAAATGCGACATCCTGAGTAGCTGGCACATTAATCGAACCCCTTAACACAAACCCAACCCAGCTGCAACGCACCTAACAGGTTGACAAGGGAACGAGATAAAAAGATGGCCAGGCTAACAAAAAGGACTCGCATAGTGCAACGCACCTCATGCTCACAAAGCTCCTTATGCACATTCGACAATAAATTATCTACAAATATATATGAACTTTACAACACAAGTACACTTATGTGCAGGATACATATTCAGCTACCCTTGCAACAGAAGAACATTAGTTTGTTCCTCGAAGAAGTCGACGATCTCCTCGGCTGGGCGGTCCATCGCCTGATAGTGCGACACCATATTCTAGGAAGATCCTGCTGGTGGCGCCGGTGGCCCAGAGGCAATGGTGGAGATATCCACGTCAGGCCTGTGCAAACGCACCATTGAGAGGGCAGCCTTGGCACTAGCCACCAACTGCTGCCTCACGCACTCGCGAACCGCGGACATATCTTGAAATTTGGTCAGGAGAGCCAGCAGGCTTGATGGAGTGTCATCCAGCGGGAACATCGCCTGATAGATGTTCTTCAAACACGACTGCGACTTCTTCAGGAAGAGCAGCACTCGCGGCCGATCCCGAAGTGCATGTAGCGATCGCCGCGATCATGATCTACCCAGAAGTATCCACTCTCCTGAAGTTGCTCCTGGGTGAGATCATGAAGGCGGATGGCAATCCTATCCCTCTCCTCCTGCGGATGGCGTGCGCTAACAACTACACGAAGCAACATCAACAGCATGAGTACAACGTACCATTGCGACTAACTACAAAGGAAAAGATGAGGATGCACAAACTAACACTTAAACTGGTCGCCCAGCTGCGTCACCTCGCCAAACAGATATTGCTCGCGGGCGGTGTCTTTTTCAGCCTTCGACTTCCACACGTCCGCGCTACCGCGGATCACGGGCAACTCACGCTCCAGTTGCTTAACGCGATCACGAAGTCGCGAAAGCAAGGACAACTCCTCTACCCTGGAGCGCGGTGGTGCCACTGTATCCTCAAGAGATGGCGAGTCCTGGGTTCCCCCCACAGGACCACTTGATGTACCCTACCAAAAAGTCAAGCCAGAGGCAAATAAGGTGACCAACTTAACACAAAGTCAAAAGTAACAGATGCATTCAAGATCAGCATAAAGTATCCACAAACACACTCGCCAGCAGGCATGTTCTCCAATCAAAAGGACAATTCATCAACTATTACAAAAACTAACTACGGAGCAGCTGGTTTCTTCGACTTCGACGGCTTCATCAAGTCCGTGGCAGTATCAGACACCACAGACTTTCCGCCAGCTCCTGAGGCCGAAGCCTTCGCGACCTTCTTAGCATGCTGGAGCTCCTCTGAATACTTGGCAACGGTATTTATCAAGGAATGGCCATATTTGGCCTGAAGCGATGCAAAGGGCGAATACCTCCTGACCATCCGCGCCAACAGGCATCGTCTTCGACACCGCAGAGGGATCTATCTCGACTCCGTGGGCTTGCACCATGGCAAGTGACATGGTCACGCCAGCCGCGCGGAGGGAGTTCTTGTATGTGGAAGGCACACCCCCAGCGAGTGACTCCACCAGCTCGTCCACATTGTCGACTAGCTCCGCCTTCGGCATCAACTCCTCCCGGAGGCGACTAAGGGTGACCTTGGCCTTGGACAACATATTCTGGACAGCGACGCTACGGTCCTCGACTGTAGACACCGCACCTGCCAGAGCGCCATCGCGACAAAGGGCCTGCGGGTCAAAGCTCAAATCGCCAGCATCTGCACAGAAAACCCACACATGGATGAAATCTCTAGCGCCACCGGCAAAACTCCAGATGCAGAGAAGGACAATAATAAAATATCTACCGGCAAAGGTACCTGAGAGGGCCTTGGCGATTGAGAACAGTTGCTCCTCGAACAACTTTTCCCTAGCCACAAAGGAGGCACGCAGATCCTCTTCGCGCTTCTGTGCATCATTACGAGCCGCGATTGCCTCATTGCGCCCCTTCACAGCTGCGGCTAACGTCTTTTCCAAGGTGGCAACGTTGCACAGTAAAGCATTATGCTCAGCTACATGGCAACCAAAAGTTGACTATCAGTCGACTATACCAAGAAGGAAGAGACGAAAAGAATAAGTGTAGAACACTCACTTTCGACGACGCGGTGACGCGACTCCAGCATTGCATGATGGCGGCCCATTGCCATCACTTGCTCCGCCACTTGCGCGGCTTCCTTTACAAGGAGCTGTCGCACAAAACAAGGGATCAGAAAGGGCAACAGAAAACATCGACTACCACACTAAAAAGAAAGGAAGATATACTCACATGGTCCTCTAGCGACTTCGAAGAGATTTGCTGAACCATCATCCGAGCAACCATTCGATGCCCCCTACGTGAGGAGAGCTCGAAGAATTGTGCCTGGAGTGGGACGCCGCCGGAGGAGAAGGAGCGCGCTCGACCTCTACCTTGGCCCTTGAAGTCGCGACTCCCGATTCTTTCAACTCGACGTCGCCAGAAGATGACGACGCCTCTTGACTACAAGACCAAGTCCACATTGAGAAAAGGGCAAACACCAGGGCAAAACCAACAAGAAGAAAACAGAAAAGAATGAATGACCTAGCAAACTTACCAGTTAAAGTTGTCAAGATCGAACGTGGCCGCCGCCAATTCTGACGAAGACTCCTTGGGCAATCGCATCTTCTTGCGAGAAGAAGGTGCCACAGCCCTCACAGGAACGGCTAGAATTGGCGACTCTGCTCCAGCAGCCATGCCTCCTGGAGTCGAAGGAGTCGACGCGTCGGAGTCCTCGCTACGCGAACGCTTGCGAGTATCCGGGCTCTCAGACTCGGGGGCTTCCTCTTCCACATCAGAAGGGATAGTCGATTCAGACTCGTCCTCTTCCAAAGCTTCATGAGGAATAATCCCCTCAGGGAGAGGAGGCATACAAGGCGACACCGCCCAATCCTGCATACAAACAGAGCAAGTAAGCAAACAGAAAAGCAATCGCGAAAATAAGCTACTGCGTAGCACAACTATACCTCAGGAGGAGGATTCGAAGCATCAAAAGGAGGAACAACTGGTTCACTCGGAAGCACATCCTTGACGGTGCACTTCGTGACCATTCGAATCCTCTTATCCACCTCACTCGCGAACATGCCATCGGCAGACACACGAGTGGCATCATCAGCGCCACTCCATTGAAACATGGGATGGACTCTAGCTTGGAGAGGCTAGATGCGACGGTGCAGCCAAGTCCTGATAAGAGCGCAGCCTCCCTCTTCTGCGCCTATGCGACTTTCGAGGTCGCAGATGCGCTGATACAGCACGTTCGTCTCCGCGAGTTCGCCAGGCATAACTACGTTCTTCCAAGAATGCATCTTCTTGCAGGGAGTCGCCAGATCGAAGGGCGCGAGTCCAAAGTGCTCATCTTTGTCCTTCTGATCGCGGACATAGAACCATTTGTCCCTCCATCCCTGAACGGACTTGGTAAGCTTGATGTTGAAGTAGGTGGCGGATGGGTCGACATGGATACCGCAACCACCTACGTCATAAACTAAAGAGCCAGATGCGGACTGACGCTTCAATTTAAACAAGCGCTTGAAAAGACCAAAGTGTGGCTCGATTCCGAGCCAGCACTCGCAAAGGGTGATGAAGCAGGTGATATGGAGAATCGAATTTGGGGACAGCTGATGGAGCTGGAGCCCGTAGAAGCAAAGAAGACCCCTAAGAAAGGGGTGGAGAGGCAAGGAGAGACTACGAATGACGAATGTGAGAAACATCACTCGAAAGCCAGCGGGAGGAGTAGGAATGGTCTCACCGCTGGGGACGCGCACATCGGCGACTGCCACAGAGATAACTCCAACCTGGCGAAGAAGACGGAGATCCGGCGCCTTGATAATGGAGGGGCTCCATGCACCATTGGTCATGCGAGTGCCCGCGACCTTCTTCTTCCCGCCGGCGGCGGCGCTGGTGCCCGCAGCAACGGAGCCACCCTTCTTCTTCGTCGCGGCAACGGTGGCCACGGAATCAGCGACAACGCCTCCTTTCTTCTTTCCCATTGCGCGGCGGCGATGAGAGCGCAGAAAGTAACTTGGAAATGAACGGAGGTGGTCTAGCCCTGTGGAGGAGACGAGCGCAGGAAAGCAGAAGAACAGCAGCAATGGCAATGGCAGCGAGGACGAAAAAGTGTAGATGAAAAATTACCACCGCAGTGCCGCTACTTAACCCCTGGAAGATGCAATCCAACGGCTGACATAAACCCTATTGGACGCGTGGCACGCATCGCGTTGGACACGTGGAGAAGAGGAAGCGCGAACCGTCCCCCCACTTCTACCATTACGCGTGGAAATCGAGGAGGCGTAGTTAAAAATAAGATTACGCACGCCCAGTCAAATCAAAGTCAGAAAGTGGGACCCACCGCTCGTCACGTCCCGTCAAACTCGCTCATGCGAGCAACTGAGGTCATACAAGCGTCAACACTGACGTCACCAAGGCTACGCAGTGGAAAACTTCGACTATTTTTAGTCCTTGCTGGAGTCTTCGACTCCACCAAGCACTCGGGGGCTACTCCCATAGGGAGCGCTGGCCGCGCACCCTACGACTTTTTATTTTCTTATTGCAGGCACGAAGACAATCACAAAAGCAAACCCAACCACTCGAAACACAGTTCGATTATGGACATGGGTTACTCCCATAGGGAGCGCCAGAAACAAATTCGACTGAAACAAGCAGGAAAAAGACGACAACAGTCGCTAAAATATTTAGTCCCTGCCCGAGTCATTGACTGAAACAAATAAGCAAAAAGATGACAGCAGTCGCAAAAGTTCTTTAGTCCCTGCCTGAGTCTTTGACTCAACCAGGCACTCGGGGGCTACTCCCATAGGGAGCGCTGGTCGCGCACCCTATGATTATTTGCACAAAAATTGTGTGTTGATAACATCCGCACTCGCAACCTTTGGCGACACCACCTCACAAATTTTCCCTACAAAGATACTACGTCTCCTGGGACGCCCGAATCGTCTCCACGATGATAAAATTCGGATGTCGCGCTTACGACGTGAAGGTAAGACCTGAATAAGGCCTGGCAACGCATTTAACCGCACACTACCAGAAATGTATCCGTGCCTACAGGCACGATGAACATGCCTTGACGGACGCGTCGAGTGCTCACACCCATATAACTGGAATTTGACTCCTGTAAGACCTTCGTGGCCTGAGTCAAATTACACCGGCACTTTTCCGGATTCGAGTCCGAGGACTCAAATTTGAGTAGATTGCGTTGTTTCACCCTAAGGTGGTTAACTGATACCGATACTTCGGTTATATCAGGCACGTATATCAACAATCCCTATGACACAAATAAAAGCAATCGAAATGTACTCATTTAGGCACTCGAAGGCTTCAAAAGTCCCCGATGAATCTGTGATTCCACTTTGGACACTCGAGGCTCTTGACATGGGTATACCCTACAGGTACTCGAGCTTGGTATATACGGTCCAAATACATACAGGCCCACGGTGTCGCCAAGGCCCGAATGGAAGGACTCGAGTAACCTACGGACTCTCGATTGCTTGAAGAACAAGAAGAAGCTAAAGATAGAAAGATTAAAGGGAAAACCCTAACTTGTAACCGACTCGACCTGCTACCCGAGACCTAGCCTATCTATATAAAGGCTAGGAGGGGCGGTGAGAAGGACACACGCAACCCTAGTTTCCACAATCTTCGCCAGATTACATCTGCTCACCATTGTAACTTTCGACTCCTTCAATAATTCCACGAGCAGACAAGTAGGAGTAGGGACCTCTACGAGGCCTGAACCTGGGTAAATCCTTTGTCCCCTGTGTGCTTGTTTGCTAGCCGATAGATGTCTCCAACACTCCCTCCTTCTCCAAAACCCAAGTCCATAACAATGGGCATTGACGAGTTAAACCCTCGTCACTCAGTATGCCATTCAGAATAATTAACCATCATATTGTCCAGAAGTTTTGTTGTAGCACCCAAAGTGATGGTCATAAAGGTACCTCCAGCAGCAGAATCCAATAGGTTCCTTGAAGAATAGTTCAATCCTGCATAAAAAGTTTGGATGATCATCCAAGCAGTCAGTCCGTGAGTGGGACAATTCTTTACCAAAGATTTCATTCTTTCCCAAGCTTGAGAAACATGCTCATTATCAAGTTGTTTAAACTTCATTATTTCACTTCTCATGGATATAATCTTAGCAGGAGGATAGTATTTTCCAATAAAAGCATCTTTGCACTTAGTCCAAGAATCAATACTATTCCTAGTTAAGGAATTCAACCATTCTTTAGCTTTTCCTCTCAAAGAGAAAGGAAACAATTTCAGCTTAATAATATCACCATCTATATCCCTATGCTTTTGCATCTCACAAAGTTCAACAAAGTTATTTAGATGGGAAGCAGCATCTTCATTACCAATACCAGAAAATTGTTCTCTCATAACAAGATTGAGTAAAATAGGTTTTATCTCAAAGAAAGTATTTTCAGCCACAGGAGGAGCAATAGGTGTGCTCATAAAATCATTGTTGTTGGTGCTAGTGAAGTCACACAACTTAGTGTTTTCAAGAGTAGTCATTTTTTGGGTTTTCAAATAAGAAAGCAAACTAGGAAAACTAATTTTTGTGTGTTTTTGAAATAAGAAAGCAAACTAGTAAAACTAATTTTTTTGTGTTTTTGAATAACAAAACAAGCAAACAAAGCAAATAGAAAACTAAGCAAAACAAAAACAACAAAGTAAAGAGATTGGTTATGAGGGACTCCCCTTGTGAAGATGTCCTTGACTCCCCGACAACGGCGCCAGAAAAATGCTTGATGGCTCAATGCACGGCGCCCAGAAAAATGCTTGATGGCGGTGTTGATGTAGAGGTCGTTGGGAACCCCAAGAGGAACGTATGATGAGCACAGTAGCAAGATTCCCTCAGTTATGAAACCAAGGTTTAATCGAACCAGTAGGAGCAAGGAAACACCCCAAAGGTGTTACTAGCTGAGCTTTGGCAGGGTGCACTACCGGTGCTAGTAGCAACGTGGAGACCTGCACAACACAACCACAGAACTTTGTCCCCAACTTGCGATGAGGTTGTCAATCTCACCGTGTTTTGCGGAAAACAAAGGATTAAACGTATCGACTGGAAAGAAGTAAAATTTTGCAGAAAGTAAACACAAAGCAGTAATAGTTTGTAGATTGTATGTAAAGAAAAGGACCGGGATCCATAGTTCACTAGAGGTGGCTCTCCTTAGATAGATAACATGCTGGGTGAACAAATTACATCGGGACAATTGACAAACATTGAGAAAGAAATACATGCATATACTAATCATCTTGACTCCTTTGAGACTTGATTGGGCATTACAACATTATACATAGACCGCCATCCAACTGCATCTATGACTAATAATCCACCTTTAGGTTATCATCCGAACCCCCTCCAGTATTAAGTTGCAAGCAACAGATTATTTCTTTACGAACTGCGTGTAAAGTAAACAATACGATTGTTCTATGAACAAAGCATTGTTGTTTTCTCCCTAGTAGCAACAGCACATCTACTACCTTAGAGATTTCTGTCACTTCCCCAGATTACCAGAGGCATGAACCCACTATCAAGCATAAATACTAACTCTTGGAGTTGCTAGCATCTACTTGGCCAAGATAGTTACTAACAACGGAAAGCATGCAAGATCACAAATAACAAAGACATGATAGAATCAATAATCAATCTGAAATAACATCTCAATATCCATCGGATCCCCACAAACACAACATGCAGAATTACAAATAGATGATCTTGATCATGAACGGAGCTCACAAGATCTAGACATGAAAGCACAAAGGAGGAGAACCAGCTATCTAGCTACTACATGGATCTGTAGTCCAAGTGTGGATCCATGTGTGGTTCATGAGAAGAACACACATCCAATGACACTAGTGGATCCTTATGTGGTTCATGAAAAGAATAGACATGCAGCGACACCTGTGGATCCTTATGTGGTTTGTCTAGAGGAACACACATGCAATGCCACTAGGTGTGGTTCATGAAATAAACAGACATGCAATGACACTTGGTGTGGTTCATGAAAAGAACAGACATGCAATGACACTGGTGGATCCATGTATGGTTCATGAGAAGAACACACATAAAATCACATTGGGTAGATCCTTATATGGTTTGTCTAGAGGAACACACATGCAATGACACTGGGTGTGGTTCATGAAAAGAACACACATCCAATGACACTGGTGGATCCTTATGTGGTTCATGAAAAGAACAGACATGCAATGACACTGGTGGATCCTTATGTGGTGTGTGAAAAGAATAGACATGCAATGACACCGGTGGATCCTTATGTGGTTCATGAAAAGAACTAACATGTAATAACACTGGGTGTGGCTCATGAAAAGAACAGACATGCAATGACACCGGTGGATCCATGTGTGGTTTACGAAAGTAACAGACATGCAATGACTCTAGCTATGGTTCATGAAAAGAACGGACATGCAATGACCCCGGTGGATCCATGTGTGGTTCATGAGAATAACACACATCCAATGACACTGGTGGACCCTTATGTGGTTCATGAAAAGAACATACATGTAGTGACACCGGTGGATCCTTATGTGGTTTGTCTAGAGGAACACACATGCAATGACACCGGGTGTGGTTCATGAAAAGAACAAACATGCAATGACTTATGTGGTTTGTTTAGAAGAACACACATGCAATTACACTGGGTGTGGTTCATGAAAAGAATAGACATGCAATGACACTGGTGGATCCTTATGTGGTTTGTTTAGAGGAACAGACATGCAATCACACTGGGTGTGGTTCATGAAAAGAACACACATCCAATGACACTGGTGGATCCTTATGTGGTCTGTCTAGAGGAACACACATGCAATGACACTGGGTGTGGTTCATGAAAAGAACATACATGCAATGACACTGGTGGATCCATGTGTGGTTTGTTTAGAGGAACTGACATGCAATGACACTGGGTGTGGTTCATGAAAAGAACACACATGCAATGACACCGGTGGATCCATGTGTGGTTTATGGAAGGAACAAACATGCAATGACACTGGGTGTGGTTCATGAAAAGAACAGACATGCAATGACACCGGTGGCTCCATGTGTGGTTTATGGAAGTAATAGACATGCAATGACTCTAGCTGTGGTTCATGAAAAGAACATACATGCAATGACACTGGTGGATCCATGTGTGGTTCATGAGAAGAACACACATCCAATGACACTGTTGGATCCTTATGTGGTTTGTTTAGAGGAACATACATGCAATCACACAGGTGGATCCACTTGTGGTTTATGAGAAGAACACACATCCAATGAACTATAGTGGATCTATCTTGGCATAATTTGATGTATTCCACGATGTATTTCATTTTACAAGACACTTTCCATTTTTATACTACTCAGTTTTGCCCTTGGTTTTATGTGGTACTACTTAGTTTTGCCCCCTCTCTATCTTTTGTAGAAGCCCAAACCTGTGCTCACCCTGTCTGCTACTCCCTGATTGGTTGTCACAGTTGTCACGCGGATCGTGCGCACCAAACGTTGATTCTGTGCGATCTAACGATGATCGTTGCACACATCGTTCCCTTCACAGTACTGCATGAGACAGCACGGACGTTTCCCTCAGCGAGACTTCTACAGGAAGGAACACGATGCCGTCCATGGAAAAAGTCATCGAGCGGTCATGTCATGTTTAATGAAGTCTGAAAAGCCTACTGCTGCTACTACAACACATGCACAGGGCAACGGGGTCATCGAGTGCACGGTTGTTGACGGGATGCTACAATTTATTGCCACTTGATTTTAATTAGACATATCCCATTTTTACGCAGCGCTCTCAATCTCACTTCCAACTGAGCCCTACCGCTAGTAACTTCCATGAGTCAAGGGCCCCCCTCGAGTAGATCTAATGTTGCTAGAAATTGGTTCCACGCCACTTGCATGCAGTGGAATCGAGGTCTGCCATGAGCGTGTTTTCAATGCAGCTCTAAAGTGGAGATCGTGGTTGTTTCAAAAAAAGGGAACCCAAAAAAAGGGTGGAGATCCTGGTATCCCCCCGCCCACCACACGTGTCCAATCGAGGACTATGAACGGTCCGGTGTTTATAACCCCCTCGACCTTCTTCTTCCATGAGCTCGTGTCATTTCCCCCAGTCTGTCTAGTCCCAAGACCCCAATCTACACCTGTCGCGCGCGCCGAAGCTCCCTCGCTTGCAGTACCTCCTTCCCTTGGTGCGCTATGAAGCGTACGCGTGGAGACGAGCCGGAGGTGAAGCCAGTTGAAGGCGCAGCAGCAGATGGCTCGGTCGTCGCCAAGCAGGCGGAGGCGTCTTCTCCGGGCACGAACACCGCTCATCGCCGCGCCATCGAGGGTGCGAGCTCATCCATCCAGCCAGTAGCCGTCGCCGCCGAGCAGCAGGTGGTAGCCGTCGCTGCCGAGAAGTAGGTGGCTGACAACATCGTGGTGCCAGCGGCAGATCTGGATGGGGGGCAGGCGGCAGGCGGAGTCAATCTGGTGATCTACATCAACGACCCCATCACCGTACAAGAAATCTTCGACACAATGGCGGAAAATGATGAGTTCGAGGAGGAGGTACCTGATGAGGATTCCGAGGTACTACATTGCTAGCTTCTCTAGTCGCAGCCGCAGTTTTCACTGTTCATATATAGGATTTGCTCAATCGTGTACAGATTCTTTTGCTCTTGAAGTAGGGTAGTATATATATGGTTCGATCGGTTGATTGATGCATCTGCCATCTAGTCACAAAACCCTAATCCGTCTAGTCACAAAACCCCAATCTGCTCATCTGCCATCTAGTTGAGTTTGCTAGTTGAGTGTTGATTTCGATACACAACAGGCCTATAACATTACATTTCTATTCCTTACTGAGCCCAATAATTCAATTTTGCCCCAAAATAGTGCAAGGGCATCTGATGGTGTCATTTTCTTAGGGATGGTTAGTGAACCTGAGGCAGCAATGCACATAAACAATATAGGTTGTGTTGTTGCTATTTTGGTTCTCCGACTCCATCGCTGAAAAAATGAGGCCCTAATTTTTCTCTCATATGGAACCTAAATATATAATCTTTGTATTGTTTCTGATCTATGAATGCATTGTATGATGCATATGTATATCCCTGAATATTGTTTTGTACAATTACATTTCAATTTCTTATTGTGGCCAATGATTCAAATTTGCCCCAAAAAGAGGCAGACACATTGGTGTCAGATTTTTTTAGGGATGAGTGAGCGAACCTGGGACCATGTACAAGAACAATATAAGCTGTGCAATTGTTACTTGGTTCGCTCACACCATCCCTGAATAAACTTATGAGGCCGCAATCTTTATTCTACATTCATAGAACTATGATATTCAAATTATCTATTCCATGCATTCATAGTGTATAAGAATTACATTTTAGTTTGTCACCGAGGCTGATGATTGAAATTTGCCCCAAAAGAGTTCAACGGGAGACACGTATGATGGTGTCGTGTTTTAGGGATGGGTTGGTAAACCTGAGGCAGCAATGCACACAAACAATATAGGTTGTGCTGTTGGTACTTTGGTTCTCCAACTCCATCTTTGAAACAAATTATGAGGCCCTTGATTTATTCTCATATGGAACTACATATATGATCCTTGAATTGTTTCTGATCTTTTAATGATTGGTATGATGCATATGTATATGAATGGTTTTGATCATAAGTATTTTTAACATGTACCTGAAGATTAATTGTTTGGTTTTTTATTTATAATTACAATATTTAGGCTTGTTTTTGTACCTGACTATGTATATCCCAGAATAATTTTTTGTATGATTACATTTCAATTTCTTATTGTGGCCAATGATTGAAATTTGCCCCAAAACAGAGGCAGACATATTGGTGTCAGATTTTTTCAGGGACAAGTTAGTGAACCTGGGGTGATGTACAAGAACAATATAGGCTGTGCAATTGTTACTTGGTTCACTTACGCCGTCCCTGTAGAAACTTATGAGGCCTTAATCTTTATTCTACATTCATAGAACTATGATATTTGAATTATC
The DNA here is from genome assembly GCA_023614405.1 of Avena insularis. Taxonomy (NCBI): domain Eukaryota; kingdom Viridiplantae; phylum Streptophyta; class Magnoliopsida; order Poales; family Poaceae; genus Avena; species Avena insularis. The sequence continues at coordinate 393,460,651 of CM042689.1, read as the reverse complement.
TATTCCATGCATTCAGTGTATAAGAATCACATTTTAGTTTGTCACCGAGGCCGATGATTGAAATTTTCCCCAAAAGAGTTCAAGGGGAGACACATATGATGGTGTCATGTTTTAGGGATGGGTTGGTGAACCTGAGGCAGCAATGCACACAAACAATATAGGTTTTGATGTTGGTACTTTGGTTTGCCAACTCCATCTCTGAAACAAATTATGAGGCCCTAGATTTATTCTCATATGGAACTACATATATGATCCTTGAATTGTTTCTGATCTTTTAATGATTGGTATGATGCATATGTATATAAATGGTTTTGATCATAAGTATTTTTAACATGTACCTGAAGATCAATTGTTTGGTTTTTTATTTATAATTACAATATTTAGGCTTGTTTTTGTACCTGACTATGTATATCCCTGAATATTGTTTTGTACGATTACATTTCAATTTCTTATTGTGGCCAATGATTCAAATTTGTCTCAAAAGAGAGGCAGACACATTGGTGTCAGATTTTTCAGGGATGAGTTAGTGAATCTGGGGCGATGTACAACAACATTATAGGTTGTGCAATTGTTACTTGGTTCACCTACTCCATCCCTGAAGAAACTTATGAGGCCCCTAGATTTATCCTAAATTCACTCTGATGCAATTATTTTTCATTGTGTTGAAATGAAATAATATATGAACCGATCAAACTATTGTTGAGATGCTTTATCTTTGATATCTACAGATATATTGTCTTACATATACATGTTGTCAATTCTTGAGTTGTAATACAATTCAATCATATGTATGAGTTCTAAGTTATGTTCTTAAAAATCAACAGGAGGATGATGATGAAGTGGACGCTAGCAAGGTATCCAGGGACAACAAGAGCCGCTACGTGCTGAGGCGGTGACGGTGTGGGCTAATCCGTTTCCACCGTAGGGGGAGACTATTTTGCTCATTCTGTGGCAGAGCAATCAACATGGACCTCAACAGCATGATCCAGCACGCGGAGGGCGTTGGCAGAGGCAGAGGAAGAAGCCATATGTTGATTACCTTGGCGCGGCACGTAGTCTACGGCAAATTCCTCCAGGAGTATATCAGGACTGGCCTGTATCCCATCGACTAGGCTGTCGCTGCCTCCTGCTGATAAACCCCTGCCCTGCTAGGCGTCTCCGTGTCCCGGCCTCCTGCTGCAGCCCTTGCTTTTATTTTGTTCTACTTAATTATTACCTGTGTGTGGCATGTAAGACAATATATCCGTGGTGTCTCTCGTGAACCTTCTATATTAATCTACTCCTTTATATGGAGTGCCTTAAAGTTTCTAGTGTTCAATTATATTTACTGATCATGCTCATGCACACTACAAAATATTTCTAGTGCTCGATTATATTATAATTGTCAAGAAATACATCAACAAGTTAAATTGGTCGAAATTTTGTATTGAAGTAACTAAATGTATCAAACACATAATAAACTAGAAACTAAAATCTAGTTCAAACACATAATGTATCGCCACCACTTGTTGTCATCCTTGACTTGCTTCCCCTTCAACCGCTTGATGTCGCCACCATCCCAAGATCCCTGCTCGTCCTGAAACCGCTTTCTGTCCTACTCGCGCTTCTTCTCCTGGGCTAGCTTGCAACCAGGGCATAGCTCTCTCGCGAAAAACCCCGCCTTAACCATCCCATCTTTCATGGTAATGAGTTTACTGTACAACTCGTACGCCATGTAGGCGTCTCTGGATGCATACTCGAGGCGCACCTGGCTCATCGGCTTCCACTCCTAGTAGTCGTGATCGAGTCGCTTCAATTTCTTCAGTTTTTCATAGGATTTATCGATGATTTCCGCTGCCAGATCACCCATGCCATCCTTCGCTGGGTATGGTTTGATTTTGTACAGGTTTTGGATGTCGATGTGGTGCCCATCTGGGATTTTTATCAATGCACGAGAAAGCATAATTGTGTCATTTGTGATATCCATGCTAGTGAACGTTATCCCTTTCCTACACAAGAACTCGACCAGAGCCGGACAATGCATCTCAGTTGGTTTACTCCTGCACTTAGATGGTTCTAGGGATGTAAGGGAACAAGGGATGCAGAAGTGGTGGTCTTAAATTTAAATTTCACATACCTGCAGAAGTGGTAAACGAGGACCTCCTCATGTATGGCGATTTGCACGCCAGCGATCTCTTGTGGAGGATTTTTTCGCTTATTTGCACGGGTGTACTCCAAGTCTAGCCCCACAAACTTGTGCTTCTCTTTCTCAAGCAATTTCTCAAACCAGGCAAGAGTTGTCTCCATAGTCGCTTCATCATTTGTGTACACAAATGTCAAAGTCGTGGTGCCATGGGAAGGGACCAAGTGGGTCTCTATTGTGCGTTTCCCATCGTCCATGCCTACAAGGAAATGGGTGAAAGGAAATGCCTGCAAGGAACTACCTGCGAGAGGAAGAAGAAGATGAACCGACGGTTCCAGAACAGAGGAAGAAGAAGCACCCAGGAAAAACTACAAAGGAATGACAGAGGAAGAGAAATGACTGTAGAAGAAACATGGTAACTACAACTTTCGGTTCGAGAACTCACCGTGGTTACGTGGAGATCGTGGCAGTGCTGCCGATTCAACAAGTGGGGCCAGTTCCTGCGAGAATATGGAATTAGCTATGCATTTTTCTATGCGAGAAATTGAGAGAAATCATTATATTTTGTCTTTCATAATTAAACACAATAAAGTTGGTACAGCCCAAGAGATTTGAACAAAAGAGATTTGCTAGTTTAACATACAACAACACAAAAGTTTCTGAGCATGTATTCTTGAAATTTAAATTCTGATGATTTATTCAGAAGTTGTGAGCTACAACCGACATTCTGAATAGCGCTCTTCTTCGTCCTCCTCGTGCTGCTCGTCGTTGTCGTCTTCCGCATCCTCCTGTTTCCTCTGCCAGACCGGTGACCACCTCAATAATTAGCTTGATATAGTGCCTCATCACCTTGACCTGGACGACGAGCAGATCATCAAGGCAAATTCTATTTTTAGCATAGAATTCAGCCCAGGGGTCGGTGAACTCAATGCAATCATCATATACTTCCGATATGCGATATCGCCCCAATATTTTCAGGCCTTTGTTACAATTATTCTTCATGCATACACAATAGAACCCTTACAGGCCCAACATGGCAGAACTTAAGCTACCATAGAGACCTCGGTAGAGGTGGCAGAATTGGTCCGGGTGCAACCACGACGATGGCGAGCTCGGATTCTAGAGGAGGAAAACAGAACCGAGCATGGTCGACACGGTGATAGATCTCACCGGGAACCAATTCTCGTCCCCGCACCATGCCATGGGTGCGTCCATGGTGAGGGCGAGCTCCGACTCGGGATGGGGAGGAGAGCGGGGCTGAGCAGCTTCGTCACGTCCCAGCTCTACACCATGGCCACGACCACAGATTGCTGCTCCGGGGAAGAAGACGCGTAATGGATGCATGCGCCAATGTTGCAAGCCTACAAGGAGGAGAGCTGGGCCGAGCAGGTTCGTCCACGTCCCAGCTCCGCGCCATGGCTGCGACGTCCCACAGATTGCCGCTCCGGGGAAGAAGAAGACGCGTAATGGATGTAGACGCCAACGCTGCAAGCCTAATTAACACCTAAGCGACGGGAGCGACATGAGCGACATAACGGCGAGAACTGACAGGGGGGGCCAACTTGACGGTCATTAGCCTGATTTTTTGTATTGAAACGTAAAGTTGAATTCGTGCCGTAAAAGACCCTCTGAGTATTTGGCACACCAACTATAGTCATCGCGGCTGATTTCAGGGAACTTGGGTATCGCGTTGCCTGGACACCCCAACTTTCGGGCCACAAAATGATATTCTCGGGGTGCCCCCATTAGTCCCGGTTCCTATTATGGACCGGGACAAATGGTTCTCTGCCAGGATAGCATTTTAGGTACTTTCTCTGCCGCGGCAGAGAAATCATTTTGTATTGTTTTATTTATTTCTTTTTTCATTTCAAAATAGTTTTGAATATTTCTATGCTATCACATGCCATACAGGTTCGTGCATATATAAGATAACTTGTCTTAAGATCGAGCATACAAATATATACATGATAGTTACATGGAGATCATAATTACCGAGACTAGAGCCCGTCTGTTTGATTACATGGCCAGGGATCATCGGTAGCGCCTATTCACACTAAATTCTCCGGTGTCATCTACCATCTCTTTCAACAAAAATCCCGCCAGGTCTTCTGCAATTCCTAGTATGTGTTGCTCTGGTAGGAGCTGATCCCTCATGCTCTCGAACTATATAAGAAAAGGAGATCAATATAAATATCAATCATCATAACAAAAAGTGATGGTAATAAAATAATGTTGTGAATGTATTTCTTACATCGACTCTATAATCTTTGTGCTTAGTGGTAAACATGCGAATGAACTCGCAAACATATAATCCACATATATTCATCCCCGGAGGCTGCCTCACACACTTTACGAGAATAGAATTCAATCAAAATAATAATCTAGCATCATAATTGTATTGACTAGAAGTAAAGAGATGCACAAACATATCACTGACTACTTACCGGGGCTGTCTTAAACGTCAGCTTCTCACTAAACGTACCCGTAACCTCACTCTTGAACATGTTCCAAACCTTGCCCGAGAAATAAAATGAATGAATGAGTTATTTATTACCTGATATCTCAGGAAATCAACGAAAGAGACCGATATAGCGCGGAAATTACCTCTGGAGCATGTCCCTAAACTCTTCCAGGTGTCTCTTTAATGGGTTCATGACTTCAACTATTCCTTATCAAGTTGAATGTTGATATCTGTGAGATTTGATTCATTTTTATGGCTTTTATTGATGGTTTTCTCCCGGATTTGATTGTTTTCTAGCTTTACCAAACGCTAATACTTCGTTAGTGAAGAAAACTTGTTTTTTAATGTGTGTTTCAGGTTTTGAATGTCAACAGAAGGTTTTTACTAGAGAAACACAATATTTAGGAGAAAACAAGCAAGTCTCTCTTTGGAAGCACTCGAGGGGAGCATACAGAGGCTTTAACGAGCAACTATACGGCAGGAATATTTTTCCGGCCATATAGTTCCTGCCGTATAGCTGCCGCTGCCTCTGTCTTGTCAAAAGGGACAACTTCCATGAAGGGACCATACGTAAAAACACAACGCAACAACCGCCATCAGATCCAGAAGGGAGAAAGAAGAGATCTGGAGAAGAAGGGGAAGACGTTCTTCATCTCGCTCCACGATCTTCGACCTCCTAGCTAATACACCCCCATAGCCACTACTTGTACTTGAGAGAGAGAGAGAGGGATCTTCACCTTGCAAGACTAGGGTTTGAGATTGTTTCTTCCTATCTTGAATTGTGTTGGATATTTTTCTATTCTTATCATGGATCTCCACGGTAATATCAAGAAGATTTCCCTTTATTTAATTATATTGATGATCCGTTCTTCTCTCATGTGTGAGTAAGTTCCTTAGGCATGGGAGATGTAGGGGATTGGTGAGATGTGATGTGCCTTCATATATTTTCCATTAGTTTGTGATTGATTCTAATTACTATATTATGTATGCTTGACTATTTGTGGGATGCCTAATGCTTGTTGTCTAATTAAGGGCCTAGACAACATGATGCTTTGTTCTACATAGATAGGATCTTGTTCGCTAGCAGATCGGCGACCCCCCGAGTGACACGGGGATATAAATGGAAAACTAGTAGACTCGAGGATAACAAGGAACCATTGTGCTTATTGCATTAGTCCAATCCAAGGAGCTTAATCGCTAAGCGACCTGAAGGGTCTTAATCGTCTAGTGTCTGACCATGGTTCTGGTAACAGACTAGTAGAATTATTGAAGTTGGGATGAAATCTACCAAGAGGAGTTCCGGCTAATTATGGGTTGCTGATACGTTGCAAACGTATCTATAATTTTTGATGTTCCATGCTTGTTTTATATCTACTTTCTTATGTTTTGTCCACACTTTGGAGTATTTTTATACACTTTCTGGGACTAACCAATTAACAAGATGTCATAGTGCCATTTGCCTGTTTTCTGCTATTTTTGGTTCCAGAAAAGCCAGAAAATGAATATTCTCGGAATTGGACGGAAAAAAGGCAAAGTCAATATTTTGACCGAGGGGAACATGGAGCCAGAAGACGAGACGGAGAAGGGCCTCGAGGGGGCAACACCCCCTGGCCACGCAGCCTGGCTTGGCCCGTGCCTGGGGGGTGTGCAGCCACCTCGAGCACCCCCTCGCCTCCCCTTTCGCCTATAAGAAGCCTCCGATACATAAACACTAAGTACCCGATCAAAATTCCACGAAAGAGTCTATAGCCGCCTCCATCTCCATCCCTAGACCGGGAGGGATCTGAAGATCTTCCCGGCATCCTGCCGGAGGGGAGATATCACCCTGGAGGCCTTCTTCATCACCATGCCTGCCTCCGGTGTGATGTGTGAGTAGTTCATCCCTGGACTACGGGTCCATGTAGTAGCTAGATGGTTGATTCCTCTCCTTTGTGCTACCATGTTTAGATCTTGTGAGCTCCATTCATGATCAAGATCATCTATTTGTAATTTTACATGTTGTGTTTGCGAGGATATGATGGATATTGAGATGCTATTTCAGATTGATTATTGATTCTATCATGTCTTCGTTATTTGTGATCTTGCATGCTTTCCATTGTTAGTAGCTATCTTGGCCGAGTATATGCTAGCAATTCCAAGAGGGAGTATTTATGCTCGATAGTGGGTTCATGCCTCTAGGAATCTGGGGAAGTGACAGAAATCTCAAGGTACTAGATGTGCTATTTCTACTAGGGAGAAAACAACAATCCTTTGTTCATAGAACAATCGTATTGTTTACTTTACACACTTTGCTTAATGCAATTATCTGTTGCTTACAACTTTATACTGGAGGGGGTTCGGATGATAACCTGAAGGTGGATTATTAGTCATAGTTGGATTACGGTCTATGTATAATGTTGTAATGCCCAATCAAATCTCATAGGAGTCAAGATGATTATTATATGCATGTATGCTTTCTTGATGTTTGTATATTGACCCGCTGTAATTTGTTCACCCAACATGTCATCTATCTTAAGGAGAATCACCTCTAGTGAACTATGGACCCCAGTCCATTCTTTTACCATCAATCTACAAAGCTATTTACCGTTTTCTATTTACTTTCTGCAAGCAATTACTATCTTCCACACAATACATTTAATCCTTTGTTTTCAGCAAAACCGGTGAGTTTGACAACCTCACTGTAAGTTGGGGGCAAAGTTCTGTGGTTGTGTTGTGCAGGATTCCAAGTTGGAAATAACACCTTGGAGGTGTTTCCTTGCTCCTACTGGTTCGATAACCTTGGTTTCATAACTGAGGGAAAACTTGTTATTGTGCTCATCATACCTTCCTCTTCGGGTTCCCCAACAAGCTCTACATATTGAGCAAGCAAGACTTTTTCAGGCGCCGTTGCTGGGGAGTCAAGGACATCTTCACAAGGGGAGTCCCTCATAACCAATCTCTTTACTTTGTTGTTTTCGTTTTGCTTTGTTTATTTCTGCTTTGTTTTCTTGTTTCTTTATCAAAAACACACAAAAATTAGTTTTACTAGTTTGCTTTCTATATTAAGAAACACAGAAAATGACTACTCTTGAAAACACTAAGTTGTGTGACTTCACTAGCACCAACAACAATGATTTCATGTGCACACCTATTGCTCCACCTGTTCCTGAAGCTACTTTCTTTGAAATTAAACCTGCTTTACTCAATCTTGTTATGAGAGAACAATTTTCTGGTATTGGTACTGAAGATGCTGCTGCTCATCTTAATAACTTTGTTGAACTTTGTGAGATGCAAAAACATAGGGATATACATGGAAATATTATTAAGCTTCTTTGAGAGGAAAAGCTAAAGAATGGTTGCAATCCCTAACTAGAAATACTAATGATTCTTGGACTAAATGCAAAGATGCTTTCATTGGAAAATACTATCCTCCTGCTAAGATTATATCTATGAGAAGTGAAATAATGAAAATTAAACAATCTGATAATGAACATGTTGCTCAAGCTTGGGAAAGAATGAAATCTTTGGTAAAGAATTGTCCCACTCATGGACTGACTGCTTGGAAGATTGTCCAAAAGTTTTATGCAGGACTGAATTATTCTTCAAGAAATCTGCTGGATTCTGCTGCTGGAGGTACCTTTATGACCATTACTTTGGGTGCTACAACAAAGCTTGTGGATAATTGTTGGAGATATGCCCTAGAGGCAATAATAAATGTAGTTATTATTATATCTTTGTGTTTATGATAAATGTTTACATTCATGCTATAATAGTATTAACAAGGAAACCATTAATACTTGTGTGATTTGTAAACTTAATTTGAAGTCCCTAGTATAGCCTCTATACTTCACTAGCTTGTTGGTTGATTGATGATTGTGGTTTCCCCATCATGAACATTGAGATGTTATCAACAACAAGGTCATATCGTTAGGAGAATGATATGGTGGACATACTCCTATAGACAAGCGTAGCATAAAGATCAAGTCATTTCAATAGTTCAATTGCTATATGCTTTCTGATACATAGTAACCTAATTCCTTCGACCATGAGATCATGCATATCACCTTTACTGGATGGATGCTTTGATGTCATCAAACACCACACCGTAACAGGGTGGCTATAAAGGTGGCATTGAGTGTTCGGAAAGTATTGGTTGAAACACATGGATCAAGAGTGGGATTTGTCCATCCACATGACGGATAGATATTCTCTGGGCCCCTCGGTGAAATGTCATCCAATTAGCTTGCAAGCATGTGACTCACAAGGGATCACATATCACGGAACGAGAAAGAGTACTTATCAAGAACGAGGATGAACTAGGTATGCGTAGATACCGACGATCATAACCTCGGATAAGTAACATATCGTGAGACAAAGGGAAATTGGTATCGTATGTAAGTGGTTCATTCGATCGCAAAGTAATCGAGAAATATGTGGGAGCCATATGAATTTCCAGATTCCTCTATTGGTTATTGTTCGGAGAAGTGTCTCGATCATGTCCGCATAATTCACGAACCGTAGGGAGACACACTTAAGGATTCGACGTTGTTTGAGTAGTTATGGTATTATGAGAAAGAGACCGAATGTTGTTCGGAGTCTCGGATGGGATCCGGGATATCACGAGGTGATCCGGAATGGTCCGGAGAATAAGATTCATATAAGGAAAGTCCCGTTTCGGAGTTGGGGAATGGTTCCGGTGTTTTCATCGGGAACATTCTAGAAGGTCCTGAATGTCCCACCGGAGGGGGAAGGGTACATGAGTGTGTCATTACATATTGGAATGATTGCATCATGTACTAAGTGTTCTTGCTGTCCCAAATAAAGGATTTATTTAAATCCTAAATTGAAAAGTCAAACGGCTAGTTTGAAAGTCAAACGGCAGTTTTGGGAAGTGGGAAAAGAGGAGGAGAGGTGGAGGCCGAGTTGGAGGAGGGTTCCTCCCCTTGGCCGGCGCACCTCCCTAGGCCGAGTTGGGGAGGAACTCCTCCCCTTGGCCGCCGGCCCTCCCACCTATAAAAGCAAGGGCAGGGCCTCCCCTCCTAGACACACAAGTTTCCTATCTTCTAAACTAAACCCTAGATCTAGACCCCGGTTTAGAGCTATTTTGGTTTAGAGCCTTCTAATTGGTTTAGAGCCTTCTAATTGGTGTGTCTAATTACTAGACCACTAATAGCCTCTCTCATAAGCTCCACCATACTCGCACCGGCTTAAGGCGAAGCCCTGCGGGATTTCCCCTCTACCTCCGGTACCACGCCGTTGTGCTGCCGGAATCGCGAGGAGAGTGCTACAACCTCCGCTGCTGGAACAAGGGAGAGGAAGGTCTTCATCGAAAATCGAACGTGTGACCGATCGGGAGCGCCATGGAACGGGCGCCGGAAGGATCGCTCACGCGATCTTGAGATCGGAAAGAGTACGACTACATCACCCACGAGAATCTGCTCTCGTTAAACACTTTGGAATCTTCGAGGGTGAGTTATTCCATCGACTCGTTGCTACAATCTAGTAGATAGATCTTGGCTTGATTGTTTGTATGCGGTAGAAATTTTTTGTTTTCCATGCTACGAACCCCTACAGTGGTATCAGAGCCGTGTCTATATGTAGATCTGTTGCACGAGTAGAACACAATGGTCATTGTGGGCGTTGATGCTTTTATTGTAGATTGCTTTTCGTGTACTTTGCATCTTGCGGTATGTTGGGATGAAGCGGCCTTGGCTAACCTTACATGACATCGCTCATGAGACTTGCTCCACGCTTGACATGCAACTCGTATTGCATAAGTGGCTTTATGGTGCCTGTTTCTCCTAGCATAGTAAAGATCCATTTACAACAGTAATCAACAATGCTAGTATCAATGTTGTGGTTCTTGTTCGTAGGTTAGAACGACACTTATGGAAAGCCCCAAACCACGTAAAATATGCAAAGAAAGTAGAAGCGTCTAACTTTGTTTTGCAGGGGTGTGCAGTGATGTGATATGGCCATGATTGTGATTATATTTGATGTATGCAATGTCCCTTATTGTAAGTTGGCAACCGCAGAGCCATATGGTTGTCTTTAATTTCTAAGACCTGCGTGTCTATTCAAATAGTTGTAATAGTTGAAGCTGGTGGACAACCATGAAGAAGCGTCATTGACCTTGATGCTATGCGGTGATGATGGAGATCATGTTCGTGCTTGAAGATGGAGATCGAAGCACAAAGAAGAAAGGCCATATCATATCACATATTATGAATTGCATGTGATGTTAATCCTTTATGCATCTTGTATTGCTTAGTAGGCAGCGGTAGCATTATAAGATGATCCTCATTCACACAAATTTCAAGTTCTAAAGTGTTCACCCTTAGTATGCACCGTTGCCAAAGCTTGCTTCAAGCACCACGTGATGATCGGGTGTCTTTGATTCCGCGGTGAATACAACGTAAGCAAGCCAGATTTGCTTATGCGAAGCTAAGGTTTGATCTTGACGAGCCTAGCATGTATGCACATGGCCTCAGGAACACGGATCGCCGAAAGGTAAAGCATGAATCATATAGTAGATATGATGAACATGATGATTGTTCGCCATTGAAACTATATCAACTCTCGTGATGATCGGTGTTGATGTAGTGGATTTGGTTCGTGTGATCACTAAAACAATGTGAGGGATGTTGTTTTGAGTGGGAGTTCACCTACTTTAATTTCATTAATTAATAAGAACTCAATTTCTCAAAAACTTAGTCTAAACTATTGCAAATATGTTGTAGATCAATGGCAGCCCTACCATCAATTTTAATGCGTTCCTAGAGAAAGAAAAGTTGAAAAACAATGGAAGCAACTTCGCGGATTGGTTCCGCAATTTGAGGATTGTCCTCACAGCTGGTAATTTGACCTATGTGCTGGATGCACCGCTAGGTGACCCACCTGCAGCTGATGCTACCGATGAAGTAAAGAATGTTTACCTCGCTCGGAAGAATCAGTACTCCATAGTTCAGTGTGCTATCTTGTATGGTTTAGAATCGGAGCTTCAGAAAAGATTTGAAGAGTCAGATCCATATGATATTGTCGAGGATCTCAAATTAATCTTTGAGACTCATGCGGCAATTGAAAGTTATGAAGCTTCTGAAAAGTTCTTTAACTGCAAGATGGAAGAGGGTAGCTCCGTCAGTGAGCATGTGCTTAAGATGTCTGGGCACGCAAATAAACTTCAAAGTTTGGGTATAGTGATTCCTAATACTTTGGGAGTTTACCGCATCCTCCAATCACTACCACCAAGTTACAAGAACTTTGTGATGAACTACAACATGCAGAACATGAACAAAGAGTTGCCAGAACTATTTGCTATGTTAAAATCTGCATAAGTGGAGATCAAGAAAGAGCACCAAGTGTTGATGGTCAATAAGACCACCAAATTCAAGAAAGGCAAGTCTAAGCAGAAGGGACACTTCAAGAAGGGTGGTAAGAAAGTTACCATACCGACGAAGAAGACCAAGGCTGGACCCAAGCCTGATACTGAGTGCTTTTACTGCAAGGGAGAAGGTCACTGGAAGCGGAATTGCCCAAAGTACTTGGCGGATTTGAAGAACGGCAACATCAAGAAGAAAGGTATATCTGATATACATGTTATTGATGTGTATCTCACTAGTATTCGTAGTAGTGCCAGGTATTTGATACTGGTTCGGTTGCTCATATTTGTAACTCAAACAGAGCTGCAGAATAAACGGAAGCTAGTGAAGAACGAGGTGACGATGCGCGTGGGAAACGGATCAAAAGTTGATGTGATCGCGGTCGGCGCGCTACCTCTTCATCTACCATCGGGATTAGTTTTATACTTAAATAATTGTTATTTGGTGCCTGCGTTAAGCATGAACATTATATCAGGATCTTGTTTATTAAGTAGACGGTTACTTGTTTAAATCCGAGAATAATGGTTGTTCGATTTATATGAGTAATATGTTTTATGCACATGCACTTTTGATAGATGGTCTATTCATATTGAATCTCGATAGTGGAAATACACATATCAACAACATTGAGGCTAAACGTTTGAACACAAGCGATAATTCGACCTATATGTGGCAATCGCTGCCTTGGTCACATTGGAGTGAAGCGTATGAAGAAACTCCATTCCGATGGACTTCTTGAATCACTTGAAAGATGCGAAGCATGTCTGATGGGTAAAATGACTAAGACTCCATTTTCTGGTATGATGGAGCGAGCTACAGACTTATTGGAAATCATACATACCGATGTGTGTGGTCCAATGAGTGTAGCATCGCGCGGTGGTTATCGTTATGTTCTTACCTTCACGGATGATTTGAGTAGATATGGGTATATCTATTTCATGAAACATAAGTCCGAAACTTTCGAGAAGTTTAAGGAGTTTCAAAGTGAGGTAGAGAATCAACGTAACAAGAAGATTAAATTTCTACGCTCGATCGTGGAGGTGAGTATCTGTTACGAGTTTGGCGAGCATTTGAAGAAATGTGGAATACTTTCAGATTGACACCGCCGGGAACACCACAACAGAATGGTGTGTCTGAACGTCAGAATCGAACTCTCTTAGATATGGTTCGTTCTATGATGTCTCTACAGATTTACCACTATCATTTTGGGGTTATGCATTAGAAACAGCCGCATTCACTTTAAATAGGGCACCGTCTAAATCCGTTGAAACGACACCGTATGAATTATGGTTTGGGAAGAAACCTAAATTATCGTTCCTTAAAGTTTGGGGATGCGAAGCCTATGTAAAGAAGTTACAGCCGGACAAGCTTGAACCCAAAGCGGAAAAATGCGTCTTCATAGGATACCCAAAGGAAACTATTGGGTATACCTTCTATCATAGATCCGAAGGCAAAATCTTCGTTGCCAAGAATGGATCCTTTCTAGAGAAGGAATTTCTCTCGAAAGAAGTGACTGGAAGGAAAGTAGAACTCGACGAGGTTGTCGAACCTTCTCGAATTGCGAGTAGCGCAAAGACCGAAGAAGTTCCTGTGGTGCCCGCACCAATAAGAGAGGAAGCTAATGATAGCGATCATGAAACTTCGTTGAAGTTGCTACAGAGCCTCGAGGTCAACGAGAACTCGTACACCTCCATTGGTATGATTCCGTTATGAATGTCATGTTGGTGGACAACCGATGACCCCGAGACATATGAGGAAGCGGTGATGAGCCTAGATTCCAATAAATGGCAAGAAGCCATGAAACCGAGATTGGATCCATGTACGAAAACCAAGTATGGACTTTGGTGGACTTACCGGATGGCCGGAAGGCTGTCGAGAACAAATGGATTTTCAAGAAGAAAACAGATGTTGATGGTAATGTAACTGTCTATAAAGCTCGACTTGTCGCAAAAGGGTTTCGACAAATTCAAGGAGTTGACTACGATGAGACTTTCTCACCAGTAGCAAAGCTAAAAGTCTGTGAGGATTATGTTAGCAATCGCTGCATATTACGATTATGAGATATGGCAGATGGATGTCAAAACAGCATTCCTCAATGGAGACATTGATGAAGAGTTGTATATGATGCAACCCAAAGGTTTTGTCGATCCTAAAGATGCTAACAAGGTATGCAAACTTCAACGGTCCATCTATGGATTGAAGCAAGCATCCCGAAGTTGGAATCAACGTTTTGATAAGGTAATCAATAGTTTTGGTTTTATACAAACTTATGGAGAAGCTTGTATTTACAAGAAAGTGAGTGGGAGCTCTGTAGCGTTCTTAATACTATATGTGGATGACATATTGTTGATTGGGAATGATGTAGACCTTCTTAATAGTGTCAAAGAGTATTTGAATAATAGTTTTTCAATGAAGGATCTTGGCGAAGCAGCTTACATATTAGGCATAAAGATTTATAGAGATAGATCGAAACGCCAAATATCATTGTCACAAAGTACATATTTGGACAAAGTTCTAAAGAGGTTTGGAATGGAAGATAGCAAGAAAGGGTTCTTGCCCATGTTGCCCAATACGACCTTGAGTAAAACTCAAAGTCCGACATCGGCATAAGATAGAGAAAGGATGAGTAAGACTCCTATGCCTCAGCCATAGGATCTCTAATGTATGCCATGCTATGTACTAGACCCGACATTGCATATGCTGTTAGTTTAACTAGCAGATATCAAAGTGATCCAGGAGTGGATCATTGGACAGCGGTCAAAAACATCCTTAAGTACTTGAGAAGAACTAAGGATATGGTTCTTTCTTATGGAGGTGATGAACAGCTCGTTGTTAATGGTTACACCGATGCTAGTTGGAACACTGATCCGGATGATTCTAAATCACAACTGGATAATGATTTATTTTGAATGGTGCAGAAGCTTAGCTGGAGGAGTGCAAAGCAAAGCGTTGTGGCGAGATCTTCAACTGAATCGGAATACATGGCTGCTTCGGAGGCTTCACAAGAAGCGATATGGATGAAAGAGTTCATTGCAGAGCTGGGTGTGGTTCCAAGTGCGCTGGACCCAATGTCTATCTAATGTGATAACATGGTCGCCATAGCCAATGTGCAAGAACCAAGGTCACACAAGAAGCTGAAGATATCAAGCTGCGTTTTCACGCTATTCGAGAACATATCCAGGATGGGGATATAAAGATTTGCAAAGTACACACAGATCTGAATGTGGCGGATCCGTTGACTAAACCTCTCCCGAGGGCAAAACATGACCAACACCAAACTGCCATGGGTGTTTGGTATATTACCATGTAATCTAGATTGGATGACTCTAGTGCAAGTGGGAGACTGTTGGAGATATGCCCTAGAGGCAATAATAAATGTAGTTATTATTATATCTTTGTGTTTATGATAAATGTTTACATTCATGCTATAATAGTATTAACAAGGAAACCATTAATACTTGTGTGATTTGTAAACTTAATTTGAAGTCCCTAGTATAGCCTCTATACTTCACTAGCTTGTTGGTTGATTGATGATTGTGGTTTCCCCATCATGAACATTGAGATGTTATCAACAACAAGGTCATATCGTTAGGAGAATGATATGGTGGACATACTCCTATAGACAAGCGTAGCATAAAGATCAAGTCATTTCAATAGTTCAATTGCTATATGCTTCGATACATAGTAACCTAATTCCTTCGACCATGAGATCATGCATATCACCTTTACTGGATGGATGCTTTGATGTCATCAAACACCACACCGTAACAGGGTGGCTATAAAGGTGGCATTGAGTGTTCGGAAAGTATTGGTTGAAACACATGGATCAAGAGTGGGATTTGTCCATCCACATGACGGATAGATATTCTCTGGGCCCTCTCGGTGAAATGTCATCCAATTAGCTTGCAAGCATGTGACTGGGTCACAAGGGATCACATATCACGGGAACGAGAAAAGAGTACTTATCAGTAACGAGGATGAACTAGGTATGCAGAGATACCGACGATCATAACCTCGGATAAGTAACATATCGTGAGACAAAGGGAAATTGGTATCGTATGTAAGTGGTTCATTCGATCGCAAAGTAATCATAGAAATATGTGGGAGCCATATGAATTTCCAGATTCCTCTATTGGTTATTGTTCGGAGAAGTGTCTCGATCATGTCCGCATAATTCACGAACCGTAGGGAGACACACTTAAGGACTCGACGTTGTTTGAGTAGTTATGGTATTATGAGAAAGAGACCGAATGTTGTTCGAGTCTCGGATGGGATCCGGATATCACGAGGTGATCCGGAATGGTCCGGAGAATAAGATTCATATAAGGAAAGTCCCGCTTTGAGTTGGGGAATGGTTCCGTGTTTTCATCGAACATTCTAGAAGGTCCTAATGTCCCAGACTCGGGGGGAAGGGTACATGAGTGTGTCATTACATATTGGAATGATTGCATCATGTACTAAGTGTTCTTGTTGTCCCAAATAAAGGATTTATTTAAATCCTAAATTGAAAAGTCAAACGGCTAGTTTGAAAGTCAAACGTTTTGGGAAGTGGGAAAGAGGAGGAGAGGTGGAGGCCGAGGAGGAGGGTTCTCCCTTGGCCGGGCGCACCTCCCTAGGCCGAGTTGGGGAGGAACTCCTCCCTGGCCGCCCTCCCACCTATAAAAGCAAGGGCAGGGCCTCCCCTCCTAGACACACAAGTTTCCTATCTTCTAAACTAAACCCTAGATCTAGACCCCGGTTTAGAGCTATTTTGGTTTAGAGCCTTCTAATTGGTTTAGAGCCTTCTAATTGGTGTGTCTAATTACTAGACCACTAATAGCCTCTCTCATAAGCTCCACCATACTCGCACCGGCTTAAGGCGAAGCCTCAGGATTTCCTCTACCTCCCGTACCACGCCAGTGTCTGCGGAATCGCGAGGAGAGTGCTACAACCTCCGCTCACTGGAACAAGGGAGAGGAAGGTCTTCATCGAAAATTTAACGCAGACCGATCAAGGGAGCGCTATGGAACGCTGGCGCCGGAAGGATCGCTCACGCGATCTTGAGATCGGAAAGAGTACGACTACATCACCCACGAGAATCTGCTCTCGTTAAACACTTTGGAATCTTCGAGGGTGAGTTATTCCATCGACTCGTTGCTACAATCTAGTAGATAGATCTTGGCTTGATTGTTTGTATGCGGTAGAAATTTTTTGTTTTCCATGCTACGAACCCCTACAATAATATGATTGTTAACTATTCTGAATAGCACACTGAGAGAGCTCCTCAAGGTAAGAAGGTAAAGGAAACCTCCTCCTTGAGTGATAAAATTGATGTTATTATGTCTATGCTTGTTAATGGGAAAGCTCCTATTGATCCAAATCATTTTCCCTTAGCCTCTTTGGTTGCTCAAGAAGAGCAAGTTGACGTGAAATTTATTAGAAATAATAATTTTAGCAACAATGCCTACAGGAATAATTTTGTTAATAACAACTATAGGCCATATCCTCCCAATAATGGTAATGCTTATGGAAATTCCTACAACAATAATATAAGTGCACCCTCTGAACTTGAGGTTATGCTTAAAGATTTTATTAGTAAACAAACTGCTTTCAATAAAACTATTGAGGAAAAACTCTCTAATGCTGAAAGAAATATAGCATCATTGTCTGAAGCACAATCTTCTTTGAATAAAATGACTACTAAACCTGAAACTATTGAAAATCCCTTTGCTGCCACTAATGCCATACAAGTTAGAATTGATGAAAATGTTAGACTGTTAGCTGTATTGCATGCTAAGTGGGAGAGAGAAGATGAAATTGCTAGAAATATTAGTATTTATACTATCACTACCACTAATGTTGAAGCTAGTAAACCCAATGGAACCTTTTCTAATAAAAATGTTGAAATTCTTCGAAATATGGGAAACAATAGCTCTACTACTTTAGATGATAATTATGATTTTGATCTTGATGGTTCCAATATCTCTAAAGTAATTATGTTCCTACAAAATCTTGCAAAAAGTCCTAATGCTAGTGCTATGAATATGGCCTTTACAGAACACATTACTGATGCTCTCATAAAAATTAAAGAAGAAAAGGTGAAACATAAAGCTTCTATTCCTATGAAATTAGAAGATGGTTGGGAACCCATCATTAATATGAAAGTGAATGATTTTGATTTCAAATCTTTATGTGATCTTGATAGTAGTGTTTCTATTATGCCTAGAAAGATTTATGAAATGCTTGATTTACCACCGTTGGAGGATTGTTATTTAAATGTCCCTCTTGATGATAATGCTAAAAACAAACTCATGGGGAGTATTAATGATGTTCTTATTATGGTTAACAATGCCTATGTCCCTGTTTATTTCTATGTTTTGGATGTTGAATGCAATGCTTCTTGTCCTATTACTTTGGAAGACCTTTTCTTAGAACTGTTGGTGCCATTATTGATATGAGAGAAGGCACCATTAAATATCAATTTTCACTCAAAAAGGTATAGAACACTTCCCTAAGAAGAGAGAGAAGATTCGTTTTGCCTCTCCTATTAAAACGAAATTTGCTCTTAATGCATCTTCATTTGAGAATACTTGATTCTTTTCTTGCTTCTTATGCCTAACTTAAAGGCGTTAAAGAAAAGTACTTATTGGGAGATAACCCAAAAGTTTTAGTTGAGTCTTGGAAGTTATTGCTTCAGTAATAACCTCTCCTTATCATTCTTGTGTGGTTTTTGTGCCAAGAGTAACCTCTAATGAGAGAGAAGTAATGCTTGGGAAAGTTGCTATCCCGAAATAGATTTTTGTGCTTCGCTATAAAAATTCGTGAAAAATCTCTGTACGTCGGTTTGAGCTGTAAGTTTTTGTGCTTCTGCCCCAGGTTGTTATCCAACTTTCGTTAGTTCAACACTTTTCAATTTGAGCAATAGAAGGTCTTCGAAAAAATCTGTTTTCACCTGCTGGCCTGTTTTGACAGATTTCTGCCATTATTTGCATTTGCCTCTTTATCAATTTCTCTTTGGGTTCTTTTTGGTGAATTGAGCTTTTTGAGGGAATTGCTACAGTAGCTTGTGTTTTTCATGAAAGTTTGCTGTTTTAAAAATAAAACCCAAAGGTTTATTATCTTTTGAATGCACTAATGCTGCTAATGAAGATTGTGTGAAGTTTTGTATGAAGGAAATTTTAAAGTGTAGGGAAGAGTAATGTGATAAGATGAAGAATGGACAAAATCTCAAGATTGGGGATGCCACCTGTGCCACCCTAAGAAATATTCAAGTGGTACAAGCGTCAAAGCTTCGGGATGCCCAAGGCACCCCCTTCTAAATCAATAAAAATTTCAGGTTTCTTCCAAACACTTTATTTTTATTGTTTCATGCACAGTTGTGTTGTTCTTGGAGTGTCTTTGTTTTCGTTCTTAAGTTTTCATTTGCTTAGTTTGCTTGAATAAATTGGTTGGACCCCCTCATTTATGCATTAGTTTTCAAATAAAGTTGATTTGGATTGGAAAAGAGTAGGAAAAGTTCATGCTTAAGTGGTATAAAAGGAGTTTGTTTTTGACTGTGACTTAGACTTTATCATGTCATGCTTGATATTGTTTTGGCTTTATGTTAGTGATTTTTGTTGTAGCATGACATGTTATAAACAATTGAGATTGCTTAATGTGCCTTGAAAGAATCATGGATTGTTTTAGCATATTAAAGCATAATATTGTGGTATTCTCCTTTAAATGCTTTATTTGGGTTGACTTGGCGCATTCTCACACCATGTTAAGACTATCCCAAGTCACCATAGCCTCTATGATCATTTAGTTTTCGACTTGAAATATCACTTTATGCTTTAATTAATAGTGTTTTGTTGCTTTGCATGATTATGGCCATTATTGCTCTCTTAGTTGGTCGCTCCCAGTATTTTGCTAGCCTCCACATGTACCAAGTATGAGTTCCACTCATGCATCCAACTCCAAATAAAACCAAGTTATTCCAAAGAATCCACCATACCTACGTATTAGCATTATTGTTATTCCAAGTATATTCATGATTTTATCAACCTTCCGAATTAAACTTGTTATGTGAAAAATAGTGATTAAAGCTCTCACAAACTTGATGGCACACTTTACTTTTCTTTCCCCTAATAAACTTGAACCATTGTGTCATCTATGTTTTATATGCTTGCACTACATTGGGGATTAGCAGAACCATGCTGTCATGGGGAACACTTTCAACATTGCACTTGTACATTATACCCAGTTGATATCATGCTCTTTTGTTTATGGGTGTCGTCAGTGTGAAATGAAAGGGGAGCTTGTAAGTCCATGGAGTTATGTATGTGTGTTAGAGAAACGCCTGGGCCGCTAGCCTAAGCCATTCCTAATCATGGTGGAAACTTGCAGCTTCACCATAGTGAGCAATCTATGAAGCATTCTTCTTATAAAAAAGAGATAGAGATTGAGAAAAAGAAAAAGAAAAAAGAGATAAGAAAAGAGGAAAGAGAGAAAAAAGCACTATTTTTCCATGATCAAGATTATGATGGTGCATGTCACCTCAAAAATTATTCTTTCTTTTTATCACTTACCTACTCGAGGACGAGCAGGAGTTAAGCTTGGGGATGTTGATACGTTGCAAACGTATCTATAATTTTTGATGTTCCATGCATTTTTTATATCTACTTTCTTATGTTTTGTCCACACTTTGGAGTATTTTTATACACTTTCTGGGACTAACCTATTAACAAGATGCTACAGTGCCAGTTGCCTGTTTTCTGCTATTTTTGGTTCCAGAAAAGCCAGAAAATGAATATTCTCGGAATTGGACGAGACAAAAGCCAAAGTCAATATTTTACCGAGGGGAACACGGAGCCAGAAGACGAGACAGAGAAGGGCCATGAGGGGGCGACACCTCCTGGCCACGCGGCCTGGCCTGGCCCGCGCCTGGGGGAGTGCAGCCGCCTAGAGCACCCTCTCGGCCTCCCCTTTCACCTATAAGAAGCCTCCGATACAGAAACCCTAAGTACCCGATCAAAATTCCACGAAAGAGTGTGTAGCCGCTGCCATCTCCATCCCTAGATCGGGAGGGATCTGAAGCTCTTCCCGGCACCCTGCCGGAGGGGAGAGATCACCCTAGAGGCCCTCATCATCAGCATGCCTGCCTCCGGTGTGATGCGTGAGTAGTTCATCTCTGGATTACGGGTCCATGTATGTAACACCCTCGAATCGGCCCTATGCAAGTTTTAGCGATTCCCGCCAAACCCGCATAGAAATGATGCAAAGATGCCCACCAGGCACTTGTGTGCGGGTGGAAAACGAAGTAATATCATTACACATTAGCCCATGATGGAACCCACAGAACATATATATACATCAACGACTCAACGAGTCAAGAATACAGATATATAGTACAAAGATCCAAATCACCTTGAAAACAATACAACATCCAAGTACAGACAAGATGCAAATGGGGATAAGAGCCCTGAAGAATAACCAATGGCATCCATAACCCTTCCTAGTCCAAGCCGGAAGGGTAACCCTGCTAACGATGTCGATCTCATACATGCTAAAACAAAAGGGGTGCCGACAAAGGGCAAAGGAAAAAGGGAGCACAAGATCGAGGCCAAGACACGATTTAGTCTAGAATTCAAGGCTCTCGCCACATAGGTATGGTGGTTCAAGTGGCGGCAAAGATGCACTAAACAATCTATAGAGACTCGATTCAACTGTCGGCTATTAGAGAGGGATAAGAAAGACCTATTCGGATCCAACCTGATAGTAACACCAAAACATACCCATCCTGGTATTTCCCCCTCGACACCACACGAGGAAGTCAAACCGAGGAACTCACACAGTTGGCAGTTTTATTCATTCCATTATAGTTGCAGCACTTACTAGTTAGATATAGATAGCATGAGTCATCCTGATATCATAAGCAATGGGCAGTTTTAGATAATCATTCCATTGTAGTTGCAATACTTACTAGTCAGATACAATTAGCATGAGACATCTCAACTCTAGCAGTTGTTGGCACTTTTATTTACTCATTCCGTTGTAGTGAAACTGATTACTAGACATGTGAAATTCAAATTTATAGCACTACTTTAGTTATAGTTGTCTATGATTGATATACTGCGCTCCAAGTCGTCCATAACCGAGGACACGGCTTTCAGAAAGTTTTACCCTGCAGGGGTGCACAAATAGCAACACACACACGATCAACCTCGGGAAGAACCAAATAAAACGCAACGAGGCCTCACGACAAAGCATTCACAGGATTCATAAATTATTTTAGGGGGCCACCCCAATAAGCTACCCGCAACGAAGTTGGCCGGCTCTGAGATGGACCCAGGGTTTGCGACGATGGTGGTAAATGACTGGGAACCCGAAAGTGTGACTAGGCTTGTCGATACAGCATAAACATGGCGCGGGATCCTAAACAGTACAGGTGCTCCACGCACAATCGTAAATAAAGAAGTAAAGCATGGCATAAGTACAAGATAGTAATAAAACCCCAAACTAGTTTGTGGCCCCAAAAAAATAAAGTGTGAATCAAGCTCAGGCAAAGGGGGATTCATAGAGTCTCCCATATGTGGATAGTGTGAATAGTCAAAGAACAGGTATCAAGTACTCGGGTCCTACGAGACACAAGTGAGCGTGGAAGAAACAAATATTAGATATTGCCCACTGGTGTCTCTACATTAGTTATATCTATTTCTAGCATTATATTTAACAAGTTGTAATTAAAGTCGTGATCATCTCCACCATTAAGCATCTCCACCATTAAGTATGTGCCAACCTTCCATCAACGGTGGAACGACAATGACGCGAAGCAACACCTAAGCAAGCGACTACGACTCGCAAGGCCGACTGTCTATCAAACAATAGGCAATAGGATGTGTCCAAGGCAATATAGAGGTTGCAAGGAATATAAATGGATGCACAGAAGCTAAAGCATCGCAACACGGATATCAATAGATCAATAGGAGGAAGTAAAGACTAGAAATAAAAATAGGTAGAAAGGGGGAGATTGCTCGCCTAGGAAACACTGCCGAAGGTACATTATCCGAAGAACTTGTCGATACTCGCATCAACTCAATGGCCTAATCTGTGAAGAAGCAAAGCACTAAAAGAAACACCGGATGCACTATTTAATACTACGGCAAAAGAATCGACAAGTTTATGATATGATGCATGACATGGCAAAGATGCGGTGCAATTAGGCAATATTAAGCGGAATCGGGGTCCCGACAATTAATTAGAAGGTTCAAGTTATTTAGATACCCGCAATTTAAATGTTGAATTAACAAGGCAAAGCATGGCATCGGTTCACTACAGAAATTTAAATGGGGCTAATATAAGACTAGAAAAGCCTGCATATAGCCTCCATATTTAATTATGAGGTGAATCGACAAAGTACCCCCAACAAATAAACATGTATGCAAGCATGACAATTCATATGCACAAGATAGATGTTATATATTATAAAAATAGGGGCCTTGGAAAGGGGATCACACATTGGGGGTCGAAGATCTTGGATTTAGAGAGGCTCGGGTTTGGTCTTCGGACTCCGTCTTCGGATCGACGAGGAAAAAGGAAGCATCCGTGAAGGAGATCATGTGTTCCATGAGGGAGACCTTAGCATCCTTGTTGGAGTTCCCGAGTGTCGATGCTAGACTTGGGTTTCATGTCGTTAGGTCTTCGGGTCGAGGTCGTCATTGCGTCCAACATGAGTAACTCGGGATCCGGTGGCACATGCAAGCCACCCACACCAAGACAATCTTCATCTTCATCTTCAATTTGGGTCAGCACCACACCATACTACTGCACGGTTGCAACATGCACAAGCTGAACAAGGCGCATGTGTGCACCGAGTAGACTACGTCTCGCTCGGGCATTGTCTCGAGCACCTTGCAAACAGGGTGCAGCAGGAGGAAAAAACGGGCTTGGTGTCCACCAGATGTTGAGAGAAAGGGGCCCGCAGGCGGCCGGGCACGTCGACACGGGGCGAGGAGGATGTGCACGACGACTGAAGGAGCTTGAAGCGGGACAAGGAGGAACTTGGGAGGAGGGCGTCCAGGGTGGCGGTGCTTGGCCCGGGTCGAGGAAGGCTCTGGTCGTGAAAGGCGGCTTGCTGCCACGGATGCAGGAGATGAGGGGCGATGGCGCTCGGGAGTATCCACGGTGAAACATGACGGGGAACCGAGCGGCCACGCGTAGCGGCGGAGGAGAGATGGCACCAAGGACGGTGGTCCTGCGGCACGCAAACCTACAACACCTAGGAAGGAAGCGGCTGGTGGTAGATTGAGCTCTGCGACTGGGGACGAGGCTCGTGGCGACGCGTGCTGGAGCAGAGGGAGCAGCGGCGACCGAGATTGCAGGACACGATGATGCGGAGGCGGTGCCCGCGAGGCAGAGGACGGCGAGTCCGGGGCCAAGGCGGGGTGCCATGCTACGAGGCGAGGTGGAGGCGGCGATGGGAGAAGCTCCCTAGGACGGGCGACGCTTTCTCGGGATCGAGGGGCGCGCGGGTTTAGGTGGGGAGCGACGAGGATGATGGGGTGGGGCGAGCGACGCATGAGGACGGGAGCAGGGTCACGTCGCGTTGACGCGGGGTCACTTCGGGGAGGGGCCGGGTTGGAGCGGGGCGTGGGGTGGGGAGCGGAGAGCGTCAGACAGCTGCCTGCTGTGGCGTGTTGGTGTCTTGCCGCGTGCATTACGCAGGGCAGCAGGTGGCTTAGGGTTTGGGGTAGGTAGGATTAGGGTTTAGGTTAGATCTGGTTTAGTCTAGGGTTTGGGTTTGGGCTGGACCTACCGGGTAGTAGGTAGCCTGGCCTACGGGCCGGGCTGCCTCCCTGGTATAACAAAATAGTTTTGAGTATTTATTTTATTTTAAATAGCCTTTTTAAAATTGTTTGTAGACAAAATAAAATATCCAGAAGGACCGGGTTTTACATTTGAAATAGAAAGGGGGTATTTATAAAACAAAGATAGGCTTTTGGAGAATAGTTTTAGGCAAACATATGCATAATGATGACGATGCTCAAATGCAATGTGGCATGATGACATGAGCATGTTGTCATGATGATGCATAAAATAAAAACAACAAGCATTTTTCTAGAAGTGATTTAACCGACTGCTACAATTCGACACCTCTAACAAGGGATCTGATACGTCCATTTTGCATCACTATTCTATATCGTAGTTCACTGTTATTCATTGATATATTTCATATTAAGAGATGATACTTATGTTATTTCATCTGTTTTTGCATGGTTGATGACTTTTAGAGCATGGACCGCTGCAGTCAGGATTCTGATGGAAAAGGTGCTGTTTGGAGGCAAAATTCGCGAAGATCAGAAAATCCAGGAAAATATACGGAAAATCCTATTTTTTCAGAAGACGAAGGAAGCCAGAAGGAGGAGTAGAGATGGGCCACAGGGGCCCCACACCACCCCCTGGCGCAGGCCAGCCTAGGCCGCGCCACCAGGTGGTGTGGCCGTCCTGGCCCACCTCCAGCTCTCCCCTCTGCCGTATATAATCCTCCCGAAACCCTAATACTGGGGGGCGACCACAAAAAGATTCCGCCGCCTCTGCGTGGCAGAAAACACCGAGAGAGAAAGATCTCTCCGGCAGACAGATTTCTGCCAGGGGAATTCCTCCCCGGAGAGGGGAGATCGTCGCCATCAACACCACCATCAAGATGGACTTCGTCGGTATCATCATCATCACCACCATCATCACCATCTCCATATTGCTGTAACAATTGGGTTGAATCTTGCATAGTTCTTAGGGGAAACTTTCTCGGTGTTGATTACTCTTTGTAGTTGATGCTATTGACTGAACCATTGAATTATTGTTTATGTTCAAATTGTTATACATCATTATTCCATCTCTGATAATGATCCATATGATGTATTGTGAGTAGTTCGTTTTGTTCTTGAGGACATGGGAGAAGTCATGTTGTTAGTAGTGGAATTGTGTTGAGAAAGATTCAATAGTTTGATATTTAAGTTGTGGTGTACTTCTTCTAGTGGTGTCATGTGAACGTCGACTACATTACACTTCACCTATATGGGCCTAGGGGAATGCATTGTGTATTTGGCTACTAATCGTAGGGGTTGCCGGAGTGACAGAAACCTGAACCCCCGTTAGGAAACCATTGCACAAGGGACGTCAGGGTCTTAGAGTTTAAAGCTGTGGTTAGGTTCCTACCTTAATTACTTTCTTGTACTTACGGATGTTTGCAAGGGGTATAATCACAAGTATGTATTTGTCCTAGGAAGGTCGGTACATTAGCACAGGTTCACCCACACAACACTTAGCAGGCTAAAGAAGATTAATCAACTATATGAAGCGAAAGCACTTGATAGAATTCCCATGTGTCCTCGAGAACGTTTGGTCATCTTAAGTAATACAACCGGCTTGTCCTTTGCTGAATAAAGGATTGGGCTACTTGCTGCATTTATTCCTACTGTCTTTTATTTACTCATACTTTATTTACTTGCTTTATCAAAAACCCCTAAAAATATGTTTGCTAAGTATTTTCAGAGAATTCCTGATCCATACCACTAACCAACACCTTCTGCTCCTCGTTGGGTTCGACACTTTTACTTATCGAAAATACTGCGATACACCCCCTATACTTGTGGGTCATCAAGACTATTTTCCGCGCCGCTGTCGGGAGTGAAGCGCTATTGGAGAGTGGAACTGGTAAAGGAAACTTCTACTGTGAGTATTGTTTACTTCTGTTAGTTGCTTTATTTTCGTTATGGATAATTCGCTGAGTTTTTTATTTGGTAATGCTACTACCACTTCTAAGGTAGTAGATGAACCACCACCTGCTAAGAATGATGCTTTTAAAATACCTACAAGAATTATTGATCGTGTTATGGATAACTACTATGTTGGGGATGGAACTGTCCATCCCGGTGATCATTTGCTCTTTATACACGAATTATGCGGGTTGTTCAAGTGTGCAGGTATTACAACAGATCAAGTCAAGAAGAAGTTATTTTCATTGTCACTGAAAGGAAGAGCTGAGGAATGGTATAAGCTGCTGAAGAATGGTCAAGATCTTGAATGGGAGGAAATAGTGCCTCTCTTTTATTCAAAATTTTATCCTCCTAGTGAGATTCATAAAGATCGGAATCAAATATAAAACTTTTGGCCTTTTGATGGAGAGAGTACATCTCAAGCTTGGGGGAGATTAAAGTTACTAATGCTCAAATGTCCCATTCATGAGCTCCCCAACAATATTATTATCAATAACTTTTATGCAAGGCTTTCTCTTCATGATAAGGATTTATTGGATGATTCTTATGCCGGATCATTCACTCGCATGGAAGAAGAAGCTAAATGGGATCTTCTGGACCATATTCAAGATAATGTTGAAGCTTGGGAGAATGACAAAGGTAGAAAGTCAGGTATAAATTATGATTATGAATGCGTTGAATCTTTTATGGGTACTGATGACTTTCAAAATATTAAAAATGCTTATGGTCTAGACTCTTAAGATATTGCTTCTTATTTTAAGGCTTTTGCTTCCTACATTGAAGTTCCTAAAAAGAGGTGGAATAAGTATCATGAACCTTATAAAGATGTTGTTAAGAGTGTTCCTGCAAGAAATACTGAAGTTTATACTGCTAATCATGTTTTACCTGAACCTTATATTGAGAAAATGCCTTTCCCAGTTAAGATAAAGGAACATTCTATGATAACTAGTATGGTTAATGAAAGTACAAATAAAGTTGTTGAACCTGATAAACAAATGGTTGATGATCCTATAATAGCAAATGTGAAAGACTTTGTTACTAAATACGTAGAAGGGGGACACACTATCCTTTGTAAGGACATCCCTAATATTGTCTCACAAGGTAGTGTTATGAGAGCTAGTATTCCTGTGTTTTCTGTTAGGATAAGTGATCATTGTTACGATGGTCCTTGTGATAGTTATATTGTTAAGTTTATGCATGATACTGAAAGTTACTATGAGAGAGGGAAAAGTGTTCTTATGCATCTCAATAATATCAAGTTTCCTCGTTTTATGCTGAAAGTTTTTATGTTACACTTCTTTTGTCTTCGTATGCTAGTAGCCTCGGGTTTCAACAACTTGTTTGTTTACAAAATTCCCTTGCATAGGAAGTGGGTTAGACTTAAAACGTGTGAATTTTTGCTTCTTAATGCTCTCTTTCACTTCAATTCATATTCTTATGTGAGCATCATCAAAATTATCATGCCCATCTTAATGGCTATAAAGAAAGAGCTTTATGGGAGACAACCCAATTTATTTTTGCTTTTAGTTTGTTTTTGTTTCTTTGAGTCTTGGAAGTTATTACTTTGGTAATAACCTCTCCTTATTCTTTTTGTTTGGTTTTTGTGTCAAGATCAACCTCTAATGAGAGAGAAGTAAGATTTGGGGAAGTTGCTGCCCCGAAACAGATTTTTGTGCTTCACCATAAAAATTCGTGAGAGATCTCTGTACATCGGATTGAGCTGTAATTTTTTGTTCTTCTGACCCAGGTTGTTATTTAACTTTTATTAGTTTTGCACTTTTTGATTTGAGCAACAGAAGATTTTCGAAAAAATTGATCTTTACCTGCTGGTCTGTTTTGACAGATTTTGCCACTCTTGCATTTGCTTCTTTAATCGATTTCCTTTTTGAATTATTTTTGGGTTTTCAGAAGGAGTTGCTATAGTAGATTATGTTTTGATGGTTTTCAGTTGAAATTGGACTCAAAAGTTTTTATCACTTCACTTATACTAATGTTGCTAATGAGAACTGTGTGAAGTTTTGTGTGAAAGAAATTTCCAGGTAGTGGAGATAATGGTGTAATAAGGAAGTGAAAGGTTTCATGACTCAAGTAATAAGTGTATGAAGATGAAGATATTAATGTTATTCAAGTTATAACTCCAGAAAATTTATCAAGGACCAAATTCAGAGACCTGTAGAGTCTGTTTTCAAATAGGTAATAGTTCTGGTAAGAAAAGTCCCGTGAAAATACTATTCAACTATATTTTTGCAGTTTTTAGCCAATAAGGAAAGATATGAAGCAAAAGAAGGACGGAAACAGGGCCAGGATGGCTCACACCACCTGTGGCGCGGGCCCACCCCTGGCGGCGCCACCAGGTGGTGTGGCCACTCCAGACTTCGTCTCCGACCCGTTTTCTCCCAGTACCTTCCTTTTGTTATGAAACTTCGTAATATATAATCCCCCGGATCCCCCGAGGTTCGTATATCGTGTTCTCGTCGTGTTTTTGTTTCGATCTGTTTCTGCTAGGAACTATTCTTGAAAGTTTAGAAGCACAATGGTGTCCGCCAAGGATAAGGGGAAGGGGCCTATGGAGGAAGATCTCCAAGACCCCGGGCAGGAGAAGGAGATCAAGCGTGAAGGTGAAGAGGAGATAAAGCAAGACCAACATCCGCACACTGGCACTACCATTGCAAGCATTGGAGTGTTGGCAAGATCTGTCAGGGTCAGGAGGACTGCACGGATGTCAACTGGAGGGAAAACTCCGCGTCACTGTTTAGCTCCATGGTTACTTCCTCCACGCACCAAGAATCTTTTCCATAAGCATCAACACCAGAATATGCCCAAGGAGAAATTACCCTCCAATTGGGATTTGCCTCGTTCTAGCAATGCAGGGAAATAAGACTCCAAGGAGAAAGAGTGGAAAAAGAATCACAAGAGCTGGGATCCACAATCTGACATGATCATGCACCGCATCAAGCACAACTCGGAGTTGATTCGTACTCTCACCTTCGAGGTTGAGGACTTGGGGAAATTGATCAAAGAGCTCATCAAGAGAACACCACCACCACCGAAGGAGTAATTCGTCATCAGGTTTGGCATCCCCTTGGTTTGTTCCAAGCTTGGGGGAGTGTCGCGGTATCACATCACTATCTTCTATCTTTTTACCTTTTTAGTAGAGTCATATCATGAATAGAGAAGTATTATGTAGGATGGTTTGCATTATGGAAGTGTCCCCTCTCTTGTTAGATATGTATCCCTTGGTGTGAGTAGCCGTTATGGAATACTAATGAGAAGTTCTATCATTTACTCTTTTGCATATCTTATATTAGTTTTCAATTTGTGGTTATATGATTGATCTTGTCGTTAGTATTGGTATCACTCTGGGATCATTGAGTTAATTTAGTTGGTGTTGGCAAACCTGGCTCGGTCAGTAGCAACACTACTTTTGAGAATTGAATGAAAAAGATAGAAGTGCTCTTAAAGAAATATAATTTCATCATCTTTCTTTCTTGATTTGGTCATAAGTTTAGTATTCTCTGGTTAAGATCTTTTGTGCTTCCAAGGAAGATTACTTGTTTGTTTTTATCACTTGTATGTTTGTTTGTTTCCTTCAACTTATACTTACTACCCAGCCTTGCTAGCCAAAAACCTATACTGAGAGGGAATTCTTCTTGTGCATCCATTCCTTAAACCAAAACCTATGCCATTTGTGTCCACCATACCTACCTATTAGAATTATTGCTATTCAAAGTAAATTCATGTTTTTATCTACCTTCCAAATTAAACTTGTTATGTGAAAATTAGTGATTAAAGCTCTCACGAACTTGATGGCACACTTTACTTTCTTGCATTTAATAAACTTGAA
Organism: Avena insularis; assembly: GCA_023614405.1. Classification (NCBI taxonomy): domain Eukaryota; kingdom Viridiplantae; phylum Streptophyta; class Magnoliopsida; order Poales; family Poaceae; genus Avena; species Avena insularis. Next base: position 393,430,134 of record CM042689.1, on the reverse strand, counting down.
CCATTGTGCCCATCTATGTTGTGTATATGCTTGCACTTTGTAAGTTGTGAATTAGCAGAACCATGCTGTCATGGGGAACGCTTTCAACATTGCATTGGTACTTTGTACCTAGTTGATATCATGTTCTTTTGTCTATGGATGTCGTCGGTGCGAAATGAAAGGGGAGCTTATAAGTCCATGGAGTTATGCATGTGTGTTAGAGAAACGCCTGGGCCGCCGGTTTAATCCATGCTGTCATGGTGGAAACCTGCAGCGTAACCATAACGAGCATCTATGAAGCATTCTTCTTATAAAAAAAGAAAGAGATAGAGATTGAGAAAAGGAGAAAAAGAAAGAAAAAAGAGATATTATGAAAAGAGGAAAGAGAGAAAAGAGCACCATATTCCCATGATAAATAAGAAGATTGCTGAGATGCTTGTTGTCTGCTTGCCTTGTCATTTTGATATGGGGATTCTTCCGTATCATTGGGCAAGGGGTACCCCGTTGGCGGTTCTCCATGATACACATGTGCTTACGATGGCAAGAACTTACCGGTGACTAAACTTGAGTAGCATGAGGAGCGGCCCTCGTATTCAAGGGACATGAAAGAAGACGCTCCAAGAACAACACAACTGTGCATGAAACAATAAAAAAGAAGGGGATGCCTTGGGCATCTCCAAGCTTTGACGCTTGTACTTCTTGGATATTTCTTGGGGTGACATGCGTGGCATCCCCAAGCTTGAGCTTTATTCCATCCTTCATCCCATTACTCATTCCTTCCATACACCTGAAATTTTTTCCTTCATACAAAACTTCACACAATCTTTATTAGCAACATTAGTGCACTCAAGATAATAGGTCTTTAGGTTCAGTTCCAACACCAATAAAACTTCCACTAAAACACAAGCTACTGTAGCACTTCCCTCAAAAAGATCAATTCCCCAAAAGAACTCAAAAAGGAATCAACAAGAAGCAAATGCAGAAAATGGCAGAAATCTATCAAAACAGACTAGCAGGTAAAGACGAATTTTTTAGAATACCTTCTGTTTCTCAAAGCAAAAAGTTTTGAACTAACTAAAGTTAGATAACAATTTGGGGCAAAAGCACAAAAATTCACGCCTCAAAAGGACGTACAGAGATTTTACGCGAATTTTTACGGTGAAGCACAGAAATCTGTTTCGGGACAGCAACTTTCCCAACCATTACTTCTCTCTCATTAGAGGTTACTCTTGGCACAAAAAGAAAATAAAAAGGATAAGGAGCGGTTATTACTGAAGTAATAACTTCCAAGACTCATCTAAAACTTTTGGGTTATCTCCCAATAAGTACTTTTCTTTAACGCCTTTAAGTTAGGCATGATAGTTTGAGAGGATGCTCACATAAGAAATATGAATTGAAGTAAAAGAGAGCATCAAGAAGCAAATTTAAAACACATTTAAGTCTAACCCACTTCCTATGCACAGGAATCTTGTATGCAAATAAATTTGGAAAGAACAAAGTGAGAGGCATAGGAAGATAAAACAAGAATAACTTCAAAACTTTCAGCACATAGAGAAGTGTTTCAATACCATGAAAACTTCTACAACCATATTTTCCTCTTTCAGAATAATTTTCAGTAGCCTCATGAATAACTTAACAATATAACTATCACATAAAGCATGCTTTTCATGTTCTACAAAAACATAAATTTTATCAAGATCAAAAATAGTGGGATTAAAACCTTCAAACCCACTTTTAACAATTCTATAAAACGATGACTGGTCATTCAATATAGGACCATCATCTAGAGCTTTATCATAAACAATTTTTAAGCAGAACTCTTTAGTAGCATGCATCTCGAAGTTAGGCACAAATAAAGGATTATCACAGATAACATGAGCATAACATTTGTCCTCCTTTGGTAAGCATGGGGGACAATCAAATAATGTAAGGGATAAAGAGTTACTCTCATTAGAAGGTAGGCATGGGTAGCTAATCCATTCTTCCTCCTTTTGTTCATCACTCTCCTCCTCTTTTTCATCTAATGAGCTTTCAGGTTCATCAATTTCTTCTTCCATAAGATCCTGCAAGGCATTAGTCTCTTCCATTTGTGGAAAGCATCTATTAATATATTCAAGAATATAGCCATTTTCTTCCTTGTAATTATCAAAGCAAAATTTAAGTATATCATAAACCTCATATTTATAAGGTGAATCATCAATATTTTCAAGCAAACTAGCAAGTCCAAATGCACCCTTCCAAGCAATACATTCCTCAATTTGTTCCACATCATAAAGGTCATAATTTCCCTTAACATAGGAAGATATGGTAACATTATCATTATACTCACATTGAAAAGGGAGGTGTTTGTACCTCCTACAGCAACAAGATTTATCAAGGCAATAAGTAACATTATAAGTAGAGCACACATTTCTAGCAATGGTATACAATCTATCAATATGTCCCCATAAGTGTTTCCCTTTTTGTGACAAGCGGTGTTCCTTATAATAATATTTTTGATCTTCCGTGAACCCACCTTTCCAATAAGCTTCAGTTTCAAAGAAACCAACCATTGACAACAAGCATGATAAGGCAAGACAATAACAGACCAACGAAAATAACAACTAGAGTAGAAACTACTTTTTTTGTATTTTTGATAAAGAAACAAGCAAACAAGGAGAAAATAAACTTAGTTTGAACAATAGTGAATCCAAGTGGACTTGATAAATAAAGCTATGCTCCCCGGCAACGGTGCTAGAAAATAGTCTTGATGACCCACAAGTATAGGGGGTGTATCGCAGTATTTTCGAGGGAAGTGAAACCCAATTTATTGATTCGACACAAGGGGAGCCAAAAAATATTTATAATCCTTAACAGCTGAGTTGTCAATTCAGCTGCGCCTGGAAACAATCTTGCTCACAGCAGTTTATCAGTAGCAACAGTTTTGTAGTAGGAGTAGTGAAGTAACAGCAGTAGTAGAGTAAAGACAGCAGTAACAATAGCGATGAGAGGATTCGAAAAGGTAGGCATAGGGATGGATGGACGAAAGCGTATGGACAAGACAATTCACATAGCAATCAGATCATATGGCAATTGCAGATAAATAAGATAAAGCATCCAAGTACTAGATAATCCTAGGCATGTGTTCCATATATAGTCATACGTGCAATGAGAACTTGCACAACATCTTTTGTCCCGCCCACTGCTTACAGGGGCCTCAAGGGAACTACTGGCAATTAAGGTGCTCCTTTTAATAGAGCACCGGAGCAAAGCATTAACACTCTATGAACACATGTTATCCTCACATCAAAGCCATTCCCTCCGGTTATCCCGATTTCTGTCACTTCGGGGCCATTGGTTCCGGACAACGACGTGTGTAAACAACTTGCAGGTAAGACCATAAACAATACTATCATAATGAATCAATAACATGTTCAGATCTGAAATCATGGCACTCGGGCCCTAGTGACAAGCATTAAGCATAACAAGTCGCAACGAAGTAAAAAAGCACAAATAATAGATAGTAGGCACCATGCCCTAACAATCTAATGCCATTACATGAACGAACTCATCCAATCCCTACCATCCTCATAGCCTACAGCGAGGGATTACTCACTCATAGATGGGGGAAACATGGATGGTCAATGGAGAAGCGATGGTGATGATGATGGCGATGATCTCCTCTAATTTCCTGTCTCGGCAGGGTGCCAGGACAGAGTTTCTAGTGATGTTTTGTGGAATCTAGTGGTGGCGGCGGAGCGGAACTCCTTCTAGAAAAACGTCGAACCCCCCCACCCCTGAGTTTTTAGGTCAGAAGGCATCTTATAGGCGAAGAGGGAGACCGAGGGGGTGTCTGGGGCGGCCAGACCACCCCCTAGCGCGGCCAGGCCCAGCCCACGGCCAGGTGGTATGGCTGGGCCCCAGGCCCTCTCTGTCTCGTATTCTGGCTCCAGGTGTCCCTCGGTAAAATAATGACTTTGGCTTTTGTCCCGTCCAATTCCGAGAATATTTATTTTCTGACTTTCCTGGAACCAAAAATAGCAGAAAACAGGCAACTGGCACTGTGGCTCTTGTTAATAGGTTAGTCCAAGAAATCATATGAAAAGTACTCCAAAGTGTGGACAAAACACAAGAAAGTAGATAAAACCAAGCATGGAACATCAAAAATTATAGATACATTTGCAATGTATCACTAAGTATTTGTAGAGAATTCCTGATCCATACCACTAGCCAGCACCTTCTGCTCCTCGTTGGGTTCGACACTCTTACTTATCGAAAATACTGCGATACACCCCCTATACTTGTGGGTCATCAAGATCTCGCCCTCGAGATCCGCCTCATGGTACGAGGGAGAATGCCGACGATCGAATGCTTCTTGCTTCATGTATATCCTCGCGACACCAGTAACAAGGATTCTTGCTCCATCTTGAATCATCAACACCACCAACAAGAGTTCATTGCACATGTTCGTCGAGAGAGTACTCCGGAGAAACAAAGACGAAGGTAGAGGTCTTAAAAGGTAAGGCCACCTCCAACTTCCGGGAAAAGAGTAAAATTGCTTGATCCCCATTCAATGTACAAAAGCGAATGATAAGAGTAGTGGTATGGTCATGACTCCATCCCACACTCAAAGCATTACTCTATACATGAACAAAAGAATCGTGCAACCAACTCTCGGAATTCAGACTGAAGATCTTCATAGGCGGTACCCGGAGAATAAAGGAGTGATGCAGGCTCTTCATAGATGATGTCATCATGTTGGAGAATGCCGGAAGCTACAAAGAAAAATTGTATGAAAATACACAATGATTAGGTTTCGTGATGGTTCCATTGGCATGAACAACACATGCTCAAGCTATACTCCAACTTCACCAATGCTCACCCTTCTCATATGTCTATCAACGATACGGATATCCATCAAGGTGCAGATACCGATAAAGAGTTCAAGGACCAAGAAGATTGGATGAAGGGTACAACAAGCGAGATGCAGACTGATGACTATAAAACCACCGTTATAAAAGGGAGGAAGAGAAACCCTGAAGGTATGACGAAAACCCAACGACGAGAAATCCTAGACTCAACGAAAAGATAAGAGTAGATTCAAAACACGTAGAGGTAAGAGAAGAATAGCATAGGGGTGAGGAGTAAAAACAGAACTAATCAAATCTATCCAACCGATTTTCCAAAATAGTTTTGACACTCTACATCGGTCGTTAGCTCGGTTATCCTACAGACCGGACCAGTGGGGTATCACAACTGCTGGGCTCGGATACCACTTTGTAACACCCTCGAATCGGCCCTATGCAAGTTTTAGTGATTCCCGCCAAACCCGCATAGAAACGATTCAAAGATGCCCACCAGGCACTTGTGTGCGGGTGGAAAATGAAGTAATATCATTACACATTAGTCCATGATGGAACCCACAGAACATATATATACATCAACGCCTCAACGAGTCAAGAATATAGATATACAGTACAAAGATCCAAATCACCTTGAAAACAATACAACATCCGAGTACGGACAAGATGCAAATGGGGCTAAGAGACCTAAAGAATAACCAATGGCGTCCATAACCCTGCCTAGTCCAAGCCAGAAGGGTAACCCTTCTAACGACGTCGATCTCATACCTGCTAAAACAAAAGGGGTGCCGACAAAGGGCAAAGGAAAAAGGGAGCGGTCAAGATCGAGGCGACACCGAGTCTAGAATTCACGGCGACTCTCGCCTACATAGGTATGGTGGTCTGAAGCGGCAGCGTAGCATGCACTAAACAATCTATAGAGACTCGATTCAACTGTCGGCTATTAGAGAGGGATAAGAAAGACCTATTCGGATCGAACCTGATAGTAACACCAAAACATACCCATCCTGGTATTTCCTCCTCGAGACCACATGAGGAAGTCAAACCGAGGAACTCACATAGTTGGCAGTTTTATTCATTCCATTATAGTTGCAGCACTTACTAGTTAGATATAGATAGCATGAGTCATCCCGAGATCATAAGCAGTGGGAGGTTTTAGATAATCATTCCATTGTAGTTGCAATACTTACTAGTCAGATACAATTAGCATGAGACATCCCAACTCTAGCAGTTGTTGGCACTTTTATTTACTCATTCCGTTGTAGTGAAACTTATTAGACATATCAAAGTCAAATTTATAGCACTACTTTAGTTATAGTTGTCTATGATCGAGATATTGTGCTCCAAGTCATCCATAACTGCGGACACGGCTTTCAGAAAGTTTTACCCTGCAGGGGTGCACAAATAGCAACACACACACGATCAACCTCGGGAAGAACCAAATAAAACGCAATGAGGCCTCACGACAAAGCATTCACAGGATTCATAAATTATTTCAGGGGGCCACCCCAATAAGCTACGCACAACGAAGTTGGCTGGCTCCGAGACGGACCCAGGGTTTGCGACGATGATGGTAAACGACTGGGAACCCGAAAGTGTGACTGGGCTTGTCGATACAGCATAAACATGGCGCGGGATCCTAAACAGTATAGGTGCTCCGTGCACAATCATAAATAAAGCATTAAATCATGGCATAAGTACATGATAGTAATAAAGCCCCAAACTAGTTTGTGGCCCCAAAAAATAAAGTGTGAATCAAGCTCAGGCAAAGGGGGATTCATAGAGTCTCTCGTATGTGGATAGTGCGAATAGTCAAGGAACATGTATCAAGTACTCGGGGCCTACGGGACACAAGTGAGCATGGAAGAACCAAATATTAGCTATTACCCACCGGTGCCTCTACATTAGTTATATCTATTTCCAGCATTATATTTAACAAGTTGTAATTAAAGTCATGATCATCTCCACCATTAAGCATCTCCACCATTAAGTATGTGCCAACCTTCCATCAACGATGGAACGATAACGACACGAAGCAACACCTGAGCAAGCGACTACGACTCGCAAGGCCGACTGTCTATCAAACAATAGGCAATAGGATGTGTCCAAGGCAATATAGAGGCTGCAAGGAATATAAATGGGTGCACAGAAACTAAAGCATCACAACATGGATAACAATAGATCAACAGGAGGAAGTAAATACTATAAATGCAAAATAGGTAGAAAGGGGGAGATTGCTCGCCTGGGAAACACAGTCGAAGGTACATTATCTGAAGAACTTGTCGATACTCGTATCAACTCAATGGCCTAATCCGTGAAGAAGCGAAGCACTAAAAGAAACACCGGATGCACTATTTAATACTACAGCAAAAGAATCGACATGTTTATGATATGATGCATGACATGGCAAAGATGCGGTGCAATTAGGCAATATTAAGAGGAACCGGGGTCCCGACAATTAATTAGAAGGTTCAAGTTATTTAGAGACCTGCAATTTAAATGTTGAATTAACAAGGCAAAGCATGGCATCGGTTCACTACACAAATTTAAATGGGGCTAATATAAGACTAGAAAAGCCCGCATATAGCCTCCATATTTAATTATGAGGTGAATCGACAAAGTACCCCCAACAAATAAACATGTATGCAAGCATGACAATTCATATGTACAAGATAGATGTTATATATTATAAAAATAGGGGCCTCGGAAAGGGGATCACACATTGGGGGTCGAAGATCTTGGATTCAGAGAGGTTTGGGTTCGGTCTTCAGACTCCATCTTCGGATCAACGAGGAAAAAGGAAGCATCGGGTCTTCGGGTTTCTGGCTTCATTTTCATGAAGGAGATCATGATTTCCATGAGGGAGACCTTGGCGTCCTTGTTGGAGTTCCCGGGTGTCGATGCCGGACTCGGGTTTCATGTCGTTAGGTCTTCGGGTCGAGGTCGTCATTGCGTCCAACATGAGTAACTCGGGATCCAGTGGCACATGCATGCCACCCACACCAAGACAATCTTCATCTTCATCTTCAATTTGGGTTAGCACCACACCATACTACTGCACGGTTGCAACAGGCACAAGCTGAACAAGGCACTTGTGTGCATCCAGTAGACTATGTCTCGCTCGGGCATTGTCTCAAGCACCTTGCAAACAGGGTGCAGCAGGAGGGAAAAATAGGCTCGGTGTCCACCAGCCGTTGATAGAAAGGGGGGCGCAGGCAGCGGGGCACGTCGGCGCGAGGCGAGGAGGATGTGCGTGGCGACTGAAGGAGCTCGAAGCAGGACGAGGAGGAACTTGGGAGGAGGGCGTCCAGGGCGGCGGTACTTGGCGCGGGTCGAGGAAAGCTCTGGTCGTGAAAGGCGACTTGTTGCCGGGGATGCAGGAGATGAGAGGCGGCGGCACTCGAGAGGATCCACGGCGAAACACGACGGGGCACCGAGCGGCCACGTGCAACAGCGGAGGAGAGATGGCACCGAGGATGGTGGTCCCGCGGTGCGCAAACCTGCAGCACCTAGGGAGGAAGCGGTTGGCGGTAGATTGAACTCTGCGACTAGGGACGGGGCTCGCAGCGACGCGTGCTGGAGCGGAGGGCGCAGCGGAGGGCGCAGCGGCGGCCGAGATTGCAGGGCATGGTGATGCGGAGGCGGTGCCCGCGAGGCAGAGGACGGCGAGGCCAGGGCCAAGGCGGGGCGCCGTGCTACGAGGTGAGGTGGAGGCGGCGATGGGAGAAGCTCCCTGGGACGGGCGGCGCTTGCTCGGGATTGAGCGGCGCGGGGTTAGGTGGGGAGCGACGAGGACGATGGGGTGGGGCGAGCGACGCGTGAGGACGGGAGCAGGGTCGCGTCTCGTTGACGCGGGGTCACTTCAGGGTGGGGCCAGGTTGGAGCGAGGCGTGGGGTGGGGAGCGGAGTGCGTCCGTACGCTGCTGCGCTTCGTGCGTGTTCGGTGTGCCGCGCGCACTACTGCTGCCGTGTGCATTGCGGCAGGTGGAGCAGGTGGATTAGGGTTTGGGGTAGGTAGGATTAGGGTTTAGGTTAGATCTGGTTTAGTCTAGGGTTTGGGTTTGGGCCAGACCTGCCGGGTAGTAGGTAGCCTGGCCTATGGGCTAGGCTGCCTCCCCGGTATAACAAAATAGTTTTGAGTATTTATTTTATTTTATTTTAAATAGCCTTTTTTAAATTGTTTGTAGACAAAATAAAATATCCAGAAGGACCGAGTTTTACATTTGAAATAGAAAGGGGGTATTTAGAAAACAAAGATAGGCTTTTGGAGAATAGTTTTAGGCAAACATATGCATAATGATGACGATGCTCAAATGCAATGTGGCATGATGACACGGGCATGTTGTCATGATGATGCACAAAATAAAAACAACAAGCGATTTTCTAGTAGTGATTTTACAGGGGTGTTACAATGTAGTAGCTAGATGGTTGGTTCTTCTCCTTTGTGCTACCAGGTTTAGATCTTGTGAGCTTCGTTCATGATCAAGATCATCTATTTCTAATTCTACATGTTGTGTTTGCGGGGATCCGATGGATATTGAGATGCTATTTCAGATTGATTATTAATTCTATCATGTCTTTGTTATTTGTGATCTTGCATGCTTTCCATTGTTAGTAGCTATCTTGGCCGAGTAGATGCTAGCAACTCCAAGAGGGAGTATTTATGCTCGATAGTGAGTTCATGCCTCTAGGAATCTAGGGAAGTGATAGAAATCTCTAAGGCACTAGATGTGTTGTTGCTATTAGGGAGAAAACAACAATCCTTTGTTCATAGAACAATCGTATTGTTTACTTTACACACTTTGCTTAATGCAATTATCTGTTGGTTGCAACTTAATACTGGAGGGGGTTTGGATGATAACCGAAAGGTGGATTATTAGTCATAGATGCAGTTGGATTACGGTCTATGTATAATGTTGTAATTCCCAATCAAATCTCATAGGAGTCAAGATGATTAGTATATGCATGTATGCTTTCTCGATGTTTGTCAATTGCCCCGCTGTAATTTGTTCACCCAACATGTCATCTATCTTAAGGAGAATCACCTCTAGTGAACTATGGACCCCAGTCCATTCTTTTACCATCAATCTACAAAGCTATGTACTGTTTTCTGTTTACTTTCTACAAGCAATTACTATCTTCCACACAATATGTTTAATCCTTTGTTTTCAGCAAAACCGGTGAGATTGACAACCTCACTATAAGTTGGGGAAAAGTTTTGTGGTTGTGTTGTGCAGGATTCAAGTTTGAAACAACACCTTGGAGGTGTTTCCTTGCTCCTGTTGGTTCGATAACCTTGGTTTCATAACTGAGGGAAAATTTGTTGATGTGTTCATCATACCTTCCTCTTGGGGTTCCCCAACGAGCTCTACATATTGAGCAAGCAGTTGCTCGCCTACACATATACTTATAAGATTATAATTGTTACATTTATCATTCATCCACCTAGCACAGTCACTATCACCATGAACTGAATCTCCCCGCGCCTTATTTTGCGATCTGCAGGAAACAACAAACAACCAAGTCATTCTTTACTTTCATGCTTTTATTTTCGAAGTTTATATTTCAGTTCTAGTTAAATACATCTCATTTAATCAAGACCCCATTCTTATTTCTCACTTGCAGTCAATTCACTCGAAGACCTGTGACAACTTCGAGTGTGATAGAGACTTCACTCATAAACACTTACCTTTGGGCTCCCTGTGGGATCGATATCTATGCTTTGAAACTAGCTACGCATGATCTGTGCACTTGCAGACATCAAATGTTTAGCAGAATCCAGTGGAACCTGCACACGTTTATATATACATCAGTAACTCGTCAATTACACTTAACATCGAGTAAGCAAAAGTGAATTTGTACAACAGAGTAATCCCCTCACTTGAAATTGTAAGGAAACAATATGTGGTTACGAACAACAACGCTTGTAGGTCAAATTCCTGTTGTTTGTGCTCATCCCACACAGGTACACCTGGTTTGTCCCAAAACTGTAAAAGTTCATCAACTAATGGCCTTAGGTACACATCAATGTCGTTGTCGGGTTGCTTTGGGCCATGGATGAGCACTGGCATCATAATGAACTTCCGCTTCATGCACAACCAAGGAGGAAGGTTGTAGATACATAGAGTCACAGGCCAGGTGATGTGACTGCAGCTTTGCTCCCCAAAAGGATTCATGCCATCGGTACTTAGACCAAACCATAAGTTCCTTGCGTCACCAGCAAAGTCCGGGAAGTCTCTCTCGATTTTTCTCCAGAGGCTACTTGCATAAGAAGGCAAAAGAAGTGCAACATAAAGACTTTCAACATAAAACGAGGAAACTTGATATTATTGAGATGCATAAGAACACTTTTCCTCTTTCATAGTAACTTTTGGTATCATGCATAAACTTAACAATATAGCTATCACAAGGACCATCATAGCAATGATCACTTATTCTAACAGAAAACACAGGAATACTAGCTCTCATAACACTACTTTGTGAAACAATATTAGAGGTATCCTTACAAAGGATAGGGTGTCCCTCTTTCTCATATTTAGTAACAAAGTCTTTCACATTTGCTATTATAGGTTCATCAACCATTTGTTTATCAGGTTCAACAGCTTTATTCATACTTTCATCTACCATACTAGCCATCATAGAATGTTCCCTTATCTTAACTGGAAAAGGCATTTTCTCAATGTAAGGTTTAGGTAAAACATGATTAGCAGTATAAACTTCAGTATTTCTTGCAGGAACACTCTTAGGAATATCTTTATAAGGTTCATGATACTTATTCCACTTCTTTTTAGGCACTTCAATGTAGGAAGCAAAAGCCTTAAAATAAGAAGCAATAGCTTGAGAGTCTAGACCATAAACATTTTTAATATTTTGAAAGTCATCAGTACCCATAAAAGATTCAACGCATTCATAATCATAATTTATACCTGACTTTCTACCTTTGTCATTCTCCCAAGCTTCAGCATTGTCTTGAATACGGTCCAGAAGATCCCATTTAGCTTCTTCTTCCATGCGAGTGAATGATCCAGCACAAGAAGCATCCAATAAATCCTTGTCATGTAGAGGGAGCCTTGCATAAAAGTTATTGATAATAATATTGTTGGGGAGCTCATGAATGGGACATTTGAGCATTAGTAACTTCAATCTCCCCCAAGCTTGAGCTGTACTCTCTCCATCAAGAGGCCAAAAGTTGTATATTTGATTCTGATCTTTATGAATATCACTAGGAGGATAAAACTTTGAATAAAAGAGAGGCACTATTTCCTCCCATTCCAGAGCATGACCATTCTTCAGCAGCTTATACCATTCCTCAGCTCTTCCTTTCAGTGACAATGAGAATAACTTCTTCTTAACTTGATCTGTAGTAATACCTGCACACTTGAACAACCCCCATAATTCGTGTATAAAGAGTAAATGATCACCGGGATGGACAGTTCCATCCCCAACATAGTAGTTATCCATAACACGATCAATAATTCTTGTAGGTATTTTAAAAACATCATTCTCAGCAGGTGGTGTCTTATCTACTACCTTAGCAGTGGTAGTAGCATTACCAAATAAGAAACTCAGCGAATTATCTATAACGAAAATAAAGCAACTAGCAGAAGTAAACAATACTCACAGTAGAAGTTTCCTTTACCAGTTCCACTCTCCAATAGTGCTTCACTCCCCGGAAACGGCACCAGAAAATAGTCTTGATGACCCACAAGTATAGGGGGTGTATCACAGTATTTTCAATAAGTAAAAGTGTCGAACCCAACGAGGAGCAGAAGGTGCTGGCTAGTGGTATGGATCAGGAATTCTCTGCAAATACTTAGCAAACGGATTTTTAGGGTTTTTTGATAGAGCAAGTAAACAAAGTACGAGTAAATAAAAGACAGCAGGAATAAATGCAGCAAGTGGCCCAACCTTTATGCAGCAAAGGACAAGCCGGTTGTATTACTTAAGATGACCAAACGTTCTCGAGGACACATGGGAAGACTGTCAAGTGCTTTCGCTTCATATAGTTGATTAATCTTCTTTAGCTTGCTAAGTGTTGTGTGGGTGAACCTGTGCTAATGTACCGACCTTCCTAGGACAAATACATACTTGTGATTATACCCCTTGCAAACATCCGTAAGTACAATAAAGTAATTAAGGTAGAAACCTAACCACAACTTTAAACTCTAAGACCCTTACGTCCCTTGTGCAATGGTTTCCTAACGGGGGTTCAGGTTTCTGTCACTCCGGCAACCCCTACGATTAGTAGCCAAATACACAATGCATTCCCCTAGGCCCATATAGGTGAAGTGTAATGTAGTCGACGTTCACATGACACCACTAGAAGAAGTACACCACAACTTAAATATCAAACTATTGAATCTTTCTCAACACAATTCCACTACTAACAACATGACTTCTCCCATGTCCTGAAGAACAAAACGAACTACTCACAAGACATCATATGGATCATGATCAGAGATGGAATAATGATGTATAACAATCTGAACATAAGCAATAATGCAATGGTTCACTCAATAGCATGAACTACAAAGAGTAATCAACACCGGAAAAGTTTCCCCTATGAACAATGCAAGATTCAACGCAATTGTTACAGCAATATGAAGATGGTGATGAGGGTGCTGATGATGATGATGGTGGTGATGATGATGATGATCCCGATGAAGTCCAGCTTGATGGTGGTGTTGATGGCGACAATCTCCCCTCTCCGGGAAGGAATTCCCCCGGCAGAAATCTGTCTGCCGGAGAGATCTTTCTCTCTCGGTGTTTTCCGCCCCGCAGAGGTGGCGGAATCTTTCTGTGGTCGCTCCCCAAGTCTTAGGGTTTCGACAGGATAATATACGCCAGAGGGGAGAGCCTGAGGGGCTGTGGCGGCCACACCACTGCTGGCGCGCCTAGGGTCGCCCGTGCGTTGGGTGGTGTGTGCCCCCTGTGGCCCATCTCCAGCTCCCCTTCTGGCTTCCTTCGTCTTCTGGAAAAAATAGGATTTTCCGTATATTTTCCCGGATTTTCTGATCTTCGCGAATTTTGCCTCCAAACAGCACCTTTTTCCATCAGAATCCTGACTGCAGCGGTCCATGCTCCAAAAGTCATCAACCATGCAAAAACAGATGAAATAACATAAGTATCACCTCTCAATACGAAATATATCAATGAATAATAGTGAATTATGACATAGAATAGTGATGCAAAATGGACGATCAACTCCCTGCTTAGACTTCGCTTGTCCCTGCTTAAACCGAGCTCAATAAACATGGCCTCGGGTTTATGGAGTGAAGAGTCGATAAAAGAATACGGACAAGAAGCATCACATTCATCAAATACATAGATCATAATAGAAGACAACTCACTATTATATAACTCAACTTGCAATGAGTAAAGGAAACACAATAAAGATACATAAAGTGAATCATAATTGGTAATGGCAAACTTAGCTCTTGGTCAAAGAATAGTTGATAATTTGCTGGAGTTCACAAATAGCTGGTTTTCAATGATAGCTTTTCAAAATAGTAAACATCAAGATAAGAGCAATGTGCAAAACAAGGAATATAAGAAACATGATGTGAATAGATCATCATATGAATGAATCAAACACAACAACTCAAAATACTTGCTGAGATAGAAGGGAGTAGGTTTACTGACTCAACTACAAAGTAAAAGAAAGGCCCTTCACAGAGGGAAGCAGGGATTGCAAGTCTCATAAAGAGCACCCAAAAATTATGATACTTACTAGCTTTCAGCTCTCATTGCCTCTATCATAGGCATCTTTAGGTGATTAAGGTTAAAGTGATCAAATATGAGGATATGCATTGACAAGTTGTAAATTGAGAATCTCATGTCCCTTGAATACGAGGGACGCTCCTCATGCTACTCAAGTTTAGTCACCGGTAAGTTCTTGTCATCGTAAGCATATGTGTATCATAGAGAACCGCCAACGGGGTACCCCTTGCCCGATGATACGGAAGAATCCCCATATCAAAATGACAAGGCAAGCAGACAACAAGCATCTCAGCAATCTTATTATTTACCATGGGAATATGGTGCTTTTTTCTCTCCTTCCTCTTTTCATAATCTCTTTTTTCTTTTTCTCCTTTTTTCTCAATATCGAACTCTTTTTTTATAGGAAGAATGCTTCATAGATGCTCGTTATGGTTACGCTGCAGGTTTCCACCATGTCAGCATGGATTAGACCAGCGCCCAGCGCTTTCTAACACATATGCATAACTCCATGGACTTACAAGCTCCCCTTTCATTTCACACCGACGACATCCATAGACAAAAGAACATGATATCAACCTGGTACAAAGTACCAGTGCAATGTTGAAAGCATTCCCCACGACAACATGGTTCTGCTAATTCACAACTTACAAAGCGCAAGCATATACGCAACATAGGTGAGCACAATGGTTCAAGTTTATTAAATGCAAGAAAGTAAAGTGTGCCATCAAGTTCGTGAGAGCTTTAATCACTACTTTTCACATAACAAGTTTAATTTGGGAGATAGATAAAACAAGAATTTACTTGGAGTAGCAATAATGCTAATAGGTAGGTATGGTGGACACAAATGGCAAAGGTTTTGGTTTAATGGAGTGGATGCACGAGAAGAATTCCCTCTCAGTATAGGTTTTTGGCTAGCAAGGCTGGGTAGCAAGTATAAGAGTTGAAGGAAACAACCAAACATACAAGTGATAAAAACAAACATGCAATCTTCCTTGGAAGCACAAAAGATATTAACTAGAGAATACTAAACTTATGAGCAAATCAAGAAAGATGATGAAATTATTTTTCTTTAAAGGTACTTTTATCTTTTCTTTCAACTCTCAAAAATAGTGTGCTACTGACCGAGCCAGGTTTGCCAAAACCAACTAAATTAACTCAATGATCCCAAAGTGATACCAATACTAACAACAAGATCAATCATATAACCACGAATTGAAAAATAATATAAGCTATGCAAAAGAGTAAATGATAGAACTTCTCATTAATATACCATAACGGCAACTCACACCAAGGGATACACATCTAATAAGAGAGGGGACACTTCCATAATGCAAACCATACTACATAATAACTCCTCTATTCATGATATGACTCTACTAAAAAGGTAAAAAGATAGAAGATAGTGATGTGATACCGCGGCACTCCCCCAAGCTTGGAACAAACCAAGGGGATGCCAAACCTGATGACGAATTACTCCTTAGGTGGTGGTGGTATCCTCTCTATGAGCTCTCTGATCAGTTTCCCCAAGTCCTCAATCTCGAAAGTGAGATTACGAATCAGCTGTGAGTTTTGCTCAATGCGGCTCATGATCATGTCGGGTTGAGAATTCCAGCTCTTGCTATTCTTTCCCCACTCTTCCTCCTTGAAGTCTTCTTTTCCTGCATGGCTAGAACGAGGCAAATCCCAATTGGAGGGTAATTTCCCCCTGGGCATATTCTGGTATTGATGCTCATGGATAAGGGTATGGAAAGGATTCTTGGTGCGTGGAGGAAGTGACCAGGGATCTGAACGGTGATGAGGAGGCTTCCCTCCAATTTACATAGTCCTGGCAGGGTTTGCCACCACTGCGATGCTTGCAATGGTAGTGTCGGTGTGCTTTGCCTCCTCTTCATCTTCACTCTTGATCTCCTTCTCCTGCCCAGGGTCTTGGAGATCCTCCTCCATAGGCTCCTTCCCTTTATCCTTGGCGGACACCATTGTGCTTCTAATCTTTCAAAGAGTATGTCCTGGCAGAAATAGATTGAAACAAAAACACGACGAAAATACAATATACGAACCTCGGGGGATCCGGGGGGTTATATATTACGAAATTTCGTATCAAAAGGAAGGTACTAGGAGAAAACGAGTCGGAGGCGGAGTCCGGGGTGGACTCACCACCTGGTGGCGCGGCCAGGGGTGGACCCGCGCCACAGGGAGGTGTGAGCCACCCTGGCTCCGTTTCTGTCCCTTTTTCGTTTTGTAGCTTCCCTTATTGACTGAAAACTGCAATAATATAGTTGGATAGTATTTTCGCGGAACTTTTCTTACCAGAACCGTTACCTATTTGAAAACGGACTCTGCAGGTCTCTGAATTTGGTATTTAGTGGATTCTTCTGGAGTCACCACTTGAATAACATCAATATCTTCATCTTCATACACGTATTACTTGAGTCATAAAACCCTTCTCTTCCTTATTACACCATTATGTCCACTTCCTGGAAATTTCTTTCACATAAAACTTCACACAGTTCTCATTAGCAACATTAGTATAAGTGAAGTGATAAAACCTTTTGAGTTCAACTTCAACCGAAAACCATCAAAACATAAGCTACTGTAGCAACTCCTTCCGAAAACCCAATTCAAAAAGGAAATCGAATAAAGAAGCAAATGCAAAAGTGGCAAAATCTGTCAAAACAGACCAGCAGGTAAAGATCATTTTTTTCAAAAATATTCTATTGCTCAAATCAAAAAGTGCAAAACTAACGAAAGTTAAATAATAACCTGGGGCAGAAGCACAAACAATTACAGCTCAATCCGACATACATAGATCTCTCATGAATTTTTATGGTGAAGCACAAAAATCTGTTTCGGGACAGCAACTTCCCCAAATCTTACTTCTCTCTCATTAGAGGTTGATCTTGAAACAAAAACCAAACAAAACAGATAAGGAGCGGTTATTACCGAAGTAATAACTTCCAAGACTCAAAGAAACAAAAACAAACTGAAAGCAAAAACAAATTGGGTTGTCTCCCATAAAGCTCTTTCTTTATAGCCATTAAGATGGGCATGATAATTTTGATGATGCTCACATAGGAATATGATTTGAAGCGAAAGAGAGCATTAAGAAGCAAAAATACACAAGTTTAAGTCTAACCCACTTCCTATGCAAGGGAATTTTGTAAACAAACAAGTTGTTGACACCAGAGGCTACATGCATAAGAAGGCAAAAGAAGTGCAACATAAAGACTTTCAACATAAAACGAGGAAACTTGATATTATTGAGATGCATAAGAACACTTTTTCCTCTTTCATAGTAACTTTCGGTATCATGCATAAACTTAACAATATAGCTATCACAAGGACCATCATAGCAATGATCACTTATTCTAACAGAAAACACAGGAATACTAGCTCTCATAACACTACTTTGTGAAACAATATTAGAGGTATCCTTACAAAGGATAGGGTATCCCTCTTTCTCATATTTAGTAACAAAGTCTTTCACATTTGCTATTATAGGTTCATCAACCATTTGTTTATCAGGTTCAACAACTTTATTCATACTTTCATCTACCATACTAGCCATCATAGAATGTTCCCTTATCTTAACTGGAAAAGGCATTTTCTCAATGTAAGGTTTAGGTAAAACATGATTAGCAGTATAAACTTCAGTATTTCTTGCAGGAACACTCTTAGCAATATCTTTATAAGGTTTATGATAGTTATTCCACTTCTTTTTAGGCACTTCAATGTAGGAAGCAAAAGCCTTAAAATAAGAAGAAATAGCTTGAGAGTCTAGACCATAAGCATTTTTAATATTTTGAAAGCCATCAGTTCCCATAAAAGATTCAATGCATTCATAATCATAATTTATACCTGACTTTCTACCTTTATCATTCTCCCAAGCTTCAGCATTGTCTTGAATACGGTCTAGAAGATCCCATTTAGCTTCTTCTTCCATGCGAGTGAATGATCCAGCACAAGAAGCATCCAATAAATCCTTGTCATGTAGAGAGAGCCTTGCATAAAAGTTATTGATAATAATATTGTTGGGGAGCTCATGAATGGGACATCTGAGCATTAGTAACTTCAATCTCCCCCAAGCTTGAGCTATACTCTCTCCATCAAGAGGCCAAAAGTTGTATATTTGATTCCAATCTTTATGAATCTCACTAGGAGGATAAAACTTTGAATAAAAGAGAGGCACTATTTCCTCCCATTCCAGAGCTTGACCATTCTTCAGCAGCTTATACCATTCCTTAGCTCTTCCTTTCAGCGACAATGAGAATAATTTCTTCTTAACTTGATCTATAGTAATACCTGCACACTTGAACAACCCGCATAATTCGTGTACAAAGAGTAAATGATCACCGGGATGGACAGTTCCATCCCCAACATAGTAGTTATCCATAACACGATCAATAATTCTTGTAGGTATTTTAAAAACATCATTCTCAGCAGGTGGTGGCTTATCTACTACCTTAGCAGTGGTAGTAGCATTACCAAATAAGAAACTCAGCGAATTATCCATAACGAAAATAAAGCAACTAGCAGAAGTAAACAATATTCATAGTAGAAGTTTCCTTTACCAGTTCCACTCTCCAATAGCGCTTCACTCCCTGGCAACGGTGCCAGAAAATAGTCTTGATGACCCACAAGTATAGGGGGTGTATCGCAGTATTTTCGATAAGTAAGAGTGTCGAACCCAACGAGGAGCAGAAGGTGCTGGCTAGTGGTATGGATCAGGAGTTCTCTGCAAATACTTAGCAAACGGATTTTTAGGGATTTTTGATAGAGCAAGTAAACAAAGTACGAGTCAATAAAAGACAGTAGGAATAAATGCAGCAAGTGGCCCAATCCTTTATGCAGCAAAGGACAAGCCGGTTGTATTACTTAAGATGACCAAACGTTCTTGAGGACACATGGGAAGACTGTCAAGTGCTTTCGCTTCATATAGTTGATTAATCTTCTTTAGCTTGCTAAGTGTTGTGTGGGTGAACCTGTGCTAATGTACCGACCTTCCTAGGACTAATACATACTTGTGATTATACCCCTTGCAAACATCCGTAAGTACAAGAAAGTAATTAAGGTAGAAACCTAACCATAGCTTTAAACTCTAAGACCCTTACATCCCTTGTGCAATGGTTTCCTAACGGGGGTTCAGATTTCTGTCACTCCGGCAACCCCTACGATTAGTAGCCAACTACACAATGCATTCCCCTAGACCCATATAGGTGAAATGTCATGTAGTCGATGTTCACATGACACCACTATAAGAAGTACACCACAACTTAAATATCAAACTATTGAATCTTTCTCAACACAATTCCACTACTAACAACATGACTTCTCCCATGTCCTCAAGAACAAAACGAACTACTCAAAAGACATCATATGGATCATGATCAGAGATGGAATAATGATGTATAACAATCTGAACACAAACAATAATTCAATGGTTCACTCAATAGCATCAACTACAAAGAGTAATCAACACCGGGAAAGTTTCCCCTATGAACTATGGAAGATTCAACGCAATTGTTACAGCAATATGGAGATGGTGATGGGGGTGTTGATGATGATGATGGTGGTTATGATGATGATGATGATCCCAATGAAGTCCATCTTGATGGTGGTGTTGATGGCGACGATCTCCCCTCTCCGGGAAGGAATTCCCCCGGCAGAAATCTATCTGCTGGAGAGATCTTTCTCTCTCGGTGTTTTCCGCCCCGCAGAGGCGGCGGAATCTTTCTATGGTCGCTCCCCGAGTCTTAGGGTTTCGGGAGGATAATACACGCCTAAGGGGAGAGCCTGGAGTGGGCCAGGGCGGCCACACCACCTGCTGGCGTGGCGTAGGGCTGCCCGCGCCAGGGGGTGGTGTGGGCCCCCTATGGCCCATCTCCAGCCCCCCTTCTGGCTTCCTTCATCTTCTGGAAAAATAGGATTTTCCGTATATTTTCCTGGATTTTCTGATCTTCGCAAATTTTGCCTCCAAACAACACCTTTTCCATCAAAATCCTGACTATAGCGGTCCATGCTCCAAAAGTCATAAACCATGCAAAAACAGATGAAATAACATAAGTATCACCTCTCAATATGAAATATATCAATGAATAATAGTGAATTATGACATAGAATAGTGATGCAAAATGGACGTATCAGTGCCTCAACATCTCGTCTTTCTTACGGTCTTCCATGTGCCATCGTAACAACTTGGCATGCTCTTTGTTTCTGAACAAACGTTTCAACTGTGGTATTATAGGAGCATACCACATCACCTTGGCAGGAACCCTCTTCTTGGGTGGCTCGCCCTCAACATCACCAGGATCATCCTTTCTCATCTTATAGCGCAATGCAGTGCATACCGAGCATTTATCCATATTCTCGTACTTCTCATCGCGGTAGAGGATGCAGTCATTAGGGCATGCATGTATCTTATGCACGTCTAATCCTAGAGGGCAGACAAACTTCTTTGCTTCATACATACTGGCGGATAATTCATTCTTTGTTGGAAGCATCTTCTTCATTAGTACCAGCAACTTCTCAAATCCCGAGTCAATCACACCGGTCTCTGCCTTCCACTTCAGCAATTCTAGTGTGCTACCTATCTTCTTCTGGCCATCTTCACAAGTTGGGTACAACAATTTGTTGTGGTCCAGTAACATCTGCTCGAACTGCAACCTCTCCTTTTCTGGGTCGCATCCTCGCTTTGCATCAGAAATGACCCGACCAAGATCATCATTGGGATCATCTGGTGCCTGTCCTTCACCTCCTTATTCTTCATTGTCTTCCATTACGGTATCATCATATTCAGGGAACATAGATCAGTAGTTGTCATCATCGTTCTCTTCTTCATCGCCGTCTTCCATCATAACCCCTCTTTCTCCGTGCTTTGTCCAAACATTATAGCCGGACATGAAACCGGACCGAACCAGGTGGCTCTGAATGACTCTTGAGGAGGTGTGAGCCTGCTCATTCCGACATTCAACACCTGGAC
The DNA here is from genome assembly GCA_023614405.1 of Avena insularis. Classification (NCBI taxonomy): domain Eukaryota; kingdom Viridiplantae; phylum Streptophyta; class Magnoliopsida; order Poales; family Poaceae; genus Avena; species Avena insularis. The sequence goes on along the minus strand of CM042689.1, from coordinate 393,408,618 downwards.
AACACATAAAACCATCCCGCCGCTTGTTCACCTCGGCCACAAGGCGAAACGAACGCACGCCTTCTCGGTAAGCGTTAGAGCGTCGGTCACCGTACATCCATGGATGGCTCATCTGCATCATACAACCATATATATCAAACACAATCACGATGCTAAAACTAGGACCGCACGGTCTAAACGAGAAAATAGTTGCTAACATTTTAGGACACTTGGAAACAAAGAGGAAAAAAGCTTAAGTTTGTCACAGGCACCTCATATCATGTTTGTCTTGTGTGAACTCAAGTGGCATCGCTCTCATAGGCATTTCATCGAGCACCTCTAGTTAATAAGATAAAAAACCTAGAACAAACTATGCCACACCTTCCCCCATGAAAAAATAGAGGAGAGATGTGCCATATATATAGGGCCAGCCCATTTGGTCCCTGTTTGAGATACAAACCGGGACTAATGGGTGTGCCAGGTTCACGCAGCAGGGACCAGACCCATTAGTCCTGGTTTGTGTCTCAAACCGAGACTAATGGCCGAGACAAAATATTTCGGGGGTTTCAGGCTGTCGTTCGGACCATTGGTCCCGGCCCCAGCCACGGTTGGGACTAATGGCCCGAACCAAAGGCCCTTTTTCTACTAGTGAGTGCCGCCATATAGAGCTGAGCACCATCGGTTGTGTAACATAAAAGGGTAGAACTACTCATAAATTTACATATGATGCTCAACTGCAATTGGTTAGTATGGTAGAAGTATCATAGTTCTTGTTAGAGTATATGAGTATATGTTTGTTATGGTAGTATAGGACAGAGGCACGATACGTTTCCATACTATCCTAACTTGACATGTACTCTAAGATGACCCCCTATACGCCTATATATACTCGCTCATGAGACTCAATAATACATTCAACATATTCCGTCAATCTTTCCCTATCGCTCTACATGGTATCATCCCTAATTAGATCCCAATATAGAGCCACAGCCGCATCCACCTGTCACCGACGCCACTTCCCAAACCATAGCACCACCCCCATGGCACCGCGCTAGCCGAGCAACACGCTTCCGTCGTGCTGCCCCCGGGGAGGTCGATATCCATGATCTCCGCCGGGGGCCGCGCGATCCCTAGCAGGGCTCGTCCGCTGATCCGTGATCGGTTGCCTTGGTGAGTCTTTTTTTCCGATCTCTAGATCGGTTTTTCTCTCCGTCGGTCGCTTGGTCGGTCTTCTTTTTTGGTTCACCGACCAGAGATCGGATTGAGTCACCCACATCCATCATCATCGTCGCGCATCTACTCCGACCATCGGCATCGAGGATTTGCACTGCACCTGTGCGCCCGCCTCCTCGCTGCCGCGCCTTCCTCGATAGACTGCCACACACCTCGAACGGCTGCTAGACCTACCTTGGAAGGCTATCGCGGTCTCCCCCCTTGGATCTTCTTTGTCGTCATCGTCCGGGACTTCACCAACAATGTCGCCATCAACTCCGATCTACGCGTCGTTCATGCCATGGCGCATACGGCACACCGTCGGTCTGATCAACTGAACCCACGCCTGTCTATGCCAAGCATGTCCCCAAGCACGTGCCTACCACTGATCGAGCTATGGGCTGCTGCTGCGTCGTCCCTTGGCCGAAGCGCCGCCACCTTTGGTTCATGCTACAGGCTTCCAACACACCTTCCTTGGTGTGTACATCGCTAGTGTTCTCCCAGCTGCTGCACCGACTCGTGCCCTACAACTATGTTGTCCCCTCGGGTCGTAGCGTCGCTGCACGCAGTCTACTTCACCGTCCCCGTGCACCGACGTCTTCGTCTTACACCACGCCATCTCCTACGGCGCGGATCACCGCCGTCTACGCATGGTCTTTGTCATGTTGTGGGGTTCTTCCTCCCCTACTTAGAGCACTGACGCCGTACTTCACAAGGTAACCTGCAGGGAGACCTCTCCCTATTTTAGGTCCCACCGACTACACTATCGCCACTCTAGGCATCCAGCACTACCACCCTAGGTCGCCGCTATTTTCGTCGCCCTCTACGTCTTCTGTAACTACCTCGGTGAATTACGCTCTAAGTTGCATGCCTGGATGAGCGAAAGTGGTTAAAATAGTATGGTGGGGCCCAGGGCCACTCACAGGTAGACCTTTCGGCCGTCCTAACCACTTCCAGAACATCGGGACAAGAACGAGCGGTGTATTCGGTAGGCGAAGGGATCAACTACATACACAAGTGAGTATGTATGCAAGCCACCATACAACAGTTTTCAGAGCCATTCCATCTAAAAGAAAAGGAAATATTGCAACGCCATACGGCAAGATCCAAATATCCTAGATAGAGATAATACTTTAGGATAGCTCCTCATACATCAAACATCAGAGTATCAAAGTGAGCGAAAACAAGATCCGAAATGCGGATAAGAAGCAAATCGGCATAAGATGCCACATAAATAAACACATCCCGCCTACGATCTCATGGATCCCCATCCCCGAATCTCTACACCGAGTGATCGCTACAACATCATCCGCCTCTCCACCCAAAGATCCATCTTGCGAATACACCTGTTCATCTGAATCAAACAATTTATCGTGTGAGACCCTAGGGGTACTCAGCAAGTCATTATTCCTCTAAAGGGGACATATACCTGGGGTGACGCAATTGCAGCAAAAGATAATAACTAACAAGTCTATAGATACTCGCTAACCATCCGCCTAACCAATGATAGACAAATGTCCGTTAATTAGTAACAACAGCTATAATAGTATAATTAACAGATCCATCCTCCTTCTCGCTTACCAACGAGAAAGCGGACGAACAACCCATCCGTTGGCAGTTTTATTAACCATTCCATGAGTGTTGCACTAGTTACTAGTCAGTTACTTAGTCAAATTAAAAGCGGTACTTTAGTTATACTTGTCTATGATCGAGAAACTGTGCTCCAAGTCGTCCATAACCGCGGACACGGCTTTCAGAAAGATTTACCCTACAGGGGTGCACAAATCGCAACACACACTCGATCAACCTCGGAAAAACCAAATCAAAACCCAACGAGGCATTCACGACAAAGCGATCACAGGATTCAGAAATATTTCAGGGGGCCACCCCACTAAGCTACCCGCAACGAAGTTGGCCGGCTCCGGAACGGACCTAGGGTTTGTGTGGACGGCGGTAAACGACTGGGAACCCGAAAGTGTGTATGGGCTTGTCGATACAGCGAAAACCTGTCACGATCCAAAATAGTACAGGTGCTCCACGCACAATCGTAAATAAACAGGAAAGCATGGCATAAGTACAGGATAGTAATAAAACCCCAAACTAGTTGTGGCCCCAAGAAATAGAAATGAATCAAGCTCTGGCTCAGGGGGGTCCACGGCCTCCCGGATGTGGATAGTGCAAATAGTCAAGGAACAGGAATCAAGTATTCGGGGTCCTACGGGACACAAGTGAGCATGAAAAACCAAATAGCAGATATTGCTCACCGGTGCCTCTTTCATTAGTTATCCCATTACTACTCAGGTTAAGTTGTTGAGGTACCTCGTTATCCATCAGACACTCACATACCCTACACATGCTGTTCTATGACTCGCATGGCTCAAACAACTCCTGTAGTAATGGCTCATGGGATGGAGGAACAAGCTTCGGTGGGGTTTAAAAGTAAAGGCTATGCAGTACTTGGGATTCAATTTAATGCAATCGCGACTCAATGATGCAAGAATAAGATAGAGGCAATAGGTACTATATGTATGCAAGCATGTGGTAGTGCTTGCCTGGCAGCTCAGTTGAAGCGAGAGACGGATCCGGTAGTGCTCCAGGATTCTGATATATCCCCTGCTCGGCGTCTATTCGAAAGAAGAACCAAACAAACAAGGGCCAATATAAATAAAGTGCATAAGCATATGAATAAAATGCGACAAATAAACAAGCATGCCATGATGAATGATGCACAATTTACATGGCAATAATAAAACATGGCAAGGGTGAGGTGTGGGGTACAAGAATAAAGCATTTTATAAAGTTTTTAGTCATGTTTTGCTCCCATAACACTTGCTGTCCACTAGATATTTATATGATGCATGCTTCAATTCATATCATGGAATGCAAAGTTAGAACGGGCTCATCGCGCGGATCGATTTAGATTCGAGCGCCGTTTGGCTTGATTGAAAGAGGGTTCGACAGACTACAGCTGGGTGCAAAATCTCGGGCTAAGGTGATCTGTGTGCTCGGTTAGATCGTGCTAACAGAGAGAAGCGACAAAGAATCACAGGTCTCAAGGGCGGCGTGTCTGCAGGGCGCTCGATGAAACTCGGCGGTGATCTACGGCACGAGAAGAGGAGAGAGGATGTCTAGGAGGATGAGTTGCTCACCATCGACCATCAGGCATAGTTAGAGCGCGTGAGGTAGCCTAGATCGACGGTGGCGCTCGAGCTTCGGTTGCTCATGGACATGACGGTGCTGGGGCGTCTCCAGCGATCTCCTGCGGCGTCCTATGGTCCAGGACGAAGAAGAGGTAGCAGGGGCACCTCCTAGAGATCTTGGTTTGGCTTGGGACACTCCGCATCGATGGGGAGCACGAGGCCGACGGCTAGGGTTTATGGTGGCTCCATGGAGGTGAGCTAGGGAGGAAGGAGAGGAAGAGGGGAGGCCTGGGGGTGCTCCCAGATTTCGATCTGATGGTGAGGTGGTTGGGTCCGGATCTTGTGGTGGCTATAAGCTTGAAGATAAAACCAGAGGGAGAGAGGGAAAAGCAAGCACATGGCTTGGCTGAAAACATGCAAAAAGGTGGCTCACTGGTTTCTCTTCTCTCTCTCCTTGCTGCCCACCGAGAGAGGTAAGAAGAGGGGGACCAGGGGAAGTTGAGGATGGTGTGTTGGCCACCTGACCATCTTGCAAGACAAGGCAAAGGAGGGGAAGGTGGAGGAATGTCCACCCCGTATGCACATGGCCATGTGTGTGTGTAAAAAGGCTCACACGCTTTAGATAATAAAAAAAAGGTAGTGTGTGTGTTTGCATTCACACTCACGGGTAGAAATATGGTGTAAAGTGTATGTGTAGTACTACTACACACATGGCAAGATGCATGGAAGAGTGTATGTGTGAGAATAAAAGAAGAGAAGGCATAGGACAAGCTAGCATGGAATTCGTATATATATATATATGGCATAGAGCATGGATTAGGGAGATTGCTAGGCTTGCATGCATGCATGGTACACACACTCATATGGATAGCTATACATACACATGAAACTAGAGAGAGAGAGAGAGATAGAGCGTGTGTGTATGTTTGAGTAGAAGTGTGTCGTGTGGTTGCTCTCATGTGAGGTGATAGATAGGGTACTTAGGGTAGATTAGGTAGATGGGAAAGAATAGATTAGGTCAACACAATTTATTTGTCCATTAGGATTTGAATTCAAACCATACAAAAACCAAGAAAACCAACAAATGGGGATAGGGAGAGAAGAGGAGAAGCTTGCATGGCCCATGCATGCAAGCATGATGAGATTTTGGAAATACTACAAACCCTATATTACATGAATAGCACTCCACTTATAATTCATTCAAACTCCCTCATGATTTAAGGTAGTTGGTGTATATATTTGAATTAAGAAGACCAAGTATAGTGTGCATGTACCACTATGTTCTAATATGGCCCCTCAATTCTAATATAACCCCAAATAGAATAACCCATGAAGAGAATAAAAATAGAATCTACCACTACATGGCATGCAAAGATGGCCAAGTGGACTTCCATAAGAAAATATCGTGAAAACAATATGATATCATATATGGGAGCATGATATTGCATGAGACTAGATAATGAGGGTTATTATTTCATGTGAGGAATAGAAGGGTGCTATTATTGCATGTCCCATGCATGTGTGCATATTTTGTGAAAACAAAATAAGTCACATGTATGTGAGCCAAAAGAAGTTGCCAAAAGAAGAATTGCAGTAATCAAGGGTTGGAGAAAAATCAAGCTCACATGGCATTTTGAAGAATAGGATCCATACAACTATATATATGGGCTAGAATTAATCTAAAAAGCCAATGAATATGCCCACATGCATGTATATGGAAGAAAGAGGATGTGATCACATGGAAGTTGCTATGGACAAGATAGTAGGTGGAATGAATTAGAAAGAGATGCCCCCAACTCAACTTGGGCATTATACACAATTTATCAAGAGGCAAATACAATATATCAAGAGGCAAATACAAGTGATACATTAATGCATATGAGAGAAGAACCAAAAAGGAAAGGGGTTTTATATGATGCTCAAACGCAATGTGGCATGATGACATGAGCATGATATAATGATGATGCAACTAATATATGTAGGAAGTAGCATTATATAGACTAGGCTAGTAGCATTGCAATTGTTAGACAATTGGGATGCTACAACTCTCCCCCACTAAACAAGAATCTCGCCCCAAGATTCCCAGGAAAAAGAAAGAAAAAAACACAAGAAGAGGCGGGTGTTCGGAACAAAGGTGACCTTCACGTTCCCCAAAGGATGAGCACGGAATGGTGCGACCACTGCACCTTGCAAAAACTTGCTAGACTTGTTGCGAGTCTTGCGTTTTGCTATAGAAACAAGAGGAAGAAGGAACTGGAGAATTGTTGTGAGACGAGAAAGATAGGATGCACATAGCTCCGGTTTTCTCGAGAAACATGATAAAGGAAAAGAAACACTTGTTGAAAGAATTAGAAAGAATGATGTATCATGGAGAACAAAAAGGCACACCATTAGAATTAGAGATCAACCGATGCATGAGAAGGTGGATCTTTGTCTTGCCGGAAGAAAAGAATGACTTTGGGAAAGTTATGAACCACTATGAAAATAGCATTGTATATTCTCTCGGATTTGAGAAATGAAGTTCGGAAACAATATTGCCTTCAAATAATAGAGTTCCTTGATATCAACGGAAAGATTTGGGTTAGGAGTTCTCGGATTAGATCTTTCTTACGCCGGTAAGAACCAAAGGATCTCGCAATTGAGGTGCGCGGATATCACTTCAAGAGAAGGGGGATGCTAGTTTATGGTAGAATCCCGAGAAGAAAAAAATATGGAGGATCTGGAGTTTATTGTAGAGATACTTATTGCTTTCTTTAACCTTGAGGCTAATGCAATAGATTTGCGACTGATGGCATCAACCATAATTGGCTTTACCAAGAGAAAGGGATTTGTCAAATTGAAGACCGATATAGTTTCCTTCCATCTTGTTTGAGGATGTCGAGCACCGGTGGAATGAAGAGTACCCGAAAAGATAAATGCATCTGCTTCCACTAGATAATTGAAGATTTTGCTCCATGTAGAAAGGGCGAGATCACCAAGAAGAGATTATTGATTACTTTCTTCGAGAGAGCACTCCAGATAGACAAGGACGGAAGTAAAAGTATCGAGAGATGAAGGCCACTTCTAACTTCCGTGGAATGAGTTAAATTACATTAATCCGCCAATCCAATGTACAAGAGTGAATGATAAGAGTAGTGGTATGGTAGCTACTCCATCCCGCACTCAAAGCATTACTCCGCACATGAAGAGGAAAACCATGCAACCCAACTACCGAAAATGACTGAAGATTATGACAAAAAGACTCATGGAACTCTGTAGGAAAACAAAGATATGATGCAAATGATTCGTTGGATCCATAGTAGATAAAGATGATGATGTTGTCGTCGTGTCGGAAGATCCCAAAACACTAGCAAGGATATGAAGAAAGATTATGGAGAACAGCTGCAAGATTCGGTAGATAAGGAGAAGATAGCAACAACTTGAACAGAAGGATTACAAAAGATCTAGAAATTCTTCATGGCATCCGGTGGATTGAGGATAGAAGATGGAACGAGAGGATTTCAAAATATTACTTGATGAGAAAGAGGTGAAAAGAACTCCATGTTCTTCTTGAAATGATTGAGAGAGATTTAGCAGTCTTGAGGAAACTTTGGCAAAAAGCTGATGACAACTTGCTAACAAGGATAACTCCGGTTTGATTGAAGGTGGAGGATGGAATTAACAATGGGCTTGCTGACTCCAGAATTGAAGCGATGTATTTAGCAGAAGGACGTGGTCGAGATGTGTGACTTCTAGAAGCCAGGATTTACACTTTGAGAACTTTGCACACAGGCAGTGTTCTCGCAGCTTAAGAGAAAGAGACACGGATGACCTTCCATGTTCTTCCATTGATATAGAATAGGCAATCATATCATCAAGATATACCACCATGGATTAACAAGATATTCCAAGAATATCAAGTTCAAGAGACGGGAGAAACGAACAAATGCTCGAAACACTTTCTGAGGTCAATGCTCTTTGAAAGATCAACATTACGAGCAAGGATTCATGTTTGAAAGATGCAATGGCAGAATAGATTATCTGGTCCTTCGGAAAAGAACAAGAAATGCCACCTGATTCACATTGTCGATCGGATCACCGGTTACAAAGATAAAGAGATCTTGGATAAAGAAACGATGATAGCTCATACCTTAAGCAAAGCTATTAGAGACGAAAAGATGAAATTCCCTCGTATCAAAGAGAATTTTGTGGATATGGAGTTCAAAAAGATGTGCAGCATAATGAATAGATGATAGACCACCGTAGGGCCTTAAGAAAAACTCCGGATTGGCAAAGATACTTGAATATGATAAAGATATGATCACGGTATAACTCGAAATCACAGGAGATAACCGCCATCATCTGGAGTATGAAAATAGATAGCATTAACCATACTCCACTCATGATAAGTGTCATATAGCTATGTCGAGAACCGAATTACAATCACAAGCATCAGATCGATGCACGTTATGTACCTAGCCCAGAAGATTTTGAAACGAAATAAAACTCCAGGATCAAGCGCCGGTGACAAAATAATGAGTTAGCATGAACATGCCGATAAAAGGAAGATAGATAATGTTTCACACACGACTGAAGAGGAGTGTGGAAACACAGATGTATCAAAGAAAAACTTTCCGCATTTTTCGGCATTAAAATACCAATAAATGCGTAAAACCACTTAACAGATAGAGATTAGCAACTCCACATTTTGTGAAAGCATGCTGGAAGGAAGAACACCCTTAACAAGATTGCGCCGGTTAACAAGGAGTCGGATAGATCACGTCGGTTTACAAAAGCCTATCAGTATGGAATGTACCAACAGTTGATAACCAAAGGCAGATTGTGACAACAAGGTTGGATGCGACAGGTAGACAAGGAATTACACACATACACACATAACCTATGGTACTACGGAACCCAGAACACGTGAATCCTAGTTTGAATTTTTAGAAGAGGATTGAAAATGTTACACTTCCTTATCATAAAAGGGTGGATGGGTGGGTAAGAAGAAAAATGGAAGCAGTCCTACTCTCACGTTTTGTTTTTCCCTAGTATACATAACTACCAAAATATTTGCTAGACTGACAACGACCATTTGCCTGAGACCCAAAAGGGCGGGATGGCTTTGATACCAATTGTAACTACCTCGGTGAATTACGCTCTAAGTTGCATGCCTGGTTGAGCGAAAGTGGTTAAAATAGTACGGTGGGGCCCAGGGCCACTCACAGGTAGACCTTTCGGCCGTCCTAACCACTTCCAGAACATCGGGACAAGAACGAGCGGCATAATCGGCAGGCGAAGGGATCAACTACATACACAAGTGAGTATGTATGCAAGCCACCATACAACAGTTTTCAGAGCCATTCCATCTAAAAGAAAAAGAAATATTGCAACGCCATACGGCAAGATCCAAATATCCTAGATAGAGATAATAGTTTAGGATAGCTCCTCATACATCAAACATCAGAGTATCAAAGTGAAGCGAAAACAAGATCCGAGTACGGATAAGAAGCAAATCGGCATAAGATGCCACATAAATAAACACATCCCGCCTACGATCTCATGGATCCCCATCCCCGAATCTCTACACCGAGTGATCGTTGCCAACATCATCCGCTCTCCACCCAAAGATCCATCTTGCGAATACACATCTGAATCAAACAATTTATCGTGTGAGACCCTAGGGGTACTCAGCAAGTCTTTATGCCTCTAAAGGGGACATATACCTGGGGTGACGCAATTGCAGCAAAAGATAATAACTAACAAGTCTATAGATACTCGCTAACCATCCGCCTAACCAATGATAGACGGATGTCCGTTAATTAGTAACAACAGTTAACAGTATAATTAACAGATCCATCCTCCTTCTCGCTTACCAACGAGAAAGCGGACGAACAACCCATCCGTTGGCAGTTTTATTAACCATTCCATGAGTGTTGCACTAGTTACTAGTCAGTTACTTAGTCAAATTAAAAGCGGTACTTTAGTTATACTTGTCTATGATCGAGAAACTGTGCTCCAAGTCGTCCATAACCGCGGACACGGCTTTCAGAAAGATTTACCCTGCAGGGGTGCACAAATCGCAACACACACTCGATCAACCTCGGAAAAACCAAATCAAAACCCAACGAGGCATTCACGACAAAGCGATCACAGGATTCAGAAATATTTCAGGGGGGCACCCCACTAAGCTACCCGCAACGAAGTTGGCCGACTCCGGAATGGACCCAGGGTTTGTGTGGACGACGGTAAACGACTGGGAACCCGAAAGTGTGCCTGGGCTTGTCGATACAGCGAAAACGTGTCACGGTCCAAAATAGTACAGGTGTTCCACGCACAATCGTAAATAAACAGGAAAGCATGGCATAAGTACAGGATAGTAATAAAACCTCAAACTAGTTGTGGCCCCAAGAAATAGAAAGGAATCAAGCTCTGGCTCAGGGGGGTCCACGGCCTCCCGGATGTGGATAGTGCAAATAGTCAAGGAACAGGAATCAAGTATTCGGGGTCCTACGGGACACAAGTGAGCATGAAAAACCAAATAGCAGATATTGCTCACCGGTGCCTCTTTCATTAGTTATCCCATTACTACTCAGGTTAAGTTGTTTAGGTACCTCGTTATCCATCAGACACTCATATACCCTACACATGCTGTTCTACGACTCGCATGGCTCAAACAACTCCTGTAGTAATGGCTCGTGGGATGGAGGAACAAGCTTCGGTGGGATTTAAAAGTAAAGACTATGCAGTACTTGGGATTCAATTTAATGCAATCGCGACTCAATGATGCAAGAATAAGATAGAGGCAATAGGTACTATATGTATGCAACATGTGGTAGTGCTTGCCTGGCAACTCAGTTGAAGCGAGAGACGGATCTGGGTAGTGCTCCTGGGATTCCTGATATATCCCCTGCTCGGCGTCTATTCGAAAGAAGAACCAAACAAACAAGGGCCAATATAAATAAAGTGTACAAGCATATGAATAAAATGCGACAAATAAACAAGCATGCCATGATGAATGATGCACAGTTTACATGGCAATAATAAAACATGGCAAGGGTGAGGTGTGGGGTACAAGAATAAAGCATTTTATTAAGTTTTAGTCATGTTTTGCTCCCATAATACTTGCTGTCTACTAGATATTTATATGATGCATGCTTCAATTCATATCATGGAATGCAAAGTTAGAACGGGCTCGTCGCGCTGATCGATTTAGATATATTATTTGTCAAATTTGGAGTTATAGAATTAAAGTTATTAGTTATTTTTAAATTAGTCAAACATTATTTTGGATGGTATATTTGAATTCCTCATATTTTTCTGATTCAAAAACATATATTATTTGTGAAATTTGAATTTATGATTTTTTTTTTAAAAAAATATTAATGCAAATGATTGAAAACGGGGTCAAATATCACAGGTTTGTCTAGTTAGGGTTGACTCTGGTCAAATTTGAAAATATGGTTGAATTTATAATTAAATTTGAAACATATATTATTTTGGAAAATTTGTCAAATTCGAAATATTTAAAAAGATATGATATTATTTAGATTGAGCAATATTCTGAGATTTTTTTCTTATTTAGAAAAAATATGCTGGCAACCTTTTATTACTCGGACTTTTCTACCCGCAGTGACTGAGCAGTGGGGACAGAAGGTTCACGGGTCCACTCGCGCCAGTGCCAGCGCGTTCGTGACACGTGGCTGAGATGTGGGGGGTACAAGTGAGGTTTTAAAAGGCGAGGGGGCTATTTGCAAAACCATCAGGAACATAGCTAAACTGAATTCGGATCTGGGAGTTTTGACAGAAAACAGCCTGAGTTCGGATGAAGATGTCGACGAAACGGTGAGGAATTTGAAGATTCCGTAAAAACAAAAATTGGAGATATAGCCAAGAACTACAACTTTAAAGAAGAAAGTTTTTCTAGAAAAACAACGTACGCACCGGAAACAAGTGACGAAGAGAGCGGGTTCAGGTTTTGGATTGAAAATTCAGAAAACAGATTTTTGGTTAGATCTTCGCCAGACGATTCCAAACGCTGTAGTTAACCAAAAGGAGTGTGGTTTGATGAGTTGGAGATCTGGGATGTAGAAGAACAAAATTGGTGTTCGGAGTTTTTGCAAAGGAGCAACAGGAACGCCGGGAGAAATCCGGGAAGTTAGCCTGCGAGAGGTGTACGTGCTGCTGCTGAAAACTGTTCGAAAAACTCTGGATAACTGCGGGATCGGGCTATCTTACGGGGTCGATTTTGGAAGATTTTCTCAATAGATTCGAGCGCCGTTTGGCTTGATAGAAAGAGGGTTCGACAGACTACAGTTGGGTGCAAAATCTTGGGCTAAGGTGATCTTTGTGCTCGGTTAGATCGCGCTAAACAGGGGAGCAGGCGACAGCAACTACGCGTATGCGGCGGCGCGTCTGCAGGGCGCTCGATGAAACTCGGCGGTGATCTACGGCACGAGAAGAGGAGAGAGGATGTCTAGGAGGATGAGTTGCTCACCATCGACCATCAGGCGTAGTTAGAGCGCGTGAGGTAGCCTAGATCGACGGTGGCGCTCGATCTTCGGTTGCTCATGGACATGACGGTGGCGGTCTTTGCGTCTCCGATCTCTGGGCGTCCTACGGTCCAGGACGAAGAAGAGGTAGCAGGGGCACCTCCTGGAGATCTTGGTTTGGCTTGGAACACTCCGCATCGATGGGGAGCACGAGGCCGACGGCTAGGGTTTATGGTGGCTCCATGGAGGTGAGCTAGGGAGGAAGGAGAGGAAGAGGGGAGGCCTGGGGGTGCTCCCAGATTTCGATCTGATGGTGAGGTGGTTGGGTCCGGATCTTGTGGTGGCTATAAGCTTGAAGATAAAACCAGAGGGAGAGAGGGAAAAGCAAGCACATGGCTTGGCTGAAAACTTGCAAAAAGGTGGCTCGCTGGTTTCTCTTCTCTCTCTCCTTGCTGCCCACCGAGAGAGGTAAGAAGAGGGGGACCAGGGGAAGTTGAGGATGGTGTGTTGGCCACCTGACCATCTTGCAAGACAAGGCAAAGGAGGGGGAAGGTGGAGGAATGTTCACCCCGTATGCACATGGCCATGTGTGTGTGTAAAAAGGCTCACACGCTTTAGATAATAAAAAAAAGGTAGTGTGTGTGTTTGCATTCACACTCACGGGTAGAAATATGGTGTAAAGTGTATGTGTAGTACTACTACACACATGGCAAGATGCATGGAAGAGTGTATGTGTGAGAATAAAAGAAGAGAAGGCATAGGACAAGCTAGCATGGAATTCGTATATATATATATGGCATAGAGCATGGATTAGGGAGATTGCTAAGCTTGCATGCATGCATGGTACACACACTCATATGGATAGCTATACATACACATGAAACTAGAGAGAGAGAGATAGAGCGTGTGTGTATGTTTGAGTAGAAGTGTGTCGTGTGGTTGCTCTCATGTGAGGTGATAGATAGGGTACTTAGGGTAGATTAGGTAGATGAGAAAGAATAGATTAGGTCAACACAATTTATTTGTCCATTAGGATTTGAATTCAAACCATACAAAAACCAAGAAAACCAACAAATGGGGATAGGGAGGGAAGAGGAGAAGCTTGCATGGCCCATGCATGCAAGCATGATGAGATTTTGGAAATACTACAAACCCTATATTACATGAATAGCACTCCACTTATAATTCATTCAAACTCCCTCATGATTTAAGGTAGTTGGTGGATATATTTGAATTAAGAAGACCAAGTATAGTGTGCATGTACCACTATGTTTTAATATGGCCCCTCAATTCTAATATAACCCCAAATAGAATAACCCATGAAGAGAATAAAAATAGAATCTACCACTACATGGCATGCAAAGATGGCCAAGTGGACTTCCATAAGAAAATATCGTGAAAACAATATGATATCATATATGGGAGCATGATATTGTATGAGACTAGATAATGAGGGTTATTATTTCATGTGGGGAATAGAAGGGTGCTATTATTGCATGTCCCATGCATGTGTGCATATTTTGTGAAAACAAAATAAGTCACATGTATGTGAGCCAAAAGAAGTTGACAAAAGAAGAATTGCAGTATTCAAGGGTTGGAGAAAAACCAAGCTCACATGGCATTTTGAAGAATAGGATCCATACAACTATATATATGGGCTAGAATTAATCTAAAAAGCCAATGAATATGCCCACATGCATGTATATGGAAGAAAGAGGATGTGATCACATGGAAGTTGCTATGGACAAGATAGTAGGTGGAATGAATTAGAAAGAGATGCCCCCAACTCAACTTGGGCATTATACACAATTTATCAAGAGGCAAATACAAGTGATACATTAATGCATATGAGAGAAGAACCAAAAAGGAAAGGGGTTTTATATGATGCTCAAACGCAATGTGGCATGATGACATGAGCATGATATAATGATGATGCAACTAATATATGTAGGAAGTAGCATTATATAGACTAGGCTAGTAGCATTGCAATTGTTAGACAATTGGGATGCTACATCTTCGTCCACTACAACTTCATCGCCAACGTCATTGCCTCGTCCCTGACCACACCACCTGCTCCTCTACCCCGACAACCGCGAACAACATCGGCCTCTCTCCCTTCGTCGCTCTGTGCCTCACAACTGTTTTGGAGGTCTCCTCTGCCAGTCTCTCTGACATGGAAAAAATTTCATGATGGTCTCTGCCCCTTGCATGCCTGGTACTGGTAACACCGGGAGTTCCTTCTTCCCTGATGCGTTGCCGAGTTTGGCAAGCTTGCATCGATGCCTCGTCTTCATCGGTTTCGATAACGTCTTCTTCGGTATTGACCCCTCTACGACTTCCTCGATCGTGTCACCGACGAGTTCTTCTTTGCATACTCGGTTCTGGCAAAACCGGAGTGCGCATTCGTCCCCGACGTGCACCTAGTTCTGGCAAAACTATGGTCGTACCTTGTCCTCGACGGCTCGGACTACATCGGCTTCGACATCGACACCCTCGACGACTGCCTTGACACGTCTCCGTCATTCTCCTCGCGTAGTATGCGCCCATGGCTTTATGTGTGGCTACCTCGACACCGGCACCTGACCACGACATCGAACATGACAACCCCTCACATGGCTACCTAGACCAAGGTTGCAGTGATCAACGCTCTCGGTTCCCTCGACATCGGCATAAGGGCTACCACCTAACTTGAGCATCATCAGCTTCCTCTATAGTGCAAGCTACCGCATCGTGACACCATCCACGATGTTTCCGCTCCTACTACGAGGGGATGTCATCCCACTGGTTCTACTTGGGTTTATTTCCAGACAGACCGTCTGTGACGTTCCAGTTGTTTACGATGCTATCTCTATGACAGCGGAGGGATGTTAGATTATATGTGTATATGTTTGTTATGATAGTATAGGATAGAGGTTTCCATACTATCCTAACTTGGCTTGTACTCCAAGATGATCTTCTGTACGCCTATATATGCTCGCCCATGAGACTCAATGATACATCCAACATATTCCACCAATCTCTCTCTATCGCTCTACAGTTCCAATTCCCCAATTTCTTATACTAAAATTTGGGTAGGATGTTGCATTTTGCTGTCCACATAAAGTTAGAACCGCTCCTAAACTTCACGTAATTGATCATGTTTGATCGCAGTTGTCAGTTTATAGTGAATCAAGTAATATATATAAGGAGGTTAGAGGCATTCCCTTCTCATGCTTTTATGTTTGTCATATCTGAAGCTCCAGTTCAGAATAAAGATATGCCTATATCAATCTTGTGTTTATACTTTCATAGAATTGAAGCTATGAATCTATGCATATCAATCTCGTGTTTACAATTTTGCAAAATAAGGTTTAAGCTTTGCGTCACATGTTTATTTTCTCTCAAATATGGGAACTCCAATTATTAATTTTTCATCTCATGTCTTTATAACTTGGCAAACAATGTAATCTATAAAGAACAACCAAAGTTCTAAACAAAAATGGGACGTAAGGTCATAGGTAAGAGGAGCTGATAGATGACAACAGTTACCAAGTTCAAGCGATGGTGAATATGATAAGCCAATGTTTCTCCATGCACATTGACGTCAGTTTCCCAATTGTTAGTCTCTTCTTTTGCTATTACACCATGTGGCGTGTTACTTAGTTGTTTGCCCAGGGTGGTATTCATATTTTTCAGGTTATTTCAACTTTGAATTCTCTTGTGTTTTGTATTGACCAACTAGATAAGTTTGTGTTGATACTTCCCAACAAACTAAATGATCATACATAAGATTTCGGTTACATAAAATTAGATCACTGATCAACGACTCTAATTAGGGAAAAGTTGTGTGGCCTCTAGACCATTTTGGTAAACGAAATTGCATTGCCACCCAAGCTCATATCAAGCTGGGCATGCACAAATGACAAACCACAAAGCAAATAGAAAACTCAGTTACAGATGATGGCGTATCAAAGCGCACAGGACCCATCTAGTTATGTAAATGTAAAACTCAAGCCCTAAGGTTGTAATGAAGATCCATTTCAAAAAAGGCTGTAATGAAGATTTAAGGTAGAGGAGCCTGTACCTTTTCCCCTTGAAATAAAAAAGAAAGTGCACTGGAAAATAGCCAAATATGAGTAAAGTAATTTCGATCGGAGGGAGTACTATAGAATGGAGGCTAGAGGAAAATAGAATGGAAGCTAGAGGAAAATCGTCCGACGCTTTTTTAGGGGCTAGGGAGCCAGAAGCAACAAAAGCATTGGCATATTATGAGGTTAGTGAGAAACCCGTGCACCACCCTACCTGCTAGAACTCCACTAATGCTTTTCTCAAGCCCTTCCTTAACGTCACTGTTCTCAAAAGCAATGGCAGACTTTCATGTTCACCCAATTCATACTAGTTATGATTCCAGCTGTCTTTACTGAATTGAACAACACATGGGAATAGTATGCCTAGTCGAAGACCAATAGCTTTATTCTCCCAAAGGGAGGAATAAATCAATCAAATTACGAGAAGCCTAATAAAGCGCTTCTTTAGGGGTTAAACTTCCATTATTCCATATTTAAAAAAAAAGTATCTCGTGTTTTTCATTTCCATTCTCACAAGAAAAAGTACTATAATTCACATTTCAAACAGGCATGGATACAACATTTATAGGATAACTTCCATCTTGATAGTTCTTCTGAGTTCTGTCTGATATCCACGATCCGTCTTTATATGTAACTCAATACAAAAATCAATGGGCTCTGTCAAGTTAGCTATAGGTTGTGTCGTATCAATGGTTTCTATGGAAGGTGGTAAGATTATATCTTGAACAGCTATGTACCTAGGACCTTTGACGCAAATTGATGCGTTTCTAACTCCATAGAGATTACTTCTCAATACATTTTCTTTCAAATTTAGTAAATTTCTTGTACGGATTCTTCAATACCTGCTAATGTAGAATATTCGTGTGGCACGCTCCTAGATTTTGCGCGTGTGACACATGTTCCTTCTATTTCTCCAAGCAAAGCTCTTCGCAAGGCAATACCGACGATGTCCGCTTGACCTTTTCTAAGCGAGGACATAATGAAGCGACCATATAAAAGACGCTTACTGTCTACTCTTGATTCAACACACTTCCACCGTAGTGTTTGCGTGGATCCTTGAACCTCCTCTGGAACCATAATAGACTAGTATTATTATTTGATCATTGAATCATTTATTTCTCTTGAAAACGGATTAATTCTTTTACATACGTCTTTTTTAGGCGGTGGACATCCATTATGCGGCATAGGTGTTACATCGCGTATATAACTTAATCGCACACCTCTTTTAGCAATGGCTGGTAATGCGGCATCTCTTCCACTACCAGTGCCCTTTACCATAATTTCTGCTTGTTGCAAACCTACTATACGAATAACATCTACTGTTGTTCTTTGACCAGCATAGGGTGATGCTTTTGTTAAGCTTTTGAATCCACAAGTACCCGCGGAGGACCAGAAAACCAACCGACCTTGCGGGTCCGTAACAATTATAATGGTATTGTTGAAACTAGCTTGAACATGAAACAACCGTGATTTCTCGACCCTTCTCTCTCGCTCTCGAATCCTCCTGTAGCTCAGCGTGTGCCACCGGTGTTCGGGCAACTTGAAGGGAATATGCCATGAGAGGCAATAATAAAGTTGTTATTATACATATTCCAAGTATATGATAGATGTTTATTTTACATGCTATAATTGTATTAATTTGGAAATGTTAATACATGTGTGTTTGATAAACAAAAGAAAAGTTCCTAGTTATGCCTCTCTTATAAACTAGCTCGTTGATTAACAAGATGATCAAGGTTTCCTGATCATGGACATTGGATGTTGTTAATAACGAGGTCACAACATTAGTGGAATGATGTGATGAACATTCATCCGAAGTATAGCATTACGATCAAATTCATTGTGTTTATATTGCTATAACATCTAACAAAGTAATCCTAGTCCTTAGACCATGAGATCATGTTAATCACTAATACTGGAAGAGTATCTTGATAACATCAAACGTCACACCGTGAAAGGGTGATTATAAAGGTGGGTTCAATGCTACGAAAGTGTTATGTAGAAGCTCATGGATCAAGAGTGGGATTTGTCCATCCCGATGACGGATAGATATTCTTTGGGCCCTCTCGGTGATATCACATTGGTTAGCTTGCAAGCAAGTGATAAGATCACTAGAATGTTATATCACGGGAACGAGAAAAGAGTACATGTCGGTAACGAGATCAAACTAGGTATGGAGATACCGATGATCGAATCTCGGACATGTAATATATCGCGAGACAAAGGGATTTAGTTACTAATGTTAAAGGTTCTCATGATCACAGAAGTCATCGTAGAATGTGTAGGAATTAGCATGGATCTCCAGGTCCCGCTTCTGATTATTGATCTGAGAGGGGTCTCCATCATGTCTGCATTATTCACGAACCGTAGGGTGACACACTTAAGGGACACCAACACCATTTGGAGCAAATGTGTTTCAGACGAATGAATTGCAAAGCGCTGAAATTATTTCAATAGACACCGAAACTGTTTCGGGTGAAATTGCAGAAATTGGTTCTGCATTTAATATTGAAATGTTGCAAGGGGTTTTATGTGAATGTTTGTTAATTAAAGTAATTAACAAAATTCTGAATAAATTTAATAAAAGAGTTTTATTAAATGAGAGAGCATTAAATTTGGAAAAATTTAATGCATTTAAAGTGGAGACTTTAAAAGAAAATGTGAAGGGGCATTTTAATGTGGAGGAAGTTACCACCACATGAATGGGGGAGGTGAGGGGTCACCCCCATGAGGCGCCGACCATGGGGAGGGGCACCCCCTCCTCCTATAAAAGGCCACCCCTCTCACCCTTCTTCCTCACACCTCCTTGTGAAGGATCTATCTCCCCCTCTAGAATTATTCCCCCATGGTCTCGGATTAGCGAGATACATGGTCCCGGTGGCATTTCGACTGGAAGGAGTTGCTGCTTCCGCTGTATCGCTGGAGCGACGAGGCGGAGGTTGTTCGGTGGCCTGAACATGTGTGCGAGTGCGGATGCGCTGCTGGTTTGCGGTGCTAGGACTTGCACACGATCTTGAGATCGGCAAGCGTACGACTACATCATCCACGAGTTCCTACTCGTTAACAAAACTTTGTTGTCTTCGAGGGTAAGTTCTCCATGGATGTTTATCCACCCGTTGCTTATATCTAGTAGATAGATCTTGGCGTATAGTTCTCATGGTAGGAAAAAAATTGTTTTCTATGCTGCGGACCCTTCAGTGGTATCAGAGCTTGATCTATGCGTAGGTGCTTTGCACGGGTAGTACGCATATGTTTATATGTGGGTGATGATGATCATGTTATTGCTTCTTTCATGTACTTTGGATATTGGTGGCATAGTGGGATGAAGCGGCCCGGACCAACCTTACATGTCATCGCACATGAGACCGGTTCCACGACTAACATGTAACTAGTTTTGCATAAGTGGCTGGCGGGTGTCTGTCTCTCCTACTATAGTCAATATATGATTTACAACGAGTTGCTAATAATTTGGTTATCATCGTTGTGGTTCTATGTTCGTAGGTAGGAACAGTTCTATCTCCGAAAGCCCTAAGCCACGTAAAACATGCAATTGATAAATTAGAGGCGTCTAGTTTAGATCGTTGCTAGGCTTGTGTCATGAAATGGTAATGTTGTAAGTTGATGTATAGTTGATACTCTTCCAACACACTTAACGTGTAAGTTCCATAGACCTTGGCCTTACACATAAAGGAATGATAGAGATCATACCATGATGCATATGATAGTGGTCAAATGCAAGAACCATATCATTTCACTTTACACATATGATGTTCGCATCTTATATTGATAGTTTGGCATTTTAGTAGTGTTATAAGATGATCCCTCATTTCAATATCAAGATAAAAATGTGTTCTTCCTTTAGTACGCGCCGTTTATGTTTTGCCGTTTCAAGACATCACGTGATGATCAGGTGTACTTGAATCCACGATCATATTTCGGGTGTAAGACAGTTTTACACACGCGAGTACTAAGGTTCTTACTTTGCGAGCCTAGCATGTATAGACATGGCCTCGGAACACGGACCGAAAGGTTAAGCATGAGTCATATAGTTGATATGATGCCCATATAGATGCTAGCCTTTGAAGCTACACCGACTCACGTGATGATCAGACTTGGTGTAGTGGATTTGGTTCATGTAATCACCAAAAAGACATGAGGTATGTTGTTTTTGAGTGGGAGTTTAGTTGAACTCAATCTATCATAAACTTAGTCTAAATAAACTTTACAAATTATGTTGTAGATGGCACCACCTGCTTTTAATTTCAATGTGTTCATGGAGAAAGAGAAACTTGCTGCGAATGGTAGCAACTTCACCAACTTGGCTATAAATTTGAGGATTCTCCTCTCTGCTGCACAAAAACAATATGTGCTAGAAGCGCCGCTAGGACCCCCACCAGCTCCTGATGCCCCTGGCGAGGAAAAGAATGTCTATGTGACTCGTCAGGAGGACCACAACTTAGTTTATTGCAGCATATTGTATGGGCTAGAGCCAGAACTTCGAAAGCGTTTTGAAAATGGCAATGCCTTTGATACCATGGGTGAATTAAAAATGATTTTTGATACCCATGCTGCCGTAGAGAGTTATAATGCTTCAGAAAAGTTCTTTAACTGCATGATGGAAGAGAATAGCTCCGTAACTGAGCACGTACTCAAAATGTCTGGGTACGCCGATAAGCTTGTGTCCTTGGGAATAGCGATTCCCATTGACTTAGGGATACATCGCGTTCTCCAATCTCTGACACCTAGCTACAAGAGCTTCGTGATGAACTATAACATGCAGGGCATGAAGAAGACTCTCCTCGAGCTTCTGTCAATGCTTAAAACTGCAGAAGTGGAGATTAGGAAAGGACATCAAGTGTTGATGGTCAATAGAACCACCGGTTTCAAGAAAGACAAGAAGGGTAAACAGAAGGGAAAGAAGGGCGGAAAATCTGTTGTTGCGCCTGAAAAGAAATCCCGGGATGGCCCTAAGTCTGATACCGAGTGCTACTATTGTAAGGGGACTGGCCATTGGAAGCGCAACTGCCCTAAGTTTTTGGCGGACAAGAAAGCTGGCAAGGCAAATAAAGGTATATATGATATACATGTTATTGATGTGTACTTGACTAGTACTCGTAGTAGCACCTGAGTATTTGATACTGGATCGGTTGCTAACATATGTAACTCGAATCAGGGGCTGCGGAACAAGCGACCGCTAGCAAGGGGTAAGGTCAAGATGCGTGTCGGCAATGGATCAAGAGTTGATGTGATCGCCATCGGAATGCTACCTCTCCACCTACCATCGGGATTAGTTATAAACCTAAATAATTATTATTTGGTGCCTGCACTGAGCATGAACATTATATCTGGATCTTGTTTGATGCGATGTGGTTATTCGTTTAAATCCGAAAACAATGGTTGTTCGATTTATATGGATAATATCTTTTATGGTCATGCACCCGTGATGAATGGTTTATTTCTGTTGAATCTTGATAGTACTCATACGCACATCCATAATGTTGATGCTCAAAGGATTAAACTTAATGATGATATATCTGCATATATGTGGCACTGCCGTCTAGGTCATATTTGCGTTAAACGCATGAAGAAACTCCATTCCGATGGACTTTTGGAATCACTTGATTTTGAATCATTTGATACATGTGAGCCATGCCTTATGGGCAAGATGACTAGAACGCTGTTTTCCGGTTCAATGGAACGGGCGACAGATTTATTGGAAATCATACATACTAATGTATGCGGTCCAATGAGTGTGTCGGCATGAGGTGGATATCGTTATTTTGTTACTTTCACGGATGATTTGAGTAGATATGGGTATATCTATTTGATGAAACACAAATCTGAAACCTTTGAAAAGTTCAAAGAATTTCAGAAAGAGGTGGAAAATCATCATAATAGAAAGATCAAATTTTTGTGGTCCGACCGTGGAGGTGAGTATCTAAGTTACGAGTTTAGCACACACATGAAAGAGTGTGGAATAGTTTCACAACTCACGCCTGCCGGAACACCACAATGTAATGGTGTGTCGGAACGTCGTAATCGTACTCTATTAGATATGGTTCGACCTATGATGTCTCTGACTGACTTGCCATTGTAATTTTGGGGTTATGCATTGGAAACCGCTGCATTCACTTTCAATCGGGCACCGTCTAAATCCGTTGAAATGACACCGTATGAATTATGGTTTGGAAACAAACCTAAGTTGTCATTTCTTAAAGTTTGGGGATGCGATGTTTATGTGAAGAAACTTCAACCGGATAAACTCGAACCTAAAGCAGAAAAATGCATCTTCATAGGATACCCTAAAGAAACAATTGGGTATTCCTTCTATCACAGATCCGAGGGCAAGTTTTTTGTTGCCAAGAATGGATCCTTTCTAGAGAAAGAGTTTTTCGCGAAAGGTGTGAGTAGTCAAAAGGTAGAACTCGAAGAGGTTATTGAACCTTCTCTTCATGAAATGGCGAGTAGCGCAGCACCGGAAGTCGTTCTGGAGTTGACTTCACCAAATGAAGAAGGAACTAATGATAATGATCATGAAACTCCGAAAGAGAACACTACCAAACCTCGTAGGTCTAGCAGGACACGTGCATCTCCTGAACTGTACGGGAATACTCTTGTGAATTTCATGGTTGATGAAATGGATGACCCTGCGACGTATGAAGAAGCGATGATGAGCCCGGATTCCAACAAATGGCTAGAAGCCGTGAAATCCGAGATGGAATCCATGTACGAAAACCAGGTTTGGACCTTGGTGGACTTACCTCATGACCGAAAGGCCGTTGAGGATAAATGGATTTTCAAAAGGAAAACTGATGCTGATGGTAATGTAACCGTCTATAAAGCTTGACTTGTCGCAAAAGGGTTTCGACAAATTCAAGGAGATGACTACAATGAGACATTCTCTCCCGTAGCGATGCTAAAATCAGTTAGGATTATGTTAGCAATTCTGCATATTTCGATTATGAAATATGGCAGATAGATTTCAAAACTATGTTCCTCAATGGTAACATTGAAGAAGAGTTGTATATGATACAACCTAAGGGTTTTGTCGATCCAAAGGATGCTAACAAGGTGTGCAAGCTTCAGCGATCCATCTATGGACTGAAGCAAGCATCACGGAGTTGGAATCTCCGCTTTGATGAGGTGATCAAAGAGTTTGGATTTGTCCAAACTTATGGAGAGGCTTGTATTTACAATAAAGTGAGTGGGAGCAATGTGGCATTTCTGTTATTATTTGTGGATGACATATTATTGATTGGAAATGATATAGATCTTTTAAAAGGTGTTAAAAGTTATCTAAACAGCAAATTTTCTATGAAAGACCTTGGTGAAGCGTCATATATATTAGGCATAAAGATCTATAGAGATAGATCGAGACGCCTAATAGGGCTATCGCAAAGTACATACCTTGATAAGATTTTAAAGAAGTTTAAAATGGACGAAAGTAAGAAGGGGTTCTTACCTATGTTGCAAGGCAAGACATTGAGTAAGACTCAAAGTCCGGCTACGGCGGAAGAAAGAGAGATAATGGATAAGATCCCCTATGCTTCAGCCATAGGCTCTATAATGTACGCCATGCTATGTACAAGACCGGATGTGGCACATGCTATTAGTTTGACTAGTAGGTACCAATCTGATCCAGGTTTGGAAGACTCGATAGCGGTCAAGAATATCCTTAAGTACTCGAGAAGAACTAAGGAAATGTTTCTTGTATACGGAGGTGAAGAAGAGTTGGTCGCTAATTGTTATGTCGACGCTAGCTTTGACACTGATCCGGATAACTCTAAGTCTCAATCCGGATACGTATTTCTCATGAACGGAGCAGCAGTTAGTTGGAGGAGCTCCAAACAACCCGTGGTAACAAGGTCAACAACGGAGGCGGAATATATTGCTACTTCGGAAGCAGCACAGGAAGCAGTTTGGATGAAGGAGTTCATTACCGAACTGGGTGTGGTTCCTAGTGTGTTGGATCCAATGGTGATCTATTGTGACAACAATGGAGCCATAGCCAACGCAAAGGAACCAAGGTCTCACAAGAATTCCAAACATATTAAGCGTTGGTTTCACTCCATCCGTGAGCATGTCAAGGATGGAGATATAAAGATTTGTAAAGTATATACAGATCTCAATATAGCAGATCCATTGAATAAAACTCTCCTTAGAGCAAAACATGATCAACATCAGAACTCCATGGGTGTTAGATTTATCACCATGTAACTAGATTATTGTATCTAGTGCAAGTAGGAGACTGAAGGGAATATGCCCTGAGAGGCAATAATAAAGTTGTTATTATACATATTCCAAGTATATGATAGATGTTTATTTTACATGCTATAATTGTATTAATTTGGAAACGTTAATACATATGTGTTTGATAAACAAAAGGAAAGTTCCTAGTTATGCCTCTCTTATAAACTAGCTTGTTGATTAACAAGATGATCAAGGTTTCCTGATCATAGACATTGGATGTTGTTCATAACGAGGTTACAATATTAGTGGAATGATGTGATGAACATTCATCCGAAGTATAGCATTACGATCAAAATCATTGTGTTTATATTGCTATAACATCTAACAAAGTAATCATAGTCCTTAGACCATGAGATCATGTTAATCACTAATACTGGAAGAGTATCTTGATAACATCAAACGTCACATCGTGAAAGGATGCTTATAAAGGTGGGTTCAGTGCTACGAAAGTGTTATGCAGAAGCTCATTGATCAAGAGTGGGATTTGTCCATCCTGATGATGGATAGATATCTCTGGGCCCTCTCGGTGATATCACATTGGTTAGCTTGCAAGCAAGTGATAAGATCACTAGAATGTTATATCACGGGAACGAGAAAAGAGTATATGTCGGTAACGAGATCAAACTAGGTATGGAGATACCGATGATCTAATCTCGGACATGTAATATATCGCGAGACAAAGGGATTTAGTTACTAATGTTAAAGGTTCTCACGATCATAGAAGTCATCGTAGAATGTGTAGGAGTCAGTATGGATCTCTAGGTCCCGCTTCTGATTATTGATCTGAGAGGGGTATCGATCATGTCTGCATTATTCACGAACCGTAGGGTGACACACTTAAGGGATACCAACACCATTTGGAGCAAATGTGTTTCAGACGAATGAATTGCAAAGCGCTGGAATTATTTCAATAGACACCGAAACTGTTTCGGGTGAAATTGCGGAAATTGGTTCTGCATTTAATATTGAAATGTTGCAAGGGGTTTTATGTGAATGTTTGTTAATTAAAGTAATTAACAAAATTCTAAATAAATTTAATAAAAGAGTTTTATTAAATGAGAGAGCATTAAATTTGGAGAAATTTAATGCATTTAAAGTAGAGACTTTAAAAGAGAATGTGAAGAGGCATTTTAATATGGAGGGAGTTACCACCACATGAATGGGGGAGGTGGGGGTCACCCCCCATGAGGCGCCGCCCATGGGAAGGGGCACCCCCCCCCCCTCTTCCTATAAAAGGCCACCCCTCTCACCCTTCTTCCTCACACCTCCTCATGAAGGATCTCTCTCCCCCTCTAGAATTATTCCCCCATGGTCTTGGATTAGCGAGATACATGTTTCCGGTGGCATTTCGTCTGGAAGGAGTTGCTGCTTCCGCTGCATCGCTGGAGCGAGGAGGCGGAGGTTGTTCGGTGGCCTGAACGTGTGTGGGAGTGCGGATGCGCTGCTGGTTTGCGGCGCTAGGACTTTCACACGATCTTGAGATCGGCAAGCGTACGACTACATCATCCACGAGTTCCTACTCGTTAACAAAACTTTGTTGTCTTCGAGAGTAAGTTCTCCATGGATGTATATCCACCCGTTACTTGTATCTAGTAGATAGATCTTGGCGTATAGTTCTCATCGTAGGAAATTTTTTGTTTTCTATGTTGCGAACCCTTCACAACTCCCGGGTCCTCTCTGTCAGAATAGCTGACTGGAATAAGACTAAGAGGGGCGCCAGAGTAGCTAGGGGTAGTAGATGTAGTCTAGTTGTGGGATCTATGCCTGGTAGCTTGAGGCTTGCTCGAGATCTTGGCGCCCAGATCCGTCGAGCTGTTGGGCTCTCTCTTCTTTTGCTCATTCTCTGGTGGCCGGAGTTGGGAGAGAAGGGGAGGGCTGAAGTCTCCCTCAATAAATTTATGGTTGCCTGCCATCTGGAGGAGATGAGGTGTTGTGAGCGGTTTCCCTTCCTGGACAGCCATGGAGGCGAGGGGGAAGGCCATGAGGCAGCGAGTGGTGTGGGGTCTTTGGTCTCGGTTGGCTGTGGCGGCGAGGGAGAGCATTGACCTGGTGCTGCTACCTCTTCTTCGTCTCAGTGGCGTTGCCCTCCTAAGAGGGTGGGTTCGGGTGTGGATCCCCTGCTCAAGTAGATGCGAGCTTCTCCTGGTGTGTTCTGTCGTCGTGGTGGCGGCGACATACAGGAGGGTGGGCTTGTTGCCCTGCTTCGGGCTGGAGAGCCACAGGATGGTGAGCGTCGTGTCCCCGCATAGCCTCCAGAATGTTCATCCGCAGGGGTCCGAGTGGACGTGCCAAAGTGGCGGCGGATCGTCTGCAGGGCTGCTGCCCTTTCTGGTCGAATGGCGTCCTAATGGTTTAACCTCCTCCGGAGGCCCTCAAAGAATTCTGCACCAGAGCTCGCCACCCATTTGCCGCCAAGTGGTTCGTCCCCGGAGGCATAGAGGTGGCCGGTGGCAACGGTTTTTCATCGGAATGGAGATCGTGAGAAACTTCCTCCAAGACCTCGGCTCTGCCTTGAGGTCGCCGGCGACAAGTGGTGGAGAAGACTTAGGACCTGATTGCTTTTTTAAGTTTTGTCCTAGGGTCTTTTTTTTAATGTCCGTGGCCTCTTCTTCAAATTCTAGCAATAGATACAAGGAGTTTTGATGTAATTTGTATCCACCCGTTTATTTAATGTGCAGCTCTAGGTCTTTCTGGACCCTTCCCCGTTCAAAAATAAAGCTTGAACATGAATAACTTGTTTTGTTATTTTAAAACGTGTATTCCTACGTAAATCAATACGCACTTTCTTACGTGAACCTATTTTTTTATAGCTTTTGCCATATTTTATTATCTCATAAATATGAGTTAGAAATAACAAAAAGATATAAATATACAAAGATATCTTTTTTCTGGTAAAATATGCGATTTACTTTAATTATTTAAAATTCTTTTATTTAGAATTCGAACATTTTCACGGATACTTTTTTATTTTTTAGAAAGTAAAGTTCTTTTTCAAAAGATTACCCATGTCGTTGTTTATGCTTTGGATTAGAGCAAATGACTCTAATTCGTCCACGCCTACGAACCAGTCGACATTTTGTACAAATTTTATGAACGGAAGCTCTTATTTTCATATTTATGTATCCTTTCTTAAACTATGAATCTAATATTTTAGAAAAAATAAGTCTCTTCGCTTGAATTTTTGAACTTCGAATTCATCACTCTAGAAAAAAGAAAAACCTAATCCTTTAAACCTTTACTATCTTTCAAATCGTCCATATCTTTCGAGTCTTCGATACACTTCGATCTTTATGTGAAAGCCTATAAATTATACGTCCTTTACTGGAATCATAACGACTTACTTCAATTTTGAACCTATCCCTCTTAGTATTTGTATGAAACTAGAGCGGATCTTTCCTAAAATATAGCCTAGGATGATGTGTCATTCTCTAGCCGAACGCGGAACATTCCATTGGGTAGGGCTTCCGTAACTAAACCTTCGAAAGTGACTTTGCTTCTCTCGATTATTTTCTCTCCTATTTTTTTCTATCATATTTTTTCTCCTATTTTTCTATTTTTATTTTCAAAATAGGAAGGTCGAGATAGAATTCGGGCACTATAGTCGGAGCGATTGCCATATATAACATAAGACTTCCCTCCTAATTCTGTTTAGTCGAGCCTCTCGATCGGTCATTATCCCTCGAGAAGTAGAAAGGATAGCAATTCTCATTTCATCCAAAACTTTAAGAATTAGTTGATAGTTGGTATAAATTCATAAGCCGGGTGGGCTAATACACTTTAAAAAGATTATTGTTCTATATATTCCTTTTCTAGTATTTCTCTCTTGATATCGCAAAGTTGAAACAAAGAATATTTGTTACGTTCCCGATATTTCAGAACACTTTCAATAAAACCCTATCCTAGAAATATTTTAACAATGTTTTGGATAATATTTGTAGATATTACTCGAACTGTTCCTTTTTTATTCATGTTCGTGTTTCTTACAGAGGTTAGTAAATCCACAATAGTGTCCTTGCCCATAAGACTCTAACTCTAGGTTCCTCCAAAATTTTCTATAATCAACATATTTTTTTCCACTTTCATTTTAGATTTTAAAACATATACGTAAAACACAATCTATTAACTACTACTACTAGTATTTATAATACTCCCTCTGTCCTAAAATAAATGACATGGGTTTGTCTAGATTTAGATGTATCTAGACACATTTTAGTATATAGGTATAAGCGAATTTATACAAACTTAAGTCACTTATTTTGGGTCGAAGGGAATACTTCAGAGCTAACGAAACTATTTTGGTAAAATTCAATTCTCTCAATTATGAAAAAACTCATTTGAACTGCCCACACAACAATAGCATCGTCATTACGAGCATATCACCCTCCGGGGCATTCGGGCTACGTCTTTTTTGGGACTAGGGATCCAGAAGTAACAAAAGAGTTGGCACATTATGAGGAGGTCAGTGAGTAAACCCGTGCACCACCTCTGAGTAGGTGGAGACCCAAGAGAATAAGCAGAGGCTGGGATGCCCGTCCTAGGCCCTTTTTGGCCCAGGCCACAAGGGCCGAACGACATCCGTCCATGACGAGATGACCAGCCCTTCTTACCGGGGAGGACCGTTCGCCACAGGCTCGAAACCCGCTGCCCCCACATTATGCCAACCCTTTAGCCCTCCATAGCCGGAGTAACGGGCGCGAGCTACCACGCCTGGCTGTTACCATGGACGGCGGTACGTATATATCGTGGTGCCAACAGCGTTCAGTTAGCGGTATGGTACTATTTAAAAGTATTATTATTGGAGTTAGGCATTTAGCTGGGCTGCGAAGGCCCTTCTCGGCTTCTACTCTCCCTCGGTATACAAATCATTTACGATTGGGCAACGCTGAGCGGGAGGTGATTCACACCGCCTGAAGCGAACGGTAGACGGGCCGGCCTAGTAACATCAACGAAACTGCTTCACACACGACATTTTCCGTCCGATTTCCATACGACACTCCTCCACCTTGTGCTAGTTACTTTTTTGAAACGGGCCTTGGACAATTGTACTACTTACGTGCTAATAAATCCCCTTGCCGTGAGTACAGCCCAAAACCAAGCCCGTAATACAATTGGACCTTAAAATCTGTCGATGAGTCACATCATCTCCACTAGTTTCCCACTGAGACCACTTTTTGGCGACTTTTAGCTTCGGATGGACGAATTTCGTCCTGGTAGCATTCCTAGAAAACTGCTAATAAATCCTCTGCCCCGGACGAACTCTGTCATTCCTCTCGTCGGCGGAGCAAGTGGTTGACGACGCACCACACGTGATTTGGATACCTCATCCCGCTCACCCTGGTCGCGCGTCCCTGTTCGGTCCCCGTCCCCCATGTTTGAGCTCCGTCGTTCCTCTCGCCGACGAATCAAGCGATTGATGACACGTCGCTCGCCTTTCACCTCTGGCAATCTGGATCCCTCGGCGTCGCTCATGCTGGTCACGTGTTCCCCTGTTTTGATCTCCATCGGGCCAGCTTGTAGCACCGACGGCCGCCCTAGGGAGCAACTCTGACAGCAGGCACTTCGCCATCGTAGCAACATCGCGTCATCATAGCAACGACATCCATCCTTGTAGCAATGCCGATCGCCCGTTGTAGCAAGCCTTGCCGCCCTTGTACCAAGACCAACTGCCTGTTGTAGCAAGTCTGGTCGGCGACCATCCCTGTAGCAACGCTGGCCGTCCGTTGTAGCAAGCCTAGGCACTCCTTGTAGCAAGTCCGTCTGCCCATTGTAGCAAGTTCGGTCGGCGACCACATCTTGTAGCAAGTCCGCCCGCCCTTATAGCGAACACCACGCAGTGGACTACCGGGAGGGTCGCACGGGGAGCAGGCCGGAACAGAGATGCGGCGTTGCAGAGATGACACCCGACGAGAGAGGAGGTACAGCGATGGCGTTTGAGTGGGAGGAATGCCGATGGCGCTTGGGTGAGAGAAGAATTACAGCAGGGGTAGCGGCGGTGATAGAAGCTGGGTGTGCAAAGTATTCGTGGGCGGTTGGAGAAGGAAGAGATTAGGCCAGAAAAATGAGTGTAGGAGGAGAATCCGGGAAAGATAAGGGGGTGGTGGTGGACCCCACACGTATCGCTGTGTCCGGGGGAGACACACGGCTCCTCGCTGCACGACCCCGGATTATGTGTATCATTTTCCAATGAAAAAACGAGTTACCTAGCTAACTAACTAGCTATGTCACGTGGAGAGCCAGCTATATTTTTTTTTTGCGCAAAGGAGAGCCAGCTGTATTAACCAGGGTTGAATAAAACAAGCCAGCTATATTAACCGGAGCTAGTGCGCTTTCTACAAGTATGTATCTAATATTTTTGTTCATGTTTTCTTTGTTCAAGATGAAAAGGCAATGATCAATTAACCGGAGTTCGTGAACATTTTATGAAAAATCCTGAACTAATTTCCGAAATTTATGAACAAAATTCGAAATTCACGAACATCATTTAGAAAAAACTTGAACAATTTTTAAAATCATGAACGTTTTCCAAAACTCATGAACCAAATTTTGAAATTCATGACAATTATAAAAATAGCGTGGGCATTTTTTTAAACACGATTCTTGTTTAGATCATGAACAGATTATAAAAATCTAAACCTTATTAAAATTAGAGAATAGAAAATAGAAAAGAGCAAAACAGAAAAGAAAGGAGAAAAAATAGGACAGAAGAAAGAAAACTGAAAAGAAAAAATAATAGAAAAGAAGGTAAAATAGGCGGGCCCAATGCGGCACCGGGTGTGCGACACAAGCCTCCCACACCGCATTGAGCAGCATATAGCATTTGTCACGCTAAGCGTCCCTCAAGACAAAATTTCGATCCCGATGGACACGCTGACATGTGTCTCCAAAACTACCTCTAATCTCACTTTTGCTGCAAACATCACATTTTTGCTACATAATGTCTCGCTCTTGCTACATTTGATATATTGTAGCAAAACCGATTCATCCCTAGAAAATACTGTCCTCACACATGATTTCATTTCGGACAAAGAAAAAAATACCTACACTGGACGCCCCCCCCCCCCACCCCGAGGGCGACGGGGGCCTCTTCCCTAGCTCCGGCCTCCTCCCTCTCTCCAGCCTCCTCTCCTTGTCGCGCCATCGGCAAAGGTCACCGGGCAAAGCCCGAGCAATGCCAGCGGCGGCGACCCTTCTCTCCCCGCGTCAAGGAGGTGGGTCGGGGCCTTCTCCTCCCATGGCGGCAATGCTCCTGAGAAGACCCTGGTCCGACGTGGTCGGGGAGTTCTTGAGGCAGCATCTCGCATGGCGGGGACTAGCCCTTGGCGGAGTGCTCGCTGGCTACCGTCTCGACCCAGGTCTAGGTGCCTCCGCCCTAGATGGGTTCGGATGGGCCTCAGATAGGCTCGGGCTGCCCGGGCGCTACGACTATGGGGCTGCCTAGAGGTAGCGGCAACGACTAGCTTATGTACGGGATCGGCGGCGTTGCGTCCTACCTATTGCAGCAAGGTGGTAGGGGCTTTACATTCCCGTTTGGGCATAGCTGGGCCTGCTTGGGCCTGGTGTACCCCGCTGCTCTGTCTAGTTGGTGTCTGCCGCTCAGCATGTAGGTGGGTCCTTCCCGCGTGGTTGCGAGGATTATTCTACCTTGTCCCGACGATGTCGTGTTCCTCCATCGTATAGGCTGCATGCCAGTGTCTTGGACACACTGGTGATGGTGACTACAATATCATGATGGTGCATGCTGGTGGGGGGCAAAGTTGGGTGGTGGTTGTGACACCCCCAGGATCATGGTTAAACAAATCCTAGACCTTAGCCTGATATAAGCTTAACCTGGATCTCGAGGATATCCAGTCAGAAATCGGTAACATAACAGCAACCCTGCGACACAAAAGTTAATACAACAAGCTCATAACTAAGTAGAGAAACAAAATATTACAAGCAGAGGTCACTAACCACAAACATCAAACAGCGGGCGACAAATTATGCTATTAGTTATAGAAAACATAAAAAATAGCGTAAGAGGCCTGAAACGATAACATCTCATTCCAAAGATTGCAGGCTGCTGGCCGGAAACCCCAAGCTACTCATCGGTGTCGATGTCATACCAAACTCGTCTTCAGGGGAACAATTACTTGTTGGGTTCGCAGCATAGAAAACAAAAAATTCCTACGAATAGAACTATACGCCAAGATCTATCTACTAGATACAGAGCAACGGGTGAATATACATCCATGGAGAACTTACCCTCGAAGACAACAGAATTTTATTAACGAGTTGGAACTCGTGGATTATGTAGTCATACGCTTGCCGATCTCAAGATCGTGTGGAAGTCCGAGCGCCGCAAATCAGCAGTGCATCCATCCTCGCACACACGTTCAAGCCACCGGACACCTCCACCTCCTCGCTCTAGAGAATCAGCGGAAGCAGCAACTCCTTCCAGATGCAAGGCCACCGGGAACATGTATCTCGCTAATCCGAGACCATGGGGGAATATCTAGAGGGGGAGAGAGATCCTTCACGAGGAGGTGTGCTTTGTGAGGGAGGAGAGGGGGAATATTTATAGGAGAGGGGGCTCCTCCCCTCCCATGACCGACGGCCAAGGGGGGTGCCCCCACATCTTCCTCATTCATGTGGTGGAATCTCCACTCACATCAATTCAAGATCCACCCAAAATTACACTCACACTCTCAATTAATAAAACTCTTTTATTTATTTTATTCATAATTTTGTTAATTACTTTAATTAACAAACATTCACATAAAACCCCTTGCAACATTTCAATATCACATGTAGAACCACTTTCTGCAATTTCACCCGAAACAATTCCGGTTTCTATCGAAACAATTCTTGCGCTTTGCAATCCTTTCGTCTGAAACATATGTGCTCCAAAATGGTGTCCGGCAACCCTTAAGTGTGTCACCCTACACTTCGCGAATAATGCAGACATGATTGAGACTCCTCTCAGATCAATAATCAGAAGTGGGACCTGGAGATCCATACTGACTCCTGCACATTCAACAATGACTTCTGTGATCATGAGAACCTTTAATGCTAGTAACTTAATCCCTTTGTCTCATGATATAATACATGTCCGAGATTCGATCATCGGTATTCAAATACCTAGTTTGATCTCGTTACCGACATGCACTCTTTTCTTGTTCCCGTGATATAACATTCTAGTGATCACATCACTTGCTTGCAAGCTATCTTAATGTGACATTACCGAGAGGGCCCAGAGTATGTCTATCCGTCATCGGGATTGACAAATTCCACTGTTGATCCATGAGCCTCAACATAACACCTTCGTAGCACTGAACCCACCTTTATAGTCACCCTGTTACAGTGTGACGTTTGATGTTATCAAGATACTCTTCCGGTGTTAGCAATTAACATGATCTCATGGTCTAAGGATAAAGATTACTTCGTATGATGTTATAGCAATATAAACATAATGACTTGATCGTAATGCTATACTTCGGATGAATGTTCATCACATCATTTCACAAATGTTGTGACCTTGTTATTAACAACATCCAATGTCCATGATCTTGTTAACCAACAAGCAAGTCTATAAGAGAGGCATAACTAGGAACCCTTTTTGTTTATTAAACACATATGTATTGACATTTACTATCAATACAATTATAGCATGCAAAATAAACATCTATCATATACAAGGAATACATAATAACAACTTTATTATTGCCTCTCAGGGCATATTTCCTTCAGTCTTCCACTTGCACTAGAGACAATAATCTAGTTTACATAGTGATAAATCTAACACCCATGGAGTTCTGGTGTTGATTATGTTTTTCCCTAGGGAGAACTTTAGTCAACGGATCTACTACATTCAGGTCCGTGTGCACTTTACAAATCTTTATGTCTCCATCCTTGACATGCTCGCGGATGGAGTGAAACCGGCGCTTAATATGCTTAGAATTCTTGTGAGACCTTGGTTCCTTGGCGTTGGCTATGGCTCCATTCTTGTCATAATAGATCACCATTGGGACCAATGCACTAGGAACCACACCTAGTTCTGTTATGAACTCCTTCATCCAAACCGCTTCATGCGCCGCTTCTGAAGCAGCAACATATTCTGCCTATGTCGTTGATCCAGCCACCACAGGTTGTTTGGAACTCCTTCAACTAACTACTGCTCCGTTCAAGAGAAATACGTATCCGGATTGAGACTTAGATTCATCCGGATCAGTGTCAAAGCTAGCATCGACATAACACTTAGCGACTGGCTCTTCTTCACCTCCGTATACAAGAAACATATCCTTAGTTCTTCCCAAGTACTTAAGGATATTCTTGACCGCTATCCAGTGTTCTGAACCTGGATAAGATTGGTACTACTAGTCAAACTAATAGCATGTGCCACATCCGGTCTTGTACATAGCATGGCGTACATTATAGAGCCAATGGCTGAGGCATAGGGGATCTTATCCATTATCTCTCTTTCTTCTGCTGTAGCCGGACTTTGAGTCAAACACAATGTATTGCCTTGCAACATAGGTAAGAACCCCTTCTTACTTCTGTCCATATTAAACTTCTTTAATATCTTATCAAGGTATGTACTCTGCGATAGCCCAATTAGGCGTCTTGATCTATCTCTATAGATTTTAATGCCTAATATATATGAAGCTTCACCAAGGTCTTTCATCGAAAATTTGTTATTTAGATATCTTTTAACACTATTTAAAAGATCTATATCATTTCCAATCAATAATATGTCATCCACATATAATATCAGAAATGCCACATTGCTCCCACTCACTTTCTTGTAAATACAAGCCTCTCCATAAGTTTGGACAAATCCAAACTCTTTGATCACCTCATCAAAGCGGAGATTCGAACTCCGAGATGCTTGCTTCAATCCATAGATGGATCGCTAAAGTTTGCTTACCTTATCAACATCCTTAGGATCGACAAAACCCTTAGGTTGTATCATATACAACTCTTCTTTAATATTACCATTGAGGAACGTAGTTTTGACATCCATCTGTCATATTTCATAATCGAAATATGCAGCAATTGCTAACATAATCCTAACCGACTTAAGCATCACTATGGGAGAGAATGTCTCATCATAGTCAACTCCTTGAATTTGTCGAAACCCCTTTGCGACAAGTCGAGCTTTATAGATGGTCACATTACCATCAGCATCAGTTTTGCTTTTGAAAATCCATTTATTCTCAACATCCTTTCGATCGTGAGGTATGTGCACCAAGGTCCAAACCTGGTTTTCGTACATGGATTCCATCTAGTATTTCATGGCTTCTGGCCATTTCTTGGAATCCGGGCTCATCATCGCTTCTTCATACGTCGCAGGGTCATCTATTTCATCAATCATGAAATTCATAATAGGATTGCCGTACAGTTTAGGAGCTGCATGTGTCCTGCTTGACCTGCGAGGTTTGGTAGTGTCCTCTTTCGGAGTTTCATGATCAATATCATTAGCTCTCTCTTCATTATGTGAGGTCAACTCCGAAACAACTTCCGGTGCTGTGCTACTCGCCATTTCATGAAGAGAAGGTTCAATAACCTCTTCAAGTTCTACCTTCTGACTACTCACACCTTTCGCGAGAAACTCCTTCTCAAGAAAGGATCCATTCTTGGCAACAAAAACCTTGCCCTCAGATCTGTGATAGAAGGTATACCCAATCGTTTCCTTAGGGTATCCTATGAAGACGTATTTTTCTGCTTTGGGTTCGAGTTTATCTGGCTGAAGTTTCTTCACATAAACATCGCATCCCCAAACTTTAAGAAATAACAGCTTAGGTTTGTCTCCAAATCATAATTCATACGGTATCATTTCAACGGATTTAGATGGTGCCCGATTTAAAGTGAATGCAGCGGTTTCCAGTGCATAACCCCAAAATGACAGTGGCAAGTCAGTCAGAGACATCATAGATCGAACCATATCCAATAAAGTACGATTACGACGATTACGACGTTTCGACACACCATTATGTTGTGGTGTTCCGGCAGGCGTTAGTTGTGAAACTATTCCACAATTTTTCATATGTGTGCTAAACTCGTAACTAAGATACTCTCCTCCACGGTCGGACCGCAGAAATTTGATCTTTCTGTTACGATGATTTTCCACTTCATTCTGAAATTCCTTGAACTTTTCAAAAGTTCCAGACTTATGTTTCATCAAATAGATATAGCCGTATCTACTCAAATCATCCGTGAAAGTAACAAGATAACGATATCCACCTCGCGCTGACACACTCATTGGTCCACACACATCAGTATGTATGATTTCCAATAAATCTGTCGCCTGTTCCATTGAACCGGAAAATGGCGTTCTAGTCATCTTGCCCATAAGGCATGGCTCACATGTATCAAATGATTCAAAATCAAGTGATTCCAAAAGTCCATCAGAATGTAGTTTCTTCATGCTTTTAATGCTAGTATGACCTAGACAGCAGTGCCACATATATGTAGATATATCATTATCAAGTTTAACCCTTTTAGCATCAACACAATGAATATGCATAATACTACTATCGAGATCCAATAGAAATAAACCATTCAACACTGGTGCATGACCATAAAAGATATTATCCATATAAATCAAACAACCATTGTTTTCAGATTTAAAGAAATAACCACTTCGCATCAAACACGATCCGGATACAATGTTCATGCTTAGTGCAGGCACAAAATAACAATTATTTAGATTTATCACTAATCTCGACGGCATATTGAGAGGCAGCATTCCGACGGCGATCACATCAACTCTTGATCCATTGCCGACCCGCATCGTGACCTCATCCCTTGCTAGCTGTCGCTTGTTCCGTAGCCCCTGAATCGAGTTACATATATCAGCAACCAATCATGTATCAAATACCCAGGTGCTACTACGAGTACTAGTCAAGTACACATCAATAACATGTATATCACATATACCTTTGTTTGCCTTGCCGGCCTTCTTGTCCGCCAAATACTTGGGGCAGTTGCGCTTCCAATGGCCAGTCCCCTTGCAATAGTAGCACTCGGTATCAGACTAAGGGCCAGCTCAGGTTTTCTTTTTAGGTGCGGCAATAGATTTGCCTCCCTTCTTTCCCTTCTGCTTGCCTTTCTTGTCCTTCTTAAAACCGGTGGTCTTATTGATCATCAACACTTGATGTTCTTCCCTAATCTCCACTTATGCAGTCTTAAGCATTGACAGAAGCTCGGGAAGAGACTTCTTCATGCCCTGCATGTTATAGTTCATCACGAAGCTCTTGTAGCTAGGTGGCAGAGATGGGAGAACATGATGTATGCCTAAGTCAATGGGAATCATTATTCCCAAGGACACAAGCTTATCGGCGTACCCAGACATTTTGATTACATGCTCACTAACGGAGTTGTTCTCCTCCATCATGCAGCTAAAGAACTTTTCAGAAGCATTATAACTCTCTACGGCAGCATGGGTATCGAAAATCATTTTCAATTCTCCCATGTATCAAAGGCATTGCCATTTTCGAAATGCTCTCGAAGTTCTGGCTCTAGCCCATACAGTATGCCACAATGAACTAAGTTGTGGTCATCCTGACGAGTTGTATAGACATTCTTTTCCTCGTCAGGGGCATCAGGAGCTGGTGGGGGGTCTAGCGGCACCTCTAGCACATATTGCTTTTGTGCAGTGATACATTGCAAATGTATCTATAATTTTTGATGTTCCATGCTTGGTTTTATCTACTTTCTTGTGTTGTGCCCACACTTTGGAGTACTTTTCATATGATTTCTTGGACTAACCTATTATCAAGAGCCACAGTGCCAGCTGCGTGTTTTCTGCTGTTTTTGGTTCCAGGAAGTCAGAAAATGAATATTATCGGAATTGGACGGGACAAAAGCCAAAGTCACTATTTTACCGGGGGACATCTGGAGCCAGAATACGAGACGGAGAGGGGCTAGAGACCGGCCACACCACCTGGCCGCGCGGCTAGGCCTGGCCCGCACCAGGGGGTGGTCTGGCTGCCCCCAGCACCCCCTCGGCCTCTCCTTCCGCCTATA
Organism: Avena insularis; assembly: GCA_023614405.1. Classification (NCBI taxonomy): domain Eukaryota; kingdom Viridiplantae; phylum Streptophyta; class Magnoliopsida; order Poales; family Poaceae; genus Avena; species Avena insularis. Next base: position 393,369,495 of record CM042689.1, on the reverse strand, counting down.
TATTGCCTCTGATACGGAAACCCTAAGTACCCGATCAAAAATCCACGAAAGAGTCTGTAGCCGCTGTCATCTCCATCCCTAGATCGGGAGGGATCTGAAGCTCTTCCCAGCACCGGAGAGGGGAATTCACCCCGGAGGCCTTCTTCATCATCATGCAAGCCTCCGGTGTGATGCGTGAGTAGTTCATCTCTGGACTACGGGTCCATGTAGTAGCTAGATGGCTAGTTCTCCTCCTTTGTGCTTTCATGTTTAGATCTTGTGAGCTCTGTTCATGATCAAGATTATCTATTTGTAATTCTGCATGTTGTGTTTGCGAGGATCTGATGGATATTGAGATGCTATTTTAGATTGATTATTGATTCTATCATGTCTTTGTTATTTGTGATCTTGCATGATTTCCGTTGTTAGTAGCTATCTTGGCCAAGTAGATGCTAGCAACTCCAAGAGTTAGTATTTATGCTCGATAGTGGGTTCATGCCTCTGGTAATCTAGGGAAGTGACAGAAATCTCTAAGGTACTAGATGTGTTGCTGCTACTAGGGAGAAAACAACAATCCTTTGTTCATAGAACAATTGTATTGTTTACTTTACACGCAATTCATAATGCAATAATCTGTTGCTTGCAACTTAATACTGGAGGGGGTTCGGATGATAACCTGAAGGTGGATTATTAGTCATAGATGCAGTTGGATGGCGGTCTATGTATAATGTTGTAATGCCCAATCAAGTCTCAAAGGAGTCAAGATGATTAGTATATGTGTGTATGCTTTCTTGATGTTTGTCAATTGCCTCGATGTAATTTGTTCACCCAGCATGTTATCTATCTTAAGGAGAGCCACCTCTAGTGAACTATGGACCCCGATCCTTTCTGTTACATACAATCTACAAACTGTTTACTGCTTTGTGTTTACTTTCTGAAAACTATTACTTCCTTCCATTCGATACGTTTAATCCTTTGTTTTCAGCAAAACCGGTGAGATTGACAACCTCATCGTAAGTTGTGGACAGAGTTGTGTTGTGCAGGTCTCCACGCTGTCAGCTGCACCGGTGCGCCCTGCCAACGTTCATCTAGCTACACTTTTGGGGTGTTTCCTTGCTCCTACTGGATTGATAACCTTGGTTTCGTACTGAGGGAAAACTTGTTGCTGTGCTCATCATACCTTCTTCTTGGGGTTCCCCAACGAGCTCGATATATTTTGGGCCATCAAGCTCTTTTTTGGCGCCGTTGCCGGGGAGTCAAGGATATATTCACAAGGGGATTCCCTCATAACCAATCTTTTTACTTTGTTATTTTTGTTTTTCTTAGTTTACTTTTGCTTTGTTTGCTTGTTTATTTATCAAAAACACAAAAAATTTGGTTTTACAAGTTTGCTTTCTTTATCAAAAACACAAAAAAAATTAAGTCTCCTTTAGTTGTTACCTCTTCCTTAGCTCACCATGTTGATCCCTAAATTCACCCTGAAATACCTTTCAATAGGGAGTGGTTCCATAATTGGAAAAGATAATATTGAAGAATTCTTTAATCATGTTGGTAAACATGAGGATATTGAGGATAGATCCCTTGCAGAACTTGCTCCAAACTATGAGATTGCTGCAGCTTCTTTAGTTCACATGTTGTAAGCTAGGTTTTTTAACCTTAACCCCTTAATGCAAGTAATGTTTCTTAAACTTAAAGAAGTTGATGACCCTGAAAAGAGAGATTTTATTCTAGAAACTTTGCTTAAGGAATTCTATGATGTTGCCAAGGAAGCTAGAAAAGTCTTTGAACATTTCAATATGCTAGGCTCATGTGTAGATGTTATTGGTACACGAGAAAATATGAACAAAACTGAACCTAATGGGGAGGAAATTAAAATACCAATGCCCTTCAAACTTGTAGCAATGCATGAAGCCATAGAAAAGAATCTTGATTGGATTGTTCCTGAAAACCCATTTGATGAAAATAGTGAACCTAAGAGCATTGCGAGAGGATCCTCTAGAACTTATTTGGATGAGATACCTTGCCTTGTTGAAGATATTTCTGGTATTGATCTTAATGCTTCTTCATTTGAGAACACTTGATTCTTTTTGCTTCTTATGCCTAATTTAAAGGCGTTAAAGAAAAGTACTTATTGGGAGATAACCCAAAAGTTTTAGATGAGTCTTGGAAGTTATTACTTCTGTAATAACCGCTCCTTATCCTTTTTATTTGCTTTTTGTGCCAAGAGTAACCTCTAATGAGAGAGAAGTAATGATTGGGAAAGTTGTTATCCCGAAACAGATTTCTGTGCTTTACCGTAAAAATCCGTGTAAAATCTCTGTACGTTCTTTTGAGGCGTAAATTTTTGTGCTTCTGCCCCAGGTTGTTATATAACTTTCGTTAGTTCAACACTTTTTATTTTAGCAACATAAGGTCTTCGAAAAATTTTGTCTTTACCTGCTGGTTTATTTTGACAGATTTCTGCCATTTTCTGCATTTGCTTCTTGTGGGTTCCTTTTTTAGTTCTTTTGGGAAATTGAGATTTTTGAGGGAAGTACTACAGTAGATAGTGTTTTAATGGAAGTTTTATTGGTGTTAGAACTGAACCTAAAGACTTATTATCTTGAGTGCACTAATGTTGCTAATAAAGATTGTGTGAAGTTTTGTATGAAGGAAAAATTTCAGGTGTATGGAAGGAATGAGTAATGAGATGAAGGATGGACTAAAGCTCAAGCTTGGGGATGCCACGCGTGTCACCCCAAGAAATATCTAAGAAGCAAGTTGAAGCTTGGGGATGCCCAAGGCATCCCCTTCTTCATCAATAAAAATCCCAGGTTTCTTCCAAACGCTTCATTTTTATTGTTTCATACACATTTGTGTTGTTCTTGGAGTGTCTTCTTTTTCGTTTTCGTTTTGATTTTTCGTTTGCTTTGTTTGCTTAGTTTTCTGAATAAATTGGTTGGACCCCCTCTTTCATACATTGGTTTTCAAATAGTTTGGTTTGGATTGGAAAAGAGTATGAAAGTTCATGCTTAAGTGGTAAAGAGAGTTTGTTTTTGACTGTGGCCTATGCTTTGTCATGCCATGCTTGATATTTTTTTGGATTTATTCTTAGTATTCTTTGTTGTAGCATGACTTGTTATAAACAATTGAGATTGCTTAATGTGCCTTGGATGAATCATGCGTTGTTTTAGCATATTAAAGCATAGTATAGCGGTATTCTCCTTTGATGCTTTATTTGGGTTGACTTGGCGCATGCTCACACCATGTTATGACTATCCAAAGTCACCATTAGCCTTGATGATCCTTTAGTTTTTAACTTGTAGTATCACTTTATGCTTTGATCAATGATGTTTTGTCGTTCTACATGATTATGGTCAATATTGCTCTCCTAGTTTATCGCTCCTAGTCTTTTGCTAGCCTCCACAACCAAGTATGAGTTCCACTCATGTATCCAACTCCCTAAACCAAGTTATTCCAAAGAGTCCACCATACCTACCTATTAGCATATGCTATTCCAAGTATGTTCATGTTTTTGTTTACCTTCCAAATTAAACTTGTTATGAGAAAACTAGTGATTAAAGCTCTCACAAACTTGATGGCACACTTTACTTTTCTTGCCCTTAATAAACTTGAACCATTGTTTCGTCTATGTTGTATATGCTTGCACTTATTTGTTGGGAATTAGCAGAACCATGATGTCATGGGGAACGCTTTCAACATTGCACGGGTACTTTGTACCTCGTTGATATCATGCTCTTTTGTCTATGGATGTCGTCGGTGTGAAATGAAAGGGGAGCTTGTAAGTCCATGGAGTTATGTATATGTGTTAGAGAAACGCCTGGGCCGCTGGTCTAATCCATGCTGACATGGTGGAAACCTGCAGCGTAACCATAATGAGCTGTCTATGAAGCATTCTTCTTATAAAAAAAGAGTTCGATATTGAGAAAAAGAGAAAAAAAATTATGAAAAGAGGAAAGAGAGAAAAAAGCACCATATTCCCATGGTAAATAAGAAGATTGCTGAGATGCTTGTTGTCTGCTTGCCTTGTCATTTTGATATGGGGATTCTTCCGTATCATCGGGCAAGGGTACCTGCTAGGTTCTCTATGATACACATGTACTTACAATGACCAGAACTTACCGGTGACTAAACTTGAGTAGCATGAGGAGCGGCCCTCGTATTCAAGGGAGATGAGATTTCTAACTTATACTTCGTCAAGCATGTACACCATAGTTTGTTCACTTTAACCTTAATCACTTCAAGATGCTTATGATAGGGGCAATGAGAGCTGAAATCTATAAGTACCAAAAAATTTGGAAGCTCTTTATGAAACTTGAATCTCTGCTTCCTTCTATGAAGGCCTTTCTTCCACCATTATATTGAGTCTCCACCTTCTATCTTTATGCACCTATTTTGAGAGCATAGTGGCCATTCTTAGTTCTATGTGCATTGTCCCAAGACTAGTTGATTGTTGCATCACTTGATATTGCTTGTTTTAAACTATTTGTATCTAGTCACTCTTATAAACTTTGAAGGTGTCCTATGCATTTATACTTGCTACTCTATGAGGGACAAGCTAAATGCCATTATGCTATGTTTTCTTTATGTAAAACAAACAAATGTCTTGCAAAGCTTTGTTATTCATTAATCTTTTATTTGTGCCTTTTCATGTTGCAACGTAGTTTCTTTGTCTATTGCTAGAACTTTGTCTTTCATGTTATGATTGAAGTACTATGATCCCAACTTTGAATGTTTTACAAATACTTTGATCAAGTTTATGATGGTGCATGTCACCTCAAAAATTATTCTTTCTTTTTTATCACTTACCTACTCGAGAACGAGCAGGAGTTAAGCTTGGGGATGTTGATACATTGCAAATGTATCTATAATTTTTGATGTTCCATGCTTGGTTTTATCTACTTTCTTGTGTTTTGCCCACACTTTGGAGTACTTTTCATATGATTTCTTAGACTAACCTATTAACACGAGCCACAAATGTCACCGCCTGCTTTTCTGCTGTTTTTGGTTCCGTGAAGTCGAAAATGAATATTCTCGAATTGACGGACAAAAGCCAAAGTCACTATTTTACCGGGGACATCTGAGCCGAATACGAGATGGAGAGGGCTAGGGACCACCACACCACTGCTGGTCATGCTGCATGGCTGCCAGGTCACATGGCCAATGCCAGCGCCAGGGGTGGTCCGCCGCCCAAGCACCCTCACCTCTCCTTCCGCCTATATATTGCCTCCGACACGGAAACCCTAAGCACCATCAAAATCCACGAAGATTCTGTAGAGCCGTCATGTCCATCCCTAGATCGGGAGGATCTGAAGCTCTTCCCGCACCGCCGAGAGGGGAATTCACCCTGGAGGCCTTCTTCATCGTCATGCAAGCCTCCGGTGTGATGCGTTAGTAGTTCATATCTGGACTACGGGTCCATGTAGTAGCTAGATTGCTGGTTCTCCTCCTTTGTGCTTTAATGTTTAGATCTTGTGAGCAGCCTTCATGATCAAGATCATCTATTTATAATTCTGCATGTTGTGTTTGCGGGGATCCGATGGATATTGAGATGCTATTTCAGATTGATTATTGATTCTATCATGTCTTTGTTATTTGTGATATTGCATGCTTTCCGTTGTTAGTAGCTATCTTGGCCAAGTAGATGCTAGCAACTCCAAGAGTTAGTATTTATGCTCGATAGTGGGTTCATGCCTCTGGTAATCTAGGGAAGTGACAGAAATCTCTAAGGTACTAGATGTGTTGTTGCTACTAGGGAGAAAACAACAATCCTTTGTTCATATAACAATTGTATTGTTTACTTTACACGCAATTCATAATGCAATAATCTGTTGCTTGCAACTTAATACTGGAGGGGGTTCGGATGATAACCTGAAGGTGGATTATTAGTCATAGATGCAGTTGGATGGCGGTCTATGTATAATGTTGTAATGCCCAGTCAAGTCTCAAAGGAGTCAAGATGATTAGTATATGTGTGTATGCTTTCTTGATGTTTGTCAATTGCCTCGCTGTAATTTGTTCACCCAGCATGTTATCTATCTTAAGGAGGCCCACCTCTAGTGAACTATGGACCCCGGTCCTTTCTTTTACATACAATCTACAAACTGTTTACTACTTTGTGTTTACTTTCTGCAAACTATTACTTCCTTCCATTCGATACGTTTAATCCTTTGTTTTCAGCAAAACCGGTGAGATTGACAACCTCATCGTAAGTTGGGGACACAGTTCTGTGGTTGTGTTGTGCAGGTCTCCACGTTGCTGCTGGCACCGGTAGTGCGCCCTGCCAACGTTCATCTAGCTACACCTTTGGGGTGTTTCCTTGCTCCTACTGGATTGATAACCTTGGTTTCGTACTGAGGGAAAACTTGCTAATGTGTTCATCATAACTTCCTCTTGGGGTTCCCCAACGAGCTCGATATATTTTGGGCCATCATGCAGTAGTGAGGAGAATCCTCAAATTCATAGCCTTGTTGGTGAAGTTGCTACCATTCACAACAAGTTTCTCTTGCTCCATGAACACATTGAAATTAAAAGCAGGTGGTGCCATCTACAACAGAATTTGTAAAGTTTATTTAGACTAAGTTTATAATAGATTGAGTTCAATTAATCCAAATTACTAATGAACTCCCACTCAAAAACGACATCCCTCGTGTCTTTTTGGTGATTACATGAACCAAATCCACTACACCAAGTCCGATCATCATGTGAGTCGGTGTAGCTTCAAAGGCGAGCATCTATATGGGCATCATATCAACTATATGACTCATGCTTAACCTTTTGGTCCGTGTTACGAGGCCATGTATGTACATGCTAGGCTCGTCAAGTAAGAGCCTTAGTATCCGCGTGTGTAAAACTGTCTTACACCCGTTGTATGAAAGCGCGGAGTCGAGTACACCTGATCATCACGTGATGTCTCGAAACACGATCCATAGAACGGTGCATACTCAAGGAAGAACACATTTTATCTTGATATCTAAATGAGGGATCATCTTACAATGCTACCAAAAGCGCCAAACTAGCAATTTAAGATGCAAACATCTAATGTGTAAAGTGAGATGATATGGTCCATGCATTTGATCTCTATCATTTGCATCGTGGTATGATCTCTATCATTCCTTTGTATGTAAGGCCAAGGTCTATGGAACTTACACGTTAAGTGTGTTGTAAGAGTATTTATCATACATCTACTTACAACAATACCATATCAAGACATTAGCCTAGCAACGATCTAAACTAGATGCCTCTAATTTATCAATTGCAAGTTTTACGTGGCTTAGGGCTTTCGGAGATGGAACCGGTCTTACCTACGAACATGAACCACAACGAGGATAACCAAGTTATTAGCAACTCGTTGTAAATCAGATATTGACTATAGTAGGAGAGACAGATACCCGCTAGCCACTTATGCAAAACTAGTTGCATGTCAGTCGTGGAACCGGTCTCATGTACGATGACATATAAGGTTGGTCCGGGCCGCTTCATCCCACTATGCCACCAATATCCAAAATACATAGAAGATGCAATAAGATGATCATCATCGCCCACATATAAACATATGTGTACTACCCGTGCAAAGCACCTACGCATAGATCAGGCTCTGATACCACTGTTGGGTTCGCAACATAGAAAACAAAAAATTTCCTATGATGAGAACTATACGCCAAGATCTATCTACTAGATACAGAGCAACGGGTGGATATACATCCATGGAGAACTTACCCTCGAAGACAACAGAGTTTTATTAACGAGTTGGAACTCGTGGATGATGTAGTCGTACGCTTGCCGATCTCAAGATCGAGTGGAAGTCCGAGCGCCGCAAATCAGCAGCGCATCCGTCCTCGCACACACGTTCAAGCCACCAGACAACCTCCACCTCCTCGCTCCAGCGAATCAGCAGAAGCAGCAACTCCTTCCAGACGCAAGGCCACCAGAAACATGTATCTCGCTAATCCGAGACCATGGGGGAATATCTAAAGGGGGAGAGAGATCCTTCACGAGGAGGTGTGCTTTGTGAGGGAGGAGAGGGGAGATTTTTATAGGAGAGGGGGGCTCCTCCCCTCCCATGGCCGGCGGCCAAGGGGGGTGCCCCCACCTCTTCCTCATTCATGTGGTGGAAGCTCCACTCACATCAATTCAAGCTCCACCCAAAATTCCACTCACATGCATTAAATTTTCACCAAATTTAATGCAACTCTCAATTAATAAAACTCTTTTATTTATTTTATTCAGAATTTTGTTAATTAATTTAATTAACAAACATTCACATAAAACCCCTTGCAACATTTCAATATCATATGCAGAACCACTTTCTGTAATTTCACCCGAAACAATTCCGGTTTCTATCGAAACAATTACTGCGCTTTGCAATCCTTTCGTCTGAAACATATGTGCTCCAAAATGGTGTCCGGCAACCCTTAAGTGTGTCACCCTACGGTTCGTGAATAATGCAGACATGATTGAGACTCCTCTCAGATCAATAATCAGAAGCGGGACCTGGAGATCCATATTGACTCCTACACATTCAACGATGACTTCTGTGATCGTGAGAACCTTTAACGCTAGTAACTTAATCCCTTTGTCTCATGATATAATACATGTCCGAGATTCGATCATCGATATCCAAATACCTAGTTTGATCTCGTTACCGACATGCACTCTTTTCTCGTTCTCATGATATAACATTCTAGTGATCACATCACTTGCTTGCAAGCTATCTTAATGTGATATTACCGAGAGGGCCCAGAGTATATATATCCGTCATCAGGATTGACAAATTCCACTCTTGATCTATGAGCCTCAACATAACACCTTCGTAGCACTGAACCCACCTTTATAGTCACCATGTTACGGTGTGACGTTTGATGTTATCAAGATACTCTTCCGGTGTTAGCAATTAACATGATCTCATGGTCTAAGGACTATGATTACTTCGTATGATGTTATAGCAATGTAAACATAATGACTTTGATCATAATGCTATACTTTGGATAAATGTTCATCACATCATTTCACAAATGTTGTGACCTCGTTATTAACAACATCCAATGTCCATGATCAGAAAACCTTGATCATCTTGTTAATCAACGAGCTAGTCTGGAAGAGAGGCATAACTAGGAATCCTTTTTGTTTATTAAACACACATGTATTGACGTTTCCTATCAGTACAATTATAGCATGCAAAATAAACATCTATCATATACAAGGAATACATAATAACAACTTTATTATTGCCTCTCAGGGCATATTTCCTTCATTACCCTACTACAAAAGTATCAACAAAGCAAGAGTGAGTATAGGGTGTACTCCGCAAGACTTATGGCTGGTGGGATTATTTTGCATAAAACCATATTTGTTCATAAAACAAGAGAGAGAGAAGAAACTCGTCTAATGAGAATATTTTAAAAGGGGATAAGAGAGCGACATCTTCAAAGCATTGATCATCATATCTTTCCTATCCACCAAATCATCAACATCCTCATCTCACAACTAGGATCACCCCCTTGTACCATGAGGAAGCATCCTTAACAAACCTTAGTTCCAATTTTTACGTTAGGTCCATGTTCTCTATGATCTTCACCGCTGGTGCCTCCACAATATGCACTGCACGTCTCGCTGGGCCGGAGGCGCACTATGGCACCTGCCCCCGGACCGCATCAAGACCCCCAAGTCCTTAGCGTCGTGCACCTCACCAGGCACAACCGTCCTAGTGGTAGTCTTGCTCATGCCGGCACCCGCCCCCGCTCCAGGACCAGCAAGAGGCGGCGGCCTGGTCACGGTCCTTCCGACCCAGCTCCCTCCACTCGTCCGTTGTGGGACTAAGGCCGTTCACATCCTCGTCATACGGGTCCTCGTCATGCCCCGACGGTGGCGGCGGAGGAGGCGGCGCCCCGCGTGCCCGGCAAGGCTCCTCCACCAGAACCCCGATGTTGTAGCCCATACTCTTGACGAAGAGTTGGACGGATCCCTTGAGTTTGCTCAGGTTGCGGCACGCGATACGCATGCGGACCGGCTCCCGACGGTCGCGGAGCGATGCAGCGTCCACCTCAATCGTACGACCCAGCATCAGCATCCCCGCGAGCAGCATGTCTTCACGACGAAGCTTTCTCGGCACCCCGGAGAGACGAACCCACACGTCCTGGAGCATCTCCATCGCGCGCGGGATCCGAGTCCGCGAGCCGGATGTCTGTCACCGTGCCACTGAGTGGGAGGAAGAGCTTACCGCTCCTCGACGATTAGATTAGAAAACCATGACCATTGTATTAGAATCTCATTCTGATATTTAAATAGTTTGTTCATGCCACTACAATTAGATTAGAAAACCATGACCATTTGTACATATTAATATATTACTCCCTCCGATCCAAATTAATGTTATTAGATTTGTCTATATTCGAATGTATCTAGCATTAAAATATGACTAGATATATTCGAATGTATCTAGCATTAAAATATAACTAGATACATTCGAATCTAGACAAATACGAGAACATTAATATGGATCGGAGGAAGTAGTCTTTTTAGGTAAGCATGACTATCCCTCGATGAACTAAGTATTTCAGTCTGGTTATAATTCTCTCAGACCAGCTTCATGAATTTATTTTACCATGCCATGATGTAAATAGCTCTAGGATTTTCCAACTAGTTTCTTAGCATCAGAGGTATATAGTTGTCTTAAATATAAGCTCGCCCCAAGATATAATAAATGCAATAAAAAGAAGAAAAGAAAAAAGAGTTGGTACGGGGATTTAAGTGGGCGAACCCGTGCACCACGAAGCAAGCCTAGCGGAGGCCTTTCTCCGTGGAAACCCAAGACAAGCGGGGAGCAATTTCCCACAGCGCAACATGCCCGATGTGGCCGTCTGGGCACACCGGCTTGGGTCAGCAATGGTCGGGCCATCCAGTCACACTGGTGGCATTCTCCTTTCTTCAAAGGAGACCGGGCTGTGATCTTTTCGCACAGCCGCCAAGGATGTGACCTGCTACAACAGCAGGGGACAAACGTGAGCCCAACAAGTCTCGCACGCCAAACCCACCGTGAACACACTTCACGGCAGGGACACACGACCTTCTGCCACGGGCTCAAGCCCACAACAATTCCACCTTAACAAGGTTCTACCCCTCCTCTTTTGCCGGAGTTACAAGCGCGCGCTACCACGCCCGGCTGATACGCGCAAGGAGTGGCGAGGTTTATATGCTGGTGCGAGCGATGCTCAGCTAGCGGTGTGGTACTATTATTGGAGTTGTGGTTCGCGAAAGAACACGGTGGGCCGACTTGGGCTGCGAAAATGGCACCTGTCTGCCTAGGGCCTCCTCCAAAACACTTTGTGCTCTCTCTGTCCGCTGTTTGGGATCCAGTAACGGTGTTGTTCATCCGAATCAGATAAAGCCGCCAAGACAAAACAATAAAAATATAAAAAACTAGTTGAATATCCATGCGTTGCTACGGTATTTCAAATGTTTTTGATCGTCGCACATGTAAACATAATCCACGTAAAAATTCTGATACCCGGTAACACGAAAGGTATATAAAAAAACACCTATTTAATTGATATTTTAATAGAATGTTTGAATTAGTTGAACTAACAAGGTTTGCTCTTGATGTTCCTCATCACCGGAATCTAGAAGTCACAGATTTACATGAATTTATATTTTTCTACTATTCATTTGACAAACTTTATGGATTGTTGGTTGGTAATATATTTGAGAACTTTGATATCTAATTTACCATAGTTTATCAATATTTTTTCTGTTTTTTCACGTTCTTGTATTATTATTCCTATTTTGATATGACTTACCCATAGATTCATGTAGGTCAAACCACTTCCAGGAACCAGAATTACACGGAGAGAGAAATAAGTCAAATTGTTGTTTACTTTGCAACTCTAAATGACGAGCATGGAGCACATGTCATTTCTCACCATGTCACGACAAACATTAATTAATTTCACCATCCAAAGTGACGTGTGTTGCTAAGATATATTCATTTTGGATCAAAATGTACTATATCGTCTACTCAAGTGCCAACACATGTGTTGTAACAAAGATCTACCCCTAGACAATGTATCTTGACATCTTGCAATAAACATCTACGCCTAACTCTCTGAAGTAAGAAAGTTGTACAACGAATTCAAAGGTTGGCAATCTAAATAGAATTCATATATAGTCCAACATTCCTCCACCACTTGTCCAATTCAAATTTGATATAACGATAACATACAAAATTAAATAGAAAATAGGAATCGGAATTGCATGAGGGGAATACTCAGTAGATTTTCTATTAAAATTATAATTTGACTAACTCAATGTGGAGAGAATATCAATGAAAAGGCAAGTGAAGCAACATAATCGGGGTCAGTGTTTAGTCTCAGTCTGTCTAATTCATGAAACAATATTGCTAGCAAGCAGACAAACTGCCACAATCTTCTAAGAATTCAAGATCTCGTCATCCTAGTCTCAACGAACGCCAAAAGTTGGTGATACCATGAATGTATTAAGTGAACCTCTTAAAACTAGACCAGATCTCACACTATAATAATAAAAGAACCACATTATAAATTATGTGCTTCCTGAAATTCTAAATAGTGCATTTGTATGATGGGAGAACTTACGGTGTCAATACATTGGAGATCCTCTAGCCGTTTGCAACCGTCACACCGCGTTGGTCATCCCCGTCAGCCACCAGGGACACACCTAGAGTTTCGCCGCCTACCCTGACCTTGGACCGCTCTCCCGCTGTCGTCGCCTGCTTGCCGTGACGCGGCTGGTACGGGAGGGAGCGCGAGCATGGTGGCCGACCAGCATGCGAGTCCCTCGACCAGTGGGTGATCCACAGTCAACAGGACGAGGGGCGTCGGAGGACTGGCTCGGCTGTGGGAGGGGTTGGTATGGCCGGCAAGGTGGGTGGTGAGGAGGCGGTGGCACGATTGGATCCAGAGGAAGAGAGGGGATTTGGGTGGAGGCGCACACAAGAGAGATGTCATGATGGAGGTTTCCATGAGCGGGCAAGAGTACGACATCGGATGGTGTGTTTGTTTGTGGGAAATTGGACGGTGTGTTTTTGAGTGTCCATTGCTAGAACTCCTCAACCGGTGTTCCACTTAGCGGTGGCAAAGAAATGTAATTAACTAAAGCAAGTATTAAGATTACTCATTGTACCATTGGATGTAGATCAGATGATCCAGATTACCCCATTATTTGATGTCGAGTGATGACCTACGATCAGCAACCCCCATTTAATTGTAAAGATACAACAGGAAAATAGAAAAGAGATGCAAAAGGTACAAAGTGAACTGAAATTAGGACTTGCCGCGTGGTATGCACAAAAAATTGTAGATGATCTATGTTACTTTGTCAACATCTAATAGGCATGTCGATTTTTCGAAATGAATTATGTGCCTTCTTTGCCTCCAGCATCATTATATACCTGAAAAAATAGTTTGATATGTAGTCCCTTCCGGTCTTGGTGTCTTGCCACTTTAGGCCTCGTATCAATGAAAACTCAGGATTTTCCACTTGACGGACATTAAAAAATAATGACAGATGTAAAACTGAAGCCTAGGAAGCTGGAAATCTTGCTATCTTAGTTTACAAAGAGATAAAGCATCCATACAAATCAAATAAATATAAATGCCAATCTTATCAAAGAGCTTCAAAACCAACATCCAAATCAAGGTTGAAATACTCCACACTTGCTCCCTTTATATAAACCATAAGTAGTTCCTGCACTTCGCTCTCGGTTTGTATATTGAAGTACTTGAGATCTAACCTTGAAGTTTGGAAACATGGCATTACTAACAGCATAGCAGTTCAAAAACATTATCAATAATTGTTGGCTGTTAAATAATATAGGAGTAGCACAAAGTACACAGAGAACTGTTGATAAACGAGATGAATTCCAAGACCTATGTCATTGCAAAACATGTAAATGGAAAGCACAGCTTAGATAAGAAGTGACTATGTAGTACTTTGTACTTCGGATGAGGCCGGTGTGGTACATACTAAGAACCTGAAATATCCCTTAGAACCAGCTTCGCAACTTGATATGTGACCAATATTTCACATCCTCTCCTCCAGGAGCAAATATCAGGCACCCTACATCTTTGTTTTTGAGGGATCAGGCACCCTACATCTTTATCTGTTATCACAAGAACAAACATGAAACATACCATTTCGTAGCTGGATGTCCTGACCAAGACCAACGATTACAAAGTATATAGCGGCCGTCAGCTGTCTGTTTCCATTTGCGTGAGAACCTGTCAACGAACGAACCAGAGGATTTCTTAGAGGGGACACTGATTTGTGCATGCATCCCTAGGCCCCGGAGAAAGAGAGGGGTTCCAAAGTAACGAGGAACTGTAGAATTACTACATATGGACTACAATTGCACACAAGAACCAATAGATTGAACAGGCTTGAAAATTGGAACCGCTTGACTTGATTTTATTAATCAGTGCGAACATGGAGCAGACATTAACCTGATCGGGACTTGATTCGGTGAATGGCCGATCGCCATCAGGCTTGGGCCGTTAGTTGTGGGGGCTCTTCCGCTTACGCGTACATGAAACCAGGCACCCCCGCAGGTCGCACAGTGTTGTTCTGGTGCGATCTGCGGATCATCTCGTTGAGACCTGAGGCCGGAGGGATCCACGAAGGTAATACGTCATCAGCCGTCTCAGCGTTGCCCGATGGGATCAGGTCTCGCCATCTCGCGTCTCAGGAGTGGAAGTAGAAGGTTAGCGTTGCTGCGTGATTTGTTGTTGCCTGACCAGCATGCGGTGCGGTTCCTTTTTTTTATCTGCTTACGATCTTTTGTTCCAAACAAAACGTACACGATCTGCTGCTAAATAGTCACTTTTATAACTAATAACTAATCGTGATTTGGGGGTCCCAAATATTCGGAGCCTGATCGGTCGCATGGGGAGGTGTCATCAAGAGTTGTTTTGATTAACAGATATGTGAGAATATTTTGGCTAGGCATGGTTTGTTAGGAGAATAACTGATAATCTCGTTTTGTGGGTTGCATGCATGCGGTGACATTTTCTTTGTAATTTGTTAAAGTGTGACACCATGCATTCACCACGCTTTTGAAATTAATAGTAAAGATAATAATCAGAACAGCTGACTTGTCAACGGCTAGGTGCTTCTGTCTTTTCCAGGAGTTTTTTTTCTATTACAGTAGAGTTCAGCTGCATTCTAAGAAAAAATCATCATTAACTGATACTCTTACCATAGATGGATTTACGTAGAGGTTCGGTTTCGTGAAAATACTTGCCAACTTATGCCACAACGGGGCAGCGCCACCACTGGCTTCTAGGCCACTCCCCCTTCTCCCCTGCCACCCGTTGGGCGCCCGCTCGGGCGGGGACAACGGCGACGGGGACTTCTCCCGCGCGTGATGGTAGTGTGGTCTTTTGCGGTAACGGCCTTCGATAGTTTTTCGGCTGCGAGGTGCTGCAGAGCCTTGGAGGAGAGCACGCACGACGACGACGGAGGAGACGCGGCCTCCCACACTTGTTGTTGTGCCTGGAGCTTCATGCCCGCTCGATACATCTGGACCTGAACGGCTAGCGGTTCTGTGGTTGTGGGAGCAAGCATGCGCAGTGGTGCGTGTTGGCGCTTGCTGCTGGGCACCCTGGCGGTGGTGCTTCCCTGGGTCCAGTGGTGGGGCCACAGTAAGAGTTTTGACCACACAGGTTTTTGGCAAACCCTTTTACCTACAAGTATAATTTATACAAAAATATTTAAAAACTAGTAAAATACATGCATTTGACATCACAAACTTGAAGTCCTGGCTCCGCCACTGCCTGGGTTGCCCCGACATCTTATGTGCATCCAGATCCTTGGCCGCCTTGGGCTTCGACGTAAATTGTCGATGCAGTAGCCGTCACCGCCGCTTGTTTCTTGGACAAAGGCATCTCGCGTCGTTGTTTCCGGTAAGCCGTCATATGACCTTGTGCCGTTACACCTTCGCTTGCAAAGCATGTTCATCCACGTTCTCTGGCTCCGTCGACGCCTTCTTGTGCGGCTTGCTGAGCAGCGTCATCGTACGCGGCGAGGTTCTAGGCAGGAAAGAGAGCGGTAGGCAGGAGATGGATTGACATTTTGGTGGGTGGGGAAAGTGTTTTATCTATCTCTTGTGTCACTGCCAAGGCGGCCCCACCCGGCGCATCCGATGTGGCATCAATTGTCGGCGTCCTCGATAGGCTCCCTCTAGGTAGGGCTGGCACATGAGTGTCGGACAAAGAACTGGGCCACGTGAGGCGCTGCCGATGCGGCCATTTTTGTGCAACACCCCAAAGCAGGTTTGGGTGGCGGTTGAGACAGGCCCGGTGGAGATGCTTTTACCCATATTTTGGGCAGGCAAAATAGTTATGTATAGAGGAGAGAGAATATATGGGCAAGTCAAAAAAAACTCTCTCCAAAAGCTTACCCATATTTTATAAATCCCAAAATACTGGATTTGCACATTTAGGGTAAGTTTTATATGTGCATATGCAAACAATAAATCACTGTAAAATTAATTCAAGCGACATAAATAAAGTCTGAATAAATGAGAAATAGACGGTTCACAATTATTACAACACAATGTTCATCATTTGGACACGCTTTGAATGCATCAAATCACTATGTTTATCAAAACTGAAACAAAAAATCAAAGATTGCGTCACTGTGTTTCCACTTCACTCATCTACACAAACTAATAATACGCGACGCTACAAATTTATACTTGTTTCAAATCTATACTAAAAAATAATCCACATGTACACAAATCAGGGTCGGCTCTATATTTTACGGGGCTCTTGGACGAAGTCGACAAATGGACCCCTACAACCAATATATAGCTACGCATACCTAGATATATAGGCATGTGTGTGCTTATTTTCAGTTGCAAAAAGTAAAAAATTGACGCTGGTTTACTGTTATCCGAGGATTGCTCATTGGTCTCAAGATCTCCATTTGAATTATGCTCATCGTCTTGTTTCACGTCACATTCTTGGCTTTGATTATTGTTGTTAGGATCAACACTTGTGGTTGTTAGAAAATATTTATTTAAAGCACCTCTTTGCGACTCAATCAGCTCATTCTCTCGCTTTCTTTTTTTCTTCTTAGCAGCACTAGACAATTGTCTCGAAGGCATTGTAACATCTATAATAGATTAATGGTAATGGAATTTACAATTATTAAAAGTAAAATCCTAATTAAATTATTACATCATAGATTTGATGAAGGATTATAAAAACGCCGCGTCGTTGCCGAGAGAAGATCAGAATTCAGAAGAGAACTTACAGTGGCTGGAGGGCGGAGCGTGTTGGGCAGGGCGACCGGACGTAGCACGGCCAAGAAGGACTGTAGACTATAGTGGCCGCAGCGTGTAGGGTTGTCGGCTTCAAATCGTGATGGACAGATAAGAGTTGAGCAATCGATAGGTAATCGTTAATCCTAAATTCTCACTAGGTGTCGTTGTATTGGGAACGGCAGTACCTGAGAAGGTTAGATAGAGGTGTGGGGACTAGCAGGGAAGCTATCGACGGCGTCCGCAGGCGGGATTGGATACAAGCAAGCGTAGCTGGACGCAGGAAGTACCCAGGTTCAGAGCCGTCGTGATGAGGTAAAACTCCTACTCCTGCCGGATCTGACTATGGGGGATATACGAACTACAAGTGCTCCTTGAGCTGTATTCTCTAGCTACTGCCTTAAATGCAATGAGACCAACCCTTGTTACTGAGGCCTTGCCTCTCCTTATATAGGCAGAGAGGCAACGGTCTCACTGGCCAGTCCGACTGGCGGGCCCCACAGGCGGGTCCTAGCCGACTGATCATCTACAGTATCCGGTACGGTATGTCCCATCGGAGTACGAGCGGTATGACTGTCGTAGGCACAGTGGACGCCGTGCGAGCATATCGTCAGCACCGGGCCACTGTTCCCGCATCATCCCCGCAAAGTCTTCGGTATGGCCGAGTAGTGGCCGGTCTTGTCATCGTACAGGGCGTACCGTGCACTGATACGCACGGCGTCATGTCTCCTTGATTGGTTCCGGCTACGTCGCCGTAGCCGGTTGCTTCATGTTGATCCGGCTACCATGAGGTAGCCGGCCTGGCCTGCTTTGTCCGGCTGCATCTGGTCAGCCGGACGCGATCCGACTGCACAGTTTCTTGTCCGGTTGGGGTATCTGGAGACCATCCCCCCGACACTAGCCCCGAGCGCATGTGGATTCCGCCCTTAGGCGAAATGTGCGCGCGCTCCCTCCTGGTTTTGAATTTGTGTCCGGCTACGCTTGGCGGTTGCGCTACCCGTGACGTCAGTGCTGACGCCGGACACGCCAGACGCCGCCATCATTACCTTCGGGCGGGCAGCGTAACGTCCTGTCGCACGTCGCCTCGGGAAACTGCTGCCCGGCGCTTCGGTTCTCGCTCCCGAATCTTCTGCGCATCCTGCGTCGGAACACGGGATCTGGGCGGCGGTTGGGGGGAAGGTCGCCCGGATGCGCGCCACGTGGCGCCGTGGACGGTTGCGCTTCCGGTCCTTTAAAGGGACGCCGCGGGGGGAGCAGTTCCCTTCCTTCGCTCCCCCGTTCTAGTTCTCCTCTTCCCTTCCGCGCTCCTGCCCTCTGCGCCCTTCCTCTGCTGTCGCTGTAGCCCGCTGCGCCGCTCGTTCTTCGTCGTCGGCGGTATGGGCCACCGTCACTCCTCCGCCACCATGCTTCCTTGTCAACCGGTGATGGCAGCCGATCGCGGAGGCTGGTGTGGCTCCTCCATCACGGAGGACCACATCCAGAAGTACCGCGCTACCCGCGTCCTTCCGTTGGAGGAGGAAGTAGCGGTGTGGCTGGCGCCGGCGGGTGAGGTGTCGCCACACCTGGCGGAGGGGGAGCGCGTCATCTTCCTCTCGCATCTGGCGCGCGGGTTCGCGTTGCCGGTGCACCCCTTCTTCCTCACATTCCTGGCCTTCTTCGATCTCCGTCTCCACCATCTCGACGCCAACGCGATCGAAACGCTGGCGCACTTCATGGCCTTCTGCGAGAGCTACCTCGGGATCCAGCCGGATCTCGGGCTCTTCTGTCGGCTCTTCCGAGTCCGGCCGTAGGTGCAGTACACAAAGGGACCGCTACTCGTCTGCGGTGGCGCCTCCATCTACTCCCGCGCGCAGTCCGGCTACCCAAAGTTCTTGCTCCATGACACGGTACAACTATGGCAGCAGTCATACTTCTACGTCAAGAACGTCACCAACGTCGACCGGATCAACCTTCCGGCTTTCCAGGATGTCGAGTCTAGCCGGCAGAACTGGGAGCTGAAGATCCACGGCGACAAGGCGGAGTCGGACGCGATGCTGCAGCGCATGCGCTCCCTCGTCACCTACCGGCTAACCGGCCTAGACATCACCCTCAGCTGGATGTCCCGGCTGATGATGCCGTTGCAGCAGCGAGCGCACAAAATGTGCTACTACTCCGGCCGGCTGGACCCGACCCGACTGTCGCGCGGTGATCCCCGCTACCACAACCTGAAGGAGTGGGTGTGGACGATCACGAAGGAGCGGCTGTCGGAGGGCTAGACCTTCAGCCTGGTGCCCTACAACCGGGACAACTGCGCGTCCTGGGTAGGTCCTTTTAGCCAGAGCTTTCTTTCGTATTTCTTGCATTTCTTTCTTGTTTTGTCCGACTAACTTCTTGTATTCGGCAGATCTTCCCTTGCATCCTTCACGAGGAGGGTGAGGCCCCTCTCGAGGTTTTTACGCCTGACTTGCCCGAGCCGTGTGCTCGGCGGTCTGGCGAGGAGTCGGACAGGGATGGTGATGCCTTCCCTAGCCGGAACGATGAATCGGCTGCCGACCCCCACGCGGAGGTTCATGAGGAGGAGGAGGCCGCGCCGACCTCCGATTCGGCGCAGCGCCCTGCGACGGACGGCGAAGCTGGCGGGAGCGGCTCTAGCCGTTCCAGATCCCGCCGGCCTGCCACGGAGGAGCCGGCCCCCAAGAGGAGCCGGACCAGCGCCCTTCCGCCGAGTCGCCTGGGCCGGAAGAAGGGGCCGCCTCCGGTTGTGCATGGGTACGTCTTTCCTCCTCTTCTTTCATCATCTTCCGCCTGTTTCTTTTCCTGCCTTTCTGCCCTTGGCTTATTTGCTTTTCTTTCCTTCCTCCTGTCTTCTGTCTTCTTAGCACGCTGGTCTCCTTTGGAGCCCAGCGCGAAGCGCCAACTGGTCGCCGCCAGCGCTCGCCCGTCTCGCGCCCCTCCTTCTCCCGCGGCGCCACCTTCGCCCCCACCTTGATCTGAACCGGATGCCTCAGCTGGAGCGGAGGGTCCACAGCCGGACGTGGTGGCCCAGCCGGAGGCGGAGGATCCTCAGTCGGGTGGCTCTTCCGCGGGCGCGCGGGGGGGGGGGCGCAACCGGCAAGGAGCTCGTGGTTGACGGTGACGACAACTCCGACGAAGAGCCAGGGGAGGAGTGGAGGACCGCGGTGGTTGCCACGAAGGAGTCCTTGGCCGTCAACACCATGGAAGACGCCGCCTCCTCTGCCGCCTCGCTGACGGACCTCGCCGCTACCCTCGAACTGGCGGTGAAGGAGATCAGGCTGCTGGAGGCCGCAGCTGGCGGGAACCGGTCCTTGGAGCAGAAACTTGCTGCTGCCAATGGAACTTCCCAGAGTAAGTTTGCTTCATCCGGTTTTTTTTGCTGATAGCCGGTTTTGTCGTAGCTATCCTCGTGTGCGCTCAGCGCGAGATCAATCGCTTGAAGAAAGCGAACGACCGGTTGAGCAAGTCCAACTCTACTCTGCGGCTGTAGAACAAGGATTGACACGCGAAGGTAGATGGCCTGGAGGCCACCATCAAGGAGCGCGACGCCTCGCTCGCCAGCCAGACCGACGCCTTCAACCTTCTCGAGGCCCAGAACAAGGACCAAGAGAAAGAGATCAAACGGCTGGCGACGAAGGAGAAGGCTCTGGTGGAGGAGCTGGTGCAGGTTGGACACACGGCTAAGGGTAAGTTCTTATTTTCCGTTTCCCTTTCTTTCCAGATCTGGTAGACGGATCTGACTCTCTTTTCTGACAGCGTTTTATCCCGGCATAGACCTGCTGGCGTACAACCGGCTGCAGGAGAACTGGCCGGGAGCGCAGCCGACGGCCCAGGAGCCCGTCGTCCTTCTTGGCGAAGAAGCTGCCAAGCTTCGTCAACGGCGCAGGACGTCTTCTCCTTCCTGTGGCCGGATGTTCTGGTTCCGGAGACGATGGCGCAGCTGGCTGCGAAGGTGGGGGAGGGCCGGCTGCGATGGACCGGCTGCGGGACTTGGCGGCGCGAGCCGGAGCGGAGATGGCTCTGGCTCTTATGCTCTCCTGGTACAAGGACGCCCGCGTCGAGAAGATCGATGGAGGCTTCCGCATCGACGTCGGCCTTGCCGCCATCCGCCAGGCCCATTCGGAGCTCCGAGGCTCCGCCATCAATATTGCCGACTACGTGGACCCCGACGAGGTGCTCACCGACTCGGAGTCCGTCGGTACTCCTGAAGTGGAAGCCCCGACGCAGCCGGCTGCGGGCGCCGGGACAGGATCGAGCGCCACGCCTGAAGCTTCCGCCAGCCAAAACGCTCCTCATGGCAAGGGTCCTGCCGCGTAGCCACTGCCTCGGGATGTCGGGTGTATTTGTCTTGCTTTAGTTCTGTTTGAAACTTGTCCATCTGTACCGGCTGTCTCTGACGCCGGGTAAACTTATGGGAGCTTTGCCTCCTTTTTTCTTTGCTTGTTAATTTTGAACTGGCTTGAGTTCCCTTCAACTTGTGCTTCGACTTTTCTTTCAACATTTCGTCGGTTGACTTTATCCGGCTAACTTCACCCGGCTACACACCTTTAGCCGGGATAACTACCTCCAATTGGGCGCTAAGCGCCCACCGGTGTAGCCCCCGAGATTCGTAGTAGCCGGCGTAGCCAGGTGCTTCAAACCTTCCTTCTTTTCCCCAATCTTCTAACTTTGCCCGACTAGACTAGTCTTAGTCGGTTATTTTCGCTGGCTGAATACCTTTAGCCAGGGGAACTAACATTCCAGTGGGGGCATGCGGCGCACTCGGATGTAACCGAGATTGAGTACCGGGCGTGGCAGTGCTTTGAATCTTTCTTGCCCTCTCTTGCTCCTGCCCTTGCCCTCACTTGGGCTCCGAATGGCCGGCTAAACGCCTTTAGCCGGTCAGGAACTACAAGATTCCACTGGGGGCACGCGAGCGCACCCAGTGGGTGTAGCCCCCGAGATTCGGAGTAGCTGGCGTAGCCAGGTGCTTCGAATCTTTCTTGCCTTCTCTTGCTCCTGCCCTTGCCCTCGCATGGGCTCCGAGCAACGGCTAAGCCGCCTTTGGCCGGATTCTAAGATTCCACTGGGGGCGCGCGAACGCACCCAGTGGGTGTAGCCCCCGAGATTCGGAGCGCTTTATGAAGGCAAGGACTTCGAATCTTCTTCTCCTTTTCTTCCTGAATTCCGACTCAAGGTAGTCGGACAAGAATATACATTCACATACATCCTCACCGGTTAATAGGTTAGTCTGCCAAATTGTAGCCGGAAAACGGATTTGTTTTTTCGAAAACTAGCTTGCGCTTCTCTGGACACTTGGTCGCTTTCCCGTGTGCCCTGCTGTTTTCGCTGCGTCCTTGCCGGGCAGCCGGGTTGCGGTCTGCAGCCGGAATCGAAGGGATCTGACAATACATTATGCACGGTACTAACGGCTTAGTAACTGGATTGGCTTAAGCTAGTTGCAAGGCCGGGACGCCCGGTCTGTCACGTCTCCTCCCTGTTTTTCGCGTGGGATGCCTCGGGCTTTTGCTCTTGCTAGCCGGACAGCCGGGTTGCAGTCTGTAGCTAAGACGAAGAGTGGGCCTCTGACATCATCGCACACTACTCAGTTGGTTTGTTGACTTAGCAGGCCGGGCCAGCCGGCGAGCCCCCGGGCAGGGGTTGCCGGAGCCGGAAAATCAGAACCGAAAAACAGATGCGAAAACACATTTCTAGCAAGGAGCCCCCGAGCATCTCATAGGGGTCCGCCTTTTCATTCATAGGGTTTGCGGGATACATACACTGTCTGGCGACTAGGTGTAAAACGGGCGCAACAAGGCCGCGTTCCAGGGACGTTCGGTCTCCTCGTCTGATTTGTCCATCTTGTTCTTGCGCGGCTGCTGCGCGTCAATGAGGTAGTAGGAGTCGTTGGGCAGCGCCCGGCTGATGATGAAGGGGCCCTCCCAAGGTGGCGATAGCTTGTGCATGCCCTTCGTGTCTTGCACCAGCCGGAGGACCAGGTCATCCTCGCGGAACGCGACTAGGCGGATCCGGCCTGAATGGTAGCGGCGTAGTCGTTGCTGGTACATGGCTGACCTGGACAAGGCCAGCTCGCGGGCCTCCTCCAGGAGGTCCACACCATCGTCCCGCGCCTCCTGGTTGGCCTTTTCGTCGTATAGGAGCTTGCGCGGTGAGTCGAACTCGATGTCCGCGGAGAGGACGGCTTCCGATCCGTAGACCAGGAAGAACGGGGTGTAGCTGGTTGATCTATTCGGCGTGGTGCGGAGGCTCCATAGCACGGCCGGAAGCTCCTCGATCCAGCATCCGGGTGACCGCTCCAATGGCTCAATGAGACGCGGCTTGATACCAGCTAGCACCAAGCCGTTTGCTCTTTCGACTTGCCCGTTGGACTGCGGGTGCGTGACAGAGGCAAGGTCCAGCCGGATGTCCTTGTTGCTGCAGAACCGGGCGAAGGCCCCCTTGGCGAAGTTCGTGCCGTTGTCGGTGATGATGCTGTTGGGGTAACCGAACCGATTGATGATGTCGGTGAAGAAGGTGACGACTGTCGCCCCGTCCAGCTTCCGGATAGGCTTGGACTCGATCCACTTCGTGAATTTCTCCACCGCCACCAGCAGATGGGTCATACCCGCGCGTGCTCGCTTGAAGGGACCTACCATGTCGAGGCCCCAAACCGCGAAGGGCCAGGTGATCGGTATGGTCTTGAGTACCGAAGTTGGCATGTGCCTGAGCTGCCCGAAGCGCTGGCACCCATTGCACACGCGGACCAGCTGCTCAGCGTCCTCGAGGGTGGTGGGCCAATAGAAGCCATGGCTAAACGCCTTGGAAACTATCGCCCTTGACGAAGCGTGGTGCCTGCACTCGCCCTGGTAGATGTCCTTGAGTAGCCGGCAGCCCGTGTCTACATCGACACACCTTTGGAAAATGCCAGATACGCTGCGCTTGTACAGTTCGCCATTGATGATGGTGTACGTGTGCGCGCGGCGCCGGATTAGCCTGGCTTCCACCTCGTCATCCGGAAGTTCTCCGTTGGTGATGTAGTTCATGAAGGGCTGTGCCCAAGATGGCACTTCCCGGATGACGAGGATGCTCCCGTGATACATTGCAAATGTATCTATAATTTTTGATGCTCCATGCTTGGTTTTATCCACTTTCTTGTGTTTTGTCCACACTTTGGAGTACTTTTCATATGATTTCTTGGACTAACCTATTAACAAGAGCCATAGTGCCGCCTGCCTTTTTTACCTGTTTTTGGTTCCAGGAAAGTCAGAAAATGAATATTCTCGGAATTGGACGGGACAAAAGCCAAAGTGCCTATTTTTTCAGAAGACTCCAGGAGCCATAATACGAGACGGAGGAGGGTCAGGGGCTGGCCACCCCCCCAAGCGTGGGCTGGACCTGGCCACGCCAGGGCATGGTGTGGTGGCCCCAGGCACCCCCTCGTTCTCCCTCTTCGCCTATAAGAAGCCTTCTGACCTAAAAACTCCGGGGGGTTCGACGTTTTTCCAGAAAAAGTTCCACAGCGCCGCCACCACCGAAGGGGAGATTCGGGGGATAGAAAGTCTCTGCTCGCACTCACGACGGGAAGTGCCCCCAGAGCCATCTCCATCGATCTCCACCATAATCTTCATCGAGCATCCATGTTTCCCCCATCTATGAGTGAGTAATCCCCCACTGTAGGCTATGGGGATGGTAGGGATTGGATGAGATCGTTCATGTAATGGCATCAGATTGTTAGGGCATGGTGCCTAGTATCTTTTATTAGTGCTTTATGACTTTGTTGCGACTTGTTGTGCTTAATGCTTGTCACTAGGGCCCGAATGCCATGATTTCAGATCTGAACATGTTATTGATTCATTATGATAGTATTGTTCTTAGTCTTATCTACAAGTTGTATACACACGTTGTTGTCCGGAACCTATGGCCCCAAAGTGACAGAAGTCGGGATAACCGGAAGGGAAAGGCTTTGATGTGAGGATCACATGTGTTCACGGAGTGTTAATGCTTTGCTCCGGTGCTCTATTAAAAGGAGCACCTTAATTGCCAGTAGTTCCCTAGAGGCCCCGCTGCAAACGGGCTGGCAGGACAAAAGATGTTGTGCAAGTTCTCATTGCGAGCATCTATGATTATATATGGAACACATGCCTAGGATTATCTAGTACTTGGATGCTTTATCTTATTTATCTGCAATTGCCCTATGTTCTGATTGTTATGTGAATTGTCTTGTCCATGCAACGCCCCATCCATCCCTATGCCTACCGCACTTGAATCCACTATTTACTGCTTTTGTTACTACTGTCTTTGCTTTACTACTGCTGTTACTTTGCTATTCCTACTACAAAACTGTTGCTACTGATAAACTGCTGTGAGCAAGATTGTTTCTAGGTGCAGCTGAATTGACAACTCAGTTGTTAAGGCTTATAAATATTCTTTGGCTCCCCTTGTGTCGAATCAATAAATTGGGTTTCACTTCCTCGAAAATATCATGATACACCCCTATACTTGTGGGTCATCAAGACTATTTTCTGGCTCCGTTGCCGGGGAGCATAGCTTTATTTATCAAGTCCACTTGGATTCACTATTGTTCAAGCTAAGTTTATTTTCTCCTTGTTTGCTTGTTTCTTTATCAAAAATACAAAAAAATTAGTTCCTACTCTAGTTGTTATTTTCGTTGGTCTGTTATTGTCTTGCTTTATCATGCTTGTTGTCAATGGTTGGTTTCTTTGAACTGAAGATTATTGGCAAGGTGGGTTCACGGAAGATCAAAAATATTATTATAAGGAACACCGCTTGTCACAAAAAGGGAAACACTTATGGGAACAAATTGATAGATTGTATACCATTGCTAGAAACGTGTGCTCTACTTATAATGTTACTTATTGTTGTGATGAGTCTTGTTGCAGAAAGAGGTATAAACACCTCCCTTTTTAATGTGAGTATAGTTATAATGATACCATATCTTCCTATGCTAAAGGAATTTATGAATTTTATGATGCGGAACAAATTGAAGAACTTATTGCTTGGAAGGGTGCTTTTGAACTTGCTAGTTTGCTTGAAAATATTGATGATTCACCTTACAAATATGAGGTTTATGGTATACTTAAATTTTGCTTTGATAATTATAAGGATGAAAATAGCCATATCCTTGAATATTTTAATAGATGCTTTCCACAAATGGAAGAGACTAATGCCTTGCAGGACCCTATGGAAGAGACTAATGCCTTGCAGGCTCCTATGGAAGAAGAAATTGATGAACCTAAAATTTCATTAGATCAAAAAGAGGAGGAGAGTGATGAACAAAAGGAGGAAGAATGGATTAGCTACCCATGCCTACCTTCTAATGAGAGTAACTCTTTATCCCTTACATTATTTGATTGTCCTCCATGCTTACTAAAGGAGGATGAATGTTATGTTCCCGAGGTTTCTTTTGAAGATGTTTATGATAAAGCTCTAGTGCTTGTAGATCATGAAAAGCATGCTTTTTGTGATAGTTATATTGTTGAGTTTATTCATGAGGCTACTGAGACTTATTATGAGAGGGGAAAATATGGTTGTAGAAGTTTTCATGGTATTGAAACACCTCTCTATGTGCTGAAAGTTTTGAAGTTACTCTTGTTTTATCTTCCTATGCCTGCCACTTTGTTCCTTGCGAATTTATTTGCATACACGATTCCTATGCATAGGAAGTGGGTTAGACTTAAATGTGTTTTAAATTTGCTTCTTGATGCTCTCTACTTCAACTCATATTTCTTATGAGAGCATCCTCTCAAACCTTTTATGCCTAAAGATGATAATATGTCTATTATTCTTGGGAGACCTTTTCTTAATACTACAGGAACTGTTATTAATTGTAATCAAGGGAAGGTGGCCTTCAATGTCAATGACAAGGAACATACTATATATTTCCCCAAGAAGATTGATAGGACTTATGGTTTTGAATTCAATTGAACATGTTGAGGGCATTCAAGTTGGAGAAATATATTGTCCCATACCAAGAGAAAAATTTGAAACTATTATGATTGGGACCATTGCTATCAAGGTTGAGGTAACATAATCATTAGTGGAATACAAAGTGTTGTCTCATATGAAATTGTTTTGGTAACAAGACCTGATCAACCATGTTAACGAAAAGATTTCATTGAACAAAACAATGTTTTCACCATGATTATCTTCGCTTACTTCTATTCTATCCATTTTAGTTTATGCTTTTGCCTAACTTAAAGGCGTTAAAGAAAAGTACTTATTGGGAGATAACCCAAAAGTTTTATATGAGTCTTGGAATTTATTACTTCAGTAATAATCGCTCCTTATCCTTTTTATTTGCCTTTTTGTGCCAAGAATAACCTCTAATGAGAGAGAAGTAATGATTGGGAAAGTTGCTGTCCTGAAATAGATTTCTCTGCTTCACCGTAAAAATTCGTGTAAAATCTCTGTACGTTCTTTTGAGGCAATTTTTGTGCTTCTTCCCCAGGTTGTTATCTAACTTTCGTTAGTTCAACACTTTTTTATTTGAGCAACAGAAGGTCTTCGAAAAAATTCATCTTTCCTGCTGGTCTGTTTTGACCGATTTCTGCCATTTTCTGCATTTGCTTCTTGTGGGTTCCTTTTTGAGTTCTTTTGGGGAATTGAGCTTTTTGAAGGAAGTGCTACAGTAGCTAGTGTTCTAATGGAAGTTTATTTGGTGTTAGAACTGAACCTTAAGACTTATTTATCTTAAGTGCACTAATGTTGCTAATAAAGATTGTGTGAAGTTTTGTATGAAGGAAAATTTTCAGGTGTATGGAATGAATGAGTAATGAGATGAAGGATGGACTAAAGCTCAAGCTTGGGGATGCCACGCGTGTCACCCCAAGAAATATCCAAGAAGTACAAGCGTCAAAGCTTGGGGATGCCCAAGGCATCCCCTTCTTCATCAATAAAATCCCAGGTTTCTTCCAAACGCTTCATTTTTATTGTTTCATGCACAGTTGTGTTGTTCTTGGAGCGTCTTCTTTTTCGTTTTTGTTTTGGTTTTTAGTTTGATTGGTTTGCTTAATTTTCTGAATAAATTGGTTGGACCCCCTCTTTTATATATTGGTGTTCAAATAGTTTGGTTTGGTTTGGAAAAGAGTAGGAAAGCTCATGCTTAAGTGGTAAAGAGAGTTTGTTTTTGACTATGGCCTATGCTTTGTCATGCCATGCTTGATATTGTTTTGGCTTTATGCTTAGTATTCTTTGTTGTAGCATGACTTGTTATAAACAATTGAGATTGCTTAATATGCCTTGGATGAATCATGCGTTGTTTTAGCATATTAAAGCATAGTATTGTGGTATTCTCCTTTGATGCTTTATTTGGGTTGACTTGGCACATGCTCACACCATGTTATGACTATCCCAAGTCACCATAAGCCTTTATGATCCTTTAGTTTTCAACTTGTAGTATCACTTTATGTTTTGATCAATGATGTTTTGTCGCTCTGTATGATTATGGCCATTATTGCTCTCTTAGTTTGTCGCTCCCAGTCTTTTGCTAGCCTCCACAACAAAGTATGAGTTCCACTCATGCATCCAACTCCCTAAACCAAGTTATTCCAAAGAGTCCACCATACCTACCTATTATCTTATGCTATTCCAAGTATATTTATGCTTTTGTTCACCTTCCAAATTAAACTTGTTATGAGAAAACTAGTGATTAAAGCTCTCACGAACTTGATGGCACACTTTATTTTTCTTGCCCTTAATAAACTTGAACCATTGTGTCGTCTATGTTGTATATGCTTGCACTTATTTGTTGGGAATTAGCAGAACCATGCTTTCATGGGGAACGCTTTCAACATTGCACTTGGTACTTGTACCTAGTTGATATCATGCTCTTTAAGTCAGATATGGATGTCGATTGTGAAATGAAAGGGGAGCTTGTAAGTCTATGGAGTTATGTATATGTGTTAGAGAAAGCGCTGGGCATTGGTCTAATCCATGCTGACATGGTGGAAACCTGCAGCGTAACCATAATGAGCTGTCTATGAAGCATTCTTCTTATAAAAAAAGAGTCCTATATTGAGAAAAAAAAGAGAAAAGAAAAATAAGATACTATGAAAAGAGGAAAGAGAGAAAAAAGCACCATAATCCCATGGTAAATAAGAAGAATGCTGAGATGCTCGTTCTCTGCTTGCCTTGTCATTTTGATATGGAGATTCTTCCGTATCATCGGGCAAGGGGTACCCCGTTGGCGGTTCTCTATGATACACATGTACTTACGATGACAAGAACTTACCGGTGAATAAACTTGAGTAGCATGAGGAGCGGCCCTCGTATACAAGGGACATGAGATTTCCGACTTATACTTCGTCAAGCATGTACACCATAGTTTGTTCACTTTAACCTTAATCACTTCAAGATGCTTATGATAGGGGCAATGAGAGCTGAAAGCTATAAGTACCATAATTTTTGGAAGCTCTTTATGAGACTTGAATCCCTACTTCCTTTTACAAACGGCCTTTCTTCCACCATTATATTGAGTCTCCACCTTCTATCTTTATGCACCTACTTTGAGAGCATAGTGGCCATTCTTAGTTCTATGTGCATTGTCCCAAGACTAGTTCATTGATGCATACTTTGATATTGCTTGTTTTAAACTATTGTATCTAGTCACTCTTTTGAACTTTGAAGGTGTCCTATGCAATTATATTTGCTACTCTATTGAGGGACAAGCTGAATGCCACTATGCTATGTTTTCTTTATGTGAAACAAACAAATGTCTTGCAAAGCATTGTTATTCATGAATCTTTTGTTTGTGCCTTTTCATGTTGCATCATAGTTTCTTTGTCTTATTGCTAGAATTTTGTCTATCATGTTATGATTGAAGTACTATGATCCTAGCTTTGAATGTTTACAAATACTTTGGTCAAGTCTTTGATGGTGCATGTCACCTCAAAAATTATTCTTTCTTTTTATCACTTACCTACTCGAGGACGAGCAGGAGTTAAGCTTAGGGATGTTGATACATTGCAAAAGTATCTATAATTTTTTGATGCTCCATGCTTGGTTTTATCCACTTTCTTGTGTTTTGTCCATACTTTGGAGTACTTTTCATATGATTTCCTGGACTAACCTATTAACAAGAGCCACAGTACCAGCTGCCTGTTTTCTGCTGTTTTTGGTTCCAGGAAAGTCAAAAAATGGATATTCTCGAAATTGGACGGGACAAAAGCCAAAGTGCCTATTTTCCAGAAGATTCCAGGAGCCATAATACGAGACGGAGGAGGGCCAAGGGCTGGCCACCCCCCACCCAGGCGCGGGCTAGGCCTGGCCACGCCAGGGCATGGTGTGGTGGCCCCAGGCACCCCTCGGTCTCCCTCTTCGCCTATAAGAAGCCTTCTAACCTAAAAACTCTAGGGGGTTCGACGTTTTTCCAGAAAAAGTTCCGCAGCACCGCCACCACCGAAGGGGAGATTCAGGGGACAGAAAGTCTCTGTTCCGGCACCCTGCCGGGACGGGGAAGTGCCCCCGGAGCCATCTCCATCCATCTCCACCATCATATTCATCGACCATCCATGTTTCCCCCATCTATGAGTGAGTAATCCCCCGTTGTAGGCTATGGGGATGGTAGGGATTGGATGAGATCGTTCATGTAATGGCATCAGATTGTTAGGGCATGGTGCCTAGTATCTTTTATTAGTGCTTTATGACTTTGTTGCGACTTGTTGTGCTTAATGCTTGTCACTAGGGCCCGAGTGCCATGATTTCAGATCTGAACATGTTATTAATTCATTATGATAGTATTGTTCTTGGTCTTATCTACAAGTTGTATACACACGTTGTTGTCCGGAACCTATGGCCCCGGCGATGAAGTCGGGATAACCGAAGGAAAGGCTTTGATGTGAGGATCACATGTGTTCTTGGAGTGTTTTTGCTTTGCTCCGGTGCTCTATTAAAAGGAGCACCTTAATTGCCAGTAGTTCCCTAGAGGCCCCGCTGCAAACGGGCTGGCAGGACAAAAGATGTTGTGCAAGTTCTCATTGCAAGCACGTATGACTATATTTGGAACACATGCCTAGGATTGTCTAGTACTTGGATGCTTTATCTTATTTATCTACAATTACCATATGTTCTGATTGTTATGTGAATTGTCTTGTCCATGCAATGCCCGTCCATCCATCCCTATGCCTACCGCACTCGAATCCACTGTTTACTGCTTTTGTTACTACTGTCTTTGCTTTACTACTGCTGTTACTTTGCTATTCCTACTACAAAACTGTTGCTACTGATAAACTGTTGTGAGCAAGATTGTTTCTAGGTGCAGCTGAATTGACAACTCAGTTGTTAAGGCTTATAAATATTCTTTGGCTCCCCTTGTGTCGAATCAATAAATTGGGTTTCACTTCCCTCGAAAATACTGCGATACACCCCCTATACTTGTGGGTCATCATCCCGCTCTCCGGTTGATGGATGTCAGGGGGTCATCCGGGTGACGTACCCGGGACGGCAGCCCCCGAGCTGCTTGACGAACCGGCAGCCCCCGGGTCTTGAGAGCCGGAGGGCACTGCCTTGACGGAGTTGGTGCGGGTCTTCTTCTTTGGAGGCTCTGCCTGCCCCGCTTCTGCTGCTCCGTCAGCCGGAGCGCTTCCTGCCCAGATGATGGAGTCTGACTCTGGCGACAGGTTGATGGAGGGTTTACGCAGGTGCTCCAAGTAAACCCCTGGTGGGATTGCGTGCCTGGTGGATCCGATTCGGGCGAGCGAATCGGCTGCCTCGTTGTTGACACGGGGGACATGATGAAATTCGCATCCGTCGAAGGAGGCGCTAAGCTTCTGGATGTGGAACCGGTAGAGGGCCATCTTTGCATATCTAGTGTCCCATTCTCCGGACACTTGCTGCACCACCAGATCCGAATCACCGAAGCACAGGATCCGGTTGACACCGATCTCCTTGGCCAGCCGGAGTCCGTGCGCCAGTGCCTCGTATTCGGATACGTTGTTGGAGGCCTTGAAGTGGATCTGCAGCACGTACTCTAGCCGGTCTCCCTTGGGCAAGGTGAGCACGATGCTGGCTCCCAAGCCCCCGAGCATCTTCGACCCGTCGAAGTGCATCTTCCAGTGGTTCGAATCCAGAACCGGTGGGAGATACTGGGTCTCGGCCCAGTCGACGAGGAAGTCCGCCAATGCATGCGACTTGATCGTGAGCCGGGGCTCGTACTGGATCGAGTAGGCGGCGAGCTCGATGGCCCACTTGGCGACTCGGCCGGTGGCGTCCTTGTTGCCGATGATTTCCGAAAGGGGTGCGGTGCACACGACCTTAATCGGATGCTCCTGGAAGTAGTGCTTGAGATTCTTGCATGCCAGGTACACGCCGTAGCACATCTACTGGTAGTGGGGGTAGTTCTGCTTGGAGAGGGAGAGAACCTCGCTGAGGTAGTAGACGGGCCTCTGAACCGGCTGACCCTTGCCTTCCTCGGGGCGCTCCACCACCAGGACGACGCTGACGACCCGGCTGATGGCTGCTATATAGAGCAACATCGGCTCCTTGCTAGCCGGCGTGGCTAGAACCGGCGCTGTGGATAGCATGCGCTTGAGGTCGTGAATTGCGGTGTCGGCTTATAAGTCCAGAGAACTTGTCCGCTTCTTCATCACCGGTACAACGGAGTGCCTTCTCCCCACCGGTGGTTAAACGGCCGAGGAGGCCTGCATCCGGTGAACTTTGGACTCAAGCAGCTCTGGCGGCTGCATCCTCTCGATGGCCGCAATCTTCTCCGGATTTGCCTCGATGCCTCGTTGTGATACGAGGAAGCCGAGGAGCTGATCGGATGGCACTCCGAAGACGCACTTCTCCGGGTTGAACTTCATCTGGTACTGGCGGAGGTTGCCAAATGTCTCTCCCAGATCTTTGAGGAGGGTGCGCTTCTCCTTGGTCTTGATGACCACATCGTCCACATAAGCATGCATGTTTCGGCCTATCTGCGAGTGCAAGCACTTCTGCATGCAGCGCTGATAGGTAGCGCCTGCATTCTTTAGAACGAAAGGCATGGTTACGTAGCAGAAAGCCCCATAGGGGGTGATAAATGATGTCTTAATCTGATCAGCCGGGTTTAACCGGATCTGATTGTAACCGGAGTAGCAATCTAGAAAAGACAACAAATCACGGCCGACCGTAGAATCGATGACTTGATCGATACGGGGCAAGGCGAAGGGGTCTTTCGGGCACGCCTTGTTCAGGCTGGTGTAGTCGATACACATGCGCCAGGTCTTGTTCTTCTTCAGCACCAGGACTAGGTTCGCCAACCAGTCCGGGTGGTACACTTCCATGATGAACCCGGCTGCAAGGAGCCGGGTGATCTCGTCACCGATTATCTTCCTCTTCTCCTCTGCGAACCGGCGCAGAGGTTGCTTGACCGTCCTGGCATCCGGCCGCACATGAAGTGAGTGCTCGGTGAACTCCCTCAGCACACCCGGCATGTCCTTGGGGGACCATGCAAAGATGTCCTGATTCTCACGGAGGAAGTCGACGAGCGCGCCTTCCTATTTGTTGTCCAAGCCGGCACCAATGGTGACGAACTTAGTCGGGTCGGAGGGTCGAGCAGGATCCTCTTCGTCTCCTTTGCCAGCTGGAAAGCTCCTTCTCCAGCCGGTTTGTTGCTAGCCGGCATGTCCTGCTAGGCCATGGCCACATTGCGCATGATCACGCACTTCTCCTCGGCTATGATGAGGGCCTCTACCAGTTTGGAACCGGCTGAGGTGTAACACCCCGTCCACTCCTGGGCCCGGGGGTGTCACTCCTAGCAGCTTAATAGGATATCTATACTGGCCCCACAGACCAACACTAGTCTTTTCTGCGCACTTTGTCCTCACTCGTGCGCACCCGGTTACCCACTTCCCGGTCGGTCACCCATCCTAGAATTGCTCTAGGCCAAGCACACTTAACCTTAGAGTTCTTTTCGAATGAGCTTAGGAAAGAAGTTGCAACTTGTTGATATGGGTATCCTATCAATCCTATTAAGCCATGTGCCGGATCTCACATACACCCACCCTTTAGAAGATCGATGCCCTCATCGATCAAGCACACCCCAGGAACGTTCCCTCTTGGCACGCGTCTGTGCGTCCAGTGCCGGCACATGTGCCATGCCGTGTCCACTCCGAGCCACACGCGCCATGCTCCACATGTCCTGCCACTGACCCGCACACACCCGTGTAATCGCAAGGGTCGGCTCTGATACCACTTGTAACACCCGCCCACTCCACAGGCCCGGGGTTGTCACTCCTGGCAGCTTAATAGGATATCTAGACTGGCCCCACAGACCAACACTAGTATTTTCTGCGCACTTTGTCCTCACTCGTGCGCACCCGGTTACCCACTTCCCGGTCGGTCACCCATCCTAGAATTGCTCTAGGCCAAGCACACTTAACCTTAGAGTTCTTTTCGAATGAGATTCCGGAAAAGAAGTTGCAACTTGTTGATATGGGTATCCTATCAATCCTATTAAGCCATGTGCCTGGATCTCACATGAGGCGCACTCCATCGACCGCCTGAAGCAGCCGGCGACGGTGATCATGCCGTGGGGTCCCGGCATCTTCGTCTTGAGGTATGCGTAGTGGGGGACGACCATGAACTTGGCGAGGGCGGGGCGCCCGAGGAGAGCATGATAGGAGCTCGCCAGGTTTACCACCTCGAACCAGATTGGTTTGCGGCGGAAGTTCTCCTCGGTCCCGGAGATGACGTCCAGCTGGATTTTCCCAATGAAGGCGCAGGCTCGCCCGGAACGTTGTGGTGGTTGGGCGCAGGTCGCTTTCGTGAATGCCCAGCTTCTCTAGCAAGGACTGGTAGAGGAGATTGAGGTTGCTGCCTCCGTCGATGAGGACGCGCGAGAATCGGCAGGTACGTGCGTTGGAGACGATGAGGGGGTCGAGCACCATGGCGTAGCCCCCGGGAGTCGGCAGCTGCTCCGCCTGGTCTGCACGGCTCCAGGTGATGGGGGTTTCTGACCAGTTCAGGTACCGGGGGACCGGAGAGACGATGGCATTGACCTCCTTGGAGCGTCGCCTGCGGCTATGCTTGTCGTCCAGCTCCGTCTCGAAGATGTGCTAGGCAGCGTGCGGATGGGGATAGCCGTTGTTGTTGTTGCTTCCGTTGCCGCCGTTACCATCATTGCCGGCTCCCCTAGCTGGTGGTGGTGGTCCACCAGGAGGGGGCGGGGGAGGCGAGGCTGGTTACCCTGGTCTTTTAGCTGGCGGGTCTAGCTGCAATTCCGAGTGGTGTGCGTAGCCGGTTTGAAGGGACCGCTGTGCCACTTGCACGGGCCGTCAAACATCTGGTCGAAGGTGAGCCGTGGCTTCTGCCTCCTTGCATCGTTAGCCGGTGCGTCGGTCGCACCCTCCACAACATTGACCTGCCGCGCGTGGTAGCGGGGCTTCTGCTGTCTGGCTTGGCGGTCCGCATGGAACCGGTTGTCGTTGCCGTGGCGCCTGGAGGATCCGGCTTCGCCAGCCGGATTGCTCGGACGGTCGCGAGCCGGCTCCGTAGGAGTCGGATGCCCGTCAGCATTTACTCGGAGGGGCTTCTTCATGGCGACATCCGCCATGGCATACTGGTCCACAACCGTCATGAGCTCCACCATGGTTTTCGGCTCATCACATAGTAGCCGGTGGCGAAGCATGGTGCCTTCTCGGCAACCCTCGATGAAGAAACTGATGGCCTGGCTCTCCAGGATGCCCTCGCGGGTGTTGCGCAGCTCCGTCCACTTGGCGAGGTACTCGCGGTCACCCTAGACGCACAAGGTCAGGTCGCGCGGTCGCCCCGGACGCTTGTATGTGCCGTTGAAGTTGTGGACGAATACCTTCTCGAAGTCTGGCCAGGCGTTGATGCTATTGGGCGCAAGGCTATTGAGCCACGTCCTTGTCGACCCAGTTAGCATGAGGGGGACGTAGCGCACGGCTGTGCGCTTGTTTCCATGGGCGATGCCGACTGCCGTAGCATAGTTGGTCAACCAATCTTCTGGCTTCATGCTGCTATCGTACTTGGGGGTGTCCCTGGGCAGGGAGAACTTATCCGGAAACGGCTCGTTCCAGATGCGGGGTCCGAAACAGACCGGACCGGTAGAATCTTCTTCCTCCGTGACGCGCGCTTGAGCGAGGAGATCGATGCGGTCACAGGCATTCGGACAATCCGGGTTGGGCGCTCCCACCCGGCCCGATAGACGGGAACCGGTGGGTCTAGGTGCTCCGGTTGGTGGAGGGGGGTGCGGCGGGTTGCTGTTCACCGTCTGCTCCTAGCGCGGCTGGCCCTTGTTGCCAGAGCTGCGACGCCTGCTGCGGGCCTTAGCCGGCTGAGGGGAGGACGCCTGCTGGGTGTCGCGCGGCGCACCCCTGCTGTTGGCAGGCAGCTTGCTCCCCCTAGAGTAGCTGGGGTCCTCCTGCATCTGCCGGTTGACGTCGGCTGCACCGCTCGTCTGATGCGAGGAGCTCTGCGCGAGCGTCTTTGGCAGGCTGCTCCTCGCCCTCAGTTAGGCGGTTTCTGCCTTGCGGCTCGCGCCGCGTGCAGGTTCTTGATGGGTGTGCTGTAGGTGGGCCGGATGAGGGCGGGCACGCGATCCGGCTCACCATCCTTTTCCATCCTACCGCCTAGCTCGCCGCCCCGGCGCCAGCACAAGGCTGCCCGGCTGCCGGCGCGGTCGCATTTCGCGCCGGTGATCTCGAGTTGCTTGCTGGTTGCCGCCAGCTCCATGGCCTCCTGGAGGAGGATCTATCTCTCCATGGCGAAGTTGGCCTCCGCCTCCTCCGGGTTATCCCCGAGGTTAACCGGCGTCAGGAGCCGATCAATGGCATCCTCCACCGGGTTCCAAGGCTGCGGAGGGGCGGAAGTTCCAACCTCGTCCGCGCCTCGCTCCTGCGGCTGGCGGGGATGAGAGCTGGAGCCGGCCATCATGACCTCCACGCCGCAGGACGCGACGGAGGCGCTACCGCCCGGATGCGGCAGCTCCGCGACAGAGACGATTTCCCTAGGGAAATGCTCTGGAACGTTGGCGACATAGACAGGGAGGTCGCCGAATAGCAGGACGGTGTTGTTCGCCGGGAAGGAGGTTCCGGCAAAGCAGGAAGCGTTGTCGATGACGCAGTCGAATTTGCCAAGCGTGAGCACCAGGCCGGAGGCCACGCGCTCACCGGCTGAAGTGCGGGGTCCCGTGCGGAACGTGACTCCGGTCGAAGCCATCAGCCCCACGGTGGGCGCCAACTGTCATTGTATTGGGAACGGCAGTACCTGAGAAGGTTAGACAGAGGTGTGGGGACTAGCAGGGAAGCTATCGACGGCGTCCGCATGCGGGATTGGATACAAGCAAGCGTAGCTGGACGCAGGAAGTACCCAGGTTCGGAGCCCTCGTGATGAGGTAAAACTCCTACTCTTGCCGGATCTGACTATGGGGGATATACGAACTACAAGTGCTCCTTGAGCTGTATTCTCTAGCTACTGCCTTAAATGCAATGAGACCAACCCTTGTTACTGAGGCCTTGCCTCTCCTTATATAGGCAGAGAGGCAACGGTCTCACCGGCGATCGATTAAGCCCCACAAAGGGTCCCAACCGATCGGTCATCTATGATCCGTCGATGCAGTATGTCCCATCGAGTACGAGCGGTATGGATGTCGTGAGGATGGGACGCCCGTCCGAAAGCATGTTGTCAGCACCGGGCCACTGTTCCCGCGTCATCCCCGCAATGTCTTCGGTATGGCCGAGTAGTGGCCGGTCTTGTCATCGTACAGGGCGTACCGTGCACTGATACGCACGTCGTCCTGTCTCCTTGATTGGTTCCGGCTACGTCGCCGTAGCCGGTTGCTTCTTGTTGATCCGGCTACCATGAGGTAGCCGGCCTGGCCTGCTTTGTCCGGCTGCATCTGGTCAGCCGGATACGATCCGACTGCACAATTTCTTGTCCGGTTGGGGTATCTGGGGATCATCCCCCGACACTAGGCTATCGCTAAAACATGTCCCATCCGTCCCGAACCGAGTGTGACTCCCGATCGATCGATCTCCTCTTTGTGTCAACGTGTGTGCCAGTTCTTTCTGCCCATAAAAAAACAAAGCAGGCCAATCAGATGAACAATTGAGCAGGGTCTATATAGCATATATCTTGGGCCCCTCTCCCATGGGCTCTTGGGCGCCGCCCAACCTGGCCTGGGGTTAGAATCGGGCCTGGCACAAATTTATACTATGTTCTAGCAAAAACCAAGTAAAACATACCTTGCATTGACAAACCCGAACACCTTGCAGGCAGAGGTGGTGCCAACTTGGGCCGAAGCGCGAAGAGGTCGGTGGGGCGCCACCAGCAGGGCAGAAAGGTGAGACGTGGCCCTGCTCGACTGGGTTGGCCGAGCTCGACACCGTCGACGGCAAGGGACGCGGCGGGTGGGCGCTCAAGGGGGCTCGCAAAGCATGTCAGCTCGCGAATTAGCAAGGGTGGGCTGTTGCATGACTCGAGGGAGGGTAGGAGTTGCAAAAAAGCTAGGTAGCGACCAAGAGGCCCCCATCGGCCGCAATTTTGGCTCTGCAACGTGGCAGCTTCCGCAACACCTCGGCGTCGATTCCAAGTCTAGTATGTACGACTAAAGTTTCATCAAAATGTTTATTTGTAAGTGATATGCAATAAAACAGAATATTGGAAAAAATAATAAGTTTATTTTGCCATTTTAGAGCCACTATTTTTCTATTTTTCTGTAGCATATAGAAATACAATACAACGTATTGAGACAAATACATAGCATGTGTATGTGTCCACATAATTGTTTTAGAACTTAAAAGAACCATTATCAGAGTTTAAAATACCGAGAACACCGAAGCTTGGATCTAAAACACCTCGCTCCAGTTAGAACGTGGCATTGTGCATGAAAAATAAAATAGAAAATAAGTAACGTGTATATAAAAATAAAATTGAAAAGGAAAAAAGAGTTGGTATGTGGGGTTAAGTAAGCGAGCCTGCGGACCACGAAGCAGGCCTTAACAACTCTTAGGCCAATTCGATCCTCCGTGGAAACCCAAGATCACTACAGGGCTGTGTGTGGCAAATTCCGCCGGACACAAGTACCCGATGGATGGTATTTCCAACGTCCTGGGCCAATACATTCCCAGCCACCAAGATTGGTGGACGGTGTTCTTTATCCGTCTCTCCTTTTCGCAAAGGGAGAGGGACTGACTACGACCGGGCCCACGTTCCGTAACGCAGGGCCACGACCAGAGGGCGAGCGCTCACAGCAGCTCAAGCACGACCCGCATTTCTGCAGGTCCACCTTTTTGCCACAGGCTCTAGCCCACAACCCAACATACCAACTCTCTAGCCCTCCGTAGCTGGAGTAACGAACGCGCACTAACACGTCTGGCTGGTGCGCGGTAGGAGTGCTCGGAATATATGCTGGTGGTAGTGAGACCCGGTTAGCGAGGTGGGACTATTATCAGAGTTCTGCTACGAGGAAGAACGTCGCGGGTTGAACATTGAACTGGGCCGAAACTGCACCTTCCCGCGTAACGCCCGCTCCAAAATACGTTGAACAGCGTCGTAGCCCAATGCTTTCCTTTCTCTCCAACCAGCTCAATCATGTCAGGCCACCAAACCTAAACAGCCAACGCTCCCCAAGGAAAAATATCTAAGAACAGCTGCTGTCCAGGGATTGGTGTTTCTATCTCTTCCCGTCTTCCGGCTCCTTTGCTTGCGGGGAGGGACTAATCTTTTTACTTATACTAACATGCAAAGGTTAAAGTTCCTTTGCATGTGCTAAACATTTCCATTATTTATTGGTACCACCGATTGATTTTAGTCTAACGCTAACACGCTAAGCATGCATCGTAGGGCACAATGCACATCTTTAGAAAATTCCTTTTTGGATATGAGGGACGAAGTTGGATCAGCAATACATACAAATTAATTCACGTTGGAAACTAACAAAGAAAATGTGGTTTGCCCTAGGCCGGAAATTAAATCTCGAAACTTGCGAGCTACACGAGCAAGCACTCCTCTGGGCCGAGTTTTAGTCATTGAACGAGTTCGAGTTAAAGGAGCTGAGGTTACTAAGTATTTGTTTATCTCGCTTAACTAGGTAAAGAAAGAGGTAACACCCCTTTCTAGCAAATCTAGGTCATCTAGACCAACCTAGCGGACCTCTCTGGCTATTGTTGCATAATGTAGTTGATTGTGCTGGCGATTGCATTGCCCAAATGATCATAAACAAA
This sequence comes from Avena insularis, assembly GCA_023614405.1. Classification (NCBI taxonomy): domain Eukaryota; kingdom Viridiplantae; phylum Streptophyta; class Magnoliopsida; order Poales; family Poaceae; genus Avena; species Avena insularis. The sequence continues at coordinate 393,329,070 of CM042689.1, read as the reverse complement.
TGAATAGATAATATTTAGTGTCATATGTTGATGGTTTGACCGAGCTAAACGACCAAACTTGCAAGTTTTGCAAGTCAAGTCGCTCTTCAGTTTTGGACTCGGCCTAAAACGAGTCGATCCGAGCCGAGCTAATTCATTAGTCGACCAAATTTTAACCTAGTCGCGCGATTCTAGGCCTAGTTTGCACGATCGATTCCCAATGTATTACATACACACTATTTTTTAAGAAGTACACTACACACTAAGTTGTTGGATTTGTTCACCAAACAAGCAATGGACCTAGTTTTTAGCCATTTCCAGCGGAGTATACATGGACGACACATACCGCAAAAATAGTACCCTCTTGGAGCAACTAGGGAGGTTGGCGCGGCGGCACACCGTACCTGTGGTTGCACTTTTTTACGATTATTTAAAAATGCACCAAGTATTACTGTTTATTCCAAATGTTGCAAATATTTGTTGAATATTATGCTGATAGTTCAAAAGGAGAGCATGCTGAGAAGACATGTGCAGAGCAATAAAACGTAGTATAGTAGATACCATAGAAACCCTCGTATTTATATTATTCCATTATACTAAAAAAGTGTCTTCTCATAATGCGATTCAATATGCCGGGAGGGAGGGCTTCGCTACAATGAAAGCACATAAAAATGGGGTTGTGGAAGTTTCACCGTGCGTCGGACTCACACCACCGCGACCCCGTCGTCACAATCGATTCTAGTTGACCACGGTCATGGCGGCCGATTCCAGCTGACCATGTTGTCGAGAGCCTACTGCCATTCTGCCAAGCCTCGCCGACCCTGTTGGAGGTTTCTGTGGTACCGACCGAGCTCCAACCATGACCCTAGCCACAAGCTAGGCCCAAGGTCACGGCAATCTTGTGCTCCTAGTAAGCAGCAGGTCGTCCACAATGGCCTCTGCCACCTCCTCATACTACTCGCCTGTTCCTCGAGCTCATGGATCTTGGCTGCTACCGCCGACTTCGGCCACTCTCGAGCTTGCCATATAGCCGATTGAATCTGTTTGTGGTCAGATCGACGTCGTTGGTCTCTCGTGCTTCTTCTTACCCTCCTATTGACCTAATACAGTCTCTCATCGATCTCCGAACCTAAATAAGGTTTGATAAATACCCAAAGGCAGCAGGTTTGTTACAAAATCCATGGTTTTAGTTGTATGCACATTGTGACATTGAACTTATAAATAGTGTAGATGAGCCAGTCGACCGTGGATTTTGTTGTCATGATACACGCCAACTCACGGGTTGGACATGTACAACGATTCCGCTCCGATAGCCATATGGCACATGGGTCCAAGTTTTAGTGACACTAAGTTTGACATATTCAAGTATTATGCAGGCCTAAGTATAACGATTATGTTGTTGTTTGGGCTTTTATTAGTCTTGATATATAAATGTAAGTTTTTTTTGCACCTGATCCGTGGATATTCGGCTGGTGATATATGGGCACATATTTTTGGCCATGCAAATCTTCGCTGGCAGGAACAGACGCACCGGCGGATATGGGCATGTCGTTTATGGAGGTTCTCTATCCGGGCAAACCCTCGCAGTTGCCATCTTTGTCCGGTTTTGACCACATACACCAAGATAAAGGCAAGGATGCACCTCGGTCACCATCCTCGTCGGCTAACTTAGTTTACATCATTGTGAGGTGTGCCGTCAACACTATCGCATGGCATTGCGCGACTAAACTATAAACATGAACCTCCTACCAGGCATAGTACATGCTTCACATGCCGCAATAGGAAGCAATAGATTTTTAATTTGTAGCTAGCAAAGGAAAGAATGCCAATTCTAAAATTCCTAAACGATAAGTAAGAGAAACTGAGAAAGATGCTTCAGTCTAGTAGAACCTTAGGGGCGTGTTTGGTTACTCGGACCCGAATTTCTCGTTTTTGACTTTTGGCCCGCTGGATGCTGCATGGGGAGAGATTTGATTTGGGTCAAGTTTGCGCTCTTGTTTGACGTCCTGCATTTTCGTTTCCTACAAATATGCCCAGTTGTTTGGTTGCCCAGATTCTTGTTTTTTCCTTACCGATGCATTTTACAGGTGTTTGGTGTGGTGCTTTGCATCTGATCACATGGGTTATGATCACCCATTTCAAATTTTGGTGATCTTACCACCCTAGCACACACACATCACATGATCATAAGAACAGTCATATGCACACACAACACATTGCGAGCTAGATGATCACCATAACAACGAATATGCAGACATAAACATTGCTAGCTACACCACCATAACAGTCTTAACAACCACACACAGATAGCAATCAGGGATTCTAAACTTCACTCCTGATCAAAAGAACCATCAGGGGGGCATCGCCTGCCTCTCAAGCACCAGGGGCTTAACCCCTGACGAAACAAACCATCAACAGGGGCATGGGATGCCCTCAATAGGGGCATGGGATGCCCCTGAACCCCCCTGGAGTTTTCACCCCTGATCAAAAGAACCATCAGCCTACTTAGTTCACCATCACAAGTTGTCCATCAGCAACTACTACTACTAATTACAAACTTACACAAGCATTGACATGAAGGCCGCCGCTGGCTAGCCATGGTCTAGGTAGGTGTACTGTCTGGCTCTAGAGGAGCCGACCTTGTAGATTGTCATCTTGATGACGAAGGCCTTCAGTTTGAACTCCACGATGTCGACGCGCTCCAGGTCGTACTTGTAGACCAGCTCTGGCCAGTTCTTCCTGAAGGCAACCTGGCCAGCAAACTGATGTCTACGCACGCTTCTATTCTTGTAGACAGTGTTGAGCCTCCAAGTGCAGAGGTTTGTAGAACAGCAGCAAGTTTTCCTTAAGTGGATCACCCAAGATTTATGGAACTCAGGGAGGAAGTGGTCAAAGGTATCTTTCTCAAGCAACCCTGCAATCAAGATACAAGAAGTCTCTTGTGTCCCCAACACACCCAATACACTTGTCAGGTGTATAGGTGCACTAGTTCGGCGAAGAGATTGTGAAATACAAGTAATATGGATGATTATAAGTGGTAATTGCAATCTGAAATAAGAGTGGTAGCAAGCAAACATGTAACAGAACTGATTGTAAACGGTGTTTCAATGCTTAGAAACAAGGCCTAGGGATCATACTTTCACTAGTGGACACTCTCATATAAATATCTTCTCTTCATGATGCTACCCTGAACTACTCTTCGGTTGGACGATGTAGGGCTATAACAGCACACCTTAAAGTTCGCATTCCCCATCTAGATAACCCCTCACTATCACCTTCAGTGCTAGATGGTTCCAACAAACACCACAATCTCATAGAGACATCCAACTCAAATTATACTCCTGATAAGTATTTATGTAACCTTAGACAGAGTGCCACACAGTGTGCATACTATCAACTTCACACACATGGGGATAAGCAGAGATTCATTAAAGCACTTGAGTAGCAGAATAGATCTATAGATTGCAAAGCTCGTGATCTCATAAGATCACACATAGAGAGAGATGAACACATAGCTACCGGTAGAGCCCTTAGCCTCGAGAGAGAACTACTCCTTCCTCATCATGGGAGTCAGCAACGGCGATGGAGATGGCGGCGGAGTCGATGGAGATGGCTCTGGGGGCACTTCCCCGTCCCGGCAGGGTGCCGGAACAGAGACTTCTGTCCCCCGAATCTCCTCTTCGGTGGCGGCGGCGCTGTGGAACTTTCGTGGAAATCTGATCTGGTACTTAGGGTTTTCATCCCGGGGTGAATATATAGGCGAAGGGGCAAGGTAGGTGGAGGCCCGAGGGGCCTACACCACCTGGTGGTGCGGCCAGGGGGGTACTCGTGCCACCATAGGGTGTGGCCAGCCCCTGGCCCTCCTTCGGCTGCCCTCCGAACTCCGTGTTCCTTCTGGTAAAATATTGACTTTGGCTTTTGTCCCGTCCAATTCCGAGAATATTTCCTTACTAGCTTTTCTGAAACCAAAAACAGCAGAAAACAGGCAACTGGCACTGCGGCATCTTGTCAATAGGTTAGTTCCAGAAAATGCATAAAAGTATCTCAAAATGTAGACAAAACATAAGATAGTTGATATAAAACAAGCATGGAACATCAAAAATTATAGATACGTTTACGACGTATCAACATCCCCAAGCTTAACTCCTGCTCGTCCTCGAGTAGGTAAGTGATAAAAAAGAATATTTTTTTAGGTGACATGCACCATCATAATCTTGATCAAGGTATTTGTAAAACATTGATAGCTGGGATCATAGTACTTTAACATAGCATGAAAGATATAGTTCTAACAATAAGATATAGCAACTATGTTATAACATGAAAAGGTACAAACAAAAGATTCATGAATAACAATGCTTTGAAAGACGTTTGTTTGTTTCATATATAGAAAACATAATGAGAATAGTATTCAGCTTGTCCCTCATAGTGTAGCAAAACATAAATGCATAGGACACCTTCAAAGTTCATAAGGGTGACTAGATATAAATAGTTTAAGAACAAGCAATATCAAAGTTATGAATCAATCAACAAGTTTTAGGACAATACACATTAAACTAAGAATGGCTAATATGCTCTCTCAATAGGTGCATAAAAATAGAAGATGGAGACTCAACATGAAAGTAAAAGAAAGGCCCTTCATAGAAGGAAGCAGGGATTCAAGTCTCATAAAGAGCTTCCAAAAATTATGGTACTTATTAGCTTTCAGCTCTCATTGCCCCTATCATAAGCATCTTTAGGTGATTAAGGTTAAAGTGAACAAATATGAGGATATGCTTGACAAGTTATAAGCTGAAAATCCCATGCCCCTTACTTATGAGTATCGTTCCTCATGCTACTCAAGTTTAGTCACAAGTAAGTTCTTGTCATTGTTAGTACATGTGTATTATAGAGAACCGCCAACGGGGTACCCCTTGCCCGATGATACGGAAGATTCCCCATATCAAAATGACAAGGCAAGCAGACAATGAACATCTCAGCGATCCTTTTATTTCCTATTTGCATAGGCTCATTTTTTTATTTATTTTTCTCTTTTTTTTCCTATTTGCATAGGTTTTTTTATAGAGGATGCTTCATAGATTGCTCATTATGGTTACGCTGCAGATTTCTACCATGATTAGGAATGGATTAGACCAGCCGTCCATGCGTTTCTCTAACACATATACGAACTCCATGAGCCTTACAAGATCCCCTTTCATTTCACACCACCGGGATCCATAAGAAAAAGAACATGATATCAACTAAATAAAGTTCAATGTTTAAAGCGTTCCCCATGATAACATGGTTCTGCTAATTCACAACTTACAAAACGCAAGCATATACGCAATATAGATGGGCACAATGGTTCAAGTTTATTAAGTGCAAGAAAAGTAAAGTGTGTCATCAAGTTTGTGATAGCTTTAATCACTAATTTTCACATAACAAGTTTAATTCGGAAGGTAGATAAAAACATGAATATACTTGGAATAGCAATAGTGCTAATAGGTAGGTATGGTGGACTCTTTGGAATAACTTGGTTTTATTCGGAGTTGGATGCATGAGTGGAACTCATACTTGGTACATGTTGAGGCTAGCAAAAGACTAGAAGCGACCAACTAAGAGAGCAATAATGGCCATAATCATGCAAAGCGACAAAACATTATTAATTAAAGCATAAAATAATATTATAAGTTGAAAACTAAATGATCATAGAGGCTATGGTGACTTGGTATAGTCTTAACATGATGTGAGCATGCGCCAAGTCAACCCAAATAAAGCATCAAAGGAGAATACCACAATATTATGCTTTTATATGCTAAAACAACACATGATTCTTTCAAGGCACATTAAGAAATATCAATTGTTTGGAACAAGTCATGCTATAGCAATAATTACTAAGCATAAAGTCAAAGCCATATCAAACATGACATGATAAAGTCTAGGCCACAGTCAAAACAAGCTTCCTTTTGTACCACTATAAGCATGAAACTTCCTACTCATTTCCAACACCAATCAAAAACAAAAGCTAAACACAGTGCTAGCAAAGGAGGACACTCGCAGAATAATAAGAGTGAAAACTAGAGTGTTCTAGGCAATGAATAACGGGGTGTGTCTCTCTCCAAAAGAAGTGTGTTGGGATCCAACCAACTTATTTAAGCAAACCAAGCAAATGAAAACTAAAAACAAAAACAAAGACGCTCCAAGAACAATACAATTGTGCATGAAACAATAAAAATAAAGTGTTTGGAAGAAACCTGGGATTTTTATTGATGAAGAAGGGGATGCCTTGGGCATCCCCAAGCTTTGACGCTTGTACTTCTTGAATATTTCTTGGGGTGACACAGGTGGCATACCTAAGCTTGAGATTTTGTACATACTTCATCTTATCACATTACTCTTCCCTACACTTTAAAATTTCCTTCATACAAAACTTCACACAATCTTCATTAGCAACATTAGTGTACTCAAGATATTTGGTTCAGTTTCAACACAAGTAAAAACTTCCATTAAAACACAAGCTACTGTAACACTTCCTTTTAAAATTTCAAATGATCAAGGAGAACTCAAAGAGAAAGAGATTAAGAGGCAAATGCAAATAATAGCAGAAATCTGTCAAAACAGACCAACAGGTAAAAACCGATTTTTTCGAAGACCTTCTGTTGATCAAATCGAAAAGTGTTAAACTAATGAAAGTTGTATAACAACCTGGGGCAGAAGCACAAAAAATTACAGCTCAAACCGACATACATAGATTTTTCAAGAATTTTTACAGCGAAGCACAAAAATCTGTTTCGGGACAGCAACTTTCCCAAGTCCTACTTCTCTCTCATTAGAGATTATTCTTGGCACAAAAACCACACAAAAAGGATAAGGAGAGGTTATTACTGAAGCAATAACTTCCAAGACTCAACAAAACAAAAATAAACTGAAAGTGTAAATACATTGGGTTGTCTCCTAAAAAGCTCTTTCTTTATAGCTATTAAGATAGCCATGATAAATTTCAATGATGTTCATATAAGAAATATGAGTTGAAGTAAAAGAGAGCATCAAGAAGCAAATATGGAACAAATTTAAGTCTAACCCACTTCCTATTAAAAATAATCTTGTAAAGAAACAAGTCATGAAAGCACAAAGCAACAAGCATAGGAAAGCAAAACAAGTGCAACTTCAAAAAAATTAACATAAAGAGGGGAAACTTAATATTGTTGAGATACATAAAACCATGTATCCCTCTCTTATAATAACTTTCAGTAGCATCATGAATAAAATTAACAATATAACTATCACATAAAACATTCTTATCATGAGCCACATGCATAAAACAATTATTACTCTTCCTATAAGAATAGTCATTCTTATTAATCATAGTGGGAGCAAATTCAACAATATAGCTATCATTATTATTCTTATCACCATAATCATCAAATATAGGAGGAAAATTGTAATCATAATTAATTTTCTCCTCAATAGTAGGTGGACTGAAAATATCATATTTATCATTGTAATCATCATATATTGGAGGTATAGTATCATCAAAGTAAATTTTCTCCTCCGTGCTTGGGGGACTAAAAATATCATGCTCATCAAAACTAGCTTCCCCAAGCTTAGACTTTTCCATAGCATTAGAAATAATGGTGTTCAAAGAATTTGTACTAATAACATTGCTATTAGCATGCAAGTAAAGTTTCATAGATTTTTTAATTTTCTCTTCAAACACTTCATGTCCTAACTTAAGATAAATACTATAAAGCTCTCTATTTTTGTTGTTGTTTTCCCTTAAGCCTAACTAGTGAAAATAAAAACAAGAAACAAAAAGATATAATTGTAGAATCTAAAGGAAATAACTTCGAGTACTTACACACCAGCTACAGTACTAGAAGATAGCTTAGTAGCCAGAAGATGTGAGTACCTTTTACCTTACCTCCTCGGCAACGGCGCCAGAAAATAGCTTGATGTCTACGCACGCTTCTATTCTTGTAGACAGTGTTGGGCCTCCAAGTGCAGAGGTTTGTAGAACAGCAGCAAGTTTCCCTTAAGGGGATCACCCAAGGTTTATCGAACTCAGGGAGGAAGTGGTCAAAGGTATCCCTCTCAAGCAACTCTGCAATCAAGATACAAGAAGTCTCTTGTGTCCCCAACACACCCAATACACTTGTTAGATATATAGGTGCACTAGTTCGGCGAAGAGATAGTGAAATACAAGTAATATGGATGATTATAAGTGGTAATTGCAATCTGAAATAAGAGTGGCAGCAAGCAAACATGTAACAGAACTGATTATAAACTGTGTTTCAATGCTTAGAAACAAGCATGTGGATCATACTTTCACTAGTGGACACTCAAATATAAATATCTTCTCTTCATGATGCTACCCTGAACTACTCTCCGGTTGGACGATGTAGGGCTATAACAACACACCTTAAAGTTCGTATTCCCCATCTAGATAACCCCTCACTATCACCTTGAGCGCTAGATGGTTCTAACAAACACCACAATCTCATAGAGACATCCAACTCAAATTATACTCATGATAAGTATTTATGTAACCTTAGCCAAAGTGCCACACGGTGTGCACACTGTCAACTTCACACACATGGAGATAAGAAGAGATTCATTAAAGCACTTGAGTAGCAAAATAGATCTATAGATTATAAAGCTCATGATCTCATAAGATCACGCATAGAGAGAGATGAACACAAAGCTATCGGTAGAGCCCTTAGCCTCGAGAGAGAACTACTCCCTCCTCATCACGGGAGTCAGCCACAGCGATGGAGATGGCGGTGGAGTCGATGGAGATGGCTCCGAGGGCACTTCCTAGTCCCGGAGGGGTGCCGGAATAGAGACTTCTGTCCCCCGAATCTCCTCTTTGGTGGCAGTGGCGCTGTGGAACTTTTCATGGAAATCTGATCTAGTACATAGGGTTTTCGTCCCGGGGTGAATATATAGGCGAAGGGCAAGGTTGGTGGAGGCCCGAGGGGCCCACACCACCTGGTGGTGCGGCTAGGGGGTACCCGCGCATCCATAGGGTGTGGCCAGCCCCTGGCCCTCCTTCGGCTGCCCTCCGAACTCCGTGTTCCTTCTGATAAAATACTGACATTAGCTTTTGTCCCGTCCAATTCCAAGAATATTTCCTTACTAGCTTTTCTGAAACCAAAACAGCGTAAAAGCAGTAACCGCATCTGGCATCTTGTCAATAGGTTAGTTCCAGAAAATGCACAAAAGTATCTCAAAATGTAGACAAAACGTAAGATAGTTGAGATAAAACAAGCATGGAACATCAAAAATTATAGATACGTTTACGACGCATCAACATCCCCAAGTTTAACTCCTGCTCGTCCTCGAGTAGGTAAGTGATAAAAGAGAATAATTTTTGAGGTGGCATGCATCATCATAATCTTGATCAAGGTATTTGTAAAACATTGATAGCTGGGATCATAGTACTTTAACATAGCATGAAAGATATAGTTCTAACAATAAGACATAGCAACTATGTTATAACATGAAAAGGTAAAAACAAAAGATTCATGAATAAGAATGTTTTGAAAGACGTTTGTTTATTTCACATATAGAAAACATAATGAGAATGGTATACAGCTTGTCCCTCATAGTGTAGCAAAACATAAATGCATAGGACACCTTCAAAGTTCATAAGGGTGACTAGATACAAATAGTTTAAGAACAAGCAATATCAAAGTTATGAATCAATCAACAAGTTTTGGAACAATGCACATTAAACTAAGAATGGCCAATATGCTCTCTCAATAGGTGCATAAAGATATAAGATGTAGACTCAACATAAAAGTAAAAGAAAGGCCCTTCATAGAAGAAAGCAGGGATTCAAGTTTCATAAAGAGCTTCCAAAAATTATGGTACTTATTAGCTTTCAGCTCTCATTGCCCCTATCATAAGCATCTTTAGGTGATTAAGGTTAAAGTAAATAAATATGAGGATATACTTGATAAGTTATAAGCTGAAAATCTCATGCCCCTTACTTACGAGTATCGTTCCTCATTCTACTCAAGTTTAGTCACAAGTAAGTTCTTGTCATTGTAAGTACATGTGTATTATAGAGAACCGCCAACGGGGTACCCCTTGCCTTATGATACGGAAGATTCCCCATATCAAAATAACAAGGCAAGCAGACAATGAGCATCTCAGCGATCCTTTTATTTCCTATTTGTATAGGCTCCTTTTTTCCCTATTTGCATAGGTTTTTTTATAGAGGATGCTTCATAGATTGCTCATTATGGCTACACTGCAGGTTTCCACCATGATTAGGCATGGATTATACCAGTCGCCCAGGCGTTTCTCGAACACATATACGAACTCCATAGGGTGTGGCTAGCCCCTGGCCCTCCTTCGACTGCCCTCCGGACTCCGTGTTCCTTCTGGTAAAATATTAACTTTGGATTTTGTCCCGTCCAATTCCGAGAATATTTCCTTACTAGCTTTTCTGGAACCAAAAATAGTAGAAAACAGGCAACTGGCACTGCGGCATCTTGTCAATAGGTTAGTTCCAGAAAATACATAAAAGTATCTCAAAATATAGACAAAACATAAGATAGTTGATATAAAACAAGCATGAAACATCAAAAAATTATAGATGCGTTTATGACGTATCATGAACCAGTCCACCTGCACCCACTCGGCGCACCAGCGGCAGGCTGTGACCTGCATGACGCGTGGCAGCGATTGCTTGATCTAGGTCCTTAGGCCAAACTGGAACGTAGGCGGGATCACCAGCATGTGAAGGTCAGCCGCGTACAGCTGGATGATGAAGCGGAGAGGGACCTCAGTGATTGGGTAGTGGCAAAGCTGTGGTTGTCGGTCCTTCTTGCTTTGTGGTCGCGTAGCCGCCTCCACCCTGCCGATGACCACGGGCTTCAGTTCCCAGCGGTTGGTCGGGAGCATGTCTGCAAAACCCGGCGGGGGGTGCCAGCCCCTCCTAACAGTCTCGCATTCGAACCTAACCACTTTGGCATGAAGCAAAGCAAGGTTAGCAATGACTTGGTAGCTAGCAGCATTGCCTAATTTGGCAATGGACATGGTACAAACATGGAGTAAAATGCCTAATTTGACAATGCACATGGTACAAACATGGAGTACAACTACCTAGTATCCCCAATCGGTCAATGCCCCAGGACAACAATCAATTTGAGGATTTGGCTGTGAATCCCCAATCGGGCAATGCCCCAGGACAACACCCAAATTGAGGAATCGGCTAAACTAAATCCCAAAATGTGCGTGCACACTATGAAATATGTTGCTACATACTGCAAAAACCCCAAATCGCTCTACAACTACCGATGATTAAGTCCTAACTGCCGTCGATTTGGGGCCAAACCCTAACCGCTATGTAGATCGGGAACTTACCCTAGTCGGCGGTGGCGCCATCGATGACGATGGTGCAGTAGAAGGCGCCACCGGAGTGAGAGAAGAAGCTCCGGTCATGAAGGTTGGGGCCGCCAGCACGAGCGGAAAAACCCTATCGAAATAGTCGAGGGTAGCCCCGACTATGGCGGGGGCTTTTACGGTCTGCTTGGCCGCAGATACGGCGTCCTCTGTGGGTGTAGGCGACGATGCCACAGCCGCGGCCGCCGCCGATGCCGCCGGAGTTGCATCCGTGCAGATGGGTGCGGGAGCTCTGAGCACCCCCGCGAGGGCCGCCTCGTCGCTGGCGGCGACCTTCTCTAGTTGAACGGCTGCCCATAGGCTATGTGCACTCACCTCGCCGATGTGGGGGCCGCCGAACGGGGGAGAGGAGGAGGATGAGGAGTGGTGGCCATGGTTGGGAATCAGGGTGACAGGACATGACTGGGTGGTGAGCGGAGTGGCCTAAGAGTTAAGGCGAAAACGTCCCGTCTCTCGCCCTTCCCCACGCGTGCCGGTCGACACGCGGCGCTTGCCAGGGCCTGGCCCCGTGGAAACAGCTAAAATCGGTGCTCCCAGTGGGCCAGGTTTTGGTCTGCTTTAAGAACCGTGCGATGTAGTATTTCCGTGCGACACAACTCTCCAAACAGGCTTATTTTTTGGGCCGTGCTAGGCGTCCCCCGGGGGATAAATCCCCTCTATCCCCCGGGTCCCCAGGCCGCCACGTGTCCCAGAAAAAATACCCGCAATCCCGCTTTTGCTACAAAAACATCTATTATTGCTACAAACTATCCCGCTTTTGTTACATGTAGCAAAAAACGGTTCACTCACGAGAAAAAATAAAAAGACAAATCTCGCCGGAGTTTCGCCGGAGACTATGTAGCAAACTTTTTGTGCGAATGTAGCAAACCAGACTTCACCGATGACATCACCGGAGACTTTCATCGAAGGACCCCACCAGAGATCTCGTAGCAAAAAATTTGCACTGTTGTAGCAAAATCATAAAATGGTTGTAGCAAAAAAAGTTAACAATTGTAGCAAAAAAAGGCTATGTCGACGGAGAACAAGATGTCGCCGGAGAAGATGTCGTCGTGCCTCTGTAGCAAGGTCATTGTGCCCCTGTAGCAGAGATTCACACCGTTTGCAGAAAAAAAAAGCCTTCACCGAAGAAGGTGATGGCATACTTCTGTAGCAAGGCTAACATCGTTGCTGAAGAAGACGATGCCATACCTCTGTAGCAAGGCAGCTATGCCTTTGTAGCAAGGTCGTCGTGCCTTTGTAGCAGAGCCTCACACCGCTTGTAGCAAAAAAAGATGCCTCTACTATACCTCTCCCGTCTGCAGCGAGGTCGGTATGCCTCTGTAGCAAGTCTGTTGACTGCTTGTAGCAGAGTGATGGCTCAATGCACGGCGCCCAGAAAAGTGCTGGTGCGGTGTTGATGTAGAGCTCGTTGGGAACCCCAAGAGGAAGGTATGATGAGCACAGCAGCACGTTTCCCCAGTTATGAAACCAAGGTTTAATCGAACTAGTAGGAGCAAGGAAACACCCCAAAGGTGTTACTAGCTGAGCTTTGGCAGGGAGCACCACCGGTGCTAGTAGCAACATGGAGACCTGCACAACACAACCACAGAACTTTGTCCCCAACTTGCGATGAGGTTGTCAATCTCACCGTGTTTTGCAGAAAACAAAGGATTAAACGTATCGAATGGAAAGAAGTAATAGTTTGCAGAAAGTAAGCACAAAATAGTAAAAGATTGTAGATTGTATGTAAAATACAAGGACCGGGATCCATAGTTCACTAGAGGTGGCTCTCCTTAGATAGATAACATGCTGGGTGAACAAATTACAGCGGGGCAATTGACAAACATCGAGAAAGAAATACATGCATATACTAATCATCTTGACTCCTTTGAGACTTGATTGGGCATTACAACATTATACATAGACCGCCATCCAACTGCATCTATGACTAATAATCCACCTTCAGGTTATCATTGAACCCCTCCGAGATTAAGTTGCAAGCAACAGATTATTGCTTTATGAACTGCGTGTAAAGTAAACAATACGATTGTTCTATGAACAAAGGATTGTTGTTTTCTCCCTAGTAGCAACAACACATCTAGTACCTTAGAGATTTCTGTCACTTCCCAGTTACGGAGGCATGAACCCACTATCGAGCATAAATACTAACTCTTGGAGTTGCTAGCATCTACTTGGCCAAGATAGCTACTAACAACGGAAAGCATGCAAGATCACAAATAACAAAGACATGATAGAATCAATAATCAATCTGAAATAGCATCTCAATATCATCGGATCCCCGCAAACACAACATGTATGAATTACAAATAGATGATCTTGATCATGAACGGAGCTCACAAGATCTAAACATGAAAGCACAAAGGAGAAGAACCAGCCATCTAGCTACTACATGGATCCGTAGTGCAAGGATGAACTACTCACGCATCACACTGGAGGCTTGCATGGTGATGAAGAAGGCCTCCAGGGTGAATTCCCCTCTCCGGTAGGGAGCCGGGAAGAGCTTCAGATCCCTCCTGATCTAGGGATGGAGATGACGGCGGCTACAAACTCTTTCGTGGATTTTTGATCGGGCCCTTAGGGTTTTCGTTCCGAGGGTAATATATAGGCGGAAGGAGAGGCGGAGGGTGGAGGGCCACACCACCCCCAGCACGGGCCAGCTGGCCGCGACTGTGGTGTGGTGGCTCCCCTGGCCCTTCTCCGTCTCGTTCGGCACTTGATCCCTTCGAAAAATAGGCACTTTAGCTTTTGTCCCGTCCAATTCGAGAATATTCATTTTTGACTTTCCGGAACCAAAACAGCGAAAATGGCACTGTGGCTCTTGTTAATAGGTTAGTCCAAGAAATCATATGAAAAGTACTCCAAAGTTGGAACAAAACACAAGAAAGTGGATGATACGTCCAAAACGTATCTACTTTCCCGAACACTTTTGCTATTGTTTCTCCTCTATACTTGTGTGATTTGGATACAACTAATGCGGACTAACGCTGTTTTCAGCAGAATTGCCTTGGTGTCTACTTTTTGTGCAGAAAATCAACTATCAGGAAAAATCCCGAAAATATGCCAAAAATCCTATTTCACCCGAAGACTCCAGGAGCCAGAATACGAGATGGAGAAGAGCCACTGGGTGGCCACACCACTGCAAGGCCGGCCAGCCGCGCCGAGGTGGTGTGGGCCCCCAGCACCTCGGTCTCTCTCTTCGCCTATAAGGAGCCTTGACCTAAAAACTTGAGGGGTTCGGCGTAGTTCCTAGAGGCCCAGCTATGAACGGGCAATTTGCGGGACAAAAGATGTTGTGCAAGTTCTCATTGCGAGCACGTATGACTATATATGGAACACATGCCTTGGATTGTCTAGTAATTGGATGCTTTATCTTATTTATCTGCAATTGCCCTATGTTCTGATTGCTATGTGAATTGTCTTGTCCATGCAACGCCTGTCCATCCATCCCTATGCCTACCGCACTCGAATCCTTGTCTTTGCTTTTGTTACTATTGTCTTTGCTTTACTCTTTGTTACTTTCCTATTCCTACTACAAAAACTCTTGATAAACTGCTATGAGCAAGATTGTTTCAGTGCAACTGAATTGACAACTCAGTTGTTAAGGCTTATAAATATTCTTTGGCTCCCCTTGTCGAATCAATAAATTGATTTCACTTCCCTCGAAAATCTTGCGATACACCCCTATACTTGTGGTTCATCAAGACTATTTTACGGCGCGTTCGGGGACCATAGCTTTATTTATCAAGTTCACTTGGATTCTCTATTGTTCGCTGCTATCCATCTATCATGGGTAAGTCTCGTGATGGCAAGGTTCCTATTTTACCATCCACTACAAGAAGAGGTACGGTTCTAAACACCTCTACTGCTCTTGATTCACCATCTGTTATAAGTAAGCTCGTTACACCACCACATACACATGCTACACACTGCTACTCTTTACTGAATCTGAAACTTGATGTCTTTGTGCTTGATAAGAGTGGTTCATTAGGTCCTTTCCTAGATGCTACGATTGCTAGAACTATAGATGGAAATACCGAAACTCCTAATGAAGACACTACCACACCTGTTAGCTCACCTGAGGCTAGTGAGAGTTATGATATTAAAGAAGATTATGTTGAGATGACCGATGAGTTTATTAAAGAATGTAAGAACACCCATGATAGGAGCGCTGCTAAGAGTCTCCTTGAGAGGCGTACTATTAGACCCAAATTATCTCCTGCTGCTAAGTTCTTGCTTCTCCCATAAACATTATAGATGAAGATTATGATTTCTCTCTCGATCTATATTACATAGCTATTGTCGAGAAAGAACTTTTTTGTGGGACTAAGAATGAAAGTGCGGTAGCACATATGAATGAACTTTCTACCATGATTGGCTTGTTTTCTGATGATATTAAGATGCGTACTTACTTTGTTGCTAAGATTTTTCCCTTTTCACTGAAAGGAGAAGCTAAAACTTGGTTTAGTAATTTACCTCCTGGATCTATTGATAGCCCTGAGTGCTTGATTAGTACTTTCCTGCAGAAATATTTTCCTCCATTGCTAGACATGCTATTTTGCGGGAAGTTTTGATTTTAAACAGGAGAAAAGAGGTATTGCCTGAATCTTGGGCAAGGTTTTGTGATTTGATTCATGCAATTTGGAAGTCCATTACCTAAGAATGAGCTTCTTGATATATTTTATAATGGACTAACTGAGGGATCTAGGACATACCTAGATAGTTGTGCTGATTGTGTTTTCAGGAATAGGACTCCGAAGGAAGCTGAGGAATTAATGGCTAAAATAAGCAAGAATTATGAAGATTGGACTCCTCCTAAACAAGCTATACCTAAAGTAATTGTACCTGAACCATCTATTCATGTGCCTATTCCAACATCAAAGAAGAGGGGAGTTATTGAATTAAATGATGAAGTGATGAAGGAAGCTAAGAAATGTCTTAAGGAGAAGGGAATTAAAGCTGCAGATGTCAAGAATTTACCTCCTATAGAAGAATTATGTAAGCCTATTCCCTACTCATCCACTATTGAGGTACACTCTCTCCAACACTTTGATGAAGGTGATATCCCTTACTCTAAACCTCCTGATCAATGCTTAGAAGAATTCGATATCTTTATTGTTAAGCAAGATAACTTTAATAAAAGGGTGCAAAATCATGTAATGGAAAACACTAGAGCTATTGTTGAGTTGAAAGATATTGTGGAAAGAACCTCTAATGATGTTAAAATGATTGTTAAACACTTTCATATGGTTCAAACTCAAATAGATCAACTCGTTAAAGTGCAAAATGACTTGCTAGTTAATGCTACTAAAGAAAAACATGCTTATGAAATCAGAACTAGAAGTTGTGCTGCTACCCAGGATCCTCTATATCCTGAGGGGCATCCCAAAAGAATTGAGCAAGATTCTCAACAAGCTGAAAATAGTGGTTCTACTCGTAAGAAATGGAAAAAGAAACATAAAACTGTTATAGAACCCTCTGAACCTGCTATAGATCCTAATAGTATATCTATCTCTGATGCTGAAACTGAAAGTGGTAATGAAGAAAATGAAGTTCCTAATGAAGAAAAAGTTGAAGAAGAACCTGAAAACCACACTAAGAATACTAAATACACCAAAGAAGATTTTGTTGCTAAGAAACATAGTAGTGAAAGAGAACCTTGGGTCCAAAAACCTATGCCTTTCCCTGATAAGAAACACAAGTCAAAGGAAGATGAACACTATAATAAGTTTTGTGAGTGGATGAAGCCTTTATTCTTGCAAATTCCTTTGACTAATGCTATTAAATTGCCTCCTTACTCAAAGTATATGAAGGACATTGTCTCGAATAAAAGGAAGATCCCTAATGAAGAGATCTCTACTTTGCTTGCTAATTATTCTTTCAATGGTAAGGTTCCTAAGAAACTTGGAGACCCAGGGATTCCAACTATCCCTTGCTCTATTAAGAACAGTTATGTTAGAACTGCTTTGTGTGATTTGGGAGCTGGAGTTAGTGTTATGCCTTTCTCTCTCTATAAGAGGCTTCAACTTGAAAAATTAATACCAACTGATATATCTTTGCAAATGGCTGATAAATCTACCACTATTCCTGTGGGTATATGTGAGGATGTACATGTTCAGGTGGCTCACAATTGCTTGATATTAACTGATTTTGTTGTGCTTGAAATGCCTGAAGATGATAATATGTCTATTATTCTTGGGAGACCTTTTCTTAATACTGCAGGAGCTGTTATTAATTGTAATCAAGGAAAGGTGACCTTCAATGTTAATGACAAGGAACATACTGTCTATTTCCCCAAGAGGATTGAAAGGACTTATGGTTTGAATTCAATTGAACATGTTGAGGGCATTCAAGTTGGAGAAATATATTGTCTCATACCAAGAGAAAATTTTGAAACTATTATGATTGGGACCATTGCTATCAAGGTTAAGGTAACATAATCATTAGTGGAGTACAAAGTTTTGTCTCATATGCAATTGTTTTGGTAGCAAGACTTGATCAACCTTGTTAACAAAAGGATTCCATTGAACAAAACAATGTTTTCATTATGATTATCTCCATTTATTTCTATCTTTTGTTTTTTAGTTTTTTGCTTTCGTTTAGTTTTCTTTGTGTTGTTAGTTGCTTGCATGCTAGAACTTCTGTAGTTCTAGCCTTGTTTTGTCCTTGCATCATGTTTCCAAAAGAACCTCCGCCTGAGGTGGATTTCTCTTCGTAGTTTCTTGTTTTTTCGATCTCTTGTAGGTGCTTTTGTATACTGATACTTTTCCTGTTGTTAGGACTGGGCTGTGGCCGCCAGCTTTCCTCCTCGGCCTAAAGGAGTCATTCCTCACGGGGTGGATGAAGAGGACGAGTCGGGTTCCACCGTCCCCGTGGAGGAAGAGGAGGAAGCCCCCGAGTCCAGTGACCACGGGACTCGCAAGCGCTCCTGTAGCAAGGATTCGGATGCCTCCTCGCCGACGATGTCGGAGGGTCCTCCTGCTGTTGCAGAGGAGCCGATCCCCGCCGTGCCTATACGTGCCATGGCTCCTCCCGCACGGAAGAAACTGAGGTTGCCAAAGGAGTTGTTGGATGATTCCTTCGACCTTGACAAATTTTACGGGTAAGTTTTTATATTTGCGAGTTCGTCTTGTTTTCCTTGTAGTTTCTCTTCTGAAGTGGCACTGGTCACGTTTGCAGTCAAACGGCGTCGTCATCCTCGGACGACTGCCAATTTGTTAAAGAATCCGGAGTCGCGGACTCTAAAAACAAGGAGGTGGCAGTACAGTCTCCTTATCCTTAGTGGCGGCCCACTCTGGCACCAATTATTCGAGTTCCCTCCACATTGGGGGCACCAGATGGTTGCACAAACGCCCTCTCGACAGGAACCTTCGGAGTCCCTAGAGGAACACGTAAGTGTCTTTTGCCGGTAGCAGTCAAATTTTTGAGTGTGTGCCTTTTTTGTCAATGTTGAAGCTTCGTTTCTTTTTGATGTAGCCTATCGTGAAGGATTCCACTCGCCTTGCGGACCAGACAGCATGCCATGCTGGACAACCACCATCGCGCAGTCGAAGGTTTGTGCTAAACTTGTCCCTTTGCTCTGCTTGTGTAGAGATTTGTAAGCTCGGGTGTTGTCGTGCTCTGCCCTTTGTAGGTGAGCATAATGAGCTTCTCCGTCGCGTTACTTCCCTCGAGAAGGGACTTGCCGCTGCGGAGAAGAACTATGATGAGGCCATCATGGCTCTGGAGGAGTCGTAAAAGTGTGAGGAAGACCTGCGTGCCTCTACTGCTGAGAGGGAGAAGTTGTTCGTAGAACAGCTTTTCTCGATTGCGAAAGCACTCTCAGGTATTACACTGCTTCACTTGCATTTTTCCCTGTTTTTGTTTTCATGTCACTATGCTGACATTTTGTGTTCTTAAGATGCCACCGGCGTAAACTTTGACGCCCGGGCCTTGCGCCGCGCAGACGCCTTGGCTGGTGCCGTGGCCGCAGTCGAGGACTTCAGTGTCTCCCTCCAATATACGCTTGGGAAGGCCAAGGGTGTGCTGAGCCGTCTCCGAGAGGACATGATCCCCAAGGCCAGCTGAATCGACAACCTTGATGGTTTGGTGGAATCCTTCGCTGAAGGTATTCCCATGGACTTCAAGAATTTGCAACGGTCTGTCGGCACCACCATGGCACTCATGATGGTGCAAGCTCATGGCGTGGAGCTAGACCCCAGCGCAGTCTCGGAGGCGATGCCTGCCGACGCGGATGGTCAGCAGGTAGTATTTGCTCCCTCCACCAGTAGTTGCAGTAAGTATGGGCACCAGCTCATCGATATAGTCGCGAAATACTCTACGGAGCTGCGGCGAACGAAGGCGGCGAAGAGCGTGGCGTCTGGGGCTACCACCGGAAATTCTATGGCGTTAGAGACTGCCACGGATTCAAGGAAGCCCCTGAAGTCGAAGTCCAAGTTGAAGAAGCAGATCGTTCCTTAGCTGCCATTTGTAATAATTTAGCTTCCTTTTGTTGGACCATGCTTTTGAAGGGTTTGCAGCATAGATAACAAAAAAATTCCTACGATGAGAACTACGCGCCAAAATCTATCTACTAGATACAATCAACGGGTGGATATACATCCATGGAGAATTGATGGCTCAAGATATCTCGAGATCGTTGGGGAACCCCAAGAGGAAGGTATGATGAGCACAGCAGCAAGTTTCCCTCAGTTATGAAACCAAGGTTATCGAACCAGTAGGAGCAAGAAAACACCTCCAAGGTGTTGTATCCAACTTGGAATCTTGCACAACACAACCACAGAACTTTGCCCCCAACTTACAGTGAGGTTGTCAATCTCACCGGTTTTGCTGAAAACAAAGGATTAAACATATTGTGTGGAAGAAAGTAAAAGCTTGGACAAAGTAAACAGAAAGCAGTAAACAGTTGTAGATTGATGGTAAAAGAAAGGACCGGGGTCCATAGTTCACTAGTGGTGGTTCTCCTTAAGATAGATGACATGTTGGGTGAACAAATTACAGCGGGGCAATTGACAAACATCGGGAAAGCATACATGCATATACTAATCATCTTGACTCCTATGAGATTTGACTGGGCATTACAACATTGTACATAGACCGTAATCCAATTGCATCTATGACTAATAATCCACCTTCAGATTATCATCCGAACCCCCTCCAGTATTAAGTTGCAAGCAACAGATAATTGCATTACGCATTGTGTGTAAAGTAAACAATACGATTGTTCTATGAACAAAGGATTGCTGTTTTCTCCCTAGTAGCAATAGCACATTGATGGCTCTGTGTAGGGCACCAGAAAAATGCTAGAGCGGTGTTGATGTAGAGCTCGTTGGGAACCCCAAGAGGAAGGTATGATGAGCACAGCAGCAAGTTTCCCTCAATATGAAACCAAGGTTTAATCGAACCAGTAGGAGCAAGGAAACACCCCAAAGGTGTTACTAGCTGAGCCTTGGCAGGGCGCACTACCGGTGCTAGTAGAAATGTGGAGACCTGCACAACACAACCACAAAACTTTGTCCCCAACTTGCGATCAGGTTGTCAATCCCACCATGTTTTGCTGAAAACAAAGGACTAAACGTATCGAATGGAAAGAAGTAATAGTTTGCAGAAAGTAAACGCAAAGCAGTAACAGTTTGTAGATTGTATGTAAAAGACAAGGACCGGGATCCATAGTTTACTAGAGGTGGCTCTCCTTAGATAGATAACATGCTGGGTGAACAAATTACAGCGGGGCAATTGACAAACATCGAGAAAGTAATATATGCATATACTAATCATCTTGACTCCTTTGAGATTCGATTGGGAATTACAACATTATACATAGACCGCCATCCAACTGCATCTATGACTAATAATCCACCTTCAGGTTATCATCCGAACCCCCTCCAGTATTAAGTTGCAAGCAACAGATTATTGCTTTACGAATTGCATGTAAAATAAACAATACGATTGTTCTAAGAACAAAGGATTGTTGTTTTCTCCCTAGTAGCAACAACACATCTAGTACCTTAGAGATTTCTGTCACTTCCCCAAATTACCAGAGGCATGAACCCACTATCGAGCATAAATACTAACTCTTGGAGTTGCTAGCATCTACTTGGCCAAGATAGCTACTAACAATGGAAAGCATGCAAGATCTCAAATAACAAAGACATGATAGAATCAATAATCAATCTGAAATAGCATCTCAATATCCATCGGATCCCCGCAAACACAACATGTATGAATTACAAATAGATGATCTTGATCATGAACGGAGCTCACAAGATCTAAACATGAAAGCACAAAGGAGGAGAAACCAGCCGTCTAG
The DNA here is from genome assembly GCA_023614405.1 of Avena insularis. Lineage (NCBI taxonomy): Eukaryota > Viridiplantae > Streptophyta > Magnoliopsida > Poales > Poaceae > Avena > Avena insularis. The sequence continues at coordinate 393,307,397 of CM042689.1, read as the reverse complement.
CTACTACATGGATCCATAGTCCAAGGATGAACTACTCACGCATCACACCGGAGGTTTGCATGGTGATGAAGAAGGCCTCCAGGGTGAATTCCCATCAGCGGAAGGGTGCCGGGAAGAGCTTTTTTTCAGATCCCTCCCGATCTAGGGATGGAGATGACGACGGCTATAGACTCTTTCGTCGATTTTTTTGGGCCCTTAGGGTTTTCGTCCTGAGGGCAATATATAGGCGGAAGGGGAGGCCGAGGGTGCACAGGCTGGCCACCACCTGGCTCGGGCGCTGGCCCTCGGCCGCGGCCAGGTGGTGTGGCCGCCCTCTGGCCCCTCTCCGTCTCGTATTCTGTAATCTAATGACTTCCGGAAAAATAGGCACTTTGGCTTTTGTCCCGTCCAATTCCGAGAATATTCATTTTCTGACTTTCTTGGAACCAAAAATAGCAGAAAACAGGCAGCTGACACTGTGGCTCTTTTTAATAGGTTAGTCCAAGAAATCATATGAAAAGTACTCCAAAGTTGGAACAAAACACAAGAAAGTGCATAAAACCAAGCATGGAACATCAAAAATTATAGATACATTTGCAATGTATCAATATCCCCAAGCTTAACTCCTGCTCGTCCTCGAGTAGGTAAGTGATAAAAAGAAAGAATAATTTTTGAGGTGACATGCACCATCAACGACTTGATCAGAGTATTTGTAAAACATTCAAGGCTGGGATCATAGTACTTCAATCATAACATGAAAGACAAAGTTCTAGCAATAAGACAAAGAAACTATGATGCAACATGAAAAGGCACAAACAAAAGGTTCATGAATAACAATGCTTTGCAAGACGTTTGTTTGTTTCACATAAAGAAAACATAGCATAGTAGTATTCAGCTTGTTCCTCATAGAGTAGCAAATATAATTGCATAGGACACCTTCAAAGTTCATAAGAGTGACTAGATATAAAAGTTTAAAACAAGCAATATCAAGTTATGCATCAATCAACTAGTCTTGGGACAATGCACATAGAACTAAGAATGGCCACTATGCTCTCAAAATAGGTGCATAAAGGTAGAATATGGAGACTCAATATAATGGTGGAAGAAAGGCCTTTTTATAAAAGGAAGTAGGGATTCAAGTCTCATAAAGAGCTTCCAAAAATTATGGTACTTATAGCTTTCAGCTCTCATTGCCCCTATCATAAGCATCGTGAAGTGACTAAGGTTAAAGTGAACAAACTATGGTGTACATGCTTGACGAAGTATAAGTTAGAAATCTCATGTCCCTTGTATACGAGGGCCACTCCTCATGCTACTCAAGTTTAGTCACCGGTAAGTTCTTGTCATTGTAAGTACTTGTGTATCATAGAGAACCGCCAATGGGGTACCCCTTGCCCGATGATACGGAAGAATCCCCATATCAAAATGACAAGGCAAGTAGACAACGAGCATCTCAGCAACTTCTTATTTACCATGGGAATATGGTGCTTTTTTCTCTCTTTCCTCTTTTCATAATCTCTTTTTTTCTCTTTTCTCTTTTTTCTCAATATAGGACTCTTTTTTTATCAGAAGAATGCTTCATAGACAGCTCATTATGGTTACGCTGCAGGTTTTCACCATGTCAGCATGGATTAGACCAGCGGCCCATGCGTTTCTCTAACACATGTACATAACTCCATGGACTTACAAGCTGCCCGACGACATCCATATACAAAAGAGCAATATATCAACTAGGTACAAGTACCAAGTGCAATGTTGAAAGCGTTCCCCATGAAAGCATGGTTCTGCTAATTCCCAACAAATAAGTGCAAGCATATACAACATAGACGACACAATGGTTCAAGTTTATTAAGGGCAAGAAAAGTAAAGTGTGCCATCAAGTTTGTGAGAGCTTTAATCACTAGTTTTCTCATAACAAGTTTAATTTGGAAGGTAAACAAAAGCATGAATATACTTGAAATAGCATAAGCTAGTAGGTAGGTATGGTGGACTCTTTGGAATAACTTGGTTTAGGGAGTTGTATGCATGAGTGGAACTCATACTTGGTTGTGGAGGCTAGCAAAAGACTGGGAGCGACAAACTAAGAGAGCAGTAATGGCCATAATCATGCAGAGCGACAAAACATCATTGATCAAAGCATAAAGTGATACTACAAGTTGAAAACTAAAGGATCATAAAGGCTTATGGTGACTTGAGATAGTAATGGCATGGTGTGAGCATGTGCCAAGTCAACCCAAATAAAGCATCAAAGGAGAATACCACTATACTATGGTTTAATATGCTAAAACAATGCATGATTCATCCAAGGCACATTAAGCAATCTCAATTGTTTATAACAAGTCATGCTACAGCAAAGAATACTAAGCATAAAGCCAAAACAATATCAAGCATGGCATGACAGAGCATAGGCCACAGTCAAAAACAAGCTCTTTTTACCACATAAGCATGAACTTTCCTACTCTTTTCCAAACCAAACCAAACTATTTGCAAACCAATGTATGAAAGAGGGGGTCCAACCAATTTATTCAGAAAACTAAGCAAACAAAGCAAACCAAAAACCAAAACGAAAACAAAAAAAAAGACGCTCCAAGAACAACACAACTGTGCATGAAACAATAAAAATGAAGCGTTTGGAAGAAACCTAGGATTTTTATTGATGAAGAAGGGGATGCCTTGGGCATCCCCAAGCTTTGACGCTTGTAGTTCTTGGAGATTTCTTGGGGTGACACGCGTGGCATCCCCAAGCTTGAGCTTTAGTCCATCCTTCATCTCATTACTCATTCCTTCCATACACCTAAAAAATTTCCTTCATACAAAACTTCACACAAACTTTATTAGCAACATTAGTGCACTCAAGATAAATAAGTCTTAAGGTTTAGTTCTAACACCAAATAAACTTCCATTAGAACACTAGCTACTATAGCACTTCCCTCAAAAAGCTCAATTCCCCAAAAGAACTCAAAAAGGAACCAACAAGAAGCAAATGCAGAAAATGGCAGAAATCTGTCAAAATAGACCAGCAGGTAAAGACGATTTTTTTTGAAGACCTTCTGTTGCTCAAATAAAAAAGTGTTGATCTAACGAAAGTTAGATAACAACCTGGGGAAGAAGCACAAAACTTCACTCCTCAAAAAGACATTCAGAGATTTTACACGAATTTTTATGGTGAAGCACAGAAATCTGTTTTGGGACAACAACTTTCCCAATCATTACTTCTCTCTCATTAGAGGTTACTCTTGGCACAAAAAGCAAATAAAAAGGATAAGGAGCGGTTATTACAGAGGTAATAACTTCCAAGACTCATCTAAAACTTTTGGGTTATCTTCCAATAATTACTTTTCTTTAACGCCTTTAAGTCAGGCATAAGAAGCAAGAAAGAATCACGTGTTCTCAAATGAACAAGCATTAAGACCAAATTTTGTTTTCATAGGAGAAGCAAAAGAAATATTCTCTCTCTTCTTAGGGAAGTGTTCTATACCTTTCTTGAGTGGGAGTTGATATTTAATGGTGCCTTCTTTCATATCAATGATGGCACCAACATTTATATGAAAAGGTCTTCCCAAAGTAATAGGACAAGAAGCATTGTATTCAACATCCAAAACATAGAAATCAACGGGGACATAGGCATTGTTAACCATAATAAGAACATCATTAAGACTCCCCATGAGTTTCTTTTTAGCATTATCATCAAGTGGGACATTTAAATAATAATCTTCAAGTGGAGGCAAATCAAGCATATCATAAATCCTTCTAGGCATAATACAAACACTACTATCAAGATCACATAAAGCTTTGAAATCAAAGTCATTCACTTTCATATTAATGATGGGTTCCCAACCATCTTCTTGTTTTATAGGAATAGAAGCTTTATGTTTCATCTTTTCTTCTTTAATCTTTATGAGAGCATCAGTAATGTGTTTTGTAAAGGCCATGTTCATAGAACTAGCATTAGGACTTTTAGCAAGCTTTTGTAGGAACTTAATAACTTTAGAGATGTTGCAACCATCAAGATCTAAACCATACTTATCATCTAAAGTAGTAGAACTATTACTAGCCTCAACACTAGTGGTGGTAATAGTAGAAACACTAATGTTTCTAGCAATTTCATCTTATCTTTCCCACTTAGCATGTAATTCAGCTAATAGTCTAACATTTTCATCAATTCTTACTTGTATAGAATTGGTGGCTGCAAAGGGATTACCATTAGTTTCAGGTTTAGCAACCATTTTATTCAAAGTATATTGAGCTTCGGCTAAAGATGCTATATTTCTTTCAGCATTAGAGAGTTTTCCTCAATGGTTTTATTGAAAGCAGTTTGTTTACTAATAAAGTATTTAAGCATAATTTCAAGTTCAGAGGGAGCACTCCTATTATTGTTGTAAGAATTTCCATAATCATTACCATTGTTGGGAGGATATGGCTTATAATTGTTGTTACCAAAATTACTCCTATAAGCATTATTTCCAAAGTTGTTATTTCTTATGAAGTTCACATCAACTTGCTCTTCTTGAGCAACCAAAGAAGCCAAAGGAACATTATTTGGATCAATATGGGCTTTCCCATTAACAAGCATAGACATAATAATATCAATCTTATCACTCAAGGAGGAGGTTTCCTCAATAGAATTTACCTTCCTACCTTGTGGAGCTCTCTCAGTATGCCATTCAGAATAATTAACCATCATATTGTCTAGAAGTTTTGTTGCAGCACCCAAAGTAATGGTCATAAAGGTACCTCAGCAATGAATCCAATAGGTTCCTTGAAGAATAGTTCAATCCTGCATAAAAAGTTTGGATGATCATCCAAGCGATTGATCCATGAGTGGGACAATTCTTTACCAAAGATTTCATTCTTTCCCAAGCTTGAGCAACATGTTCATTATCAAGTTGTTTAAACTTCATTATTTCACTTCTCATAGATATAATCTTAGCAGGAGGATAGTACTTTCCAATGAAAGCATCTTTGCACTTAGTCCAAGAATCAATACTATTCCTAGTTAAGGAATTCAACCATTCTTTAGCTTTTCCTCTCAAAGAGAAAGGAAACAATTTCAGCTTAATAATATCACCATCTACATCCCTATGCTTTTGCATCTCACAAAGTTCAACAAAGTTATTTAGATGGGAAGCAACATCTTCATTACCAATACCAGAAAATTGTTCTCTCATAACAAGATTGAGCAAAGCAGGTTTTATCTCAAAGAAAGTATCTTCAGGCACAGGTGGAGCAATAGGTGTGCTCATAAAAGCATTGTTGTTGGTGCTAGTGAAGTCACACAACTTAGTGTTTACAAGAGTTGTCATTTTTTGGGTTTTCAAATAAGAAAGCAAACTAGTAAAACTAATTTTTTTGTATTTTTGATAAAGAAAACAAGCAAACAAAGAAAAAAGAAACTAAGAAAAACAAAAATAACAAAGTAAAGAGATTCGTTATGAGGGACTCCCCTTGTGAAGATGTCCTTGACTCCCTGGCAACGGCGCCAGAAAATAGGCGTTTGCCGTGGGAGGTTCTTCTTCTTTAATCCTCCGGTGTGAATACCTTTTACCTTTCCTCCCCGGCAACAGCGCCAGAAAAATGCTTGATGGCTCTGTGTATGGCGCCATAAAAATGCTGGAGTGGTGTTGATGTAGAGCTCGTTGGGAACCCCAAGAGGAAGGTATGATGAGTACAGCAGCAAGTTTCCCTTAGTATGAAACCAAGGTTTAATTGAACCAGTAGGAGCAAGGAAACACCCCAAAGGTGTTACTAGCTGAGCCTTGGCAGGGCGCACTACCGGTGCTAGTAGCAACGTGGAGACCTGCACAACACAACCACATAACTTTGTCCCCAACTTGCGATGAGGTTGTCAATCCTCACCGTGTTTTGCTGAAAACAAAGGATTAAACGTATCGAATGGAAAGAAGTAATAGTTTGCAGAAAGTAAACGCAAAGCAGTAACAGTTTGTAGATTGTATGTAAAAGACAAGGACCGGGATCCATAGTTCACTAGAGGTGGCTCTCCTTAGATAGATAACATGTTGGGTGAACAAATTACAGCGGGGCAATTGACAAACATCGAGAAAGCAATATATGCATATACTAATAATCTTGACTCCTTTGAGATTCGATTGGGCATTACAACATTATACATAGACCGCCATCCAACTGCATCTATGACTAATAATCCACCTTCAGGTTATCATCCAAACCCCCTCTAGTATTAAGTTGCAAGCAACAGATTATTGCTTTACGAATTGTGTGTAAAGTAAACAATATGATTGTTCTATGAACAAAGGATTGTTGTTTTCTCCCTAGTAGCAACAGCACATCTAGTACCTTAGAGATTTCTATCACTTCCCCAGATTACCAGAGGCATGAACCCACTATCAAGCATAAATACTAACTCTTGGAGTTGCTAGCATCTACTTGGCCAAGATAGCTACTAACAACGGAAAGCATGCAAGATCACAAATAACAAAGACATGATAGAATCAATAATCAATCTGAAATAGCATCTCAATATCCATCGGATCCCATAAACACAACATGCAAAATTACAAATAGATGATCTTGATCATGAGCAGACTCACAAGATCTAGACATGAAAGCACAAAGGAGGAGAGCCAGCCATCTAGCTACTACATGGATCCGTAGTCAGGATGAACTACTCACGCATCACACGGAGGCTTGCATGATGATGAAGAAGGCCTCCGGTGAATTCCCTCTCTGGCGGTCTTGGGAAGAGCTTCAGATCCATCCCGATCTAGGGATGGAGATGACGGCGGCTACAGACTCTTTCGTGGATTTTTTTCGGGCCCTTAGGGTTTTTGTCCTGAGGGTAATATATAGGCGAAAGGGGAGGCCGAGGGGGTGCCTGGGTGATACATTGCAAATGTATCTATAATTTTTTATGCTCCATGCTTGGTTTTATCCACTTTCTTGTGTTTTGTTCCAACTTTGGAGTACTTTTCATATGATTTCTTGGACTAACCTATTAACAAGAGCCACAGTGCTAGCTGCTTGTTTTCTGTTGTTTTTGGTTCCAGGAAAGTCAAAAAATGAATATTCTCGGAATTGGACGGGACAAAAGCCAAAGTGCCTATTTTTCTGGAAGGGATCAAGTGCCAGAATACGAGACGGAGATGGGCCAGGGGCCGGCCACACCACCTGGCCACGCGGCCAGGCTGGGCCCGCGCCAGGGGGTGGTGTGGTGGCTCCCGACACCCTCTCGGCCTCTCCTTCCGCCTATAAGTTGCCCTCAGGATGAAAACCCTAAGTACCCGATCAAAAATCCACGAAAGAGTCTGTAGCCGCTGTCATCTCCATCCCTAGACCGGGAGGGATCTGAAGCTCTTCCTGGCACCCCTCGGAGAGGAATTCACCACAGGCCTTCTTCATCACCATGCAAGCCTCCGGTGTGATGCGTGAGTAGTTCATCCTTGGACTACGGATCCATGTAGTAGCTAGATGGCTGGTTTCTCCTCCTTTGTGCTTTCATGTTTAAATCTTGTGAGCTCCGTTCATGATCAAGATCATCTATTTGTAATTCATACATGTTGTGTTTGCGGGGATCCGATGGATATTGAGATGCTATTTTAGATTGATTATTGATTCTATCATGTCTTTGTTATTTGAGATCTTGCATGCTTTCCGTTGTTAGTAGCTATCTTGGCCAAGTAGATGCTACCAACTCCAAGAGTTAGTATTTATGCTCGATAGTGGGTTCATGCCTCTGTAATGGGAAGTGAGTAAATCTCTAAGGTACTATATGTGTTGTTGCTACTAGGGAGAAAACAACAATCCTTTGTTCAAAGAACAATCGTATTGTTTACCTTACACGCAGTTCGTAAAGCAATAATATGTTGCTTGCAACTTAATATTGGAAGGGGGTTTGGATGATAACCTGAAGGTGGATTATTAGTCATAGATGCAGTTGGATGGCGGTCTATGTATTATGTTGTAATGCCCAATCAAGTCTCAAAGGAGTCAAGATGATTAGTATATGCATGTATTGCTTTCTCGGTGTTTGTCAATTGGCCCGCTGTAATTTGTTCACCCAGCTTGTTATCTGTCTAAGGAGAGCCAACTCTAGTGAACTATGGATCCCGGTCCTTGTCTTTTACATACAATGTACAATCTTTTACTGTTTTGTGTTTACTTTCTGCAAACTTTTACTTCTTTCCATTCAATACGTTTAATCCTTTGTTTTCCACAAAACACGGTGAGATTGACAACCTCATCGCAAGTTGGGGACAAAGTTCTGTGGTTGTGTTGTGCAGGTCTCCACGTTGCTACTAGCACCGGTAGTGCGCCCTGCCAAAGCTCAGCTAGTAACACCTTTGGGGTGTTTCCTTGCTCCTACTGGTTTGATTAAACCTTGGTTTCATAACTGAGGGAAACTTGCTGCTGTGATCATCATACCTTCCTCTTGGGGTTCCCAACGAGGTCTACATCAACCACGAGCCATCAACACTTTTCTGGGCGCCATGCATTGAGCCATCAAGCATTTTTCTGGAGCTGTTGTCGAGGAGTCAAGGACATCTTCACAAGGGGAGTCCCTCATAACCAATCTCTTTACTTTGTTGTTTTTGTTTTGCTTAGTTTTCTTTTTTGCTTTGTTTGCTTGTTTTGTTCTTCAAAAAACACAAAAAAATTAGTTTTGCTAGTTTGCTTTCTTATTGGAAAAACACAAAAAAATTAGTTCCTTTCTTAAGTTGCCTTTATGACTAGCTCTGCTCCAATCACTATTTCATTATGGATAGCTTACTCAGTTTCCTATTTGGAACAGTATTATGACTGCTAAGGTAATAGGTGAACCACCGCCTGCTAGAACCTCCATAGAAGAAGAAATTGCTGAACCTGAAAGCTCATTAGATGAAAAAGAGGAGGAGAGTGATGGACAAAAGGAGGAAGAATGGATCTACCCATGCCTACCTTCTAATGAGAGTAACTCTTTATCCCTTACATTATTTGATTGTCCCCCATGCTTATCAAAGGAGGGTGAATGTTATGTTCCCGAGGATTCTTTTGAAAATGTTTATAATAAAGCTCTAGTGCTTGTAGATCATGAAAAGCATGCCTTATGTGATATTTATATTGTTGAGTTTATTCATGAGTCTACTGAAAATTATTATGAGAGAGGAAAATATGGTTGTAGAAGTTTTTATGGTAATGAAACACTTCTCTATGTGCTGAAAGTTTTGAAGTTACTTTTGTTTTATCTTCCTATGTCTGTCACTTTGTTATTTGTGCATTTATTTGCATACAAGATTCCTATGCATAGGAAGTGGGTTAGACTTAAATGTGTTTTGAATTTGCTTCTCGATGCTCTCTTTTACTTCAATTCATATTTCCTATGAGAGCATCTTCTCAAATTTTCATGCCTAACTTAAAGGCGTTAAAGAAAAGTACTTGTTGGGAGATAACCCAAGAGTTTTAGATGAGTATTGGAAGTTATTACCTCTGTAATAACCTCTCCTTATCCTTTTTATTTGCTTTTTGTGCCAAGAGTAACCTCTAATGAGAGAGAAGTAATGATTGGGAAAGTTGTTGTCCCGAAACAGATTTTTGTGATTCACCGTAAAAATTCCTGAGAGAGCTATGTATGTCGGATTGATCTGTAATTGTTTGTGCTTCTTCCCCAGGTTGTTATCTAACTTTCGTTAGTTCAACACTTTTTTATTTGAGCAACAGAAGGTCTTCAAAAAATTCGTCTTTACCTGCTGGTCTGTTTTGACAGATTTCTGCCATTTTCTGCATTTGCTTCTTGTTAGTTCCTTCTTGAGTTCCTTTGGGGAATTGAGATTTTTGAGGGAAGTGCTACAGTAGCTAGTGTTCTAATGGAATTTTATTTGGTGTTAGAACTGAACCTTGAGACTTATTTATCTTAAGTGCACTAATGTTGCTAATGAGATTGTGTGAAGTTTTGTATGAAGGAAAAATTTCAGGTGTGTGGAAGGAATGAGTAATGAGATGAAGGATGGACTAAAGCTCAAGCTTGGGGATGCCACGCGTGTCACCCCAAGAAATATCCAAGAATTACAAGCGTCAAAGCTTGGGGATGCCCAAGGCATTCCCCTTCTTCATCAATAAAAATTCCAGCTTTCTTCCAAACGCTTCATTTTTATTGTTTCATGCACAGTTGTGTTTTTCTTGGAGCGTCTTCTTTTTCGTTTTTGCTTTGGTTTTTAGTTTTCTTGGTTTGCTTAGTTTTCTGAATAAGTTGGTTGGACCCCCTCTTTCACACTTTGATTTGCGAATAGTTTGGTTTGGTTTGGAAAAGAGTAGGAAAGTTCATACTTATGTGGTAAAAAGAGCTCGTTTTTTACTGTGGCCTATGCTTTGTCATGCCATGTTTGATATTGTTTTGGCTTTATGCTTAGTATTCTTTGTTGTAGCATGACTTGTTATAAACAATTGAGATTGCTTAATGTGCCTTGGATGAATAATGCGTTGTTTTAGCATATTAAAGCATAGTATAGTGGTATTCTCCTTTGATGCTTTATTTGGGATGACTTGGCACATGCTCACACCATGTTATGACTATCACAAGTCACCATAAGCCTTTATGATATTTTAGTTTTCAACTTGTAGTATCACTTTATGCTTTGATCAATGATGTTTTGTCGCCCGGCATGATTATGGCCATTATTGCTCTCTTAGTTTGTCGCTCCCAGTCTTTTGCTAGCGTCCACAACCAAGTATGAGTTCCACTCATGCATCTAACTCCCTAAACCAAGTTATTCCAAAGAGTCCACCATACCTACCAACTAGCTTATGCTATTCCAAGTATATTCATGCTTTTGTTTACCTTCAACTTGTTATGAGAAAACTAGTATTTAAAGCTCTCACAAACTTGATGGCACACTTTACTTTACTTGCCCTTAATAAACTTGAACCATTGTGTCGTCTATGTTGTATATGTTTGCACTTATTTGTTGGGAATTAGCAGAACCATGCTTTCATGGGGAACGCTTTCAAGATTGCACTTGGTACTTGTACCTAGTTGATATCATGGTCTTTTGTTTATGGATGTCGTCGGTGTGAAATGAAAGGGGAGCTTGTAAGTCCATGGAGTTATGTATATGTGTTAGAGAAACGCATGGGCCGCTGGTCTAATCCATGCTGACATGGTGGAAACCTGCAGCGTAACCATAATGAGCTGTCTATGAAGCATTCTTCTTATAAAAAAAAGAGTCCTATATTGAGAAAAAAAAAGAGAGAAAAGGAGATACTATGAAAAGAGGAAAGAGACAAAAAAGCACCATATTCCCATGGTAAATAAGAAGAATGTTGAGATGCTCGTTGTCTGCTTGCCTTGTCATTTTCATATGGGGATTCTTCCGTATCATCGGGCAAGGGGTACCCCGTTGGCGGTTCTCAATGATACACATGTACTTACGATGACAAGAACTTACCGGTGACTAAACTTGAGTAGCATGAGGAGCGGCCCTCGTATACAAGGGACATGAGATTTCTGACTTATACTTCGCCAAGCATGTACACCATAGTTTGTCCACTTTAACCTTAATCACTTCAAGATGCTTATGATAGGGGCAATGAGAGCTGAAAGCTATTAAGTACTATAATTTTTGGAAGCTCTCTATGAGACTTGAATCCCTACTTCCTTTTACAAAAGAACTTTCTTCCACCGTTATATTGAGTCTCCACCTTCTATCTTTATGCACCTACTTTGAGAGCATAGTGGCCATTCTTAGTTCTATGTGCATTGTCCCAAGACTAGTTGATTGATGCATAACTTGTTATTGCTTGTTTGAAACTATTGTATCTAGTCACTCTTATGAACTTTGAAGATGTCCTATGCATTTATATTTTCTACTCTATTGAGGGACAAGCTGAATACTTTTATGCTATGTTTTCTTTATGTGTAACAAACAAACGTCTTGCAAATCATTGTTATTCATGAATCTTTTGTTTGTGCCTTTTCATTTTGCATCATAGTTTCTTTGCTTATTGCTAGAACTTTGTCTTTCATGTTATGATTGAAGTACTATGATCCCAGCTTTGAATGTTTTACAAATACTTTGATCAAGTCTTTGATGGTGCATATCACCTCAAAAATTCTTTCTTTTTATCACTTACCTACTCGAGGACGAGCAGGAGTTAAGCTTGGGGATGTTGATACATTGCAAATGTATCTATAATTTTTGATGTTCCATGCTTGGTTTTATCCACTTTCTTGTGTTTTGTTCCAACTTTGGAGTACTTTTCATATGATTTCTTGGACTAACCTATTAACAAGAGCCACAGTGCGTTGCTGTTTTTGCTGTTTTGGTTCTAGGAAAGTCAGAAAATGAATATTCTCAGAATTGGACGGGACAAAAGCCAAAGTGCCTATTTTTCCGAAAGGGATCAAGTGCCAGAATACGAGACGGAGAAGGGCCAGGGGCCGGCCACACCACCTGGCCGCGCGACCAGGCTGGGCCCGCGCCAGGGGGTGGTGTGGTGGCTCCCGGCACCCCCTCGGCCTCTCCTTCCGCCTATAAGTTGCCCTCGGGACGAAAACCCTAAGTGCCCGATCAAAAATCCACGAAAGAGTCTGTAGCCGCCGTCATCTCCATCCCTAGATCGGGAGGGATCTGAAGCTCTTCCCGGCACCCTGCCGGAGAGAATTCACCACAGAGGCCTTCTTCATCACCATGAAAGCCTCCGGTGTGATGCGTGAGTAGTTCATCCTTGGACTATGGATCCATGTAGTAGCTAGATGGCTGGTTTCTCCTCCTTTGTGCTTTCATGTTTAGATCTTGTGAGCTCCGTTCATGATCAATATCATCTATTTGTAATTCATACATGTTGTGTTTGCGGGGATCCGATGGATATTGAGATGCTATTTCAGATTGATTATTGATTCTATCATGTCTTTGTTATTTGAGATCTTGCATGCTTTCCGTTGTTAGTAGCTATCTTGGCCAAGTAGATGCTAGCAACTCCAAGAGTTAGTATTTATGCTCGATAGTGGGTTAATGCCTTTTGTAATCTGGGGAAGTGACAGAAATCTCTAAGGTACTAGATGTGCTGTTGCTACTAGGGAGAAAACAACAATCCTTTGTTCATAGAAAAACCGTATTGTTTACCTTACACGCAATTCGTAAAGAAATAATCGGTTGCTTGCAACTTAATACTGGAGGGGGTTCGGATGATAACCTGAAGGTGGATTATTAGTCATAGATGCAGTTGGATGGCGGTCTATGTATTATGTTGTAATGCCCAATCAAGTCTCAAAGGAGTCAAGATGATTAGTATATGCATGTATTGCTTTCTCGGTGTTTGTCAATTGCCCCACTGGAATTTGTTCACCCAGCATGTTATCTATCTAAGGAGATCCACCTCTAGTGAACTATGGATCCCGGTCCTTGTCTTTTACATACAATCTACAATCTTTTACTGTTTTGTGTTTACTTTCTGCAAACTTTTACTTCTTTCCATTCGATACGTTTAATCCTTTGTTTTCTGCAAAACACGGTGAGATTGACAACCTCATCGCAAGTTGGGGACAAAGTTCTGTGGTTGTGTTGTGCAGGTCTCCACGTTGCTACTAGCACCGATGCATACCGCCAAAGCTCAGCTAGTAACACCTTTGGGGTGTTTCCTTGCTCCTACTGGTTCGATTAAACCTTGGTTTCATAACTGAGGGAAACTTGCTGATGTGCTCATCATACCTTCCTCTTGGGGTTCCCAACGAGCTCTACATCAACCACGAGCCATCAACACTTTTCTGGGCGCCGTGCATTGAGCCATCACTAGGCTGGCCACACCACCCCCTGGTGCGGGCCAAGCCTGGCTGCGCGGCCAGGTGGTGTGGCCGCTCTCTGGCCCCTCTCCGTCTCGTATTCTGGCATCTGATGACTTCCAGAAAAATAGGCACTTTGGCTTTTGTCCCGTCCAATTCCGAGAATATTCATATTCTAACTTTCCTAGAACCAAAAACAGCAGAAAACAGGCAGCTAGCACTGTGGCTCTTGTTAATAGGTTAGTCCAAGAAATCATATGAAAAGTACTCCAAAGTTGGAACAAAACACAAGAAAGTGGATAAAACCAAGCATGGAACATCAAAAATTATAGATACATTTGCAATGTATCACACATCTAGTACCTTAGAGATTTATGTCACTTCCCCAGATTGCTAGAGGCATGAACCCACTATCGAGCATAAATATTCCCTCTTGGAGTTGCTAGCATCTACTTGGCCAAGATATCTACTAACAACGGAGAGCATGCAAGATCACAAATAACAAAGACATGATAGAATCAATAATCAATCTGAAATAGCATCTCAATATCCATCGGATCCCTGCAAACACAACACGTAGGATTACAAATAGATGATCTTGATCATGAACGGAGCTCACAAGATCTAGACATTGTAGCACAAAGGAGAAGAACCAGCCAACTAGCTACTACATGGACCCATAGTCCAAGGATGAACTACTCACGCATCACACCGGAGGCTTGCTGGGTGATTAAGAAGGCCTGTGGTGAATTCTCCTCCGCCAGGTGCCGGAAGAGCTTCAGATCCTCCTGATCTAGGGATGGAGATGACGGTGGCTCTGAACTCTTCGTGGAATTTTGATCCCATTTAGCGTTTACGTATCGGAGGCATCTTATAGGCGAAAGGAGGCCGAGGGTGCCTAGGCGGCCACACCACCCCTTGGCGCTGGCCAGGCCGCCACGGCCAGTCTTGTGGAGGCCCTCCGCCCCTCTCCGCCTCAGATTCGCTCTGTGTCCCCTCGGTGAAAAACTGACTTTGGCTTTTGTCCCGTCAATTCGAGAATATTCATTTTTTGACTTTCCTGGAACCAAAAACAGCAGAAAACAGGCAGCTGGCACTGTGGCATCTTGTTAATAGGTTAGTCCAAGAAAATGTATAAAAATACTCCAAAGTGTGGGAAAAACATAAGAAAGTAGATAAAAACCAAGCATGGAACATCAAAACTTATAGATACGTTTGCAACGTATCAACATCCCCAAGCTTAACTCCTGCTCGTCCTCGAGTAGGTAAGTGATAAAAAGAAAGAATAATTTTTTAGGTGACATGCACCATCATAAACTTGATCAAAGCATTTGTAAAACATTGATAGATGGGATCATAGTACTTCAACATAGCATGAAAGACAAAGTGCTAACAATAAGACATAGCAACTATGTTGCAACATGAAAAGGCACAAACAAAAGATTCATGAATAACAATGTTGTGCAAGACGTTTCTTTGTTTCACATAAAGAAAACATAGCATAGTGGCATTCAGCTTGTCCCTCATAGAGTAGCAAACATAAATGCATAGGACACCTTCAAAGTTTATAAGGGTGACTAGATACAAATAGTTTACGAATAAGCAATATCAAGTTATGCATCAATCAACAAGTCTTGAGACAATTCACATAGAACTAAGAATGGCCACTATGCTCTCAAAATAGGTGCATAAAGATAGAAGGTGGAGACTCAACATAAAAGTAAAAGAAAGGCCTTCATTGAAGGATGTAGGGATTCAAGTCTCATAAAGAGCTTCCAAAAATTATGGTACTTATTAGCTTTCAGCTCTCATTGCCCCTATCATAAGCATCTTGAAGTGATTAAGGTTTAAAGTGAACAAACTATGGAGTATATGCTTGACAAAGTATAAGTTGGAAATCTCATGTCCCTTGAATACAAGGGCCGCTCCTCATGCTACTCAAGTTTTAGTTACCGGTAAGTTCTTGTCATAGTAAGTACATGTGTATCATAGAGAACCGCCAACAGGGTACCCCTTGCCCGATGATACAGAAGAATCCCCATATCAAAATGACAAGGCAAGCAGACAACGAGCATCTCAGCAATCTTCTTATTTACCATGGAAAATGGTGTTTTTTCTCTCTTTCCTCTTTTCTCATATCTCTTTTTTTTCTTTTTCTCTTTTTTTCTCAATATCTGACTCTTTGTTTTATAAGAAGAATGCTTCATAGACAGCTCATTATGGTTACGCTGCAGGTTTCCACCATGACAGCATGGATTAGACCGGCGGCCCAAGCATTTCTCTAACACACATAATAACTCCATGGACTTACAAGATCCCATTTCATTTCACACCGACGACATCCATAGACAAAAGAGCATGATATCAACTAGGTACAAAGTACAAGTGCAATGTTGAAACGTTCCCCATGACAACATGGTTCTGCTAATCCCCAACATGTAAGTGCAAGCATATACAACATAGACGACATAATGTTCAAGTTTATTAAGGGCAAGAAAAGTAAAGTGTGCCATCAAGTTCGTGAGAGCTTTAATCACTAGTTTTCTCATAACAAGTTTAATTCGGAAGGTAGATAAAAACATGAATATACTTGGAATAGCAAATGCTAATAGGTAGGTATGGTGGGCTCTTTGGAAGAACTTGGTTTTATTGGAGTTGGATGCATGAGTGGAACTCATACTTGGTTATGGAGGCTAGCAAAAGACTGGGAGCGGCCAACTAAGAGAGAAATAATGGCCATAATCATGCAAAGTGACAAAACATCATTAATTAAAGCATAAAGTGATATTACAAGTTGAAAACTAAAGGGTCATAAAGGCTATGGTGACTTGGGATAATCATAACATGGTGTGAGCATGTGCCAAGTCAACCCAAATAAAGCATCAAAGGAGAATACTACAATACTATGCTTTAATATGCTAAAACAACGCATGATTCTTCAAAGGCACATTAAGAAATCTCAATTGTTTATAACATGTCATGCTATAGCAAAGATCACTAAGCATAAAGCCAAAACAATATCAAGCATGACATGAGAAAGCATAGGCCACAGTCAAAACAAACTCCTTTTACCACTTAAGCATGAACTTTCCTACTCTTTCCAATCCAAACCAAACTATTTGAAAACCAATTTATGAAAGAGGGGGTCCAACCAATTTATTCAAGCAAACTAAGAAAACCAAGCAAACGAAAACCAAAAACAAAAACAAAGACGCTCCAAGAACAACACAACTATGCATGAAATAATAAAAATGAAGTGTTTGGAAGAAACCTGGGATTTTTATTGATGAAGAAGGGGATGCCTTGGGCATCCCCAAGCTTTGATGCTTGTACTTCTTGGATATTTCTTGGGGTGACACGCGTGGCATCTCCAAGCTTGAGCTTTAGTCCATTCTTCATCTCATTGCATCATTCTCTCCATACACCTGAAATTTTTCCTTCATACAAAACTTCACACAATCTTTATTAGCAACATTAGTGCAATCAAGATAATAAGTCTTTGGGTTCAATTTCAACACCAATAAAACTTCCATTAAAACACAAGCTACTGTAGAACTTCCCTCAAAAATCTCAATTCCCCAAAGAGAACCCAAAAAGGAACCAACAAGAAGCGAATGCAAATAATGGCAGAAATCTGTCAAAACAGACCAGCAGGTACAAACCAATTTTTTCGAAGACCTTCTGTTGCTCCAATCAAAAAGTGTTGAACTAATGAAAGTTAGATAACAACCTAGGGCAGAAGCACAAAACTTCACGCCTCAAAACGACGTACATAGGTTTTACACAAAATTTTACGATGAAGCACAAAAATCTGTTTCGGGACAGCAACTTTCCCAAGCATTACTTCCCTCTCATTAGAGGTTACTCTTGGCACAAAAAGCAAATAAAAAGGATAATGAGAGGTTATTACTGAAGCAATAACTTCCAAGACTCATCTAAAACTTTTGGGTTATCTCGCAATAAGTACTTTTCTTTATCGCCTTTAAGTTAGGCATAAGAAGCAAGAAAAAAAATCAAGTGTTCTCAAATGAAGAAGCTTAAGAGCAAATTTTGTTTTCATAGGAGAGGCAAAAGGAATCTTCTCTCTCTTCTTAGGGAAGTGTTCTATACCTTTCTTGAGTGGGAGTTGATATTTAATGGTGCCTCATTTCATATTAATAATGGCACCATCAGTTCTAAGAAAAGGTCTTCCCAAAGTAATAGGACAAGAAGCATTGCATTCAACATCCAAAACATAAAAATCAACAGGGACATATGCATTGTTAACCATAATAAGAACATCATCAATACTCCCCATGAGTTTATTTTTAGCATTATCACCAAGTGGGACATTTAAATAGCAATCTTCCAATGGTGGCAAATCAAGCATATCATAAATCCTTCTAGGCATAATAGAAACACTACTATCAAGATCACATAAAGCCTTAAGATCAAAATCATTCACTTTCATATTAATGATGGGTTCCCAACCATCTTCTAGTTTCATAGGAATAGAACCTTTATGTTTCATCTTTTCTTCTTTAATTTTTATGAGAGCATCAGTAATGTGTTTTGTAAAGGCCATATTCATAGCACTAGCATTAGGACTTTTAGCAAGCTTTTGTAGGAACTTAATAACTTCAGAGATATTGCAACCATCAAGATCAAAATCATAATTATCATCTAAAGTAGTAGAGCTATTGTTAGCTTTAGCACTAGTAGTAGTGATAGTAGAAACACTAATGTTTCTAGTAACTTCATCTTCTCTTTCCCACTTAGCATGCAATTTAGCTAATAGTCTAACATTTTCATCAATTCTAACTTGTATGGCATTAGTAGTAGCAAAGGGATTATCAATAGTTTTAGGTTTAGCAGCCATTTTATTAATCAAAGAGGATTGTGCTTCAGACAAAGATGATATATTTCTTTCAGCATTAGAAAGTCTCAATTGCAAACTAGGAATTTCCCTATTTAAACTCTCAAGTTGATGTCTAATATTCTTCAAAATGGTAGATTGTTCCTCCATAGTTTTAGTAAATAATTTATTTTCTTTATATTGCATTTGCATGAAGTTTTTAGTGGCTCTTTCAACTTCTAAAATTCTTCCTTCACTAGGTATTCTAGGTTTGCCATTATAACCATCAGTATTATTAGGAGGGTAAGGCCTATAATTGTTATTACCATAAGCACTGTTGCCAAAATTATTATTTCTTATAAAGTTCATATCAACTTGCTCTGCTTGAGCAACCAAAGAGGCTAAGGGGACATGATTTGGATCAATATGAGCTTTCACATTAACAAACATAGACATAATAACATCAATTTTATCACTCAAGGAGGAGGTTTCTTCAACATAATTTACCTTCTTACCTTGTGGAGCTCTCTCAGTGTGCCATTTAGAATAGTTAACCATCATATTATCCAGAAGCTTTGTTGCAGCACCCAAAGTAATGGTCATAAGGGTACCTCCAGCAGCAGAATCCAGTAGATTTCTTGAAGAATAGTTCAATCCTGCATAAAAGGTTTGGATAATCATCCAAGCAGTTAGTCCATGAGTGGGACAATTCTTTACCAAATATTTCATTCTTTCCCAAGCTTGAGCAACATGTTCATTATCATATTGTTTAAACTTCATTATTTCACTTCTCATAGATATAATCTTAGCAGGAGGATAGTATTTTCCAATGAAAGAATCTTTGCATTTAGTCCAAGAATCAATACTATTCCTAGTTAGGGATTGTAACCATTCGTTAACTTTTCCTCTCAAAGAGAAAGGAAACAATTTAAGCTTAATAATATCCCCATCTATATGCCTATTCTTTTGCATCTCACAAAGTTCAACAAAGTTATTTAGATGAGAAGCAGCATCTTCAGTACCAATACTAGAAAATTGTTCTCTCATAACAAGATTAGGTAAAGCAGGTTTAATTTCAAAGAAAGTAGCTTCAGGAACAGGTGGAGAAATAGGTGTGCACATGAAATCATTGTTGTTGGTGCTAGTGAAGTCACACAACTTAGTATTTTCAAGAGTAGTCATTTTTTGTGTTTTTAATAAAGGAAGCAAACTAGTACAACTGATTTTGTGTGTGTTTTTGATAAAGAAACAAGCAAACAAAGCAAAAATAAACTAAGCAAAACAAAAATAACAAAGTAAAGAGATTGGTTATGAGAGACTCCCCTTGTGAAGATGTCCTTGACTCCCCGGCAACGGCGCCAGAAAAGAGCTTGATGGCCTAAGATATCTCAAGCTCGTTGGGGAACCCCAAGAGGAAGGTATGATGAGCACAACAGCAAGTTTCCCTCAGTTATGAAACCAAGGTTATCAAACCAGTAGGAGAAAGTAAACACCTCCAAGGTGTTGTTGCCCACTTGGAATCCTGCACAACACAACCACAGAACTTTGCCCCCAACTTACAGTGAGGTTGTCAATCTCAACGGTTTTGCTAAAAACAAAGGATTAAACGTATTGTGTGGGAGAAAGTAAAAGCTTGCAGAAAGTAAAGAGAAAGCAGTAAACAGTTGTAGATTGATGGTAAAAGAAAGGACTGGGGTCCATAGTTCACTAGTGATGGTTCTCCTTAAGATAGATGACATGTTGGGTGAACAAATTACAGCGGGGCAATTGACAAACATCGAGAAAGCATACATGCATATACTAATCATCTTGACTCCTATGAGATTTGATTGGGCATTACAACTTTATACATAGACCGTAATCCAACTGCATCTATAACTAATAATCCACCTTCAGGTTATCATCCAAACCCCCTCTAGTATTAAGTTGCAAACAACAGATAATTGCATTACGTATTGCGTGTAAAGTAAACAATACGATTGTTCTATGTACAAAGGATTGTTTTTTCTCCCTAGTAGCAACAGCACATCTAGTACCTTAGATATTTCTGTCACTTCCCCGGATTACTAGAGGCAAGAACCCACTATCGAGCATAAATACTCCCTCTTGGAGTTGCTAGCATATACTCGGCCAAGATATCTACTAACAACGGAGAGCATGCAAGATCACAAATAACAAAGACATGATAGAATCAATAATTAATCTAAAATAGCATCTCAATATCCATCGGATCCCCACAAACACAACATGTAGGATTACAAATAGATGATCTTGATCATGAACAGAGCTCACAAGATCTAGACATGGTAGCACAAAGGAGAAGAACCAACCATCTAGCTACTACATGGACCCGTAGTCCAAGGATGAACTACTCACGCATCACACCGGAGACTTGCATGGTGATGAAGAAGGCCTCCAGGGTGTATTCTCCCCTCTGGCAGGGTGCCGGGAAGAGCTTTAGATCCCTCCCGATGTAGGGATGGATATGACGGTGGCTACAGACTCTTTCGTGGAATTTTGATCTGGTACTTAGGGTTTCTGTATCGGAGGCATCTTATAGGCGAAAGGGGAGGACGAGGGGGTGCCCTAGGAGGCCACACCACCCCCTGGCGCGGGCCAGGCCTAGCCACGCGGCCAGGTGGTGTGGCTGCCCTCTGGCCCCTCTTCGTCTCGTATTCTGGCTCTGTGTCCCCCTTGGTGAAAAACTGACTTTGGCTTTTGTCTTGTCCAATTCCGAGAATATTCATTTTCTGACTTTCCTAGAACCAAAAACAACAGAAAATAGGCAGCTACCACTTTGGCATCTTGTTAATAGGTGAGTCCAAGAAAGTGTATAAAAATACTCCAAAGTGTGGGCAAAACATAAGAAAGTAGATAAAAACCAAGCATGGAACATCAAAAATTATAGATACGTTTGCAACATATCAAGAACTTACCCTCGAAGACAACAAAGTTTTGTTAACGAGTAGGAACTCGTGGATGATGTAGTCGTACGCTTGCCGATCTGAAGATCGTGTGGAAGTCCTAGCACCGCAAACCAGCAACGCATCCACACTCGCACACACGTTCAGGCCACCGAACAACCTCCACCTCCTCGCTCTAGCGATGCAGCGGAAGCAGCAACTCCTTCCAGACGAAATACCACCGGGAACATATATCTCGCTAATCTGAGATCATGGGGGAATAATTCTAGAGGGGGAGAGAAATCCTTCACGAGGAGGTGTGAGGAAGAAGGGTGTGAGGGGTGGCCTTTTATAGGAGGAGGGGGGTACCCCTCCCCATGGTCGGCGCCCCATGGGGGGTGACCCCTCACCTCCCCCATTCATGTGGTGGTAACCCCCTCCACATCAAAGTGTCCCTTAACATTCCTCTTTAAAGTCTTTACTTTAAATGCATTAAATTTCTCCAAATTTAATGCTCCCTCATTTAATAAAACTCTTTTATTAAATTTATTCAGAATTTTGTCAATTACTTTAATTAACAAACATTCACATAAAACCCCCTGCAACATTTCAATATTACATGCAGAACCAATTTCAGCAATTTCACCCGAAACAATTTTGGTGTCTATGGAAATAATTCCAGCGCTTTGCAATTCATTCGTCTGAAACACATTTGCTCCAAATGGTGTTGGTGTCCCTTAAGTGTGTCACCCTACAGTTCGTGAATAATGTAGACATGATCGAGACCCCTCACAGATCAATAATCAGAAGCGGGACCTGGAGATCCATACTGACTCCTACACATTCTACGATGACTTCTGTGGTCATGAGATATATTACATGTCCGAGATTCGACCATCGGTATCTCCATACCTAGTTT
Source organism: Avena insularis (assembly GCA_023614405.1). Classification (NCBI taxonomy): domain Eukaryota; kingdom Viridiplantae; phylum Streptophyta; class Magnoliopsida; order Poales; family Poaceae; genus Avena; species Avena insularis. The sequence continues at coordinate 393,285,033 of CM042689.1, read as the reverse complement.
GATCTCGTTACCAACATGTACACTTTTCTCGTTCGCGTGATATAACATTCTAGTGATCTCATCACTTGCTTGCAAGCTAACCAATGTGATATCACCGAGAGGGCCCAGAGAATATCAATCCGTCATCAGGATGGACAAATCCCACTCTTGATCCATGAGCTTCTACATAACACTTTTGTAGCACTGAACCCACCTTTATAATCACCCTTTCACGGTGTGACATTTGATGTTATCAAGATACTCTTCTAGTGTTAGTGATTAACATGATCTCATGGTCTAAGGACTAGGATTACTTTGTTAGATGTTATATCAATATAAACACAGTGACTTTAATCGTAATGCTATACTTAGGATGAATGTTCATCACATCATTCCACTAATGTTGTGACCTCGTTATTAACAACATCTAATGTCCATGATCAGGAAACCTTGATCAACATGTTAATCAACGAGCTAGTTTATAAGAGATGCATAGCTAGGAACTTTCCTTTTGTTTATTAAACACACATGTATTAATATTTCCAAATTAATACAATTATAGAATGCAAAATAAACATCTATCATATACTTGGAATATGTATAATAACAACTTTATTATTGCCTCTCAGGGCATATTCCCTTCAGTCTCCCACTTGCACTAGAGACAATAATCTAGTTACATGGTGATAAATCTAACACCCATGGAGTTCTGGTTCTGATCATGTTTTGCTCTAGGGAGAGTTTTAGTCAACGGATCTGCTACATTGAGATCCGTATGTACTTTACAAATCTTTATATCTCCATCCTTGACATGCTCACGGATGGAGTGAAACCATCGCTTAATATGTTTGGAATTCTTGTGAGACCTTGGTTCCTTTGCGTTGACTATGGCTCCATTGTTGTCACAATAGATCACCATTGGATCCAACACACTAGGAACCACACCCAGTTCGGTAATGAACTCCTTCATCCAAACCGCTTCGTCGCCGCTGAAGCAGCAATATATTCCGCCTCCATTCTTGACCTTGTTACCACGGGTTGTTTGGAGCTCCTCCAACTAACTGCTGCTCCATTCATGAGAAATACGTATCCGGATTGAGACTTAGAGTCGTCCGGAGCAATGTCAAAGTTAGCATCGACATAACAATTAGCGACCAGCTCTTCTTCACCTCCGTATACAAGAAACATTTCCTTAGTTCTTCTCAAGTACTTAAGTATATTCTTGACCGCTATCCAGTGTTCCAAACCTGGATCAGATTGGTACCTACTAGTCAAACTAATAGCATGTGCCACATCCGGTCTTGTACATAGCATGGCGTACATTATAGAGCCTATGGCTGAAGCATAGAGGATCTTATCCATTATCTCTCTTTCTTCCACTGTAGCCGGACTTTGAGCCTTACTCAATGTCTTGCCTTGCAACATAGGTAAGAACCCCTTCTTACTTTCGTCCATTTTAAACTTCTTTAAAATCTTATCAAGGTATGTACTTTGTGATATCCCTATTAGGCGTCTTGATCTATATCTATAGATCTTTATGCCTAATATATATGACGCTTCACCAAGGTCTTTCATAGAAAATTTTCTCTTTAGATAACTTTTAACACTGATTAAAAGATCTATATCATTTCCAATCAATAATATGGCATCCACATATAATATTAGAAATGCCACATTTCTCCCACTCACTTTCTTGTAAATACAAGCCTCTCCATAAGTTTGGACAAATCCAAACTCTTTGATCACCTCATCAAAGCGGAGATTCCAACTCCGTGATGCTTGCTTTAGTCCATAGATGGATCGCTGAAGCTTGCACACCTTGTTAGCATCCTTAGGATCGATAAAACCCTTTGGTTGTATCATATACAACTCTTCTTCAATGTTACCATTGAGGAACGCAGTTTTGACATCCATCTGCCATATTTCATAATCGAAATATGCAACAATTGCTAACATAATCCTAACTAATTTTAGCATCGCTACGGGAGAGAATGTCTCATCGTAGTCAACTCCTTGAATTTGTCGAAACCCTTTTGCAACAAGTCGAGCTTTATAGACGGTTACATTACCATCATCATCAGTTTTTCTTTTGAAAATCCATTTATTCTCAATGGCCTTTCGGTCATGAGGTAAGTCCACCATGCTCCAAACCTGGTTTTCGTACATGGATTCCATCTCGGATTTCATGGCTTCTAGCCATTTTTTGGAATCCAGGCTCATCATCGCTTCTTCATACGTCGCAGGGTCATCTATTTCATCAACCATGAAATTTACAACAGGATTCCCGTATAGTTCAGGAGCTGCACGTGTCCTGCTTGACCTGCGAGGTTCAGTAGTGTCCTCTTTCAGAGTTTCATGATCATTATCATTAGTTCCTTCTTAATTTGGTGAAGTCAACTCCGGAACAACTTCTGGTGCTGCACCACTCGCCATTTCATGAAGATAAGGTTCAATAACCTCTTCAAGTTCTACCTTTTGACTACTCACACCTTTCGCGAGAAACTCTTTCTCTAGAAAGGATCCATTGTTGGCAACGAAAACCTTGCCCTCGGATCTATGATAGAAGGAATACCCAGTTGTTTCTTTAGAGTATCCTATGAAGACGCATTTTTCCGCTTTGGGTTCGAGTTTATCCGGTTAAAGTTTCTTCACATAAACATCGCATCCCCAAACTTTAAGAAATGACAGCTTAGGTTTGTTTCCAAACCATAATTCATACGGTGTCATTTCAACGGATTTAGACGGTGCCCGATTTAAAGTGAATGCAACGGTTTCCAGTGCATAACCCCAAAATGACAGTGGCAAGTCAGTCAGAGACATCATAGATCGAACCATATCTAATAGAGTACGATTACGACGTTCCGATACACCATTACGTTGTGGTGTTCCGACAGGCGTGAGTTGTGAAACTATTCCACACTCTTTCATGTGTGTGCTAAACTCGTAACTTAGATACTCACCTCCATGATCGGACCGCGGAAATTTGATCTTTCTATTACAACGATTTTCCACTTCATTCTGAAATTCCTTGAACTTTTCAAAGGTTTCAGACTTATGTTTCATCAAATAGATATACCCGTATCTCCTCAAATCATCCGTGAAAGTAACAAAATAACGATATCCACCTCGCGCCGACACACTCATTGGACCGCATACATCAGTATGTATGATTTCCAATAAATCTGTCACCCATTCCATTGAACTAGAAAATGGCGTTCTAGTCATCTTGCCCATAAGGCATGGCTCACATGTATCAAATGATTCAAAATCAAATGATTCCAAAAGTCCATCAGAATGGAGTTTCTTCATGTGTTTAACACCAATATGACCTAGACGGCAGTGCCACATATATGCAGATATATCATTATTAAGTTTAATTCTATTAGCATCAACATTATGGATGTGCGTATGAGTATTATCGAGATTCAACAGAAATAAACCATTCATCACGGGTGCATGACCATAAAAGATATGATCCATATAAATCGAGCAACCATTGTTTTCGGATTTAAACGAATAACCACATCGCATCAAACAAGATCCAGATATAATGTTCATGCTCAGTGCAGGCACCAAATAACAATTATTTAGGTTCATAACTAATCCCGATGGTAGGTGGAGAGGCAGCGTTCCGACGGCGATCACATCAACTCTTGATCCATTACTGGCATGCATCTTGACCTCACCCCTTGCTAGCGGTCGCTTGTTCTGCAGCCCCTGATTCGAGTTATATATGTTAGCAACTGATCCGGTATCAAATACCCAGGTGCTACTGCGAGTACTAGTCAAGTACACATCAATAACATGTATATCATATATACCTTTGTTTGCCTTGCCAGCTTTATTATCCGCCAAAAACTTGGGGCGATTCGCTTCAATGGCGATCCCCTTACAATAGTAGCACTCGGTATCAGACTTAGGGCCAGCCCAGGATTTCTTTTCAGGCGCAGCAACAGATTTTCCGCCCTTCTTTCCCTTCTGTTTACCCTTCTTGTCTTTCTTGAAACCGGTGGTCCTATTGACCATCAACACTTGATGTTCTTTCCTAATCTCCACTTTTGTAGTCTTAAGCATTGACAGAAGCTCGGGGAGAGTCTTCTTCATGCCCTACATGTTATAGTTCATCACGGAGCTCTTGTAGCTAGGTGGCACATATTAGAGAACACGATGTATGCCTAAATCAATGGGAATCGTTATTCCCAAGGACACAAGCTTATTGGCGTACCCAGACATTTTGAGTACGTGCTCACTTACAAAGTTGTTCTCTTCCATCTTGCAACTAAAGAACTTTTCTAAAGCATTATAACTCTCTACGGCAGCATGGGTATCAAAAATCATTTTCAATTCACCCATGGTATCAAAGGCATTGCCATTTTCGAAACGCTTTCGAAGTTCTGGCTCTAGCCCATACAGTATGCCGCAATGAACTAAGTTGTGGTCCTCTTGACGAGTCACATAGACATTCTTTTCCTTGTCAAGGGCATCATGAGCTGGTGGGGGGCCTAGCGGCGCTTCTAGCACATATTGCTTTTGTGCATCAGAGAGGAGAATCCTCAAATTCATAGCCCAGTTGGTGAAGTTGCTACCATTCGCAATAAGTTTCTCTTTCTCCATGAACACATTAAAATTAAAAGCAGGTGGTGCCATCTGCAATAGAATTTGTAAAGTTTATTTAGACTAAGTTTATGATAGATTGAGTTCAACTAAACTCCCACTCCAAAACAACATCCCTCGTGTCTTTTTGGTGATTACATGAACCAAATCCACTACACCAAGTCCGATCATCACGTGCATCGGTGTAGCTTCAAAGGCGAGCATCTATATGGGCATCATATCAACTATATGACTCATGCTTAACCTTTCGGTCTATGTTCCGAGGCCATGTCTGTACATGCTAGGCTTGCCAAGTAAGAACCTTAGTACTCGCGTGTGTAAAACTGTCTTACACCCAAAATATGATCGTGGATTCAAGTACACCCAATCATCACATGATGTCTTGAAGCGACGAAACATAAATGGTATGTACTTAAGGAAGAACACATGTTTATCTTGATATTTAAATGACAGATCATCTTATAATGCTATTAAAATGCCAAACTAGCAATATAAGATGCAAACATCATATGTGTAAAGTGAAATGATATGGTTCTTGTATTTGATCACTATCCTATGCATCGTGGTATGATCTCTATCATTCCTTTATGTGTAAGTCCAAGGTCTATGGAACTTACACGTTTAGTGTGTTGTAAGTGTATCAACTATACATCAACTCACAACAATACTATATCATGACACAAGCCCAGCAACGATCTAAACTAGACGCCTCTAATTTATCAATTGCAAGTTTTACATGACTTAGGGCTTTCGAAGATAGAATCGTTCTTACCTACGAACATGGAACCACAACGATGATAACCAAATTATTAGCAACTCGTTGTAAATTAGATATTGACTATAGTAGGAGAGACAGACACCCTCCAGCCACTTATGCAAAACTAGTTGCATGTCAGTCGTGGAACCGGTCTCATGTGCGATGACATGTAATGTTGGTATGGGCCGCTTCATCCCACTATGCCACCAATATCCAAAGTACATATAAGAACCAATAACATGATCATCACCGTCCACATACTCTTATGTGTTCTACCCGTGCAAAGCACCTACGCATAGATCCGACTCTGATACCACTGAAGGGTTTGCAGCATAGAAAACAAAAAAAATCCTACGATGAGAACTATACGCCAAGATATATCTAATAGATACAAGCAACGGGTGGATATACATCCATGGAGAACTTACCCTCGAAGACAACAAAGTTTTGTTAACGAGTAGGAACTCGTGGATGATGTAGTCGTACGCTTGTCGATCTCAAGATCGTGTGGAAGTCCTAGCGCCACAAACCAGCAGCGCATCCGCACTCGCACACACGTTGAGGCCACCGAACAACCTCCGCCTCCTTGCTCCAGCAATGCAGCGGAAGCAGCAACTCCTTCCAGATGAAATGCCACCGGGAACATGTATCTCGCGAATCCGAGACCATGGGGGAATAATTCTAGAGAGGGAGAGAGATCCTTCACGAGGAGGTGTGAGGAAGAAGGGTGAGAGGGGTGGCCTTTTATAGGAGCAGGGGGGTACCCCTCCCCATGGCCGGCGCGCCATGGGGGTGACCCCTCACCTCCCCATTCATATGGTGGTACCACCCCTCCACATAAAAGTGTCCCTTAACATTCCTCTTTAAAGTCTTTACTTTAAATGCATTAAATTTTCTCCAAATTTAATGCTCTCTCATTGAATAACACTCTTTTATTAAATTTATTCAGAATTTTGTTAATTACTTTAATTAACAAGCATTCACATAAAACCCCCTGCAACATTTCAATATTACATGCAGAACCAATTTCACCTGAAACAGTTTCGGTGTCTATTGAAATAATTCCAGCGCTTTGCAATTCATTCGTCTGAAACACATTTGATCCAAATGGTGTTGGTGTCCCTTAAGTGTGTCACCCTACGGTTCGTGAATAATGCAGACATGATCAAGACCCCTCTCAGATCAATAATCAAAAGCGAGACCTGGAGATCCATCTGACTCCTACACATTCTACGATGACTTATGTGATCATGAAAACCTTTAACGCTAGTAACTAAATCCCTTTGTCTCGCGATATATTACATGTCCGAGATTCGATCCTCGGTATCTCCATACCTAGTTTGATCTCGTTACCGACATGTACTCTTTTCTCGTTCCCGTGATATAACATTCTAGTGATCTCATCACTTGCTTGCAAGCTAACCAATGTGATATCACCGAGAGGGCCCAGAGAATTTCAATCCGTCATCGGGATGGACAAATCCCACTCTTGATCCATGAGCTTCTACATAGCACTTTTGTAGCACTGAACCCACCTTTATAATCACCCTTTCACGGTGTGACGTTTGATGTTATCAAGATACTCTTCCAGTGTTAGTGATTAACATGATCTCATGGTCTAAGGACTAGGATTACTTTGTTAGATGTTATAGCAATATAAACACAATGACTTTCATTGTAATGCTATAATTCGGACGAATGTTCATCACATCATTCCACTAATGTTGTGACCTCATTATTAACAACAACCAATGTCCATGATCAGGAAACCTTGATCATCTTGTTAATCAACGAGCTAGTTTATAAGAGAGGCATAACTAGGAACTTTCCTTTTGTTTATTAAACACACATGTATTAACGTTTACAAATTAATACCATTATAGCATGCAAAATAAACATCTATAATATACTTGGAATATGTATAATAACAACTTTATTATTGCCTCTCAGGGCATATTCCCTTCAGCTTTATGGGGGGTGCCCCAGTTGATACTTTTGTTGAATTTGAATGCACTCAGCCCTTTTTATCGATGTATAATTTGTCTCATTTGCCTCTTGCTTGGTTGTAATAGGGTCCTTCGAGTGGTCCTTCGAGTGATCCTCATGACTCTCCTCCCACCGATGAAACTGTAGCGCAACCGCGTTCAAAGGTGGAGGAGCTATCGCTTTTCTCGCGACTACACAACCGTATAAAGCAGTTGGAGTGGGAATTTCCCATTATCCGCGGTAATGCGGATGTGTGGAAGTTAAAGGCTGAGAAGGCCACCGCACGCGAGTCTCCTAGATGAAGTTGCGCAGTTGAATGAGCAATTTAAATGTTAGCTCTCTATCTTCTTATCCTTCCTTTAGCCATTCGTGGTGATGCCTTGTCTTATACTTTAGTCTTGCTTTTTGTAGTTGTTAGCGCTCGTCATCCGCATGATGAGAAGGATGAGGTTGCCATTCGAATGAATGACTTAATCCAGGAGTAGCTATAGGCTAGTGGGTACTTCTAGGTGGACCACGACCGTGCAGTCGCATTGGCGACGTTGCAGGATTGTGCATCGCGGGTGCTTCAGTGTTTGAAGAAGGCGTAGTCGTGCCTGAAGTATATTTATCAGACGATGTTTCTGTTGGACATTGTGCCCTCAAGCTTGTTGGCTCTTATGGCGAAGTTCCAGGATATCAGCGTGGTCCGTGAGTGCGTGCGCCAACAGCTAGTCGCAGGTGCCAAGGCTGCACTATCGTTGGTTCGACTGCATCGACCCGATGTGGACGTCGCGTATGTTGCCGCTGGACCACTGCCGCCACTAGAAGGGATGACTTGGAATATGGTGCCGCACTATCAGGCGATTGACCGGCCAACGGAGGATATTGTCGACTTCTTTGAAGTGCAAACAAATGTTCTCCTTTTGTGGCAGTAGTATAAGATAGGCCTTTATATATTCGTAGAACATCACGAGGTACAATGTGTGGCTATGTAGCCTGGCTGAATAGCCTTATTTGTAAAGTAAAAAGTCTAAGGGTAGAAACGGCACAACTGTGCGATGTTCCAAGGATTGGAGTATGCGACTCTGCTTTCTAGGTCTTTAAGGCGATAGGCGCCACCTGGGATTACTTCGGTAATCATGTAAGGACCTTCCCAAGGGGACTCAAATTTGAGGTGCCCTTGCTACTTTAATCGCAGGACCAGGTCTCCTTCGATGAAGGATCTGGAGCGTAGCCTTCTGCTATGGTAGTTGCGGAGGTTCTATTGGTAGATCGTGGATCTCTCCGTTGCAATCTCACGTGCCTCATCGAGGAGGTCGAGGGAGTCTTCGAGTGCGAGAGTTTATTATTTCTTGCTATATGCAACCACCAGCGGGGCTTTGTAGCGCACTTCTGCAGGTAGTACTGCTTCAGCACTGTGCACCATGAAGAACGGTGTGTAGCCCGTGGTGCTGTTTGGAGTTGTGCGCAGGCTCCAAAGTACTGATTGCAGCTCGTCTGGCCAGCACTCGGCGGCTTGTTCGAGTGGTCGGAGGAGCCTTTTCTTGATTCCACCACAGACGAGGCCGTTGGCCTTTTCGACTTGACCATTGGTCTGAGGGTGCGCCACTGAGGCGTAGCTAATGTTTATTCCCAGGTTTTTGTAGAATTCCTTGGAGGTGAAGTTCGTCCCATTGTCCATGATGATGCTATGTGGCACCCCGAAGCGGAAGACAATGGACTCAAAGAATTTGATGGCGCTGGCTCCCGATTGGTTTGTCACCGACATGGCCTTAATCCACTTGGTGAATTTGTTGACCGCGACTAGGAGGTAGACGTCCTCCTCGTGAGGATTTCTGGAGCTTGCCGACCATGTCGAGTCCCCATTGCATGAAAGGTCAAGCCATAGGTATTGGCCTGAGCTCCGCGCCAGGTGCGTGCGGTTTGTCCGCGAATCGCTGGCAAGCATTGCAGTGCTAGATGATGTCTTTGGCATCGCGCATGGCCATTGGCTAGTAGAATCCAGCTTGTAGAGCTTTGGCGACGAGGGCGCGACTGCCGGCGTGGTGCCCGCAAGTGCCTTCGTGTATGTCGAGGAGGATGGCTCTTCCGTCCCTGTTGGAGACGCATCGCTGAAGGACTCCTGTGATGCTGCGCTTGTACAGTTCGCCGTTGATGAGGGTGAATGCCTTGGACCGTCGCGCTATGTGGCGCGCATCAGTCGGGTCATCTGGTAGCCTTTTGCTTAACAGGTATGTGATGTATGGCTCTGTCCAGGATGGCTCAATCATCATGACCTCCATGGGGCCCTCGAGTCCTGTGTCTGGCTCCATGTTGTCGAGTGTCATGGGCTCGCTCGGCGGCGTAGCCCCCGAGTCATTTGTCGTGCTAGCTTTAGGCTCTGTGGCCTTTGGCTAGATGGAGCGCTCGCAGATGCGCTCTAGAAATACTCCAGGTGGTACTTGGGCGCAGGTGGAACCAATGTTTGCGAGTATGTCTGCCTCCTCATTGCTTTCGCGGCCGATGTGGCGTAACTCGCAGCCGTCGAAGTCCCCTTCGAGTGTGTCGTAGAGGTCGCGGTAGACGATTATGTTGTCGCTTAGAGCGTCGCACTCATTCATTGTTTATTTGACCACTAACTTAGAGTCGCCATAGATGACGAGTCACTTGGCGCCGCAGGCTTTTGCCATTCGCATCCCGTGGATCAACGCTTCATACTCGGCTTCATTGTTGGAGGCTGTGAACTACATTCGCAGAACGTACCTCATCTTGTCACCTCGGGACGATGTTAGTATGACACCTGCGCTAGCTCCTTCCTTGCGCTTGGATCCGTCGAAGTGCATTGTCCATAGGTAGGACATGTCTGGCTTGTCGGGGAGCTGGTTCTCCATCCAGTGCACGAGGAAGTCCGGGAGAACTTGCGATTTGATCGCGTCGCGCTTCTTGTACGTGATGTCTCGTGGAGACAGTTCTATGCCCCAGAGCGCGACTCGTCTGGTGGTGTTGAGATTATTGAGTATGTGCCCGAGCGGGGCGTCGTTCACCACCACGATTGGGTGCTCTTAGAAGTAGTGGCGCAGTCGCCTGGTGGTCATGAAGACCCTGTAAGCCAACTTCTGGTAGTGTGGGTACCACTGTTTTGATGGTGTGAGCACCTCGCTGAGGTAGTAGACTGGGTGTTGTACCCCGTAGACTTTATTTTCTTTGGCTCGCTCCACCACGAGCACAGTGTTGATCACCTAGTTAGTGGCAGAGATGTATAGCAATAGCGGATCCTTTTCACGAGGCGTCACCAATACTGGTGAGGTGGACAGTAGACACTTGAGGTCTTCGAATGCTTCTTGTGCCTCGTTTGTCCACTCGAACTTGTCAGCTTTATGGAGAAGTTGGTAGAAGGGTTATGCCTTTTCGCCCATTTGACTGATGAACCGACTGAGCGCCGCAATTCGTCTAGCCAGCTGCTAGACGCCCTTTACGTTCTTCGGCTTCTCCATGGCCAGTATAGCCTTTATTTTCTTTGGGTTTGCCTCGATCCCTCTCGCGGAGATGAGATACCCGAGTAGTTGCTCAGATGGTACGCCGAAGGCGCATTTGTCTGGGTTGAGTTTGATCCGGTAGTGATTGAGGTTATCGAAGGTCTCGTGGAGATCATCGAGTAAAGCGGCTTCCTCTTTGGTTTTGACGACGATGTCATCGATGTAGACTTGGATATTGCGACCAAGTTGGTTCTTGAGGCATGCCTGCATACACCGCTGATAGGTGGCTCCTACGTTTTTTAGCCCGAAGGGCATAGTGTCGTAGCAGAACACACCAAAGGGTGTCATGAACGTTGTTTTCTCCTGGTCTTCTTCCTTCATTCGAATCCGATTGTAGCCTGAGTAGGCGTCGAGGAAGCAAAGACGCTCGCATCTTGCAGTGGAGTCGATTATTTGTGAAGGGCTCGCAACATAGAAAACAAAAAGATTCCTACGATGAGAACTATATGCCAAGATCTATATGCTAGATACAAGCAACGGGTGGATATACATCCATGGAGAACTTACCCTCGAAGACAACAAAGTTTTGTTAACGAGTAGGAACTCGTGGATGATGTAGTCGCACGCTTGCTAATCTCAAGATCGTGTGGAAGTCCTAGCGCCGCAAACCAGCAGTGCATCCGCACTCGCACACACGTTCAGGCCACCGAACAACCTCCGCCTCCTCGCTCTAGCGATGCAGCGGAAGCAACAACTCCTTCTAGACAAAATACCACCAGGAACATGTATCTCGCTAATCCGAGACCATGGGGGAATAATTCTAGAGGGGGAGAGAGATCCTTCACGAGGAGGTGTGAGGAAGAAGGGTGAGAGGGGTGGCCTTTTATAGGAGGAGGGGGGTACCCCTCCCCATGGCCGGCGCTCCATGGGGGGTGACCCCTCACCTCCCCCATTCATGTGGTGGTAACCCCCTCCACATAACAGTGTCCCTTAACATTCCTCTTTAAAGTCTTTACTTTAAATGCATTAAATTTCTCCAAATTTAATGCTCTCTCATTTAATAAAATTCTTTCATTAAAATTATTCAGAATTTTTTAAATTACTTTAATTAACAAACATTCACATAAAACCCCCTACAACATTTCAATATTACATGCAGAACCAATTTCAGCAATTTCACCCAAAACAGTTTTGGTGTCTATTGAAATAATTCCAGCGCTTTGCAATTCATTCGTCTGAAACACATTTGCTCCAAATGGTGTTGGTCTCCCTTAAGTGTGTCACCCTACGTTTCATGAATAATGTAGACATGATCGAGACCCCTCTCAGATCAATAATCAGAAGCGGGACCTGGAGATCCATACTGACTACTACACATTCTACGATGACTTCTGTAATCATGAGAACCTTTAACGCTAGTAACTAAATCCCTTTGTCTCGCGATATATTACATGTCCGGGATTCGATCATTGGTATCTCCATACCTAGTTTGATCTCATTACTGACATGTACTCTTTTCTCGTTCCCGTGATATAACATTCTAGTGATCTCATCACTTGCTTACAAGATAACCAATATGATATCACCGAGAGGGCCTAGAGAATATCTAGCCATCATCGGGATGGACAAATCCCACTCTTGATCCATGAGCTTCTACATAACACTTTTGTAGCATTGAACCCACCTTTATAATCACCCTTTCATGGTGTGACGTTTGATGTTATCAAGATACTCTTCTAGTGTTAGTGATTAACATGATCTCATGGTCTAAGGACTAGGATTACTTTGTTAGATGTTATAGAAATATAAACACAATGACTTTGATCGTAAAGCTATACTTCAGATGAATGTTCATCACATCATTCCACTAATGATCTGACCTTGTTATTAACAACATCCAATGTCCATGATCAGGAAACCTTGATCATCTTGTTAATCAATGAGCTAGTTTATAAGAGAGGCATAACTAGGAACTTTCCTTTTGTTTATTAAACACACATGTATTAACGTTTACAAAATAATACAATTATAGCATGCAAAATAAACATCTATCATATACTTGGAATATGATTAATAACAACTTTATTATTGCCTCTCAGGACATATTCCCTTCAGTCTCCCACTTGCACTAGAGACAATAATCTAGCTACATGGTGATAAATCTAACATCCATGGAGTTTTGGTGTTGATCATGTTTTGCTCTAGGGAGAGTTTTAGTCAACGGATCTTCTACATTGAGATTCGTATGTACTTTACAAATCTTTATATCTCCATCCTTGACATGCTCACGGATGGAGGGAAACCGGCGCTTAATATGTTTGGAATTCTTGTGAGAGCTTGGTTCCTTTTCGTTGGCTATTGCTCCATTGCTGTCACAATAGATCACCATTGCATCCAACACACTAGGAACCACACCTAGTTTGGTAATGAACTCCTTCATCCAAACCGCTTCTTGTGCTGCTTTTGAAGCAGCAATATATTCCGCCTCCGTTGTTGACCTTGTTACCACGGGTTGTTTGGAGCTCCTCCAACTAACTGATGCTCCGTTCATGAGAAATACGTATCCGGATTGAGACTTAGAGTCATCTGGATCAGTGTCAAAGCTAGCATCGACATAACAATTAGCGACCAACTCTTCTTCACCTCCGTATACAAGAAAACAGTTCCTTACTTCTTCTCAAGTACTTAAGGATATTCTTGACCGCTATCCAGTATTCCAAACCTAGATCAGATTGGTACTTACTAGTCAAACTAATAGCATGTGCCACATCCGGTCTTGTACATAGCATGGCGTACATTATAGAGCCTATGGTTGAAGCATAAGGGATCTTATCCATTATCTCTCTTTCTTCCGCTGTAGCCGGACTTTGAGTCTTACTCAATGTCTTGCCTTGCAACATAGGTAAGAACCCCTTCTTACTTTCATCCATTTTAAACTTCTTTAAAATCATATCAAGGTATGTACTTTGCGATAGCCCTATTAGGCATCTTGATCTATATTTGTAGATCTTTATGCCTAATATATATGACGCTTCACCAAGGTCTTTCATAGAAAATTTGCTATTTAGATAACTTTTAACACTATTTAAAATATCTATATCATTTCTAATCAACAATATGTCATCCACATATAATATCCGAAATGTCACATTGCTCCCACTCACTTTCTTGTAAATACAAGCCTCTCCATAAGTTTGGACAAATCCAAACTCTTTGATCACCTCATCAAAGTGGAGATTCCAACTCCGTGATGCTTGCTTCAGTCCATAGATGGATCGCTGAAGCTTGCACACCTTGTTAGCATCCTTAGGATCGACAAAACCCTTTGGTTGTATCATATACAACTCTTCTTCAATGTTACCATTGAGGAACGCAGTTTTGACATCCATCTGCCATATTTCATAATCGAAATATGTAGCAATTGCTAACATAATTCTAACTGATTTTAGCATCGCTACAGGAGAGAATGTCTCATCGTAGTCAACTCCTTGAATTTGTCGAAACCCTTTTGCGACAAGTCAAGTTTTATATACGGTTACATTGTTGGAGATATGCCCAAGAGGCAATAATAAAAGTGGTTATTATTATATCTTTGTGTTTATGATAAAAGTTTACATCCCATGCTATAATTGTATTATTAGGAAACATTAATACTTGTGTGTTTTGTAAACATATAAGAGTCCCTAGTAAGCCTCTTGTTAAACTAGCTTGTTGATTGATTGATGATCATGGTTTCCTGATCATAGACATTGGATGTGATTAATAACAAGGTTATATCATTAGGAGAATGATATGATGGACACACACCCATAGTAAGCGTAGCATAAGATCAAGTCATTAAGTTCAGATTAGTAAGCTTTGAAATACATAGTAACCTAATCCTTCGACCATGAGGTTATGTTAATCACCATCACCGGATGGGTACTTTGATGACATCAAACGCCGCTCAGAATCGGGCGGTTATAAAGGTGTCATTGGGTATTCTGAAAGTATGTGTTGAAGCGCATAGACCAAGATTGTGATTTGTCCATCCATATGACGGATAGATATACTCTGGGCCCTCTCGGTGGAATGACATCTAGATAGCTTGCAAGCATGTGACTAGGTCACAAGGGATGACATAACATGGAACGAGTAAAGAGTACTTATCAGTAACAAGGAAGAACTAGGTATGAAGATACTGACAATCAAACCTCGGATAAGTAGAATGTCGCGAGACAAAGGGAATTGGTTTCATATGTTAATTTGTTCAATCAATCACGAAGTAATCGTTGAGTATGTGGGAGCCGTTATGGATCTCCAGATCCCGCTGATGGTTATTGATGGGAGAGGTGTCTTCATCATGTTCGCATATTCACGAACCGTAGGGTGACACACTTAAGGTTCAAGTTGTTTGAAGTAGATATGGAATTTGCGTTGGAGACCGAATGTTGTTCGAGTCTCGGAATGGATCCGGACATCACGAGGAGATCCTAATGGTCCGGAGAATAAGATTCATATATTGGGAATCATTTTCTAAGTTAGGAAATGTTCCGGAGTGTTTGTATGGAGATTCTAGAAGGTTTGAATGTTCGAAGGTTCTAGAGGATTTCTTGGAGTTTGCTTGAAAACCAAGAAAGGGATCAAAGAAACCAAGTGGGCAAGACACGGATTCGGGGAGGAGGATTCTCCCCCAACCCGGCCCAAGGAGGAGGGAGTCCTACTAGGACTCCTCCTCCTGCACGCCCCTCCTTTAAATAGAAGGAGGGCGCCCTCTTGCACCTTGTCTCATAACTCCCAATCTCACCGCCTCTCCTCCACGCTTCTTTCTTGCAGGCATAGGCGAAGCCTGCAGATTTCTCATCTCCACCACCACCACCACGCCGTCGTCGCTGGGATTCCGTGGAGAAGATCTACTACCTCTGCTTTCATTGAACGGGAGAGGAAGGTCTGCCGACCAAGACGCAGGACCATCTGGAAGCGCCGCCGAACACGGCTACCGAAGGATCGTCCACACGATCTTGAGATCGGTAAGTGATCGACTACATCATCCACGAGATCTAATCTCGTTAACGCTTTCGGTTCTATGAGGGTTAGTACCGATCTATCTCGTTGCTCATATCTAGTAGATTAGATCTTGGCTTTTATCTAGATTAGATCTGGGTTTTGTTCGTTCTTGCGGTAGAATTTTTTTGTTTTCCATGCTACGAACCCATCATACATTACCATCAGCATCAGTTTTTCTTTTGAAAATCCATTTATTCTCAACGGCCTTTCGGTCATGAGGTAAGTCCACCAAGGTCCAAACCTGGTTTTCTTACATGGATTCCATCTCACATTTCATGGTCTAGCCATTTGTTGGAATCCAGGCTCATCATCGCTTCTTCATACGTCGCAGGGTCATCTATTTCATCAACCATGAAATTTACAACAGGATTCCCGTACAGTTCAGGAGCTGCACGTGTCCTGCTTGACCTGCGAGTTTTAGTAGTGTCGTCTTTTGAAGTTTCATGATCATTATCATTAGTTCCTTCTTCATTTGGTGAAGTCAACTCCGGAACGACTTCCGGTGCTGCGCCACTCGCCATTTCATGAAGAGAAGGTTCAATAACCTCTTCGAGTTCTACCTTTCGACTACTCACACCTTTCATGAGAAACTCTTTCTCTAGAAAGGATCCATTCTTGGCAACGAAAACCTTGCCCTCGAATCTGTGATAGAAGGAATACCCAATTGTTTCTTTAGGGTATCCAATGAAGGAGCATTTTTCCGCTTTGGGTTCGAGTTTATCCGGTTGAAGTTTCTTCACATAAACATCGCATCCCCAAACTTTAAGAAATGACAGCTTAGGTTTGTTTCCAAACCATAATTCATACGGTGTCATTTCAATGGATTTAGACGGTGCCCGATTTAAAGTGAATGCAGTGGTTTCCAGTGCATAACCCCAAAATGACAGTGGCAAGTCAGTCATAGACATCATAGATCGAACCATATCCGATAGAGTATGATTACGATGTTCTGATACATAATTACGTTGTGGTGTTCCGGCAGGCGTGAGTTGTGAAACTATTCCACGCTCTTTCATGTGTGTTCTAAACTTGTAACTTAGATACTCACCTCCACGATCGGACCATAGAAATTTGATCTTTCTATTATGATGATTTTCCACTTCATTCTGAAATTCCTTAAACTTTTCAAAGGTTTTAGACTTATGTTTCATCAAATAGATATACCCGTATCTACTCAAATCATCCGTGAAAGTAACAAAATAACGATATCCACCTCGCGCCGACAACTCATTGGATCGCATACATCAGTATGTATGATTTCCAATAAATTTGTCGCCTGTTCCATTGAACCGTAAAACGGCGTTCTAGTCATCTTGCCCATAAGGCATGGCTCACATGTATCAAATGATTCCAAAAGTCCATCAGAATAGAGTTTCTTCATGCGTTTAACACAATATGACCTAGACGGCAGTGCCACATATATGCAGATATATCATTATTAAGTTTAATTCTTTTACCATCAACATTATGGATGTGCGTATGAGTACTATCGAGATTCAACAGAAATAAACCATTCATCATGGGTGCATGACCATAAAAGATATTATCCATATAAATCAAACAACCATTGTTTTCGGATTTAAACGAATAACCACATTGCATCAAACAAGATCCAGATATAATGTTCATGCTCAGTACAAGCACCAAATAACAATTATTTAGGTTTATAACTAATCCCGATGGTAGGTGGAGAGGCAGCATTCCGACGGCAATCACATCAACTCTTGATCCATTGCCGACACGCATCTTGACCTCACCCCTTGCTAGCGGTCGCTTGTTCCGCAGCCCTTGATTCGAATTACATATGTTAGCAACTGATCTGGTATCAAATACCCAGGTGCTACTGCGAGTAATAGTCAAGTACACATCAATAACATGTATATCATATATACCTTTGTTTTCCTTGCCAGCTTTCTTGTCCGCCAAAAACTTGGGGCAGTTGCGCTTCAATGGCCAGTCCCCTTACAATAGTAGCACTCGACATCAGACTTAGGGCCAGCCCAGGATTTATTTTTAGGCGCAGCAACATATTTGCCGCCCTTCTTTCCCTTCTGTTTACCCTTCTTGTCTTTTTTGAAACCGGTGGTCCTATTGACCATCAACACTTGATGTTCTTTCCTAATCTCCACTTATGCAGTCTTAACCATTGGCAGAAGATCGGGGAGAGTCTTCTTCATGCCATGCATGTTATAGTTCATCACAAAGCTCTTATAGCTAGGTGGCAGAGATTGGAGAACATGATGTATGCCTAACTCAATGGGAATCGTTATTTCCAAGGACACAAGCTTATCGGCGTACCCAGACATTTTGAGTACGTGCTCACTTACAGAGCTGTTTTCTTCCATCATGCAGTTAAAGAACTTTTCTGAAGCATTATAACTCTCTACGACAGCATGGGTATCGAAAATAATTTTCAATTCACCCATGGTATCAAAGGCATTGCCATTTTCAAAACGCTTTCGAAGTTCTGGCTCTAGCCCATACAGTATGCTGCAATGAACTAAGTTGTGGTCCTCCTGACGAGTCACATAGACATTATTTTCCTCGTCAGGGGCATCAGGAGCTGGTGGGGGGGGCCTAACAACGCTTCTAGCACATGCTTTTGTGTAGCGGAGAGGAGAATCCTCAAATTCATAGCCCAGTTGGTGAAGTTGCTACCATTCGCGGCAATTTTCTCTTTCTCCATGAACACATTAAAATTAAAAGCAGGTGGTGTCATCTACAACAGAATTTGTAAAGTTTATTTAGACTAAGTTTATGATAGATTGAGTTTAACTAAACTCCCACTCAAAAACAACATCCCTCGTGTCTTTTTGGTGATTACATGAACCAAATCCACTACACCAAGTCCGATCATCACGTGAGTCGGTGTAGCTTCAAAGGCGAGCATCTATATGGGCATCATATCAACTATATGACTCATGCTTAACCTTTTGGTCCGTGTTCCGAGGCCATGTCTGTACATGCTAGGCTTGCCAAGTGTGAACCTTAGTACCCGCGTGTGTAAAACTGTCTTACACCCGAAATATGATCGTGGATTCAAGTACACCCGATCATCACGTGATGTCTTGAAGCGGCGAAACATAAACGGTGCATACTTAAGGAAGAACACATTTTTATCTTGATATTTAAATGAGGTATCATCTTATAACGTTATTAAAACGCCAAACTAGCAATATAAGATACGAACATCATATGTGTAAAGTGAAATGATATGGTTCTTGCATTTGATCACTATCATATGCATCATGGTATGATCTCTATCATTCCTTTGTGTGTAAGGCCAAGGTCTATCGAACTTACATGTTAAGTGTGTTGTAAGTGTATCAACTATACATCAACTCACAATAATACCATATCAAGACACAAGCCAAACACCGATCTAAACTAGACGCTTCTAATTTACCAATTGTAAGTTTTACGTGGCTTAGGGCTTTCGAAGATAGAACCGTTCTTACCTATGAACATGGAACCACAACGATGATAACCAAATTATTAGCAACTCATTTGTAAATCAGATATGACTATAGTAGGAGAGATAGACACCTGCCAGCCACTTATGCAAAACTAGTTGTCATGTGGAATTCCTATGAGATCTCAGGCTAATGACACTCTTTCACAGTCCGCTTCATCCCATATGCCACCAATAATATCCAAAGCACGAGAATAAAGGGCCAACATGATCATCACCTACCAGCTAATCTTATGTGTTCTACCTGCGTGCTAATTCATGGTTAGATCGCTCATACCACGACCACAGGAAAGATAGAAAAAACAAAAAATTCTCAATCTCAGAAACTATACGCCAAGATCTATATGCTAGATACAAGCAACTGATCAGCATGGAGGCCCCATGGAGAACTTACCTCGAAGACAATAAAGTTTTGTTAATCTAGGAACTCGATGAGCGTAAATGGACGCTTGTCGATCTCAAGATCGTGGTGCTCTGGCGCCACAAACCAGCAGCGATCCGGCCAAGACTGCACATTAATGCTGGGGCCACTGAACCCTTTAATCCCTTGTTCCAAAGAACAAAATGAAGCAAAGAACCTTCCGATGAGCCACTGAATATGTATCTCGCGAACCGAGACCATGGGGAATAATTCCCAGAGTATCTCTTCGATCCTTCACAGGAGGTGTGTGAGGAAGAAGGTGAGAGGGTGGCTTTTATAGGTTAGGTACTTATTAAATTTATTCAGAATTTTTATGTACTTTAATTAACAAGCATTCACATAAACCCCTGCAACATTTCAATATTACATACATATAGGACAGTTTAAATAATTTTTTAAAGCTTGAGTTTGGTGTCTATTAAAGAATAATTCATTGCAATTCATTAGATACAAACACATTTGCTCTCCATGGTGTTGGTGAGTACAAAGTGTGTCACCCCTCGGTTCATGAATAATGCATACATGATCGGGGACCTCTCGGATCAATAATCAAAAAGCTCTTGCTCCTACACATTCTAGGATGACTTCTATGATCGTGAGAACCTTTAACGCTAGTAACTAAATCCCTTTGTCTCGCGATATATTACATGTCCGAGATTCGATCATCGGTATCTCCATACTTAGTTTGATCTCGTTACCGACATGTACTCTTTTCTTGTTCCCGTGATATCACATTTTAGTGATCTCATCACTTGCTTGCAAGCTAACCAATGTGATATCACCGAGAGGGCCCAGAGAATATCTATCTGTCATCGGGATGGAAAAATCCCACTCTTGATCCATGAGCTTCTACATAACACTTCTGTAGCACTGAACCCACCTTCATAATCACCCTTTCATGGTGTGACGTTTGATGTTATCAATATACTCTTCCAGTGTTAGTGATTAACATGATCTCATGGTCTAAGGACTAGGATTACTTTGTTAGATGTTATAGCAATATAAACACAATGACTTTGAACGTAATGCTATACTTCGGATGAATGTTCATCACATCATTCCACGAATGATCTGACCTCGTTATTAACAACATCCAATGTCCATGATCAGGAAACCTTGATCATCTTGTTAACAATGAGCTAGTTTATAAGAGAGACATAACTAGGAACTTTCCTTTTGTTTATTAAACACACATGTATTAACATTTCCAAATTAATACAATTATAGCATGCAAAATAAACATCTATCATATACTTGGAATATGTATAATAACAACTTTATTATTGCCTCTTAGGGCATTTTCCCTTCAATTTGATCGATCCATGGAAGCGGGAAGTGATCCTTCAGGCAGTGCTTGTTCAAGGAGGTGAAGTCCACGCACATCCGTAGGATGTCCATGTCCTTTTTAGGTACGAGCACTGGATTTGCGAGCCAGGTGCTTTCCTTGATCTCGCATATGAATTTTGGGTCAAGGAGTCTGTTGATCTCCATACCGACTACTTTTGCTCTTGGTTCAGACAGTCGCCGTATCGTTTGTTTGACTGGCCTTGCATCTGGATTCACTTTGAGTGAGTGCTTGGTGAATTCCTTGGGAACTCCTGGCATGTGCTGGACACAGTGAAGATTTCCAATACCTCACGGAGAATTGACAGCCGAAGTTCCTATGCGGGACTCAAGTTGTTGGCGATGAGGGCCGTCTTGGTCGGGTCCATTGGGTGGACCTGGACTGTCTTGGTGTGCATCGACGTGTCGAAGGATTGGTCGGGTGAGCTTGGCTTGCTCAGGGGAGGCAGATTGTTGTCTGTCAACTCCTTTAACCTCGTGAGTTCCTCTTGCATGCCGAAGGACTGGGAGATTCTGTTGAATTCCCTATCACAGCTATCAGACCTCTCGAAGCTTATGTTGATTGTGATGACGATGTGTGGGCCTGGCATCTTCATCTGCAGGTAGGCATAGTGTGGTACCACCATGAACCTTGCGAACGCGACACACCCGAGGATGCAGTGGTACTGTGAAGGCCAGTCTACAACTTCAAAGTCGATGCACTCTCGCCAAAAGTTTTGCGGCATGCCGAAGATGACGTCGAGGTTGATCTTGCCCATGGGGTACACGCCCTTCCCTGGAACGATGCCGTGGAACATCGTGTCTGAAACTTCCAGACATGTCAGAGGGATCCTCATTGCTCGCAAGGTACTAGCGAACGTGAGGTTGATGCTGCTTCCGCCGTCCATGAAGACGCGACTAATCTCGAAGCCTCCGATATGTGCCTCGAGCACCAGGGGATAGTGGCCCGGGCGAGGTACTTGACGCGGGTGGTCTCTCTTGTCGAAGGTGATGCAGGACTCACTTAAACTGAGGTACTCAGTGGTGGAGGGCGGAGAATTCATCGCCAGATTGACTTGGCGAGTGATCGATTTCTGTACTCGATTTGAGGTACGACCCTTCTGGATCATTCCCGTATTCTGAAGGAAATATGCCCTGAGAGGCAATAATAAAGTTGTTATTAGGTATTCCTTGTATATTAGATGTTTATTTTGCATGCTATAATTGTATTGATAGGAAACATCAATACATGTGTGTTTAATAAACAAAAAGGGTTCCTAGTCATGCCTCTCTTATAGACTAGCTTGTTGATTAACAGGATGATCAAGGTTTCCTGATCATGGACATTGGATGTTGTTAATAACAAGGTCACACCATTGGTGGAATGATGTGATGAACATTCATCCGAAGTATAGCATTACGATCAAGTCATTATGTTTATATTGCTATAACATCATAATGGTAATCTTTATCCTTAGACCATGAGATCATGTTAATTGCTAACATCGGAAGAGTATCTTGATAACATCAAACGTCACACCGTAACAGGGTGACTATAAAGATGGGTTCAGTGCTACGAAGGTGTTATGTTGAGGCTCATGGATCAAGAGTGGAATTTGTCAATCCAGATGACGGATAGATATACTCTGGGCCCTCTCGGTGATATCACATTAGGATAGCTTGCAAGCAAGTGATGTGATCACTAGAATGTTATATCACGGGAACGAGAAAAGAGTGCATGTCGGTAACGAGATCAAACTAGGTATGGAGATACCGATGATCGAATCTCGTACATGTAATATATCAAGAGACAAAGGGATTTAGTTACAAGCGTTAAAGGTTCTCACGATCACAGGAGTCATCGTTGAATGTGTAGGAGTCAGTACGGATCTCCAGGTTCCGCTGCTGATTATTGATCGGAGAAGGGTCTCGATCATGTCTGCATTATTCGTGAACCGTAGGGTGGCACACTTAAGAGTTACCGGACACCATTTTGGAGCACATATGTTTCATACGAAAGAATTGCAAAGCGCAGGAATTGTTTCAATAGAAACCGAAAATTGTTTCGGGTGAAATTGCAGAAGGTGTTTCTGCATGTGATATTGAAATATTGCAAGGGGCTATATGTGAATGTTTGTTAATTAAAGTAATTAACAAAATTCTGAATAAATTTAATAAAAGAGTTTTATTAAATGAAGAGCATTAAATTTGGAGAAACTTAATGCATTTAAAGTGGATACTTTAAAAGGGAATGTGAAGAGGCATTTTAATGTGGAGGAGTTACCACCACATGAATGGGGGAGGTGAGGGGTCACCCCCATGCGCCGCCATGGAGAGAGGGGCACCCCTCCTCCTATAAAAGGCCACCCATTCCTCCTTCATCCACACACCTTCTTGTGAAGGATCTCTCTCCCCTCTAGAATTATTCCCCATGGTCTCGGATTAGCGAGATACATGTTCCAGTGGCATTTCGTCTGAAGGAGTTGCTGCTCACTGGATCACTGGAGCGAGGAGGTGGAGGTTGTCCGTGGCTTGAACGTGTGTGCGAGTGTGGATGCGCTGCTGAGTTGGCGCCGGACTTCCTCACGATCTTGAGATCGGCAAGTGTATGACTACATCAACCACGAGTTCCTACTCGTTAACAAAACTCGTTGTCTTCGAGGGTCAGTTCTCCATGGATGTATGTCCACCGGTTTGCTTTGTACCTAGTAGATAGATCTTGGCGTGTAGTTCACAATAGGAAATTTTTTGTTTTCTATGTCATGGACCCAACAAAGGGTATCAGAGCCTGATCTATGCGTGGGTGCTTTACGTAGTACACATATGTTTATACGCATGGCGATGATCATGTTATTGCATCTTCTATGTACTTTGGATATTGGTGGCATAGTGGGATGAAGCTACGGACCAACCTTACATGTCATCGCATGAGACCGGTTCCACGACCGACATGCAACTTGTTTTGCATAAGTGGTCACGGGTGTCCTGCTCTCCTACTATAGTCAATATCTGATTTACAACGAGTTGCTAATAACTTGGTTATCCTTGTTGTGGTTCATGTTCGTAGGTTAGACAGGTTCTATCTCTGAAAGCCCTAAGCCACGTAAAACTTGCAATTGATAAATTAGAGGCGTCTAGTTTAGATCGTTGCTGGGCTAGTGTTTTGATATGGTATTGTTGTAAGTAGATGTATAATAGATAATCTTACAACTCACTTAACATGTAAGTTCCATAGACCTTGGCTTTACACATAAAGGAATGATAGAGATCATACCACGATGCAAATGACAGAGATCAAATGCATGGACCATATCACCTCACTTCACACATTAGATGTTAGCATCTTATATTGCTAGTTTGGCATGTTTGGTAGCATTATAAGATGATCCCTCATTTAGATATCAAGATAAAATGTGTTCTTCCTTAAGTATGCACCGCTTGTGGATCGTGGTTTTGAGGCCTCACGTGATGATCGGGTGTTTTCAACTCTACGCTTTCATACAACGGGTGTAAGACAGTTTTACACACGCAAATACTAAGGTTCTTACTTGACGAGCCTAGCATGTACAGACATGGCCTCGTAACACGGACCAAAAGGTTAAGCATGAGTCATATAGTTGATATGATGCCCATATAGATGCTCGCCTTTGAAGCTACACCGACTCACGTGATGATCGGACTTGGTGTAGTGGATTTGGTTCATGTAATCACCAAAAGGACACGAGGGATGTCGTTTTTGAGTGGGAGTTCATTAGTAATTTGGATTAGTTGAACTCAATTTATCATAAACTTAGTCTAAATATACTTTACAAATTCTGTTGTAGATGGCACCACCTGTTTTTAATTTCAACGTGTTCATGGAGAAAGAGAAACTTGTCTGAACGGTAGCAACTTCACCAAGGCTATGAATTTGAGGATTCTCCTCATCACGCACAAAAGCAATATGTGCTAGATGCGCCGCTAGGCCCCCCACCAGCTCTCGATGCCCCTGACGAGGAAAAGAACGTCTATATAACTCGTCAGGAGCACCACAACTTAGTTCATTGCGGCATACTGTATGGGCTAGAGCCGGAACTTCGAAAGTGTTTCGAAAATGGCAATGCCTTTGATACCATGGGAGAATTGAAAATGATTTTCGATACCCATGCCGTAGAGAGTTATAATGCTACGAAAAGTTCTTTAGCTGCATGATGGAGGAAAACAACTCCGTTAGTGAGCACGTACTCAAAATGTCCTGCACGCCGATAAGCTTGTGTCCTTGGGAATAACGATTCCCATTGACTTAGGCATACATCGTGTTCTCCAATCTCCACCTAGCTGCAAGAGCTTCGTGATGAACTATAATATGCAGGCATGAAGAAGTCTCTTCGAGCTTCACAATGCTTAAGACTGTAAGTGGAGATTAGGAAAGAACATCAAGTGTTGATGATCAATAGGACCACCGGTTTCAAGAAGGACAAGAAAGGCAAGCACAAGGGAAAGAAGGGTGGCAAGTCTATTGCCACGCCTGAAAAGAAACCCCGAGCTGGCCCTAAGTCCGACAATCGAAAGTGCTACTATTGCAAGGGACTGCAATTGAAGCTTAATTGCCCAAGTATTTATGGACAAGAAGTCCAGCAAGGCAAACAAAGGTATATGTGATATACATGTTATTGATGTGTACTTGACTAGTACTCGCAGTAGCACCTAGGTATTTGATACGGGATCGGTTGCTAATATATGTAACTCGGTTCAGGGGCTGCGGAACAAGCGACAACTAGCAAGGGATGAGGTCACGATGCGGGTCGGCAATGGATCAAGAGTTGATGTCATCGTCGTCAAAACGCTGCCTCTCCATATGCCATCGGGATTAGTTATAAACCTAAATAATTGTTATTTGGTGCCTACACTGATCATGAACATTGTATCCGGATCGTGTTTGATGCAAAGTGGTTAATCATTTAAGTCTGAAAACAATGGTTGTTCGATTTATATGAATAATATCTTTTATGGTCATGCACCTATGTTGAATGGTTTATTTCTGTTGGATCTCGATAGTAGTATTACGCATATTCATAATGTTGATGCTAAAAGGATTAAACTTGATAATGATATATCTACATATATGTGGCACTGTCGTCTAGGTCATATTGGCGTTAAACGCATGAAGAAACTCCATTTTGATGGACTTTTGGAATCACTTGATTTTGAATCATTTGATACATGTGAGCCATGCCTTATGGGCAAGATGACTAGAACGCCGTTTTCCGGTTCAATGGAACGGGCGACAGATCTATTAGAAATCATACATACTGATGTGTGTGGACCAATGAGTGTGTCGGCGCGAGGTGGATATCGTTATTTTGTTACTTTCACGGATGATTTGAGTAGATATGGTTATATCTATTTGATGAAACACAAGTCCGAAACTTTTGAAAAGTTCAAAGAATTTTAGAATGAAGTGGAAAATCATCGTAACAGAAAGATCAAATTTCCGCGGTCCGACCGTGGAGGAGAGTATCTTAGTTACGAGTTTAGCACACATATGAAAGACTGTGGAATAGTTTCACAACTCACGCCTGCCGGAACACCACAACATAATGGTGTGTCAGAACATCGTAATCGTACTTTATTGGATATGGTTCGATTTATGATGTCTCTGACTGACTTGCCACTATCATTTTGGGGTTATGCACTGGAAACTGCTGCATTCACTTTAAATAGGGCACCATCTAAATCCGTTGAAAAGACACCTTATGAATTATGGTTTGGAAACAAACCTAAGCTGTCATTTCTTAAAGTCTGGGGATGCGATGTTTATGTGAAGAAACTTCAACCGGATAAACTCAAACCCAAAGTAGAAAAATGCGTCTTCATAGGATACCCTAAGGAAACGATTGGGTATACCTTCTATCACAGATCCGAGGGCAAGGTCTTTGTTGCCAAGAATGGATCCTTTCTTGAGAAGGAGTTTCTCGCGAAAGGTGTGAGTAGTCGGAAGGTAGAACTCGAAGAGGTTATTGAACCTTCTCTTCATGAAATGGCGAGTAGCGCAGCTCCAGAAGTTGTTTCGGAGTTGACTTCACCTAATGAAGAGAGAGCTAATGATATTGATCATGAAACTCCGAAAGAGGACACTACCGAACCTCACAGGTCAAGCAGGACACGTGCAGCTCCTGAACTGTATGGCAATCCTGTTATGAATTTCATGATTGATGAAATGGATGACCCTGCGACGTATGAAGAAGCGATGATGAGCCCGGATTCCAACAAATGGCTAGAAGCCATGAAATCCGAGATGGAATCCATGTACGAGAACCAAGTTTGGAACTTGGTGGTCTTACCTCACGACCGAAAGGCCGTTGAGAATAAATGGATTTTTAAAAGGAAACCTGATGCTGATGGTAATGTGACCATCTATAAGGCTCGACATGTTGCAAAGGGGTTTCGACAAATTCAAGGAGTTGACTATGATGAGACATTCTCTCCCGTAGCGATGCTTAAGTCGGTTAGGATTATGTTAGCAATTGCTGCATATTTCGATTATGAAATATGGCAGATGGATGTCAAAACTGCGTTCCTCAATGGTAATATTGAAGAAGAGTTGTATATGATACAACCTAAGGGTTTTGTCGATCC
This sequence comes from Avena insularis, assembly GCA_023614405.1. Lineage (NCBI taxonomy): Eukaryota > Viridiplantae > Streptophyta > Magnoliopsida > Poales > Poaceae > Avena > Avena insularis. The sequence continues at coordinate 393,257,380 of CM042689.1, read as the reverse complement.
TAAGGATGCTGATAAGGTGTGCAAACTTCAGCGATCCATCTATGGACTGAAGCAAGCATCCCGGAGTTGGAATCTCCGCTTTAATGAGGTGATCAAAGAGTTTGGATTTGTCCAAACTTATGGAGAGGCTTGTATTTACAAGAAAGTGAGTGGGAGCAATGTGGCATTTCTGATATTATATGTGGATGACATATTATTGATTGGAAATGATTTAGATCTTTTAAATAGTTTTAAAAGTTATCTAAACAGCAAATTTTCGATGAAGGACCTTGGTGAAGCTTCATATATATTAGGCATTAAAATCTATAGAGATAGATCAAGACGCCTAATTGGGCTATCGCAGAGTACATACCTTGATAAGATATTAAAGAAGTTTAATATGGGACGAAGTAAGAAGGGTTCTTACCTATGTTGCAAGGCAAGACATTGAGTAAGACTCAAAGTCCGACTCTGGCGGAAGAAAGAGAGATAATGGATAAGATCCCTATGCCTCGGCCATAGGCTCTATAATGTATGCCATGCTATGTATAAGACCGGATGTGGCACATGCTATTAGTTTGACTAGTAGGTACCAATCTAATCGAGTTGAACCTTTGGATAGCGGTTAGAATATCCTTAAGTACTTGAGAAGAACTAAGGATATGTTTCTTATATCTGAGGTGAAGAAGAGCTAGTCGCTAAGTGTTATGTTGATTCTAGCTTTGACACGATCCGGATGACTCTAAGTCTCAATCCAGATCGTATTTCTCTTGAGCGGAGCGCGGTTAGTTGGAGGAGCTCCAAACAACTGTGGTGGCTGGATCAACAACAAAGGCGGAATATGTTGTCGCTTGAGCGGTCACGAGGAAGCGGTTTGGATGAAGGAGTTCATAACGGCTGGTGTGGTTCCGGTCGTTGGACCCGATGGTGATCTATTGTGACAACAATGGAGCCATAGCCAACGCAAAGGAACCAAGGTCTCACAAGAATTCCAAGCATATTAAGCGCCGGTTTCACTCCATCCGCGAGTATGTCAAGGATGGAGATATAAAGATTTGTAAAGTGCACACGGACCTGAATGTAGCAGATCCATTGACTAAAGTACTCCCTAGGGCAAAACATGATCAACACCCGAACTCCATGGGTGTTAGATTTATCACTATGTGAACTATATTATTGTCTCTAGTGCAAGTGGGAGACTGAAGGAAATATGCCCTGAGAGGCAATAATAAAGTTGTTATTATGTATTCCTTGTATATGATAGATGTTTATTTTGCATGCTATAATTGTATTGATAGGAAACATCAATACATGTGTGTTTAATAAACAAAAAGGGTTCCTAGTCATGCCTCTCTTATAGACTAGCTTGTTGATTAACAGGATGATCAAGGTTTCCTGATCTTGGACATTGGATGTTGTTAATAACAAGGTCACACCATTGGTGGAATGATGTGATGAACATTCATCCGAAGTATAGCATTACGATCAAGTCCTTATGTTTATATTGCTATAACATCATACGAAGTAATCTTTATCCTTAGACCATGAGATCATGTTAATTGCTAACACCGGAAGAGTATCTTGATAACATCAAACGTCACACCGTAACAGGGTGACTATAAAGATGGGTTCGATTTTCACGAAGGTGTTATGTTGAGGCTCATGGATCAAGAGTGGAATTTGTCAATCCAGATGACGGATAGATGTACTCTGGGCCCTCTCGGTGATATCACATTAGGATAGCTTGCAAGCAAGTAATGTGATCACTAGAATGTTATATCACGGAGCGAGAAAGAGTGCATGTCGATGCGAGATCAAACTAGGTATGGAGATACCGATGATCAAATCTCGGACATGTAATATATCGAGAGACAAAGGGATTTAGTTACAAGCGTTAAAGGTTCTCACGATCACGAGTCATCGTTGAATGTGTAGGACTCAAGACGGATCTCCGGTCCCCGCTAATTATTGATCGAGAAGGGTCTCGATCATGTCGCATTATTCGCGAACCGTAGGGTGGCACACTTAAGAGTTACGGACACCATTTTGGAGCACATATGTTTGACGAAAGAATTGCAAAGCGCAGGAATTGTTTCAATAGAAACAGGAAATTGTTTCGTGAAATTGCGAAGGTGTTTACGCATGTGTTATTGAAATATTGCAAGGGGATATATGTGAATGTTTGTTAATTAAAGTAATTAACAAAATTCTGAATAAATTTAATAAAAGAGTTTTATTAAATGAGAGAGCATTAAATTTGGAGAAACTTAATGCATTTAAAGTGGAGACTTTAAAAGGGAATGTGAAGAGGCATTTTAATGTGGAGGAGTTACCACCACATGAATGGGGGAGGTGAGGGGTCACCCCCCCATGCGCCGGCCATGGAGAGGAGGGGCACCCCCCTCCTATAAAAGGCCACCCATTCCCTCCTTCATCCACACACCTCCTTGTGAAGGATCTCTCTCCCCCTCTAGAATTATTCCCCCATGGTCTCGGATTAGCGAGATACATGTTCCCGGTGGCATTTCGTCTGGAAGGAGTTGCTGCTTCCGCTGGATCGCTGGAGCGAGGAGGTGGAGGTTGTCTGGTGGCTTGAACGTGTGTGCGAGTGCGGATGCGCTGCTGAGTTGCGGCGCTCGGACTTCCTCACGATCTTGAGATCGGCAAGTGTACGACTACATCAACCACGAGTTCCTACTCGTTAACAAAACTCGTTTTCTTCGAGGGTAAGTTCTCCATGGATGTATGTCCACCCGTTTGCTTTGTACCTAGTAGATAGATCTTGGCGTGTAGTTCACACCGTAGGAAATTTTTTGTTTTCTATGTTGCGGACCCAACATATTCCCCAGTGGTCGGGGGTATGGTTCGCCTCTATGATTCTAGACTGGTGCAGCCGCAGGTGGTATTAAACCTGGTGGTGGTGGAGAAGCTCCATGTGCCACAGCGCCTAGGGCAGCTCCGTAGCCTTAGTTAATCGCGTCGCAATTCATCTGGGCTAGGCCCTCGTGGAGCTTGAGGAATTTGCGGCAATACTTTAGGAGGTGGCTTGACTTTTTCTCGTTGTCGTGTTTTTCGATGTAGAAGTGCACGTTGCATGGTCCGGGCAGTTTGTCCTAGATGGATGTTGTGGGTGCCTCATCACGAGTGCTACGCTGCCACACTTGCGTGGTTTTCCCGCTGTCACGGTATCCACCGTTGTGGTATCTGCTATTGCGGTTGTCGTCGCGTTTGTCAGCATAGCCAGCCACGACCATGTCGACCTCTTCGTGGTCCTCGTAACCACGCATTCGATGTTTCCCTCGGTGGTCGCGTCTATGCTCGAGGTCGTCATCATCATCAGAGTAGGTGTGGTTTTTCACCGAGTCCTCTCCATCGGCCCACCTATTCGCGATCTCCATCAGGTGGTCGATTGTCTTGGGTTTCGAGCGACCCAGCTCCTCCCTGAGCTCTCTGCGGCGCACACCGCAGTTGAACGCGTCGATTGCGTGATCCTCGGAGATGTCTTCTGCGGAATTCTAGATGATGGACCATCTCTAGATGTATGAGCGCAGCGACTCGCTTGACCTTTGGTGGCAGCCTCTTAACTCTTCAATTGATGTGGGCCTTTTGTAGGTGCCCTTGAAGTTTCGCACGAAGCTGTAGACCAGCTCTTCCCAGCTGTGAATGGATCCGCGCGAAAGGTTATTAAGCCATGCTCGAGTGGCGCCTTGCAGCTGTAGCTGGAGGCATTGCATCGCCATACTCGAGCTTCCGCCATGTAGTCTGACGGAAGAGATGTGATCTTCTAGCCAGATTTTCGGGTCGTGCAGGCCGTCGAATTTCTGGTTCTCTGATGGGAGTTTGAATCCCTAGGCATCCGCTTCTGCCTGATGGCTCTGCTGAAGCATCTAGCGCCGCATAGCTCTATGTCATCATCCTCTGAGTCAGTCGAACGAGCATGCCTCGCACGCATGTTGTCGACCTTGCGCTGCATGATGTCATCACGCATGTCGTAGTCGTGGTCATGTCGCCGTGAGCAGCGATGTCGAGATAAATCGTGACTATCATCGCTTGACGAGGGCGAGGAGTAGTGTTTGGCCAGAGCTTTGCTCTTTTTCGGCTCTGGCGTTGGATCCTTGATGAGGGCGGCTTCGACTAGCCCCAAGCCTGCGATCGTAGATCGGTGCATGGCAGCTCGCGGATCCCCAGCCGGAGGCTGGTTGTTAAGGAGGTACATGGTGGCTGTAGTCACCGCTGCCTGTGGCGTCTTCGGGAGCACGTTGCCCCACGTATCCACCATCATGGACGAGAAGTTGAGGACTCGCGCGGCCTCTTCTCGTTCCTTATCGGTGAGGTGGGTCAGTCGAGAGCGTCTTTTGGCGGCCACGTGGTCGTTGCCCTTGGAGGAGGATCCTCCCATGGAAGAAAGTTGAGCCCATCGAAGACTCGACTCGTCCGCCGCCCTTCCGCGCGCGTCGAGTTGCGTGATCACTTGTTGTTGGCCCTTGTATTCTTCTTTGAGAAGCCAATGGTAACCCATCAGCATGTCTTGCGATGAGTTTGGGGGCAGAGGGTTACCCCGTAGAGCATCTCGACAGCGAGCCCACTCGTTGTCATTGAGGTGGATCTGCACGCGCTCCCCGGTGTTCTCATTCGTCGTGAGGTGCGGTTCTCCTCCCGTCCCGTTGTTGGTGGGTGTGCCGTTGGCGAGACCACCGTTTGTGACTGGGATGCCGCCGTTGGTCGGACCAGTACCGGCGTTTTCGCGACTGACGCTAGTGTCGCCTGCATTGATGACGACGCACATGTTGTGACTGTGGAAGCTGTTGCTTCCGTAGCTTTCAGATCCAAAGTCGTAGGCTCCATCTTTAGTGGCTAGATCACCTAGATCAGATCCGCAACTGATGTCGCTGATCGCGTTCCCGACTGTTGTCGGGGCGTTAAGTTCGCTTAGGGTGTCGATCGGTGGTGGAAACCACGATGTTGGAGCAATCGCGGGAACTGTGTGCTGGTCAGGGAGGCGGAGCATGCCCAGCTGACCAACTTGGAAGCGTAGGCTCCCGATTGCCAGGCTGATTCCCTCGCCCACGGACTCGAAAGTCAGGCGAGTGGCTGGTGTGTGGATGGTGAAGTCGAAGGCACCAAACGAGGCGAAACTCTGTAGTTGCAGAGTTGTAGATCGTGTTTGAAGGGGCCGAAGAAGCCGCGACATCAGCACTCCCAGTTCCCACAGACGGCGCCAATTGACGAGGGTTGAACTCATTAATGCCCATTGTTATGGACTTGGGTTTTGGAGAAGGAGGGAGCGCTGGAGTCTTCAATCGGCTAGCAAACAAGCACACATGGATGCAAGGTTTGCCCAGGTTCAGGCCTCGTAGAGGTCCCTACTCCTGCTTGTCTGCACTTGGAATTGTCGAGGGAGTCGAAAGTTACAGGGGGTGCGCAGATGCAATCTGGCGAGGTTGTGGAAACTAGGGTTGTGATTGTCCTCCTCGCCGCCCCTCCCAACATTTATATAGATAGGCTAGGTCTCAGGTAGAAAGTCGAGTCGGTTACAAGTTAGGGTTCGCCAGTTTAAACTTTCTATCTTAGGCTTTGCCTTGCGCCGCAAGCAGTCGAAGTCTCCGTAGGTCACCCGAATCTTGGATTGGGCCCTGGTAACGTTGTGGGCTTCTGCCAGATGAGGTCGTATATACCAAACTCGCGTACATGTAAGGTATGCCCATGTTAGAACCCAATCTATAGGTGGACTTATTAGTAAAGTAGTGTTTTTAGAAGATTATGTTAGAGTTTTTATAGACATCTTCTTGTCATCTATGTCAATGAAGACGATGTCATTTGCAATAAGTGATCTTCATCCTTTCGTTCGATGACGAGATCTTCCCAGCATCAGTGATGGTGTTGCAAGATCAAAGTTCTATAGGTATGGTCCTCTAGATCTTGCTTTGCTAGATTGATCTTGAATTTTTTCTCATGGTTGCCACGAACTGGATTATCCTCGCATTATTCGTCTCGGCTGCTATGTCCTTGACAATGAAGATTCGTACCCCCGACTCCCATGCAGTATTGACTAGAGTGTTCGATTTTTTCCTTGAAATATTGGTGGTGGTAGTCTTGCCGATGTTGATTGATTACTCTAACTGTTGGGTTCGCAACATAGAAAACAAAAAAATCTACAATATGAACAACTAAGCACCAAGATCTATCTACCTAGATACAATCAACAGGTAGATATACATCCATCTATAACTTACCCTCGAAGAGCGACAAATCATTACGAGATTTGATCTCGTGGATGATGTAGTCGATCTCAAGATCGTGATGAACTCCTAGCACCACAAAGCAGTAGTGCATCTATGATCGCACACACGTCCAGTACCCGACTACCTCCGAGTTCCCGCTCCAGCGAAGCAGCGGAAGCAGCAAATTCTTCCGTAAAAAGCCATCGGAAATATGTATTTTGCTAATTCGAAGCCATGGAGAATATTCTAGAGAGGGAGAGATCCTTCTAAAGGGGATCCACAACAGAAAACAAATTTTTTCCTACATTGGAACCCCCAAAACTGCCTAGGATCTATCTATTTAGTAATGCGGTAATGGCCGATGCGTAGAGAATACATACCCTTGTAGACCATGCGCGGTTAACGTTCTCAGGGGAACATGGTTGATGTAGTCGTACTCGTAGCCGACCTCAAGGTCGCGAAGCTCCTCGCAGGTCTCCCCTTGCTCCTTCTTCATCGTGCAGCAGCTCTAGCTCATGACATTTAAGTGCCCCAAGTGTTGTGCCTCGTGTCTTCGTACACATCCGGTGCATGATGAGACCTCCGGCTCCCCGATCCCGCCGGGAGTGTGAAAGTTGATATCCGGCTAGGAATCCCTGCAGCGCAATGGCGTGTTGCAGGTGTGCCTCGTTCGCATAGCCCAGACTTGGGGCCATGGTCACAAGGTATAGAGAGAGAGATGGAAGGAGGAAGTCAACCAAAGGACTTCTCCAAATATTGGCGTGTCTAATCCCACCCATGGGCACCCCTTTATATAGGCTAAGAGGGTGTGCCTTTCTCAAAGTCTAAGCCATGTGGGACTATTAGTAAAGGAAAAAGGCAGCAGGATTTCATCCTAGTCGAATGGGTTGTTTCTGCTCAGCCCAATAGGCAAAGCAGCAACAAATAACCAGGGTGGGCGGCGTGCCACCCATGACCTGTTGTGGCGCTCAAGGCCCGGCGACCCAAGATGGGCTGGCCAGCACGTGCGGCCCAAATGGCGGTGGCGGTCATCGACTGGTGGGCCAACTTTGCCTCCCGGTAGCAGCTTGCCAGCCGCCCGCCTTACGGCATACGTGGGCCGGGTCGAGCAGGCAGGGTGGTGTTCGACGGCTGCGGCCCACCCCGTGAGGTGGATAATATCCGCCGCCCACGTGGCTGGGCTATTTTCTTTTGTTCCTTTTCTTTTTCTGCAGCTTTTCTTCTAGGCGAATTCACTCCGGGGATTTGGCCTATTATAAAAGTTGATTTTATAAATCTTAATCTAAATATTATTTAGAATATATTAATTCATAATTAACATATAGTAAATTTATATTCAAATTCTCATTTATCCGAAAACACTTTTCTGGTCTTCTCCTTTATTCTTTCTCCGAACAACTTCGAATCTCTCTGCGGAACAATTCCGGATTTCTCTTTCTCTACTGTGATTCCATCTTACGAATGACCGCTCTCATCGTAACCTTAAGTGTATCCCCTCATGGCTCGATAATGCTCTAGACATGATCTATATCAATGATCAACAGAGGGACCCAGGGATGTCCATGTGACCCCTATGCATTCCTAATGACAATATCGTTTGAACCGGTAAATGTAGCATCCAATTTTCTTTTGTTTCTTGATACGACTTATCCGAGATCCGATCATTGGTATCCCATACCTTGTTCAATCTCGTTAACAACAAGTTCTGTTTTCTTATTACCGTGATATTATATCCCCGTGACCGAGTCACATGTTGCAACATTTATGGATGTAATCTCACCAAGCCGACCGTATGTATCTTTACCCGTCATGTGGGTGAACAAATACCGGTCTTGCAGTCACATGTCATCTACTGTTCCTTTGGAATACCCAACATACACCATTATTGCCACCGTATTACCAGATGACGTATAATGCAGTCAAAGCAGCCTCAGGAAATAGTGAGTAATATGAGCTCATGGTCTAAGGAAAAGGAGTCTAGATTTAGCTGTTGCAACAATGAACTTATATGACTTGATCGTGTTGCAATCCTTCGAGGAATGTCCATCACATCATTCTCCAATGATATGACCCCGTTGTCAATTGGCATAAATGCCCATGATCTTGAAACCCAGATCATCCTCATGACCAACGAACTAGTATGAATAGAGGCTACTAGGGACTTGGTTGTTTCATACCACACCTGTACCAATGTTTGTACTTGATACAGTTATAGCACAATATGAAACTATTATAAACTAATTGAGATATGACAATAAAAATCTATTTATTATTTGCCTCTAGGGCATATCTCCTCCAGTCTCCCACTTGAGCTAGAGTACAAATAATCTAGCTTGCATTTTACTCATATAAACCATATAACATATGCGTTTATAGATCATGCATGCTCATGGTAAACGTCATGTCCATGTTCTGTTTTACCAGATCATTGTGTCTTTTGCAAATCGTTAATGTCTTCCTAATATTGACATTCACACCATTATCGTATAATGGGTCGAAGCATTTGTTTGGCAACAAAGTGAGACTTCGTTTCTAGTGTTTATAGTGACAGTTGTTTTCACTGTTGTCATCTAAACTTCGAAACACACTTTGCTATCCTTTGTGTATATACTATAGTTGTGGCAGTAGAACGAGGCCGGATTCCAGGAGCCTAAAGTGACTTTAGATCAACCTTGAGGGCTTTCTCATGGGCATTGTGCCCTGGGACACATCATTCTAAGTTAAAAGCGAACTAGCCCCGCCATAACATTATACATCACATCAGATGGAGCCTTTATACTTCTATATCTATGTAGATCCTAGTGCATGAAATGCAACCATGCCACTTACTTTGCTTCTTGCCATTTATGTACAAACTTAATTCTGGTTCAGTGATCAACTCAGGAATCACTTAAAGACATGCTCTTACAGTTAAGATTTTGTCCTACCAACCAGAACCTCGGGTCACATTACGTCGAGTATACAACATGGTTGTATGGAAAAACCTATGACTGAGGCATAGGAGATGCAACGCATCTCTTTCTTTCTTTTAACCATAGTTGCAATACTAACTCAATGCTTCATATAGTAAGAACTTATTTCTCACTTTGTTCCATTCTGAGCTTCTTCAGAATCTTGCTTAGGACATTCTGAACATCTTTCAGAATCAAGTCCAGGAAGCATTCGACATTCAGTCTTTATTAAACTCACTAATCTATCTCGATAGATTTTCTTGTTTAATAACTTCAACTTCATCCTTATTTATCTACTTAAATGTTATTAACACCAATCACATCATTCATATATGTCGTCCACATATCATAGAATGATTTCATGCTCCCACTCAAATATTGCATCCATATTTGAGATCCAGGGATTTCACTTAGCTCCCATTCAAAATATGTCAGCTACATATTATGATTTAGCCAAGCTGATTTGCTCCCACTCAAATCCAGGTCCTCTCGATAATCTTGGACACTCCAAAATTCTTTGATCACCATCAATTCGAGAATTCCACTAACGAGATTTCAATGACCATTCATTTCTCGTACTTAGGTCCATCACGCTTCTTTTTATTTCGTATGTATGTCTTGTTCAAAACATGACAAGTGAATCAACAATATAATTCCACAAACTTGTATAATATATATTTGAATCCTACTTTCTTTAGTAAAAGTATTTCCTGAAACTTTATGATCATTATCATTGGTTTCTCCTCTATTTGTAGAGTTTGGATTCACATAACAAATTTCGCTGCGCCACTCAACAATCCGAAGGTAAGCTGAAATACCTTGTTTGATCTTTTACTTTCTTCCACCTGTATCTTCATCAAGACACATCAACTTTGGACAACAGCAGGTTTGCCCCTTTGTGGAAGATGCATTCATAGCTACCTAAGAATTCTCTACAAAGACTTGTTTATTCGCCACGATTTCGACTTATCGAAATCTCCAGAAACTCAAACTTGCCATAACACTTATGGTGTTGTTTCCACGAATCTTTAGATGTTCCTTTCTATTTCAAATGAGTGTTTGCTTATTTTGATATCTAACTCTAGACGATAACTATAACCCCGATAAGAGATAATATGTATCTAATATAAAATGATTATGATGTTTAGACATTTCAATACACTTTGAATTCGTTCAATTTTCATAATTTGTGAAACATCTTTCACAAGTCCCTTTTATGCTAAACTTAACTTGAATACTTTAGTCATGTCGATCAAATCGAAGAGACTTGTTAATTCAATATCCTCCTTTGTTGCGAACTCATTTGAACAATTCAAATCGTTTCAAACTCATGTTTCATTAAGTAAATACGCTTATTCACTTAAGTCCACAATTAACAAATGATTTCCACTACTTGTTGAAAATACGATACATCACTATGTATAAGATTCAACATTTCTTTGCATATCACCATTTTACCAGAATGCGAAGTTTTAGTCATTCTGCCCAAGAGGCATGGTTTTCCAAAGTCTCTAGATTAAGAATCTAGGACCCCGATCTTCATTAAGAACATGCAATAACCAAAATAACTTAAACTATAGTGTTAGTTCATTATTAAACTTTGGATATCTTTTAGCATTCCAATCCTTTATAAATGTTTCAACTATTATCATTAACATAGTGATGAGAATAACTTATTTATAATCGTAATGTGACCATAAGGTATTGTTCATAAGAATAGTACAACGGGCTTGTAACTCGTACATATGAATAATCGTCTTGCCATAAGCAAGACGCATAAACAAGGATTACAAAATTATATTCAAGTCCACTAATCCAAATGATAAACTTTGACGAAAGAGGTGATGTCGGCCATCAACTGTTTTGCTTGCCGTCATCAAGTCACATTGCCTCAAATTCAGCAATTCTCAAGCAGACCATCCTGTTTTCACAAAACGGGACAAGTATCAAATACTTTACAACCTGCAACGAGTTTTGCAACAATTACACTTATAACTTTGTATATCTAACATATACTTTTTTCATCCATGACCTCCAATTGCAATCAAGCTCTTCTAAGAGTTCTTGACTCTAATGCAAGATCGCCAAGTGATTTTCCAAATATCCTTTTTCATCCACGATGGAGGAAAACCCATCCAACGACTCATACTCTATGTGCCTTATTTTGTAGAATAGAAAATGTAGCCCAACTCTCCATCGAATGGAGAATGGCTTATTAGATGATTATAGAGAAAGCACAAACATTCTGGAGTCGTCGAATTATCTCCTAATGGTTATTGTATCAAGAAGAGAAGATCACATTTTACGAGGATATCCCTCAGGCGTGGGTATTAAACTATGAAGTTGGACCCTTTTGCTAAGTTCCACATCAAGCAATATATTCCCATGGTCACAAAGGACCTCAACGGGATATGCCATGATATACTAAGATATTTGCAAATAGACATATAGACTAAGTTCATAATAAAAGTTAAATTTATAATTGATCTCCACTAAAATTGTCATCCCCTGGACGATTTTAGTGATCACATGATCCCAATCCTCTGCACCTCCCCCGATCATCACGACCATTAGTGCAGCCTCAAAGGTAGACATTCCCTAATGCCAATCACATCATCCATGTGACTCATGCTCGATCTTTCGATCTCTTGTGTTCCGAGGTCACGTCTCTGTAACATGCTAGGCTCGCCAAATCTAACTTGTATGTATTCGCTGTGCAATATGGCTTACACCCACTATATGCGAACGTAGATATGTCTGACACCCGCTCATCACGGCCTACCTCATACCGAAGAACTTTCTTGGTGGTGCACACACAAGGGAAACACGAACATTGGAATTAAATAGGGATTATCTTATTTACTACCGTTGAGTATCTAATACTAGCACACAATAAGATGTAAAACAGGTATCAACATCATATGTATAATGTGATATGATATGATCCTTCTTGCGCATTGATCTCCTTCGAGCGCTCTGGCATGATCTCCATCTTGCCCTTGGTTTGACGCCAAGTCCACGACACCTCCACCAGGCCGTCCATCAGAACGATGACTATTACTATACTATTTAGTAACAGAAAAGTAAACTACTTTACCTTCGTTATGACCAATGACATATCATAATCACATGCCCTCCTACAAAATAAAGTTAGACGCCTCTATTTTATCTATTGCAAGTTTTAATGGTTGTTAGAGCTTTCGCAATATAGCCGTTTCTAATCTACGAACTTTCCAACCATAACATGGATCCAGCAGTTGTCTCTATTACATCCCTTTCGGGGCCCTCCGTTGTAAATGCTATATCAACTATTGAATAAGAGACAGACACCCGCTAGCCACTTATACGGTACAAGCCGTATGTTGAGTGTAGAACTAGTCTCGCATACGAATACGCGTAAGATCGGTCCGGGCTGCTTTATCAAACAATACCACGATATAAACAAGTATACGTTAGAGGGTCACAACTAAGGGGTCAATGCCCGCACAAAACTTGTGCGTACTGGCCGTACATCACTCCTACGCATAGATCGGCTCTAATACCACTGAGGGGATCCGTAGCAGAAAACAAAAAAATTCCTACGTTGGGACCCCAAAAACTGCCTAGGATCTATCTATGTAGTAATACGGTAACAACCAATGCGTAGAGAATACATACCCTTGTAGACCGTGCACGGTTAACATTCTGAGGGGAACGTGGTTGATATAGTCGTACTCGTAGCCGACCTCAAGGTCGCGAAGCTCCTCGCAGGTCACCCCTTACTCCTTCTTCATCGTGCAGCAGCTCCGACTCACGAAATTTAAGCGCCCCAAGTGTTGCACCTCGTGTCTTCGTACACATCCGGTGCATGATGAGACCTCCAGCTCCCCGATCCCGCCGGGAGTGCGGAAGTTGATATCCGGCTAAGAATCCCTGCAGCGCAACAGCGTGCTGCAGGTGTGCCTTGTTCGCACAGCCCAGACTTGGGGCCATGGTCACAAGGTATAGAGAGAGAGAGAGAGAGAGGAAAGGAGGAAGTCAACCAAAAGACTTCTCCAAATTTTTGTGTGTCTAATTTCACCCATGGGCACCCCCTTAAATATGCTAAGGAGGTGTAACTTTCTCAAAGGCTAAGCCATGTAGAACTATTAGTAAAGGAAAAAGGCAGCTGGATTTCGTCCCAGCCGAATGGGCTATTTCTGCTCAGCCCAATGAGCAAAGCGGCACAGCCTAGCAGTGGGCCGCGTGCCACCCATGACCACAGCATGGCGCTCAGCTGAAGGTGGCGACCATGATGGGCCGGCCAGCGCGCGCGGCCTAGCTGTCGTGGCGGTGGCGAGGCGGTCAGCCTGGGTAGGCTGACTTTGCCTCAGGCCCAACAAGGCCAGCTAGCTACCACTGGCCTTCCCCCCTTCGCCCGTCGTGGGCAGGGTGTGCGGCCGTGGCGGCCACGGCCGCCCCGGCGATGGGATGGATATTCGGTCATCAATGTGGTCGTGTTTCTTTTGTTCCTTTTCTTTTTCTACAGCTTTTCTTCTAGGCTAATTCACTCCGGGAATTTGGCCTATTATAAAAGTTGCTTTTATAAATCTTAATCTAAATATTATTTAGAATATATTAATTCATAATTAACATATAGTAAATATATATTCAAATTCCCATTTATCCGAAAACACTTTTCCGGTCTTTTTTTATTCTTTCTCCGAACAACTTTGGATCTCTCTGTGGAACAATTCCGGCTTTCTCTTTCTCTACTGTGATTCCATCTTACAAATGATCGCTCTCATCATACCCTTAAGTGTATCCCCTCACGGCTCGGGAATTCTCTAGACATGATCTATATCAATGATCAATAGAGGGACCAGGGATGTCCATGTGACCCCTATGCATTCCTGATGACAATGTCGTTTGAACCGGTAAATGTAGCATCCAATTTTCTTTTGTTTCTTGATACGACTTATCCGAGATCCGATCATTGGTATCCCATACCTTGTTCAATCTCGTTAACAACAAGTTCTGTTTTCTTATTACCGTGATATTATATCCCCGTGACCGAGTCACATGTTGCAACATTTATGGATGTAATCTCACCAAGCCGACCGTATGTATCTTTACCCGTCATGTGGGTGAACAAATACCGGTCTTGCAGTCACATGTCATCTACTGTTCCTTTGGAATACCCAACATACACCATTATTGCCACCGTATTACCAGATGACGTATAATGCAGTCAAAGCAGCCTCAGGAAATAGTGAGTAATATGAGCTCATGGTCTAAGGAAAAGGAGTCTAGATTTAGCTGTTGCAACAATGAACTTATATGACTTGATCGTGTTGCAATCCTTCGAGGAATGTCCATCACATCATTCTCCAATGATATGACCCCGTTGTCAATTGGCATAAATGCCCATGATCTTGAAACCCAGATCATCCTCATGACCAACGAACTAATATAAATAGAGGCTACTAGGGACTTGGTTGTTTCATACCACACCTGTACCAATGTTTCTACTTGATACAGTTATAACACAATATGAAACTATTATAAACTAATTGAGATATGACAATAAAAAACTATTTATTATTTGTCCCTAGGGCATATCTCCTTCACCTTCACGAGGAGGTGTGAAGTGAGAGGAGAAGGAGGGTGCCTTTTATACGGGGAGGGGGCAGCCCCTCTCATGTCCGGCGTCCAAGGTGGTTCTCCCACCTCTCCTTCATCTATGTTGGTGGCCACTCACATAAAACCCTCCCACTCAAAATTCTACTCATATGCATTAAATTTCCACCAAAATTAATGTATCTCTCATTTAATAAAACTATTTTATTTATTTTATTCAAAATTTTGTTAATTTACTTTAATTAACAAACATTCACATAAAACCCTTGCAACATTTCCATATCATATGCAAAACCAATTTTAGCAATTTCATCCGAAACAATTCTGGTGTCCATCAAAATAATTCCAGCGCTTTCATAATCTTTCTCTGGTATCATATTTGCTCCAAATGATATCGGTATCCCTTAAGTGTGTCACCATACGGTTCATGAATAATACATACATGATCGAGACCCTCTCCGATCAATAATCAGCAGCAGGACCTGGAGATCCGTAGTAACTCCCACACATTCATAGATGACTCTAGTGATCATAAGAATCCTTAACGTTGTAACTAAATCCCTTTGTATCACAATATATTACATATCCGAGATTCGGTCATCGGTATCCCCATACCTAGTTTGATCTCGTTACTGATAATTACTCTTTTCTCGTTCCCGTGATATAATATTCTAGTGATCTTACCACTTGCTTGCAAGCTATATCAATGTGATATCACCGAGAGGGCCCTGCGTATATCTCTCCATCGTTAGGATGGATAAATTCTACTTTTGATCCATGAGCCTCAACATAACACTTTTAGAATATCCGAACCCATCTTTATAGTCATCCTGTTACGGTGTGGCATTTGATGTTATCAGAGTACTCTTCCAGTGTTAGAAATTAACATGATCTAATAATCTAAGGATTAGGGTTACTTTGTATGATGTTATAGCAATGTAAACATAATGTTTTTGATTGTATTACCATACTTTGGGTGAGTATTCATCATATCGTTCCACCAATGTTATGACCTCGTTATTAATTACATCCAATGTCCATGATCAGGAAACCTTGATTATCTTATTAATCAATGAGCTAGTTTATATGAGAAGCATAACTAGAAACTCTATATTTATTTATTAAACACATATATATTAATATTTCTGATTAACATAATTATAGTATGCAAAATAAACATCTATCATATACTTGTAATACGATAATAACAACTTTATTATTGTCTTTCGGGCATATTCTCTTCACTAATGACTATGCGTATATACGTAGCCTTGGTATTGCGGCTCAAATTAAAATTATGAGAGAACCCTCGTTGTATTTATAGGTCTATGGTTTGACATCTATGTCATGTTAATTGGGTTATCTTCAGACAAGTGAAAGATTATGTGGAAGAAAGAGATTTTGAAGATCTTCAAGTTTTGCTCGTTTTCTTTTAGACTTTATTTTATAACTATTAGAGATAATTTTTTTAAAGGAAACAGCCGGACTTCGTCCATAGTTGGAGACAGTTTATAAATCTCTACTTGTACTACTTACTACTATAAATATATCGTGGTATTGATCGTTAATAAAAACAGACACGAAATTGCTTTTAGACTTCGCTTTATAACTGCTGAAGATAGATTATGTATCTTCGTTCGCGTCTCCTCGAACAGGCGGTGACGATAAAAACTCCCTCCCCAGATCTCAACCAGCGAGAGCGCTGGTTCCCTCTTCCTCTGCTTGTCGCTCCAGCGGCAGAAAGGAGGGGGATCTTGTTCCTCTGCTAGTAATTAGGGTTAGAATCTTTTTGCCGTGGTGCGCCATTTGGGTTGTGGGAGCGACATCCAGAGGAATAAATCTGCCTCAACTCTACTCCCACACCATGCTGATCTTCATGGCAGTGCCTTGGAGATGATGGCAACGTGTGCTGTCCGGTCATTCAGACCGGCGGCTTAGTCTTCTCGCCGTTCTTCAGATCTGGCGAGATCTGTTTCTCACTGTGTCACTGGTGTTCGCCGTTATCTGCGACGACGCTGGCGGCGGTGATTTCTTTAGAACGAGATTGTTGGTCCAGAGGTGGTGGATCTAGCGTTCTTCTCTGACTTTATCGATGGAAGACAGCGGATCTTGATCCAAGATAGCACGAAGATGTCCCCGGTCGACGTGCCATAACGACATATGCCTCGTTGCGTGCAGCAGGCCTGTTCATCGACTCATAGAGCATCGTTGGCGATGGTGCTTTCTTAGATCTGGCAATGGTGGAGGCTCGGTGTTTCTTCCGACGTGCGTCTCGACGGTGCTGGAGTTGGGCGGCGGCTGCTATATTTGGTGGTTGCAGTAAACCATAGGGATCGAGTTGTATTTCTCGATCTCTTACGGTTTATCTGCAAAGTTTTTAGGATAATCATTTTATTCCGATTTGTTTTTTAGTTTTCACGTGTGTTGCTTCTTGTAATTTTATTTTTAATTAATGAAATATGTGGTTGCTGTAAAAATAATTAAAAAAATATGGTATTGATTATTATATATAAAAAAGAAACAGACACGAATGCCCTAAGGGCATGTACAATGGTTGATAAGACAGTCTTATCTTCATCATGACACGTAATCTTGGTATTACGATAAAATATTATGTACAATAGATCATTTTTTAGTCTTATCTTCAGCGATAGATATCCCTAAATACGTGGTGAGACATATCGTGCTAAGAGATCATCTCTTGGCTAAGATAAGACAGGAGTTTTTTTTTTTCTCCTCTCAGCGATCATCCTACGTCTTATTGCTAACATGCCCTAAGCTGAACCAGCCCTAGGAGAGCCCATTTCAAAACCCCATTTTCCTCACCCATTTTACTCCGTCCCTCCGGTGAGAGTATACTGAGCAGTGAGGGGGAAAGAGGGAAAGAAGGGTTGTCCTCTAGCATTCCAATCAAACCGAACAGCGAAATCCCAATTCAAAGTTCCCTCGACGAGCCAAACCCTCGGGGAGAGCTCGCTGCGGCGCGCCGGATCGGACCGCCGGAGATGGAGGCGGCGCGGGATTCCATGGCGGCCCTCCTCGACGCTGGCCTCTTCAACTCCGCCCAGACACTCGTGCGTAATCCCTGTACCTTCCCCTCCCCGCTCCAAATCGCTAGGGTTTTGCCCACGGATCAGCTGCTCCGTTGGGCTGCTCGTTCGTGACTGGGTAGGTGAGCGACGGAGCGGTCTGCCTTCCGGGGTTAGGAATGGAAGAAAATTCCTAAAGGGTGGCCTTAGCTGAGTGGCAAAAACAAAAATGGGGCCTTAACTGTTGCTCGCTAGATGTTCCTTCTGTACAGAGGTTTTCTGGTGGGAAATAATACTTCGTCACTTGCAGGGGTGCTTTCTCGTTTCTTCCGGTGTCACTAGCAATGAGGCAAGTGTATCCACCAAGGCTGAAAGCTTGGTAAGTTCCCATGTGTAGCTCACTAGGGGAAGTTTATACTAGTTCGGTCCTGCTCCTACACAATGCGGGCACCGCCGAATGCCCATTTCTGCTTGCCTGAGTGGTTAATTTTTCTCACATCCTGTGGCTGAAATGTTGCCCTGCTGTGTTGCAGGTCCTGCATGGTGATGCGTTATATGGGGAGAAAGAATTTCGGAGGGCACTGGTAATATTGCCGAGAAACCAACTGTTGTTTAGAAATTTAGAATGCATTTATGAACTTTATTGTGTCGGAAAACTGAGCACACACGATGACGATTCAGTGCGCTTACTGTTGAAAACCTTAGTTCCTTATTCCCCCTTTTGATCATTATAGAGTGCCTACAAGCAAGCTATGCAATGTAGCAAAAGTATCCCTAAACAAGCAACAAGTACCGCCAGAATCTCAGTTTCCACTACAGGCCGGTCACCTTCTCCAAATCCTTCAAATGCAATGCCCTTCAATGAAAATGAGGTCTGAACAGCTCAACAGGCCATTCTGGGGTTTCCTGCATTGGTATTTTATTCTATACACCTCTACTAAGTAACTCAATTAAGTTTTCCTTACTATTATAGGTGAAGTCTAAAATAGCTCTTTGCCATTCTGCTCTACACGAGTGTCGTGAAGCACTCCAAGAGGTTTCTCTTTTTCTTTCTCTGTGTTTTTCTTTGCTAAATTTAGCAAACATTTTTTACCCCCTTAAATGTTGGTTGATACCGGTAAATATGGATCCTTTAAAATTAAAATATATGTAGAATGGTTTGAATGCGGCTGTATTTTGGTTCTTATGGCAATGACAAAGACAAATGATGTATATTTTGTCCTACATTTTTTGTGCAGATGGAAGGGATTCCGTCTAAAGTGAGAAGTCTAAAAATGAATCTGATGTTAGGCAAGCTGTATAGGATATCCAGAAATAACCGTGCAGCTGCCATATGTTATAAAGAGTGTTTGAGGTACAACATACCGAAGGATTTGTTTTCGACGATCATGGATTCTATCACTAGATAATCTTTCTAAATTACAATATAAGCAGTTTTAGAGTTTCCACATCATTATACAAAAAAATACCAACATGGACAATGCCAAATTGATATCACTAGATTTTTTATCAAATATAGTTTCATAATATATAATTACATTTGTTTTAGAAACATATTATTTAAAAAATTGTAGTCAAAGTGTTACTTTAAAGACTGTCATTGTCCTATGCTACTTTTAATATTAATCAGAGGGACTAGTTCATAACCATATATCGATATTGATTTTTCCTGTTCTATCCTAACAATTATTTTTCCACACTTTGATATGGAAATCATCTAGTTTTTCTCCACTAAGAATATCACGTCTTATTTTTACTCCTTGATGATGTATTTTGACAAGTTATTTTCTACATCTGTATGTTCTGCTAGGCAATGCCCTTATGTATTTGAGGCTATTGCAGCTTTGGCTGAAATGGGGCTTTCTTCAAAGGAGTTTTCTTTATTATTTTCTCAAGTAAGTGTCTCTTTCTTTAGTTTATAATCTGAAAAGGAAGCATAGAATCTCAAAATGAAATATAGTCTATTTTTAGCGGGAATAGATAAATATCAGTTATGCTCAATTTCCTGGTTGTGTATCATGTTTGTAATTCGATTCTAGTGATTCTCTACATGTTAGTCGAGTTGGCTACAAAATTTTGCAGGCGATTGTTTGCTTTACTATACAGCACAGATCCATTCTTCCACATTTTATACAAGAGAGGAGGTGTTCAATTGTTTTTATGGAGGGTGCATATTGCAACAAACATACATTTGCACTCTGTTAGTTCAATGAGTTGTATCCTGTTTATGGATTGCTAAAGGATATCTCTGAGCTGTATACATTATTTAGCTTTACACAGTTATACATAGTTTCATACTTACAGAACTAGCACCCCAGCAAAACTTACCCACATTTTTTGCATTCTTCTGTGCATGTAAGCTCCAAGTTCTTGATGGATATAAGACTATGTTGGAAAATGAACATGCAATTGCTTAGTGTACCTTTAAGTTGTACTCATATTTTTCAACCATTGAGTGCTGAAACTTATTTTAGCAGATAACATGAAATGATTATTATGTGTCTCTGCAGGCACCAAATAGAGGAGGCAAGGCACCAGGTGATTTTTTAGATGCACAACGTTGGTGGAATGTAAGTGATCTATGCCGCAATCCTGTTAGTCTGTTAGAGATAGGCAAGATGTTACATGTTGGCAGGCTGCCGATGTTTCTAGAGGATATCATAACATTGTTTGAAACGTTACCTTTTGAGGCATTCCACCAATAGCAAAGATGGTATATATTGAACTTAATATATCTTGACAGCTGCTGAGCTTGCGTGGTATCTGACGTTTAATATTGTATACCCTAAGTAACTACATAGGTGCTTGCTCTCTTCTGTTAGATTTCATTAGTACATTGGTGATTAAAAGCCGAAGCAGCATTACACACTATAAATGCTAAAAAATATTAAATTGAAACACAGCTTTGGCCTTCTTTTGATTCTGAAGAATATGCCACCACTGCCACAACAAACGTAAATGTGCGCTTCTGTCTTTTTCTGTACAACCATTAATGCAAACTGATTACTCAATGAGAAAAGTAAGAATACACCATGTTCTGGTTCCTGGAGATCAAGGTCAAGTGTCAAACAGTACTCTTAAATTGGAAATTTAATAATTTAGCAAAAGATCCATATTCTTCTTCTCGCAGTTGAGCTACATTATCTGTTATTGGTTCATCACAAACTTAATTTCTCTTTCAGGCAATATTTGATAATACATCTTGTTCATGTTATGGATTGGCTAAAAAAATTATTCACTTCAATTATTGTTTTCTTAACAGCGGTATGTAGAGGCCCAGTGTTGCATTGCTTCACATGATTATAAAGGTATTGCAATGGTTTCTTTTACTTTCAAATTTCATTTAATGATTTAGCATACAATGTGCTTAGTTGATTTTTTTTGAACTCATCAAGGAAACACAGGGTTACAAAGGATATTTGCCACTCGTTAAATGAACCTGTGTTACTAATATAGAACAGGTGCCCTGATCAGAAAAACCATGTTATGGGCGTGGTAGATGATATGATAATAGCCCTAAGGCTAGTACGAGATGGCCCTGGACAGATGAGGCACGACGCCCAGCCAAGAGGAGGCTGCCACACAACAAGAGCAGGGAGAAACTTGGGAGGGATAATTGGGACTTTTTTCTTGCTTGTCTATTGATTGATATGGCTAGGCATTATATAGCCAGCTTACAAACTTGGAGGCTAAGCTGAACTAACAAACTTGGAAATAACTAACTTGGGAATCAAGAAATATCTCTAAGAGATTTAACTGTTAAACATAACTAACAATAATTAAGGAAAGCTATAAAGATAAATTGGGAAACTGTGGCCCCTGTCCTACGCCACAAAACAAACCAGAACCGGCATGTTGTATGGTTTTTTAAGAAGCAAAGATTGCATGGGTAAAACATCGGAAAAATATGACAGAAACGAAGTGCTCTTGTGCACGAATCGAACCTCCAACCTGCACACAGGCTCAACTACTTCCTGTCAAGGCCCAATACCACCTGGGCTATGTTGGTTTTGTGATATACTACTGACGTACATTCTATATATACAATTTGAGGTCAACTTTTCTCGAAATTAGCTTAGATATTAATTGAATATGACATTTTTCTGTCGTTCTTGAACTGGCTGAGCCGGCGGTCGGACTGGCCAATCAGTGAACCAGTTGCTTGACCGGTCGCGATTCACCCAACGGTATGGTTTTTTAAACTATGCATGTAGTTCTATCACGTGCCTTAGTCTGGTACCAGACTTACTCGTGCTACAGCATAGCTTGTTAATCAACATTTCAAAACTTCAGTTTTTGTAATCTTTGGGCATAATTTTGCAGTTTTTAACAGCGATACTGGAATGCTATTCATCATAATAAATAAGCTTACTATTGTTTACTTTTTATAGGTGGCCTTGATATATACATGGAACTATTGCAACGGTTCCCCAATAATGTGCACATCTTGCTGGAAATTGCAAAGGTTTGTCTTTCTTCAACTTTCCCATTCTTTTGCTCCCGTATATGTTGTGTACTAATTATTGAAGGACAAACATCAAGTTTTATCTCTTATGAAATGTCCATCTTTTCATGTATTTCTTGTTTTCTGTAAGTTTCATGCTGCTGTATACCCTACCCCTGTGTGTGAAGAACTTGTGAAGTACATAGTTCACCATCATGCCTTTTCTTTTGTGAATTTAATTACCTTTCTCCAATTGGTGATCCTGATTTTGCACTTTATGCCCAGGTCGAAACCATCATAGGCAAGAATGATGAAGCAATCATGAATTTTGAGAAGGTAAATGGACAAGTATAGGCTTGAATTCCTTCTAATGAAATATATGTATCTGAAACATTACATGCTTTGCAGGCTCGGTTAATTGATCCAAACATTATGACATATATGGATGAGTATGCAATTATCCTAAAATTTAAATCAGACTACACTAAGCTAAACAAGTTGGTGCATGATATGCTGCACATTGATCCTGCAAGACCAGAAACATGTGTTGCTCTGGCAGCATTTTGGGAAAGAAAAGATGAAAGAAAAGCTTTGACATATGCTGAAAAGGTATTTACCTTTCATAGATATGTTTTATGGAAGTTGCCCTTCCATCTAATGTTCCTTATGTTGTTGACAATTTGCAGAGCCTCCGAGTTGATGATAGGCATATAACCGGCTATATTATGAAGGTAATACCACAAAGCATTGTTCATTTGACATAGTTTATTTTTGTACCATTGTTCTCTTGCATTGCAGCATTATGGAAATGTATTGCAATGGAGTATATAAACATGTTTGGGTGGTTTACAACAAACCTGTTGCGATTCTAGATTTATTTACTTCAAAAGTTCATGTATAGCTTTAGGATCCTATGTTTGTTTTTCTTTATCCAGATGACGGGCTTAATGTTTGCTTACTGATCTTTAAGGGCAATTTGCATCTTTCATCAAATCGACCTGATCTGGCAGTAACAGACTTTAGGGGAGCTCAAGAACTAAGGGCTGATCTTCGCTCTTATCAAGGTTGTTACAGCTAGATACTTCTGGTTGCTTATTCAAATCCTGCTGGAAGCCTAATATAGATATATTCTCAGGTTTGGTGCGTGCTTATCTAGCACTTTCTAAATGCAAAGATGCATTATTCACTGCCCGTGAAGCAATGAAAGTTATGCATCAGTCTGCGAAAGCTCTCAAGTTAGTTGGTGATGTGCATGCTATCAGTTCCAGTGGAAGAGAGAAGGTAAACTGCCAAAAGCCTTTTCTCTCATGGTCGCATTTTGTATACTTTCCCCTGTAATTGCGCCCTTTGGCAACTTATTCATGGTGCTGTGTTATTTACTTATTTTCCAGGCAAGAAAGTTCTATGAATCTGCCATTCGTCTCGAACCTGGATTTCTCGGAGCAGCATTGGCATTGGCTGATTTGCATGTTGCTGAAGGACGGAATAAGGAGGCAGTTTTATTGCTTGAAAGATATCTAAGACAATGGGCAGACGATTCTCTACATATCAAGCTGGCCCAAGTATTTGCGGCGACAAATCTGCTTTCTGATGCACTCTCCCACTATCAGTCTGCACTAAGGTACACTTCCTCCTGGAGTTGAAACTGTGTAATAGCAATTGTAAATTGTAGAAGACTTCATACTGAATCATGTATTTTCCCACCATCTCAATCCTATCTACAGTCCTGGGCATTTCTCTTGCCAAAGCCATTGTCTTTCCGTGTCACCTCTGGGTTGTTTGCTATCTGTAAAAGGGCTGATTGTGACCTGTAAGGCTGTCAGACTTGCTTGATTGAATGCGAGGAACTGACTGATTAGTATGTGCAAAATATGTTTAGGATTATTTGGTTATTTTTTTTCTATCCTGAAAGATTTTAACATAGTTTTGGATTTAATTTAATAACTCGTCCTTATTAAATACTAGTGTTAATTAAGGCCGGGGACTTGTACATCTGGATATTTATTGTAGATATTTTGCCATGTCTACTAACTTCATTAGTTTCCATCCCTGTTTCCGTGGAAGGCAGGTCCAGGAAGCCGGCTATTCAAAAGCTACCCGAGCTATAAAAAGAAACGTTGCACTGCAAATACGCGTGCTCAAGTCGTCTTTGGGTTCCCATTAGTGCATCTTAACCCATCTAGAGATATGAATGTCACTTCTAGTAGGCTGCCATGAAGTTGATTATGGGAGTCAACTGATCTATTTTTTATTTATTTCGAGAACCTTTGTTAAAGAAACACTTCTCGACAGGCCTGCTATTTTATCCTTGTAGCCTCAT
Organism: Avena insularis; assembly: GCA_023614405.1. NCBI lineage: Eukaryota > Viridiplantae > Streptophyta > Magnoliopsida > Poales > Poaceae > Avena > Avena insularis. Next base: position 393,232,838 of record CM042689.1, on the reverse strand, counting down.
GTCCTAGTTCAATGCAAAACGAACTCTCTTGCAGAATAAACCCACACAATGAGGCCGCCAAGAAAGGATTGGAGCGCTTGGAGAAGCAAATGAAGGTATATGTCACAATGGCTATAGCTCCCTAACATTCATGAACTCTTGTCATGTTTTGGTTTCCCTCTAGGATCGCTCCGCTGTAAGTGCTGATTGCTCTGGCTCGCCTGTGCAGGGAATAGACCCGGATGCGCCTGAAGACGAGGACGAGAACGAAGCTGATGACGTCGATGGCGACCAGGATGATGCTGAGCTGCTGTAGGAACTGTGGGTTCAAAACCGCGTCACATATCTGGAGACTATGTACCGTGGATGGCAAAGCTGTGATGTTTTTGCAACGCTGGTGAAAGGTAGATGATCTCTGTGCTCTACAGGGTGCAAATGGAGGTTTGTAGGATGGATGGCGTGGCGCGTCGTGACGCGAGGCTGTGTGCCGATGGCTGTCTTGCATGGGTGGGAATGGTTGTGCCACACTGCCGCCTACTCTGAAACTGGGTAGGGTACATGGTGGCGTGGTGTTGTTATGCAAACCCGGTTAGTCATGGAAAGGAACTCTCTAAGCTCCGCCAGTGTCTTTTTTTTTTTTTTAATTTTCATTCAACTCAGAAGCATTGGACATCGTGGAATACATAGTCCAGGTGCTGAATCTTATCGATTGCAGCCAGCACTGGGCAAGGAATGTTGTTGTGAGCTGTGTTCCTGCAAGAACTAGTAGGCAATGACCGTGATGGTCGTTTTGCCTTTTTTGCACAGTTGTGAACAACCATGTTGATCTCTCTCTTGATATGAAAGGTTGCAGCATCAAGGGGGTTCACCAGATTCTGGAAATGGATTGCCTGCCTTCTGATTTCCCATTAACATTGTATGGTCTCTGGTCTGTGCAGCAGGAAATTCTGCTGCAAGGAGTACTGGAGTAGGACATGAGCTTCAGCCTGCAAAGGTGGCGGCACTTCTTTTTTGGATGCTAAAATGAAAACGTCAGTGTGCATATTACTTTCACCGGTAGCAAAGCAAAGTAAACTCATATGCCTGCCGTGGAGGAAGTAGCTGCCCCATTCCTCATGCTCCAAGCAGCATCAGCATAAAGCTTCGGGCCTGTGAAAACAAAATCAGTCGGAACAGTACAACCTTGAGTTCGCTTTCCTGGTCTTTGCACCGAGAGACTATCAGATTGACCAGTGCGCGTCGGAACCGGGGATGCAGTCTCCAGGTTTGCAATGAGAGCATGGGTCGTAGCTATCTGGTGAGGAGAAGCTTTCTTTCTGCAAAAAAGCTCATCGTTTCTTGCTTTCGACAGGCACCAAAGGAATGTGAGCGCGAAATTCAGAGTATCAGCTAGGTTGCCTTGAGCAAGAAAATCCAGAATTAATCGAGACAGAGAACTCACGTTCTGAACCCAGAGCTCAGTTTTGATGAACCGCGGTCTAATAAACCAGGAAGCTTTTGCGAATGGGCAAGTAAAGAACATATGCGAATCTGTTTCAGGACTACCACATGCGAATCTTTTTTGGATATTTTGAAATTTCCAGGAATATTTTTTGCCACAAGTACAATTATTAAACCCCACCAAAATCAGTATATACGTAATCGAATTGCGGCGTGTTACGCGGAGCGTATGCATTTTTTTGAGGGTTCGTCTATATCTCAGTCAATTGAGATTTTCTTAAGTCTCAATCAACTGAGAAAAATGTAACTGTATTTGAAAGAAATGTGCAATTCATTTCAGTTGCATTTACAAAAAAGTGCAAGGCAGAAAAGTGCAATTGAAACTAGTTGCATTTTTTTAAACAGGCGGCTGTACTTTTTTAGATGACCGAGACTTAAAAAATTCTCATGACCGAGACATAGCAAAACCCTCTTTTTTGAACTTAAGGGAAGCTTATGCATGAGCATGATAACACGACGTGATCGAGCTTACTAAGCGTATGCATGAGCATGATAGCAAACACGTACAGATCGACCCCGCTCGGCGTGAGGCGGTCTTTCCGTCTATATATCAACACAATTTTTCTGGCAGAACCGGTCCTTAGCGGACAAGCATCGCCCACTGAAATCTGCTTACGTGATTCGTGTTGTATTTTAGTGTATCTTTATTTTCCATTTGTGTACAAAAGAGTATGTTGTACCTATTAAATACCACATATTTACCCATCTAGGTTCACACTCAATGACATGTGGGTACCACCCGTTTGTGTCCCACACGTAAGCGAGTGGTGGATAGGTTTGCATTGAAAAGTACAATATTGCTGTCAACCCACCCATGCTTTTTAGTTTGGTTCTTAAAATTGTATTGTTTTTATCTTTTGCACCAAAAGTCTGATTTCCGATCTTTTGATATTTGAGTTTCTCGTGATTAAATCTTCAAAACAAGATCAATCTTGGACACATTTTGAAAAATCTTAAAACTTGAATTTTGAAATTGTACTAAAATTGAAATGAAATAGTTATCATATTTGAATTATTTCATATCGATATGATATATGTTGGAGTATAAGAGAGGTTCCATGCATATCGTGTTACATTTTACTTTGATAACACATATTACATAATACTTATCGCATATTCGATAATACTTCTCGCATATTTAATATAACATATGGATGAGTATAATAGAGGTTTCATGCATATTTCCTTATGGTTTTTTGTGACACCACATATACTATATGAAGATTGAAAATAGGACTAAAAAATCCAAGTATGTTTGAAATATACTAACAATGTGTCTGAAGTATTTTGAAATTTATGTGATGACTTTTATATTTACCTGGCATGATTTTCTAAAAGATGAGATATCCCGAAAAATGTTTCATGGTAAAAAATATTTTCCCCAAATATTTTAAATAAAAAACTAAACTTTCAAATTTCTGGAAAAGTTTTTTAAAAGTTTTATGTGGAAACCCACCGAAAATATATTTTATAATATATTAATAAAAAATATTTTCTAAATTGAAATACAACATATATACATCAAATACAAGTCAAAATACATGCAGAGAGGTATGGACACGGTGAGCGCTAGAAAAGACTTTCCGGTCTAGTATATACTAGCAAAATGCCCGTGCGTTGCCACGGTTACTATAGAACTAATTTAGATAAACATAACAATACTTTGAAAATGTAATGCTCTTACAGTTTGTAACATGCTTTTCTGACAAATAAGAATAATTTATTATACTTATAGTTTGCCGAAAATCAAGCTCCGAGCAATAGACTATAGTCCATTGTTAAATTTATAGAAACAAATAAAAGTAAAATACTTGCCACGTCACCTGTAGATGATAGACGACATGTATCTTCGGGTAGCCGATGTTTCCCTCATCAGTTCGTCATCAATATTCTCGGTGCCATTTAATCCATGAACCTACTACTCCCTCCGATTCAAATTAATTGACTTGGTTTTGTCCAGATTCAGGTGTATCTAGCACTAAAACATGTCTAGATACATCCGAATCTCTAGACAAATCTGAGTCAACTATTTGGATCGGAGGGAGTACATGAAATAAGATTTGATAGTACTTCCAACTCTTCAATATTAGGCTTAAGAATCATTAGCAGAACTTTCACAGACTCTCGGTCTTGTCATTAACAACTTCTTCCTCACTTGAACACAAGTGTAGAAAGGAGAAGTATTAGTATCTCTGGATATGGTTTGCTAATTTTTTTTGAACTACTTATTGCTAAATTAATGTAACGTGAAGAAAAGATGCAGAAATGGACTTTAACAGTAGACTGAAACTTCGTAGTTTCGGTTCCGGGTAATTGGGCCACAAAACTACCTGAATTGTTGCCCAAACGATAGCCGCGAGGCAAACCCAGTTGGAGAAGGGCACGAGGCACCCCTCCAGAAAATCATGCTTACAGGGCAAGCAGGATCAGGAACAGGAGCAAGGGCAGCTTCCTCCATGACCTGGTTGAAGAAATCCTGCGCAGCTTCAGCCCCTTCTTCGCGATCTGTGCCCCTCCTGTCTCTTTGTCTACACCAACATGCCATTGTTCTAGGACCCACACAGAAGCACCATTTCCGCTTGATCTCTTATGTTCAAATTCAGATAAGTCCGAGTAAAGCTGATTTAGAAAATAAGTTCCAGAAATGAGAAGCAAAGGAAAATACAGTTGTTTAAAATCACCTAAGATGCAGGATTTTGAAGTTGCGTTAATATTGCTAATGAAACAACAATGAGCACTTGAGCAACTTACATTATCTTGTTTTATTGTGGATCCCCTGCTACTTTTGGAGTCAGATAATACCCTATAGACATGCTGCTGCTTGTCCACACGAGGAAACCCTTAGAAGAAAACATGAAAGAAAAAGGAACACATATATACTCGTCCTGAAATGTTTCCTAAGAAAAAATAAATTGTGAAACAGGAAATTTTCTGAACTCGAGATATTACAGCCAAGAACAGACAAAAAAACAGACCGACTGGGTAACAGACACCCCATCATATGCAGCGACTACCCTGAACCAGTCTGATATGATAATTTATTTTCCTCTTGTGAATCTGTAGCACAACGTTGTGATCTACGTTTTTGCAACCATAAGGAAAAAAATAAAAGTTTAACATCCCATAGCCTGCTAGGGTTATTAGAAAAGGAATATATTATTCACTTTTGCTCATATGCTACTGGAAATAAGCTGGATAGAGAAAAAACAATGTATTCTTTCCTGCAACTACTTCTATGTTACATAGGTAAGGAGACTGGATTCAATGGAAAATCTGTTCTTGTCACTTCAAGACTATGGGAATTGCTTCGGATTCTAAGAATCCTCATTAGCTAACCAAGTGTATAGGTAATCTTTCATCTAATGTCGCTACAAGTTAGCTTATGAAATTGATTGTTAACTGAACTTTTAGAGTAGCTGATTGTACTGCAGTAGCACACAATAAGGTTCAGGTCTAATCATAGCAAGTGCTACTAATAAGATGGACAGAGAGAAAACAATATATTAATCCACCTACTCTAGCTCTACACTACATATGCTGGTTCTGATCCAATCTTTTCCTTCTACACGCATACATCTACTTGCTACTTGCTATTAGTATAGACGATGATCAAAAAATTCAGAAAGAACTTATTTGCAACAGCTGTTAGTATGTGGTGCTGATAGAATTGACAGACAAACACTCCAGCGGAATACAAGCAGTTCCTATTAGAGATAAAAGTGAAGGATTCGCACCTCTGCTCGAACCGTAGAGACCTTGTATAAAGATAAGCATATCTTGCGAACCATGTGCACTAAATCCTACTCTAAAAATGTATACTAACTCATAATAACCATAGACATAATACTTGCAGTAACCAATTGTAAATTTGGCTCCATAATTCGAGAAAGCAAGCTTACCCCAAACCGAAAAGAAAAACATTCAAGATATTTTCATTTCGAAGGAACCTTTCTAGATGAGATGAACTAATGACAGATCTCAACAAAAGATTAAAGAAAACGCTTGTTGCTTTGCCAATTTGATGTTGCTTTGTCAATAGAGTAGCACTACTGGTCTTTTTCTCTTTAGATTTGTACTCCCTCCGTTCGGGATTATAAGTCCCGCGCGGATAACTAGGTTGTTAATTTGACCAATAAAATATAAGTTATATATTTTAAAAATTATACCATTAGAAAATATAACATCTAAAGTTTCTAATGATATAATTTTTATAATATATTATTTATATTTTGTTAGTTAAATTTACAACCTAGTTATCCGCGTGGGACTTATAATCCCGAACGGAGGAAGTATATAGTAGGAGAGTAGCACTACTGGAACAAATTAAATTTAAGGAGGAGGCCTGGACATCGCAAAAACTATTAACACTACCAAGAATCATCACCCCTGACAACTTACAAAAAACAGAAGCTGCAGTGGTGATTTCCCAGCACACTGTCGTTCATGCTCAGATCCTCCTCTTGCTTTTTCTTGTAGCTATATTTGGCAACCACAGCACCCCTATTGCATGTTAAAACAGAGTTCCATCTCCATGAAAGCCTCAACTGAGTATATCTGATATAAAAACGCACAAGAACAGACTGAATAGAGAAAAAACTATTTAGTAGAACACCAAGGAATTGTTTCGATCTGCCAATTATACACAACTTAAGAAAATTATGAAGCAGCAATTCAGAGATTGCTGGACCAAGAATCGATTGAGATTGAAGGGGACGGGCTCCATAGATTCTGCAGGCAGCTGGACGTGAAGGATGAGGTAGCCGGTCACCGGTGCGGGCCGGCGCCCGTCGATTGGGCCACCGGGGCCGTCGATCTATGCGCATGTCTCCCCCGTGCAAGCGCCAGGAGCACGGGGAGGCCCCGCCTCGCAGCCATATAGCCCACTGATCGGGATCGACACCTTCCCGTCATCCCCCGCATTGGGCTCCCCACGCTAGTCCCACCATCACCGTTGGCTTGGGAGTAGAGGATGGCCTCGAGCAGCGCGGAGTGCGGGGCATGGATGAGACTCGAGCGGTAGAAGCGGGCGACGTAGCCCCCGGAGGCCGGCTGTGGCGGTGGTGAGGCGCGTCCATCGGAGCCGTGCAATGATGTGATGGGAAGGCAGGAAGAGGAGGAGGTTGAGAGGGGAACCGGCGGCACGGTGGCGCTGCAATCCGAGGCCGGAGACCGAATCGTCGGCGTCCGTCCGGGCAGAACCGGCGGCAAGGTGGCGCTGCAATCCGGCCGGCAGCGCACGCCGGCGGCGTGACGACCGACAGCTAGGTGCTCCCGTGCGGCACTGTCGATCTAGGGGATAGACAGTTTTTTCTTTCCGTCGAACAGGTCTCAATTAGGCGGTGGCAAGGGCTGTAATATCACCGAAAGGTTAGGGGTAAAATCGTCTTTTTAGGGCAGACGGAAAATTGGCTCTGTCGACGAACCTACCACTACGTAAATTAGTAGATAGATAGATAGATAGAGAAGAGAAGATAAAAGATAGATAGATAGATAGATAGATATGAGCGGATTTTCCCCGGAAAAAAAATAGTATATATGAGCGGACGGCACCACCCCCGTCAGCCCTAGGCACCGCCTCTACCGGATCGATGGGGAGAAGCAAGGGCGCCGCCGCCAGGCGTAAGAAGGCCGCCGCCGTCAGGAACGCCAACGCCCCCAAGATACTCGACGTTAACGCCGAGGCCCCCACGCCATGCCCCAGCCTCCCGCCTGACCTGCTGGCGAATATCCACGACCGCCTGGGTTTTCTCGACCGCGTCGCATTCGCCGCCGTTTTCGCCTCGTCGTGCGACGACGACGTGTTCAAGCCTTACGCGCCCTGGCTCGTCCTCCCCGGAGACAAGCCGGATACTCTCCAGCTCTTCTCTATCGCCGATCGGCGCGGCGCCACCGTGCCCGCTCCGCAACCCGCGCTGCGCGGCCACTTCGTCGTCGGCTCCTACCGCGGGTGGCTCGCCACGGCAGACGTCCGGGGCCAGATCTACCTAGTCAACCCGGCCACCGGCGAGCAGCACGAGCTCCCGCACATGTCCACCATGGGCGTCTTCCTGCCCAGAACGAACTACCACAACTTCACCCTTGTGATCGAGCCCTTCCTGACCATCAGGTACGGCCACGGGTCACCGTTCAATCATCCGTGGGTCAACACGCACACGTGGGGCAGCAAGCTGATGCGCACGCGGATGTACCGCAAGGTGGTCCTTTCGCCGTCCCCGCGCCCCGCCACCTACGCCGCCATGGTAATCTGGGATCGAGATTTCGGCGCCCCAGCCTTTGCCTCGGCAGAGGACCCCACGTGGAGGCTGGCCGCCTCGCAAGACGGGGTCGAGGACGCTATCCACCACGACGGCCGGTTCTACTCCGTCTCCTACACGGGCCTCGTGGAGGCGTGGGCGCGCGACACCGAGTCCGGCGCGTACACTAGCATGGCCGTGGCGCCAAGGCTGGCCGTCGAACAACATCAAGAGCCGTCGTGCCGCAAGTACCTCGCGGCAGCGCCGGGCGGGCGGCTGATGGTCGTGATGAAGTACCCCGAGCAAGTGGTTAATAAGGACGACTGCTACAGCCGAAACAAGTGGTCGTGCTCCTTCAAGGTACATGTCCTTTGTGACGACGGGCAGTGGAAGGAGACGGCGGACGTCGGCGACCTCGTGCTGTTCGTTGGGATGAACAATTCGCTGTGCGTGCCCACGATTGGGCGCCCGCAGATCAAGGCGGGCTGCGTCTACTATACCGACGACGAGTTCGGGGTCTTGGAGCAGCGGAATGACTCGTGGTCGTACTCGTACAGCAGTCGGGATGAATCTGATCTACGGGCCGTCGGGGTGTACAGCCTCGAGGACGGCACGGTGAAGAAGATCGAGGCACTAGGGAAGGAGCAGCGAAGCTTCTATCCACCGCCGGCATGGATCACGCCTTCCATCCCGTGATAGCTACGCCTGCTTTTAGCTGTCGATTTGTTTTTCAGATTGCTAGCAGGTTAAGTTAAAAACTTTTTTTTTTAGATCTGTTAAGTTAAATCTTGGGAGTGTGGACCAACTCGATTTTTGTTTTTACCAACTCGATTTTTGTTTTTAATTTGAGAATAGTCTTTTTTGCAGCCAATCAAAACTGGACACGAACATTCAACCAACTAAGAATTCTACTCCCTTGGTCCTAAAATAAGTGAGTCGCTTATTTTAGGACGAAGGAATTATATATTTTTCATTTAGAGCATCTCCGACCACGCCTCCCAAAATTTTCTCATGGCAAGTTTTGCCCATTTTCTCATTTATTCAACACTTTCATAAAAATAAAACTTGTCGATTATAAAAACATCACAAATGATTCAAATTAATGTGACACCGGGCGTGAAAGTACCAAAAGGCCACCAAATCGAAACAACAAGGATATGGAGGTCAGACGTGACGAGCCATGGTCACTCGCTTCTTCTTCTCCTACCAAGCCCTCATCTTCTCGTCATAGAGGCTAAGATCGGCGGTCTGCACACGGTTATCCTCCATAAAAACCTTCAGATCAACTTCTCTTACCCTTGTAGTATCCGCAGTAGCAGCGATCTTTGTGTCTTGACGATTCTTCTCCTCATCTTTACGAAGATTCTTGGCGGTTGCTGCGGCATTGGCTTGGTACTTCTCTTGAATGGTATCCATGAAGCTCTTGAAGCGCTTATCTTTTTCGAGTTGTCAAACCTCTCCTGTTTTTCCACTAAAATTCTCTTTGGCGAAGTTCATTTCTTTCAATGCTTCTTCCAACCCGATAGTGGTCGCCTCACGCTTCAAGTCTTCCTTGGATAGCTTCTTTCCATGGGGCCTGTCTGAGCGGGTCCCAAAATATCTAATTCTTTCATTTGGTCCATAAACATCAATGCTGGTTCCATCATTGCTTCTCTTCTTTCCATGAGTGGCAGCATTTTGGGCTTGGATATTGAGAGAGGAGGTAAGATCAAATCCACTTTGGAGTTTGATGAAGTTTGAGGTAACAATGGATTAAGTTGAAGCTCCTTCTTCATTTTGGGCCTTGAATGCCGCCAATGTTTGTGGGACTTGTTTGATGGCCACGCCAACTCCACTCACGGGGTGGACCTTGATACCATCATTGGGTTCGATGAACTTTCTTCATTCTTGTTTGATTTGTATCCACCTACAGGACAATGAGATTTGATTGCGGTCACTTGTCATCTTGTAGGGAGGGTAGTGTTTATACTCATGGTAATAGTCATGAACCCGCTTCCAAAATGCTTCTCCCTTTTTCATCGCGCCTTGAATTGGATCTTGTACAATTTCTAACCATGCATCACATATAATCTTGTCTTCATCTTTCGTGTATGATCCGGTTCTCTTGGTGTGTTGTGTTGTTTGTGAGTGATAGCTACAAAACTTCTCCATTGTCGCTCGACTCTTCCTCTTGCCCGTCATCTTGCCCAAATTTCCCATCATGATCTTGTTCACCATGACCTCCCTCAAGCCGACAATGTCCTTGAGCATCATGCCCATCATGATCTTGCCCAACATGTAATCTATTGTTGATCATGTCACACCATCTTCATAAACTTCCTACATGTTCAAAATGTACAAAACATCATGTCATTGGAGTGCCAGACAAAAAAAAACAAAAAAAAGAACAACAAGGGCTGAATACACAGCTCCATGTACGCCGACATTGCGTCGAGCACATCCGGGCATGCGGTGCTCAGGGCATGGGTGGCGTCGACACACTAAACAAGTTCATGTCTCGTCCATGCCGCACACGGAAGGGATCCTATGTAGAATCAGTGAGTCACCTGTTGCATATGCGGCAATAGATCGAGCTCTAGCGGTGCACTGGCGAACGACAATGAGTTACTGACCTCCCGGGACTCGCTCCGTGGTGGGGAAAAGCGGCTCATGCTCGGTGGCGGTCTTTTCCTCGGAAGATAGCCATAGGGTGATACTTGACAACCAGTGGGGACATGCTCCGAGGAGGCCAAAGGACGCTAGAAGACTGTCTCGTGGTGCTTTTTGAGGTGTTCTGCGCCGCCATGGCGTCATGGATAGTGTTACAATTGAGGAGCAGCGCATGCCGCGCGACCAACATATTGTTGGCTTCGAGAACGACGGTTTACCGCGCGATCACCTCGATATCATTGGTTGCAACCTCGGCAACAGTGATGGAGGCGACGACGACATCTTTTCCTTGTCATCCTTCAGCCTCAGTCGGCGGTCCTGCCTCTTCTTGCTCCAGGCTTTCAATGACTTCTTCGTCTTTGCCGCGCCTATGGAGAGAGCATCGGAGGCCGAGGATGAAGGTGCGACAGGATACATGAAGGCTAGGACCGCGACAATGGGCGCTGGCTAGAATGGCGGAGATAGGAAGGTGGCTCGGAGTGGCCAACAAGTGGGCCATACGCGGACAAGGGCAGACAACCACGAGTGTCCTTTTGCTCCAAACCGCTCGCAAGTTTGGGGCCAAATGGGTTGTCCACTCCCCACGAACACGGTTTCAAGTGCGTTGTTGGGAGAAACTTTTCACTATGCACGACCAAAAATACTAATGGGGTGGGTTTGAGGTCACCATTGGAGATGCTCTTAGTAATAGTGAGTTTTGGCCTATAAAACAAAACATGCAACTACTTCAGGCCTATTTCTTTTGGCGGCTTCTCTGAAAAGCTGCTCTACCCCAGCTTTCTCGTGAAGCCTCACAAAATTTTGGAACCGACTTCCCCAGAAAGCTGGGGGCAGGGCAGCTTCTCGGTGAAGCAGCCAAAAGAACCGGGCCTAAATCTTGCCTCATTCTGAAACAGGAACCGTATTTTTTGGAGATAAACATGCACTGATTTCAGGCCGATAATTGAAACATGCTCAGTTTCAATTTTGGGCGGGGCAAGGACCCAAAGAACAAATACTATGTGGCAGACTCCTCTTTTCCCTAACTGAGATATTGTGGACTCTTGTTTACGTTGTAATAATTTTTTAAACTGATGAAGAAGCGATGGTAATCACTATGGGAGAAAATGCCACCGCCATGTAGGCATGGCTTTGCCATGTGCCAAATGGACTGAAACACGGCAAAGTTTGTCTTTGTCGTGTGCAACCTAAAAAGCACACGACAAAGTATGCGAACACGGCAAATTTCTGAAAAGGAACACGGCAAAGAAATATACACGGCAAAGACCCATAAAGAAATACGGCAAAGAAAACACACTCGGCATAGTCGATAGCGGCACACAACATAGGTGTCATCACGACAGCAAGGTGGGACCCGTGACCCCATAGGTCCACTTGACGGGAAGGAGCTAACGACTGCAGACGGTGTGTAACATTCCAAATCTTTAAGCAATGTTATCAAGATCCAAATCACCCAATTTAGGGTTAACAAAAGCTTTTTATTATTAAAAGTAATTATGAATGCATGTGTGTTTGCATTAATGTAGAATTATTTGAAAATGCCATATTTGATTGTTCCAATGTTTGTGAAATGATTCAAAGGTGAATGCCACATCATCTAGATCATTCAAAAACAAAATCCAAAGAAAAAGAAATCAAATAAGATTAAATAATGCAAATGGTCACTTTGGCCATTTTAATCCACTAGGCCACTTTAGGTGTTCCTAGAAGTCAATTTCAAATATAAACATTCTCAACTCTTTTCACTCCTTGCTAGTACAAGTAAAGATCTACCAAGGCCATTTTAAAATCTTACAGAAACCTTTAACAAGACAATTTAAATGACATTAGAAAATTGAATCCATTACATATGCATAGATCCCACTTTTTCAAAAACCACTCAAATGAACTCCTCTTGCCAATCCCAAGCAAACAAAGACTACCAAGCATAAGACCAAGTCACACACCAAAAATCTTTTCAAAATTCAAATTTGAATTCCTTGCGGCCATTGTGTCAAACACCTTGTGATCATCAAATAAACTGCCTAACTAATACTGTTGCTAATCAAAGTCTTGTCCCCCATTTGACCCTCTCATCTCTCCTCTATCCCCTGTTATCCTAACCCAACCCCAGATAACACCCCCTGCACCGCTACGCCAGTACTGCGCCACCCAAAGATGGTCGTCACCGGCCAACCATGCCCAAGCTGCAGGAGACCACCCCGCCCTCTTCCGCCATTCCTAGGAGGTAGGCGTGATCACACCGCCGCCCACTGTCCCGAGCCCTGGACCACCCACAAACCGCCGCGCTCTCCGCCTCTGCGCCATGCACAGACCGCACCAGTGCGCCGCACTCGACAGCCTCGCATAGACCCCGCCTTGCCCTCAGCTCGCGCGCGCACACCCGCCTTAACACCAGCATGCCCCCGGACATCCCCGCTCGCCGCCGTGACCCGCAGCCACCATACGCCACGTCGAATGCCGCCTCTGCCACTTAGAGCACGAGCTGCGCCCGACCAATTGCCACCGCCCCTAGCCGTGCCTTTACGCCATAGCGGACCACCAGGAGACCGTGCATCGATCGCCGCTCGCAGCCACGCCTCTAGCAGCCCGTAGCCATGTCGCCACCGTCACCTGGCCACACCGTGCTGTCCCGTCGTGGAGCCTATAAAAGGAGGCCACCCCCAGCCTCATTCTGCACACCACTCACCTCCCCTCTCACCCCTGAGCCTTCCCCACTTCTCCCTGGAGCCAATCGAGCCCTCAGTCGCCGGAATTCCACCGGAGATGGCCGCTACTGGAGGAGAAGGGCCCCGCTGATTGCGACCACCCCAGGAGCCGCCGCGACCACGCCTGGAACCGCCATCGTCCACTAGTTCGATCGCCCCATCGCCACGTCTAGCTAGAGCCCTGGTAATCCCCCACGTACCCCCACCGTGCCGCTAGGGTTAGCTCTCGATGGTGACCTGTTCGCCGGGGACGACGATCCTCAGCCGTTGATCCACCTTTTAATCGTAGCGTTGAGAGTGCCCCGTACTGCTTCGCGTTTGATGTGTCGCTGACGTGCGGGACCAGCCTGTCAGTCGCCCTCTGTGCCGCGGAGCGGCACTGGGCCGCCCCGTTTAGTTCCCCGCGCTAGCCCACAAATTCAAATAGATGTTTTTCTATTTAGACTTAAACTAGATTATGTACACTTGTTTAAAAATTATTTCAGAGAGATCCACTTAACCAAAATGCATGATTCAAATTTTGTTAGAAAGATAATTAAAATATCTATCCAAACCCGTTGGATTTAAATCAATTAGAGTTCGAGATCACATATAGGAAAATAAACAAGACAGAGACTTTTCTATATTCAAACATTTTTCAAAAATCAACCATAATAGCTTTTGAGTTGATTCCAACTCTCAAAAATCACATTTGACAATACCTATCTAAATATATAATAATTTTTAGGTTTGCACGTAGTCACTTTGGACTAGTACCAAATTAATGCTATATATGCATTTATAGTAACTTTAAATCATTTAAATAGTAAACTTAAACTTAGTGAAATATGATCCAACATTTAAATCACATTCCCATGCATTAGAATATGTGGTGATGACGTGTGTCCACATGATCCCATATTTTAATTGGAGAATATTAAATCTTAATTACTTTCAATGAGTAGAAATTACTTTTCTCAAATAAAATAAATAAAACTAGTTTATTAAATCTTGTGATGATTATGATGATACTAGATCATCAAGTGTGTGCCTTAGTGTGCTAAATAGACTAGTTAAGTATTGTTTCGTGTTTGTGTATCCTGTATGTATTTATAGACGATAGTATCGACCAAGTCTACAAGGAGGAGGAGTTCTACCCTGAAGAAGACGAGGAGAATTTCAACCACTACACCAATCAAGGCAAGCTATTGTTGGCAAGCTAGAATTATACAAGATGACCTAAGCAAGATGCATTAGGCATGCTTTGGTTATACCTTTTTATTTATACCCATTCCAAGTTTTACTTACAAGTTTTACCTTTTGCTTTACCAAAGTTTCTTTACTTTTAGTAATGCTTTGTGAGATTTTAGAAAGTAGTATAGATAGCATAAAGAGTATAAAACTTGTGTGGCGCCCCGCTAAAACCACTACTAGAAAATCGCGGTATTTTTGTGCATTGCATCATCATGACTGCATGCTCATGTCATTATGCCACATTGCATTTGAGCATCGTCATGTCATCCTGCATTTTTGTTTGTTTAAAACTATTTTCTAAAAGCCTAGTTTTGTTTTCTAAATATCCCGTGTCTTAATTTCAAATAAAAACTCCGGTATTTTCTAGGCCTTTTATTTGTCTAGAAACTATTTATAAAAGCCTCTCTAAAAATAAAAATCTTTTTAGGGGGAGGCAGTCGGCCAGGCCAAAAGGCCCAGCCAGCCGGCCTACAACCCCAGCCCATCTATCTAGACAAACCCTAGCCACCTACCCCTACCCTAACCACCCCGCCAGCCACTCCCTCCCTTCCTTTTTCTCCACCAGTAGTCCAACCCGTGAGATGCGTAAACCTTTTCCCTTGTCCGTTTCTCCAGCCAAGGCCTCTGCACGCTTCCCCTGACCGGCCCCCAACCGACCCCTCTCCCCACAGAAGGACAACACCACCCTGGCCCCACCCCACGTCTCCTGCCGCCTCACTCACCTTCGACTGCCGCGTGCAAACCACGCAACCCCCTGATCCCGTTCGGCCGGCCCCACCTGCCGCTAACCGCGCCCCGCACGCGGAGACCCCTTCGCACGTTCCTCTCTCTCCCTCACATCAACGCGTTAACCCCCGTCGCCACCCTGCCGCCAATCCCGCCCGCTCCTGCCGCACTCCCGTTCCAACCACCCCATCGATCGCCCACCTGCCCATCGTCCCGACCCCACTCCCCTTCTCCCGCACGCGTCCCGTGCCCCACCTTCCTTTCTCCCCTGTCGCCACCTACCCCCGCGCCCCTCTCCTCCCTCTCACCTTCCTTTCTCCACCGCAACCGCCCTCTCTGCTCGCCCGGGCCGTGGAGTTCGCCGCCTCGAGGGCCCCGTCGCGGTCCTCCTCGCTGTTTCCCCGTCACGCATCCCTGCCTCACCGACAACGCTCCTCTCCCTATCGCCCTGCTGCCAGACGGCGCCTCGCGTCGCCTCGGCCTCGTCCATCTGCCGCCGCCGCGGTGATCTACCTTGACGGCGACATCGTCCAGCACCGGCGCCCTCCTCTTGGACCCTCGCCGCTACCATGGGGCCCTGCCTCCCTCACAATGCTTGAGCCGCCGCCGGCCTCGCCCTCTACATCCCCACCACCTCGCCACCCTCCTCTCGCCCCGCGCGCCGGCCGCTGCCGCCTCTGGCCGCCCCAGGAGCTCCCCTTCCAACTCTCCGGACACTGGCACGACCCTGCGCTACCTCACCTTCCTGCTGTAGAGCTCGCCAGCCCAAGCTCCTCCTCTGCGAGCTCTTCACCGCCGACCGTGTCTCCCTCCTGCCTCGCAGGCCGCGAGCCCCCGTTGCCAGGCCACGCGCCCTCCTCGACCCCGAGCCATGCCTTCCCTGCGACCCGACTGCCTCGAGCCCAAGCCACCGCCACCGCGGGCAACCTCCGTCCAGCCTCCGTCCGTGTCGCTGTGTCGCCTGTTCTTCGATCGCTGGTTGTTTCCTCTGCAGCGACGCCTCCCCGCGATGCACAGGTGCCCCTGCCCGGGCGAGTGCCCCTGTTCTCGTCCTCTAGCCGCGAGCACACGCTGATGCTGGCTGCTGTGCGCTCGCCTCCGCTCTCGTAAGCCCTCGTGTTGCACATGTCCTGTGTTGTTCGTCTGTTTTGGTGCTATAACCATAACCAGTGGCCACATGACGTGGGAGCTTTGTTGTATATGCAATCTTCGATGACGATGTGTTGTTATCCGCGAGACCAAGACCCAGAGGATCTTCATCGACGATGAGACTGTCGAGAATGGCCAAGTTCGTCCACCGCCGACGCCACTCGAGACTGATCTCGTCGACGCCGAAGCCTGAACCCGCAGATCACCGTCATGGAACCGCTCGGAGGCCAACCAAGTCCTCCTTCGGCAATCGAAGCCGTAGACCCCCCAAGTTGTCCGTTGTCGAACCACGAGATCTCCATCAAGGGACGACAAGCTCTTCAACCCGGACACCTAGACCCCGGATCTAAAGGCGTCGAGACCCAAGTGCGTCGACATGACCAAGACCCTGAAGACCGATTCTGTCGAACCCCTTGGTGAACCCCCAAGATCTTTGATTTGACATGTGTGACCCCTTTTCTAAGCCCTATTTTATAAATTGACATCTATATAAATTGTTGCATATCAATTATACATGCTTGCATACATATTTCGTGGGTTTGGGTTGTATAGTCGAATCACATCATAATTAAATATGGAGTCTATATGAGGGCTTTTCTAGTCTTATATTGGCTCCATTTAAATTTGTGTAGCGAACCGATGCCATGTTTCGCCTTGCTAAGCCAACATGTAAATTGTGGGGTAGCTAAACAACATGAACCTCCTAATTAATTATCGGGACCCCGGTTCCGCTTAATATTGCCTAATTGCATCGCATCTGTGCCATGCCATGCATCATATCATAAGCATGCCGGATCTTCTGCCGTAGTATTAAATATTGCATCCAGTGTTTCTTCTAGTGTTTGCTTCTTCGCGGATTAGGTCGATGAGTTGATGCGAGTATCGACAAGTTCTTCAGATAATGTACCTTCGGTAGTGTTTTCCCAGGCGAGCATCTCTCCCCCTTCTACCTATTTTGCATTTATAGTCTTTATTTCCTCCTGTTGATCTATTGCTATCCGTGTCGCGATGCTTTAGTTTCCGTGCACCAGTTATATCCCGTGCAGCCTCTATATTGCCTTGGACACCTCCTATTACCTGTGTTTCGTAGATAGCTGGCCTTGCGAGTCGTAGTTGCTTGCTCAGGTGCGATCTCGTGTTGTCGAGTACCACAGTTATTGGTATGCCGGCAGATGTTTATGGTGGAGATGCTTATTGGTGGAGATGATCATGACTTTAAATACAACTATTAAAATGCTAGATATAACTAATGCAGAGGCATCAGTGGGCAATAGATGTTATTTGGTTCTTCCACGCTCACTTGTGTCCCGTAGGACCCCGAGTACTTGATACCCGTTCCTTGATTTTTCACACTATCCACATCCGGGAGGCCTTATGGACCCCCTAAGCCAGAGCTTGATTCATTTCTATTTCTTGGGGCCACAAACTAGTTTGGGGCTTTATTACTATCCTGTACTTATGCCATGTTTTACTGCTTTATTTAAGATTGTGCGTGGAGCACCTGTACTGTTTAGGATTGCGGAGTGTTTTCGCGGTATCGACAAGCCCAGACACACTTTCGGGTTCCCAGTCGTTTACAGCCATTGGCGCAAACCTTGGGTCCGTCTCAGAGCCGGCCAACTTCGTTACGGGTAGCTTAATGGGGTGGCCTCCTAAAATATTTTATGAATCCTGTGATCGCTTTGTCGTGAATACCTCGTTGGGTTTTGAGTTGGTTTTTCCGAGGTTGATCAAGTGTGTGTTGCTATTTGTGCACCCCTGCAGGGTAAATCTTTCTGAAAGCCGTGTCCGCGGTTTTGGACGACTTGGAGCATAGTATCTCGATCATAGACAAGCATAACTAAAGTAGTGTTATAAATTTGACTTAATATGTGACTAGTAATCAGCTTCACTACAATGGAATGGATAATAAAAATGCCAACAACTGGTGGATCTGTGGTGATCTGTGTCATACTATACCTGCCTAGTAAGTATTGCAACTCCAATGGAATGTGATAAAAGTGCCAACAACTGCTGGGTTTTGGGATTCCTCAGGACAATTATATCTGACTAGTAAATGTTCCAACTACAACGGAATGTTAACTAAACCTGCTCACTACTTATGCTATCAGGATGACTCATGCTATAGATCTGATTAGTAAGTGCTGCAACTATAACGGAATGAGTAAAACTGCCAACTGTGTGAGTTCCTTGGTCCGACTTCCTCATTTGGTCTCGAGGGGGGAAATACCAGGATGGGTATGTTTGGTGTTAGTATCAGGTTGGATCCGAATAGGTCTTTCTTATCCCTCTCTAATAGCCGCCAGTTTTACTGAGTCTCTATAGGTTGTTTAGTGCTGCTGCGCTGCTGCTTTAGTCCACCATACCTATGTAGGCGAGAGCCGCCGAATTCTAGCCTTGCCGTGTACTGGCTTAAGTACTGACGCTCCTCTTTTTCCTTTGCCCTTTGTCGGCACCCCTTTTGTTTTAGCAGGTTTGAGTTCGACGTCGTTAGCAGGGTTACCCTTCCGGCTTGGCCTGGGCAGGGTTATGGACGCCATTGTTTATTCTTCAGGGCTCTTAGCCCCATTTGCATCTTGTCCGTACTCGGACGCTGTATCGTTTTCGAGGTGATTTGGATCTTTGCAGTGTATATCTGTATTCTTGACTCTGGGAGTCGTGCTGTATATATATATATATATATCTGTTCTATGGGTCCCATCGAGGACTGTTGTGTAATGGTATTACTTCGTTTTCCACCCGCACGAAAGTGCCTGGTGGGCGTCCTTGAATCGTTTCTATGCGGGTTTGGCGGAAAGGGCTAAAACTTGCACATGGCCGATTCGAGGGTGTTACAGAGTGGTATCAGAGCTCAGCAGTTACGATACCCCACAAGTCCAGCCTGTAGGTTAACCTAGCTAACGGCCGATATAGAGTGTCAAAACTATTTTGCAAAATCGGTTGGATAGATCTGATTAGGTCTGCTTTTACTCCTTACCCCTCTGCTATTCTCCTCTTGCCTCTGCGTGTTTTGGATCTGCCCTCTTATCTTTTCTTCGAGTCCAGGATTTCTCGTGGATGGGTTCTGTCGTACCTTCAGGGTTTCGCTTCCTCCTTTGGTAACAGTGCTTCTACATCTGGTCCTGTTGTTGTCTGAGGAATCCTTCATCTGTTGGACTTCTCGTTGTTCCTTCTTTGTGCCTTCCGGAGTTTCCAAGACGACGTCATCCTCTATGCCAGATCTGATGCAGAGTCTGCATCCCTCCTTGTTTCCGAACCTCGTTGCTCGAGATCTTCAGTCTGATTCCGAGAGTTGGTTGCATAATTCACCTATTCGTGTGCAGAGTAATGGTTTGGGTGCGTGATGGACTGATCACCATCCGACTACTCTTATCATTCGCTTTTGTATATTGAATCGGTGGATCCCGCAATTTTACTCCGTCGGCGGAAGTTAGAGGCGGCTTTATCTTCTGATACCTCTACCTTCGCCATTTGTTCCCGGAGTGTTCTCTCGACGATCACGGACAACGACCTCTTGTTAGTGGTGTCGCGAGGATCTACACGAAGCGAGAAGATTCAGATCGCCTACCTTCTTCCCGGTACCATGAGGCGGATCTCGAGGGCGAGATCCCTTGTTAGTGGTGTCGAATTGTGGCGCCCCGCTAAAACCACTACTAGAAAATCGCGGTGTTTTTGTGCATTGCATCATCATGACTGCATGCTCATGTCATCATGCCACATTGCATTTGAGCATCGTCATGTCATCCTGCATTTTTATTTGTTTAAAACTATTTTCTAAAAGCCTAGTTTTGTTTTCTAAATATCCCGTGTCTTAATTTCAAATAAAAACTCCGGTCTTTTCTGGGCCTTTTATTTGTCTAGAAACTATTTATAAAAGCCTCTCTAAAAATAAAATCTTTTAGGGAGGCAGCCAAAGGCCCAGCCAGCCGGCCTACAACCCCAGCCCATCTATCTAGACAAACCCTAGCCACCTACCCCTACCCTAACCACCCCGCCAGCCACTCCCTCCCTTCCTTTTTCTCCACCCTGCCGTCCACCCGCGTAGATGCGCTAACCCTGCTTTTCCCCTTGTCCGTTTTCTCACCAGCCCGCTCCTGCACGCTTCCCCTGACTGGCCCCCAATCGAACCCTCTCCCCACACATGGTCAACACCAACCTGGGTCCACCCCACCCTGCACGTCTCCCTGGCCGCCTCCTGCCTGGTCCGACCTGCCGCGTGCAAACCATGCAACCCCAGTCCCGATCCTGCTCGTCATTTCCAATCGCTAAGCCGCTTCAAGACGCGGAGACCTGCTCGCAGACGTTCCTCTCTCTCCCTCACATCAACGCGTTAACCCCCGTCGCCACCCTGCCGCCAATCCCGCGCTCACTGCCAGACTCCTGCTCCAACCACCCCATCGCCCACACCGCCCATCGTCCCGACCCCACTCCCTTCTCCCCAGACGCGTCCGTTCCCACCTTCCTTTCTCCCCTGTCGCCACCTACCCCCGCGCCCCTCTCCTCCCTCTCACCTTCCTTCCTCCACTGCGACCGCCCTCTCTGCTCGCCCGGGCTGTGGAGTTTGCCGCCTCGAGGGCCCCGTCGCGGTCCTCCTTGCCGTTTCCCCGTCACGCGTCCCCGCCTCGCCGGCGACGCTCCTCTCCCTATCGCCCTACTGCCAGATGGCGCCTCGCGTCGCCCCGGCCTCGTCCGTCCGCCGCCGCCGCGGTGATCTACCTTGACAGCAACATCGTCCAGCACCGGCGCCCTCCTCTTGGACCCCACCGCTGCCATGGGGCCCCGCCTCCCTCACAACGCTCGAGCCGCCGCCGGCCTCGCCCTCTGTATCCCCACCACCTTGCCACGCTCCTCTCGCCCTGCGTGCCGGCCGCCGCCGCCTCTGGCCGCCCCAGGAGCTCCCCTTCCTCCTCTCTGGACACCGGCGCGACCTCGCGCTACCTCACCTTCCCGCTGCAGATCTCGCCAGCCCAAGCTCCTCATCCGCGAGCTCTTCACCGCCGGCCGCGTCTCCCTCCTGCCTCGCAGGCCGCGAGCCCCTGTTGCCAGGCCACGCGCCCTCCTCGACCCCGAGCCATGCCTTCCCTGCGACCCGACTGCCTCGAGCCCAAGTCACCGCCACCGCGGGCGACCTCCGCCCAGCCTCCGTCCGCGTCGCCGTGTCGCCTGTTATTCGGTCGCTGGCTGTTTCCTCTGCATCGACGCCTCCCCGTGACGCACAGGTGCCCCTTCCCGGGCGAGTGCCCCTGTTCTCGTCCTCTAGCCGCGAGCACGCGCTGATGCTAGCCGCTGTGTGCTCGCCTCCGCTCTCGTAAGCCCTCGTGTTGCACATGTCCTGTGTTGTTCGTCTGTTTTGGTGCTATAACCGTAACTAGTGGCCACATGACGTGGGAGCTTTGTTGTATATGTAATCTTCGATGACGATGTGTTGTTATCCGCGAGACCAAGACCCAGAGGATCTTCATCGACAATGAGACTATCGAGAACCGCCAAGTTCGTCCACCGCCGACGCCACTCGAGACCGATCTCGCCGACACCGAAGCCTGAACCCGCAGATCACCGTCATGGAACCGCCCGGAGGCCAACCAAGTCTGCCTTCGGCAATCGAAGCCGTAGACCCACCCCAAGTTCTCCATTGTCGAACCACGAGATCTCCATCAAGGGATGACAAGCTCTTCAACCCGGACGCCCAGACCCCGGACCTAAAGGCGTCGAGACCCAAGTGCGTCGACATGACCGAGACCCTGAAGACCGATTCCGTCGATCCCCTTGGTGAACCCCCAAGATCTTTGATTTGACATGTGTGACCCCTTTTCTGAGCCCTACTTTATAAATTTACATCTATATAAATTGTTGCATATCAATTATACATGCTTGCATACATATTTCACGGGTTTGGGTTGTATAGTTGAATCACATCATAATTAAATATGGAGTCTATATGTGGGCTTTTCTAGTCTTATATTGGCTCCATTTAAATTTGTGTAGCAAACCGTTGCCATGTTTCGCCTTGCTAAACCAACATGTAAATTGTGGGGTAGCTAAACAACATGAACCTCCTAATTAATTATCGGGAACCCGGTTCCGCTTAATATTGCCTAATTGCACCGCATCTGTGCCATGCCATGCATCATATCATAAGCATGCCGGATCTTCCGCCGTAGTATTAAATATTGCATTCAGTGTTTCTTCTAGTGTTTGCTTCTTCGCGGATTAGGCCGATGAGTTGATGCGAGTATCAACAAGTTTGGTAGATAGCTGGCCTTGCGAGTCGTAGTTGCTTGCTCAGGTGCGATCTCGTGTTGTCGAGTACCACAGTTGTTGGTATGCCGGCAGATGTTTATGGTGGAGATGCTTATTGGTGGAGATGATCATGACTTTAAATACAACTATTAAAATGCTAGATATAACTAATGTAGAGGCATTGATGGGCAATAGATGTTATTTGGTTCTTCCACGCTCACTTGTGTCTTGTAGGACCCCGAGTACTTGATACCTGTTCCTTGATTTTTCGCACTATCCACATCTGGGAGGCCTTATGGACCCCCCCTAAGCCAGAGCTTGATTCATTTCTATTTCTTGGGGCCACAAACTAGTTTGGGGCTTTATTACTATCCTGTACTTATGCCATGTTTTACTGCTTTATTTAAGATTGTGCGTGGAGCACATGTACTATTTAGGATTGCGGAGTGTTTTCGCGGTATCGACAAGCCCAGTCACACTTTCGGGTTCCTAGTCGTTTACAGCCATTGGCACAAACCTTGGGTCCGTCTCGGAGCCGGCCAACTTCGTTGCGGGTAGCTTAATGGGGTGGCCCCCTGAAATATTTTATGAATCCTGTGATCGCTTTGTCGTGAATGCCTCGTTGGGTTTTGAGTTGGTTTTTCCGAGGTTGATCGAATGTGTATTGCTATTTGTGCACCCCTGTAGGGTAAATCTTTCTGAAAGTCGTGTCCGCGGTTATGGACAACTTGGAGCACAGTATCTCGATCATAGACAAGCATAACTAAAGTAGTGTTATAAATTTGACTTAATATGTGACTAGTAATCAGCTTCACTACAATGCAATGGATAATAAAAATGCCAACAACTGGTGGATCTGTGGTGATCTGTGTCATACTATACCTGCCTAGTAAGTATTGCAACTCCAATGGAATGTGATAAAAGTGCCAACAACTGCTAGGTTTTGGGATTCCTCAGGACAATTATATCTGACTAGTAAATGTTCCAACTACAACGGAATGTTAACTAAAACTGCTCACTACTTATGCTATCAGGATGACTCATGCTATAGATCTGATTAGTAAGTGCTGCAACTATAACGGAATGAGTAAAACTGCCAACTATGTGAGTTCCTTGGTCTGACTTCCTCGTTTGGTCTCGAGGAGGGAAATACCAGGATGGGTATGTTTGGTGTTAGTATCATGTTGGATCCGAATAGGTCTTTCTTATACCTCTCTAATAGCCGCCAGTTTTACTGAGTCTCTATAGGTTGTTTAGTGCTGCTGTGCTGCCGCTTTAGTCCACCATACCTATGTAGGCGAGAGCCGCCTAATTCTAGCCTTGCCGTGTACTGGCCTCAGTACTGACGCTCCTCTTTTTCCTTTGCCCTTCGTCGGCACCCCTTTTGTTTTAGCAGGTTTGAGTTCGACGTCGTTAGCAGGGTTACCCTTCCGGCTTGGCCTGGGCAGGGTTATAGACGCCATTGGTTATTCTTGAGGGCTCTTATCCCCATTTGCATCTTGTCCGTACTCGGATGCTGTATCATTTTCGAGGTGATTTGGATCTTTGTAGTGTATATCTGTATTCTTGACTCTGGGAGTCGTGCTGTATATATATATATATATCTGTTCTGTGGGTCCCATCGAGGACTATTGTGTAATGGTATTACTTCGTTTTCCACCCGCACGAAAGTGCCTAGTGGGCGTCCTTGAATCGTTTCTATGTGGGTTTGGCAGAAAGGGATAAAACTTGCACATGGCCGATTCGAGGGTGTTACAACTTGGCCTATACTAGATGTCATTCTATGTCATGAGATTGAGATTAGCATCCCACCTTAGTGAACACTCTTAACTTAGTGGTTAGAGCTAAACCAAAAACTTGATCACTCTAGATGGGAATACTTGGTGAAAATGCTTATGAATACCTTGGAATGATGAGTCATTCTATTGAGATGTTTTGACATGCGTTGAGAAACACAAATGGTTTATGATGGTGAAAATCTTGAGGCATGAGCCTTAGCCCTTTATGAAAACTGATGGTTGGGTTCGGATGCGATACCATTCCAATTATATTGTACAACCACAATACCTGAATTGGGTAAGGCTTAGACGAAAGTTTATATGCATTAGTATGGGTTCCCTCGTGGAAGAGGTTTGAGCTGAGGCTACCTCTTGATGTTGTCCACCTATGCAGTGCCCAGGATGGCAGATGGCCATGGCTGGGAGGCCAAGCTCATAGGAGAGGTGCTTATACTAGAGTGTGTAAAGGAAAGGTTATGATTGATTATCCGCATACTAAGTATGATGATTCAGGGTTATCCCTGACGGATGTATCGAATTTTGTGGTGAAAGTGTACCACCTCTGCAGAGTGTCAAACTATTCGAATAGCCGCATCCACGGTCATGGACAGTTGGAGTGGCCATACTATTCCGTCGTCAGATGTTTTCACAATGACTTATGAAATGAATTGTGACATGACTTGACCATAACAGGGTTGTGACTATGAAAACTAAGTTCCCACTTAGGTGATTTAAAAGTTTTTTGTATATTTCTTTGTTTCTGAACTTAGCTTAGGTTTCAAACTTAACTTTGCAAATAAACTTAGAACTTAGCATTCCTACTAGGACTACCTTACTTGTTAGTGATAGTTTGCGAGTACTTAAAGAGTACTCATGGCTTTGTCCCTGGCTATTCCCGTGGCCAGACTATGAGGAGGACTATCCGGAAGAAGGACAGAAGGATGGCTACGACAACTAGGATCATCTCCTATCACAAGATTGCATTATGCGTGATCAAGATGGAGCCCACCGCTACGCTTATTATTCCGCTGCTTGTTTGTATTAAGACTGGATCATGAGATTCTTTATTTGTGTAAAACCTTATTATGGTTTGTAATGGATGATGTACTGCAATATCCAATCTGTTATGTCTCGCAAAAATGGTAATCCTGGGATTGCGATGTATGGCATAACAAGCTTCTGGGATTAAAAATCCGGGTGTTGACAAGTTGGTATCAGAGCCATCCTGATCGTAGGAGACCTAGTTAGAATGGACGTCCGAACAAAAACTTAGTTTCAAAAACAAATGAGTGAGTATTTATGAAAACATATTCCCACTCTTCTCCTTGATTCTTTCAAAAAAAAATCATGTCCTTAAAAATTCTTACTTTACTACATAAAATTTGACACACTTGATCACCTCACTAACTTACTCATCCTAAATTCTTATAGATGGAAGTTCAGTATTGCAAGTTCTACCAGTTGGGCAACGGAGGCCAACTAATCTTCGAGAGGGATCTTGATGCACTGTTTGAGTACCTTGAGCGCCCGCATCCGGAATTCTTCGGAGCTCAACTCAAGGATTTTCCAGGAGAAGATTTACAATGGCTGATAGTTGCTGATCTTCGCGGCAAGATGGAAGCACCCCTTTCCGAGAAGATTCAATTCACTGTGAGAGAGAACAACTGGCTAGATGGATTAGCCAGGGCTATGCATGAAGCTCCCGCTCGTCTTTGTGGATAGAACGTCAACTTGATCCAAGGAACTCGCTTTGCTCATTATGCAAGGTGTGATTCTATGGGAATGCCATTGGAGATGCCAAGTCACCCGGAGTCGAAGCGCCAAGTGGAGGACCTTGAATTCCTACTGTATGATAGATAGAAGGAATTGGACAATGCTCGAGCCTACGCCAACCACAACCTTGCCATTGCCGCCCAGAAGGCCCAAACTTTCTCACCGCTCGTCAAGGATCGCCAATCACTTCGCCGACAATGCGAGAAGTAGGATCGCACCATCGCTCGTCTTTGCAAGAAGGTGGCCGACCTCGAGAAGACCATCCGGGAGCAAGAAGCTCAACTTGCTGCAAAAGAAGAATAAGAGGAAGAAGGTGAAGACATCTAGGGGATATTCACTCATACTTTAGTGATGACAATGACTATCTGGACGATGATGCCATGGACTTCTACACCGACGATGATGACTCCGACTTCATCGATGATGAGTAGATGCACTAGAGCACTATCGTAGGAGTGAGAAGTATCGGTCCCATTGTATCTTAGCTCACAGAATGGTTGTTAAAACCATCTGTTTTCCTTTCATGTTGTGGTGTGTGTGTTTGTATCATGTGCTTTGATTGAATGAATGAGAAGAAGCTAGTTGCAAAACCTGAGTTCAAATTCAAAGTTTGAGATTTGAAAACAAAACCATGAACCTTAGAACTTTCCCTCTTACCCCATTATCTATCTCAATCTTCAAATGACTCGTGGAAACCAAGGAGGGAGCAGCTCATCGCAGGACCCGATGCTGCAGATTCTGCAGATGCTAGTTTCTGACCGTGAAGCTAGTAGAGCAGAGTGCCAAGCCAATCTAGCCACCCTACAACAGATCGCCCAGATGGCCCACAATAATCAAGGCCATGGAAATCAGGATCATCATGGATCCAAACTCAAGAACTTACAGAATACCAATCCCCCTATCTTTAGCAAGTCTGAAGACCCGTTGGATGATGATGATTGGTTACAGACTATGGAGAATAACCTAGAAGTCGCAGGAGTTTATGCCAACGAGAAAGTTCTGTTTGCCACCCACTATCTGGCAGGAGATGCAAGAGCCTGGTGGAACAACACCCGTACAATGAACACAATCAAGTGATGACGTGGGAAGCTTTCAAGGTCAAGTTCAGCCGCACCAATGTGCCACAGGGTTTAGTCACCAGAATGAGAGATGAATTCAGAGAACTAAAGCAAGGCAGAATGACTATAGTGGAGTACCGTGACAGATTTTTGTCCCTCGCCAGGTATGCACCTAATGAGATCAACACTGAAGCCAAGAAGAAGGAGAGATTTCTGAACGTACTGCATGATGAGATGCGGACGGTGCTAGTCAACATCCGTTTTGATGATCTCGAAGAGGTAGTCGACTCTGCCATCCAGATGGAAGGGAAGATCAACCAAGCGAATGACAACCGCAAACGCTGGATGATGCACCAAGCTGGGTCCCACAATACCCTGAAGTATCGCCCCAACCCCTCTGCCGGATATGCCCAAGGAACAATAGGCCCCCAATATCTCGTCCAAGCTACCCCAACCGTAGCGGAGGAAATGTGAAGACCGGAGGGAACAACAACAACCTCGTAAACTCCAACAACTTCAACTATGCACCGCCCAAGTCCAACAACAACAACAACAATACTGCCCCAAGGACTGGAAGCAATGTCGTGCCTGTTGCAGCCAAAGACAAGTCCCAGATTACTTGTTTTGAGTGTGGAGTGAAGGGTCACTACTCCAATGAGTGTCCCAAGAAGATTGCAACCACTGCCAATGTGAATGCCCCAACGCAGTAGCAATGTCGTGTTCAACCCGGAAGAAGATTCGCCCCCGGGAATTCGCTCAACCGCAACGGCCGTCTCTTCCACATGAACTCCGAAGAAGCCCAAGAAGCGTCAGATGTCGTGTTGGGTATGTTTTCTGTTAACTCAGTATTAGCAAGAGTTTTGTTTGATTCTGGAGCATCGCACTCATTTGTTACCGAAGAATTTGCATGCACTAGTAAGATTCACCCAACCAACTTGAAGCATGTTATGATAGTTTAAATACCTGGTTCAACCACCAAAGCTAGACAAATTTGCAAGGCTGTGCCTATCATAATACATGGGATAGATTTTTATGCCAATCTAATAGTACTTGGAACCAAAGGTTTGGAAGCAGTACTAGGAATGGATTGGATGTCGAAACATAAAGGATTGATCAACTGTGCCAAGAAAGCCATCACCATGACCAGTAGCTCTGGAGTGTCAGTAGAGCAAATATCTGCAACCTTGCCCCGCCAGTTCAAATGCAACACGAGTCTAGCCCTACCCACCATAGACCAAGTCAGAGTAGTCTGTGAATACCCCGACATATTCCCAGATGAATTACCCGGTATGCCCCTAGATCGGGATATCGAGTTCATTATTGAACTAATTCCTGGAACCGTACCCATAGCCCAGAGACCCTATAGTATGAACCCATCAGAGTTAGTGGAGTTGAATAAGCAACTGGATGCTATGCTGGAGAAAGGCTTGATTCAACCAAGCGCATCACCATGGAGATCGCCCGTGTTGTTCGTTGACAAGAAAGATGGAGGCAACCGTTTGTGCATAGATTACCGGAAGCTGAATGATGTCACCATCAAGAACAAGTACCCACTGCCCAAGATAGAGGATCTGTTTGATTAGTTGACTGGTGCCAGAGTGTTCTCTAAGATTGATCTTAGGACTAGTTATCATTAACTCAAGATTCGTGCAATGGATATTCCAAAGACCGCCTTTACCACCAGATATGGATTGTATGAGTATACGGTCATGTCTTTTGGATTAACCAATGCCCCCGCTTATTTCATGAATCTAATGAATAAGATCTTTATGAACTTTCTGGATAAGTTTGTCATGGTTTTTATCGATGATATTCTTATCTACTCCAAGTCAGAAGAATACCATGACCAACATCTAAGAATCATCCTTGAAACCCTTAGAGAGCATCAGTTGTATGCCAAGTTCAGCAAATGTGAGTTTTGGCTGAAAGAAGTAGGATTCCTCGGACATATTGTGTCGGCAGGAGGAGTCGCTGTTGATCCTGCCAAGATCAAAGATGTTGAAGAATGGGAAGCCCCAACCACTCAAACCCAAGTCCGTGCATTTCTCGGATTAGTGGGATACTACCGCAAGTTCATAGAAGGATCTTCGAGCATCGCAAGACCAATGACCCAATTGTTGAAGAAGGACAAGAAGTTTGAATGGACCGACAAATGTGAAGCAAGTTTCCAAGAGCTCAAGAAGAGATTGATTTCAACCCCAATATTGATTATGCCAAATATCAAGAAGCCGTTTGATGTGTATTGTGATGCATCCAAGATTGGTCTCGGATGTGTGTTGATGCAAGAAGGCAAAGTCATAGCATATCCGTCTGCATAACCAAGCAACATGAGCAAAACTACCCCACCCATGATCTTGAACTAGCAGCTGTAGTTTTAGCCTTGAAGACATGGCGTCATTATCTTATGGGTAATCGCTGTGAGATTTACTCAGATCACAAGAGCTTGAAGTATATTTTCACTCAGAAGGAGCTGAATATGAGGCAAAGGAGATGGATAGAGTTAATCAAGGATTATGACCTTGACATTCACTATCACCCCGGCAAAGCCAATGTGGTAGCGGATGCTCTTAGCAGATTGCCGTGTAGGTTAAACACCATGATCAAAGAGAACCAGCCAAGTTTGCATGAAGAGTTGGAGCAGTTTAGAACTAAGCTAGTTAGCAAAGGTTTTTTTAGCTAGCATTGAACTTCAACCCACTTTGATCAGTCAGATCAAGGAAGCCCAGAAGGGAAATGCAAGTATCGACGGAATCAAACGTCGTATTGGTACAGGAAAGGTATCTGGATTCACCGAAGTCGAAGAAGGAGTTCTGTGGTACAAAGGACGTATCTGTGTGCCAGCAGATTCAGAGCTGAAGTTGGTTATGATGCAAGAAGCTCATTATACTCTTTATTCTATCCACCCTAGAGGAACGAAGATGTATCAGGATTTGAAGGAGCAATTTTGGTGGCACAAGATGAAGAGAGAAATCGGAAGCTACATCGCCAAGTGTGATATCTGTCAGAGAGTCAAAGCGGAACATCAAAGACCCGCATGACTGTTGCAACCATTGCAGATTCCAGAATGGAAATGGGTTTCCGTCAGAATGGACTTTATCACCGGTTTGCCTACTTCTAGTAGGGGAAATGACTCAATCTGGGTCATCGTGGATAGATTGTCCAAGGTAGCCCATTTTATACCTGTCAAGATAACCTACCAGAGCTCGAAGCTAGCAGAGTTGTACATTGCCAGAATTGTTAGTTTGCATGGAACCCCCAAGACCATAGTGTCGGATCGAGGAACCCAATTTACCTCAAGATTTTGGCAGAAAGTCCAAGAAGGATCAGGGACCAAGTTGAATTTTAGCACAGCTTATCACCCGCAAACCGACGGACAGACTGAAAGAGTCAACCAAATCTTAGAAGATATGCTGAGAGCTTGTGTGTTAGAGTATGGATCAAAATGGGAAGACTGTCTACCTTTCGCAGAATTATCATACAACAACAGTTATCAATCCAGTTTGCAAATGGCCCCATTTGAGTTCTTATATGGAAGAAAGTGTCGTACCACTTTGAATTGGTCGCAAGTAGGAGAGAGTCAGATTTTTGGACCCGACATCCTACGAGAAGCCGAAGAGAAGGTTCACAAAGTCCGTGAGCACCTCAAGACCGCCCAATCCAGACATAAGAGTTATGCTGACAAGATACATAGAGACCTGACTTTCAATGTCAGAGATTTTGTGTATCTCAAAGTTTCGCCATTGAAGGGAACACAACGTTTTAGTCTGAAAGGAAAGTTAGCCCCCAGATATATCGGACCCTTCAAGATTTTGAATCATCAAGGAGAAGTGTCGTATCAGCTGGAACTGCCAGAGGAGATGTCAGCCATCCATAATGTGTTCCATATCTCGTTACTTCGCAAATGCCTAGAAGTTCCGAAGAAGACCAGTGTTCAAGAACATTGATCACCAAGCCATTGATATCAACAAGGATCTGACGTATCGTGAAGTGCCCATCCGTATTCTGGAAGAAGCTTTCAGAACCACCTAGACCCGGAGTATCAAATTTCTCAAGATTCAATGGAGCAACCACACCGAAGAAGAAGCTACTTGGGAGCGAGAAGATTACATTAGGACTGAGTTTCCAGATCTCTTTAGTTCCTAGTTTTTCTTAAATCTCGGATGACCCTTGCCCTTTTTTCAAATTCAAGGCAAGACACCACTTTAACACCAGCATGCCCCCGTACATCCGCTGCCGTTTGACCCGCAGCCACCGCACGCCGCGTCGAACGCCGCCTCTATCGCTGAGAGCACGAGCAACGCTCGACCAATTGCCACCGCCCCTAGCCGTGCCTTTATGCTGTAGCGGACCGCCAGGAGACCGCGCATCGATCGCCGCTCGCAGCCACGCCTCTAGCATCCCGTAGCCTTGTCGCCACCGTCGCCTGGCCACACCATGTTGTTGTTGGAATTATGCCCTAGAAGCAATAATAAAGATGTTATTATTATAATTCTTGTTCATGATAAAGTTTATATTCCATGCTAGAATTGTATTAAGCGGAAACATTAATACTTGTGTGGTTTGTGAACAACACCGTGTCCCTGGTACGCCTCTATGGACTAGCTCATTGATCAATGATGGTTAAGGTTTCCTAACCATAGACATAAGTTGTCAATTGATAATGAGATCATATCATTGGGAGAATGATATGGTGGATGCACCCAAACTAAGCAATTAGATCGTGTCATCGTGTTCGTCTTTGCGAAGCTTTTCTTATGTCAAATATTGTATTCCTTAGACCATGAGATAATGCAACTCCCTGGTATCGGAAGAAAGCTTTGAGGTCATCAAACGTCATCCTATGAGAGGGTGATCATAAAGGTGTCTCTCAGGTGATCGGAAAGTATCTGTTGGGTTGTATGTATCGAGATGGAATTTGTCCCTCCCAAGTCGGAGAGATATACTTCGGGCCCACTCGGTAATCGATATCAACACCGCTTGCAAGCATGTGGTTAAGGAGTTAATCACAAAGTGATATCGGATTACGGAACGAGTAAAGTACTTGCTGTGAACGAGATTGAACTAGGTATGACGATACCGACGATCGAATCTCGGGCAAGTAAAATATCGCGAGACGAAGGGAATAAATATATGGGATTGATTGAATCCTGGCATCGTGGTTCATCCAATATGATCATCAATGAATGTGTGGGAGTCAATATGGGTGCCCAGACCCCGCTGTTGATTATTGATAGAAGATCATGTCTGCATATTCTCGAACCGGCAGGGTCACACACTTAACGTGTCTCAACGCTAGGATAGATTGGATACTTGGTTTATGAATTTTTGTTCGGAGTCTCGGATGGGATCCGGGACGTCACGAGAGGTTCCGGAATGGTCCGGAGAATAAGATTCATATAAGGCAGTGCAGTTTTTGGAGTTCGAAATTGTTCCGGATTAATCGGTATTGTACCGGAAGCTTCTAGAACCTTCCGGAAGGGGACCAACGTGGCCCCACCTTCCGGGAGGGGGCATGGGCCTATGAGGGAGTGTCCTGGCCGCATTGGGCCAGGGGCACAAGGCCCCATAGGGCCCAGCCGATTCTAGATAGATTTAACTCGTTTAAATCTAGGGATAGAATTTCTAGATAAGGGGAGAGTTTAAATCGTTTAAACTAGAGATAGGCTTGGAGGAGGGGCTAGGGCTGGCCGCCACCACCCCCTCTATATATAGAGGTCTGGTGCGCCCCCTCCCCCCCCACACACATCTCCCTCCAAGCCCTAGTAGCCCTGCTGCCTTCCTCTCTCCCTCCCGACTGTTTGTAGGCGAAGCCCTGCGGCAGAAATTCTCCACCATATACACCACGCCGTCGTGCTGTAGATCCAATCCATCTCTCCACCATACTTGCTGGTCCGAGGAAGGAGGAGACGTCGAGGTGCTGCACGTGTGCATCTCACGGAGGCACCGCCACTTGTGGTGCTAGATCGGATCGGATCGGATCGCGAGGAGGAGAAGCGAGTACGACTACATCACCCACGTTCCGGATTTAACGCTCCGCAGCGAATCTTCAAGGGTATGAAGATCTAATCCACTCTCTCTCGTTGTTTGCATCTCCTAGATTAGATCTTGGCTTTCCCTCTGTGCGCTTCCGTAGAAACTTTTGAGTTTATATGCTGCGAAACCCTTCAGTGGTATCAGAGCTAGATCTATGCGTAGATGTGTTTCACGAGTAGAACGCAACATGGTTGTTGCGAGCGTTGATGTTTTCTGTTGCAAGCCTCTTGTTTGTGTTCTTCTTATGACGCGAGATAGTGAGATTGAAGCGGTCCAGGCCAACCTTACGCGACGTCGTTGCGAGACCGCTCCGCACTTGACGTGTGGCTTGTACCACACATGCGGCTGGTGGATGCCGTTCTCTCACTATAGTTGTCATGGGATTAACACCGAGTTTGGCAACCATAATATCACCGTTGTGGCTTTCCGTAGGTAAGAATCGTTCTTAGCATCTACTCCCCTAAGCCACGTAAAACAAGCAACAACAAAGTAGAGGCGTCTAACTTGTTTTTGCAGGGAGTGTGTTCTGTGATATGGTATGGCCCAAGATGTGATGTGTATAATGTATGCGATGATCAAGTTTTGTAATGTTTCACGACTTGCATGTCGATGAGTACACAACCGCGTGGAGCCATATGGTTGTCTTTATAATTGTGTATGACCTGCGAGTCAACTTCTTATACGCCATGTAATAGCTTTACTTTATCGCTAAGTAGTTAGCAATAGTTGTAGTTGCTATTCGTGGTGGAGGCAATCATGGTGGAGTGATGGAGATCATGCCGGAACGCACACGATGGAGATCATTGCGAAGATTGGCTATACCATGTCACATAAAGTTATATGCATGTGATGTTTATCCTTTTATGTATCTTATTATGCTTAGATCGCGACGGTAGCATTATAAGATGATTCCTCACTTAAAGATCAAGATAAAACTGTGTTCTCCCCAAGTATGCACCGTTGCAAAAGTTCGTCGTGTCCAAGCATCACGTGATGATCGGGTGCTATAGACTCTCTCACATACAACGGGTGCAAGCCAGTTTTTTGCACACGGAAATACTTGGGTCTAACTTGACGAGCCTAGCATGTACAGACATGGCCTCAGAACACAAGAACCGAAAGGTTAAGCATGAGTCATATGAATGATATGATCGACACTTCGTTGTCCACCATTGAAACCACATCTCTTCTCGTGATGATCGGATTAGGTGTGGTGAATTTGGATCGTGTTCACTAAACAACTTGAGGGATGTTGAATTTAGTGGGAGTTCATCTAGTAATTTGATTAAGTTGAACTATTTATCATGAACATAGTCTAAATCGTACTTGCAAATACTGTAGATCCAATGGCCAAGTCCAACTTCAACTTCAACGTTTTTGCTGAGAAAGAAAAGCTTAGAAACAATGGGTCTAACTTCACCAACTGGTTCCGCAATCTAAGAATCATTCTGTCTGGCGGACAAAAGGACTATGTCCTTGAGAAAGCGTTAGGTAACCCCCCCGCTGCAACTGCGCCGGCTGATGAGAAAGCTGTCTATCAGTCGCGCAAAGATGATTATGGTGTGATTAAGAGCACCATGTTGTTTGCTATGGAACCAGAACTTCAAAATCGTTTTGAAAACTATCCCGGGCCCTTTGAGATTCTCGAAGAGTTGAAAACCATGTTTCAGACTCAGGCCCGTTCTGAGAGATATGAGATCTCCGAGAAGTTCTTTAACTGCAAGATGGAGGAAGGGAGTTCCGTTAGTGAGCACGCCATTAAGATGTCGGGCTACACTCAACGCCTTGAGCAACTGGATCGCAAGATTCAGAGGAGCTCAAGATTGACAGGTTCTGCAATCACTCCTCCCGGCTACAAAAGTTTTGTAGTGACTCATAATCAGATTGGTTCCATCGATCGATCACCGAGCTCTTCGCAAAGCTGAAGGCTGCGGAGGTGGACATCAAGAAGGATAATCATGTGTTGATGGTCAACAAGCCCTCCTTTAAGAAAGGTAAAGGTGCAAAGAAGCCCTTCAAGAAAGGCGGCGGCAAGCGCGTTGCCCCTGCTGAGAAGAAGCTCAAGTCTGGTCCCAAGCCGGACCGAAAGTGCTTCTATTGCAAGGACAAGGGTCCTTTGGGCGAACTGTCCAAGTACTTAGCGGACAAGAAGGCTGGCACCATGAAAGGTATATTTGATATACATGTTATTGATGTTTTCCTTAATAGCCCTCGTTGTAGTTCCTGGGTATTTGATACCGTTTCAGTTGCTAATATTTGTAACTCGAAACAGTAGCTACGGAATAGACGGCGGCTTGAGAGGGATGAGGTGACGATGCGCGTGGCAACGGATCAAGAGTTGATGTGATGGCCGCACGCCTCTCTTAGTTTTACCTTCGGATTAGTTTTAAACCTTAATAAGTGTTATTATGTGCTGCGTTGAGCATGAACATTATTTAAGGATAGTGTTTATTGCAATACTGTTATTAATTTAAATCGGAGAATAATCGTTGTTCTATTTATATCATTAACATATTATAAGGTCATTCAACTCTTGTGAATGGATTATTTCTTATAAAACTCGAAGGGATGAAACACACATCCATAACATTGATGCTAAGAGAAGCAAAGTAGATAGTTATAATACTACTTTTTTGTGGCACTTTCTTCTATGTCATATTGGTGTAAAGCGCATTAAGAAACTCCATTCCTATGGACTTTTGGAGTCTCTTGATTTTGAATCATTTGACACATGCGAACCATGCCTCATGGGCAAGATGATCAAAACCCGTTCTCAGTATGATGGAGCGAGCAACGGACTTGTTGGAAATCATACATACCGATGTATGCGGACCGATGAGTGTTTGACGCGGTGGATATCGCTATTTTCTCACTTTTACCGATGACTTAAGTAGATATGGGTATATCTATTTAATGAAACATAAATCTGAAACGTTTGAAAAGTTCAAAGAATTTCAGAATGAAGTGGAGAACCATCGTAATGAAAGTTTAAGTTTCTACGATCCGATCGTGGCGAATATTTGAGTTATGATTTTCTCACGCATCTCAAAGCAAGTGGAATCGTTTCACAACTCACGCCACCGGAACACCACAGCGCAATGGTGTGTCTGAGCCGAATCGAACCCTATTAGATATGGTCCGATCGATGATGTCTCTTACTGATTTGCCGTTATCATTTTGGGGTTATGCATTAGAAACCGCTGCATTCACTTTAAATAGGGCTCCATCTAAATCTGCTGAGACGACCGTATGAACTGTGGTTTGGTGCTAAACCTAAGTTGTCGTTTCTTAAGGTTTGGGATGCGGCTTACGCCAAGAAGTTGATGCCGGACAATCTCGAACCCAAAGCGGAGAAATGTCTTCATAGGATACCCTAAGGAAACTATTGGGTATACCTTCTATCCGCAGAACCGAAGGCAAAGTGTTTTATGAAGAACGGTTCCTTTCTTGAGAAGGAGTTTCTCGAAGAAGTGAGTGGGAGGAAAGTAGAGCTAGACGAGGTTATTGAACCTTCTCTTGAATTGGAGAGTAGCGCAGCACCTGAAATTGTTCCAAAGGTTGCCGTGCACCAACAATAGAGGAAGCAAATGACAAGGATCATGAAGCTTTGACGATGTTACTTGAACGTCGCAGTCGACAAGGTCGCGTGCCCCTCCGAGTGGTACGCAACCTGTCTTGTTGTCTTGTTAGTAGAAGACAGGAACCTCGAACTATGAGGAAGCGATGATGAGCCGGACTACGAGAAATGGCTAGAAGCCATGAAATCCAATTGGGATCCATGAGCGAAAACCAAGTATGGACTTTGGTGGACCCTCCTAGCGATCGAAAGGCCGTTGAGTGCAAATGGATCTTCAAAAGAAAACGGACGCGGATGGTAATGTTACCGTCTATAAAGCACGGCTTGTTGCGAAAGGTTTTCGACAAGTTCAAGGTGTTGACTACGATGAGACTTTCTCTCCCGTAGCGATGTTTAAGTCCATTCGGATTTTATTAGCAATTGCTGTGTTTCATGATTATGAAATATGGCAAATGGATGTCAAGACTGCTTTCCTCAATGGCAACATTGATGAAGTGTTGTATATGATGCAACCCAAGGTTTTGTCGATCCTAAGGATGCGATAAAGTATGCAAACTTCAGCGTTCCATTTATGGATCAAGCAAGCATCTCGAGTTGGAACCTTCATTTTGATCAAGTGATCAAGAGCTTTGGATTTGTTCCAAATTGCTCTGAAGCTTGCATCTACAAGAAAGTGAGTGGGAGCTCGGTGACGTTTACGGTACTATATGTGGATGACATATTGATTATTGGAAATGACATCAACATGCTTAACGATGTGAAGAGTTATTTG
The DNA here is from genome assembly GCA_023614405.1 of Avena insularis. NCBI lineage: Eukaryota > Viridiplantae > Streptophyta > Magnoliopsida > Poales > Poaceae > Avena > Avena insularis. Next base: position 393,195,430 of record CM042689.1, on the reverse strand, counting down.
AACAAGTGTTTTCAATGAAAGACCTAGGTGAAGCTGCTTATATATTGGGCATCAAAATGTATAGAGATAGACAAAGACGCTGATAGCTTTAAGCGGTACATACCTAGACAAAGTTCGAAAAGGTTCAGAATGGATAAGGCATTGAAAGGTTCAAAGGCCTATGTTGTCGTAAGATATTGAGCAAAGCTCGTGTCCTTCTGATGAAATGATAGGGAAGCTATGAGCAAAGTGCCTTATGCCTCGGCCATAGGTTCCATCATGTATGCCATGCCGTGTACTAGACGGATGTGTCCAATGCTCTTAGTTTGACGAGATATCAAAGTGATCCAGAGTGGAACCTTTGGACAGCCGTGAAGAACATCCTAAGGTACCTAAATAGGACTAAAGAAATGTTCTTAGTCTATGGGGTGATGAACAGCTCGTCATAAAAGGTTACGTCGATGCTAGTTTCGACCGCGACAAGGATGATTGTAAATCTCGAATGTGATACGTGTATATTTTGAATGGAGGCTGTGAGCTGGAGAAGCTGCAAGCAAAGCGTGATCGCGGGGTCTACAGAGAAGCGGAATACATGGCTGCCGCAGAAGCGTCAAGTGAAGGAGTTTGGATCAAACTTCATCACTGAGCTTGGTGTGGCTCAAGTGCATTGGACCCTGGAGATATTGTGTGACAACACCGCGCCATAGCACTCGCTAAGGAACCAAGATATCATCCAAAGACCAAGCATATCAACATAAGTTTCATATAATCCGAGATTATATAGCGAGATGGAGATCTGAAGATCAGCAAAGTACATACAGATCTGAATGTCGCAGATCCATTGACTAAACCTCTTCCACGTGTAAAATATGATCAGCACCTCGATTGCCATGGGTGTGAGATTGTTGCCAAATGTAAACTAGATTATTGACTCTAGTGCAAGTGGGAGACTGTTGGAATTATGCCCTAGAAGCAATAATAAAGATGTTATTATTATAATTCTTGTTCATGATAAAGTTTATATTCCATGCTAGAATTGTATTAAGCAGAAACATTAATACTTGTGGGTTTGTGAACAACACCGTGTCCCTGGTACGCCTCTATGGACTAGCTCATTGATCAATGATGGTTAAGGTTTCCTAACCATAGACATAAGTTGTCAATTGATAATGAGATCATATCATTGGGAGAATGATATGGTGGACAGACCCAAACTAAGCGAAGCAATTAGATCGTGTCATCGTGTTCGCTTTGAAGCTTTTCTTATGTCAAATATTGTATTCCTTAGACCATGAGATAATGCAACTCCACGGTATCGGAAAGCTTTGAGGTCATCAAACATCATCCTATGAGAGGGTGATCATAAAGGTGTCTCTCGGTGATCGGAAAGTATCATTGGGTTGTATGTATCGAGATGGAATTTGTCCCTCCCAAGTCGGAGAGATATACTTGGGCCCACTCGGTGTCGATATCAACACCGCTTGCAAGCATGTGGTTAAGGAGTTAATCACAAAGTGATATCGGATTACGGAATGAGTAAAGTACTTGCTATGAACGAGATTGAACTAGGTATGACGATACCGACGATCGAATCTCGGGCAAGTAAAATATCACGAGACGAAGGGAATATATATATGGGATTGATTGAATCCTGGCATCGTGGTTCATCCGATATGATCATCGATGAATGTGTGGGAGTCAATATGGGTGCCTGCACGCTGTTGATTATTGATAGAAGATCATGTCCGCATATTCTCGAACCAGCAGGTCACACACTTAACGTGTCTCGGCTAGGATAGATTGGATACTTGGTTTATGAATTTTGTTCAGAGTCTCGGATGGGATCCGGGACGTCACGAGAGGTTCGGAATGGTCCGGAGAATAAGATTCATATAAGCGGTGCAGTTTTTGGAGTTCGGAATTGTTCGATTAATCGGTATTGTCTAAGCTTCTAGAACCTTCCGGAAGGGGACCAACGTGGCCCCACCTTCCGGGAGGGCATGGGCCTATGAGGGAGTGTCCTGGCTGCATTGGGCCAGGCACAAGGCCCCATAGGGCCCAGCCGATTCTAGATAGATTTAACTTCGCTTAAATATAGGGAAAGAAATTCTAGATAACGGGAGAGTTTAAATCGTTTAAACTAGAGATAGGCTTGGAGGAGGGCTGGGGCTGGCCACCACCCCTCTATATATAGAGGGCTGGTGCGCCTCCCCCACACACATCTCCTCCAAGCCCTAGTAGCCTGCTGCCTTCCTCTCCCTCCCGACTGTTTGTGGCGAAGCCTGCAGTGAAATTCTCCACCATATACACCACGCCGTTGTCTGTAGATCCAATCCATCTCTCCACCATACTTGCTGGTCCGAGGAAGGAGGCGTCGAGGTGCTGCGTGTGCATCTCACGGAGGCACCGCCACTTGTGGTGCTAGATCGGATCGGGTCGCGAGGAGGAGGCGAGTACAACTACATCACCCACGTTAGGCAGGCGTTCAACAGTCTTGAATCTTCAAGGGTATGAAGATCTAATCCAATCTCTCTCGTTGTTTGCATCTCCTAGATTAGATCTTGGCTTTCCCTCTGTTCGCTTCCGTAGAAAATTTTGATTTACTATGCTGCGAAACCCTTCAGTTGTCCCGTCGTCGAGCCTATAAAAGGAGGCCACCCCCAGCCTCATTCTGCACACCACTCACCTCCCCTCGCACCCCTGAGCCTTCCCCACTTCTACCCGGAGCCAATCGAGCCCCCAATCGCCGGAATTGCACCGGAGCTGGCCGCTACTGGAGGAGAAGGGCCCCGATGATTGCGACCACCCAAGAGCCGCCGCGACCACGCCTAGAACCGCCATCGTCCACCAGGTCGATCGCCCCCATCGCCTCGTCTAGCCGGAGCACATGTAAGCCCCCACATACCCCCACCATGCTGCTAGGGTTAGCTCTCGCCGGCGACCTGTTCGCCGGGGACGATGATCCTCAGTCGTTGATCCACCTTTTAATCGTAGCGCTGAGAGTGCCCCGTACCGCTTCGCGTTTGATGTGTCGATGACGTGCGGGACCAGCCGGTCAGTCGCCCTCTGCGCCGCGGAGCGCCACTGGGCTGGCCTGTCTAGTTTCCCGTGCTAGCCCACAAATTCAAATAGATGCTTTTTTATTTAGACTTAAACTAGATTCTATCCACTTGTTTAAAAATCATTTCAGAGAGATCCACTTAACCAAAATGCATGATTCAAATTTTTTTAGAAAGATAATTAAAATATCTATTCAAGACCGTTGGATTTAAATCAATTGGAGTTAGAGATCACATATAGCAAAAATAACAAGACAGATACTTTTCTACATTCAAACATTTTTCAAAAATCAACCATAATATCTTTTGAGTTGATTCCAACTCTCAAAAATCACATTTGACAATACCTATCTGAATATGTAATAATATTTAGGTTTGCATGCAGTGACTTTGGACTAGTACCAAATTAATGCTATATAGGCATTTTTAGTCACTTTAAATCATTTAAATAGTAAACTTAAACTTAGTGAAATATGATCCAACATTTAAATCACATTCCGATGCATTAGAATATGTGGTGATGACATGTGTCCACATGATCCCATATTTTAATTGGAGAATATTGAATCTTAATTAATTTCAATGAGTAGAAATTACTTTTCTCAAATAAAATAAATGAAACTAGTTCATTAAATCTTGTGATGATACTAGATTATCAAGTGTGTGCCCTAGTGTGCTAAATAGACTAGTTAAGTATTGTTTGGTGATTGTATATCCCTTATGTATTTATAGACGATAGTACCGACCAAGTCTACGAGGAGGAGGAGTTCTACCCTGAAGAAGACGAGGATAATTTCAACCACTGCACCAATCAAGGCAAGCTATTGTTGGCAAGCTAGAATTATACAAGATGACCTAAGCAAGATGAATTAGGCATGCTTTGGTTATACCTTTTGATTTATACCCATTCCAAGTTTTACTTACAAGTTTTACCTTTTGCTTTACCAAAGTTTCTTTACTTTTAGTAATGCTTTGTGATATTTTAGAAAGTAGTATAGATAGCATAAAGAGTATAAAACTTGGCCTATACTAGATGTCATTCTATGGCATGAGATTGAGATTAGCATCCCACCTTAGTGAACACTCTTAACTTAGTGGTTAGAGCTAAACCAAAAACTTGATCACTCTAGATGGGAATACTTGGTGAAAATGCTTATAAAAACCTTGGAATGACGAGACATTCTATTAAGATGTTTTGACATGTGTTGAGAAACACAAATGGTTTATGATGGTGAAAATGTTGAGGCATGAGTCTTAGCCCTTTATGAAAACTGATGGTTGGGTTCGGATGCAATACCATTCCAATTATATTGTACAACCACAATACCTGAATTGGGTAAGGCTTAGCCGGAAGTTTATATGCATTAGTATGGGTTCCCTCGCGGAAGATGTTTGAGCTGAGGCTACCTCTTGATGTTGTCCACCTATGTAGTGCCCAGGATGGCAGATGGCCATGGCTGGGAGGCCAAGCTCATAGGAGAGGTGCTTATACTAGAGTGTGTAAAGGAAAGGTTATGATTGATTATCCGCATACTAAGTATGATGATTCAGGGTTATCCCTGACGGATGTATCGAATTTTGTGGTGAAAGTGTACCACCTCTGCAGAGTGTCAAACTATTCGAATAGCCGCGTCCGCGGTCATGGACAGTTGGAGTGGCCATACTATTCCATCGTCATATGTTTCCAAAATGACTTGTGAAATGAATTGTGACATGTCTTGACCATAATAGGGTTGTGACTATGAAAACTAAGTTGCCACTTAGGTGATTTAAAACTTTATTTTATCTTTCTTTGTTTCTGAACTCAGCTTAGGTTTCAAACTTAACTTTGCAAATAAACTTAGAACTTAGAATTCCTACTAGAACTACCTTACTTGTTAGTGATTGTTTACGAGTACTTAAAGAGTACTCATGGCTTTGTCCCTGTCTATTCCCGTGGCCAGACTATGAGGAGGACTATCCAGAAGAAGGATAGCAGGATGACTACGACAACTAGGATTATCTCCCATCGTCAGCATTGCCTGTGACACTGAAGATGGAGCCCACCGCTACGCTTATTATTCCGCTGCTTGTTTGTATTAAGACTGGATCATGAGATCCTTTATTTGTTTAAAACCTTATTATGGTTTGTAATGGATGATGTACTGTGATATCCAATCTGTTATATCTCGCAAAAATGGTAATCCTAAGATTGCGATGTATGTCATAACATGCATCTGGGATTAAAAATCCGGGTGTTGACACGTTGGCCTCTTTACTGTGTGCCCTCGCCGGCCCTTTGCCGTGTGTATTCCGTAGTATACACGACAAAGGGCCTTTGCCGTGTGTATTCTGCAGTATACACGGCAGAGTCCTTTTTTTTCTTTTTTCTCTTTTATCACATTACTCTTAGGAAAATCATAAAAAAAATCATTCTAATTTAGAAAAATAGAAATAATATATCAAAATTTGCAGAAAAATAAGATCTATCTATCTACAGTCAAATATTAGATATTTATATTGAATATAAATCTTCATGCTCGCTGTTTTGACCATAGTTTAAAACAGGCATAAAAAATTCAAAAAGGATCGAAACAATGTGAAACCTTCGGATGGAGTCATATTATGTGACATAGTTGGGAGGAAAAATATCAAACTTGGTATATTGATTATGTCTCAAAAAAACCTTACCTATCTCATTCGAGGATTCCTGGCTTTCGATTCGAATGACCAATGTTATGGCTAGAGTCGCGAGATAGTTTGTGATAATATGCCCATATATTGTGCATGCATGTGCATAATGGGATTGCAAACAATGTTGCAGAAGGAACTTTTCCTTTTTGTCGCACGGAAAAGCCATTTTCTATTTTCGGAGCGCAAAAATCAGGGCGTTTTGTGAAGCAACACAAAATGTTCAATTAAAAAATGCTACCACCCCATGTTTTAAAAATACTAGACCATCTCACATAAACAACGTCCGAACCGGGGATTTTATTAACCTTTTCGTCCACGCCTGGTGAAAAAGATAAATTTCTGCCGAATCGGTAGGAAGGGGGTCAAATATGAACTACAGGTACATGATCTGATGCTGATGATTTTTTACAAAAATCATTTTTAGGTTCACAATATGACGTTTCTTTAGAGATCCAATGCAAATTTAGCGAGCAGCCCCGAGCTAAGAATCTTCATGCCTGTCGTTCGATTAGGGTTTGACGTAATTTCAAATGACCATAACTAAATCAAAAAAATACGATACCGTCGCTATGTGACATAGTTGGGAGGAAAAATATCAAACTTGGTATATTGATTATGTCTCAAAAAAAACCTTCACAAAATGATCTATCTCATTCGAGGTTTCCTGGCTTTCGGTTCAAATGACCAATGTTATGGCCATAATCGCGACATAGTTTGTGATAATATGCCCATATTGTGCATGCATGTGCACCACGGGATGGTGAACAATGTTACAGGAGAAAGTTTTCCTTTTCATCATACGGGAAAACCATTTTCTATTTCCGGAGCGCAAAAATCAGGGTGTTTTGTGAAGCAACACAAAATGTTCAATCCAAAAATGCTAGATCCCCATTTTTCAAAAATACTAGACCACCTTACATGAACAATGTCCCAACCGGGGATTTTAAAACATTTTCGTCCACCCATAGTGAAAAAGACAAATTTTTGCCAAATCGGTGGTAAGTGGGTCAGATATGAACTGCAGGTACATGATCTGATGCTCATGATTTTTTACAAAAATAATTTTTAGGTTCACAATATGATATTTCTTCAGAGATCCAATGCAAATTTAGCGAGGCTCAGCCCCGAGCTAAGAATCTTCATGCCTGCCGTTCGATTAGGGTTTGACAATAGTTTCAAATGACCATAACTAAATCAAAAAAATCAAAAATTGCGAGACCTTTTCTATGTGACATAGTTGGGAGGAAAAATATCAAACTTGGTATATTGATTATGTTTCAAAAAACCCTTCACAAAATGACCTATCTCATTCGAGGTTTCTTGTCTTTCGGTTCAAATGAACAATGTTATGGCCATAATCACGACATAGTTTGTGATAATGTGTCCATATTATGCATGCATGTGCATCATGGGATGAGGAACAATGTTATAGGAGGAAGTTTTCCTTTTTGTCGCATAGAAAAACCATTTTCTATTTTCGGAGCACAAAAAAATCGGGGCATTTTGTGAAGCAACACAAAATTTTCAATTCAAAAATGCTACCACCCTATTTTTCAAAAATACTAGACAACCTCACATGAACAATGTCCCAACCGGGGATTTTAAAACCTTTTCGTCCACCCCTGGAGAAAAAGACAAATTTATGTTGAATAGGTATGAAGTGGGTCAGATATGAACTGTAGGTACATGATCTGATGCTCACGATTTTTTACAAAAATCATTTTAGGTTCATAATATGATGTTTCTTCAGAGATCCAATTCAAGTTTAGCGAGGCTCAGCCCCAGACTAAGAATCTTCATGCCTGCCGTTCGATTAGGGTTTGACGATAGTTTCAAATGACCATAACTAAATCAAAAAAATCAAAAAAATGCGGGACCTTCGCTATGTGACATAGTTGGGAGGAAAAATATCAAACTTGGTATACTGATTATGTTTCAAAGAAACCTTCACAAAATGACCTATCTCATTCGAGGTTTCTTGGCTTTCGGTTCAAATGACCAATGTTATGGCCATAATAGCGACATAGTTTGTGATAATGTGCCCATATTGTGTATGCATGTGTACCATGGGAGGGCGAACAATGTTGCAGGAGGAAGTTTTCCTTTTCGTCGCACGGAAAACCAATTTTCTATTTTTGGAGCGCAAAAATCGGGACGTTTTGTGAAGCAACACCAAATGTTCAATTCAAAAATGCTAGAACCCCATTTGTCAAAAATACTAGACCACCTTACATGAACAATGTCCCAACCGGGGATTTTAAAACATTTTCATCCACCCATGGTGAAAAAGACAAATTTTTGCCAAATCAGTAGGAAGTGGGTCAGATATGAACTGCAGGTACATGATCTGATGCTCATGATTTTTTTACTAAAACCATTTTTAGGTTGACAATATGATATTTCTTTAGAGATCCAATGCGAGTTTAGAGAGACTCAACCCCGAGCTAAGAATTTTCATGCTCGTGGTTCGATTAGGTTTTGACGATAGTTTCAAATGACCATAACTAAATCAATAAAATTCAAAAAAATGCGAGACCTTCCCGTGGAGTCATATTATGTGACATAGTTGGGAGGAAAAATATCAAACTTGGTATATTGATTATGTCTCAAAAAACCCTTCACAAAATGACCTATCTCATTCGAGGATTCCTAGCTTTCGGTTCAAATGACCAATGTTATGGTCAGAATCGCAACATAGTTTGTGATAATGTGCCCATACTATGTATGCATGTGCATCATGGGATGGCGAACAATGCTGTAGGAGATTTTTTTTTTTCGTCGTACAGAAAAGCCAATTTCTATTTTTGGAGCACAAAAATCGGGGTGTTTTGTGAAGCAACATAAAATGTTTAATTCAAAAATGCTACCACCCTATTTAAAAAAAATACTATACCACCTCACATGAAAAATGTCCCAAACGGGGATTTTAAGAACTTTTCGTCTACCCATGGCGAAAAGGACAAATTCCTGCCGAATCGGTAGGAAGTGGGTCAGATATGAACTATAGGTACATGATCTGATGCTCATGATTTTTTACAAAAATCATTTTTAGGTTCACAATATGATATTATTTCAGAGATCAAATACAAGTTTAGCGAGGCTCAGCCCCGAGCTAAGAATCTTCATGCCTGTAGTTCGATTAGGGTTTGACGATAGTTTCAAATGACCATAACTAAATCAAAAAAATCAAAAAAATTCGAGACCTTCGCTATGTGACATAGTTGGGAGGAAAAATATCAAACTTGGTATGTTGATTATGTTTCAAAAAACCTTCACAAAATGACCTATCTCATTCGAGCTTTCTTGGCTTTCGGTTCAAATGAACAATGTTATGGCCATAATCGCGACATAGTTTGTGATAATATGCCCATATTGTGTATGCATGTGTACCATGGGATGACGAATAATGTTGCAGGAGGAAGTTTTCCTTTTCGTCGCATAGACAAACCATTTTCTATTTTTGGAGCGCAAACATCGGGGTGTTTTGTGAAGCAACACCAAATGTTTAATTAAAAAATGTTAGAACCCTATTTTCAAAAATACTAGACCACCTTACATGAACAATGTCCCTACCGACTATTTTAAAACATTTTTGTCCACCCCTGGTGAAAAAGACAAATTTCTGCCAAATCGGTAGGAAGTGGGTCAGATATGAACTGCAGGTAAATGATTTGATGCTCATGATTTTTTACAAAACCATTTTTAGGTTGACAATATGATGTTTATTCAGAGATCCAATGCAAGTTTAGCGAGGCTCAGCCCCAAGCTCAGAGTCTTCATGCCCGCCGTTCGATTAGGGTTTGCCGATAGTTTCAAATGACCATAACTAAATCAAACAAATTCAAAAAAATGAGAGACCTTCCGGTGGAGTCATATTATGTGATATAGTTCGGAGGAAAAATATCAAACTTGGTATATTGATTATGTCTCAAAAAACCCTTCACAAACTGACCTATCTCATTTGAGGTTTCTTGGCTTTCGGTTCAAATGACCAATGTTATGGTCAGAATCGCGATATAGTTTGTGATAATGTGGCCATATTGTGCATTCATGTGCAGCATGGGATGGCGAATAATGTTACAGGAGGAAGTTTTCCTTTTCGTCGCATGGAAAAGCCATTTTTTATTTTCGGAGCGCAAAAATCGGGGCGTTTTGTGAAGCAACACCAAATATTCAATTCAAAAATTCTACCATCCCATTTAAAAAAATACTAGACCACCTTACATGAATAATTTCCCAACCAGGGATTTTAAAACCTTTTCGTCCACCCCTGGTGAAAAAGACAAATTTCTGTTGAATCGGTAGGAAGTGGGTCAGATATGAACTGTAGGTACATGATCTGATGCTCATGATTTTCTACAAAAATCATATTTAGGTTCACAATATGATATTTCTTCAGAGATCCAATGCAAGTTTAGCGAGACTCAGCCCCGAGCTAAGAATCTTCATGCCCGCCATTTTGACCATAGTTTGAAAGAGGCATAAGAAATTCAAAAATGATAAAAACAATATGACAAGGTTCGTCTATCATTTTTAGGTTCACAAGATTATATGGATATAATATTTGGTTTCCTCTCATTTTTATGATCGATTTAGATATTTTATTTGTCGAATTCTGATTTACGGATTTAAATATATGAATTATTCCATATTAAATAAAAAGCCTTTTATTTTTTATTTGGATTCAAGTTTATTATTACTTGTTCATTGTTGTCTACTTAAATAATTGTTTGGAATCTGAAACTGAGATATGTGACATCATGGTCCAAGAGTTAATAGGATTGATATAAAAGTATTATCGATAAGGTATGATTTCTTTCTCGAAAGCTCAATCGGAAGGAACGAAGAAGTTAAGCATGCTAGGGCTAGAGTAATGTTAGGATGGGTGACCGAAGGAGAAGCTTGATCATGAGTGCAATTTGACCTAATATTAAGCATACTTAGGGTTAAAAGTATCCAATATGAGATTAACAAGTAAAAAATATTCAAAAAAGTTTGAAAAAACAATTGATTTTTTTCAAATTTTTTTTGAAAAGGCGGCTTCTTTGCCGTGTACAAGACACACGGCAAAGGCAGTCTTTGTCGTGTAGGATTTATGGGTGACACACGGCAAAAGCAGCCTTTGCCGTGTTGGATTTATGGATGACACACGGCAAAGAAAGTAGTGTTAGGATGGGCGACCGAAGGAAAAGTTTGATCATAGTACAATTTGACCTAATATTAAGCATACTTAGGGTTAAAAGTATCCAATATGAGATTAACAAGTAAAAAATATTCCAAAATGTTTGAAAAAAACAATTGATTTTTTTTTATTTTTTTTGAAAAGATTGCCTCTTTGCCGTGTACTAGACACATGACAAAGACAGCCTTTGCCGTTTAGGATTTATGGGTGACACATGACAAAAGCAGCCTTTGCCGTGTTGGATTTATGGACGACACACGACAAAGAATAGACACCGTCATCTCCAGGTGAACCATCATCTCACTTTAGTTTGCCATGTCTACGCCTAAGATACACGGCAAAGGCTTTCCCGTGTCTTATTTAGAAAACACACGACAAAAAGCTTTTGCCATGGCGAACGTTGTCGTGTGGCATTTGCCGTGTGTATACACACGGCAAAGCCTTTGCCATGGTCCGGAAGGCCTTTGCCGTGTCCTCTTGCCTACACGGCAAAGGGCCGGTGTGCCGTAGTGAATGACAGGAATTTGTTCATTGATCTTTGGCCAATGAGCTAAAAAAAGTTTGTGGGGCCCACCCAAGTGGCCTCTCATGTCAATTTTGCAATTTCCAAAAACTATGATATAGTTTGATACTTCTGAAAGTATGAAATTTATATATTTTTGATACTTTGAAATGTCCAAGAATATGTTTTGCCACAAGTATATTGATTGAACCCCACCAAAATCTGTATAGTTGAATTGCGGTGTTAAGCGAAGTGTATGCATGAGCATGATAACGCGACGTGGCGAGCTTTGACCAATCCATGCACGGGGAGGGACGATAAGGTCCAATCTCCATTGCAAACACGTACAGATTGACCCCGAGCCCTTAAATACCGCTAGGCGTGAGGCGGTCCGTCTATATATACCCCGTCAGCCCTAGCCCTAGTCACTCGGATAGGAAAATCGCGATCTCGATACAGACACCTCAACCTATCATGTTGGAATACCCAATATGTACTGGAATACCCAATATGTACATTTATGATCACTATGTTATAGTGTGACAGTTGATGCAATCAAAACAGCCGCATGTGATAGTGATTAAATATGATCTCACGGTCAAAGGAGTGAGTTACTACGTTTTACTAGACATTGCAATGTTGAAATTTGTGACTGGATCTCATTGCAATCCTATGGTTGGGTATGTGTCCATCATATCATTCATCCAATAAAGTGACATGTTGTTACTCCCTCCGTTTTTATTTACTTCGCGTTCTGGATTTAGTCAAAGTCATACTTTGTCAAGTTTGACCAAAAATATTGTAAAATATATTAATATCCATAATGGCAAATACATATAATATGAAAATATATTTTATGAAGATTCTAATACTATAGTTTTACATTATAAATGTTGATATTTTTTCTAAATATTTAGTCAAACTTTACCAAGTTTGACTTTAACTAAACCCAGCATGCGAAGTATTTGTGAACGGAGGGAGTAATTGACATAAATGTCTATGATCGGAAAACCTCGATCATCGGTTTCCCAACAAGCTAATCATATAGCGGATACTAGAGACTTGATTTGTTTACATACCACACATGTATTAATGTTTCCGTATAATATAATTATATCATTGTATAAAACTATTATGAACATATGAGATATTATAATAAAAACATCTTTATTATTGGCCTCTAGGGCTCTCTAATAACAAGTTCATGTCTTTGGGCATGGCGCACACTAAAGGGGTCCTATGTAGCATCAGTGAGTCACCTGGGGCATATGCGGCGTTGAGATCGTGATGCAGCGGTGCACCAGCAAACGATAATGAGTCACCGACCTCCGGGGACTCGCTCCATGGGGAAAAGTGGCTCATGCTTGGAGGCGTTCCTTTCCATAGAAGATACCCATAGGGCTACACTTGGTACACCGGTGGGGACATTCTCTGAGGAGGCCAAAGGACGCTAGAAGAATGGCACGTGGCGCTCGCTGAGGCGTTCTGGTGTTAGGGATAGCGTTACAGCTGAGCATGAGCAGCGCTTGCTGCATGGACAACTGCTTGTTGGCTTCGAGAAAGGCGACATACTGCGTGATCGCCTCCACATCGTTGGTTGTGGCCTCGGCAACATTGGCGGCAACGACATCCTTTTCCTTGGCATCCTTCGGCCTCATTCGGCGGCCCTGCCTTTTGTTGCTATGGGCTTTCGGTCACTTCTTCGTCTTTGCTGCGGCTGCAAAGACGGCATTGCAGGCCGAGGATGAAGGCGCGACTGGATACATGGATGCTAGGGCAGCGGCAACGGGTGCTGGCTGGAATGGTGGAGATAAGAAGGTGGCGCAGAGTGGCTGACAATTAGGACAGAGGCGGACAAGGGCCGACAACCCCGAGTGTCCTCTTGCCCCCAAACCGTCCGCAAGTCTGTGGCAGATTTGGGGCCAGTTTGGGGCCAAATAGGTTGTCCTCCCCCCGAATACGATTTCAGATGCGCCGTTGGGATCAATCTTTCACTGGGGCGGGTTTGGGGTCACCCTTGGAGATGCTCTTAGTAATAGTAAATTTTTGTCCTGTAAAACGACATATGCAACGACTTAAATATGTTGCCTCATTCTAAAACAGGAACCAATTTTTTTTGGAGATAAACATGCACAGATTTCAGAAAGATGCTCAGTTCAATTTTGGGCGAGGCTATTCAGGGACCAGAGAAAATATACTATGTGGCAGACTTGGGTACTCTCTTCACTAAGTGGGGCTGTTCAAGTATGAAATTCATAAACTTTTGGACATTTTGAAATTTCCAAGAATATGTTTTTCCATAAGTATAATGATGATTAAACCCCACCAAAATCTATATACAGTACTAATTGAATTGCGGTGTTAAGCGAAGTGTGTATGCATGAGCATGATAACACGAGGTGGCGAGCTTACACTAGTAGAAAATGGGCCTTTGGTTCGGGCCATTAGTCCCGGTCGTGGCTGGGGCCGGGACTAATGGTCCAAACCAGACGGCCCGAGGAGGCCGAGGCACTATGTCCCGGTCCATAAGAAGCCATTAGTCCCGGTTTGAGATACAAACCGGGACAAATAGGTATGGGACGACGCGCAGAACCTTTAGTCCCGGTTTGTATCTCAAACCGGGACTAATGGCCTGGCCCTATATATATGCACCCAGTCCTCCACTCTCTCCTGTTTTTTTCCTATGTGAGAGGTGGGTATAACTTTGTGCTAACTTTTTTTCTTCATATGCACTAGAGGTGTTCGGTGAAATGCCTATTAGAGCGATGCCACTTGAGTTCACACAAGACAAAATATGATATGAGCTGCCAGAGCGACACTTAAGGTTTCTCCTCTTTGTTTTGAAGTGTCCTAAAAGGTTAGCAACTATTTTCTCGTTTTGGCTGCCCGGTACTAATTTAAGCATCGTGATTGCGTTTGATATATATATGCATGGTTGTATGATGCAAATGAGCCACCCATGGATGTACGGTGACCGACGCTCTGACGCTTACAGAGAAGGTGTGCGTTCTTTTCGCCTTGTGGCCGAGGCGAACAAGCGGCGGGATGGTTTTATGTGTTGTCCATGTGTTGAATGTCGGAATGAGCAGGCTCACACTTCCTCAAGAGTCATTCAGAGCCACCTGCTTCGGTCCGGTTTCATGTCCGGCTATAATGTTTGGACCAAGCACGGAGAAAGAGGGGTTATGATGGAAGACGGCGATGAAGAAGAGAACGATGATGACAACTACCGATCTATGTTTCCTGAATACGATGATACCGTAGTTGAAGATAATGAAAAAGAAGGCGGTGAAGAACGGGAACCAGATGAGCCCGTTGATGATTTTGGTCGGGTCATTAGTGATGCAAGGCGAGACTGCGACACAGAAGAGGAGAGGTTGCAGTTCGAGCATATGTTACAGGACCACAACACATTGTTGTATCCAACTTGTGAAGATGGCCAGAAGAAGCTGGGTAGCACACTAGAATTGTTGAAGTGGAAGGCAGAGACCGGTATGACTGACTCGGGATTTGAAAAGTTGCTGGTAATAATGAAGAAGCTGCTTCCAAGAAATAACCAATTGCCCTCCAGTACGTACGAAGCAAAGAAACTTGTCTGCCCTCTAGGATTAGACGTGCAGAAGATACATGCATGCCCTAATGACTGCATCCTCTACCGCGGTGAGAAGTACGAGAATATGGATAAATGCCCGGTATGCACTGCATTGCGGTATAAGATCAGAAAAGATGACCCTGGTGATGTTGAGGGAGCAACCCAGAAGAGGGTTCCTGCCAAGGTGATGTGGTATGCTCCTATAATACCACGGTTGAAACGTTTGTTCAGAAATAAAGAGCATGCCAAGTTGTTGCGATGGCACATGGAAGACCGTAAGAAAGACGGGATGTTGAGACACCCTGCTGATGGTCGGGTGGAGAAAAATCGAGAGAGACTTCCGGACTTTGCTGGTGACGCAAGGAACTTATGGTTTGGTCTAAGTATCGATGGCATGAATCCTTTTGGGGAGCAGAACTGCAACACACACCTGGCCCGTGACTCTATGTATCTACAACCTTCCTCCTTGGTTGTGCATGAAGCGGAAGTTTATTATGATGCCAGTGCTCATCCAAGGCCCGAAGCAACCCGGCAACGACATTGATGTGTACCTAAGGCCATTAGTTGATGAACTTCTACAGTTGTGGGCCAAACCAGGTGTACGTGTGTGGGATGAGCACAAACAGCAGGAATTTGACCTACAAGCATTGTTGTTCGTAACCATCAATGATTGGCCTGCTCTTAGTAACATTTCAGGACAGACGAACAAAGGATACAATGCATGCACACACTGTTTAGATGAGACTGATAGTATATATCTGGATAAATGTAGAAAGAATGTGTACCCGTACAATCGTCGTTTTCTTCCATCATCCCTTAAAGAAGAAAGGCAAGCATTTCAATGGCAAGGCAGAAACCCGGACGAAGCCTGTCCCCCGTAGTGGTGCTGATGTATTTGGTATGGTCAAGGATTTGGATGTAATCTTTGGAAAGGGTCCTCGAGGATAACCTGTTCCGAAAGACCCCATTACCGGACACGCACCCATGTGGAAGAAGAAATCTATATTTTGGGAGCTACCCTATTGGAAAGTGCATGAGGTCCGCTCTGCAATCAACGTGATGCACCTGACAAAGAATCTTTGCGTGAATATTCTAGGCTTCCTGAGCTTGTATGGGAAGTCAAAAGATACCCCGGCAGCACGGGAGGACCAGCAACATCATAAAGGACGATACGACAAGCATCCAGGGCAGTTTCAAGGGCTTGCCAGCTACGCTCTTACCAAAGAAGAGAAGGAAATCTTTTTTGAAGTCCTTTTCAGTAGCAAGGTCCCGTCTGGCTTCAAAAAATGGATTTGAATCTCTGATTCAAATTCAAATACTTTTTATGTTAAGAATATGCAAAATATAATAGTTAATGCATTTTTAAATTGGAAATGGCAAAATGGTTATTAGTTTCACTAGTCAGAATAATTATTTTATAAAACAGAAAATAGATTTGGATTACTTATTCAAATTCAAAAACTTTTCATGTTGAAAATTTTCTCAAATTCATAAGTATGCAAAAACTGTATAATTCAAATGTTTAAAAAATCTAATAGCTACAAATTGTGATATTTGAAAAAACAGGCGCCAACTTAGGCCCAACGCGCGTAAATTTGGGCCTTTAGTCTCGGCCCAGAACACCATCCGAGACTAAAGGCTCTGCATGCGAAATGGCACCCAAAGCCTTTAGTCCCGGTGCGTGGCTAGAACCGGGACTAAAGACCCCCCTTTAGTCCCGGTTCTAGCCACGCACCGTGACTAAAGGGTGGTAAATATAATCGCCGCTTCTTCCCGGTCGAATCCATCGACCAAGGAAGCACTGAGGAGCACATTATGCCAGTCGCCAAATCTCCGTGCCCTCGGCCGCCTCCCAGCTAACCTCCTCACCACGCCTCCTCGCCGCCACGAGCTCCTCCCTGCGTCGCGCCTCCCCGACTGACCGCCCTGGCCACCATACCTCCCACGCCACGCCATCCACGCCACCACACACACACGCCACCACGCCTCGCCAGCCTCGCCTCCCTCGATGGTCGCCACCACCATTGGTATAAGTAAGTATAGGAAATATTTTAATTTGTGTATAGAAAAATATTTTGTGTATAGGAAATATTTGTATATAGAATTTTTTTGTATATAGAAATATTTGTATATAGGAATTATTTGTATATATGAAATTTTTTGTATATAGAAATATTTGTATATATGAATTTTTTTGTAAATATTTGTATATAGGAATTATTTGTATATAGAAAATATTTGTATATAGGAAATATTTTTATATAGAATTTTTTTGTATATAGAAATATTTGTATATAGGAATTATTTGTATATAGGAAATATTTTGCATATAGAAATATTTGAATATAGGAATTATTTGTATATAGGAATTATTTGTATATAGAAAATATTTGTATAAAGGAAATATTTGTATATATATATTTTTTGTATATAGAAATATTTGTATATAGGAATTATTTGTATATAGGAAATATTTTGTATATAGAAATATTTGTATATAGGAATTATTTGTATATAGGAATTATTTGCATATAGGAATTATTTGTTTATAGAAAATATTTGTATATAGGAAATATTTGTATATAGAAATATTTGTATATAGGAATTATTTGTATATAGGAAATATTTTGTATATAGAAATATTTGTATATAGGAATTATTTGTATATAGGAATTATTTGTATATAGAAAATATTTGTATATAGAAATATTTGGGGTTAATGTGGTAGTGCTCGCGGGCCCTCGGACTTAGGGTTAGGGTGGTGGTGCTCGCGGGCCGCCCGGACTTAGGGTTAGGGTGGTAGTGCTCGCAGGCACCCGGACTTAGGGTTAATGTGGTAGTGCTCGCGGGCCCTCGGACTTAGGGTTAGGGTGGTGGTGCTCGCGGGCCGCCCGGACTTAGGGTTAGGGTGGTAGTGCTCGCGGGCCGCCCGGAGATAGGGTTAGGGTGGTGGTGCTTGCGGGACGCCCGGACTTAGGGTTAGGGCATCACTAGAATTTTGCTATTGTTTAGTATTATTGTAGCAAATTGCGTGTTCATATTATTGTTTAGTGTTATTTTATGCAGCAATATTGAATGAAAAATGTTATTCTGTGCATTTTGTAGAAAACTATGGATCCAATCCAGAGAGACCTAGCACAGGAAGAAATTCTCGAGGATATGATCAACGACACCCCCCATGTTGATCCACCCAAATCTCCGTAGATTTATCTGAACCCCTCCGGTGAGGGAGAGGAGGTCGACCGAAATGATCAAGGACAAGCCGACGGCTCCGGTGGTGGAGAAGCCGACGACGAGGTATATATATGAAGTCTGGTGATCAGTAGATGCATTAACTGAGTTTTATATATATAAATTGACGAATGTTTCTTCTCTTAGGCCTCCACATCGAGCAAAAAATATTCCAAACGAGGCCTGGCCAAAAAGTTGGACGCATCTACGCGTTATACAATTACGCGGGTATCACCACGGGGTGAACCGGTGGAACTCGAAAAGGCTAAAACTGTATTTAAACAACAATTCGGAGTTATGGTTAGGGATCACATCCCGATCACCGTTCGAGAGTGGAATAAGACCAAAGGGGCGAAAGAGGGTGAGTATGTCTCCGACAGGTGCAAAGATGGTCTTTGGAATGACCTCATGACACATTTCACCCTGCCAGAATGTGAGGATGATGCCGACACAGCTGCATTTAGGAAGAAAGTCAAGCAGTGGACTCTTACGAAGATGGCCGAACTATTCAAGAACTGGAAGAAAGCATTATGGCAAAAGTATCAGAAGACGAAGAAGGCTCCTAAATTTGAATGCTATCTAACGAAGCAGTAGGCTAACTGGGATGCATTTGTGAAGTACAAGGAGTCACAACCTGCTATGGAAATGTCGGAAAAAACCAAGAAAAATGTTGTGATGAAGAAATATCACCATCACCTGGGGCCAGGGGGCTACGCGGCTGCCATGCCAAAGTGGGATGCTAAAAAGAATGAGCTGCTTACTAAAGGGATCACTCCAGAACCAATACGCGAAGAATGGGATCTGAGGGCAAGGAATTGGTTCCTTGGGCATGGGAGTGAGTATGACGAAAGTACAGGGGACCTTATTTGTAGTGACGGGATTAGGATACCCCGGGATACATGGCAGAAAGTGGTGAAGGAGATTAAAGCGGGGACAACAAAGTTCTGTCCCGATAGAGAGAAAGACTTGCTGACAAAGGTCCTCAGGAATGACGAACGCGGAGGACGTGTACGAGGCCTTGGCCCTAGTTATACGTGGGAGATGGGGTTTCCCAAAGACAGAGATACTTATAGGAGCCGAGAGAGAGCAAAGAGGCGACGACAGGAGGAGGAGGAGGGAGACAAGTTCATCGAGTTGATAGAAACACTTCGAATGCATCAGGAACAGATTGACGAACTTCGAGGAGCAGCGCGCCTGCAAGATCCTGTACTCAATATTACCGCCGTCCCATCTCAGCGGAGAAACAGCGTGGCTGAATCGTAGGTCCCTTCTGACGATGCACGTATGGTAGATGGCGGTCCTGGCTACCCCGTGGATGGAATCAAGGAGCAGGCATCTTGTGAGCTCCATCAGAAGGTGAAGAACCTATCCATCAAGGTGGCGGTCGGATGTGCTTTACCTTGTCCACCTGGCGCCGGCATGGCCGTGAGATTCCAAGTGGCTATGCTAAAGTTGGTGTGGATGAAATTGCAATGGGGTGGGACTCAATGGAGCTTGACATCCCTGGACCTGAAGGTGAGAGGACACTGAGAATCTTGGGTGGTATCATTCTATGGGACAAGAACAACATCAAGCTTCCGTGCTGGGCAAAGCCAACACCGCCTCCAAGTGGTCGCATGTCACCTTCACCTCCATCACCTCCAATAAGCCCACCCCATGACTACGACCACCACAGCCCGAGTCCATCTCGATCTCCGCCGCAGCCTCCGATTAGTACTAAACGACGCAGGAGCCCAAAACGACAAATGTCGCCCCTCCCAAGAGTACCTCATAAGAATCTTTCTATCAGACCTTACGATCGTACTGACAAGGAAACCGACATAATCGTAAAGGCCGAATGTGTTGCGCAGCTTCAAAAGAAGAAACCCGAGCCCGCCCCGGTATACACCGAGAAGCAAAAAGCGTATGCACTTTCTTTTCTGAACACAAAATCGCAATATGACTTGCACCATAAGCTAGATGACTGTCGACGCACACTTCAGAAGGAAGTGAAGAAGAGAAAATCAAGTAGAAGTGCAAGCGAGAGCAAATCATCAAGTCAAAGTGCAACCGGGAAAAGAAAGGACGTCCCCCAGCTCGGGGAACAGGCCAAAAAATCGACCCCACCCCTCAAGGTGGTATCCTATGACACTCCCCAGCAGGATATGGAAGAAGCTAAGAAGCTTGCGGCCGCTATGAATGTGACTGTTGAGGAATTGCTAGGTTCCCAGGACGACAAGTTACCCAAGGCTCGGTAGTCCCTACATATGTCCTGTGGAAGCCTGGTCAGCTTTGAGCAGTTCCAACAACTGCCAACACAAATGCGGAGTTTACATAAATGGTACTTGAATGCCGTAAAGGAGGAGAGAATAATGATCGTGGCGAAAGTCCCACATGACTACTACTTCCGAGAAGAAGAGGTCCATGTTGAGTTTCCAGAACTCTTCCAGTTATACACTTTCGACGTCATCGACAAAAGTCTCATGAGTTGCTATTGTCTGTAAGTTGTTGAATTCATTGTCTATATATAAGTTGTTCATTTTTTTCAGTTGTTCAGTTCATTGCATGTAATTATCCTAATTATATCCTTTTGTACTCTATTATTATGCAGAATGAAGATCATGGAATGTAAAAGAAGGTCAATCTTCAGTGTTGGGTTCATTGACCCAGATAAAATACATTGTCGGACGCTAAAGGAAAAACCCGAGAAAACACAGGAAAACCTTCTAAGGTTTCTAACGGAGCAAAATTTCTGTGACCACATACTGTTTCCTTACAATTTCGCGTGAGTGGCTTACTCTATTGTACACATTCTCTTTTTGCTTACTCGATGTTAAGTGTAATTGATGAGTTACTGATGTATATATAAACATGTACAGTTTTCACTGGATTCTCATGGACATTCAACTTGATAAGGGAAGAGTTGAAGTCATAGACCCATTAAAGAGACCCCTGGAACAGTTTAGTGACATGCAGGACATGCTCTAGAGGTAATTTTTGCGCTATAGCGGTCTCTTTCGTTGATTTTCTGAGATATCGCGTAATAAATAACTCATTCATTTTCTTTACCGGGTAGGGTTTGGAACCAGTTCAAGAGTGCGGTTACGGGTGACTTTACTGAGAAGATGACGTTTAAGCCGGTCTCGGTAAGTAGTAGGCGCATCTCTTTACTTCTAGTTTTAATACAATTATGATGCATGATTATTATTTTGATTGAATTCTATTCTCGTAAAGTGCGCGAGGCAGCCACGGGGGACGAATCTATGTGGATTCTACGTTTGCGAGTTCATTCGCACGTTTACCAGTGAGCTGAATGATTATAGAGTCGATGTAAGCAATACATTCATAACATTATTTTTATTACCGTCACTTTTTGTTATCATGATTGATATTCATATTGATCTTCTTTTCTTATATAGTTCGAGAAAATGCGGGATCAACTCCTACCACAGCAACACGTAGTAGCAATTGCTGAAGAACTGGCAGGATTCTTGATGAACGAGATGATAGATGACGCCGGAGAATTTAGTGTGAATAGGCGCCGATGATCCCCGACCGTGTAATTGAATAGACGGGCTCTAGTCCCGATAATTGTGATCTCCATGTATAACTATCATGTATATATTTGTATGCTCGATCTTAAGAGAAGTTATCTTATGTATGCATGAACATGTACGGTATGTGGTAGCGTAGAAAACTATTTTAAAATGAAAAAAAGAATACAAATTAAATTCTCTGTCGTGGCAGAGAAAGTGCTTAAAATGCTGTCGCGGCAGAGAACCATTTGTCCCGGTTCGTAATACGAACCGGTACTAATGGGGGACACCCAGCTCCCGCAGAGACAGCCATGTAAATGCCCATTGGTCCCGGCTGGTAAGAGGGTCGGGACTAATGGGTGGACCTTTAGTCCCGCCTCTCCAGTCCCGGTTACTAGGACCGGGACTAAAGCCCCTTACGGGCCGGGACTGGAGGCCCGTTCTCCACTAGTGTTACTCCGTTGCAATCACGTACAGATCTATATACCAAAAGACGACCGATCCATGCACAGGGATACGTACGGTCCAATCTCCGTTGCAAACACGTACAGATCTACCCCGAGCCCTTAAATACCGCTAGGCGTGAGGCGGTATCTCCGTCTATATATGAGCGGGCGGCACCACCACCCAGTCAGCCCTAGGCACCGCCTCCACCGGATCGATCTGCAGGATTACGTACGTGCCAATGGGGAAAAGCAAAGGCGCCGCCGCCAGGCGTAAGAAGGCCGCCGCCGCTGTCAGGAACGCCGCCGCCCCCAAGATACCCGACGGCCCCAAGGTTAACGCCGAGGCACCCACGCCATGCCGCAGCCTCCCTCTTGACGTGCTGGCGAACATCCACGACCGCCTGGGCTTCCTCGACCGCGTCGCCTTCGCCGCCGTCTTCGCCTCCACCTGCGACGACGACCTGTTATTCAAGCCTCACGCGCCCTGGCTCGTCCTCCCCGGCGACAAGCCGGAGACCCTCCAGCTCTTCTCCATCGCCGATCGGCGCGGCGCCACCGTGCCGGCTCCGCAACCCGCGCTGCGCGGCCTCTTAGTCGTCGGCTCCTACCGCGGGTGGCTCGCCACGGCCGACGCCCGGGGCCAGATCTACCTCGTCAACCCGTCCACCGGCGTGCAGCACGAGCTCCCGCACATGTCCACCATGGGCGTCTTCCTGCCCGGCACGCACTACCACTGGTTCACCCTCGAGATCGCTCCCTTCCTGACCATCAGGTACGGCCACGGGCCGCCGTTCGATCATCCCTGGGTCAACACGCTCACGCTCACCAGCGACCAGATGCGCACGTACTTGTACCGCAAGGTGGTCCTCTCGTCGTCCCCGCGCCCCAACACCTACGCCGCCATGCTGATCTCGAACCGAGATTTCGGCGCCCCAGCCTTCGCCTCGGCGAAGGACTCCAGGTGGAGGCTAGCCCCCTCGCACGACGGCGTCGAGGACGCCATCCACCAGGACGGCCAGTTCTACTCGGTCTCCTACACGGGCGTCGTGGAGGCGTGGGAGCGCGACGCGGACTCCGGCGCCTACACCAGCGCCGCCGTCGCGCCGAGGCTGCTCGTCGAAGAACGCAAAGAAGAAGCCATGGGGCCGTCGTGCCGCAAGTACCTCGCGGCGGCGCCGGGCGGGCGGCTGATGGTGGTGATCAGGTACCCCGATCAGGTGGCCAGCGGCCGTTACGGCGAGAAAAAGTGGTCGTGCTTTTTCAAGGTACATGTCCTTGGCGACGACGGGCATTGGAAGGAGACGAGGGATATCGGCGAGCTCGCGCTGTTCGTCGGCATGAACAACTCGCTGTGCGTGCCGACCAAAGGGCGCCCGCAGATCAAGGCAGGCTGCGTCTACTACACCGACGATGAGCTCGGGGCCGCTGAGCTACGCGAGAAGGCGTCGTCGTCGTACTCGTACGGCAGTCGCGATGACTCCGACTTGCGGGCCGTCGGGGTGTACAGCCTCATGGGCGGCACGGTCAAGAAGATCGAGGTGCCCGGCAAGGAGGAGCGAAGCTTGTACCCGCCGCCGGCGTGGATCACGCCTTCGATCCCGTGATAGGTAGATCTGCTTTGAATTAGCTAGCTAGGTTCGACATTTTTTTCTCAAGATCGCTAGCAGGGTTCAATGGCTACAAAAGACTATGTGTGCTAGTTAAATCTAATGGAGCAGCAATTTTCTGAATAATAATTGGCTATTGCATTATTAAAAATAAAAATAAAAATAAATGGAGTGTCTAAACATCATCAGCTAGCTGATTTTTTATTTTGCCAAGTCAGATTTTGATTTTGCCTTACCTCAGAATTTCAGTCCACATTAAGTTGTACTAGATGGACCTAGCGCGTTTTTTGTGTTGAGGTTTAATATGCGATTTGTACACCTGAGGCCTCTACACGTGCCCTTAACCGTGTCGATTGTTGGTGATGGTTCCTGTGCTAGAGCATAGGGCTACATGTGGTATTAGTCCATGTTGATTCTGAGAGAGGATTTCCCCAATGTAAGTGGGGGTTCGGTTGTTACAGAAACCGTTGGATTCTTTGAGATTCGGGTGAAGTCGTTGCGGTCAACGGCCGCGTGTGCCTAAATTTTTTGCCAGGAATGGGCCTAGGTCTTGTATGGCTCTCAAGGAATTGCTATATAGGCGTGCTGTTTGGCAGAAAAGTGAGTTCTCCGGGCAGAAAAACCTCTATACCCATTAGACCTAAACGGGATCCTCTTCCTTCCTACGCGCCGCCGCTAGCGTCTCTAATCTTTCGGAAATTCGTGAAGTCAATTAGACAAGAGCTGGTATTCTTGGATATGGGATCTTATCTACAGCTTCTCGCGTCCGTTGAGGCAGCAGATGCAGAACTATTGCTAAGGTATGTAAAAGCTCTATGTTCGTACGTATAGTAGTTCAGTGCTGCGAATTGAAAATGGAGTTCTTGACCTAACATTCGGAATGTAGTTCAACTCTAGGCAGTGGTGTTTTCTTGTTGGAATGGAATTTTACAGATGCGAAATTGGAGGAGATTTGCTTACCGGCATTAGTAATAATTTCATTGCTAGGGATGTTGAAGATTCTATAGCCAACTTACATGACGAACAGCTGATGGGGTGAGTCCCCTATAACCTTACATTCTTACTTCTCTGTTCTAGGGGAATAGCTTCATTTCTTATGTACTGGTGTAATCAGACAGACAATAGATTTCCTAGCTTATATCTCAGGAATAGATACTAAGTAATATTCCTGACTATGTGATATATAACTATGTGCTGTTTAATGAATCTTGACATGAAAATGCTGTCACAGGCAGTTCTAGAGAGGCGGTTATGGTCCAGCAAGGTATTGAAAGTGAAACACGGGATGATTTTATTTTTGACATATTCGAAGATGATGAGGACAACGGTTGCATCCTTCCAGATGATAGCTTGTGTTCAGAAGATGATTCTGATGAAGGAGGCGTAGAAGCACAGTTATCTGCTATAGGATCTATTATGGCAGAAGATATACAATTTGAAAAACCAGATGAATATTCTAATACAGGAGAGCAAAATCAGATTACCAAGAGGTGTGATTAGTTCTGTGTAATGATAAGTCTTGTTTTTGAATAATAAAAATGTTTTGAATGTATTACTAATACCAAACTATAACTGGTTGTAAATTTAACAATTTATATTTTATATTTTTTAAGGAAACGCCATCTAGTTGGGGACAACCTCCCAAGCTGTAGAGAATCAAGAACTATAGGAGCTGTTGAGATTGCTATGCGTGGCGCTGCATCTAGGAAAACTAAACATATATTCGAGCCTATTGTTGGAAAAACTTTTGATTCTGCTGCAGAAGCTTATGAATTCTACAATCTTTATTCTTGGGAGGTTGGGTTTGGTATATGTTATGGCGCTAGTGACCCAAACAGAGGGAACAAATATAGGACAATGCAGGCGCTACATTGTTCAAATGCGGTGAGTTTTTTCCTTCCTATTTTTATTATGGTTGCAGGAAAAGAGGTACGTGTTTAGCTGGTATTGACTAAACTTGTTACAGGGAATTGATAAAAGGTGTAATAGTCATTCTCAAAGATCAAATTGCAAAGCAAGAATAAGATTGCTAAGGACTGAAGATCATGGATGGTACATTCGTAAAGTTGTGAAGGAACATAACCATCCGTTGTCTGAATCATGCGGGGAGAAAATGCAGTGGTACTCTCACAGGAGAATAGACGATTCGGCTAAAAATATGATAAAGTATTTGAGAGACAACAATGTCCCTCTAGGAAAAGTTCACAGTATTATGGGAAGTTTGTATGGATCAGTTCAGGATCTTCCGTTCACTAAAAGATCCCTCCGGACAATTTGTCAGCAGCTAGCCAGAGAACAGATGGATGATGATGTGAAGAAAACTCTAGGCATTTTCAGAAAGTTGAGATCTGAAGATCCTGATTTCTCATACAGTGTGGATGTTGACAGTGAAAATAGAATTAAGTCGTTGATATGGACAAACCATAGGAGCAAAATGCAGTATGCCTGTTTCGGGGATGCTTTCACCTTTGATACAACATACTGTACAAATACATACAAAATGCCATTCGGGCTATTTGTAGGTGTTAACAACCACTTTCAGTCTACTATATATGCTGGAGTACTGATGAGGAAGGAAACGACAAAGAGTTTTATATGGGTCTTCAATGAGTTCTTATCACTAATGGGTGGAAAAGCACCATTAACAATTTTAACGGGTGCAACATATCTCCACTATATTTCTTTATACTACTATGAATGCTTACTTCAATGCTTCGGTTTCATGTTGCATTGTGACTAATCGGAATTTTCATTTACAGACCAATGCCAAGCAATGCTAGCTGCTTTGAAAGTTAGCATGCCAAGTACAAAGCATCTCTGGTGCAAGTGGCATGTTCTTCGAAAGGCTAAAGAGTCGTTGGGTCCTATTTACACAAGGAATGTAGCTTTCCGCCAATTGTTTCACAAAGTTTTGAACGAGATGTTGACAGAGGATGAGTTTGAAAAGACTTGGGAAGTACTAATAAAAACATTCAAATTGATGAATAATCCTTTCATGGTCAGGATATACGAATGCCGAGTGATGTGGGCAAAGCCGTTTTCCAGGAATTGGTTATGTGCTCGCATGATGAGTACGCAACGCGTAGAGAGTGCTAACCACATGTTGAAGACTTATATTCGTGGTAATTCTTCAATGAATAATTTTGTTGCAAAGTATAATGACATGATGTTTGATAGGGCGATGGAGGAGGATAGAGAAGAACACAAGACAAAAATGGTATGTACACAGAACTTCCTAGTTAACAGTGATCAAAATTCTAGATATTACATAATAATATTATTTTTTATTATTTTTATTTTTAGCTCAAAAAACCTACCAAGAAAATGTGGCCAGTTCAGAGCCATGCCTACAAAATAGACACTCGGGCCGCTTTCAAACTATTCAACGGCGAATTGGAGAAATCTTATTAGTTTGTTGTGTCTCAATGTATTGATGAGGTTCAAGTGGAGGTTCGACATGCTTATGCAGAAGTGAGGGAATCATGGGTTCGAGTTTCATTCGTGGTGGCAGTTGACAGAGATCGTCAGAAGTATGATTGCGAGTGCGGTCTATTCACCCATTTCAGGATATTGTGCTGCCATGCTTTGAGGGTACTTAATTGCAAATGTTTCAGAATGCATGCATATACTCCTAATTGAAAAGAATTATTAGTACCCATATAATTCTTTTCCGTAGGTGCAAAATGTAATTTCCTTGTAAAAAGTAAGTTTCGTTTAAAAATTGTTAGCTCACAAGGCAATATAATTTTTGGTGCAGGTAATGATATTCTATGGGGAATCATTGATTCCAGATAAATATATCCTGAAGCGTTGGACGAAGGATGCAAGAGATATATTGCCTGAATCTCTTAGGTATCTACAAAAGGATAGTAGGACTTTGAAGTCTCAAACGTTCCGAGATAGTCTCCTCTATGGTACGGCAATGAAAGCTGTGAAAATGGGTGGCACAGGCATGGAAACATTCAGTGTTATGATGAAACATTTTGGGAATGGCATAAAAGCTGTGAATGAGATTATTTCTTCTAATGTTAATAATGACCAGAAAAATTATGAGGAGGAATATCTGTCTAGTGATGCAGAATGGCGACGCAGATCCGGTGGACAATACTATTCAGAGCCTGAACTAGCAGCATTTGTTGACAATAGGAAAACTGGTGGGCTATCTTCAGATGTAAGAACTGAAATAGAGATGTCGGAGCTAAAGGATCCTCTTATTGAGAAAGGTGGTGTTGGCCGGAAGAAATATAAGAGGTTTATTTCAATTGTCGAGTCAAAAGATATAGCCAAGAAGAAGAAATACAAACAGAAAGAAAAGTCGGAGAGAAATTTTAAACAGACTAGTTTCTGTAGTATGTGCCGCCTAAGTGGACATAACAAGAACACATGTCCAGACAATAACGATGAAGCGAAAAAAGAGAAAAAAGGCTTGCTGCAACATATGCCACCTGCCAGGTCACAAAGCAAATAGTTGCCTCAGGAAAACTCCAACATATGAAGATATTGATCAGTATTGCTTTACAGATGATTGATAAGGGTGTGTTCTGTTCGAATTTAAATATTGCATGGTAAAATAAAGCTGAATGTAACTTGTACTGTTGACTGTTGTAACCTATATTTGAATTGGATACGCGGAATTTAGTAACAAATATAGAGCTTCATATTGTGTGTGTTTACTCATAGTTTTTTCTTATTTATAAAACAAATTGAAGATTATAGGCTTGTAATGTATTCCTTGTTCGATTTAGAGAATAGCTTAATCAATGGATGTTCAGCTATGATACTACAACATGTAGGTAGAAATTATGCGATGTAGTCTGATTAATCTTGAAACTGTAACGTGATAACAATAATCAGATATTTATTGTTTTATGCCAGCTTGAATTCCTTTGCTCCAACATAACATTATTGCATTTTTTTCCTGCTGTTTTTTGAGACCTGAGTACATGGCGTATCTAATGTTTGATAATGTACAATACTTATATATATTGGATTCTAGGCGAAGGCAATGTTTGCATTATCTGTCTTAGTGGGCAATGTAGATTGAAACGAAGGTTAATCCATTATTAATCTAAACTTTTGTGGTTCAGAAATTTAGTTTTTTGAGACCTGAGAACATGGCATGTCTAATGTTTCTCTTTCCTTAACATAAATTTATTACAAAAGTTCCATTTCAAAACTTGTGGAATTATGTATGATAATATACACTACTTATATATATTGGATTATAGGCGAATGCAATGTTTGCATTATCTGGCTAAGTGGGCATAGTAGATTGAAACGAAGGTTAATGCATTATTAATCTAAGCTTCTGTGCTTCAGAAATTGAGTTTGTTGTTCTGAATTGCGTTTGTTTCTCTTCAATAATTTTTTTCTGTGATACTGTGTTTCAATGGCATAATAAATGAGGTGGGAGAGTTCTTATAGGGTTTATGTAATTTCTGAATAGGATACTGTGTTTCTCTAAGAAACATTTATCATATATTTTAGCATTACATGGGCAAACCAAATATATGCAAAATCAAAAATTCGTGGGTGACTTTTTATCGCTATGTACAGAGCGTGGTTAGACTAGAAATGTAAAAATGTTTTAACTCTTTGGTTGATTCATCAAAAAATAGGTCTTCCCTACCTGACCACTAAATTTTATAGATCGACTTGCAACAAATGTACAGAAAAAGGCATTTCTAGTAATAAGCGTTATTGCCAGAGGTATAGACACATGATTATGATGGTTGAAACTAGCTTCAAATATATTATATGCAGCACAGAGTACCAAATGTATATTTTGCAATAACCCCCTTCTTTGTTTGGACTGTTTGGAGAAAAATGGTTGTAGACCAATAGCTTAGCTACTCAAGGGGGAATACAGAATCTGGGAGCTAGAGAAGAACGGAACCGTGCTGTGGAACCCTAACCTGACGCGCCCCTAACCATCTCCTCTTCCAATATCCTACTTGATTCGTATGTCCTTCCAGTAGAACTCTGATATATCACCCCGTTATGGCCCAGAGGGAGCAGGACGTGGTTCGGCCTAAGTGTGGAAGGTCTGATTGGGAACTCGTCGTGGAAGATTATCTAGGATTAGCTGAATTCAAGAGTTCAGACACTGGATTGTGTACATCACCTTCTGGTAATGTTGATTTCTTTTATCCAATTGCATGTAATTAAACTGTTTGTTAAGTTTCCTTTATTGTGGATGCTATGATCTATTCGCTGTAGATCTAAAAAGATCTTCAGTGTATGTCTATTTCTTATGGGCTTTTAGGACTGTGGTCTAGTTTTTAGTAATTTTGTATTTAGTTCTATAGGTGATGTGGGTATAGTACTGTACTCTAGTTTCTGGGGATTTATATTCAGTGTACTAAATTCAGAAACAACTTTGGTGGCCATTGGGGGTGAGGTGATATGGGGGTATAGTGCTGATCTATAGTTCGTAGGGGTTTTGTTTCGGTTATGCAGTCTGATATGATTTCCGGTACAGTATGGGTCCTTACTGGTATTTGTTTAACTGGTTAGGGTAAATGGATAATGGATTTGTATGCACCACTTTACTTATGGATTTATTGTGGGCAGATGTAGCAGAATCCAGTGTATCTTTGCACTTGACATCTTCTTTGGATTCAGTAATGTCCAATTCAGATTTGATTTCAAAAATTATTACAAAGTCTGATACTGCAACTTCTATAGCGTTGGTCTGATGTAGCGTTTTCAATAAGGCCTAGTTGTCAGCTAGTAGGTCTCTAATTGTGCAAAGTTGGTTTGCTTCAACAAAAATAGCAGCACACCTCGGTTTTAAGGTTCAGTTCAGCAAGTTAGGAACAGAAACAGGAGTAGTGAAGTTACTTTATGCACGGGGGGTCGTTCTGAGGATTCATCTGATGCTTTACGCCCCTTATTAAACACTGCAATGTGGGAAGGTACTGATATTTTGGGTTCAGCAAATGGTATTGTGCTGGGTCTTAAAGATGGTACATTGTCTGGTAATTCTAATGTTTACTTCATGTCCTGCCCCTCTTCGAGAATAAAGGGATTTATTCCTTTGGAGGTGGATCGTATACTGCCAATTCCAAGAAATATGGGTCAGCACACTAATAACACATTTGGTCAGTTTGGCTTGATACTTGGAACAGGGTGGTCAGGCTTACCTTTCTTTGAGAAAGATGCAGCTACGATCTTTGATGCCGATTACAACGGGGTAAGCTTTAACAGTACTGATCCGGTGTTTGTTCACGTGTGTGTGCATAAAAATGGGAGGTGGTCAAGAATAGTAAGTACCCCAATATCATCAACTGTTGTTCCTATCTTTCACCGTAATCCTTATGGCGTTCTTTCTGGAGGCAAACTATATATGATGTATGTAGTAGGTTATATAGTTTGCTTGGACATTTTGACATCAGAAACTAGCAAAATAGAATTCTTGACTGAAATGGGATTCAATGTTGATTCTTGGAATGATTACACAGTAGCTCCTAAGTGTGGAGGAGGGGTGGTCCTCATTAAAGTTTGCAATGGAGATCTTCAAAGATGGCTACTACATCATGAGGGCACCAACAATAATTGGTCTTTGGAGTCAAAGGTAGATTTGGTTGAGAATATTGGATCTAGGATATCTGATGACGATTGGAACGAAGTTATCGAAAATGAGGGTTTGTTAGGTTTTGCAAATTATTACTACAAAATTCAGGTGAGGGAGGCATCAAGCAATGGACGATTTGTATTCCTAACAACTGGGTTTGATCCTGGAATGTTTGAAGTCGACATGGAAAGGAAGATTGTGACTGAGATTCGAATGTCCAACATAGAAGGTCGCATGGATAGGGTGTATGCTTTATCGGAGAAATGGCCTCCAAAAGTTTATCTAAAGGGTGGAAGTTAGTATTCTTATTTGCGTTCAGTGCTTTTATTTGTCTGCAATCTTGTCGTCGGTGTTTAAAATATTTGTAATTCTTGAGAGCTACTGATATATTTGATTCTATATTTGTGTACTAATGAGAACAGAGAATGATATCAATTAGGGGAAATTGATTTACACCATTGATTATTTTCTGATATGTACATGTGCTAAAAGAGTACAGAGCGGTGTACAGATTGCTAGCAATAACTTTTTTTTGTTGCTTAAAAAAGGTTCAACAGTTCTGCATAGATAATTTTTGAAAGAGATGCATAGTTCTTGTAACACAAATTACGAAGGTTAAAATGGTTGTATAGTTTAAGAAATGTATTTGCTATGTAGAAAAAACTATGCAGATGGGTGACAGATATTTAAAAATGGTGATGTGAAGTGCGAATAATAAAAATATTTTTGTGAAAGAAATATAGGTGACATTGGCGTTTTCCAGTTTGAAAAATGTGGGAGTATCTTTGCCATATGCTCGATTATTATAGAAATTGTCTAGCGGTACATCTAATGAGTGATTCATATAGAAATTGTCTAGCAGTACATCTATAACGATGAGATGATCGATTCAGATGATATAATGTATTACAATTATATAGCGCGGCAATAAAATCATCTGGGGGACTTTTGTTTTGTCCGCACTACTCGATATCATGGATGAAAGCTCCTGGCACGGATCCTCTGTTCCCTTCGACACACATTATGTCATACAGCAGTTCTCTCGAGAAGGATGATAATGTTTCCTGAGAGAGAAAATACAGATGTATTTAGCTAAACCATACCACAAAATAATTTAGGTGTAAACTAAAAAACGAATGCAATATGCGTACAGTGGAGTGGTTCGACTCAAAGTTTGTTCCATTGAAATAACGCATTGCCCGCAGGGTCATCAGTCCTGATTCATGGCTAGTAAAAATTATAGCAAATTAGTAATAAGGACTTACGGTTCTGAGACTTCCAACGATAAATGGTACGGGAAAAAAATGACATTGTAGTAAGGAGAATACCTTTTTATCCTAGGGTATGAAGTGTCTACATAATTTTTTCTCCATTGCTTGAATCCTATTTCCCACCCATCATATGTGGCTTCAAAAATTGATTGAAGAGATACTTGCATCTTGTCTACTATTGGTGAATGCAAGTCATGGAACTGATGAGTTTTGGCTGTGTCAAATCTGGGGTCAACAATGTGCACAACTTCTTCCTTCATATCCCAGAAATACGAAGTCCATGTTGAGTTCATTAAGTTTGGGACCATGATCTGTAATGATTAGGCAAAACACGTGTTAGGTCAGTTATATAGTGAGCTATAGTTCTTTTTTTTTGTCCACTACAAAAAAAACATGTTATTCACAACTAGAAAAGAGAATATGATGAGGGCTCTGACCATGCGACAATCGCAAAGGTTGTAGAACTCGGTATTTACTGTCAATTGGGCCCTGACAGAACGACTATTGAGAACAACTTCGTCTCTAAGGATCTTTTCCTGGTTACAGAATAGTGTATGACGGACAGTCAGTTCAATTATTTAAAAATAAAAATAGCAGATTTCAGTTAACAAATGGTACTAAAATGTAATGTACCGTGAAGTCACTTTCGAACGGATGCATCCACCTAAGCTTCAAACCTTCGCCGTACATTGATTTGTCTAGTTGACCGAACCGTCTAATAGCCAAGTCAAGTATTTTTTTGGTGCAATCGAAACCCCTTGTGAAAACAGATTTGAAATCGTTCCCAGCTATCTTAATTGGTTTAGAAAGTGAATGGTCGATCCAGTAGCTGAAACGAAATTTCCGGTTTGATATATTAATTAATAGAGCTTTCTATGTGAAAAAGGGGCCTACAAAGATTAGCATCATTACCTATCAAGGCATGCATCTTGAGTTCCTGTCAACCAATGAAAGAAAGAATCTTGGAGCTCTTTAGTATCTGACGTAGTTGTCGATGCATAAAACCATGGGTTTCTAGCCATCCTGTCCTTTCTTATAGTGAGCTTAGTGATTGGAGAGCTTGTACAGTCAAGAGAGACTGGGCTCTGACTTTCATCTATATTGTCACTGTCAAGAGGAAACATAGCGAATTGTTCTGAATTCGATTCTAGACGATAGTCAGAAATGGAGTCGTCGTGAAGTTTCTTCAAGTTCAGTGGCGTAGTAAAACTGTCGTGGTTGATAACTTTAGATGCCTGATGTTCATCTGACTGTTCGGCTACCTTGGAACTTCTAAAATCAATATCATAAATACCCATTATAGTGTCCGCAGGGTAAAAAATGTTATCAGAGTTGCTGCCATTGCTAAATTCTGCGGTGACAACATTACAATTAGGAACATATAAGCTTCCTGCTGGCAAAAAAAGGTTATCAAAAAATTGGAGGGTTATGAGAATTAAATATTTTGTTACGCCATGCTTATTGACTTGTGGCGTATATATGCACATCAAAAAAGAGATGTGGTGTGGTGGAAAATGAAGGAAGTATGCGGAAAGTTTGGGAAAAAAACCTTCTATTCGTGGGATCGAAGGGGTAATCGTTGGTGTCTGGTCTGCGCCTGCCTCTGAAAGCATAGATAATAAGTTTGTCCCTATGGAATATGTAAAGTAAATATATCATGTGTAAATCACATAAAAAAGTTTAAGATGTGTGGTGAATGCATTACCCTTGAAATTTGTTTCCCTGGTCATCCTTTTTTTGAGCACCTAGGAAAAAATGAGAATAAAATGTTGGGTTTTCAAAAAAGATCACGAATCATGTAAATTAATCTGAATAAAATGCAAGTAATGACATACACTGCAAACTGGATGCGTTGCAAGTTGGTGATTGGGTTGCTGGTCTTTTGTAATACGGGATTGTGCTGGAATTGTCCATAGTCATATAAGTTGCTGCTTTCCAAAATATAGTATATCAAACATTTCTTAGAAAAATAAGGGTGGGACTAGTGCAAACTTTTGCATACTATAAAACTTTGGTTCGTAGCATAGCTGAAATCGTTATGAACATGGTAGAAATCATCTAGTCAGTTAAAATTTTAAGTAATGCTGGGCTCTCAATGAAATTTAGAAGTAGCAGTGGTGACTACCAACATGAAAAACTAAATAGGCTGGTAATTGTAGATGATACGATTTATATGGCTTACAGAGAATAAAAAGGGGGCCAATGTTATTCTGTCTCAACTAAATAGTTTTGGTGGTGGATCAAATGTCTTAAATTCATAATATGGCATTCTGAATAAGAAAGATTATATTTGCTTGGATGGATAGAATAAAAAAAGATGGTATGAACAGCTGGTTCTGGTGGTTGCATGGTGATTTTTTTATGTAGTTCTATTTTTGGATAAATAAATCAAAAGGCGGACAAATGTTACAGTGGATATTACTATTTTAGTATATTTGTGTGAGTCGTTAGTCCTTGATGTACATAAAACTGGATTCTTATAGGTGTGAACCAACGGACGGGAATTGTTGTACCGAAATAGATTAGAAAGTTTAAGGTATAGCGCATGGTGACTGCGTGGATTGTAGAAAAACATGCTAGAGCTGATAATAGGACTATTCAATTAAACAATAACATGTTACTGATTGATAGATTGAGAAAAACCTTTGTTTTTAGGATAAAAGTTCCCATTTGAAAAAATCCTCTACTGCTCCCAATGCTTGCTCTGTGTGAGCTAACATGCATGCTTGCCTCGGCCAGTAGGCGTGTGCAATCTACAGAAGAAATGGAAGAATCATTGATGGATTGTACAGGTATAATATGTGTAAGTTTCTGAATATGCTCAAACATGCCTATATTGTTAGGATTTAATGGACAAACTTGGCAGGTTCAAAAGACGAGAAAAAATAAATTTGTATGGAGATTATTAACATTGACTGTAACAGATCTTTCACTATAGCAGTCCTTGGAGATAATGGATCGAAACAAATATTTACTAAAGGTTTCCATTCCAGTTTGGCCATGTAGTTAGCTATGGGATAAATATATCACATAACTTAGAAAAGATGATAACAAAAACATAACGGGTGGCATTATTACAAATATGGTTACTCATTAGATAATTAATGCATAGGTATCAAATGTATCTTCAATCTAGCAAACACCACCCATTTGCACAAAGTGTTGCACCGTCGCTTGGCCAGCTAATATTACAGAACATGTGAATAGTCGTTACTGGACAAATAATGAAAATCTATTCGCACTGTAAATTACAGATCACAGTAGGAGTGCGCTTTGCTGTTAAATTCTGAAAACAATATATGATACATGCGGCATTGAGTTCATGGAATCTCATGGCGCAGATCAGGCCTTAGCGGGTTCAAGTCATTGAATCGATGGTAAACAAGCACGTGGCAGAGATTCTTCCTGTAGGGCATCATGGTCTTGTGCTAAAAGTTGACAAAAATGTTAAGTGAGAAATTGAGAAACTGTTTTGGATATAGGGTAGTACAGCAATATTTGGACGATTTTGGGATGTATATAATTAAATGTAGGCTACACAAAAGGTATATAAAAGAGTTCAACCTTTTTACTGTTTTGCCAACAAAGTACAAAGCTCCATAAGATATTATATAGATGGGTAGGGGTGTGAAGAACAATACCTTGGTAAATCCTATAACGTCTTCTCTGTGATGGCACTCAATAGTACGAATAACATGGTATCCGCAATCATAGCTGTATATACATGCACAGTAGCAGAATTTTATCAACAAACCATATATTCATATATAATACTAATTTATAAACACAAAAGAACATAGAAATGGTACATGTTTGTTTGTAGAGAATTTTCCGGATATTGGCATTCAAAGAAGAAAATGTGAACTGATTTCCTCACTACAAGGCAGTATACCCTCTCCAAGTTATTAGACTGCAAAAGATTTGAAAAAATTGAGGAAGAACATGAATATATTGGGAACATGTTATATAACATAATAGTATACCTAGTGACAATATTGTTTACATAGCGAATATAACCCCTGCCACTTACGAGGTTTTTCCAAAGCTCCTTGTGGGGGTGGGCACCATCTGTAACGGCTAGGAGACTGTCGTAAAACTCAGTTATTTCCTTCACAATGTCAACAACTGCAAGGATCCAGTGTTTCCCTGACAGAATTGGAAGGTATATCTGTTTGTAATTTAAAAATATATTATATCATATGAATTGAGGGTTCATGTGGGGTTGTAAAACCCAAGAGATACAAATGAAATAAAGGTTGTGCCGAGCTTCACCAATTCTACATCTTCGATCCGCAACTTCGTGAACCTACATGCAAGGAGCATGTGGTCGCAAACGCTTCCATCCTTCATCAGTTCAACCTGCAAAAAAATACATAACACACCGATGGGATCTATGGCATTGAAAAACAACAGACGATATGACACTGTACAAATATATAAAGCAGGGGTAGCAGGCTTACAATTGTAGCTTGGTCAAGAATGATCTTAGATCGTGTTTCCCAGTCACACATAATTGCAACGCAACATAATCCCATAAGATTCTGACAAACCTCTCCTCGTGAGCAAAGTGAATCAACAAACTCTCCTTTTGTAACATGAAATCCCTTGATCTGGATTTTAGTGCGTTGACGGTTATCAACCAAAATATCTCTGAACCTAGAAGCTCTCTTAACTGAGGACTGTTGAACATGAATTCTGTATGTTTCTGAACATTCTTGAGATAGTACAAAACCTGATTTCAAAATATCAGGAACAGGAGCATTACTCTGGTCTAGCTGCTTAAACTTGTGATACATCTTACAGGTTTGACTAGTCACACTGCCACCAAATTTAAAATGAGCAGCGTTGGGTAGCTCATCCTGGAGAGGTGGGATGTGAATGATATCATTTGGAGCGGGGTCCTGGCTCGTGGTTGATGTAGAGCTCGTTGGGAACCCCAAGAGGAAGGTATGATGAGCACAACAACAAGTTTTCCATCAGTTATGAGACCAAAGTTTAATCGAACCAGTAGGAGCAAGGAAACACCCCAAAGGTGTTACTAGCTGAGCTTTGGCAGGGCGCACTACCGGTGCTAGTAGCAACATGGAGACCTGCACAACACAACCGCAGAACTTTGTCCCCAACTTGCGATGAGGTTGTCAATCTCACTATGTTTTGCGAAAAATAAAGGATTAAACATATCGAATGGAAAGAAATAAAAGTTTACAGAAAATAAACACAAAGCAGTAAAAGATTGTAGATTGTAAGTAAAGTAAAGGACCGGGATCCATAGTTCACTAGAGGTGGCTCTCCTTAGATAGATAACATGCTGGATGAACAAATTACAGCGGGGCAATTGACAAACACCGAGAAAGCAATACATGCATATACTAATCATCTTGACTCCTCTGAGACTTGATTGGGCATTACAACATAATACATAGACCGCCATCCAACTGCATCTATGACTAATAATCCACCTTCAAAGTTATCATCCAACCCCTCCAAAGATTAAGTTGCAAGCAACAGATTATTGCTTTACGAACTGCGTGTAAAGTAAATAATACAATTGTTCTATGAACAAAGGATCGTTGTTTTCTCCCTAGTAGCAACAGCACATCTAGTACCTTAGAGATTTCTGTCACTTCCCAGTTACGGAGGCATGAACCCACTATCGAGCATAAATACTAACTCTTGGAGTTGCTAGCATCTACTTGGCCAAGGTAGCTACTAACAACGAAAAGCATGCAAGATCTCAAATAACAAAGACATGATAGAATCAATAATCAATCTGAAATAGCATCTCAATATCCATCGGATCCCCGCAAACACAACATGTATGGATTACAAATAGATGATCTTGATCATGAACGGAGCTCACAAGATCTAAACATGAAAGCACAAAGGAGGAGAAACCAGCCATCTAGCTACTACATGGATCCGTAGTCCAAGGATGAACTACTCACGCATCACACCGGAGGCTTGCATGGTGATGAAGAAGGCCTCTGTGGTGAATTCCCTCCCAGGTGCCGGGAAGAGCTTCAGATCCCTCCCAATCTAGGGATGGAGATGACGGCGGCTATAGACTCTTTCATGTATTTTTGATCGGGTACTTAGGGTTTTCGTCCCAAGGGCAATATATAGGTGGAAGGAGGGGCCGAGGGGGTGCCGGGAGCCACCACACCACCCCCTGGCATGGGCCAGGGCCGCAGCGTGGCTGTGTGGTGGCCGGCCCCGCCCTCTCCGTCTCGATTCTCGCACTTGATCCTCCCGAAAAATAGGCACTTTGGCTTTTGTCCCGCCCAATTCGAGAATATTCATTTTCCGACTTTCCGGAACCAAAACAGAAAACAAAGTACCGGGCATTGTGGCTCTTGTTAATAGGTTAGTCCAAGAAATCATATGAAAAGTACTCCAAAGTTGGAACAAAACACAAGAAAGTGGATAAAACTAAGCATGGAACATCAAAAATTATATATACATTTGCAATGTATCAACATCCCCAAGCTTAACTCCTGCTCGTCCTCGAGTAGGTAAGTGATAAAAAGAAATAATTTTTGAGGTGACATGCACTATCAAAGACTTGATCAAAGTATTTGTAAAACATTCAAGGCTGGGATCATAGTACTTCAATCATAATATGAAAGACAAAGTTCTAGCAATAAGTAAAGAAACTATGATGCAATATGAAAAGGCACAAACAAAAGATTCATAAATAACAATGCTTTGCAAGACGTTTGTTTGTTTCACATAAAGAAAACATAGCATAATAGTATTCAGCTTGTCCCTCAATAGAGTAGCAAATATAAATGCATAGGACACCTTTAAAGTTCATAAGAGTGACTAGATACAATAGTTTCAAACAAGCAATAACAAGTTATGCATCAATCAACTAGTCTTGGGACAATGCACATAGAACTAAGAATGGCCACTATGCTCTCAAAGTAGGTGCATAAAGATAGAAGGTGGAGACTCAATATAATGGTGGAAGAAAGGCCTTTTGTAAAAAGGAAGTAGGGATTCAAGTCTCATAAAGATCTTCCAAAAATTATGATACTTAAAGCTTTCAGCTCTCATTGCCCCTATCATAAGCATCTTGAAGTGATTAAGGTTAAAGTGAACAAACTATTATGTACATGCTTGACAAAGTATAAGTCAGAAATCTCATGTCCCTTGTATACGAGGGCCGCTCCTCATGCTACTCAAGTTTAGTCACCGGTAAGTTCTTGTCATTGTAAGTACATGTGTATCATTGAGAACCGCCAACGGGGTACCCCTTGCCCGATGATACTAAGAATCCCCATATCAAAATGACAAGGCAAGGCATAACGAGCATCTCAGATTCTTCTTATTTACCATGGGAATATGGTTCTTTTTTCTCTCTTTCCTCTTTTCATAGTATCTTTTTTTTCTTTCTCTTTTTTCTCAATATAGGACTCTTTTTTATAAGAAGAATGCTTCATAGACAGCTCATTATGGTTACGCTGCAGGTTTCCACCATGTCAGCATGGATTAGACCAGCCCAGCGCTTTCTAACACATATACATAAGTCCATGGACTTACAAGCTCCCTTTGATTTCACTGTCGACGACATCCATATACAAAAGAGCATGATATCAACTAGGTACAAGTACCAAGTGCAATGTTGAAAGCGTTCCCCATGAAAGCATGGTTCTGCTAATTCCCAACAAATAAGTGTAAGCATATACAACATAGACGACACAATGGTTCAAGTTTATTAAGGGCAAGTAAAGTAAAGTGTGCCATCAAGTTCGTGAGAGCTTTAATCACTAGTTTTCTCATAACAAGTGGAAGGTAAACAAAAGCATGAATATACTTGGAATAGCATAAGCTAGTAGGTAGGTATGGTGGACTCTTTGGAATAACTTGGTTTAGGGAGTTGGATGCATGAGTGAAACTCATACTTGGTGGTAGAGGCTAGCAAAAGACTGGGAGCGACAAACTAAGAGAGCAATAATGGCCATAATCATGTAGAGCGACAAAACATCATTGATCAAAGCATAAAGTGATACTACAAGTTGAAGACTAAAGGATCATAAAGGCTATGGTGACTTGTGATAGTCATAACATGGTGTGAGCATGTGCCAAGTTAACCCAAATAAAGCATCAAAGGAGAATACCACTATACTATGCTTTAATATGCTAAAACAACGCATGATTCATCCAAGGCACATTAAGCAATCTCAATTGTTTATAACAAGTCATGCTACAGCAAAGAATACTAAGCATAAAGCCAAAACAATATCAAGCATGGCATGACAAAGCATAGGCCACAGTCAAAAACGAGCTCTTTTTACCACATAAGCATGAACTTTCCTACTCTTTTCCAAACCAAACCAAACTAAATGCAAACCAAAGTGTGAAAGAGGGGGTCCAACCAACTTATTCATAAAACTAAGCAAACCAAAGCAAACGAAAACCAAAACGAAATCGAAAAATAAGACGCTCCAAGAAAAACACAACTGTGCATGAAACAATAAAAATGAAGCGTTTGGAAGAAACCTAGGATTTTTATTGATGAAGAACGGGAATGCCTTGGGCATCCCCAAGCTTTGACGCTTGTACTTCTTGGATATTTCTTAGGGTGACACGCGTGGCATCCCCAAGCTTGAGCTTTAGTCCATCCTTCATCTCATTACTCATTCCTTCCATACACCTGAAATTTTTCCTTCATACAAAACTTCACACAACCTCATTAGCAACATTAGTGCACTTAAGATAAATAAGTCTCAAGGTTCAGTTCTAACACCAAATAAACTTCCATTACAACACTAGCTACTGTAGCACTTCCCCCAGAAATCTCAATTCCCTAAAGGAACTCAAGAAGGAACTAACAAGAAGCAAATGCAGAAAATGGCAGAAATCTGTCAAAACAGACCAGCAGGTAAAGACGAATTTTTTCGAAGACCTTCTGTTGATCAAATCAAAATGTGTTGAACTAACGAAAGTTAGATAACAACCTGGGGCAGAAGCACAAAAACTTACAGCTCAATCGGACATACCGAGCTCTGTCAGGAATTTTTACGGTGAAGCACAAGAATCTGTTTCGGGACAGCAACTTTCCCAATCATTACTTCACTCTCATTAGAGGTTACTCTTGGCACAAAAAGCAAATAAAAAGGATAAGAAGAGGTTATTACTGAAGTAATAACTTCCAAGACTCATTTAAAACTCTTGGGTTATCTCCCAACAAGTACTTTTCTTTAACGCCTTTAAGTTAGGCATGAAAATTTGAGAAGATGCTCTCATAGGA
The DNA here is from genome assembly GCA_023614405.1 of Avena insularis. NCBI lineage: Eukaryota > Viridiplantae > Streptophyta > Magnoliopsida > Poales > Poaceae > Avena > Avena insularis. The sequence goes on along the minus strand of CM042689.1, from coordinate 393,153,544 downwards.
AATATGAATTGAAGTAAAAGAGAGCATCAAGAAGCAAATTCAAAACACATTTAAGTCTAACCCACTTCCTATGCATAGGAATCTTGTATGCAAATAAATGCACAAAGAACAAAGTGACAGGCATAGGAAGATAAAACAAAAGTAACTTCAAAACTTTCAGCACATAGAGAGGTGTTTCATTACCATAAAAACTTCTACCACCATATTTTCCTCTCTCATAATAATTTACAGTAGCCTCATGAATAAAACTCAATAATATAACTATCACATAAGGTATGCTTTTCATGATCTACAAGCACTAGAGCTTTATTATAAACATTTTCAAAAGAATCCTCGGGAACATAACATTCACCCTCCTTTGATAAGCATGGGGGACAATCAAATAATGTAAGGGATAAAGAGTTACTCTCATTAGAAGGTAGGCATGGGTAGATCCATTCTTCCTCCTTTTGTTCATCACTCTCCTCCTCTTTTTCATCTAATGAGCTTTCAGGTTCAGCAATTTCTTCTTCCATTGAGGTTCTAGCAGGCGGTGGTTCATCTATTACCTTAGCATATAATATCATTCCCAAATAGGAAACTGAGTGAGCTATCCATAATGAAATAGTGATTGGAGCAGAGCTAGTCATAAAGGCAACTTAAGAAAAGAACTAATTTTTTTTGTGTTTTTCCACTAAGAAAGCAAACTAGTAAAACTAATGTTTTTGTGTTTTTTTAAGAACAAAACAAGCAAACAAAGCAAAAAGAAACTAAGAAAAACAAAAACAACAAAGTAAAGAGATTGTTATGAGGGACTCCCCTTGTGAAGATGTCCTTGACTCCCCGGCAACGGCGCCAGAAAAATCTTTGCTGGCTCGTGGTTGATGTAGAGCTCGTTGGGAACCCCAAGAGGAAGGTATGATGAGCACGGCAAGTTTTCCTCGCTTATGAGACCAAGGTTTAATCGAACCAAGAGGAGCAAGGAAACACTCCAAAGGTGTTACTAGGCGAAGCTTTGTATGCACTACCGGTGCTAGTAGCAACGTGGAGACCTACACAACACAACGGCAGAACTTTGTCCCCAACTTGCGATGAGGTTGTCAATCTCACCGTGTTTTGTGGAAAACAAAGGATTAAACGTATCGAATGGAAAGAAGTAAAAGTTTGCAGAAAATAAACACAAAGCAGTAAAAGATTATAGATTATAAGTAAAGTAAAGGACCGGGATTCATAGTTCACTAGAGGTGGCTCTCCTTAGATAGATAACATGATGGGTGAACAAATTACAGCGGGGCAATTGACAAACACCGAGAAAGAAATACATGCATATACTAATCATCTTGACTCCTCTGAGACTTGATTGGGCATTACAACATAATCATAGACCGCCATACAACTGCATCTATGACTAATAATCCACCTTCAGGTTATCATACGAACCCCCTCCAGTATTAAGTTGCAAGCAACAGATTATTGCTTTACGAACTACGTGTAAAGTAAACAATACAATTGTTCTATGAACAAAGGATCGTTGTTTTCTCCCTAGTAGCAACAGCACATCTAGTACCTTAGAGATTTCTGTCACTTCCCCATTACGGAGGCATGAACCCACTATCGAGCATAAATACTAACTCTTGGAGTTGCTAGCATCTACTTGGCCAAGATAGCTACTAACAACGGAAAGCATGCAAGATCTCAAATAACAAAGACATGATAGAATCAATAATCAATCTGAAATAGCATCTCAATATCCATCGGATCCCCGCAAACACAACATGTATGGATTACAAATAGATGATCTTGATCATGAACGAAGCTCATAAGATCTAAACATGAAAGCACAAAGGAGGAGAAACCAGCCATCTAGCTACTACATGGATCTGTAGTCTAAGGATGAACTACTCACGCATCACACCGGAGGCTTGCATGGTGATGAAGAAGGCCTCTGGTGAATTCCCTCTCCTGGTGTCGGAAGAGCTTGATCCTCCCGATCTAGGGATGGAGATGACGGTGGCATGACTCTTTCGTGAATTTTGATCTACTTAGGGTTTTCGTCCTGAGGGCAATATATAGGCGGAAGGAGGGGCCGAGGGGGTGCCGGGAGCCACCACACCACCCCGCAGTCAGCTCGCCATCGGCCAGTGGTGTGGCCGCCCCCGGCCCCTCTCCGCCTCAGATTCTCGCACTTGATCCCTCCGGAAAAATAGGCACTTTGGCTTTTGTCCCGCCCAATTCGAGAATATTCATTTTCGACTTTCCTGGAACCAAAAACAATAGAAAATAGGCATGCATCGTGGCTCTTGTTAATAGGTTAGTCCAAGAAATTATATGAAAAGTACTCCAAAGTTGGAACAAAACACAAGAAAGTGGATAAAACTAAGCATGGAACATCAAAAATTATAGATATATTTGCAATGTATCACGGGGACGCAAGGATCATCTGGTATTTGAATGATTTCTTGAGTACCATGGGAGTATCCTATATGGCATTAAAGTAATGGGTAATATTAGAACATGATTCATACATAAATTTATAGATGGAACAAACAGGACAAATGTAACATACCTGGAGTTAGTATGGAATCCTGTGTAGAAGCAGTGAGGATTTCTTCAGAACCATTATATTTATCGGAGTTCTCTGAAGAGCGTTGGTCTGAACCAGATCCTTCAACAGAGCATTCACCATCTGTGGTAGGGGATTCAGACGAAACTGACCAAGGGTCACCGTTATTGTGAGGGGTGACTGCTGAATCCATTGGATCTGGTGTTTCAATGTTAGATAATGAAAATGGCACTTCTTTTTGTAGACGATTCTCTAGAATCAACTCAGGTCTACTTTCACTTGTTGTGTAAGGTACAACTGATGTACATGTGGATTGTGAAGCAGATAAATTTTTACAGTTGGAATCAGGAAGCATATATCTGAGTGGAGTTATTTGAGGTGGTACAACAAATATGGACGGAACAGCCAATGCATATTTGAAAGGGCCCGTTCCGATGTTGTCCGGAGAGAATGGACAAGGAGTGGACGGGGATAGGTTAAACCTTGGAGAGCAATCAAGTTGGGGTGCATATTTCTCAGACTTCTCAGATTCTGTCTGATGGATGATTGTTGCTTCGTTTGCAGCTTCTGCAGCTATAGAAACAACATCAGAACATTTGGTATGTTTCACTGGGCTAGGATCAAAAAAGATGGGATGGGGTGGGTCTTCTGAAATAGATCCACTCAGGTACAGGTTGCTCTCGTTTATTACGTCAATGCCGTCTTTTTGGCCCGATATCTTAGATTGTTCTGGCTGGATGCTGCACACTGTATCGTCTCCTGGCAAAAATCCTTTTTCTGTCTAGAGGATGCTGGGTTCGGAAGAAGATTGGTTCATTATTGGAGAAGTTGGAGGCGGAATGATCAGAGACGAAGTTTCTGCATGAGTTCTCTTCTTTTCGTTGGTACACGCCTTCGTAGGGGTAGGGACTGGGGACCTTGATTGCTGATTCGGGTTAACTGGAAGCAGATGAGCACCATCGCTTTCTATGGCTTCTAATTTTTCATTACAGAACATAGATGGAATTGTAGATTGTACTTCAACTGAAGGGGTGGATGTTCCATTTGAGACATTAAATTCACTGAGTAGGGTCTTGATTTTGTTGAGAATTCTGGAATCTGACTTCATTATTCGTCTCTTGAAATCTTCAATAAGTTCCACCCTTGATTGTTCAAACTCTTCCGTTAGCGATGTTAATAACATGGGGCAAAGGTCCTGCATGGAATTTGTAACTACAACAATGAGTATATTCCAAAAAAAAATCCTATGGCAAATGTAAATGAGATTTAGAATATGCACCATACTTATTGCAGGAGAGTATTAATATCTAGTTTTAGCAGAGTTACATATAAGGAAACTATATATATTCATATGAGATTCCATCAAAAATAGTGGAACTACGTTAGAGTAATAAAAGATATTGATGTAATTTCTATGCACGTTAGTCGTAAAACACAAATTAGTTTTGTGGCAGTAACATTATTTCCCCGGGCTTCTTTGAATACCACCTTTAGCAGATTCCAAAAAAAATGTTTCCGCATATGTACATGAGATCAAGAAAATGAACCAAATAGTTTTACTCCCTCTATCACATATTAGTTGACTCAGAAATTATGTAGATTTGTATCTATCTAGCACTAAAACATGTGTAGATACTTCCAAATCTAGACAAAATGCTACTCAAATAATATGGGCCACAGACAGTAATTATTTCTTACTGCACCAGGGTATTAAAATCTAGTTTTATAACAGATTCATACAAGTAAAATGTGTTGGTTCATATAAGAAGCAAAGCAAAAATATTTGAAATTACGTTGACTCTCGGTACATTATTAAAATGGATTGATATAATTTGTTTCACATAATATTGATATAATTTATATACATGTTTCAATGTATTATAAACATGATATTGAAGAGAAAAAATATGGTTTAGAGAAACAAACTTAATTTCCTAAGCACATAATCTAAAGTTTCATAATGGATTAACCTACGTTTCAATATGCTATCCCTAGATAGTGCAAAACGTTGCCTTCGCCTAGAATCCAATATATATAAGTATTGTATTTTATCCAACAGAACTTCAAAGTTTTTGCAATCAAACTTTTGTAATAAAATTTTATAAAGAAGAGATAAACATTAGATACGCCATGTTACCAGTGCTCAAAAACATCAATTAAAAATGTTTTAATGTTATGTTGGAGCCAATAAATTCAAGCCCCATTTTTTAGGTTAGGAATGCTTTGTTTCATGTTTCCCCTCATGGTATAAATGCTATTTTTTTTATAAATGTACTAGTTTTTATTAGTCCAAAGTGCGGCGAGGACGAAGCCAAGGCTGGAGCAGGGCGTCATCGCTAGATGGAAAGGCAGATTCAGGGACTACGGGTGTGGGTGGACTGGTGGCTAAATCTGAATTTTTTTTGTGGACTGGCATGCAAATTTGTCGGCGGCTGTCTTTTGCCTGGATCCGATGGCTGTGATAAGCCCAGCACACGAACAACGGGGTGGGATCGCTGCACTCATCTAGCAACTGTAAGAGTTCTGCTGGTTATTGATAGTGCGGAGAGAAAAATACAATGGTTTATTAAACATGCAATTCCACTATACTTGTTGGGTACAGGATATGGTAAGACTATAGTACCAAGCTTATTACCAACAAAACAAAAATAGATGGAAGTGATGTCAAAAATTAGTGCTAGAACACAAAATACGATACTGTATATGATGCATATGATGCAGATAATAACATTATTCACACAGACAAAAAAACATATTATCGCAGATAATGTTTTAATCGAAGAGAAACAAAAGCAATTCAGAGAAACAAAACTTAATTTCCAAAACACATAATCTAAGATACATAATGGATTAACCTACGTTCCAATATACTAATCCTACTATCCAAGATAATGCAAACATTGCTTTTCCTAGAATCCAATATATATAAATACCGTATATATTCCTACATAATTTCCCATGTTTTGAAATCGAACTTTTGAAAATGAATTATTAAAAGGGATTGATATAATTTGTTTCACATAATATTGATATAATTTATATACATGTTTCAATGTATTATAAACATGATATTGAAGAGAAAAAAGATGGTTTAGAGAAACAAACTTAATTTCCTAAGCACATAATCTAAAGTTTCATAATGGATTAACCTACGTTTCAATATGCTATCCTTAGATAATGCAAAACATTGCCTTCGCCTAGAATCCAATATATATAAGTATTGTATATTATCCTACAACTTCAAAGTTTTTGCAATCGAACTTTTGTAATAAAATTTTATAAAGAAGAGATAAACATTAGATACGCCATGTTACCAGTGCTCAAAAACATCAATTAAAAATGTTTTAATGTTATGTTGGAGCCAATAAATTCAAGCCCCATTTTTTAGGTTAGGAATGCTTTGTTTCATGTTTCCCCTCATGGTATAAATGCTATTTTTTATAATAAATGTACTGGTTTTTATTAGTCCAAAAAGTGCGGCGAGGACGAAGCCAAGGCTGGAGCAGGGCGTCATCGCTAGATGGAAAGGCAGATTCAGGGACGACGGGTGTGGGTGGACTGGTGGCTAAATCTGAAATTTTTTGTGGACTGGCGTGCAAATTTGTCGGCGGCTGTCTTTTGCCTGGATCCGATGGCTGTGATAAGCCCAGCACACGAACGGCGGGGTGGGATCGCTGCACTCGTCTAGCAACTGTAAGAGCTCTGCTGGTTATTGATAGTGCGGAGAGGAAAATACAGTGGTTTATTAAACATGCAATTCCACTATACTTGTTGGATACAGGATATGGTAAGACTATAGTACCAAGCTTATTACCAACAAAACAAAAATGGATGGAAGTGATGTCAAAAATTAGTGCTAGAACACAAAATACGATACTGTATATGATGCATATGATGCGGATAATAACATTATTCACACAGACAAAAAAACATATTATCGCAGATAATGTTTTAATTGAAGAGAAACAAAAGCAATTCAAAGAAACAAAACTTAATTTCCGAAACACATAATCTAAGATACATAATGGATTAACCTACGTTCCAAGATACTAATCCTACTATCCATGATAATGCAAACATTGCCTTTGCCTAGAATCCAATATATATAAATACCGTATATATTCCTACATAATTTCTCATGTTTTGAAATCGAAATTTTGAAAATGAATTTGTGTAAAGAAGAGATATACACTAGATACGTCATGTTCCAAGTTCTCAAAAAACAGCAATTAAAAAATGTATAATTGTTATGATGGAGGAAATAAAATCGGAAGACTTTATTTTATGTATCCCTCACATTATACATGCTCAATAAAATCTAATAATTAATGATGAAACACAAAAAAATAATGAACCGGTAAATTCAGCATGGCATTGCCACGTAGTTTTTTATACTCGGAAGCTACATTCTAATGAGCAAAAAATAAAAATAGTGGCAATAGAGATACCTTGACAGTGCTGCATTTTTGTCTACTTGGGTTATCAAACGACATCTGTGCATCATTGAATAATTTGTAGGATTCTGGGGGCAAGATTCCTACACATATTAGGAGAGATGTTACAAACCCCAGTAAGGATTTCATGATGATAGCTTCTGGTGCGAATAAATGTAATACTGATGGTCAAATATTAACATAGCAAATCAAAAAACGGGTTTGCATATTTCGATTTTAGCTTACCATGAGTGAACCATATTGTATGTGGTGTTTCCGACGATATTTAACATCCTTTGATGCAAGCATGTATAGATGCTTCGTACCAATGAAATGGAATCTGGGTTCTCCGCCCGGGATTTTCATATCTTCAGGGAGATTGAACACTTTTAATTTTATAAGGGTATCTAAGTATATCAGCTGTAATGGATAATGTGAATATATTAGAAATCGTAAAAATGTTATATGGAAAAAATAACGCAACGATTAAAAGAAAGTGGCGTAAACTCACGGGTAAAATGTGAACACATCCTGGGACTTGAACATGTGATGCTTTGCTCTGTCTGTAATCAGTTATACCTTGCAATAGGTACTCAGCAATGAAACCACACCAATCCATAAGACAGATTTTAGATACATCAACAAGACATGGCAAATAATTCCTGTTGATGTTTAGAGAAGTTGTCGGCGCGGCGTAGATACACGGTACTACCATCACAAATGAACGGCAGAAATCGTCCTCGTCTTCGTCGGTTTGAAGGGACAACATATGCTTTATTTCATCTTTGGCAGCGGTCCCTCTGCCATTAATAGAGAACTTCTGGTCCAGGATAGATGAGTCGATTCTAGAGTGTCTAGCCTATGAACGACCATTGAGTGGTGGGGGCACCTTCAAAACACCATGTGGGAGGTTCATGATGCCGGATACTGAATCTCTTATGTTAACTGGGATAACACCTACATTCAGAGAACCAGAACTTGTATCCACTCTGTCAACAAGCCACATTGTAAGAGATTTTGGCATGCAGCTTTCTATCATATCCAACAAGGGACCAAAACCAATTTTCTGAACCCAACCACGTTGCTTATCTATCAAACTTTGCATTAGCTGAGGGACCAAGTGGGGGGAACAGCGATATCCAGAAACCTGCGAGCAAACGGTGGATTTGTGGAGATAAGCATCGCTGCGCTGAAGAGTTAATAGAAGCAATTGGGGATAACAACATTTTGATAAGTAAGAACAAACCTTTTTGTGAGGATCACTATCATGTTCATCCTCGTCGTCGACCTCACTAAAAAATACGTCATCATCTGAACTTTTAGCTTTCCGTTTTAAAGATATATTGTGTTCAGACTTAGTGTTCTGAGAGGATTCATGGTAAGCTAAAGGCCTGAGGTTTCTGACACAGGACCTCGGCTCTCTGCGCTTTTTTTTACACGGTGGGATGAAATCTTCGTCCATAATTAAGGCACTGCCAAAAAATTAACAAAAAAGAGAGAAATGTTAAGTACCATGTGGGATCAGGCACTGAGATGTGCCGTTTTGAAAAAAAAATATAAATGAAACACGTAATTGATGGTGTTCGGTAATATTTAGTGAAATGCATATCGGAGCATTTCACGGAGTAAACAAAATTTCACGCAAGGCAACAAGGACAATAAATATAGAAGCATCTAAGACCGTGAATTTTACTCAAAAACAATCCATAAACAGGCATCTATGTAATCTAGATCAAATGTCTAGCGATTTTCTCTAAAAAACTGGTGAATATTGTTATAACTGTCTAGCGGTTTCCTCTAAGACTACATTGCATGAAGGGGGCTGACAGATTATTTTGCTATAACTTTTGGGCAAACCTAGTTTCAACCAAGAGGGAACAGAAACAATAAATATAGCAGCATCTAAGACGGCGACTTTTACTGAAAAGCGTGCCTAAAGAGGCATCTATATAAATCTGCAAAATATCTAGCAGTTTTCTTTAACAAACTGCTGAATATTGTTACGACTGATGTATCAAACTTGACCAAGCTCAGTTAGGACACATCTGTAATTGTAATTGCGAAATTTTGGTGCTCACAAAATAGACTGCAATGCATGAAGGGGGCTGACATATTAGGTGCTCCAACTACTATGGTGCTAAATAATTATATGCTTACACATGGCTAAAATTGGTAAAACGAAAATAACAGTTTCATATATGGTAATGCGGGCAGTGAGAGGGGGGTATGCCGTACCTTGAATCGAGGATGTTCAGCGCCGCGAATAGTAGATCTAAAAAGATAGCTCCAAATCTAACAGCCCAAGAAGCAAGAACAGCACGTGCGAAGATGGATCCGTGCGCCGCCGGAGGGGTGGGGAGGGCGGTGGCTGGGAGGGAGAGTTGCGACGATGCTGAAGGATGGGATGGCAACAGAAGAAGGAGATGACAGACTTAGTAAGGGGGGTATGGAGGACTGCGACGGCGGGGGAACGACAGCGAGAGCGCCGGCAGGACAAGGAGAAGAAACTAGGGTAGAAGCAGATTCGGATATAGGCAATATACCTAACGACAGGGGAAAACTGCCTACTAGGTGCTGACTTTGGGAACTGAGACTCAACATAAGGCAAGTTTTTGGCACGCTTGGTAGAAACTAAGGCTGGTCCACCCGCGTTGACCTGCACGAATCTCAAAAGATCCAACGGTGTTGTGGACAACCGAACCCCCACTTACATTAGGAGTTGCATTCGCGTGTTGATTCTGCGGGGGCTATAGCAAATGCGCTGTCGAAAAAGACGTGGTTAATCGCCTACTTCCTAAGTGAGGAGTAAGCATTGTGTGGCAACATAACATCATGCCCCAAGTGTTTAGGAACCATCACCAACAATATTGGCCAGCTTATATTAACCATCTCTTAAGTAACCATGTCACTCATACCAATTAAAAAAAAACGTGTCACCCATGAATAAATATGCCCGCACTTATCTCCTCCACCGTTACACCCTCTATTCTCTATCACCTATCGTTGTTGAGGTTGGAGATTTCAGAACATACAAAATTTACATGTGATGTTCTACCAACATATAAATCAATGAAAATGGATTACAATCCAATAAAAATTACAATACTGATGCTATACTATATCCATCATTTAAAACAATCGTGTGACTTCTATTTACTGCCCTGGTTAAGCAATTGGAAGAAATTGACACTGATAAATAGTGCGGTAACTTACATACGACAACCAAAGATTTGGTTACCGGTCGGTTACCCCTCGGTAAGTCCAGTAACCGGATATCCCGAGCACCCTCGGGAAATCGAGTGACCGACCAAAAAAAATGGAGTTTTTTTGAATTTTTTGAATTCAAATTTCTTAATATAGATAAATACATAATATCTCGCCATATTTAACGTTACAAGGTATGGCGCAGTGGTTGGTTATCAGGGACGCGTCTTTGGAACTATAAGACCAAAAAAGAGCCTTGCCTTCGCCATTATTTCTTTTTTAAAGCTTATATAATAGCCGACTGAACTTAATTCAGTTAAAACCACAAAAAATATGGTCAATTGAAATCAAACACGCAACCTACGACTGCTACATGGTGGCGTAAGGACATGCCACTGAGATAGATCAACTGATGTGTTATAGTTGAGTTTAAAACCTATTAGACAGCTCTGACAAAAAATTGAATTCAAAATTTGACACTCGGGATTTCTCGGTAACCGAGAATCCCGAGCCCCTCGGGAATTTTTTTCTGTTCGGTAACCAAAATCTTGACGACAACTATCTTTGATCTTTGGTTTCGTATGAATAGACCATGTACTCCATATGTTAGATCAGTTAACAACTTACCAAAGTCCAGGAACACGCTTGTTCAAAACCTTGTGTGCCAAGACATACATTTGTGTATCATATTGCTGAGAGTCCTAAAGTTCTCAAAATAACACAAACAAATCCACATGCTTCGACCACTAAAAAGTACTTGAAGTGAAAGGAAAACAATTTGTATGCAGCTAAATCTGGATATAGCTAAATATGGCGCATGCGTGTAACTTTGATATGTGGAGACTGATTTATCAAATGTAGGCCAATAATAATAATTTGAAGACATGGTCGTCATAAATAGCAATTTTATAAACTTGGGCTTTCGAATAGCATTCCATATTACAGTACCAATATAAATGAAGAAAATAAGTGTTGCATCAACCGAGAACTATAAGAATTACAATGTTTGTAAGTGATCCAGTTTGATGTTGATTAAAAACGCTAAAATCAATAGTCACAAGTGCATATACATGCAACAACAGTCCCCTCATCTTGCTATGAATGCCAAACTGCAGATGTGTACATCTCTTGTGTAGACTCATGGTTTTGTATTTCTGAACAACCACCTCTCCTCTAACAGTTAAGAACCGGAATAATCACGCACTTGCTATTACACATGCCAGTGCGGGAGAAATCTGGACTATACATACAGTCGTCCCTGTTTTTCAAGATGTGGTGAGAGCTATATATCCCAATCTTTACCAAAGGTGCAAAGGCATGTGAAGCTAGGTGCAAAGGAAGTGAAGCACATATAACCTGCAACTCACAATGTACAAACAAATACTGAAGTAAATTGGCCTTGTATTAGATAGACATGTTTACCGTCTCTTCACTGAACTTATGCGAGAGTTCACGCAGTAACACATAACCACAACTATCATAAGTTACTGCAATGTCACCATACTAGACATCTATTGCATTTCTTCCCTGGACAGAGAGACTAGCTTATACAATAAGCCAATTTATGCAGTAACATGTGACTACATATGTTAGTTAGCTTACATGTCTCATAAATCCACGTACTCTCAGAAATTCTTTCATCAAGAAGGCCAGGTGCAACAACACACTTGTACATAGTAGTAATCTGATGTTTCAAGCACTAAACAGCCTAAATAATACATAACTCTGATTATTAGAATATCTAGATGGCAGACACACCTGTTCAGGGCAATCATTTCTACACGTTCTTGTGTAGTCCTCTTTCTAGTGGTATTCAATCAGAACAATTAGCAAACCACCAAGGGCTTGTCGTGTATAAGAGTTTAATGGTTTTTATTTAGATGAGAATTTTAATGACTCCATGTTATTAGTAGATTTTGTACTCCTAGCACGACAACAAATTCTACTGGGAATTATTTGTTTTGAACAGGGACTAAGAGGTGATGAGACGATTTGCCAAAAATAAATAAAGAACAGTAAGTGCCTACCCAATTTTCACTGGAGCAGTCTCTACATTTAGGAAAGAAGAAATAACTACTTCACAGATTAAAGATAGTGATGCCATGATTGGTAAATTTGTAGCCAACGTTACACAACAAACCATAAGAGAACTCAGCAATTCGTGCATGCTTTTTTCCAGATTGATTCATGTGTGCTAGAAAAGCTAAACATCTAGATAGTTGGAAATTTAATCCAAATCTGCCCCAACTAATTTTGAAAAAAATAATCTAACCCAACGTTTTGTAGAGGCACCATGCCATCGGCCACACCCGAAGGGACGCTTATGTTAATGTAAGATGTGAAATTGATGTTGTTCTCACCTGAGATGACAATGGAGTTGGTCTTCAGCTACAAAGCGTTATCCACTTGTGGCCGTTATCTCATGAGCATCTGATATCCAATTTGAACCACTATACCCTTCAAGTACTCTTGGATACCTGGTATAATGAATTCCATAGCTCATTATTTCCTTTAGATACGCATTACTCTCTCAAGAGCATGCTACCGACCATCTCCCATGTTGGCCACAAACCAGCTAAGTTTGCTCATAGCAAACGAGATGTCAGGCCTCGTAGCACAAGCTAAATACATAAGTGAGCCAATAATCGGAGAATATCTCAATTAATCTCTAGCTTCCTTTTGATTCTTTCGAAGCAAAACACTAGGATCATAAGGTGTAGGAGAGGATTTGCAATCATCATATCTAAATCTACTCAACACCTTCTCCATATAATGTGATTGCACAAGTGTAATCTCATTATTCTCATCTCTCAGTAGCTTGATGTTTAGGATAACATCAGCTTCTCCAAGATCCTTCATCTTAAAACATTGAGAAAAGAAGGTTTTGACCTTATTAATCACTTTGATACTTGTCCCAAAAATTAATATATCATCAACATACAGACATAGGACAACTCCCTCGCCCCACCATGGAGGTAGTATACACATTTGTCGGCTTCATTTACAACAAAGCCCATAGATGTTAAAGTTTTATCAAACTTCTCATGCTATTGCTTGGGATCTTGTTTGAGGCCATACAAAGATTTCTTCAATTTACACACCTTTCTTTCTTGACCTTCTAGTACAAAACCATTAGGCTATTCCATGTAAATTTCATCGTCCAATTCTCCATTTAGGAAAGCCGTCTTAACGTCCATTTGATGAACGAGAAGACCGTGTGAGGAAGCTAGTGATAGTAGTACTCGAATTGTGGTCAATCTAGCCACATGTGAGTAAGTATCAAAAAATTCTTTGCCTTACTTTTGGGTATAGCTTTGGCCACAAGCCAAGTTTTGTACTTTTCAATAGGACCATCATCCTATAGGTTTAAATACCCATTTACATCCTATAGGTTTACACCCATATGGACGTTCAGATATCTCCCATGTTTCATTAGCCAAGATGGATTCCATCTCGCTTTGAACTGCTTCTTTCCAGTAGTCTGCATCCGGAGATGCAAAAGCTTCTAAAATAGTAGTGGGAGTGTCAACCACTAGGTACATAATGAAATCATCACCAAAAGACCGTGCGGTCCTTTGTCTCTTGCTCCTTGTGGGAGCTTCATTGTCATCCTCTTCCGAATCTAAACTCTCATCATCTAATTGTTCATCAGTCTCCATGTGAGTTTTAGGTTTAGAAATTGGACCATATTCCTTATTAGATATGCTAGGCATATCTCTCATAGGCAATATATCCTCAAAGAATGTAGCATGCCTTGACTAAAAAATGGTATCGATACTCATGTCGTCCACTTCATATTTTACCACAAGAAATCTATAAGCAATGATGTGAGCAGCATAGCCAAGAAAGACACATAGTTTTCGGGCCAAGCTTATGCTTCTTGTTTATTGGCATATTGACTTTTGCCAAACAACCCCAAATACGTAAGTATGAGAGTTTCAGACTTTTCTTTTCCCATTCTTCAAATAGAGTAATCTCTTTATTCTTAGTTAGAACATGGTTTAGGACATGACGTGAAGTCAATATAGCCTCCTCCCACCATTCCTTGGATAAACCGGCATAGTCTAACATGGAGTTAACCAAATCTGTTAGAGTCCGATTTTTCCTCTCAGCAATCCCACTAGATTGAGGGGAATTGGGAGGCATCCTCTCATGAATAATACCATGTTCCGAATAGAATAAATTAAACTCATTAGAAAAGTCCTCTCCACTACGATCAGACCGAATTCTTTTGATCTTTCTCTCAAGTTAATTTTCAACTTTTGCCTTATATATTTTAAAGAAATCTAAAGCATCATCTTTAGTTTTCAAGAGATATATATAACAATACCTAGTAGAATCATCAATCAAAGTCATGAAATATTTCTTTCCACTAATTGTTAACACACCATTCATCTCACATAGATCTGAATGTATGAGCTCTAGAGGTGCCAAGTTTCTCTCCTCTATAGGCTTGTGAGGCTGCTTTGCTTGCACACAAGCATGACACTTAGAGCCTTTGACAATGGTGAATTTTAGAATTAAACTCATACCAGCAAGCCACGGCATACAACCAAAATTAATATGACAAAGTCGTGAATGCCAAACATTAGTCTCATTACTAGTAGTGCAAACATGGTTCACTAATCACAGAAGTCTATCAATGAAAAACGGAACATGCCACCGCATTCATAGCCTTTTCCAACAAAGGTTCCATACTTAGACAATACAATTTTATTGGACTCAAATACCAACTTAAATCCATCTTTCAGAAGATGGGATCCACTAACGATATTCTTCTTGATAGAAGGGACATGCTGCATGTTCTTCAATTGCACGATCTTGCCCAAAGTAAACTTCAGATCTACCATGCCAGCACCAAGAACAGTAGCATGTAACCCATTCTATCATGACTGAGGAATGTCGAGCCTGATAAGAGGTGAACATGTAAATGTCAGCACACACATGAACATTGACACACGTATCAACCCATCATTCTGTGGGTTAAAATACTGAAACAATAGTAGGTAATAAATTACCATACCCAGAACCTGAAGTTCCTGCATTAGTATTGCCAATGACCATGTTGACAGATTTAGAACTCTGTCTAGCCTTGTCTTTCTTCTGTCGACAACGATGAGCCCAATGTCCAATCTTGCCACACACCCAGTAAGGTTCTTTCTTTTCCTTGTTCTGCCCCTTCTTCTTCTTAAAGTTGGTAGTCTGGCAGACTTTGTTATATTCCTTGAACTTGTGGGCACTTTTTCTGCACCATATTGGCAGCAGAATGTCCCTCGGTTCCACTAGTGTGTTTGTCTTTTACCTCGCGTTTTCTTCGATATCCAGAGAGCCAATGAGGTATTTAATAAAGAGCTTATGCCTCTGATGTTTTAGAGAAGTGGCAAAGTTCCTTCATGAAGAGGGAAGCTTAGCGACAATGCATTCCACGACAAACTTGTATGGAATCACACACTTGAGGAGTTCGAGTTCCTTTGCCATGATCTGTAGCTCATGGGCCTGTTCTACTACAGATCGCTTTTTAACCACCTTGTAGTCATTGAACTACTCCATAGCATACATTTCACCACTAGCATTGGCAGCACCAAACTTATCGTCCAGCGCATCCCACAGTTCCTTGGCATCACGAAATGCAGATATACATCAACCAACTTGTCTCCAAGCACACTGAGTATGAAGCCCACAAAAAGTATAGTGGCCTCCATGGACGCTCTCTCTTCTTCGAGAGTAAGCGGACCTCTGAGAGTGTCATATGTAACTTCTTCTATGTCCATAGCAGTAAATCACAAGAGGGTTTTCTCTTGCCATCTCTTAAAATTATCACCCGTAAATAGGCTCGGTTTCAGCGACGCAGCAAAGACAGATGACGAAAAATACCTAAATATATAAGGTTTTTGGATTGTTGGAGTATTAGACAAATTACGCATGAGATTAATTACGTAAATCAACATTATGTAAGCACTAGCAGATCTAAACACATGCAGCCAAACAACCACATCTAGGAGATCTGAAAAACTAGTAAAACTAGTGCATACAAGGAGAGGAATATCACGTACAGGTTGACCAAAAAGGTCATCAACATAGTAGCACCTTGGTCTTTGTCGTTGTTGCCCATGGTACTATTGAGGTCATCGGTTGATAAAGAAAAACACGAACGGAAGCGAGCAGTCGCGCCGAGACGCTCCTCAAAAATCTTATCGCCCGTCCCCCGGTGCAGGATTTCAATGAACGGGGTTTCAGATACCTGCTCTCCCAGACAGCCGTGCACTCAGTCGCCGGGATGGAGAAGCCTAGAGAGCAGCGTAGCAAGAGAAACACATTGAGAGAGACAGAGAAAGAATATGATGCATCTACCTAACAGCTGGTGCACCATGCAAAAATTCACGCGTCAAACATGCACACGAATGTTTCTAACTTGAATTCAATTCACGAAATGCGAAGCGGGACGACACGCGTGCGGGCGAGGCGAGGTGGGCAGCGGAGGAGGAAGAGTGCGTGTGGACTCCTTCTCTTCTTACTCACTTAGTGGGAGTGAAACAACTCACCTTATAACCTAGTCTAACTCTCTCCCAACTAGCAATGTGGGACTAAACTTTGTCTCCCACACAACTCTCAAGCTGCTATAGTAAATGAGCCTTGAGATTTTAGGATTTATTAGACTATATGGACTGCCTACTGACGAGGTTTAATCTCGTCAATGCCCATTGTTATGGACTTGGGTTTTGGAGAAGATGGGGATGCTGGAGATCGTGGTACGGTTAACAGACAAGCAACCAGGGGACACGAGATTTACCTGAGTTCAGGCCCCGGAGGAAAACCCTACTCACCTTGCGCTCTTTTATTACTGGCGGAACCGAAGATTACAAGGTCTTGTGATTCGATCTGGCGTGGAGGTGTGTTTGTCGTGTGTAATCGTCCCCCTCGTTGGACCCTCCTAGCCTTTATATATGAGGAGGCTGGGTCTCGTCTGTCTGATTAGGTTACAAGTTGTATTCAAACTCTAGTCTTGCTCTCCAAGGATCCGAAGGCGTCATGGGCCTGGGCCACCGAAAATCTTCATGGGCGGCGATATACGCGTGGGCCTTCCTCGGGCTGGACCAGGTATGCTGAAGTTACGTGCCGTAGGGTATAACCATGTCGATAGCCCTCGAGTGTTGGTCGAATCGTGGATTGGTGAGGACTCTTCAATCCTTCGTGTAGCTCTGTCTTTTAAGAGAATGTGTAGGGATTGTTGATGCGTGTGCACGACTCTCTGACGGATCGTCGATTAAGCATCTTAGGACAAAACAACACGATCTTCTTGAGTTCGAGTCCCTCGACTCAAATGGAACATATCTTTGGCGTAATTCAACTCGGCGCGGAGGACTTACGAGTGGAATTCCGGTGATTTTAATTGGTGTACTCAACGCGTCCGTCGGGATTTTTCATCACGCTTTGTTGGCATGGATTTATACTAGCGAGGCCTTGATCGTGTGCGTTGCCAGGCCATCAGATGATATCTGTAGGTCTTATCTTTGCGTCGCAGACGCAGCATCTGAATGTTTATCACCGCGAAGGTGTTTCGGGTGGCCAAGGAGGTCGCTGCTCACTTAGCGTTAATTAGGGCAGAGTTGCCGAAAAAAGTTTGTATGCTGATCCGAAGGATCGCAGTCGAAGAGTTCATAGGATGCGCGACCAGCGCTCCCTATGGGAGTAGCCCCCAAGTGTCTGTCGTAGACTCAAACGGAGACTTTTAGTTCAAGCATTGTTTCAATCATTAAGTCCGAAGGACTCGAAAATTTTCGGATACGTGAATCCATTCTCCCTATGGGAGTAGCCCCCGAGTTCGTAGTGGAGTCGTAGACTCGACGTAGGACTCGAAGATCTTAATGTGTCTTGTGACCGGCGCTCCGGTTTGGAGTAGCTCCCAAGTGTTTGGTGGAGTCGTGAACTGGGCAGCGACTTCGAGTCTGCAGTATCGTCTGATTGTAGTAGGAAATCTCGTGGGCGTACCGCTGACCCGGAAGTACATCGGGTGCGCGACCAGCGCTCCTGATAGGAGTAGCCCCCAAGTATTTAGTCAAATCGTAGATTCGAGTGAGTACTTTTAGCTCTGGAGCCGAAGTGGTGCTAGTATAGCTTTTGATGACGTCAGTGCTGACGATCGATGACCTCAGCGTCACTCGCCGGGTGACTTAACTGGTGAGCGTGGGTCCCACTTCGACTTTGAATTGACCGGTCCGCAGCGGCGTGAGATGATTCTGGCGTCTCCTCGATTTACTGCAGCGTAGTGGGCGGCGTGGTAACGACGATTTGTTTTGGTCTTGGCGACACGTGCGGCCAGATCTACCATTGTCGTTAGGTCTTCTCGATGGGCGGCCGGCGTGTATGCGTCTTATTTGTTATAATCGTGGTGAAATCGTGGTTTATTTTCACCGCACCAGTTCTTGTGTTTCTTTGCTCCCTTGTTCTTGAGCTGTTCTTGCTGCGCCGAAGAGTTTTCTCCATTGCCCTTGTCTTTCTTCGTTGTAGCGCCCGGCGCCCGTAACGTGATGGAAACCAAAGAAGTCTTCATCTGCGGTTGGGACCAAGCGCCGGAGGCAAGAAGGGCGCCGCTGCTCGTGTCACCGATGGTGGTGGCGGCGATCGAGACGCGGGAAGCGATCTCCATAAGCTGCGAGTGGAGCCTGATCCCGCAAGACACGACGACCGTGATACTCCCCGGCAATGAGGTAATCCCCCGTCCCCCATCTGGGTTCCGGGTTATGTTCGTTGCCTTCGTGATTCACGGGTTTTCTTTTCATGCCCATGACTTCCTTCGTGGACTGCTCTTTTTCTATGGGGTTCAACTCCATCATCTGTCTCCCAACTCCCTTCTCCACATTGCGTGTTTTATCACGCTTTGCGAGTGTTGGCTTGGCATTGAGCCGCACTTTGGCCTCTTCCGGAAGCTTTATTCCGTGAAGAGGCAGTCTGGTTCGGATGGTGTGTATCCCATTGGGGGTTTCATCATCTCCCTCAGTCCCAATGTGCAATTCTTTTCCTTCTCTATGTCCGAATCTGTCCAGTATTGGCGGAGGAAATGGTTTTACATCCGTGACTCCGTGCTGCCTGGGCAAGATTTTGCTCTCGTTCCTTTTGACCCCTCCCAGTTGATTGTGAAGAAAAGATCCTGGAAAAACCAAATCTTGGATGGTGAGGTGGCAGATAGAGGCCTGTGCCGTCGGGTGGAGGATCTCAAGCGATTCTGAGAAGGAAATGAACGGTGTCGACATCATCCGGACGTTTCTTGAGCGTCAGGTGCAGCCCCTTCAAGCGAGGGCGCATCCGATGTTTCTTTACTCTGGGCGCCGTGATCCGACGAGGGTTTCAAGTGAGAAAATCTCCGAGGTGGAACTTGACAAGGATCTTCGCGCGCTGTTGAAGTTCAAGGTCGACGAAAAAATCCCGGGTAAGTCGCTAACTCCTCCGTTTTCTTCAGCGTTGGCCGTGCCAAAGGTGTAGATTTGCGCACGTAGTGCTTCCCTTTTTTGTTTGGGTGTTTATTTGTGTCCTTTGTTTGCTAACAAAGTTCTTTTTCCGTTTGCAGATCTTCAAAGTGCCAGGCATGGCACCACCGTTGCCCGAAAGGTATCCGAATTCCCCGGATAATGAAGTGGTGGACTCCGTGTCCAAGCTGCCGTCAGTGATCCCAATGGAGGATCTTGATGAGTCGAGTGAGGACCATACGCGAGAGATCACGGGCTCGGCGAGTCTTGGATGGTTCAACTCCTCGACTCCCGAAATCCTGGGCCTTGAGCGTCATGATGATGTTCCTGGGGGTTCTTCCTCTCCCCTTCCTGCCATTCCTGTGCGAGCTGTTGCTCCGCACCCGCCAGCAAAGCGGAAGAAGGAAGAGAAGAAGGAGGAGAAGAAGGAGAAAGGGGCCGAAGGGCTTCTCCTATCTTCAACCTGGCGCCTTGGGCTCGTAAGTTGTTCTTGTTGTCTTGTTGTTAAATGCATTCTTATGACTGTGCTGATTGGTTTCGTGCGAGCAATCCTCCGCGGCTCCAGTGATGGTGCGGGAAATGATGGAGTCGAACATTCGTCGCCTCCTCCTCGACGGTGGTTACTTGGTGGCGCTGCTCCAGATCCTCCTGTGCGAGAGAGGCTGGTGGTTGCGCCTCAGAAATTCTTGCGGGCCTGCGGGTTATGCCGAACACGTAAGTTTTACGCTTGATGGGGGAGCCCAGTGTCTTCGTATGCTGATGTTGTTTATGCTTCTTTGTGTTGGGCGTAGCCCCAAGTCCTACTCTTACTATTATTGCACATTGCTGCAGCCTTTTGTCCAAGAGGCCAGCGGCTGGTGGAGAACGCTGACGCTGGAGGCCAGCTGCAGCAGCTTCAAGGTATTCGTCGCCTTGTACTTGGCTTATTTATCCTGGTCTTGTTCTTTGACACTTGCTTGTTGTAAATGTAGAGGAGCATGACTCTCTCCGTGAGGTTGATGCTCAAGAAGAGCCTTGGCCAATGAGAAGAAGGCGAAGCTTGCGAGGCGAAAAAGCGCTTGAGCGAGTCGTGACGAAGGCAGCCGAAGGAAAAAAGCTGCAGCAGGAAGCCGCAGGTCGTGAGGGAGCAACGGCCACCGCTATGCGGCTCGTGAAGTAGGGGTGGCGAGAAGCTCATGGCTGCCAAGGCTATTTCGGTGAGTGCTAGCTTTGTGCTTCTTTTCTTGGTCTTCTTCTCGTTGCCTTTCTTCATGTTTCTTCTGTTTTGTCTCAGATGCGCAGCATCGAGTTTGACCATGATGCTCTGGAGCAGGAGTGCTCTGGATGATGCCATCAGTAGCGGTCGAAGATCGCCAACTTGACGTCGTTAACTCCTTGCCAAGGCGAAAGAGGTCCTCGGTCGCTTTTACCGAGCTCTTCGAAGGCGCATCCCTTGAAGACGTGGGTGCCTGGCGAGAGCTCTGTCGAAGCGCTGCAACACAGCATAAGCGAAGGGCATCGGCGCGTCCGTCGGGCTGGCGATAGCCATGGCGGCTGAGCGAGCTGGACTTGCCCAGATCACTTCTCGGATGCCGACGGCTGCGGATGGATCGGTAGCCTTCGCTGCCTACTCCGCTCATTGCGACGATATGGGCCCAAGCTCATTGACTTGCTGTCTGTACGCTGCAGCATGGGCGAGGCCAAAGCTAAGCGCTCTGGCGACTTCGGTGTCCTCGCCTTAGGCATAGGAGATGTAGGGTAGTATGTAGTTTACTTTTGCTGTAAATATCTTTTGTAGCACCATCCTTGTGCCACTTGATGCTCTTATTTTAATGAATTCCTCCGAGTTGAGCTTTTCCCTTGGCTGAATGTATGTGTGCTTTCTTTTTTACGCTGCTATAGGTTCCTTGGTCTTGACCAGTTGACACGTCATCCGAAAGGCCCTTGCGAGCATCATTGGATGATTCCTCGCAGCTCGCGTTTCTTCGAGATCGCGTCGCAGCTTGGAAGAGATTTGCTTGGGTTGCGCGGTCGCTGATGTTTGGAAGTCCAAAGCGGATCGTAGTGCAGCGAGAGGAGTACTTGATGGCGGAGCTGGGTCGGCTGTCGAGCAGCTGCAATGTAAGTTGATCCGTCTTTCGGTAGCTCGATCCGGATGAGCTTCTTGGCCTTACTCTTGATACGTCTTTGTTGTCGCGAGTGCGAATCTTGCTCGAGGGAAGAAAAGGAGCGCATTCTGTTGAGTCAATTGCTTGACTCAACAGGACATGGAAGCCGCGGCTTCTTACGGATGGATCGCGATCGCGCCATAGTTCTGGCGGCAGTGCGGGATCGTGTCTACCAGGTTTTGGGGTGCTCCGCCGGTCACGGAACATCGCTGTCCTCGGTCTTTGCGTCATGTTTCCGTTGGATGGCGTGCCGACGACCCTTGCTTCTGGCGAAGTTTGAGTACCGGCAATGTCAAGGAGCTGCGGCGGCGGCTTCGTCGCGGTGAAGGCTGCCTTGTCTCTTGTGAGGGTGCATCATACGATGTAGATTTGGCTGTTGTGGCGGGCCACCTCCTCGACCAGATGGTGGCGAGTGGAATATGTCCGCATTACGCGGTAAGGCGATATGCGAGCAGTTGTAGATTTGTTTGAGCAGCGTGCTCGGGTTATTCTTCGAATAGGTAGTACCGAAAATAAGCAGATAGATGTAAAATTTGTATATTGCGGCTAGGCGTGTATGTGCTCTTTGTTGTAAAGGTTAAACTTGTTAGCGAGCACCGGTCTTTCATTTAGTGCGTGTCCTTTTAGTTAACGTGGGCTTGACTCGGTGTACACGTGTTGTCCTCGGTCGATGAAATCGTGAGGTGGGGAGCCCAGTGCTTTGATGTAGTACGTGCCCTTTTCGTTTGCCTGTCGTGGTCAACTACTCAGGTGTACACGTTTTGTCCTCAGTCGATGAAATCGTGAGGTGGGGGGAGCCCCCGAGTGCGTATGTAGCATGTAATAAGGTTGCAGAGAAATAGTCAACCGAAGGTTGGGGGCGAGACACTTAGCTTTATTTGCAGCGTAATGGAGGAGGTACATGGTTAATTTGAGTAGCCTTGGCGTAAGCCTTATTGAGAGTAAAAAAGGGTACATTGCTATGGGTAGAATCGCATGGTGCGAGATGTTCCATGGGTTGGAGTATGTGACTCCGACTCCACATGCTTGAGGCGATAGCGCCACAGGATGACCTCGGTGATGGCATAGGGTCCTTCCCATGGCGACTCAAGTTTATTCGGTCGCTTTTGCTTAAGTCGCAAGACGAGGTCTCCTTCGACGAAGGACCTTGGGCGCAGCCGGCGGCTGTGGTAGTTGCGGAGGCTTTGCTGATACACCGCTGATCTAGCTGCTGCTATATCTCGTGCTTCATCGAGTGTGTCGACGGCATCTTCGATGCGGTAGTGGATTCGGCCTTATGGCGGCGACTCGTGGAGCTGGTGGCGATTTGCCGGTAGCATGGCCTCAGCTACATTCACCATGAAGAACTGTGTGTAACCGGTGGAGCTGTATGGCCTAGTCCGTAAGCTCCACAGGACAGACGGTAGCTCTTCGTCCGATTGCCGGCTTTGTGCTCGAGTGAGCTCATGGCGTTCTTGATGCCGGCGCCGATTAGGCCGTTGGCCTTTTCCACTGCCCGTTTGTTTGCGGGTGCGCCCTTGAGGCATACGTGATATTGATCCGAGGCCTTTGCGAAGTCTGGAATTCTTCGAGATGAAGTTCGATCCGTTGTCGGTGATGATGTTGTCGATGCGCCAAATCTGTAGACAATGGATTGAAAGAATTTGATGGTTTGCCCTTCGGTTGGTGGCGGCATGGCTTGATCCACTTGGTGAATTTGTCGCCGCGACCGGGAGGAAGACGTGTCCTCCTTCGAGGATTTTGGCGGTTGCGATCATGTCGAGGCCCCATTGGGCAAAAGGCGAGCTATGGGTATGGGTCGAAGTTCGGACCCAGGTGCGTGCGGTTTGTCGGCGAACCGTTGGCACCCGTTGCATCTTCGGACGATGTCCTTCGTGTCGCTCATGGCCGTTGGCCAGTAGAATCCTGCTCGCAGAGCTTTGGCGACGAGGGAGCGACTGCCTGCGTGGTGGCCGCAGATGCCCTCGTGGATATCTTGGAGTATGGCCTTGCCGTCATGGATGGTGACGCGCCGTTATAATGCGCCCGTAATGCTGCGTTTGTACAGCTCGCCGTTGATGATGGTGAAGGCTTTTCGGCCGACGGGATCTACGCGGGCATCCGCCGAACTGTCTGGCAATTCTCCGTTTATCAGGAACTAGACGTATGGACGTGTCCAAGTTTCTTCGACTGCCATGACCTGCATCAGGTTGACCATGGCAACTTCGGTGTCCAATTTTTCGGGTCCTTCGTGACCTTCGGGTAGCGTAGCCCCGAGTGTTACCTTCTTCGGTGATCCCTTGGGAATTTCCGCTTGATGGATGGCACGCAGATCTGCTCGAGGAACACCTGGTGGTACCTTTGCACAAGTGGAGCCGATGTTGGTGAGTCTATCGGCCTCCTCGTTGCTCTCTCTTCCAACGTGCCGAAGTTCGCAGCCGTCGAATTCTCCTTCGAGTGCGTTGTATAGCGCGCGGTACGCGATCATGTTTTCGGCGTGTGCGTCGTACTCATTCATCACCTGCATGCGACAAGGTTGGAGTCACCGTAGATGACGGTAGCGTTCGCGCATATTTTGCCATCTTCATGCCATGGATGAGGGCTTCGTATTCGCCTCGTTGTTGGAGGCTCGAATTTCATCCGAAGGGCGTACTTCATCTTGTCACCTTGCGGGAGGTCGGTATGACTCCTACCCCTGCTCCGGCCGTTTGGAGCTGTCAAAATGCATTGTCCAGGCTGCGACATATGCAGGGGTGTCGAGCATTGCAGCTCCATCCGAGGCACCGTAAAGTCCGAAGAACTTGAGATTTGATTGCGTGTCGCTCGTAGATGATGTCCAAGGGTGATAGTTCAATGCCCCACAGGACCCGCAGCGTCTGTGGCCTCTGGGTTATTTAGGATCTTTGTTTAGGGGTGCCTCGTTGGCGACCATCACGATGCTCACGGAAGTAGTGGCTCGATCGTCGAGCCGTCATGAACACGCCACAGTAGGCAGCTGCGTATACCGCTGTTTTGTTGGAGTGAGAACCTCTGAGGTAGTAAATTGGGCGTTGTACCCGTGGGTCTTGCCTTCTTGGTCGTTCGACCCACGAGTCTTCTTGACCACGGTGTGTGGCTGCTATGTCTGACAACAGGGGCTCGCGCTCTTTTAGGCGTGACCAAAACTGGCGAGGTGGAGAGGAGCCGCTTGAGGTTTCGAATCGTCATTGGCTTCGTGTCCACTCGAACTTGTGCGCTTTCTTGTATTTGGTAAAATGGTAGGGCCTTTTCGCCCATGCGGTGATGAACACCTTAGTGCCGCTACTCGCCCTGCGAAATAACGCATATGAGGTTTTCGGCTTCTCCATTGTCATGATAGCTTTGATTTTCTTGGGTTTGCTTTTATCCCTCGTTGAGAGATGAAGTACCGAGCAGCGGTGACCGAGGGGCCTTGGCACTTTTACAGATTGAGCTTGATCCTATAGCGATCGAGGTTGTCGAACGTCTCGCGGAGATCGTCGATAAGTGTTCTTGCCTCCTTGGTTTTGATAACTATGTCGTCGACATAGACTTGGACGTTGCGGCCGATCTGGTCCTTGAGGCAGCTGCATGCATCGCTGATGCGTGGCACCCGCGTTCTTTAGCCGAAGGGCATTGTGTTATGTGATACTCGAGCGGTGTGATGAGCGCCGTTTTCTCTTGATCTTGACCTTGAGTGAATCTGGTTACTGACCGAGTAGGCGTCGAGGAAGGAGAGTTTCTCACAACCTGCGGTCGAATCGATGATCTGGTCGATCCGAGGAAGAGGAAGTGGTCTTTGGGCGGTGTTTATTTAGTGGCGTGAAGTCCACGCACATCCCGAGATGTCCGTGTCCTTCTTCGGGACCATCACCGTGTTTGCCCGACCACTCGCTTTCCTTGATTTCCCGGATGAAGTCTGCTGTAGTAATCTGTTGATCTCCTTGCCGATAGCTCGGCTCGTGGCTCGGCGATCTTGGATGGGCCTTGGCGGCTTGGTGTGCAGGAAGACATTGAGTGCGTGCTCGGCGAATTCCACAGGAACTCTGGCATGTCCACGGGACACCGGTAAGATTTCCAGCACTCATAGAGGAATTGACGGCGCTTTCCTATGTCTTGAGGTCGTTGGCGATCAGCGCCGTCTTGGAGGCATCCGTTGGATGGACCTGCACTTTTTGGTGTTGATGGTGGAGTCGAAAGACATGTCGTGCATTACGCTTGGTGGTGGGGTAGCCCATTATGCATCGCCAGCGGAGCTTTACAAGCTCGTCTTGCATGCCGAAAACTGGAGATTTTGTTGAAATCTCTGTCGCATTGGTCCGATCGGGTGAAGCTCCGTGGTGTGATGACGCCCTTGGTCCTGGCATCTTGAGTAGTAGGTATGCGTGGTGTGGGACGGGGAACCTTGCGAATACTACGCGTCGAGATGGCGTGGTATTGCGACGGCCATCCACCACTTAATTCTAGGCGCTCTGCCGAAAGTTGTCCGGCTTCCGAAGATGGCGTCGAGCCCTATTTTGCCCGGAAGATGCCTTCCACAGGACAATGCGTGGAACGTTGTGTCGATTGTTCCAGTCTGCATTGCGGGATCCGCATAGCTGCTAGAGTGCTTGCGAACATTAGGTTGATGCGCTGCCACCGTCCATGAAGACGCGACTCATCTCGAAGCCTCCGATCTGCGCCTCCGGCACGGCGAGAATGACTGGGCGAGGATCTGGCAAGGGTGATCCGCGAGTGAATGTGATGCAGACTCCGATCCGCTGAGGTACTCAGGGATTGCAGGCGGAGTTGCCACGGCCATATTGATTTGTCGGGTGATTTTCTTCTGCACCTTGTTGGTTGGGCGTCCCTTCTGTATCATATTTAGTGCTCCCTTTGGTGGGGGGTATGCGGCCCCGGCGTTGTTTTTTGGTCGGTGCGGTTGGTTGATGTGGGCCTCAATAGGCGGTGGTGGAGGAGCTCCGTGTGCTATTTCTCTGGCGCGGTGCGTTTCGAACGCAGGTGGAGCTTGTTGCCTCATCGCATCATGCCTTCACCGAGTTTACGGAACTCGGCGATCCTTGAGCATGTGGCTAGCTTTCTTTTGCCATCTTGTTTGTCGATGTAGAAGTGGATGGTGCATGGACCCAAAAGCTTGTCGAATGCTGAGGTCCGTTATCGCGATGTCGCGTTGCCACATGCGTTGGTCGTCCGTTGTCGCGGAAGTTTCCGCTGCGGTATCCTCTCTTTATTTGCGGCTGTTGTCGTTCTGGTCGGCGTGGCCGCTGCGACCATGTCGGGTCCGTCGCGGTCTTCGTGACGCGCGATCTCCTCTTCTTTGCGGCGTTCGCGTCTTGGCCGTAGTCGTCCTCTTCATCGATTGCGCTCGCTGGATGCAATCTTCGCCGTCCTTACTGTTGGCGATTTCCATGAGCTGGTCGAGTGTCTTGGGCTTTACACGTCAAGTTTTTCCTTGAAGTCTGGGCGTTTGACGCCGTCCCTGAAGGCGTCGATGGCCCGCTCTTCGGAGATGTGTGCTGCGGAGTTCTTGGTTGTAGACCAGCGTAGTATGTCTGGCGAATAGATTCACCCGTTCTCGAGTGCGGGCTCACAACTCTTCGATTGAGGCGGGCCTCTTGCTGGTGCCTTTGAAGTTTCGGATGAAGCTATAAGCGAGCTCCTCCCAACCGGATGGATCATGATGATAGGCGCTAAGCGGACCCGTCAGCGCTTTGTCATTGCGGTGAAGGCATTGCATGGCGGTTTCTTTGTTGCCTCCGTGAAGCTTAACGGATGACGAGATGGTCACCGAGCCAGGACTTTGGATCTTGCGTGCGTTGAATTTGGAGTATCCGAAGGAAGCTTGAAGTTGCGTGGCATCTGTGTGTTCGGACGGATCTGCTGAAGCATCGAGCCCTTGAGTTCTCGCCGTCTTCATCCATCTCAGATTGACGAGCATGCGCGTTTGGCGTGCTTTGTCGATCTTCTTGCTGTGTAAGCTTGTCTCTGGCGTCGTAGTCGTGTTTATGGCGGTGCGATCTCTTCTTCCTTGAGGAAGGTCGTGTTCTTCTTCATCTTGGATGAGGGTGGGGCTCGGTCGCTGGCGGAGCTTTCTTCTTCGACTCCGTGGAGCGTCTTCGTGGGCAGCTCGATTAGTCCTAGTCCGGTGAGTGCGGACCTATGCATAGCCCTTTTGGGTCCCCCTCCGGAGGTGGGTGAGCCGCGAGATCTGTGATGGCTGCCATGATCGCAGCTTGTGGCGTCTTGAGTGATGTTGCCGTCGGCGTCCATATCCATGAACGATGTGTGGAGGGTTGGGTCACGTCCGCCGCTCCTTGGTCCATGTTTTCCACCGAGTGGTGCTTGTTTCCCTGGTTTCCGTTCGTACTAGAGCGGGTCCCATGGCGGAGAGCGCAGCTCGTCGCCTTGGACTCAGGCTGCTTTCTTGCGTTGTCGGCGTCTCCTGCATCTTGACTTGCTTCTTGTGCTCCTCGATGAGGAGGTAGTGGTATGCCATCAGCGGATCACGTGGGGAGTCGGTAGGACTATTTACTTCTTGACGGTAGCGACGATGCTTGACCCATCCTTCTTTGTTAAGTTGGATGAGGTGGCCCTGTTGTCCCCATTTCGCCGTTTGTGTCCTGCGGGTTGGGGTTGGGCGGGTTAGGCGTTCCTCGTCGGTTTGGATGATTGCGGCGCATGATGGCGCTGCAGATTGGTTAGCTGCTTGCAGCTTTCGGATCGAGCCGTGGGTCCCTTCCTCCGAAGGTGGATCGCCTGAATCGGAGTTGCAGCTGCTGATGTAGAACTCATCTGTTGATGGTGACGTCGTAGCAGGTGTGGAGCCCATGAAGCGGGCCTGATTGGCGGCACGGGCATCCGCTTCGAGGCGGAGAGTGCGGTTGTCCCACAGGCGAAGCTCCGAACAGAATTTGAGTCCGTCGCCTACGGGCTCGAAATCCTTCATGGTATCCGTGAGTGGGCGGTGAAGTCGAAAGCGCCCGAAGAGGAGGTGATTCTCCGTCGCGGAGTTGTAGATCGATCGGTCGGAACCGTCACGACCGCACAATCAACAGCCCGATTCCCAGACGGGCGCCAATTGACGAGGTTAAATCTCGTCAATGCCCATTGTTATGGACTAGGGTTTAGGACAAGATGGGGATGCTGGAGATCGTGGCACGGTTAATGGACAAGCAACCGGGGACACGAGATTTACCAGGTTCAGGCCCCGGAGAAAACCCTACTCCTGCTTGCGCTCTTTTATTACTGGCGAACCGAAGATTACAAGGTCTTGATTCGATCTGGCGTGGAGGTGTGTTTGTCGTGTGTAATCGTCGTCCCCCTCGTTGGACCCTCCTAGCCTTTATATATGAGGAGGCTAGGTTTCGGATGCCAATACGATTAGGTTACAAGTTGTATTCAAACTCTAGTCTTGCTCTCCAAGGATCCGAAGGCGTCATGGGCACAGGCCACGAAAATCTTCATGGGCGGCGATATCTACGTGGGCCTTCCTACTTAATTGGGGGTATCTTTGAAGATTACGTCTGAGTATAACCATGTCACCTACATGGGCCACAACCCATATAAATCTAACACCTACATACTAATAGAGATCTAGATACACTCTTTTTAAAAAGCTAAAATATTTTATATTTTGAAACGGAGGGAGAACTATGTTGCATGACATCCATGGATGCAAAGCTCGAATCTAGATCGTTTTTGTGCGGGAAACTCAGAGAGCTTTTATTCAGCGATAGCAGATCCTGCCTTGCATGATAACAGAAAATGTTGTGTCATGATCCAACCCGACATATCCAGATCAATCCCGACCTCTTAAAATGTCGTGAGGCGGCCCGGGCGCTTCTCTCGCGACAAACAGCACGAGCCCGCTATAGGGTTAGCCACCAGCACCCCCATCCGACCGATCATCTTCTGTAGCAATAGTAGTGCCAATGGGGAGAAGCAAGGGCGCCGCCGCCAGGCGTAGGAAGGCCGCCGCCACCAGGAAAGCCAACACCCTCACGATAGCCGAGCCCCCCGAGGAGGCCCCCAGGCCATGCCGCAGCCTCCCGCCTGACCTGCTAGCGAACATCCACGACCGCCTGGGCTTCCTCGACCGCGTCGCCTTCGCCGCCGTCTTCGTCTCGTCCTTCGACGACGACCTGTTCCAGCGTCACCCACCCTGGCTCGTCTTCCCCCGCAACGAGCCGGAGACCGTCCAGCTCTTCTCCATCGCCGATCGGCGCGGCGCCACCGTGCCCGCCCCGGAACCCGCACTGCGCGGCCACGTCGTCGTGGGCTCCTCCCGCGGATGGCTCGCCACAGCCGACGCGCGGGGCCAGATCTACCTCGTCAACCCGGCCACCGGCGAGCAGCGCGAGCTCCCGCACCTGTCCACCATGGGCGTCTTCCTGCCCTTAACGGGATACAGCCACTTCACCCTCATTAACGATCCCTACCTGACCATCCTGTACGGCCACGGGCCGCCCTTCGACGAGCATTGGGAGGCGCACGCGAGGACGTCTACGTACGCTGCCCACCTGATGCGCATGTGGTTCTACCGGAAGGTGGTCGTCTCGTCGTCCCCGGCGCGCCCCGGCACCTACGCCGTCATGCTCATCACGGAGTGGAGGATCCGCGCCCCGGCCTTCGCCACCAAGGAGGACCCTGTGTGGAGGCTGGCCCCTTCGCGCGACGGCGTGGAGGACGCCATCCACCACGACGGCCAGTTCTACTCCGTCTCCTACACGGGCGTCGTGGAGGCGTGGCAGCGCGACGCCGAGTCCGGCGCGTACACTAGCACGGCCGTCGCGCCAAGGCTGGCCGTTGAAGAACACAAAGAAGAAGGCCGAGAGCCGCCGTGCCGCAAGTACCTCGCGATGGCGCCGGGCGGTCGGCTTATCGTGGTGATAAAGTACACAGAGGAGCCCAAGGACCGGTACAGCCGCAATGAGGGGTCGTGTTCCTTCAAGGTACATGTCCTCGGCGACGACGGGCAGTGGAAGGAGACGAGCGACATCGGCGATCTGGCGCTGTTCATCGGGGTGAACACCTCGCTGTGCGTGCCGACCAAAGGGCGCCCGCAGATCAAGGCCGGCTGCATCTACTATACCGACGATAAGCTCGGGCTCGCGGAGCTGGGCAATTATGCCCGTGATCGACGGGCCGTCGGGGTGTACAGTCTAATGGATGGCACGTTGAGGAAGATCGAGGCGCTCGCGGGGATGACGCCAAGCTTCGACCGGCCGCCGGCGTGGATCACGCCTTCCATCCCGTGATAGCTAGGCCTCCTTTGAATTAGCTAATAGCTAGGTTCGATTTTTTATTTAAGAAGATCGCTAGCAGGTTCAGTAGTTTATCAACACTGCAAAATGTATGCGCTTAGATACATGTCATCGTTCAGAGTTTCTATGAATTATCTATAGGCTTAAGACTGGGACGAGGCGATTCCATAACCCTGTTACGGGTCTTGGTCATCTTATCCCAACCATCCATCACGTGTTGGAGATTGGTGTTGTGTAGTTTGCATTCTTGATCCTGCCACTACGGGAAAAAACTGCGTTGCCATGCACAGAGACTTTGCCGTGTGTTTTGGCACGGCAAAGAGAAGTGTGCCGTGTCAGCTCCTGGGACAACACACGGCGAAGAAAAGTGCACGGCAAAATTTAGATGGACACACAGCAAAGAAAAAAGGCAGGGCAAATCTGCAAAAAGACGCACGGCAAAGAATTGCGCACGACATTAGTAAAAAGGCACACGCCAAAGAGTATACACGACACACTATCAACCTTGGCCCACCGCCTCGACGCAGTTAACGGAGCCGGCGTGACGGCACACTGGTGTTTACACACGGCAAAGAATTCTTTGCTGTGTGTATTTTTCGGACTCACGGCAAAGACTGAAACATATACAGACCATTTGATCAATCGACTATTGAACGGCTGGGATACAAATAGACATGGATCGATGACATGGCGTACCCAGACCCAGCACCACCCACCAATTTTGTCCTTCCTCAGATATTTCTATGTCCCACCCACCCATCTCGCACGTACACAGATGCTTTCTTCCCCACCCACCTCTCTCTCTCTCATTTCCTCTTTTCTTCCCAGCTCCCTGCATGAACAACGTACAGCAGCAGCGGGCGCAGGTGCAGGCGAGCTCGCAACGGCCGGTGCGGGCGAGCGTGCGGCGGGCGCGGCCGAGAGCGTGGGTAGGCTCGAGGCGACGGGCGCAGGCGCACGGACGAGCTCGTGGCGGCTAGTGCGTGCGAGCTCACGGCGGCTGGCGCGGGAGCGGGCGTGGTCGAGATCGCGTGGACGCGGCGGTGAGCTCCCGGCGGCGTGGCCCCCGGTGGGCGGCGGCGAGAAGGCATGCCTGAGAGCGAGCGCGCGCCGGAGAGCTAGCGGCGCCCAGCGGCGGGCGACAACGAGAAGGCGCGGCGGAGAGCGAGCGCAGCGGCGAGCGGGCACGCCGGAGAGCTTGCGGCGACAGTGTGCGCAGCGGCGAGCAGGCATGCCGGAGATCTGGCGACGACGAGCGGGCGCAACTGCGAGCGGGCATGAGCGAGCGCGCGTGGTGAGCGCGGCTGCCGGCTCGACGACGGCGGGGCAGCCCCTCCAGCTATGTGCGTGGCCCGCGACGGGCGGCGTCAATTTTTTTTAATTCGCTAGACCTCTTTGCCGTGTCGCTGGGTAACACACTCGGCAAACCTCGCGGCCGTTAGCATCAGTACCGTCGTCAACACCTGAGAAAGCTCAACTCACTTTACTCTGCCGTGCACCTGAGAAAGCTCACGGAAATGGCTTTGCCGTGTTTATTTTGGAAAACACAAGGCTTTATTTTGGAAAACACAAGGCAAAGGCTCTTTGCCGTCGAGCGCGTTGCTGTCTACATTTTGCCGGGTGTAGAGACACGGCAAAGCCTTTGCCGTGTTTTGCAGCAACTTTGCCGTGTCTTTTGCCCACACGGCAAAGAGCTTCTCTCCCGTAGTGTGCACTTGTGCACTTCCCTACCCCTTTAGCACTGAAGTTGCATATGTACATCTTGATAGCACCACCGAGCATACCCCACTCCACCACCAACTCTCTCTACAAGCCTCGCCACCATACGTTGTCTGAGTCCCCCCTATCAAGAGCGCGAGGCCCTCGCCTGACCACCGCCGGCTTGAGGTCAGCAATGTGGGTTCCCCAACTCACCGCATGCGGCGGCGGCGTTGGGGGTCGATCTCCGCTTAGGTGTCATGGCTCGGATGTTCGAGGAAGTAGGCGACGGCGACCATGTGTGAAAGGAGTGTGGCACCACTTCCTGGTCTGGATCTAGATCTCCTAATCATACACTTTTTCCGTTTTCTGATTTATT
This sequence comes from Avena insularis, assembly GCA_023614405.1. NCBI lineage: Eukaryota > Viridiplantae > Streptophyta > Magnoliopsida > Poales > Poaceae > Avena > Avena insularis. The sequence goes on along the minus strand of CM042689.1, from coordinate 393,120,438 downwards.
CATACAAATGTTTGATCATCGTAACAATGAACCTAAATTTCTGTAGTATGAAAAGAATGAGGGGATATGCTATGCAAAAGGGTAGGGTCTTAATGTCACGAAACAAACATAGTTTAGGGTGTTTTGTGGAATATGCTAAAGGGCTTGCACGAATCTTTATGCACATGTGGACGGTCGGGATAAGCCCGAAACGTCAAACCATGTGTCGAGTTTGTTTTCCGCTTAAGCCTGGTTTAGCAGCTCCCTCTGCTAAAATTTGTCCCTTTTTAATGGATTTACCCTCAGGGACCCGGGGTTTTTGGTGCATACATATTTTTGTTCGAGCAATGGTGGTTAACTAAAGGAATACTTATAGTCTTCCCACGACTTGATAAAAGGATCTTATGACTATCACATGCAACTCTTCTGAGAGCACTTGTCGCGCGCGTTGACGCTGTTTGCGGGCCTATACTTCTTCCTCCCGATTAACATCAACAAAGAAATTGGACCCTACTTACGTCCCTCTTGCGGAGTTAGACAAGGGGATCCCATATCCCCTTGCTATTCAACACGGCCGTGGATGCCCTCACGGAGATGCTTGAAAAGGCTAAAGTAGCCAGACACATCTCTGGAGTGGTAGGACACCTTATCCCTGGAGGAGGGGTCACTCACCTCTAATATGCAGATGACACGATGATCATGATTGAAGGGTCTATTATGGATATTGCGAACCTCAAGTTCCTCCTCCTCTGTTTCCAGGAAATATCAGGCCTTAGGATCAACTTCGACAAGAGCAAGATCATCGCTCTCGGGTACTCCCCTGAGGATCAACAAAGGATAGCCAACAACTTCAATTGTCGGCTAGCCTCATTCTCCATATCCTACCCCGGGTTGCCGATCCGCGATACCAGGATCCTTATTAGGGACCTAGAACCACTTATTGACTCATGGTCCGAGCCTTGGTGTGGGAAATTCACATCGAAGGGTAGCAAGACGGTCCTCATTGACTCATGCCTGTCGATCCTTCCCATGTATACGATGAGTCTCTACCTCCCATAGGAAGGCGTGCACGGGTCCTTCGATAAGGAACTATGACGCTTCTTCTAGCAGGACCCCAAGGGACACCAAAAGTACCACATGGTTAAGTGGGCGGACATTTGCGCCCCCAAGGAGCTTGGGGGCATAGGTATCCTAGCTTCCCGACATTTCAACAAGGCCCTACTGCTCAAATGGGTATGGTGCATCCTAAGGGACGACGGAGGACTATGGCTCAAACTGATCAAGTCCAAATACCTAAGAGGTCGACCCCCCTGGATTGTGAACGCCGGGACGGCTCCCAACTCTAGCATTCCATCTAGGAGATCAAACATGAGATTCGGCTAGGGCTCACCGTCTCCATAAGGAATGGAGAAGGCACCCTATTCTGGCTAGACTCATGGCTTCGGGAATGCCCCCTTCGGGAGGTATATCCGTGCCTATTTTCCATATGCTCTGAACCATCGCTTAGGGTTGCAGCAGCGGCATAGGAGGGGACATGGAACATCTTGTTCCGTCGAACCTTCGGCCCGGTGGAAACCGAGACATGGAGGAGCTTAGGTCGGTGTTGCCAAACATGTTGTCTGACGAACCTGACTTGATGGTGTGGAGGCTGAACCCTTCAGGGACATTCACGGTCAGCTCCACTTATAGTGCCCTTTTTAGATGCCCTAGCCTCCCATGGAATAAACCCCTCTGGAAGGCCCCCCTCCCTCTAAAGTTGAAGATCTTCGTTTGACAACTGCTTCGTGATTGCTTTCCTTCTGGGGTCGAAGTGGCCAAAAGACATGGGCCGGGAGACGGGCTGTGCCCATTATGTGGAGTCCCAAAGATGGGAACCCACATAATGTTTACTTGCCCCGCCGCCTGATTTCTGTGGAACTTCACCAAGGATGCACTGGGCCCATACTGGCGAGCCCATGATCTCGGTGAATTCCTAGAAACCCAGGCTAACCGTGCTGGAAAGGGACGCTGCCTCTTCTGGCTAGTGTTTGTCGCGTTGTCTTGGTCACTTTGGACCATTCGTAATAAGATGGTGATTGAGAAAGTCCTTTCCCTATGTGCATTTGACTCGGTGTTCAAACTCTTGGCATGTTTGAAGCTATGGTACCCGTTCTATAGACAGCAGGACAAGGCACGGCTGGACGAGATTCTTGAACTTCTCCCAGAGGCGGTACGGTGGCCCCCCTCTTAGTCTAGCTTAGCGTTGCTTTTTCGGTGGTCTCTCGCTTGGCGAGTGTGTCTTTCAGCTTTTCCTCTCGGGACGTGTTGTGCTGTGGCCCCAGCTGACTTTTTTGTCATGGTTGTTGCACTCTGTAACTCGTTGTGGATGGTTGCTTTATTTATAAAGCGGGGTGAAAGCCTGATTCAAGGAAAGATATATTTTCAGATCTTGGAGTAATTTATGTGATTTGATTATCATTCGCTAGACGGTTTGCTCGAGTCTAGCACCCTGCACACAGGTATTTTGCACTTTACAGTTTATTCTGGTCCAAAAATTTACAGGGGAAAGCCAATAGTTCAACCCAGACCAATTTCTTGTGTAATATGTAAGAATCACCAAAAAAAATGTACATCAAAACCCGGAATTTATCCATAATATTTGTGGCCAAGAAGTAAATAGGTAAGTACTGTTTACATTCTTTTCTTGGCAGATTGTAAATGTTTTATAGCCTTATTGGACTCTGCTGCACAATCCATGTATTACCTTACATTTACTCATTGTATGACTTGAGATAGGTCACTCATTTTGTTGAAGTATGATCCAAATTCTATTAAGGAGGCTAACTTCTGACGGAGCGGAGCGAGTCCCGTCGCCGGGAGGCTTGGGTTGTTCATTATGCTATTAAGGAGGCTAACTTCTGTTCCACCTCATCGTTTAATTGAAGAGTGTAATCTTGCTCATTATGCTCTGAGTTGTGCTGAACAGGTGGAGCATGATACTAAACTTGCTACATACAATGAGCCTGTTGCATCCGTTGACCGCGAGAAGTGGGTTTCTGCTATGCAAGAAGAGATGCAATCGCTTGATAAGAATGGCACATGGGAAGTTGTGCGCTTGCCTAAACAGAAGAAGGTTGTCCGCTATAAGTGGATATACAAGAGAAAGGAAGGTTTGTCTCCTAATGAGTCTCCAAGGTTTAAGGCAAGGTTAGTAGCAAAAGGTTTCAGCCAGATTCCAGGTATTGACTATAATGACGTTTTTTCTCCAGTTGTGAAGCATAGTTCTATTCGTGTTTTCTTTGGTATTATTGCTATGCATGATCTTGAGCTTGAGCAACTAGATGTAAAGACTGCTTTTCTGCATGGTGAACTGGAGGAGGAGATTTACATGGACCAACATGAAGGGTTCATAGTTCCTGGAAAAGAGAATTTTGTGTGCAAATTGAAGAGGTCGCGTGAAGCAATCTCCAAGACAGTGGTACAAAAGGTTTGATTCATTTATGATCTCACAAGGCTTTAAGAGATCTCAGTTTGATAGATGTGTTTATATAAAGTTTGTTAATGGATCACCTATTTACTTGCTGTTATATGTTGATGATATGTTAATTGCTGCCAAGAGCATGAAAGAAATCACTACTTTGAAGGCACACCTAAGTAGTGAATTTGAGATGAAAGATATTGGTCCTGCTAAGAAAATCCTAGGTATGAAAATTAAACGGGACAGAAAATCTAGGTTGTTGTTTCTTAGTCAATAAAGTTCTGTTGAGAAATTTCTTCAACTTTTTAATATGCATGATGCAAAGTCTATTAGTACTCCTGTTGCTCCTCACTTTATATTATCAGCATTGCAATGTCTTAGTTCTGATGAAGATATTGAGTACATGTCTCGAGTTTCTTATTCTAGTGTTGTTGGTTCCTTGATATATGCCATGGTTTGTTCTCGCCCTGATTTATCATATGCTATGAGTTTGGTGAGTCGTTACATGGCTAATCCTGGTAAAGAACATTGGAAAGTTGTTCAGTGGATTTTCAGGTACCTCCGTGGCACATCCAACGCTTGCTTGAAGTTTGGCAAAACTGATGAGGGACTCGCAGGCTATGTGGATTCAGATTTTGCTGCCGACTTGGATAAGAAGAGGTCCCTCACAGGTTATGTGTTCACGGTAGGTGGATGTGCCGTGAGTTGGAAGGCAACACTGCAACCAGTTGTTGCTTTATCTACAACCGAAGCAGAATATATGGTTGTTGCTGAAGCTTGCAAAGAGTCTGTTTAGTTGAAAGATTTGTATGTTGAGCTTTGTCAGGATGATTCTTGCATTAACCTGTTCTGTGAAAGTCAAAGTGCTATTTACCTTACTAAGGATCAGATGTTCCATGAGAGAACAAAGCACATTGATATCAAGTACCATTATGTCTGTGATGTTATTACACAAGGTACGCTGAAGGTATGCAAGATAAGCACTTATGATAATCCTGCTAATATGATGACAAAGTCTGTTCCTGTTGCTAAGTTTGAGCTATGTTCGAGCTTAGTTGGTATAACTGCTTAGCCCAAGTGGTTGTTGGCGCCGAAAGTGTTTTCTTTGTTTGTTCAGGGAGATGATTGTTGTTGATGCTACAAGAAAGAATTTGTCTCAAGGTGGAATTTGTTGAAGTATGATCCAAATTCTATTATGGAGGCTATGATGACCTAGGTTACCACCGCTATATATACCTCTTGTAAGCCGCCGGCTGGAATAAGTTGCATCTGTGAAATCCCCGATGTTGTGTAAACACTCCCCGTTATAGTGAAGTTTTGCTGGCTGGCGCCCGTGGTTTTTTTCTCTCTTTGTTGGAGAGGTTTTCCACGTTAAATATGTGTCCCCTTGTTGTGATTTCTTTATCATTCTTTGTTATTTGATTGTCGCAAAGCTAACACATTTTATAATTAAGCTAACTCTAGGCTCCATAATAGGCACAGTTAGGTACAGTATTTGAGAAATTTGATCATCTGTTTGTGTTGAATTGTACTAGCAGTAGGAGGATTACTGATATTAGTGACAATTATGTGAAGCTTGATCCTCTGATGTATTGATTGACCAAACTTTGGTTACTGACGATTATCAGTAATAAATGGATGTATAGTTAGTAGTCTTAAAGTTTGTTAAAGATCAACAATACAAGAAGATGGTGATAGCATCGGATTGTACTTAGCAATTTAGTTTTAGTAATTTGCGTTCTGGTCACATGGACAAGCTATCCATGTTATTGTGTTCCCATAAATTTAAAAGATTGGGTTGAATTTTGGCGCTTGTCAGTGACGCTGCAAATTAAGGATTTCACGAGTGCTTCTGTAAAATCATATCTTCAACGGTGAGTGTCGAATCTCCAGTCTGGAGCCTGTTGGAGATTGTATACGACATCAGAACTTCAAGATAGAGAATTTCCAAAGAGGTTTGAGTCTCTAAATCAGACGGCAGAGAACATTTTTATTTTATATGTTATTTTGTGCTCATTTCTTACCATTTTTCTATTTATACTTGACATTAGTGTTTACCTAAACTTCATGTATTTGCTACTGCAATCTTGCAAAATGATCGAAGGTTAATTTTCACAGTCATGTCCATGCTAATAAAGTAGAGTTTACAAAAGAACAACAGGCTAATGCCAATGAAATTATATCTTCTGAAACAATACAGTCTGAAACCACTGAGTTACCTACAAAGTCTTAATCTTTCTGTTCATGGGGGATAGCAATATTGTAGTCGAATGACCAATGAGGATCCGCATAGCATTCACATTGTTCTATTGCCATAGACTGTTGTACAAGCAGAGGAAGAATTGTGTGATGTAAATGGTGAGGTTGAGATGAAGGACTCTAAGATGATTAGCTTGGAAGTTCCTGGGGATAGCAATATTGTAGTCGGATGACCAATGAGGATCCGCATAGCATTCACATTGTTCTATTGCCATCGACTGTTGTACAAGCAGAGGAAGAATTGTGTGATGTAAATGATGAGGTTGAGATGAAGGACTCTAAGATGATTAGCTTGGAAGTTCCTGGGGGATAGCAATATTGTAGTCGGATGACCAATGAGGATCCGCATAGCATTCACATTGTTATATTGCCAGAGACTGTTGTACAAGCAGAGGAAGAATTGTGTGATGTAAATGGTGAGGTTGAGATGAAGGACTCTAAGATGATTAGTTTGGAATATAAGCAGTACAGAAGCAAAACAATCCCACCATTTATTTCTCCTGCTCATAATGGATCTGGGTGACATATCAAAGCTTAAAAATCATAATAGACAACCATATGGTGAAGTCAAAGAATAACGCTAGAAATAGGGTTACTTCGTGTCTTCGTTGGAGGCTGATTCTGTGATGATTTATTTCCTTAATCAGATGAACTATTGCCATTCCTAGCAGCCAAAGGAAACAGCTTGCTAGGACGAAAACCATACTTTTAAACATAAACCCATCAGGTGGAGAGTTTACTTAAAGTTGCAAGAGTTGCGTTGGATGCAGTAAGTTAAACATTTGCATTTGGTGAGGTTATTCTGAATAATACCACTATTGCACTCAAAGCTCGCAGAATTTAGTCATGTATTGGTATCTTAGAGGGGACACATGTAGCTCATCTTGTATCTGCTGTTTATTTTCTTCCTCTTCACTTCAAACCAAGCCGTAGATACCACCTAGAATAATCATCAGCATTCCCTATATTCCATGCACCCTTAACTTTTTACATGAATTTGCTTAGTGGAATATTTTTGGTATATTTCTTGTTCCCTTGCGAGTCTTGGTCTATGTCTTTCGTTCCTAACATACATGCCCCTCACATGCAAATCAGGATTAGCCTTGGTACCAACCTTCTGATTGCATTGTCACGTCCATGCTCTTTATGTTTTTTGCAGCCTGAAATCAGTTGTCTCAAGGACGGAAGGTAGTTGAAAAATTCGGAGAAAAAGTAACTGGATGGGCCAAACAGTACTCAAGATATGGACCGTGCTGAGTGATTCCAGTTGTCTCTGTAACACAATTTGTCATTCTCATTGCAAAGCACGGGCATGTTTCCTAGTCCTTTATAAACTGAGCCCTCCATCTAGTAGCAACTCTAAAAGTATACTTATTACTCCCTCCGATCCATATTAATATTCTCGGATTTGATTAGATTCGAACATATCTAGTCAAGTTTTAGTGCTAGATACTCCCTCCGTCTCAAAATATAAGATGTTTTAGCTTTGTGAATGAAATATATCTAAACTCTTTTAGTGTGTAGGTTCATAGGGATTCACTCCGAACCTACACACTAAAAGTAGTCTAGATACATTTTCTTCATAAAACTAAAACATCTTATATTAAGGAACGGAGGGAGTACATCCGAATCTAAACAAATCCGAGAATATTAATTTGGATCGGAGGGACTAGAAAAAAAAAGAGTGTTGGCATGCTAGAGGCAAAAGAGAAAAGAAAAAAAAAAGAGTATACCAGAAAAACAGCATTCTAGAGCAAAAAAAGGAAAAGAAAAAGAAGAAAAAAGAGTGCGGGCATTCTAGAGGCAAAAAAAAAAAAAACGAGTGTGTGCTGACAATTAAGATTGTAGAGGCTCTGATATTTCATTAAGTGGGAGAAGTCATTGGCACATACTTCCATATCCTTGTGCAGCGGTCAGCTTATGCCCATCACTAGTTTCTCTACATCATCTTGCCCCCTGTAACATCATTTTTCGTGTGACTGGAATGACAAGGTTTCATTGTGCTGGTTTCAGATACTTACTTAACTTTGCGATAACTGAAATTTAGATTTGCTTAGTCCATTTACCCCACACATAAGCCGCCACATATGTATACGCTTTTTAGTGGTAGAAAGATCTTGGCCAATGGCCGGTGAGGATATAGTTAAGTGTGAATGAGAGATTCTATAGATCGTGACAAGTAACTCCACACTAAAAGCTCACTCTTGGACAAAACTTTCAACACTTGTGCTTATTAAAGGAGATCAAAACCTGAGAGCAACCTTATTCTAAGAACCTTAAATGTCACATGCTTCTGAGGGCATTAGGATGTGACCACGTAAATCTGTGCATTATCTGCTGTAAGCTTGCAGGTTGGCAGAGCTCGAAAAAACAACTAAAGACCCTTCTCCGGACAATCTTCAGTTGCTCCACTTGGTCAGGTCGGTCGCATTCCCACTTCGTGACAGAGGAAGCCACCGCAATCAAGTTTCTAGGATCCTGAGAGAAGATCAGAAGAATGACAGAATCATATTGGTTAACACTAGGGGGTGTGTTTTAGTGCATAAATTCGAGTCGTGTAGTCTTTCATCTTGCATCCCCATGTCTACTGGAGACATGTCTAACTATTTGGAATCAAAGAGAACTTACTATTTATTTACTATATGAAGATTGTTATCTTTTTTCATCTCTTCATAATTTTGGTGCTTGGTAATCTGCCTAGAAGAAGAGAAATGGATTCGTGAAACATCAAACAAGACCTTGTGCAACCTCGCTGAACACGTTGGACTGTTGGAGCCTTTGGAAACCTGCGGCTTAATATCCGACGAAAGGAATGGAAATGGGATACGGAGTACCGAAATTGACATATGAATGGACTTGCTTTCAACTGTGAGCAAAGGCGTGATTGGTAGCCCACGAGAGGCTGACCAGGAGGGATGCAAATTTGGGCTCAGGTTTCCTGCAGTGGTAGGTGGGCATGCAAAATCGGTCCAGGGTACCAATCAGGCAATCACACCAAAAGCTTCTCTCCCATGGCATCACTGGCATCTCAGTTTGTGAAATCTCTTTTGGCACCTTGATGTACATCACAAAAAGCTTTGGATATCTCACTAACAAGAATTGTCAGAAACCAAACTAACCAGAGCAAAACAAGTGTAGTACGGGAGTTCTGACACAGATTGAGCTTAACACTGAACAATACACAGAACATACAAAAATGATGATTCATTTACTAAATGAGAATGAGTTCTTAAATGACGAACGGTAGATGAATTGCTTCACTAAAGCAAGATAATTAACAGTTGATGAGAGAGTAAACATTGCCATTTGCATAGCATAGAACTCTTGTTGTTCATCGCTTTTCTTTCTTATAGTTATCTCTGTGATTGCGGCCTTGAGTTATCAACATCTATCTGCTACAAGATTGATTATGGCCTTTAGGTGCATGAAGAACTTAAGTGGCTCTTGGGAAGCAACATGACAAAACCGTATTTTTATTAATGGCACCTGGCGAAAAACATCAAAGCGAAAATGCTGAAGGATTTGGATACATATTTATCACCAGTATTTCAGTTGTAAATGGGAGTCGTACATATTCTATGAAAACAGTCTCGCAACAAAACCTGAATATATAGTTATCCTAGTTCTTCTTTGGGTATTCTCTTGCACCAAATATGGTTGATCCAACTCTGACATTTGTGCTGCCCATTTCAATCTGAACAAACACAAATACGTTATTAGACATTAGTTATTCAGCTTTCGCATCTCCTAGTTTTTTCCTTGTAATATGTTCCTTACCGCTTGCTCAAAATCAGCAGACATGCCCATTGACAGCTCACATTGCTCTTCCGGTATTCCAAGCTCATCGCAAACCTCCTTCCGACAACCAGTGAGTGCCTAAGCATTCAACAAATATCATACATTAGCCCTACGAAGCAGAAGTCCAACTAAGTTTGTGTCTCAGATTATTATAACCTTAAAATTCTCCGGAGTTGAGGAATAATCAAGCATCCCAATTGTCATCAAACCAGAAAATACAAGATTTGGGCAGCTTAATTTGACATGTTTTGCTAATCCTACACATCCTGAGGGATCTACTCCAAATTTGGCTGCAAAATAGCAACAGTGTGAGAAATACAGATCTTCACTCTGCAATGCTCAATGCTCAGACAAGAATCATATTCTGTCATGCAGAAAAATGATCACTTACAAACACTTAAACAGTAGCTACACTTAACAGTAGCTACAAATAACAATGTTCAAACCTAAGGACCACAGGCTCTCACACCGAGAAACCGCATACCAAGCCCAAAGTATTCCCAACTATATTGAAAAGAGAACTAGAGTACCCACATTCTTCTCCACTTGTGTTGACTTGGACCAAGACCTTAAGAGGTTTTCTCCCCAAATCAGCTACCACCCGATCAAGACGACTGGCAATCTGAAAGAACAAATATTTCCTTCAACCTTGTTACTGATGCAAGATCGAGAATCTGATCTGGCAACAAGACAAACACAGTAACAGTGCAACTTTCTTTCCTAAAGCATAACTCCTGAGGAAGGCAATAAAATATTGTTCTGTGAAATATGATAAAAGTATACACATGGTTGTTCTTGATTGTACAACATGAAAGGATAACCCCTGAGAAATAACAAGTTCTATGAGGCTATTGAAGTAATTTTGACTTGACCAAGCAAAGGATACCGATATGAGAAGGCAACCAAAATGATGCAACTACTTATGATTAAGTGCCTTAAATGTTATTATTTCGTGTAACTAGGAAGAATTGCAGAGTAAACCACAAGAAGAATATTAAATTGATCATATACCTTCTCATCATCTACGCTCTCAACCATGTAAAGATTTGGTACACCAGCTGCAGGTTAAGAAGAAAAGAAAATGTTAGCTTAATAGAAAAACCTAAGCAACTGGTGGTCGATATTTGAGAGTTGGGAGCACTTCTCTCCAGCAGAATAGCCAAGAAGAATACGTGCACTAACCTAGGAGAGCTTTGGCTTTGTTACTTTGCAGGTTCCCAATGAAATGCCACTCAATATCCTCAGGGAGCTGCAACAAGAAAAACACTTGCTTAGCCAACTAAGTGATATAAACTACGAAGCACATCCAGTACGCAACTCCCACACCATGCAAGTATATAGAAGTACTAAACAAATTTGTTTGGCAATTTTTCTAAAATAGTCAAGAGTGGTTAACTGCTGATGGTTACTAAAGCATATGGTCAAATATTTGGATCTTGATTGATTGTAGAAAAGAAAGTGACCAAAGACAGGATGTTCCATATGTGCCCAGTCACCTCTACACGGGATATTTGGTATGAACAATGTTTCCCATGTGCCGCGAAGAGAGCAGTTCATAGTGGATTGTTCAAACATAAGAAAACTGCACTATGCTATTCCAGCATTAATCTGAAGCAGGAGCAAATAAACGAGCATGGACATTCAGACGGCTCTACAGATAAGATGTACACATAACACATCGCATAATTCATATGCATTCTGATGCGAGGTCCCCCCTACCAACAGAATTATCACCATTTACAGGTAGTACCGTTTTCAAACCTGAGTGTAAACTACAAGTGGCAGTGGGGGAGAACTCCTTGAATGCATATCATTAGCCAATTACCACTGCGCAGTGTAAAATGCACAAGATTCGTTTGAGATGCACAGGCACACATTGAGAATGAGCAACTATGCTCCCCTAAGTGCAGTGTTAATTTTATATTGCACAGATAACGGTAACTCCGGGATGAATTCCATTAGGAACTTGTTTTCCATTCATGTTCTAAGCAGGAGGTCATTCACACGAGGAGAAATGGGAAACTAGTTTCAAGCATCTTTCGTGCGGGGGTATAACCTGGGGCGCCTTGTCGATGAGCTCCTGGACGTAGTTCTCGCCGAAGCAGCGGTGGCCTGCGTCGTACACGCCGCGGATGACGCCCACGGGCTTCGTCTTGCTCACCGCCACCACGCGCACGGACTCCGGGGCGCGCCCCGCCCGCGCCGCCGCCTGGTGCGCGCGCGACAGCACTGACCGGAGCGCCGCCGCCGCGCCCTCCACCGCCGCCACGGACGCCATCGCCGGCGCCGCTGATCCGCCGCCCTCCTCCGTGGCCGCTACCGCCGTCGCCGTGGTTGGTGGGAGCCGCCTCCTGTTCTGTGCGTTAAAGTGGTCCGTGTTGTGTGGTTAATTTATTTTCCCTGGTCTACTTTTTCCGAGGAAATGAGTGCTCGAGGCTGGAATTGCAAAGCGGTCGATCATTCTAGTTCAAGTTGAGAGAATTAGCAACAAAGGAATATATATATTTTGTTTGGGGTTTTCCTGTCCAACAAATTCTGTTAAATCGAGGTAATGAAATTCGGTAAGAAGTTGAGTTTTTTTTATGTGCTCTTGCACTAGGTTTGTAACAAGTGAAATTCAGGATTTTTCAGTTCTGTTAATACAGTTAAAAAAAAGCTCGAGTGTAGTTACGTAAATCCTTGTTATAGAATGTGTGATCTTTTTTTGGAGAAGTGACTTTAGCGAGCCATCTATTGATGAGAAATGACGTTTGACATTAAGATGGATTATAATAATCCAACTTTCTTTATTCATGTATTAATTCTTCTATATATTTTCTGTAGTCCCTAAATCTACTTATTATGGACCGGATAGACGGATAGAATAGAAAATTTTACCAAGCAAATAAGTTCTCTGTCTAGAGCATCTCTAGCATATACCCTAAACACTCGTACTGCAAAAGTGGTTTGTAGTTTACCGAAAACCACTTTTGCAGTATGAAAGTCACCAACGCGGAACAGGTACCGAAATTAAGAACGGCATATTCAAAAAATAAAGCTTGGCGCCAGATCGGTCTCAAGTTCATACATAGTGGATAGTTTGATCTGTTATAGATCATCATCATATTTACACAACAAATCGATGCCGTTGCCGCATTGATGCAAACACTAGCATGTTCCTACCCCCTATCGGCGGTAACTATTCACCGGATCTGGCTCCCGCGACGCCACGCCTACTCGTTGAAGTCATCGTCGTTGGAGTCGTCGGAGTAGTTCACGACAAAGAGGCCGATCTGGCTGGTGCTTTCGCTGGAGCGACTCATCGCCGCCGCCAGGCCCGCTTTCGGTCTCCAGCAGCTTGCGGCGCTTGGCGCGTTCCCACACATCGGAGACAAGCGTCCCGAGCGAATTAAACTTCGCCTCACAGACGTCGTCGTCCTCCGTGGATGCGATGTCGTCGTTGGAGTCGTCGGAGTGGGCGATGAAGTGCGCCACGCACAGCGGAGAGGGCGTGCGCGCGGGCACGGCAGGAGGAGCTCGAACCGAGGGAACGGAGCTAGAGGCGGAGCATGGACGGCGGGCGCGGGCGCGCGAGCCGCTCGCCTCCGCATCGCTGCGGCCGGGGCCGAACCACGCGAGGTCGGGGCAAGCCAGCGAGGTAGCGCGGGTGCGGGAGAGTGCTCCGCGCGCACGGGCGGCCTCGGAGCGCCGGCGAGTGGCCTCCTCCACAGAGACCGGCGACGGGCGAGCTAGGAAGCTCGAGTTCCCACCGCGGCACGGAGAGGCGCCTCCATGGCCAGACATATTGCGGCACGATTGGTCGGCCATGGGTGCGCGGTGGCCTGATGCGGCATTGGGTGGCGGCGGTTTGAGCGGGAGCGACGGACAGCGACAGAATCGGCGGCGGCGTGAGGTCAGGTAAGGTTTTGCGTGTGGGGAATTGAGAGGACGAGGTTTACCGCATTTGAGCCCTCCCGTCCTGAATATATGCGGGACGAATTGGCTATTTTCCGGGAAACTATAAAATAATTTGCAGGCCGACCCCATTTACGGTACCTGGAAAGGCCATTTTTTGGCCTCGATACCGCATATTGGCGCAAAAATTTGCGGACCGATATGCAATATATGCTAGAGATGCTCTTAGGAACATATTTTTGCGGTACATGGGTAGCAATTTCAGTGCTTTGCCTTGGGGGTTGTCGACGATAAGTGGTGATTTTAAGACGAGGGGGATGGATGATCCTCGAAACAGTCTTTCATCCCGTTTTATAAATAAAGCCACAACGATCAAACGGATACAAAGTGATTAGACGCTACTCTTACTAAGTAGTTCAAACAAATATTAAAATAAAAGGTTCGAGAAAATCCAAAAGTTGCCACAGGAGACAGAACAAGACCTGGGTTACCGGGGCTTCAAGACGACGCCCCAAGAGGGTAACGATGCAATGCGTCGCCATCGCCGAGAACGAGCTGAAGGGTTTTCACCCGAAGTCATAGCACGGAGAAGCTACCCATAGCGACGCCTCCAAGAGGGTTACCACGCCCGCAGGCATCGCCGCCGTTGGCGTCGAACACTATGCGTTTGCCCGGAAAAACCTTCGCAACTGTGTTAGGAATCTAGGCATTTTTCCTATTATATTAATCCAGGAATAAATCATGAACATGATGTGGACACGCTGATACTTGATTATGTAACTATGCAATACTAGTCAAATCGTAGAGACATCTACAGAAATCACTAGTACTATGCACATCGAAATTAGCAGAAGAGGGATAAGCATGTAGTACCCTCCAGTAGGCCAATTGGCGAAGCGGCGTGATCGCGGCAGCAGAGGCGGTAGCCTCGTCGGCTGCCCTGTTCTCAGTGGCAGCCGGATCAGCAATGGTAGCCATGACGATGAAGAAGGCGTTGATGTAGTGGAAGTAGTCGAACGTTGGCGAGCAGTCGCGTAGGAGACGCTCCCCAAAAACCTAATCGCCTCTCTCCCGTACAGGATCTCAAGAGGGCGTGGTTTCGGAGGCTTGCTCATCCGTCATCCGTGTACGCAGCGGGCGGGGTGGGATCACCGGAGGCAGTAGCAGTGAGAGGAACGATAAGGGGCGGAGGCAGATGGTTCTGTTCTGTATCTACTAGAGAGGACGACCTCCTCCGTATATAAGCACAAACTAGGACGGTTCAACAGAAAGAAGAAACGCCCGCAATGAAGGACTGAAACGTCTGTAATAAAGTACTAGTAACGCCAGCACTTAAGACAAAACGTTTAAGCCTAGTAACGCCAGCACTTAAAACAAAACGTTTAAGCCTCATTAGCATTTCAGTTGCAACCGTTTGTATCCCGTTTCCGTGCGATAAAAAGAACACATCGGCTCGGCGAGATTCCCGCAACCCGCGGCGCGCACACGCTTTGTGACGAGGCGAGGCGAGGCGGGCGGGCGGGCGGGCGTCGGAGGAGGAGCGCGCATGTGGGGCTCCTCTCCTTCTTCTCACACCACATACAAATGGTAGAAGAGCTCACCTTATATGTTGGTGCTCATCTCTCCCCACTAGCAATGTGGGACTAAACTCCCCCCACTTGTCTTGCCAAGCATGAATGGGCCCTTAGGGATTTTCAAAAATTGTTAGATGGGCCTAGAGCCCACCCTATATTTCAACAATTCCCCACCAGATCCCTAAGGCCCATGGTATTGTCCTCTGTTCCCAACACTGTTTTGATATACCGGTATTTTCAGTGGAGACCTGTTAAGGTTGAACATCCACCTAGAACAAATAGCTACACTCCTTTACAACTGAGCAATGGACTATGCCTTGAATTGTCAGTTTGGCGTAAATGAGTTTCACTAAATGTCTTACAGTACTAGGCTGCCGAAGGATGACCCCTCGAGTGGAGCATATTAGTCATACTCCTGGCCTATTCATGAGCTTACTAGAGATCACCCCAATCTCATAGACTGTGACCAGCAGTCGGGCTCACATAGGTGTGTTCCTCCAAAGATCGCTCTGTAGGATAGCATCTTGCTTATAGAAGCTTTGGAACACATTAAGACAAAAGTCAACCCGCCATACAGTTTCTGAGAGTATTGTATATCCAGCGGAGTGGGTTAGTAAACTACTCTCCTCAGTTAACCATTAGCTTGTTTTCCCAGATCCTACTTCACGGGATCTCCGATCACATAGGTTGGGTTACTACCATGGCAACTCATGTGGGTCTCATTCCCATCTCCCTCGATGCATTTTCTATCACAACACGTGATAGCCCTTTAGTAAAGGGATCCGCTAGATTCTTAGCCGACTGGATATAATCCAATGCTATCACTCCAGAGTTTCTTAAAGTTCTGACAGCTTTTAATCTCATTCTTATGTGTTTGTTGGACTGCTTGTTGTTCTTTGAACTTTTTACCTTGACAATTACAGTTTGATTGTCACAGTTCATAAGAATAGCAGTCTTGGCTTTTCAACCACTGGCAGGTCCATCAAAAGATCTCGAAGCCATCCTGCTTCGACACCAGATGTGTCTAATGTTGTTAATTCTGCTTCCATTGTCGGTCTCGTTAGGATCGTTTGCTTGCAAGACTTCTAGGAAAAAGCACCACCTTCAAGGGTAAACACATACCCCGTTGTGGGTTTCATCTCATCAGCATAAGAGATCCAATTCGCATCACAATACCCTTCAAGTACTAACGGTTGCCCGGTATAGTGAAGTCCATAGTTCATAGTACCTTTCAGATAGCGCATAATTCTTTCAACAGCACGCCAATGATCATCACCCGGATTAGAAACAAACCAGCTCAGTTTGCACACAGCAAACGTGATGTCAGGCCTTGTAGCGCTAGCTAGATACATGAGTGAACCAATGATCTGAGAATATCTCAGCTGATCCTTACCTATGCCTTCAAACTTTTGAATTCGCACACTAGGATCATATGGTGTTGGAGAAATTTTGTAGTCCGAATATCCAAAACGACTCAAAACTTTTTCAACATAATGGGATTGCAGAAGCGTAATCCCACCCTCATTGTCTCTCAGTAGCTTAATGTTTAAGATAACATCAGCCACACCAAGATCCTTCATCTCAAAATTCTGAGATAGAAATGACTTAACCTCCTCGATGACTTTGAGGTTTGTCCCAGAAATGTCGATGTAAATGTCGTCGACATACAAGCACAGTATAACTCCTTCGCCCCCACCATAGCGATAGTATACACATTTGTTGGCTTCATTAGCAACAAAGCCGGCAGATGTTAAAGTTATGTTGAACTTCTCATGCCATTGCTTAGGTGCTTGTTTCAGGCCATATAAAGATTTCAGTAACTTACACACTTTTCCTTCCTGACCATCTATCACAAAGCCATCGGCTGTTGCATATAGATTTCCTCGTCTAGCTCTCCGTTCAGAAAAGCCGTCTTAACATCCATCTGGTGGACAAGAAGACCATGCGAGGCTGCCAACGAGAGTAACACTCGAATGGTGGTCAATCTGGCCACAAGCGAATAAGTATCGAAGAAATCTTCCTCTTCTTTCTGGGAATAACCCTTATCCACAAGTCTAGCCTTGTAGTTTTCAATAGTACCATCCGGCCTAAGTTTCTTTTTAAACACCCACTTACATCCCAAAGGTTTACAGCCATAGGGACGATCAGTGATTTTCCATGTCCCGTTAGCCATGATGGAATCCATCTCACTACGGACCGCTTCTTTCAAGTAGTCAGCATCTGGAGATGCATAGGCTTCCGAAATGGAAGTGGGAGTATCATCCACAGTATCTGAATCATCAGCAAAGGACTTTGCAGTCCTTTGTCTCTTGCCCCTACCAAGGTTTTTCTCGTTGTCCTCCTCAGGATCTTCATCAGGTGTTTCTTCATAATATTCCATTGGAATGGCAGGCTCATGAGTCTCTTCTGATTCCTGTCTAGAAGTGCTTGGCATATCTCTCATAGGAAAAATATCCTCAAAGAATGTAGCATCTTTAGACTCTATAATTGTACCGACCTCCACGTCAGGTACCTCAGATTTCACTACTAGAAATCTATAGCCGACGCTTTTCTTAGCGTAACCCAAATTAACGCAATCCACAGTCTTTGGTCCAAGCTTACGCTTTTTAGGGATCGACACATTGACTTTCGCCAAACAGACCCATGTACGTAAGTATGAGAGTGTTGTTCTTCTCTTCTCATATTGCTCATAGGGAGTAATCTCATTGTATTTTGTCAGAACTTTATTCAGGACATGACATGATGTCAATATAGCCTCCCCCCACCATGCCTTGGATAAACCCGATGTATCTAACATGGCGTTAACCAAATCTGTTAGAGTACGGTTTTTTTGTTCGGCAACCCCATTTGACTGAGGTGAATAGGGAGGCGTCCTCTCATGAATAATACCATGTTCCGCACAAAAAGAATCAAACTCATCAGAGAAATACTCTCCACCACGATCTGACCGGATTCGTTTAATCTTCTTTTCAAGTTGATTCTCAACTTCTGCTTTATAGATTTTAAAGTAGTGTAGAGCCTCACTTTTAGTGTTTAACAGATATACATAGCAAAATTTAGTGGAATCATCTATTAGTGTCATGAAGTATCCTTTTCCAGCTTTAGTTAACACACCATTCATCTCACACAGATCAGAATGTATGAGTTCTAACGGTGCCAAGTGTCTCTCCTCCGCAGCTTTATGGGGCTTGCGAGGTTGTTTTGATTGCACACACGAATGGCACTTAGAACCTTTGGCTAAAGTGAAACTCGGGATTAAATTCAGTTTTGCTAACCGCGTCATAGAACCGAAACCAATGTGACAAAGACGTGAATGCCAAACTTCTGTTTCATTAACATTCGAATGAATATTGTTCACGACTTTATTACAAAAATCCACAAGGGAAAAACGGAACAGACCTCCGCATTCATAACCTTTTCCAACAAACAGTCCATATTTCGTAACAACTACTTTATTAGACTCAAAGACCAACTTAAAACCTTCTCTGCAGAGAAGGGAGCCACTAACGAGGTTCTTCTTGATGGCGGGGACATGCTGCACATTCTTGAGCTGCACGATCCTTCCCGAAGTAAACTTCAGATCCACCGTGCCAACACCATGAACAGAAGCAGTCGCGCCGTTCCCCATCAGCACAGAGCCTTTCCCTGTGACCTGATAAGAAGAAAACAATGAGATGTCAGCACACACATGAATATTTGCACCTGTGTCAATCCACCAATCGGTAGATTGGCTAACTGAAAATACAGTAAAAAGATTACCGTACCCAGATGCTCCACTTTCATTGTTGCTCATGATCATGTTGGCGGTCTTGGAGTCCTGCCCTGGCTTCTTAAACTTGTGTGGGCACTTGTTAGCCCAATGTTCCTCCGAACCACAAGTAAAGCAGCCACTCTTCTTCTTATCCTTCTCGAAGGTCTTGTTACCCTTCTTCTTGAAGTCGGTATTCTGTTGGACACCCATCTTCCCTTTGGACTTGTTGGAGTTGAAATTCTTCTGTACCACATTGGCAACTGAAGTCCCTTCTCCTTTTCCATGCGAGTCCTTTGCCCTAGAATTCTGCTCAACACTCAGATAGCCGATGACATCCTCTACTGGGAATTCACACCTCTGATGTTTCAGAGTGGTGGCAAAGTTCCTCTAGGAATTTGGGAGCTTAGCGATTATGCATCCCGCGACAAATTTGCCCGGTAACTTCGCGCCAGAGCTCAAGCTCCTTTGTGATGCATTGTATTTCATGAGCCTGTTCCAATACAGAACGGTTTTCAACCATTTTGTAATCGTGGAACTGCTCAATAATATACATCTCGCTCCCAGCATCAGTTGCACCGAATTTGGATTCAAGTGCCTCCCACAAGTCCTTGGCGACCCGCACATGTAAATATGCATCAACCAACTTATCTCCAATCACGCTCAGAACGGCTCCAACAAAGACGACGGTGGCCTCCGTAAACGCCTTCTCCTGATCAGGAGCAATCGTTCGATGGGAGTGACACGGCGATCGTAACACGTTCATCGCCGTGAGCCATAAGGTGGTTTTGTGCATAGCAGCTTAAAGTACATCCCCGTAAACGGGGCAGGTTTCAATGCAGCAGCAAAACCTTGAATCGAAAAATGCCTACACATATTAGGTTTTTGGATTGTTAGGAATCTAGGCATTTTTCCGATTATATTAATCCAGGAATAAATCATGAACATGATGTGGACACGCTGATACTTGATTATGTAACTATGCAATACTAGGCAAATCATAGAGACATCTACAGAAATCACTAGTACTATGCACATCAAAATTAGCAGAAGAGGGATAAGCATGTAGTACCCTCCAGTAGGCCAATTGGCCGAAGAAGCGGCGATCATGCGGCCGGAAGAGGCGGTAGCCTCGTCGGCTGCCCCGTTCTCGATGGCGGCCGGATCAATGGTAGCCATGACGATGAAGAAGGCGTTGATGTAGTGGAAGTAGTCGAACGTTGGCGAGCAGTCGCGTAGGAGACGCTCCCCAAAAAACTAATCGCCCTCTCCCATACAGGATCTCGAGAGGGCGTGGTTTCGGAGGCCTGCTCACCCGTCAGCCGTGTACGCAGCGGACGGGGTGGGATCGCCGGAGGCAGCAAAGATGAGGAACGACAAGGGCGGAGGCGAGATGGTTCTTACGTATCTACTAGAAGGACGACCTCTTCCGTATATAACCTGCACGGGGCGGTTCAACGGAAAGAAGAAACGCCCGCAATGAAGGACTGAAACGCCTGTAATAAAGTACTAGTAACGCCAGCACTTAAGACAAAATGTTTAAGCCTAGTAACGCCAGCACTTAAGACAAAATGTTTAAGCCTCATTAGCATTTCAGTTGCAACCGTTTGTATCCCGTTTCCGTTTGACAAAAAGAACACATCGGCTCGGCGAGATACTCAGCAACTCAGCGTCGCGTCGCGTCATGGCGAAAGCGGCGAGGCGTCTTGTCGGAGGAGGAGCGCGCGTGTGGGGATCCTCTCCTTCTTCTCACACCACATACAAATGGTAGAAGAGCTCATCTTATATGTTGGTGCTCATCTCTCCCCACTAGCAATGTGGGACTAAACTCCCCCCACTTGTCTTGCCAAGCATGAATGGGCCCTTAGGGATTTTCAGAAATTGTTAGATGGGCCTAGAGCCCACCCTATATTTCAACAATCCCCCACCAGATCCCTAAGGCCCATGGTATTGTCCTCTGTTCCCAACACTGTTTTGATATACCGATATTTTCAGTGGAGACCTGTTAAGGTTGAACATCCACCTAGAACAAATAGCTACACTCCTTTACAACTGAGCAATGGACTATGCCTTGAATTGTCGGGTTTACGAAAGGAGTTTCACTAAATGTCTTACCAGTACTAGGCTGCCGAAGGATGACCCCTCGGGTGGAGCATATTAGTCATACTCCTGGCCTATTCATGAGCTTACTAGAGATCACCCCAATCTCATAGACTGTGACCAGCAGTCGGGCTCACATAGGTGTGTTCCTCCAAAGATCGCTCTGTAGGATAGCATCTTGCTTATAGAAGCTTTGGAACACATTAAGACAAAAGTCAACCTGCCATACAGTTTCTGAGAGTATTGTATACCCAGCAGAGTGGGTTAGTAAACTACTCTCCTCAGTTAACCATTAGCTTGTTTTCCCAGATCCTACTTCACGGGATCTCCGATCACATAGGTTGGGTTACTACCATGGCAACTCATGTGGGTCTCATTCCCATCTCCCTCGATGCATTTTCTATCACAACATGTGATAGCCCTTTAGTAAAGGGATCTGCCAGATTCTTAGCCGACTGGATATAATCCAATGCTATCACTCCGGAGTTTCTTAAAGTTCTGACAGCTTTTAATCTCATTCTTATGTGTTTGTTGGACTGCTTGTTGTTCTTTGAACATGCCTTTGCCGAAGGGCCAAAAACTCCAGGGACTCCCGCCACCTGCTCCTCGCCATCGAACATCCAAAGAGAAGGCCATCAACACCGTCATGTCGCTCGCCGTAGAGACGCTCGTACAATCCACCTTCCAGAGTCGCCGCCCTGGCATCCATGAGCTTGAGAACAGGGGACGATAGACAACTCACCGCGAGACCGACAAGTCAGACGAGGTACACCAATGGAAGGACTCCAACGCCATCGGTGGTCGCCAACCTGACTAGTCCCTACCGCCGCGCTGCAGCATCAATCTGTAGTCCAGGTTATTGGTGCCTGCACCATGCTGGCCGGGATCCCACCACCAGACCACCGCTGGGCGACCCCGTTCTAAGGCCTGCGGGTTTGGCCAACCAAACAACTAGGACCACCCGACCTAGATCAGGCCTAGATCTGGGCCTGCAGCCTCAAGTCACCATGGGCGCCTCCCTGGACGACCTCACCACCGCCAACCGTCTATGCCTGATGCCTCCGGCAATGCCAGCGCGTAGCAGATCGAACCTAGGCTCTTTGCCTCCGTCATTGTCGCACCGTCGCTGTAGGCTGGCGCTGCCCCGCGCAGCCCTCCGCATGCACGGGTAATGGAAGGCTGTTGCCACCGACACTGCCCGGGTTTTTCCCGGCAGCTCCCGCGATGGCGGTAAAGGGGGGAACTGGAAGGAGGGGTTCAAGGAGGAGGAAGAGGGCGCCGCCTCTGCATCGCCCGCAAGGGACGAGGCAGGACCCGCGGGCTCGGTCATGCTCTTGGGGGAGTACCACTTTAGCTTCACCAGTGTGCGGTGGCAGGCCTCTGCATCGTCTGCCAAAGTCCGTCGGGTGGGTGCGCGAGTGGGATCTAGGAAGTGTGGGGATTGTGTTAGGGTTTCCTCCGCCATTTTAAGCGACGCGGTTAGAAACAATAGACGACAGAGATTTACTAAGGACTAGCTAAATGCCCATGCATTGCTACGGTCCAATGAACTTGAACCTATATATACTGATTTTATTTGTACTTCACAATATGTGAATCACATACAAACCCATGACTACAATGCGGCAATTAATATTTGCATTGCCACGGAAATAGAATGCGAGCAGTAGGTTGCCGATGCCGTACTACACTGTGTACCTCTCAAACGGACAAACTATACCACTAGCCCGTAGCCATTAAAAATTAAGTACTTCTAATTTTACAACAAAATTACTTGCACAATTCATGCTAACCTAAGTATTGCATTATTTTGCAATTATCTCTCTCTCAAGTCGGGGCGGACAAGAAACTGATAAATTTGTTGATTGTTGATGCTATTTCCTCTTTTCCATTGTCGGGAATCTGTGGTTTGCAAAGTCAAAGCATCTCTACAATGCATGGTTTTGCAACCATGTTTGTTAACGGTTTCACCTTCGTAGAATTTTAACGAGTTTAGAAAGTTTTACCACCCTAGTTTTATTTTATTTTATTCTAGACAAAGTAAAACCTGGTTATGGTTAATTGCAAGAGTAAATAGAGCAGCAAAAACAAGTTCGTTCCTAGACAAAACAACAGCACTCGCTCCGAGTGTCATTCCAAGGCTGATGCAGTTATACCTAAACAAAAGTACAATCAGCCATTGAATGGAACGTAAGTATGTAACCCATTGAACAATGCAGTCAGCACTATTGCCCTGCTCCAATGCATATACAACATTGATATAATCCCCACCCAAAAATTCCCATGGTCGATCAATACTAAGCTCTGTACTCACTAACGAGAACGTCTCGCTGAAATCAGCCAGCTTTAGCCCGTCCACGACGAGCTCCTCTGTGGCTGATCTAGAATTTTACCAAGAGATATGCGACACCAAAAATTGATTGCCATTATGGCGGAACACATTAACCATTTTTTTGCAGATCATAGATCAATCCATTAGTAAATTTAACTAAATATATATGTGCTATTGATTTGTATTTAACTATTTATCCGATGTGACATTTTAATAATTTTAGAACTAAAATAGAATAACGACCAATTTAATAATTACTGCGTGATGCGGATGTGACGTGTCGACGTGGATTACCCTAGTTTTGTGGCCGTCCACTCCCAGCGGTCGGCGTAGGATCGTGCGAGTCGGCGAAGGGCGAACTAGCCGTCAACCTTGCGAGGCGTTGCTACGTGCCGGTCATCAAGATCACGGCGTGCGGCCGTGGACAGTCCCGCGGACCGAAGTACCGATCGAGGCGACGGAGTGGCTGTGGCGTAGTCCCTGGGCGAGCTGGCATCTATTTTTTTATCAATAGATAGATAGGACGATAGAGCCAATCAGTTTGCGATCGATTGGTGTTGCGTATGATTGCCTACAGGGTGGATCAAGTTGAGCGGTTTTGCTATCCGTCCAACTCATTTTTTTCTAACATGTAGTAGCACGTTTGACGCCTTAGCCACAGGGTATGGCATACCAAGCATATCCTATAGGTCCGTCAGCAGGCGTGCCCCCACTGCCTAACTCCGCCTACCGGTTAAGTCATCCATCCATGCGTCTCGCGGTTGGTGAGAACAATCGAATAGAAATAAATAGTTGGGTGGTGTTGTTTTGTTTCTTTCTAATAAAGTAGTTAAATTATCCGGTTCAGTATTATTATAAAATTTGTTCACATTGTTCAATCTATAGTGTGTCCGTCTATTTTCTAGATATAAGAACTCCAGTTATTGTCATCCATTTAGCTGTGATATAAAAATATGAACATAAACACAATATCTCACAACCATAGTAACCAGTAACCTTTATAAAAAAAAATAGCAGTCAGCAACCAGCGCCAGCGGTAGGGTATCTCACGCGCGAAGTTAGCAGCCTGCATCAAAGCAGCGGCATCCCCTCTGCCACTCAGTTTCTTCTTATCCTTTCACTACCGAATATTTTTCTACTTCTCTCGTTCACGCAAATCCAGAGGAGCAGCAGTAAATTTGTTCAATCAAAGGAAGCATGTCCGAGCCAGCAGCTTCATGCATCGTGCACCGTGATTTATAGCCTCAGTAGCATCAGCTGCAGGTGGTCTAGTTGGCTCTCAGGCAACGGAGCGGGCCTAAATTCGTTGATTCCGCCCCACCTTGCGGTCATAAAATCCTGTAACTATCCCCTAAGGTCTTGTTTACTTCTCTCGTATTCGCTAGTGTATTCGTGGGGATCGTAGGGGATTGTTTCAATTCCCGTAAAATCCCCGCAGTCCGTTTACCACGCCAGATTTGGTCGGGATAATCCCGGCATATCCCGCAAATTTTTCATGTTTTTGTCTAGATTAAAAACTCTCCTCTAAGGTAGAGGATTTTTGGGGAAAAGTATTTTAGGAGATTGGAGTATTGGGTGTACACCAAATCTCCGCATATCCCCAAAACTCTAGTAGATAAAAATACGAGACAAGTAAACAATGCCTAAATGAAGACGCAGAGGACATCAGCGGCCTCTGCTACTTCTCTGGTGACGCACTCGGCTGCTACTTACCTAATCCATGTTGTCAGTCCAGGCGTTGCCCGAGGAGGAAGCCCTTGTTCGGAGCGTCCCCATCTCCAAACCACCTCTGAGCTACGAGATCGATTCGCCGTGGTTAGCATTAAGCTGCTCCCGTCGCCGTGGTTAGCATTGGCCTGGATAGATAACATCTAGTTGTCCATTAATTCTGATTTTTGCTAGTGTCTTTAGATCTTTTAGTCTATAGCAATAGATGCGATCCGTGTGATATTAATATATGTCCATTTCTAAAAAAAAACAATAGATGCGTGTGGATCTAGATAAATCCGAGTAACTTATTTTTGAACGGAGAGGGTATTTTCTTTTTGTGGAGAGTTCTCTATAAATGTTTTTAGACACGCGTTGTCTCTCGGTGATTACGCGTGAATGCGTGGTAATTCTAAAGTAGTAGGAGTAGTACTAGAAACATTAGTTTTCTCAAAAAATAGTGAAAGGGGGTAGAGAAAGGGACGGGAAAAAACAAATTGCTGGGTAACTAGAGAAGATACATCGTCAGGTCCCGCCACCAAGACCAGTGCTGGCCGCATTCACCCATTGATCAGCTTCGCCTCTTATAATCTGATGATGGAAGTTGTCAGCTGCCGAGCGCCCGCTTGTGCTGAAAAATTCTTCGTTTCTCTCCTTCAAATCTTCCAAAGGGTTAAGAAGGAATATCGACGCAGCAGAGAAGTTCTGTCTGAATGGTGACTTCAAACCTTGCCTAAAAGCTGTGCTCAAGCCACCAGGATCAAGCCGAAGTGTTAACATGCCAGGCCACCGGATTGTAACATCCCAGCTTCGTCCAGCAGGCGCATTTGTACAAAAAGGGCACCTCTTGTCATTTTGGATGTTCTTTTTATCAAGGACATCTGGCACAAGAACTTTCCAGAAAATATTTGGCAGTTCAACAACCACAACATATCATTATCTGAAATATAGAACCACAAAACATCCAATGGACCATATAGGCTTATTTACAATTTAATGGTACTTTATACCGCACAACATAGTGTAACATGATCTGTAATGGATGCATTCAAAACACACTAGTGTTGTTCACAATGAATATGATGCCTCGAGATAAAATGACACGGAGAGAAAATATACATTAAAATACACGTTCAGAACATAAACTGGGAAATTTGCTCAGATTATGTTACATAGTTTTGCCACGATTAACTGCTGAAGAAAGCTTTATATGCAAACAGTTGGCGGGATCCCACTTACACAGGATTGTGGAATCGTAAAATGGTTGTCCAGCATCTTTGGCATATTCTTCAGAAATTCAGGACATGCACATAACTGTGGGAACATGGATAAGCTGGAAAGAGACTAAAACTAAAACAAATTTTGCACATCTTCAGAAAAATGTGCAAAACAAATTGCAATGATCCTGGAATACTGAAGTTGCTTGGGGCAACAAAAAAAACTAAGCAAGCAAACATGATGGCAAGGTTTAAAACTTCAATAAACTAAATATGATACTGAAATTCCATAGTGTACAGTATAAATATAATTGGTCGGGCAGCATATGTTGAGATATTGGAAAGTAATTAGTAGCAACATCTAATTTGAAATTCAGTTGGATAAGATTTCTAGGTAAACACACAGAGATTAGTTAGGCACCAACTGGATTAGAGATGCAAGCAGGATCCCGTCAAAATCCCACTTTCTAGTTCAAAATTTTGTCTCAAAATTTGATCTAGAAATCACAAAATGAATTAGAAGTGGGATTTTGGAAGGATCCTGCTTTACACCTTAAATTGGATACCTCAAATAGAAAACTGTGAAACGTGGATGAGGCCTACAGGTGTGCCAGACTGCCATTCTGTAGTCCCACAATTTGCAACAAATAATCTGCAGGAACTGGGAAACCAGTGGCGCAATTAACATTGTAAAGATCCACATTGGTTGTAAGAGGATAAGTGCAATACACAGCAGTTTCTTCTGAAAAACGGAAAAAAAAAATATGGCAACATAAATTATGATGAAAAGTCTAAATTTTCCAGAAGAGGCAAATCTTATCTTTACGTAGCGTGATACCTTCCAGCCTTCCATTCCATACAATGGAGGATAACACTGATCATGCCTACTCATATATTGCTTACTAAGGATTAACATAAGACTCAACAGTAAGGACAGTCTGTGCGATTGTGCAGAAAAGCACAATAACACCAGCTATCGCTGCGACGACCACCTATTGAGGTAATATGCAGACGGTTCTGATAATATGCCTCCAGGGCTAAACACAGGTTATTGAGGTAATAGTTCCCGTAGAAATCGAAGACAACACCTTTCGTCAGTCTGGTAAGGAGCTGCGATACATCTTTGTCAGTGCGCATATGGTGTGCGATGACCCCCTTTCGAGCCAGCAGCGCTACATCATCGGGCATGCTCATCAGCTTGGCCATGAAAATAATGTAAGCAGTGACATCATTGCCGACTTGAGGACATGTTTGCTCCAGTGCTATGAAGTTCCTGAAAAGAACGTTAGTTTCTTCATCTACGTGCAAGAATGGGATTTCCAGTATACCGTTTCTGAGCTTTATATCCAAGAGCGAATGAGGGTTATGCTCAGAATAACTTGTCATTCTAAACTCGATTCCAGCTTCATGATACTGTGTTGCTCGACGCCATCGATTAGGGAAATTGTGATGTTGTGATGAAGCTAAATGGCTGAGATAATCTCGTCCTAGCTGAAGGAAGTGATGAATATAGGTTTGTGCTGTATGGTCATGGTGTTCATCCTGGTTAGAACTGGGTCTGAAGAACATATGACACAAGTGTAGCAAATGATCAAAATCTTTTGGGCGACTGGACTCTCGTATTGCTGTTTGATAGAATGACGAATATATTTCTATATGTTGAACAACACTTGATTTACACATAGTGGTTGGTGCCATCTTGTTCGAAATTACTACCTCATATATAGCCTCGACTATGAAAAATGGAATTTGGTTCTCCAGCAGTAATAGGTCATGTGTAACAAACATATCATACCACTGTCCAATCTGCTGGGCATTGTCCTCATATACACCAACCGGCGTTTCATAGACATTGATTTCCGAGCATAACTCTATCTCAACCACTGAACTTTCTTCCTTAGAAATCTTGGAATTCACAGTGTCTTGTTCCACTTCAGTACTCTGCTTCCTCGGGCTTCTATGTTCAGTCTCATACTTTCCTCTTATTTCTGGATGCCCAGAGGTTAAATCTTCCTCATGTATTTCGGCATGTGACTGACTAGCGGTACCTCTTTGGGGCCCGGCAGTGATAAACTCATTAGACCCTCCTAGGGAAACAAGCACATAACATCCATCAAGCAAGAGAGTCTGCAAGAACTTCCTTTTATTCATTTTAATATCTCCGGAATAGCACATCCTTGCTCGTTTCTCAAGTCCATTTATGATGGTCAAGTAATCTTTCAGACCCTTCTCGCAGTTTAATTTAAGGATGTAGTCCAAGTGGTTCCATTTTTCCCTGTCCATAGAAGAAACTTCGGGAGATCCATTGTGATAAGGGCCTATTGAGAACATTATTGGTTCATATGAATATCTGTCGATTGCACGGATGTGCTCATGTATTCTTGGTATCAAGCAGAACTAAGATCCACCGTCGTAAACAGAGTCAGCTGAAATGCAGTTTCTCAGTTCAACCTTCATTGAATTACCCAGTTCCTCTATCTCAATATCAGACATAGTGTCTTCCACTTCGGCCATTCTTAGGTCTCATGCAAAGACAAAGAACATCTGTTAAACAGTGCAGATTAGTAAAATAAACAGTTGTAGTACATAGTTGTTGTATGATGCTAACCTACATTTTTTATAGGCTCCAGCGAAAGCTCTTTCAGCCAAGTTTTTGGGAGCAAGTGGTTTTACAGGGGAAATTGGCCTACGAAGTCAAACCCACTCCAGCATCAACAGGCACAAAATATTTTGATTCATTAGTGCCCTTTGGAAGCCAACTTTTATCTGTCTAATTACACTTATATGTTGGTCTTGTTAATTCTTCTGATTTTCTAACCATTTCTTATATAATCATTGCACATTTGCGGCCATGTAAAAACTCCATGGTGCATACGAAGTCCAACCATTGATAAACCTCGCCTCGAACGAAAATAACAGGATTCCAGGAAACAAATTCAAAATTCTCTCATCGGGAAATAAGGAGATACCGCGGTTTTTGTTGTTGTTGTTGTTGTTGTTGTTGTTGTTGTTGTTGTTGTTGTCAAAACAACCATCAGCAGGTTATTTACGGCCAAAGAAACGGTCGAAAATCCAACCATGGAAGCAATGACCCGTTTACCAAGAATACAAGGAAAAGTAGGCCAAAAACCATACAAGGCTCAGTTTATATGAGCACAGCAACAAGCAAGCTAACTACTAACTAGGTAAACTAGTCCTAACGCACCGCCCAAATGAACACATGCTGATAGAGCCGAGCCAATACAACACACAAACAAAGGAAAATTGGTTATTTACCCGAAAGTTCACCGGCCTTAAATTATCTACCCAAAGTTGATTGTCCAATGGTGCAGAACAAGGTGTTTCACTGTTCATTATTAACCGCAACCACGACCCGACAACTCTGACTTAACAGCTACAATGCCACTGCCGGTACCTTGTTCGCCACAGTCAACCGCCGCAACCATGATCGCCAGCCTCACCAATGATAGAGAGAGAAGCCGGATGCGAAAAGAGCGGACCAGGCCAGCTCCGGCGCCAAGAGGATGGCAACCAGACATGTCCAGCATCATCCGCACGTCGACTGAACCCCTGCATCTTGATGCTGACACACCAGCCCTAAGCCACACCCATGCCAACCACTCATGCACGCCATGAAAAACGACGCCAGCAATGATAGTTAGTGCCTCCAAGCTGACCCCTCCAAAGAGGGAGGGGCATCAAAGACTAGTTGGCAGATGCGACAAAACCGGCTTTCACCCGGAGGGCACACAAGATGCGAGAAAAGTTCTCCAACGAGGCTATGTTCGGTTGGTCCCCTTCTCAAGAGGATTGAAGTGGAACGGCGTGGATTGGGGTGAATTTTGACTTGTATGGGATTTAATCCACCCAAATACCTGCCAATCCACTTTAATCCCTACTAAACCGAACAAGGCCCGAGGGAAAAACAATCCCGACGGCATCACCCCCGCCGACCTGACAATAGTCAGGGCAGGACTTTCATCGCGAGCACCGCACAGCGCACACTGACACCCTACCGCTGCCAACGGCCGCCTCACCTTGCACACACCGCCGCCGAGCGGACCACCAAGGATGCCGCACCGGACCACAAAGGATCACACCCCGACCAACGCCGGCTACATCAGCCGCTGACCACCGCCCTCACGGACGGCTGCGCCTCCGACACCACGGACCATCACCGTACTCACGCCCTGCTCGCCATGGCCGTCGGAGCCGACAGATCTGGGCCAGCCAGCGCCGGCCAAGGAAGCAGAGCACCTCCCGACAGCTGTGTCCATTGGTCTTGCAAGGAGGCACGGCAGCTCTGACGTGCCAGCCGGCCGGATCCCGGAAACATTATAGACCTTTTCATGGTGGGAATGAGTGCCGTACCTTGGAGACACGAGTTCCTTGACGCCGCACGGAATGCGATTACAACGTGGTCACCGATGGCGATGCCGGACGGGAAACCTCATTGGGAAAATGGCATTGGAAGTATGGTGATTAGAGAAAGATTTGGGGGTCCTTTTTTCTCGAGAAAATGGAGATTTCCTTTTTAGGGTAGAGTAAATGAAGATTGGAAGCGATAGCCAGGTCGCCTGCCAAAGACCCATAATGACCGCCCAGCTAAGTTACAGCAGTGGGCTAGGCCCAAGGTGGATCATATTAAAAATTTACCCCTAAGGGCCTGTTTGATTAGCTAGATAGAAAAAACACGAAAATAGAAAAAGTGCGGGATTGAAATATCTTATCCAGTTGAATTTTTCCTCAAAGAGTGTTTGAATCACAAGAAAGTCAAAGAAAGTGTAACATGAGATTTGGGTGGATGTAAATTTTCCTCCAAAATGTAGTGTAATGCAATCCTATGGGAAAAATTCTTACGAATTTAATCCTACGAATCAAACGATGCACAAAAGAAAATTTCCTATGATAAAAAACCCTCCAAATTTTCAATGAGATTTCTTTGAATAAAATAAACCCTAAAAGGTGGTCATCTATAGCGAACCCCTATCTTAATATTTAACATTTGTTCCCTCTTCATACTTGACACCTCGTCTCGCTACCATTGTTTTGATTGTCTCTTACAACGCATATGAGGAAGCCTCGCCCTTTGCATCCAACTTGGAGTTGGTCACCGAGAGGAAGTCATATTTTTTTGGGAAAGCAAATGACTCAAGGCTAAGGTGGGTCTCTAGCCTGATTTGTCTGGGTTTCTAGGTGCCCAAAAAAGAGACAATTTGATCAATATGATGGAAATACTACAGACACATATTCCTTCAAACAATGGTGAAGACTTCATAGCTTGGAAACAATAAAAAATGGTCCTTCCCGGGCTGTTCCGCGTGAGGGCGGCTGCGGAGGACCCCGATCTCGATCTAGAAGGCCAACGCTCGATCTACCCCCACCGACCATGTCGCCGCCGGCGGTGGAAGCCATGCCATGGCTGTCAAAGACGGAGGGTGGGGATGGCGTAGCCTATTGGAATCCTTCACTTTGCAAGTGCGGCTCCATGGCGGGCGCACTGGAGGTCTTCTTGACGATCGTCTGCGTGTGCTCTGTCTCACGCTATAGGGAGGCATGGATGGAGCAGAGGGGCAGGTGGGCGGTGGTGATTTCTAGAGACGGCAGCGCGGAACTTATGGCGGTGGCGCCCCTGCGCATGCCTAGGGTGTGTAGCCCTCCTGCTCTCGCTATCACATGAGCCCGATCCTCTCGATCTGATCGCCGAAAGCCGGCTAGCGGTGTGGGGGCTGCTGGCCCGGCCAAATAAGGGTGGTTTGGCCCTGCTATTCTTCGAGCGCCAAGTCGTCGATCTGCTTCAACTCCGCCTCCTCGATTGGGCCATAGTCAAGTACTGGTCTTCCTCTCAAAGATTTCGTAGTCTGGCATATAATGTTGTTGGGAATATGCCCTAGAGATAATCATGTATGATGTGATTCTCAATGTATTCATAAAGTTACTAAGTTATCCTAGTATGAACATCTGATATGTATTATTAAATATGTAATTCGGTTGTGGAACTATATATTCATCTTGTTCATATTATATGTCCTTGGTCGTTGAGGTTGTGCTGGACACACAACATAGACTAATGTGAAAGTCAGTCGATGATTAGGTTCCACTTGTCATAGGTATGGTGATGCTATTTCGACTTACACGAACTCGGATAAAGAGCTTAGCGAGTCAGATTGGCCCAAATTGAGATACAACAAGCAAGTCGTCATTTGTATGTCTCAATCAGTGTAGTCCTTATACCTCAGGTTGCCGCACAATTCGAGTTGTGGATCAACCGACTTAGGTCCTGTCAAACGTTATTCCATCATAGGGCAGTTATAAAGTCAGAGTTCGGGTTGGCTGAGAATCAAGTTACGTGATATGGATAACTAAGGTGGGATTTTGCGCCTCCAACTGGAGAGATATTCTCTAGGCCCTCTTGTGTGATATGATTCGGAAGCATGGCTGATATGGGTATGATTATTCGGATGATCACTATTCGCTACCCTACATTGGGTAAAAGGCCCATAGAGATTTCAGATAAAATCCCAATGAAGCAATTGATAGAGACTCTTTATTGTATTAGGAAAGAAACCACGAACCGACATTATGTTGGTATTGTAATCACGCGTGTATGAAACCTATCCGCAATTCTGCATACAGCTTTGAGACCCGGCCTATTATATATAGGGCGGGAGAAGCCCAATTGAGGGTGCCGAAATCTAGTGGACAACTTGTAATAGAGTGTTTTCCCAATATTCAGGCGACTTTGTCTTCATTGTTTTCCCTGACATCCAATGAAATCCCCAACGTTCTCTTTTCCGCGAAATCCCAAGTCCATCATCATGGGCATTGTCGAGGTTACCCCTTGTCAATTGGCGCCGTCTATGGGAAACTTGAACGCTGGAAACACAGATTCAGCGAAACGCTCTCCACCAAGCATCAACTCGACGAAAGCAAATCCACGCCCACCCACCCATAAAGTTACCCACAAATCAACAGAAGTATAGGAACCTCCCACTGAATCCTCAATGAAAGTCGAGGCGCAGATCGAAGAAGGCAATGAAGGCGGGCAAGTCAAGACGAATCTGGGGGATCTTGATGGCCTCTATGACAATCTCTCCTTCGGACCAGACCCACTGTTCATGCCACCACGTGAAGCAAGCCTAGCCAATTTAGAACCCGAAGAAAGTAGCGAAAGCATCGACTTTGGAATTCGGATGACGGAAATTTATCCAGAGTAAAAGCTGATGGACTTCACTGGCTCATCCGATAGTGTCTCCATCGGCGAAAACAACAATGTTACCAGTCCGTACGCCACTCAGCACCAAGTATGCGTGATCATCGGAGATGCCACGACCCAGCAAGACTCCAACGGTAATCCAATTCTTAACCCCGATGATATCCTTTCAAGACATAGTGCAGGAAGCAATGGCAACGAAGGAAGTCGAGGAAACGGAGCAGATCCAACAGTCGACCGAGAAAATAGAGAAGAAGAGCAGCCACGTGAAGATGAGAGGCGAACCCTTAGCCTACCAGCTAGTGCATGGGAGAAAGCGAGAGCAGCAATTTCGGGTGCGACCCCAATGGCAACATATGCCACCCACGAAGATCTATTGGCATACCAGTATCTGCTGCACTGCAAAAAGAGAAAAATCCTCAGGATGCAAAGGCAGCTCGACGAAAGGAAGAGAGTAGCCGATGAATCTAGCTTACGAAGGGCACAGCTAAGCCCCACCCGAGGATCAAGAAGCATCATAGGAGGAGCATCACCAAGAAGAGGAACGTCTAGATTAAGAAGTATACCCGAAGAGGAGAGAAGCGGATTAATTCAGGACCTTGATCTCTTGTTTATGTCGATAGATCAAGATGGGAACATCAAAGCAAAGATAGCCCATGCAGCTATTGTGGCTGAACAAACATATCTAATCACGACACAACCTGCACCCAATGATCCTCGTGCAGTCCTCCACCGATCTACCCTGATGAAGCTCAGTTTGGTGGGAGAAACTCTTGCGCAAGCAGATAAAGAAACCACGAGGCAACATGACCGATCCCCACACCGTCGCAACAACCCTCGGCAAGGAGGTCACACCCGATGATCGCAGTCGCCACATCGGATCCACTTTTCTGAACAAGAACCGCGCAACAACGCAAGAAACGACATCACCCAGCGAATGATTGATCGGTCACGAGAAGAGCGCAGCACCCGAAGATACCGTGACGATGAAAGTGAGGATGAACAAGAATTATGCGGGGCCAGCTGCTTTACCCAACGGGTTCACAAAAACTCCGGTACCGAAAGATTTTAAGCTACCCCAAGATTGACAAAAATACGACGGCCTCCAAGAACCAGAAGCTTGGCTGACAGACTATCTAGCGACTGTCATATTACAAGGAGGATCCAAAGCCACAGCAATGCAAAGCCTGCAGCTCCACCTAACCGGTGCGACATGCTCCTGGCTAAAGCAGTTACTAGAAGATTCCATCAGCAGTTGGAATAATCTTGAAGACAAATTTATCAGAAACTTTCAATCTACATTCAAGTGACCCGCATCTTTAGAGCAATTATGTGCCTGCAAGCAAAAGCCAGGAGAATCAATATGAGCCTTCATCCAACGATGGAACATTACCAAAAATTCGGCTGAAGCAATATCCGACGAAAGAGCGATCGACGCCTTCAGTGGTGGTATTCGTCGACAGGAATTCATTGAAGAACTAGGAAGATCAAAGCCAAAAACAATTTCACAACTGATGGAAATAGCCAACCGTTGGGCTGATGGAGAGGATGCAGTACACAACAAAAGGGCTCATTCACCCGACGAAAGAGACTAGCGTAACAGCGACCGGAGGCGACGAACAAATGATGGATACCATACACCCACTTACGTTGCAGCGAGTTTTTCTAGAACGGACAACCGACGAAATGACGACTACAACAACGGATATCGTGGAAGTAGGGATAACATCAATGAAAGCTAGCTACGACAACGATACCAGCCGATGAACCGAGACCCACCAATGTCAGCAGGACAAATGTTGGAAGGATCCTGCAATATGCACTACTACATCGACTCAACAGGGAAAAGGCAATCAAACCACTTCCTAAAGGACTGTTGGACATTCCTAAAGATGCAAGAAATATGAAATGCAAAGGTAGCCGAAGCATAAAACATAAACTACGCCCCTACACCTGGCACTCTGGCCATCGGTGCTCCACCACCACCATAGGGACCTCCACCAGCAGGACAGCCGCAAAGCACAGTATACCAAGACAACGAATACCCCAGATCAAAGGGAGCAATGCCAATGATCCAGAAGGGGCCACCCTCCAATAGAACACAAAAGCTAATCACTAGGCAAGTAAATTTGGCGCTAACAAAGCCACATCCTACACCAGAGTATCTGTTGGAATTATGCCCTAGAGGCAATAATAAAGATGTTATTATTATAATTCTTGTTCATGCTAAAGTTTATATTCCATGCTAGAATTGTATTAAGCGGAAACATTAATACTTGTGTGGTTTGTGAACAACACCGTGTCCCTAGTACGCCTCTATGGACTAGCTCATTGATCAATGATGGTTAAGGTTTCCTAACCATAGACATGAGTTGTCAATTGATAATGAGATCATATCATTGGGAGAATGATATGGTGGACAGACCCAAACTAAGCGAAGCAATTAGATCGTGTCATCGTGTTCGTCTTTGCGAAGCTTTTCTTATGTCAAATATTGTATTCCTTAGACCATGAGATAATGCAACTGCCTGGTATCGGAAGAAAGCTTTGAGGTCATCAAACATCATCCTATGAGAGGGTGATCATAAAGGTGTCTCTCGTGATCGGAAAGTATCATTGGGTTGTATGTATCGAGATGGAATTTGTCCCTCCCAAGTCGGAGATATACTTGGGCCCACTCGTGTCGATATCAACACCGCTTGCAAGCATGTGGTTAAGGAGTTAATCACAAAGTGATATCGGATTACAGAGCGAGTAAAGTACTTGCGTGAGCGAGATTGAACTAGGTATGACGATACCGACGATCGAATCTCGGGCAAGTAAAATATCACGAGACGAAGGGAATATATATATGGGATTGATTGAATCCTGGCATCGTGGTTCATCCGATATGATCGTCGATGAATGTGTGGGAGTCAATATGGGTGCCGCACCCAGCTGTTGATTATTGATAGAAGATCATGTCGCATATTCTCGAACCCGCAGGTCACACATAACGTGTCTCGGCGCTAGGATAGATTGGATACTTGGTTTATGAATTTTTGTTGGTCTCGTATGGGATCCGGGACATCACGAGAGGTTCGGAATGGTCCGAATAAGATTCATATAAGCGATGCAGTTTTGGAGTTGGGAATTGTTAGGATTAATCGGTATTGTAATGGAAGCTTCTAGAACCTTCCGGAAGGGGGCCAACGTGGTCCCACCTTCCGGGAGGGGGCATGGGCCTATGAGGGAGTGTCCTGGCTGCATTGGGCCAGGGGCACAAGGCCCCATAGGGCCCAGCCAATTCTAGATAGATTTAACTCGTTTAAATCTAGGGATAGAATTTCTAGATAAGGGGAGAGTTTAAATCGTTTAAACTAGAGATAGGCTTGGAGGAAGGGCTAGGGCTGGCCGCCGCCACCCCCTCTATATATAGAGGGCTGGTGCGCCCCTCCCCCCCGACCTACATCTCCCTCCAAGCCCTAGTAGCCCTGCTGCCTTCCTCTCTCCCTCCCGACTGTTTGTAGGCGAAGCCCTGCTGCAAAAATTCTCCACCATATACACCGCGCCGTCGTGTTGTAGATCCAATCCATCTCTCCACCATACTTGCTGGTCCGAGGAAGGAGGAGAAGTCGAGGTGCTGCACGTGTGCATCTCACGGAGGCACCGCCACTTGTGGTGCTAGATCGGATCGGATCGCGAGGAGGAGAAGCGAGTACGACTACATCACCCACGTTAAATGAGCGTTCCATTGTCTGAATCTTCAAGGGTATGAAGATCTAATCCAATCTCTCTCGTTGTTTGCATCTCCTAGATTAGATCTTGGCTTTCCCTCTGTTCGCTTCCGTAGAAAATTTTGATTTACTATGCTGCGAAACCCTTCAGTGGTATCAGAGCTAGATCTATGCGTAGATGTGATTCACGAGTAGAACGCAACATGGTTGTTGCGGGCGTTGATGTTTTCTGTTGCAAGCCTCTTGTTTGTGTTCTTCTTATGGCCGGGATAGTGAGATTGAAGCGGTCCAGGCCAACCTTACGTGACGTCGTTCATGAGACCCGGCTCCGCACTTGACGTGTGGCTTGTACCACACATGCGGCTGGTGGATGTCAGTTTCTCTCACTATAGTTGTCATGGGATTAACACTGGAGTTTGGCAACCATAATATCACCGTTGTGGCTTTCCGTAGGTAAGAATCGTTCTTAGCATCTACTCCCATAAGCCACGTAAAACATGCAACAACAAAGTAGAGGCGTCTAACTTGTTTTTGCGAGTGTTTTTGTGATATGGTATGGCCCAAGATGTGATGTGTATATTGTATCGATGATCATGTTTTGTAATGTTTCACGACTTGCATGTCGATGAGTACACAACCGGCAGAGCCATATGGTTGTCTTTATAATTGTGTATGACCTGAGTCAACTTCTTATACGCCATGTAATAGCTTTACTTTATCGCTAAGTAGTTAGCAATAGTTGTAGTTGCTATTCGTGGTGGAGGCAATCATGGTGGAGTGATGGAGATCATGCGGAGCACAAGATGGAGATCATTGCGCGAAGATTGGCTATACCATGTCACATAAAGTTATATGCATGTGATGTTTATCCTTTTATGTATCTTACTATGCTTAGATCACGGCGATAGCATTATAAGATGATTCCTCACTTAAAGATCAAGATAAAAGCGTGTTCTCCCCAAGTATGCACCGTTGCGAAAGTTACGTGTCCAAGCATCACGTGATGATCGGGTGCTATAGACTCTCGCTCACATACAACGGGTGCAAGCCAGTTACTGCACGCGGAAATACTTGGGTCTAACTTGAGAGCCTAGCATGTACAGACATGGCCTCGGAACACATGAACCGAAAGGTTAAGCATGAGTCATATGAATGATATGATCGACACTTCGTTGTCCACCATTGAAACCACATCTCTTCTCGTGAAGATCGGATTAGGTGTGGTGAATTTGGATCGTGTTCACTAAACAACTTGAGGGATGTTGAATTTAGTGGGAGTTCATCTAGTAATTTGATTAAAAGTTGAACTAGTTATCATGAACATAGTCTAAATTGTACTTGCAAATCTGCAGATCCAATGGCCAAGTCCAACTTCAACTTCAAGCGTTTTGCTGAGAAAGAAAAGCTTAGAATCAATGGGTCTAACTTCACCAATGGTTCCATAATCTAAGAATCATTACATGCGGCGGACAAAGGACTATGTCCTTGAGAAAGCGTTAGGTAACCCCCTGCAAGCTATGCGGCTGATGAGAAAGCTGTCTATCAGTCGCGCAAAGATGATTATGGCGTGATTAAGAGCACCATGTTGTTTGCTATGGAACCGGAACTTCAAAATCGTTTTGAAAACTATCCCGGGCCCTTTGAGATTCTCGAAGAGTTGAAAACCATGTTTCAGACTCAGGCCGTTCAGAGATATGAGATCTCCGAGAAGTTCTTTAAGCGCAAGATGGAGGAAGGGAGTTCCGTTAGTGAGCACGCCATTAAGATGTCGGGCTACACTCAACGCCTTGAGCAAGCGGACTGCAAGATTCGGAGGAGCTCAAGATTGAGGTTCTGCAATCACTCCTCCCAGCTACAAAAGTTTTGTAGTGACTCATAATCAGATTGGTTCCATCGATACGATCACCGAGCTCTTCGCAAAGTGAAGGCGGAGGTGGACATCAAGAAGGATAATCATGTGTTGATGGTCAACAAGCCCTCCTTTAAGAAAGGTAAAGGTGCAAAGAAGCCCTTCAAGAAAGGAGGCGGCAAGCGCGTTGCCCTGAGAAGAAGCTCAAGTCTGGACCCAAAGCCAAAGTGCTTCTATTGCAAGGACAAGGGTCCTTTGAAGCATCGTCCAGAAGTACTTAGCGGACAAGAAGGCTGGCACCATCAAAGGTATATTTGATATACATGCTATTGATGTTTTCCTTACTAGCCCTCGTTGTAGTGCACAGGTATTTGATACCGGTTCGGTTGCTAATATTTGTAACTTCGAAGCAGAAGCTGCGGAATAGACGCGCTTGCGAGGGATGATGAGGTGACGATCTGCGTTGTAGCGGATCAAGAGTTGATGTGATGGTCGTACGCTCTCCTTAGTTTTACCTTCGGGATTAGTTTTAAACCTTAATAAATGTTATTATGTGCGTTGAGCATGAACATTATTTCTGGATCGTGTTTATTGCAAGACGGTTATTCATTTAAATCGGAGAATAATGGTTGTTCTATTTATATGAGTAACATCTTTTATGGTCATGCACCTCTTGTGAGTGGTTTATTTCTTCTAAATCTCGAAAGGGATGAAACACACATCCATAACATTGAGGCTAAGAGATGCAAAGTAGATAGTGATAATACTACTTATTTGTGGCAATCGTCTAGGTCATATTGGAGTAAAGCGCATGAAGAAACTCCATTCGATGGACTTTTGGAGTCTCTTGATTTTGAATCATTTGACACATGAACCATGCCTCATGGGCAAGATGATCAAAACCCGTTCTCCAAAGATGATGGAGCGAGCAACGGACTTGTTGGAAATCATACATACCGATGTATGCGGACCGATGAGTGTTTCGCCGGTGGATATCGCTATTTTCTCACTTTTACCGATGACTTAAGTAGATATGGGTATATCTATTTAATGAAACATAAATCTGAAACGTTTGAAAAGTTCAAAGAATTTCAGAATGAAGTGGAGAACCATCGTAATGAAGATTAAGTTTCTACGATCCGATCGTGGGCGAATATTTGAGTTATGATTTTCTCACGCATCTCAAAGCAAGTGGAATCGTTTCACAACTCACGCCACCCGGAACACCACAGCGCAATGGTGTGTACGAGCAGAATCGAACCCTATTAGATATGGTCCGATCGATGATGTCTCTTGATTTGCGTTATCATTTTGGGGTTATGCATTAGAAACAGCTGCATTCACTTTAAATAGGGCTCCATCTAAATCCGTTGAGACGACACCGTATGAACTGTGGTTTGGTGCTAAACCTAAGTTGTCGTTTCTTAAAGTTTGGGGATTCGAAGCTTACGTCAAGAAGTTGATGCCGGACAAGCTCGAACCCAAAGCGGAGAAAAGCGTCTTCATAGGATACCCTAAGGAAACTATTGGGTATACCTTCTATCACAGAACCGAAGGCAAAGTGTTTGTCGCAAAGAATGGTTCCTTTCTTGAGAAGGAGTTTCTCTCGAAAGAAGTGAGTGGGAGGAAAGTAGAGCTAGACGAGGTTATTGAACCTTCTCTTGAGTTGGAGAGTAGCGCAGCACCTGAAATTGTTCGATCACTTTGCACCAACAATAGAGGAAGCTAATGACAAGGATCATGAAGCTTGGACGATGTCGCTCTTGAGCGTCAGCAGTCGACAAGGTCGCGTGCCCCTCCTGAGTGGTACGGCAACCCTGTCTTGACTGTCTTGTTAGTAGAAGACAGTGAACCTACGAACTATGAGGAAGCGATGATGAGCCCAAACTCTGAGAAATGGCTAGAAGCCATGAAATCCGAATTGGGATCCATGAACGAAAACCAAGTATGGACTTTGGTGGACCCTCCTAGCGACCGAAAGGCCGTTGAGTGCAAATGGATCTTCAAGAAGAAAACGGACGCGGATGGTAATGTTACCGTCTATAAAGCACGGCTTGTCGCAAAAGGTTTTCGACAAGTTCAAGGTGTTGACTACGATGAGACTT
Organism: Avena insularis; assembly: GCA_023614405.1. Lineage (NCBI taxonomy): Eukaryota > Viridiplantae > Streptophyta > Magnoliopsida > Poales > Poaceae > Avena > Avena insularis. The sequence goes on along the minus strand of CM042689.1, from coordinate 393,079,490 downwards.
TCTCTCCCGTAGCGATGTTTAAGTCCATTCGGATTTTATTAGCAATTGCTGCGTATCATGATTATGAAATATGGCAAATGGATGTCAAGACTGCTTTCCTCAATGGCAACATTGATGAAGAGTTGTATATGATGCAACCCGAAGGTTTTGTCGATCCTAAGGATGCTAATAAAGTATGCAAACTTCAGCGTTCCATTTATGGACTGAAGCAAGCATCTCGGAGTTGGAACCTTCGTTTTGATCAAGTGATCAAGAGCTTTGGATTTGTTCCAAATTTCTCTGAGCTTGCATCTACAAGAAAGTGAGTGGGAGCTCGGTGGCGTTTACGGTACTATATGTGGATGACATATTGATTATTGGAAATGACATCAACATGCTTAACGATGTGAAGAGTTATTTGAACAAGTGTTTTTTAATGAAAGACCTAGGTGAAGCTGCTTATATATTGGGCATCAAAATCTATAGAGATAGACAAAGGCCTGATAGCTTTAAGCGATTACATACCTAGACAAAGTTCTGAAAAGGTTCGAATGGATAAGGCATTGAAAGGTTCGATTGCCTATGTTGTCGAGTAAGATATTGAGCAAGGCTCGGTGTCCGACTACTGATGAAATGATAGGAAGCTATGAGCAAAGTGCCTTATGCCTCGGCCATAGGTTCCATCATGTATGCCATCTTGTGTACTAGACGGATGTGTCCAATGCTCTTAGTTTGACGACGGATATCAAAGTGATCCGAGTGGAACCTTTGGACAGCCGTGAAGAACATCCTAAGGTACCTAAATAGGACTAAAGAAATGTTCTTAGTCTATGGGGTGATGAACAAATTCGTCGTAAAAGGTTACGTCGATGCTAGCTTCGATACCGACAAGGATGATTGTAAATCTCGATGTGATACGTGTATATTTTGAATGGAGGAGCTGTGGCTGGAGAAGCTGCAAGCAAAGCGTGATCGCGGGATCTACAAGAGAAGGAATACATGGCTGCTGCCGCAGAAGCGTCAAGTGAAGGAGTTTGGATCAGAAACTTCATCCGAGCTTGGCGTGGTTCCAAGTGCATTGGACCCATGGAGATATTGTGTGACAACACGCGCCATAGCACTCGCTAAGGAACCAAGATATCATCCAAATACCAAGCATATCAACGCAAGTTTCATATAATCCGAGATTATATAGCGGATGGAGATCTAAAGATCAGCAAAGTACATACAGATCTGAATATCGCGAGATCCATTGACTAAACCTCTTCCACGTGTAAAACATGATCAGCACCTCGATTGCCATGGGTGTGAGATTGTTGCCAAATGTAAACTAGATTATTGACTCTAGTGCAAGTGGGAGACTGTTGGAATTATGCCCTAGAGGCAATAATAAAGATGTTATTATTATAATTCTTGTTCATGATAAAGTTTATATTCCATGCTAGAATTGTATTAAGCGGAAACATTAATACTTGTGTGGTTTGTGAACAACACCGTGTCCCTAATGCGCCTCTATGGACTAGCTCATTGATCAATGATGGTTAAGGTTTCCTAACCATAGACATGAGTTGTCAATTGATAATGAGATCATATCATTGGGAGAATGATATGGTGGATGACCAAACTAAGCGAAGCAATTAGATTGTGTCATCGTGTTCGTCTTTTGAAGCTTTTCTTATGTCAAATATTGTATTCCTTAGACCATGATATAATGCAACTCCACTATCGGAAGAAAGCTTTGAGGTCATCAAACGTCATCCTATGAGAGGGTGATCATAAAGGTGTCTCTCGGTGATCGGAAAGTATCATTGGGTTGTATGTATCGAGATGGAATTTGTCCTCCCAAGTCGGAGAGATATACTTGGGCCCACTCGTGTCGATATCAACACGCTTGCAAGCATGTGGTTAAGGAGTTAATCACAAAGTGATATCGGATTACGACGAGTAAAGTATTTCTTTGTGAATGAGATTGAACTAGGTATGGCGATACCGACGATCGAATCTCGGGCAAGTAAAATATCGCGAAGAAGGGAATATATATAGGATTGATTGAATCCTGGCATCGTGGTTCATCCGATATGATCATCGATGAATGTGTGGGAGTCAATATGGGTGCCAGACCCTGTTGATTATTGATAGAAGATCATGTACGCATATTCTCGAACCCGCAGGTCACACACTTAACGTGTCTCGGCTAGGATAGATTGGATACTTGGTTTATGAATTTTGTTCGAGTCTCGGATGGGATCCGGGACATCACGAGAGGTTCGGAATGGTGGGAGAATAAGATTCATATAAGGCGGTGCAGTTTTGGAGTTGAATTGTTAGGATTAATCGGTATTGTAGGAAGCTTCTAGAACCTTCGGAAGGGGCCAACGTGGTCCCACCTTCGGAGGGGCATGGGCCTATGAGGGAGTGTCCTGGCCGCATTGGGCCAGGGGCACAAGGCCCCATAGGGCCCAGCCGATTCTAGATAGATTTAACTCGTTTAAATCTAGGGATAGAATTTCTAGATAAGGGGAGAGTTTAAATCGTTTAAACTAGAGATAGGCTTGGAGGAGGGGCTAGGGCTGGCCGCCGCCACCCCCTCCCCCCCGACTTACATCTCCCTCCAAGCCCTAGTAGCCCTGCTGCCTTCTTCTCTCCCTCCCGACTGTTTATAGGCGAAGCCCTGCTGCAGAAATTCTCCACCATATACACCGCGCCGTCGTGTTGTAGATCCAATCCATCTCTCCACCATACTTTCTGGTCCGAGGAAGGAGGAGACGTCGAGGTGCTGCACGTGTGCATCTCACGGAGGCACCGCCACTTGTGGTGCTAGATCGGATCGGATCGCGAGGAGGAGAAGCGAGTACGACTACATCACCCACGTTAACGTTCACTGTGCGAATCTTCAAGGGTATGAAGATCTAATCCAATCTCTCTCATTGTTTGCATCTCCTAGATTAGATCTTGGCTTTCCCTCTGTTCGCTTCCGTAGAAAATTTTGATTTACTATGCCTCCAAACATTTTTGGACAATCCTAATTGCAGGTGTACGAGCAACGGCGTAATGAGGCACCATATCAATAAGACCACCATTGGAAGGAGAAGGTAGCCATGAAGATACATCATCCAAGTCTAGCGTCGGATGATGCACATGCACCCAAGAAAGCACGAGCTTAGCACCCGCCACAAGCTGAAGCTTCATAAAATGATGGATCTTCTCACCCTGTTGAAATTTTTGCAATCAAATCCGCCAAGGTTTGAGGCTGAGGATCCCGAGGAAACATGGCATTATAAGTAATAGCCAGGGATCTGTGGCAGCACTCGACGAATTGCTCTAACTCCGACAGGCGGTCCTGAAGCAATGGTACGGTATAGACGCGGCGATGATCAGTCCAAAAGTCCATCTTAGAACTTCGGGAAGCAGAGACAAGAGTCTGCATTCTGTTGCGCTGATGTTGGGTCTCATGCCTCTCGCACAATCGGATGCCTAGAAATCAAGAAGACAAAAAATCAATTCCCTGCAAGACGGAAGAGGACCCAAAGAAAAAAGAGATAGGCCACAAGTACTTACACAATAGCCTCTCACTCGCCCTGGAGATCTCTTCCAATAAAAAAGCCTCATGGTTGAGGGCCTGGCGTGTTTTTGACTAGGGGACATCAAACATCGATTGAACAACCCAAAGTTTTCCTTCAAGTTTCTTTACTTGTTCTATCTTTTCAGCATATAGCGGCGGGTCCACCGTACGCACGACGACAGGACTAATCGCACCCGCTACAGCGGAGGGTGCAACAACATCTGACAGTTGCGTGGAACCAGAAGGAGCCGAAGAATCACACAAGATCTGGCAAGACAAAGAAGTATACGAAACACTCAGCATACAAAGGCAAGGTCACACACATATATTCACAAGTTGCTTTCTTACAAAAAGAAGCAAAAGGAAGTCGGACAAGTTCAGAATCCATTACAATAAGGTAAGACACGACACACAATTACAAAATAAGGGCCTATGGGGATGCGTCCTTCACAGATAAGGTGGCACTAGCAGAAGGAGCACTAGCTACAATAGCGGTAGGGGTAGCCAAAGAAGGAGCACCAGACGCAGTAAGAGGAGTCGAGGAAGGGGCAGCCAATTTCCCTGAACCCAAGACCAGACCCAAGAGCAGCCGAGAATATTTTCTGGCCCTTTTAATATGCGGATTCAGGTCAACTGCTTTGCCACTGGAGGTGATCGGGATAGAGGAGCTAACCTTCTCCTAGTCGACCTTCTCGCCATGCGCCATCGCCAGAGCCATCGAAGTTTTGGCACCACTCCTTGATTACGTCAGACTATAACCAACAAGGGGGCCAAGATCAGAACCAAAAATGGTGACAGGATCATTCAGGTCCTCTAGCACATCCGTGGTTGGAAATACTTCGGCATGGAGCTTCTTGAAGGCGCGGCGTGAACGGACAAGAAGATTGCGCCCACGAACACTGTTAGCCTCCAAAGTGCTAACAACATCCGATAAAGGATTAACCTTCTTATCGTCGTCCAGCGTCAGGTTCTGGCCAGTCAGCTCTGACAAACAAAAAGAGAAGAAGAGGTTAACAATCAAAAGAAAGAAATGAAACAACAAATACACGCACAAATCAAAACTTACGGGTCAGTGAGTTATTTAAGGCCTCCAGGCGCTGTCGCAGATTTGCATCTCGAGCAGCGACTTGCCTGGCCACTTCATGAGCATCAACTTTCGCCCTTTGATTGGCCTCTTCGGTAGCTTGGAGCCTGCCTTCTAGCTCATCGGAACGCTTCATCGCCTCATCCTGGATAATCACGGATTGCTTGGCAGCGGCTGAAGGAGTGAAACGCAAAAAACAAGGATGAACATGTTTACAAGGAAATTACACAAGCGATCAACACATACCTTTAAGCTCTTCGGTATCGTCACGGATCCTTATAAAGCGAGTGGCCATACCGACCATCTCACGCATCAAAGGCTCAACAAGGAAAAACATAGCAAAAGGATATAAAGGCAGACTAAATATATGAGGAAGGAAAATTCTGGCGTCAAAAGTAACTTACATCCTTCATGTCCACATCAACAGGTGCTTCAGATATCACCACCCCTTTACCCGCCATTTTCCTTCTTTTCTGTGGCGGCGGCTTGGATGAAGTGGCGACATCCTTCTAGACCTCTTTCTCCACAGGAGACAACATTTTCTCCTTCGGCTCCGCCGACAACGGAGGGGTTTTCCTCGTGGAGCAGCCCACAGATGTGGGAATAGGAGAAGCGGGAAGATCTTCGTTATCGCTACAAACAACACAACCAAGAGTAAGCATTCACAATAAAAACACCCGATGAAAACAGAAGAAGAAGAAAGTAAATACTTACGAAGACACATCCTGCGCAAAGCGAAACAAGTTCATCCGGGCAGAAGCAGCAGCGATCGGAGAAGTACCAAAGGGCTTGGAAGCAATCGAGTCATCCGAATCCTCGACCCTTTCCACAACACAAGGGTGCTTCCTCTTTTCACCGGCACGCTCCACGTGAAAGTCCTTAGAGCCAACAGAAGGAAGAGATTGTGTTTTTAACGAAGAGTTAGACGCAGAAATACCCCCTCCTCATCCGCGGCACCCCTAGTCACAGGGAGATTGTCGAATACAGAAGGGTGGGCCGGGGGCTCACCACTTCCGGGGAGGAGAGGAAGTGAGCTCAGGTGATCAAAATCCTACAGAAAGCGGAAGAATTGACATATGTATTTATAAACAGAAGACAAGGAAAAAGACAAAGGCGAAGGAAATGTACCTCGGGAAGCTGTTTCTTCTTGCCAAAGGGCTCCACAAGGAAAGTCGAAGGAAGCGGGCTCTTTGCAGTCAAAGTTGTGAAGCTCCGGACTCTCTTCTCATACACCTTAAGGGAGAGGTCTTCCGAGGAAATCCTCATCGGATCCTTCTTCCCGGTATACCCCCACATACCGGATAACCGAGCTTGAAGCAGCTGGACATGGATCTGCAAAAAATATGCCAGGACTTGAAGACCCGACAATTCTTTGCCAACCTCATGCCACAGTTTGGAGATGCGATCGACAAAGGGTTGGATTTCGGCCATTTCCTCGGTAGAGGGATGCTGCTCCCAGGAGTCGAGTTTACGAGAGACTTTTTTAGGTTCAAAGGGGCCAGCCCGAAGGATTGGCCTTCTAGTGGCTGGTCCTTGACATAAAACCACTTAGACTTCCAACCTTGGACATAATCCGTAAGTTTGAAGTCTAAGTAGTCAACATCGGAACATACCAAAAAATGGTGCCACCAACATCATGGACAATGGTGTCAGTGGCGTTGTGGCGAACATAGAAGAAGTATTTCCAAAGGCCCCAATGGGGATGAATCCCAAGGAAACACTCGCAAAGGGTGACAAAACAAGAAACGTGGAGGATAGAATTGGGCGTGAGCTGATAAAGTTGCACGCCATAAACAAACAGAAGGCCTCGGAGGAATTCATGGACGGGGAGAGAAAGACCACAAAAGAGGAAGGAGAGGAACATTACCCACCAGCCAGGATCGGGGATGGGAGCAGCCTCGTCACCGGGGAGCTTGAAGGAGCCCTCCATCAGAAGGCCGGAGTTTTGCGCCTCGCGGAGCTCCTGCATCGAGCACTTGGAGGGGCCCACCCGACGACCCTTTTCCTGGTGGCCTTTGCGGCAGCGGAGGAAGTACCAGCAACCTTGTTCTTGCCCATGGCGGCGGAGCAAGGAACACAGAGCACGAAAATCAAAGTTTGCAAGGTGCAAGAGCGCAAGGAGGAAAAAGGAGCATAGGGAGGCTAGGTGAAACAGTAAAAAGCATATTCTTCCCCTTATAAAGAGCAACAATGTAAGGACCTAACCGTTCGATGTAAAATCGAAACGGCAAAAGATCACACGATGATGACACGTGTTTACAAAAGTCTCGTAAAGGAAAAAAAATAAAAGAAGTTATGACTGCTGTAAAAATGGAGAATAGTGCGTGACGCCTCGATTCTGGCGCAGAGAGGGGACGTGCAATCAAGAATCTCCGCTAAACACACCATCACATGTCATCATTGCTGCATATGGGCCCACGTTCGACACGTCTTGTCATGGCGTGTTTTATGGAAAACGAACAACATCAGATACATCATCACTGATGTCACAAAAACACACTACAGCAGAAATTGCAGCCTTTTCAGGGTATGACCCGAAGAAATTCAAATTGGAGTCGAAGTAAATTCCTCCAAGAGAAGATTTGAGACTACACTCGAATGTACAAACATTACGATTGTAGCCTCGAGGGATACTCCTATCGGGAGCACTAGTCATGCACCCGATAAAATTTACAAAAACAAAGACACATTTTTCGAGCCTATGTTTTGATACACGTATCCAAACATAGTCTCGGGGGCTACTCCTATCAGGAACGCTGACGCACACCTGAGAAAGAAAAACAACGGAAACATTCGACGATAAATACTCCTATCAGGAGCAGGATACAGAAAGTAAAATAAAACCTCGGATCACGCTCAATCGCGAGAGAAAATCCGAATGCCGTGTTTAGAAACATGAAGGTAAGACCCCATGATTCGTCCTGTGTGGCCTGGTAATCACACAAGAATGCGCTCTGCCAGTAAAAATCCGTATTAATGATACTATGCAAAATCCCGACGGATGCGTTGGGTACCCGATAAAAAATAGAAAACTGGAATTCAATATTTGGTAAGACCTCAGCGGCTCGAACTGGATTACGCCAGCAACAAAATTCCGAATTCAAGCTTGGAACTTGAGTTTAATGTAGGTCAACCTTGTTTTTGCCTAGGAGCAATTAACTGATTCCCGATCCGTCAGAAGCATCAGACTCGTTGTACCAAAATCCCTACAAAAAACAAAATCAAACAGAATGAGAGAAAGAAGAAAGAAAACTCTGACACTCAACCTAAAAACTGCGGATTCAGGTAGAGTCTCGGGGGCTACTGACATGGTTATGATTATTCGATGATCACTATTCGCTACCCTACATTGGGTAAAAGGCCTACGGCCCATAGAGATTCCAGATAAAAGCCCAAGGAAGCAACCAACAGAGACTCTTTATTATATTAGGAAAGAAACCATGAATCAACATTATGTTGGTATTGTAATCACGCGTGTATGAAACCTATCTGCATACAGCTTTGAGACCCGGCCTATTATATATAGGGCGGGAGAAGCCCAAGCGAGGGTACCTAAATCTAGTGGACAACTTGTAATAGAGTGTTTTCCTAATATTCAGGCGACTTTATCTTCATTGTTTTCCCTGACATCCGGCGAAATCCCCATCGTTCTCTTTTCCGCGAAACCCCAAGTCCATCATCATGGGCATTGCCGAGGTTACTGTTGGGGTTCCGCGTATGAAAACAATAAATTTTACCCTACGCCCCTAAACCCCTGAAGCTGCCAGGACCTATCTATTAGTAATATAGTAACGGGAGGAGATTTTCGCGAACTTACCCTCGAAGACCAAAAAGCGTTGTCAACGCTTAGGAGAGCGTGGTTGATGTAGACGAGCCGAAACCAACCTCAAGGTCGTGATGAAGTCCTTGCACTCCTTGGCTCCAATGACTTGAGTGCCTCAAGTGCGACACCTCGCGGGGAGTTACACACGTCAGGTGCCTTACAATGACTCCCTCTTCCCAGATCCAGCAGCAGTTGCGGAAGTAGAGCTCCCGGATCCGAATCCCGCAGCGCGACGGCGCTCCACGGTGAAGATGTCTCTCGCTCGTGCAGTCCAGACTTGGGACCACGGTCACGAGAGAGAGAGGGGGAGAGAGAAAATATCAATTAGAGGTCCTCCCAAAACTGGGGAGACCTTTATTGATTATTGGTGTATTTATCTTGGCCAAATACCCCACTATATATAGGGGGAGGGGAGGTACTACCTCCCTCAAAGTCCCGGGGTGGGACTAAAGGAGAGGAGGGGGGAGGAGGTGGCCGCTGGCCACCTAGTGGGCCCCACACGGGGGGCTAGGCCCAGCCGGCCTCCCCCTTGGCCCCTCTCCCTCTCTCCTTTACCCTAATGGGCCCTCTCCCTCCGGAATTGGCCCATTAAGCCTTTGACCATTAAAATTGATTTTCTGTTTATTCAAATAATTATGAATAAATGATTGAATCAACATTTAAAATTCATTCACACATTATTCAATCTCTGTGGCCATGGAACACCTTCCACCTCCACTCCGGACATCCTCCGGACTTACCGAAACCCTTTCGGTTTTCTCCCTTCTCTTCTTCGGTGATTCCACTGATCCTATAAACACTCTCTAAGCATCATCAAACCCTTAAGCGTGATACCCCATGTTTCGGGAACACTCCAGACATGGTTGAGACACTCCCGTACCAATGATCGATAGAGGGACCTGGATGGCCATGTGATCCCTGTGCGTTCCACGAAGATCTTTTGTTGTTTGAACCAGGACAGTCATGTCTTATTCCCTTTGTCACTCGATACTTGCATTGCCCGAGATCTGATCAATGACATCACCATGTCGTGTTCAACCTCGTTACCGAACAATGCTACTTTACTTGTTCCGACAAGTGATATCCCTATGATCAATCACACGCTGCACAGCTATTAGATATAACCTTTCTGAGTGGGCCCTTCGAGTATCTTCCCGTCACATGGATGGAAAAATCCCGCTCTTGACATATATTGCCTCAATGATTTCCTCTGAATACATGAACACACCTTTATAACCACCGTATTACCAGATGGCGTTTGATGATATCAAAGCACTCTCGAGAGACAATGATTGATATAGCCTCACGGTCTAAGGAATAGTCTACGAGGATCCATTTCTAATCATCATAACTTGAACTTCGTGACATGATCGGGTCACGATGTTTAGGTTGGGTATTGGTTCATCATCTCATTCTTGGAATGAGATGACCTCATTTCCAACTGGCATAAATGCCACATGATCAGGAAACATGATCATCTGTTGACCAATGAACAAGTGACTAGAGTTTCACAAGGAACCCCTGGTTGTTTGTATATCACACATGTATTGATGTTTCCACTCAATATAGTTATAGCATGATATAAAACTTAATCATAAACTATATGAAATATTATAATAGTCCTTACTACTATTTGTCTCTAGGGCATATTTCCAACAGTCTCCCACTTGCACTAGAGTACAAGTACACTAGCTGCATTTTGTTCTCAATCATTGGCACCATATACCCGGTACCCTGAACATGCTTGCTCATGGAAGAGGTTGAGTCTTGGGTCTGTACTTTACAGTCCCAAATCCTTTGCAACTTACTAATGTCACCTTAATTGACATTAATACTTTATCATCACATGATAGCATTTGTGTGCATGCATCGTCGTTATGGCAGCAGAACGAGGCATGATTCCAGGAGCCTGCAGTGACGTTAGATCAACCTCGAGGGATTTCTCATGGGCACTATGCCCTGGGACACATCATTCTACGTTAAAAGCGAACTAGCCCCGCCATAACATTATACAACACATTAGATGGTACCCTTATCTATTATTATAAATGTATTCATCGAAACACTAGTGCACTCTGTGCAACTTTCGATGTCTTTGTTCACCTCGCTTCCTACTTAACTTTAATTGGTATCTACAGGAGTTTCCAACATATTTCCTTATAACATAAATCTTTCTGCTTTAAGATATGTTATCCTTTATGGATTTGGAAAATATATCCACAGTTCTCTACTAGACACTGCGGACAAACTTAGCCTAACGTTCTGTGATTCGAACTTAATCACTTTTCAAACGTTCCTTATTTGGATCACATATTATGCTAAGTTATCATCATGGTTTACTAAGATAGAACCTATGTCTCAACATAGTGGATGACGATCATCCTTTTCTTTCTTTTAACCATTGATGTTCAACTTAATACTATTCCTAATTTGAGTTATTAAGGACCAGTTCCTTAATTAACTTCTATTCCGAAACACTTTTCAGAATCCCTTAAGGAATATTACATAATATCATAATACACCTATTATCAACTTCTACATCTTATAAATCATTATTTATAAGTATTTGTGCCTTCATTCTTAACATACTTAAGAATTACTCCTATAAGCTCCCACTCAAAATATGTCACTCACATATTGTTTCAGGAAGACTTTCATAGCTCCCACTCATTTTATGCAAATTGCATATCCACTCACTATTTTGAATAACTTCAAAATCTTTGATCAAATATCAAATTTGGAGTTTTACTATGAGTTACTAGTACTTCTACTAGTTTCAAATCCACTAGAAATTTAGCACATTTGAATCAAATTCATTTGAATTTGTCCAATACTTGACAAATTGTGCTTTTGTCATTCACTCCCTTTTCCACTATGGCTTTGCAGTCATTTAGGAAAATTCAAGTAACCCCTTTTACTTGTGAGATTTAGCAACAAATTGCTTTCTAAACTCAAGGGAATTTTGCTTTTAGGATTTCTCATAATTCTAGTTTACCATTATTTCCTTAGTAGATCGTAGGTATGTCATATTCCAAAAATCATGACAAATGATTCACAAAATTCTCCATACAAGATATGGGTTACATTTTGAATCCTACTTTATGCAGTGAAAACACCAGTGGGGGAAAACACAATGATCAATATCATTGATTCTTTCCTTTTGTGGAGAGAGTCGTTCAGGAACATTGTCTGTTGTGCTTCTCAACACTCTGATGCAGGGTTTTGAATCCTCATCGTGTTTTACACTAGTTTCCATTTGCTCCATAATTGAGAAATATCACTAGAAGTGAGCTTTCTCAAGAATGCACCAAAATCCAAGCAATACGAATTTTGCTTCTCTTTTGGTTTCAGCTATGGAGTTTGTATTCAAAGTTTCCAATGAATGCTCTACAAGGACTTATTCACTATTGTTTTGGTTATATCGAATAACCCCAAAACTTTCACGAATTCAAATGGTTCACTACATTCTAATTGAGTGCTTACTATTTCTAACTAATGGTCTCTACATCTACACTACAACAATTTATTTGGTGCCTTCTATTTAACCCCCTTTGATATATAATATCACATTGTGATGCTCTGCATTCTGACGTTTTAGAACGCTTTGCTTTTCCAAAATTACTTTTATGCCATTCTTATAAATTCGAATTTCATTACTATTGATCAAATCATAGTAATTGGATTCTCTTTCGTATTTATACCCTTTGTTAATGAAACATTTTGATCAAATCAAATAGTTTCATATTCATGTTTCCTTTGGTGAACTTCTTTACACTTTTTAAACAATTGTATAATGATAATTACCATTTTCGTTAAAACCCAATACATCGAATATGTATTTACTTTTAACAATTCATTAAACACTTTGTATTCAAGTAATACACGGTGTTCAAGTTATTTTGCCGAACTTAGGCATGATTTATATGTGATAATAAATCGAATGACTTTCACATATTATCACATAACTTTGAATTTAAACAATGGTTTTTCAATCATTAATGAACATATCATTAAGTTTGGTATTTTAAACAAGGCATTTTAATGTTTTACAAATGTTCATGCATTATCAATTAGTTTCAAACAACAAGGATAATTCACAAAAATCAAACAAGATATGAACACGAATAGAAATCATTCATAAAAGAAGAACAATTGTTTGTTACAAACTCATATGAATAACCGTCTCATGAAGTGTGAGACACACTAAAGAAGTTCACAATCTCTTGATTACAAAAATCACCCTAAAACATAAACTAAATGATAAATGTTGAGGGAGAGTGTCGTCGGCCATCATCATCATGCTCGCCATCAACACGCAACGTCACCTTCTCTCCAGCAAGCACCTCTCATGCAGAAGGACCTGTTTTCAGCAAAACAGAACAAGTATCAGATATACTTAACACTGCAAATGTGTTTGCAAGATTATAACATTTATAAAACTGTATATCAAATATATACCTTTGTCATCGATGACCTCTCCGATGATTGGTTCAACCTTTACGTTCCTGAAACGTAATATGAACTCATGGAAATCCAATGCTTCCGTTGTTGGAATTATGCCCTAGAGGCAATAATAAAGATGTTATTATTATAATTCTTGTTCATGATAAAGTTTATATTCCATGCTAGAATTGTATTAAGCGGAAACATTAATACTTGTGTGGTTTGTGAACAACACCGTGTCCCTAGTACGCCTCTATGGACTATCTCATTGATCAATGATGGTTAAGGTTTCCTAACCATAGACATGAGTTGTCAATTGATAATGAGATCATATCATTGGGAGAATGATATGGTGGACAGACCCAAACTAAGCGAAGCAATTAGATCGTGTCATCGTGTTCGTCTTTGCGAAACTTTTCTTATGTCAAATATTGTATTCCTTAGACCATGAGATAATGCAACTCCCTGGTATCGGAAGAAAGCTTTGAGGTCATCAAACGTCATCCTATGAGAGGGTGATCATAAAGGTGTCTCTCAGGTGATCGGAAAGTATCTGTTGGGTTGTATGTATCGAGATGGGATTTGTCCCTCCCAAGTCGGAGAGATATACTTCGGACCCACTCGGTAATCGATATCAACACCGCTTGCAAGCATGTGGTTAAGGAGTTAATCACAAAGTGATATTGGATTACGGAGCAGTAAAGTACTTCGTGAACGAGATTGAACTAGGTATGACGATACCGACGATCGAATCTCGGGCAAGTAAAATATCGCGAGACGAAGGGAATATATATATGGGATTGATTGAATCCTGGCATCGTGGTTCATCCGATATGATCATCGATGAATGTGTGGGAGTCAATATGGGTGCAGACCCGTTGATTATTGATAGAAGATCATGTCGCATATTCTCGAACCCGCAGGTCACACACTTAACGTGTCTCGGCTAGGATAGATTGGATACTTGGTTTATGAATTTTTGTTCAGAGTCTCGTGGGATCCGGGACATCACGAGAGGTTCGGAATGGTCCGAGAATAAGATTCATATAAGGCGGTGCAGTTTTGGAGTTCGAATTGTTCCGGATTAATCGGTATTGTACCGAAGCTTCTAGAACCTTCCGGAAGGGGCCAACGTGGTCCCACCTTCCGGAGGGGCATGGGCCTATGAGGGAGTGTCCTGGCCGATTGGGACAAGGCCCCATAGGGCCCAACCGATTCTAGATAGATTTAACTCGTTTAAATCTCGGGATAGAATTTCTAGATAAGGGGAGAGTTTAAATCGTTTAAACTAGAGATAGGCTTGGAGGAGGGGCTAGGGCTGGCCACCGCCACCCCCTCTATATATAGAGGGCTGGTGCGCCCCTCCCCCCTACTACACATCTCCCTCCAAGCCCTAGTAGCCCTGCTGCCTTCCTCTCTCCCTCCCGACTGTTTGTAGGCGAAGCCCTGCGGCAGAAATTCTCCACCATATACACCACGCCGTCGTCAGTAGATCCAATCCATCTCCACCATACTTGCTGGTCCGAGGAAGGAGGCGTGAGGTGCTGCGTGTGCATATCACGGAGGCACCGCCACTTGTGGTGCTAGATCGGATCGGATCGCGAGGAGAAGCGAGTACGACTACATCACCCACGCGTTCCGACGAACGTTCCGCTATCGCGAATCTTCAAGGGTATGAAGATCTAATACAATCTCTCGTTGTTTGCATCTCCTAGATTAGATCTTGGCTTTCCTTCTGTTCGCTTAGAGAAAATTTTGATGTACTATGCTGCGAAACCCTTCAGGGTATCATAGCTAGATCTATGCGTAGATGTGTTTCACGAGTAGAACGCAACATGGTTGTTGCGAGCGTTGATGTTTTCTGTTGCAAGCCTCTTGTTTGTGTTCTTATTATGACGGGATAGTGAGATTGAAGCGGTCCAGGCCAACCTTACGCGACGCCGTCGTTCATGAGACCGGCTCAAGACTTGACGTGTGGCTTGTACCACACATGCGGCTGGTGGATGTCGGTTCTCTCACTATAGTTGTCATGGGATTAACACGGAGTTTGGCAACCATAATATCACCGTTGTGGCTTTCCGTAGGTAAGAATCGTTCTTAGATCTACTCCCATAAGCCACGTAAAACATGCAACAACAAAGTAGAGGCGTCTAACTTGTTTTTGCAGGAGTGTTTTCGTGATATGGTATGGCCCAAGCTGTGATGTGTATAATGTATGCGATGATCATGTTTTGTAATGTTTCACGACTTGCATGTCGATGAGTACACAACCGGCAGGAGCCATATGGTTGTCTTTATAATTGTGTATGACCTGCGAGTCAACTTCTTATACGCCATGTAATAGCTTTACTTTATCGCTAAGTAGTTAGCAATAGTTGTAGTTGCTATTCGTGGTGGAGGCAATCATGGTGGAGTGATGGAGATCATGCGGAACGCACAAGATGGAGATCATTCTTGAAGATTGGCTATACCATGTCACATAAAGTTATATGCATGTGATGTTTATCCTTTTATGTATCTTATTATGCTTAGATCGCGGTAGCATTATAAGATGATTCCTCACTTAAAGATCAAGATAAAAGCGTGTTCTCCCCAAGTATGCCGTTCTAAAGTTCGTCGTGTCCAAGCATCACGTGATGATCGGGTGCTATAGACTCTACGCTCACATACAACGGGTGCAAGCCAGTTTTGCACACGCGGAAATACTCGGGTTTGACTTGACGAGCCTAGCATGTACAGACATGGCCTCGGAACACATGAACCGAAAGGTTAAGCATGAGTCATATGAATGATATGATCGACACTTCGTTGTCCACCATTGAAACCACATCTCTTCTCGTGAAGATCGGATTAGGTGTGGTGAATTTGGATCATGTTCACTAAACAACTTGAGGGATGTTGAATTTAGTGGGAGTTCATCTAGTAATTTGATTAAAAGTTGAACTAGTTATCATGAACATAGTCTAAATTGTACTTGCAAATATTGTAGATCAAATGGCTAAGTCCAACTTCAACTTCAACGTTTTTGCTGAGAAAGAAAAGCTTAAGAACAATGGGTCTAACTTCACCAATTGGTTCCGCAATCTGAGAATCATTCTGTCTGGAGGACAAAAGGACTATGTCCTTGAGAAAGCGTTAGGTAACCCCCCTGCTGCAACTGCGCCGGCTGATGAGAAAGCTATCTATCAGTCGTGCAAAGATGATTATGGTGTAATTAAGAGCACCATGTTGTTTGCTATGGAACCGGAACTTCAAAATCGTTTTGAAAACTATCCCGGGCCCTTTGAGATTCTCGAAGAGTTGAAAACCATGTTTCAGACTCAGGCCCGTTCTGAGAGATATGAGATCTCTGAGAAGTTCTTTAACTGCAAGATGGAGGAAGGGAGTTCCGTTAGTGAGCACGCCATTAAGATGTCGGGCTACACTCAACGCCTTGAGCAACTGGACTGCAAGATTCCAGAGGAGCTCAAGATTGACAGGGTTCTGCAATCACTCCCTCCCAGCTACAAAAGTTTTGTAGTGACTCATAATCAGATTGGTTCCACTGATACGATCACCGAGCTCTTCGCAAAGCTGAAGGCTGCGGAGGTGGACATCAAGAAGGATAATCATGTGTTGATGGTCAACAAGCCCTCCTTTAAGAAAGGTAAAGGTGCAAAGAAGCCCTTCAAGAAAGGCGGCGGCAAACGCGTTGCCCCTGCTGAGAAGAAGCTCAAGTCTGGACCCAAGCCGGAAACTGAGTGCTTCTATTGCAAGGACAAGGGTCACTGGAAGCACAACTGTCCGAAGTACTTAGCGGACAAGAAGGCTGGCACCATCAAAGGTATATTTGATATACATGTTATTGATGTTTTCCTTACTAGCCCTCGTTGTAGTGCCTGGGTATTTGATACCGGTTCAGTTGCTAATATTTGTAACTCAAATGGGAGCTGCGGAATAGACGGTGGCTTGCGAGGATGAGGTGACGATCGCGTTGCAACGGATCAAGAGTTGATGTGATGGCGTCGACGCTCTCCTTAGTTTTACCTTCGGGATTAGTTTTAAACCTTAATAAATGTTATTATGTGCCGTCGTTGAGCATGAACATTATTTCTGGATCGTGTTTATTGCAAGACGGTTATTCATTTAAATCGGAGAATAATGGTTGTTCTATTTATATGAGTAACATCTTTTATGGTCATGCACCTCTTGTGAGTGGTTTATTTCTTCTAAATCTCGAAAGGGATGAAACACACATCCATAACATTGAGGCTAAGAGATGCAAAGTAGATAGTGATAATACTACTTATTTGTGGCACTGTCGTCTAGGTCATATTGGTGTAAAGCGCATGAAGAAACTCCATTCTGATGGACTTTTGGAGTCTCTTGATTTTGAATCATTTGACACATGCGAACCATGCCTCATGGGCAAGATGATCAAAACCCCGTTCCCCGGTATGATGGAGCGAGCAATGGACTTGTTGGAAATCATACATACCGATGTATGCGGACCGATGAGTGTTTCGACGCGCGGTGGATATCGCTATTTTCTCACTTTTACCGATGACTTAAGTAGATATGGGTATATCTATTTAATGAAACATAAATCTGAAACGTTTGAAAAGTTCAAAGAATTTCAGAATGAAGTGGAGAACCATCATAACAGAAAGATTAAGTTTCTACGATCCGATCGTGGGGGCAAATATTTGAGTTATGATTTTCTCACGCATCTCAAAGCAAGTGGAATCGTTTCACAACTCACGCCACCCGGAACACCACAGCGCAATGGTGTATCTGAACGCCTGAATCGAACCCTATTAGATATGGTCCGATCGATGATGTCTCTTACTGATTTGCTGTTATCATTTTGGGGTTATGCATTAGAAACCGCTGCATTCACTTTAAATAGGGCTCCATCTAAATCCGTTGAGACGACACCGTATGAATTGTGGTTTGGTGCTAAACCTAAGTTGTTGTTTCTTAAAGTTTGGGGATGCGAAGCTTACGTCAAGAAGTTGATGCCGACAAGCTCGAACCCAAAGCGGAGAAATGCGTCTTCATAGGATACCCTAAGGAAACTATTGGGTATACCTTCTATCACGTAACCGAAGGCAAAGTGTTTGTCAAGAAGAACGGTTCCTTTCTTGAGAAGGAGTTTCTCTCGAAAGAAGTGAGTGGGAGGAAAGTAGAGCTAGACGAGGTTATTGAACCTTCTCTTGAATTGGAGAGTAGCGCAACACCTGAAATTGTTCCAGTACCGCCTGCACCAACAATAGAGGAAGCTAATGACAAGGATCATGAAGCTTCGGACGATGTCGCTCTTGAACGTCGCAGTCGACAAGGTCGCGTGCCCCTCTGAGTGAATGCGGCAACCTGTCTTGTCTGTCTTGTTAGTAGAAGACATGAACCTCGAACTATGAGGAAGCGATGATGAGCCGGACTCGAGAAATGGCTATAAGCCATGAAATCCAATTGGGATCCATGAGCGAAAACCAAGTATGGACTTTGGTGGACCCTCCTAGCGACCAAAGGCCGTTGAGTGCAAATGGATCTTCAAGAAGAAAACGGACGCGGATGGTAATGTTACGCCTATAAAGCACGGCTTGTTGCGAAGGTTTTCGACAAGTTCAAGGTGTTGACTACGATGAGACTTTCTCTCCGTGGCGATGTTTAAGTCCATTCGGATTTTATTAGCAATGCTGCGTATCATGATTATGAAATATGGCAAATGGATGTCAAGACTGCTTTCCTCAATGGCAACATTGATGAAGAGTTGTATATGATGCAACCCGAAGGTTTGTCGATCCTAAGGATGCCGATAAAGTATGCAAACTTCAGCGTTCCATTTATGGACTGAAGCAAGCATCTCGGAGTTGGAACCTTCGTTTGATCAAGTGATCAAGAGCTTTGGATTTGTTCCAAATTGCTATGAAGCTTGCATCTACAAGAAAGTGAGTGGGAGCTCGGTGGCGTTTACGGTACTATATGTGGATGACATATTGATTATTGGAAATGACATCAACATGCTTAACGATGTGAAGAGTTATTTGAACAAGTGTTTTTTAATGAAAGACCTAGGTGAAGCTGCTTATATATTGGGCATCAAAATCTATAGAGATAGACAAAGACGCCTGATAGCTTTAAGCCAGATTACATACCTAGACAAAGTTCTGAAAAGGTTCAGAATGGATAAGGCATTGAAAGGTTCAAGGCCTATGTTGTCGAGTAAGATATTGAGCAAGGCTCGATGTCCAGCTTCTGAAATGATAGGGAAGCTATGAGCAAAGTGCCTTATGCCTCGGCCATAGGTTCCATCATGTATGCCATCTTGTGTACTAGACCGGATGTGTCCAATGCTCTTAGTTTGACGAAAGATATCAAAGTGATCCAGGAGTGGAACACTGGACAGCCGTGAAGAACATCCTAAGGTACCTAAATAGGACTAAAGAAATGTTCTTAGTCTATGGGGGTGATGAACAGCTCGTCGTAAAAGGTTACGTCGATGCTAGCTTCGATACCGACAAGGATGATTGTAAATCTCAGACAGGATACGTGTATATTTTGAATGGAGGAGCTGTGAGCTGGAGAAGCTGCAAGCAAAGCGTGATCGCGGGATCTACAGTAGAAGCGGAATACATGGCTGCTGCAGAAGCGTCAAGTGAAGGAGTTTGGATCAGAAACTTCATCACTGAGCTTGGCGTGGTTCCAAGTGCATTGGACCCACTGGAGATATTGTGTGACAACACTGGCGCCATAGCACTCGCTAAGGAACCAAGATATCATCCAAATACCAAGCATATCAACCGCAAGTTTCATATAATCCGAGATTATATAGCAGATGGAGATCTAAAGATCAGCAAAGTACATACAGATCTGAATATCGCAGATCCATTGACTAAACCTCTTCCACGTGTAAAACATGATCAGCACCTCAGTGCCATGGGTGTGAGATTGTTGCCAAATGTAAACTAGATTATTGACTCTAGTGCAAGTGGGAAGTTGGAATTATGCCCTAGAGGCAATAATAAAGATGTTATTATTATAATTCTTGTTCATGATAAAGTTTATATTCCATGCTAGAATTGTATTAAGCGGAAACATTAATACTTGTGTGGTTTGTGAACAACACCGTGTCCCTAGTACGCCTCTATGGACTAGCTCATTGATCAATGATGGTTAAGGTTTCCTAACCATAGACATGAGTTGTCAATTGATAATGAGATCATATCATTGGGAGAATGATATGGTGGACAGACCCAAACTAAGCGAAGCAATTAGATTGTGTCATCGTGTTTGTCTTTGCGAAGCTTTTCTTATGTCAAATATTGTATTCCTTAGACCATGAGATAATTCAACTCCCTGGTATCGGAAGAAAGCTTTGAGGTCATCAAACGTCATCCTATGAGAGGGTGATCATAAAGGTGTCTCTCAGGTGATCGGAAAGTATCTGTTGGGTTGTATGTATCGAGATGGAATTTGTCCCTCCCAAGTCGGAGAGATATACTTCGGGCCCACTCGGTAATCGATATCAACACCGCTTGCAAGCATGTGGTTAAGGAGTTAATCACAAAGTAGCCCTGCTGCCTTCCTCTCTCCCTCCCGACTGTTTGTAGGCGAAGCCCTGCAGCAGAAATTCTCCACCATATACACCACGCCGTCGTGCTGTAGATCCAATACATCTCTCCACCATACTTGCTGGTCCGAGGAAGGAGGAGACGTCGAGGTGCTGCACGTGTGCATCTCACGGAGGCACCGCCACTTGTGGTACTAGATCGGATCGGATCGCGAGGAGGAGAAGCGAGTACGACTACATCACCCACATTCCGGATTTAACGCTCATTGCGAATCTTCAAGGGTATGAAGATCTAATCCAATCTCTCTCGTTGTTTGCATCTCCTAGATTAGATCTTGGCTTTCCTTCTGTTCGCTTCCGTAGAAAATTTTGATTTACTATGCTGCAAAACCCTTCATCCGTATCACCACTCATGATGCTACTCCAGACATGTCCTTCGTAGCTGGGAGGTAACGATCGAAGCAGTACGTCTATCGCAAATGGATCAGCCATCCAGTAATCCACGAAGTGAACCAGTCTTGTGTGTGCATCAAGCATGCGCTCCAAGTGACCCTTCAGACATGTATGCTCGTCCATCTGTATGGAAAGGAACTCTCCAAGCAGCTCGTGCTTCCACATGCGCACATGGCTTATGAACTCTGCTCTCAGCTGATCCACCATCGAATATGGATCAAGATCACCCATGAGCGGATGTAGTTCATCCACCATCCCGTAACGCATTATCATCTGAATGTAGGTAGACATCTCTTGACGATAGTAGCGGTCTGCCAGCTCTTGTGGGGTCTCATAGTAGTCTGGCTCAGTCAAATCCATCATGCGGTGTATGTAGTCTACCACATGATTCCTAGTAAGGAGATCATCTAGGCACAAAAGCCAACTAGGGAAGTTGGATCTATCAAGTCTAAGTTTCTCACCCTTTACCCAATCCTCAATGTCAAAGTAAGCTTCACGGTGAGCCATCTACATTTATAATTGCAAAAGGAATTTAGACTAAATTTATAATTAAATGAGTTAATAATAACTCCACTCAGAAACACCTATCCCCAATGAGGGTTCCTAGTGATAACACGACCCCTATCAGCCACATCTCCCCCGATCATCACGGCCATCAATGTGGGTTCAAGGGTGGACGCTAAACATCGGTCACATCATTCATGCGACTGCTCGATCTTTCGACCATCCGTGTTCCGAGGCCATGTCTGTACATGCTAGACTCTCCAACTCAACCTTAGTGTATTTGCTGTGCAACATGGCTTACACCCACTGTATGCGAACATAGATATGTCTGACACCCAGGCCTGTAACCCTGGATCGCCTCATACCGAAGAACTTTCTTGGTGGTGCACACTAAGGGGGAACACAATCGTTGGTAATTTTTAACAGGGATCATCTTATTAGGCTACCGTCGAGTATCTAATACTAGCACACAATAAGATATACAAACAATGACATTGAATGTAAATGTTATGTGATATGGTCCTTCACGTCGTGATCTCCATCCGCCGTCACCGGGTTCCGGCGCTAGGGTTCCGGCCCCGTAGACACCAGGGTACCGGTGTCATTCCGGCGTGGTAGTTTGTCATTACCGTGACAATCTACTACTATGTAATAGAAGGTAATCACTTTACCTTTGCCACAACCATATCACAAAGCAACGCCCCCCTGCAAAACAAAGTTAGACGCCTCTACTTTATCTTTGCATGTTTTACGTGGCTGAATGGGCTTTCGCATAAAAACTGTTCTTACCTACGAACTTTCAGTACAACGTTGATCAAGTAGTTGTCTCTACTACACCCCTTTCGGGGCCCTCCGTTGCAAATGGTATACCAACTAATGCGAGAGAGACAAACACCCCCCTAAGCCACTTTATACGGTACAAGCCGTATGTCAAGCGTGGACCAGTCTAGCGAATGAACGCATAAAGTCGGTTGGGGGCCGCTTCATCAAGCATTACTGCGGTATACACAAGTACACGTGGGAGGGTAACAACTTAAAGATCAACGCCCACACGCTACATCTCGTGTGTTCTACCCGTACTAGCATTACTACGCATAGATCTAGCTCTGATACCACTATTGGGGTTCCGCGTATGAAAACAATAATTTTACACTACGCCCCTGAACCCCTGAAGCTGCCAAGACCTATATATTAGTAATACAGTAACGGGAGGAGCTTTTCACGAACTTACCCTCGAAGACCGAAAAGCGTTGTCAATGCTCAGGAGAGCATGGTTGATGTAGACGAGCCGAAGCCGACCTCAAGGTCGTGATGAAGTCCTTGCGCTCCTTGGCTCCAACGACTTGAGTGCCTCAAGTGCGACACCTCATGGGGATTTACACACGTCCGGTGCCTGACGATGACTCCTGCTTCCCCGATCCAGCAGCAGTTGCGGAAGTAGAGCTCCTGGATCCGAATCCCGCAGCGCTCATGGTGAAGATGTCTCTCGCTCGTGCAGTCCAGACTTGGGACCACGGTCATGAGAGAGAGAGGGGGAGAGAGAAAATATCAATTAGAGGTCCTCCCAAAAGTGGGGAGACCTTTATTGATTATTGGTGTATTTATCTTGGCCAAATACCCCACTATATATAGGGGGAGGGGAGGTACTACCTCCCTCAAAGTCCCGGGGTGGGACTAAAGGAGAGGAGGGGGGAGGAGGTGGCCGCCGGCCACCTAGTGGGCCCTAAGCGGGGGGTCTAGGCCCAGCTGGCCTCCCCCTTGGCCCCTCTCCCTCTCTTCTTTCCCCTAATGGGCCCTCTTCCTCCGGATTTGGCCCATTAAGCCGTTGACCATTAAAATTGATTTTCTCTTTATTTAAATAATTATGAATAAATGATTAAATCAACATTTAACATTCATTCACATATTATTCAATCTCCGTGGCCATGGAACACCTTCCACCTCCACTCCGGACATCCTCTGGACTTACCGAAACCCTTCCGGTTTTCTCCCTTCTCTTCTTCGGTGATTCCACCGATCCTATAAACACTCTCTAAGCATCATCAAGCCCTTAAGCGTGATACCCCACGGTTTGGGAACACTCCATACATGGTCGGGACACTCCCACACCAATGATCGATAGAGGGACCTGGATGGCCATGTGACCCCTGTGCGTTTCACAAAGATCTTTCGTCGTTTGAACCGGGAAAGTCGTGTCTTATTCCCTTTGTCAGTCGATACTTGCATTGCCCAAGATCTGATCAATGACATCACCATGTCGTGTTCAATCTCGTTACCGAACAATGCTACTTGACTCGTTCCGACAAGTGATATCCCTATGATCAAATCACACGCTGCACAGCTATTAGATATAATCTTTCCGAGTGGTCCCTTCGACTATCTTCCCGTCACATGGATAGACAAATCCCGCTCTTGACATATATTGCCTCAACGATTTCCTCTGAATACCTGAACACACCTTTATAACCACCGTATTACCAGATGGAGTTTGATGATATCAAAGCACTCTCAGGAGACAGAGATTAATATAGCCTCACGGTCTAAGGAATAGTCTACAAGGATCCATTTCTAATCATCGTAACTTGAACTTCATGACATGATCGGATCACGATGTTTAGGTTGGGTATTGGTTCATCATATCATTCTCGGAATGAGATGACCTCATTTTCAACTGGCATAAATGCCACATGATCAGGAAACATGATCATCTGTTGACCAATGAACCAGTGACTAGAGTTTCACTGGGAACCCCTGGCTGTTTGTATATCACACGTGTATTGATGTTTCCACTCAATACAGTTATAGCATGATATAAAAATTAATCATAAACTATATGAAATATGATAATAGTCCTTACTACTATTTGTCTCTAGGGCATATTTCCAACAGTTACCCCTCGTCAATGGCCATACGTGACTCGATTAAGCGTTAACCGGGGGCTATCGAGTAAAGAGTTAGTTCGATGAATCACATATCATGGATCGAGAAGAGAGTTGAGCTATTTAAGGGATGCTGATAATTTGCCTATAGCTCGACAAGGAATATCGTGAGGAAAAATGGATAAGGCCTAAGTCACATTGGAGAGGTATGTCGGCATGACTCTTTGGTACTTAGGAGTCAACATGTTCTGCTAGGAGCCGCTACCGATTGAGCATTGCGAGTCGAACTCCAATCGTGTCTAAGTCGCCATGAGCCTTCTGGGTCACACACTGGTATGTTGGTAGGGTTGGACCTGAACCATACACGGACTAGGTCAGTGAGTGAGACAAGGTCTCTGAACAAGGTCTTGAGATAAGGTCTTCAGACAAGTTCTTGAGACAAGGTCTTTGGACAAGGTCTTGAGATAAGGTCTTGAGACAAGATCTTTAGACTAGGTCTTGAGACGAGGTCTTGACTCGCAATGACCTGTATAGGGCCTTAGTGTTCGGGACGCAAATGTTGTGGAGTCCACTTACACTCCCTATACATAGTTGGGCGCAGGATACCCTAGGGCACGGTTATACACTTCTATGGTGACGTATCACTCCACTCCATGTACAACGTGATTCGTTGGCATAACACTCATAGAACATCGTTCCATGAATATTACACCTACTAGAGTAGTACAATAGAAACATCGTAGGTCCAAGGTATAACTTTATATTCATATCATAGATCTTCATAGAAGATCCTTGGAACTTCCATGACACAATAAGCTCGCCGGGTAAGCTCCTGTTCAAACCAAAATCCAGAAGAAGCAGGTTGTAGTCTAGTCTAGCACTAGATCTACCTCTAGTCCTATCTCGATAACTAAAGGCTTTGCCTTGATAGTGAATTCTAATGGTATGGTTCCTATCTTTGGAAATTGATTCCCATATATGTTTAACATGATCTCCACTATCTTAGTTTGAAGTATTTGTCACTGATGACTACTTTGCTCCTTGGTTCTTCCTTCTTTGTCATCTTCTTGGTTTGGGATATCATTAAATACTTACCGTGGTCTAGCACGGGATAAGAAAATAGATTGAGTAAAACGTACTCATCAAGTTATAAATAAGTAGGTGTTTGATATATAGCCGTGGATCAAATATCCTAGGCTTATGCAAGTTTTCGAAAACAGTTTTTAGAAATGGTAGGTTTTAGTTTATAATAGTTTATGTCTGTCAGTCTTCACGGATTGTACAGAACTTCATGAAGTTCCTTTCCACGCGGCGTTCGCAATTCTTTCCCAGAATAGGGAGTATCATGACACATTCTATACACTCTCTAGAGGTGTGCTAATTTACCCACACACGTTTATATCCTTGTTGCATGGCCAGGAGTATATCCCCGTTCACACTTCTATAGATATGAGGCCTAGTCTAAAAACTAGCCAATCACTAGCATTCGCCACGACCCCGCAGTCCACCCATTGTATCGAGTTTCGGTCAAGACACCTATGCTCAATTACCCTCCCTTCTAATAAGCTAAGTCGTTACCCTGAAGCATCGGATATGTATGTCACGGGCTCCCACCCGCTGATCTCTGCTCTAGAGTCAGCCTGACTTAAGATATGAGGACATACGAAAGGAAAAAGGTCTAGCTGACTTGCCCATCCCATTCTGGGATCCGTGGTTAGCATGGGTTATACGGAGCTTTTGAATCACTAACTACATTGGTTGTTAAGTCATAACTTTCCAGGTACAATGGAATCTCCACCACATGGATTCCTAACCATGTCTCTTAACCATGATTCCATTGCCCACCATTTCATATTTCATTTTATTTAATGGTATTTTTTCTTTTAATGCAGGTGATGAAGTTTTTGAAAAGGGTTTTGTAAAATAATTCAAAGGACATGTAAGACTACACTTGCAAATGGTATGCAAGCCTGGTCTCACAAGGGTTGTGCAAGGATGAACTTGCCTTCTGATTGCAGGTTATGCAATCATCGTCTTCTGCCGTCATCATATCCAATTGAAAGTGTAGCACCATCGGTCCGGTCATGACTAATGTTTAAAGAGTCAATATGTTGGAATGCATAATATATGAAATGCAAGTGTTTTAATCCCTCGGTAATAATTCCCCATTGATTTTGTTTACAGGTTTTCTTAGTTTTCGGTTTATGATGTCTTAGTGATTTGATTTAGGTTTAAGTTTACTTCACTCAGTAAAATACAGTTTAAGAATTCATTACTTCTTTTATATCTCAATCTTATAACAAGGTTTGACACACTTATTTCTAACTAGTGAGTAATTCTTTCTTAAGTATTCTTTTAAGTGGTTTTAAGGTTTTATGGAAATAGTTTATTTTAAATTTTCTTTCTTTTTAGCAAAAGGAATAAGAAAGATCTCCTTTGGGACTATTTCATTATCATTTTTAATCTAACTCAATTGTGTATTATTTGAGTGCAGATAAATTGGTTTTAGTTTTTAGCACTTTTAAGTAATAAAGAATTGAATTTGAAATTCTTTTTTATGTTTTTGTTATTTAAAAAATATTGAAATTTTTATTTTAATTTTTAATTTTTTTTGCCAATATGTTTAGAAATTGGAATATCACTTATATTTATGTTTATCTATGTTAATAAGTTTTTTAAAAGTTTTTATAACTTAAATTTTATTTATTTCAAGTTTTTAGGTCTTAATCTCAATTAGGTGAAGAACTTGATTAACCATGTGATTGATGTGGGTTCATCAAGGCATGATAATTTGAGTTGCAAAACATTTTTTGTTGATTTTATTCAAGTTGTTGGATCTATTTAACGTAATGCAAATGGGTTTAGTTTCATCACATTCCACATATATTGTGAGTTATAGATGGATTAACAATGCATGGTTATTATGCACTTTAGACCTTATGATTTTGTGTTCTTAATTATCATTGGATCATTAAGATGTGTAGAATATAGTCTATATTGAGTAGACTTATTGATGGATTGATTTCTTGTGATTTTATATGTGCTTGAATGATCTAAAGTGAGATTCCTAGATTGATTTTAGTTGTTATGATTTAAATTTTTGAGTGTGTTCTTAAAGTTCTTGGTGTTCTTAGATGTATTCTTGATGTTCTTGATGATCATAAGAGCATCTAGTTGTATATGATGGTATGTAGATCAAATAAATGATCTAGAAGTTGAATTTGGGTGCCTAGGTGATGTGTAGATGATAGATAGATGAATTTCTGGACAACATTGTGTTCTTGTCTAGATTTGCTTGATAATCTTTGCAAATCACTCTCCTCACTTCTCACTAAGTACTCTCTGTACCCACTAATCTACTACTATTTGATCCTAGATACTAGACTATAACCTTTGTAGATTCCTAAGTTTTCTTGATGAAGATGTATATATGCTCCTCCTCCTTGTTCTTCGTGTTCTTGAGTTGTTCCTCAAGTTGTTTCTCCCTTGCTCCCTCTAGATCTCTCTCTAAAGTGAGTATGTGTGTTTTTGGTCCAAGCTAGGATGGTGAGTTGTGAGGCTTAGGTCTTTGGTGCATGGCTATTTATAGTGTCCTAGGATGCATAGGATGGTCACACCTCACTATTTTGCATGGGTGACTCGTGCTTTAATAATTGTGCAACTGTCCTTGTAGTTTGGCTTTATGTGTAGATTCATCCCCCCTTCATGGTAGTATTACACCTCGTGTGGTTAATCATCACTTGCATGGATGACTAGGTTACTAGGTGTCAAACTCTCATGAGATACCTTGGTGGCCAAGGTTCCTAGGGTAGCTTAGGCTTGAAGCAACTTGGGAGCTAAGTTTCCTATGTAGCATTTTGAAATCTTATTTTTGGATCATGACAAGTGGAATTTGTCACTAGATGGGCCTTGGGATGAATTTGATATGCGGGCTGATTTGCATCTCAAGTGAAAAATTAATTTGCAAATTAAACTGATAATTGTATGCCTCCATCTTAATTAAGTGAAAACTTAATTAGCAATGTAGATGATTTGATATCATCAAGGCATGATTCTTTAAGTTTCTCAAGTGTAAAATGTGTTTGAATAATTCAAGTACTTGAATCATTATGAGTAGGATATAGAGGTATTTTGTCATCTCTCAAAATACTTGAGAAAGTGATTTTTGGTTTATATTTTTCCCACATATCAATATATGGTATTTCATATTCCTTAATCACTCAAAAAGAATTTTTTCATAAGAAATATTTTGAGAGGTCAAAATATTCTCATGGATTGGTACATTAAATTTAGTGAAAGGTTTTGTATTACCTTTTCTTGGGATAATGGTTTTGAGTTAATTCTTTCTCACATAACAATATGTGATTTTCAAATATCACTTCACCATTTCAAATGGAATTTCCCAATATGAATATTTTATGTAAGAACAGAATATTGAAACCTTCAAATGAATGTCTTGTTCAAAATGAAAATTTTGAACACTTGGAATTCTCTTTGTCTCTAAATTTTTCTTTATCTATTCCTTGAATATTTATAAAGGATTTCTACAATCATTTATTGATATGATGATGCACAATAACCACTAGGGTTTTCCATTTGAGATAAATCTTAAATGGATTCCTTTGTGTTTTAAAAGTACTTCATAAGATCTCGTGTCACTCAAATTTGACTTAAGATACTTATACATAATTTGATAAATAGATTCACTACTAACAAATAAGAATGGTTTTGAGTAATTATTCTTATGATGAAAATCATAAGATATTATTCCTTGTGTGTTTTACCCAAGATAGTTACTCGTCTCATATGGTAATATTAACCAATGGGTATGGTTTAGGTTTTACTCTAACTCCAATGCATCTGATCATCTTGTCAGCATAGAACTAGGGTTTAGCGTGGATGAATGGATCTAGTTCACAAGGTGTGAGGTGTAGATCATCTTGACACTTGTATTTCTAGGGTTACAAGTATAGATGGGAAATGGTCTACCAATCATGGTTTATTTAAGGAATAGGTTTCACAAAGTTTAGTCACTTGCTATGCATGCAAACACAGGGTTGACTTTCTCTCATGGATCATCTCAACACTTAAGTCTTCAGGTTTAGGAATAGTCAAGACATGTTCTCCTAATCATATGATCATGTTTATGATTAGTTTGTTAGAGCTAAGTCACCAGCTATGTAGGGTAACATAATATGGATTTACTCTTTCTGAATTGCCATGACATTTTAAGTATATGCCCTAGCTGGAAATAGAGTATCAGTCATCCACTTAATCCCCCTCAGTATTAAATAGGAATTATACTCTTCAAAAGATTAGGATATTAAGATGGCTTATGAATGGGATTTCAAATGAATAGTCAATGGTTAGTCCAATGACTTGGATACAAGGACTTGTATAAATGGCTTAGTTGTGATTGGATTCTCACTAGGCTAATACCAATGAGTTGTCAACAAGGTTTACTTCAACTAAAGAGTAGCTAAAGTTACAAGTGTTCCCAGCAATGTTGATACTTTTTTTTGAAGTAGAACAGTGTGAAGGAAATATGCCCTGAGAGGCAATAATAAAGTTGTTATTATGTATTCCTTGTATATGATAGATGTTTATTTTGCATGCTATAATTGTATTGATAGGAAACATCAATACATGTGTGTTTAATAAACAAAAAGGGTTCCTAGTCATGCCTCTCTTATAGACTAGCTTGTTGATTAACAGGATGATCAAGGTTTCCTGATCATGGACATTTGATGTTGTTAATAACAAGGTCACACCATTGGTGGAATGATGTGATGAACATTCATCCGAAGTATAGCATTACGATCAAGTCATTGTGTTTATATTGCTATAACATCATACGAAGTAATTTTTATCCTTAGACCATGAAATCATGTTAATTGCTAACACCAGAAGAGTATCTTGATAACATCAAACGTCACACTGTAACAGGGTGACTATAAAGATGGGTTCAGTGCTACGAAGGTGTTATGTTGAGGCTCATGGATCAAGAGTGGAATTTGTCAATCCAGATGACGGATAGATATACTCTGGGCCCTCTCGGTGATATCACATTAGGATAGCTTGCAAGCAAGTGATGTGATCACTAGAATGTTATATCAGGAGCGAGAAAGAGTGCATGTCGATGCGAGATCAAACTAGGTATGGAGATACCGATGATCAAATCTCGGACATGTAATATATCGAGAGACAAAGGGATTTAGTTACAAGCGTTAAAGGTTCTCACGATCACAGGAGTTATCGTTGAATGTGTAGGAGTCGATGGATCTCCGTGTCCCACTGATTATTGATCGGAGAAGGGTCTCGATCATGTCTGCATTATTCGCGAACCGTAGGGTGGCACACTTAAGAGTTACCGGACACCATTTTGGAGCACACATGTTTTAGACGAAAGAATTGCAAAGCGCAGGAATTGTTTCAATAGAAACCGGAAATTGTTTCGGGTGAAATTGTAGAAGGTGGTTCTGCATGTGATATTGAAATATTGCAAGGGGCTATATGTGAATGTTTGTTAATTAAAGTAATTAACAAAATTCTGAATAAATTTAATAAAATGGTTTTATTAAATGAGAGAGCATTAAATTTGGAGAAACTCAATGCATTTAAAGTGGAGACTTTAAAAGGGAATGTGAAGAGGCATTTTAATGTGGAGGAGTTACCACCACATGAATGGGGGAGGTGAGGGGTCACCCCCCATGCGCGGGCCATGGAGAGAGGGGGCACCCCCCTCCTCCTGTAAAAGGCCACCCATTCCCTCCTTCATCCTCACACCTCCTTGTGAAGGATCTCTCTCCCCCTCTAGAATTTTTCCCCCATGGTCTCGGATTAGCGAGATACATGTTCCCGGTGGCATTTCGTCTAGAAGGAGTTGCTGCTTCCGCTGGATCGCTGGAGCGAGGAGGTGGAGGTTGTCCGGTGGCTTGAACGTGTGTGCGAGTGCGGATGCGCTGCTGAGTTGCGGCGCTCGGACTTCCTCATGATCTTGAGATCGGAAAGTGTACGACTACATCAACCACGAGTTCCTACTCGTTAACAAAGCTCGTTGTCTTCGAGGGTAAGTTCTCTATGGATGTATGTCCACCCGTTTGCTTTGTACCTAGTAGATAGATCTTGGCGTGTTGTTCACACCGTAGGAATTTTTTTGTTTTCTATCTTTGCGGACCCAACGGTGGTATCGAGAGCATGATCTATGCGTAGGTGCTTTGCACGGGTAGTACACATATGTTTATATGTGGGCGATGATGATCATGTTATTGCATCTTCTATGTACTTTGGATATTGGTGGCATAGTGGGATGAAGCGGCCCGGACCAACCTTACATGTCATCGTACATGAGACCGGTTCCACGACTGACATGCAACTTGTTTTGCATAAGTGGCTGGCGGGTGTCTGTCTCTCCTACTATAGTCAATATCTGATTTACAACGAGTTGCTAATAACTTGGTTATCCTCGTTGTGGTTCATGTTCGTAGGTTAGACAAGTTCTATCTCCGAAAGCCCTAAGCCACGTAAAACTTGCAATTGATAAATTAGAGGCGTCTAGTTTAGACATGGCCTAGCATGTAAGACAGTTTTACACACGCAAATACTAAGGTTCTTACTTGACGAGCCTAGCATGTACATACATGGCCTCGAAACACGGACCGAAAGGTTAAGCATGAGTCATATAGTTGATATGATGCCCATATAGATGCTAACTTTGAAGCTACACCGACTCACGTGATGATCGGACTTGGTGTAGTGGATTTAGTTCATGTAATCACCAAAAGGACACGAGGGATGTCGTTTTTGAGTGGGAGTTCATTAGTAATTTGGATTAGTCGAACTCAATCTATCATAAATTTAGTCTAAATATACTTTACAAATTCTGTTGTAGATGGCACCACCTGCTTTTAATTTCAATGTGTTCATGGAGAAAGAGAAACTTGCTGCGAATGGTAGCAACTTCACCAAGCGGGCTATGAATTTGAGGATTCTCCTCACGCACAAAAGCAATATGTGCTAGATGCGCCGCTAGGCCCCCCAGCTCTCGATGCCCTGACGAGGAAAAGAACGTCTATATAACTCGTCGGAGGACCACAACTTAGTTCATTGCGGCATCTTGTATGGGCTAGAGCGAACTTCGAAAGCGTTTGAAAATGGCAATGCCTTTGATACCATGGGAGAATTGAAAATGATTTTCGATACCCATGCTGTGAGAGAGTTATAATGCTCTGAAAAGTTCTTTAGCTGCATGATGGAGGAAAACAGCTCGTTAGTGAGCACGTACTCAAAATGTCTGGCAATGCCGATAAGCTTGTGTCCTTGAATAACGATTCCCATTGACTTGAGCATACATCATGTTCTCCAATCTCGCCACCTAGCTACAAGAGCTTCGTGATGAACTATAATATGCAGGGCATGAAGAAGTCTATTCGAGCTTCGATGCTTAAGACTGCAGAAGTGGAGATTAGGAAAGAACATCAAGTGTTGATGATCAATAGGACCACCGGTTTCAAGAAGGACAAGAAAGGCAAGCACAAGGGAAAGAAGGGTGGCAAGTCTGTTGCCACGCTGAAAAAAACCCGAGCTGGCCCTAAGTCCGACACCGAGTGCTACTATTGCAAGGGATCGCCATTGAAGAATCGCCCCAAGTATTTGGCGGACAAGAAGTCCGGCAAGGCAAACAAAGGTATATGTGATATACATGTTATTGGTGTGTACTTGACTAGTACTCGCAGTAGCACCTGGGTATTTGATACAGGATCGGTTGCTAATATATGTAACTCGGTTCAGGGGCTACGGAACAAGCGACAACTAGCAAGGGATGAGGTCACGATGCGGGTCGACAATGGATCAAGAGTTGATGTGATCACCGTCGGAACGCTGCCTCTCCATATGCCATAGGGATTAGTTATAAACCTAATAATTGTTATTTGGTGCCTGCACTGAGTATGAACATTGTATCCGGATCGTGTTTGATGCAAAGTGGTTATTCATTTAAGTCTGAAAACAATGGTTGTTCGATTTATATGAATAATATCTTTTATGGTCATGCACCTATGTTGAATAGTTTATTTCTGTTGGATCTCGATAGTAGTATTACGCATATTCATAATGTTGATGCTAAAAGGACTAAACTTGATAATGATATATCTACATATATGTGGCACTGCCGTCTAGGTCATATTGGCGTTAAACGCATGAAGAAGCTCCATTCTGATGGACTTTTGGAATCACTTGATTTTGAATCATTTGATACATGTGAGCCATGCCTTATGGGCAAGATGACTAGAACGCCGTTTTCCGGTTCAATGGAACTGGCGACAGATCTATTGGAAATCATACATACTGATGTGTGTGGACCAATGAGTATGTCGGCGCGAGGTGGATATCGTTATTTTGGTACTTTCACGGATGATTTGAGTAGATATGGGTATATCTATTTGATGAAACACAAATCTGAAACTTTTGAAAAGTTCAAAGAATTTCAGAATGAAGTGGAAAATCATCATATGAAGATCAAATTTCGTGGTCCGGCCGTGGAGGAGAGTATCTTAATTCTGAGTTTAGCACACGTATGAAAGGCGTGAAATAGTTTCACAACTCACGCTGCGGAACACCACAGCGTAATGGTGTGTCGACGTCGTAATCGTACTTTATTGGATATGGTTTGATCTATGATGTCTCTGATGACTTGCCTGCCATTTTGGGGTTATGCACTGGAAACAGCTGCATTCACTTTAAATCGGGCACCATCTAAATCCGTTGAAAAGACACCATATGAATTATGGTTTGGAAACAAACCTAAGCTGTCATTTCTTAAAGTTTGGGGATGCGATGTTTATGTGAAGAAACTTCAACGGATAAACTCGAACCCAAAGCGGAAAATGCGTCTTCATAGGATACCCTAAGGAAGCGATTGGGTATACCTTCTATCACAGATCCGAGGGCAAGGTCTTTGTTGCCAAGAATGGATCCTTTCTTGAGAAGGAGTTTCTCATGAAAGGTGTGAGTAGTCGGAAGGTAGAACTTCGAAGAGGTTATTGAACCTTCTCTTCATGAAATGGCGAGTAGCAGCTCGAAGTTGTTTGAGTTGACTTCACCTGATGAAGAGAGAGCTCATGATATTGATCATGAAACTCCAAAGAGGACACTCTAGAACCTCGCAGTCAAGCGGGACACGTCTGCTCTGGCTACGGTAATCCTATTATGAATTTCATGATTGATGAAATGGATGACCACCTGACGTATGAAGAAGCGATGATGAGCCAGTTCCAACAAATGGCTAGAAGCCATGAAATCCGAGATGGAATCCATGTACGAGAACCAAGTTTGGAACTTGGTGGACATACCTCCACCGAAAGGCCGTTGAGAATAAATGGATTTTCAAAAGGAAAACTGATGCTGATGGTAATGTGACCATCTATAAGGCTTGACTTGCCGCAAAGGGTTTCGACAAATTCAAGGAGTTGACTACGATGAGACATTCTCTCCGTAGCGATGCTTAAGTCGGTTAGGATTATGTTAGCAATTGCTGCATATTTGATTATG
Organism: Avena insularis; assembly: GCA_023614405.1. Lineage (NCBI taxonomy): Eukaryota > Viridiplantae > Streptophyta > Magnoliopsida > Poales > Poaceae > Avena > Avena insularis. Next base: position 393,044,663 of record CM042689.1, on the reverse strand, counting down.
AAATATGGCGGATGGATGTCAAAACTGTTCCTCAATGGTAAGTTGAAGAAGAGTTGTATATTATACAACCTAAGGGTTTTATCGATCCTAAGGATGCTAATAAGGTGTGCAAACTTCAGCGATCCATCTATGGTGAAGCAAGCATCACGAAGTTGGAATCTCCGCTTTGATGAGGTGATCAAAGAGTTTGGATTTGTCCAAACTTATGGAAACTTGTATTTACAAGAAAGTGAGTGGGAGCAATGTGGCATTTCTGATATTATATGTGGATAACATATTGTTGATTGGAAATGATTTAGATCTTTTAAGCAGTGTTAAAAGTTATCTAAGCGACAAATTTTGATGAAGGACCTTGGTGAAGCTTCATATATATTAGGCATTAAAATCTATAGAGATAGATCAAGGCGCCTAATTGGGCTATCGCGAGTACATACCTTGATAAGATATTAAAGAAGTTTAATATGGACGGAAATAAGAAGGGTTCTTACCTATGTTGCAAGGTAAGACATTGAGTAAGACTCAAAGTCCACTCTGATGGAAGAAAGAGATAATGGATAAGATCCCTATGCCTCAGCCATAGGCTCTATAATGTATGCCATGCTATGTACAAGACCGGATGTGGCACATGCTATTAGTTTGACTAGTAGGTACCAATCGATCCAAGTTGAACCTTTGGATAGCGGTCAAGAATATCCTTAAGTACTTGAGAAGAACTAAGGATATGTTTCTTATATCTGAGGTGAAGAAGAGCTAGTCGCTAAGTGTTATGTTGATGCTAGCTTTGACAGCGATCCGGATGACTCTAAGTCTCAATCCGGATCGTATTTCTCTTGAACGGAGCAGTTAGTTGGAGGAGCTCCAAACAACCTGTGGTGGCTAGATCAACAACAAGGCGGAATATGTTGTCGCTTGTAAGCGGCATGAAGCGTTTGGATGAAGGAGTTCATAACGGAACCGGGTGTGGTTCCCAGTCGTTGGACCCGATGGTGATCTATTGTGACAACAATGGAGACATAGCCAACGAAAGGAACCAAGGTCTCACAAGAATTACAAGCATATTAAGCGCCGGTTTCACTCCATCCGCGAGCATGTCAAGGATGAGATATAAAGATTTGTAAAGTGCACACGGACCTGAATGTAGCAGATCCGTTGACTAAAGTACTCCCTAGGGCAAAACATGATCAACACCAGAACTCCATGGGTGTTAAATTTATCACTATGTGAACTAGATTATTGTCTCTAGTGCAAGTGGGAGGATCAAGGAAATATGCCACGAGAGGCAATAATAAAGTTGTTATTATGTATTCCTTGTATATGATGATGTTTATTTTGCATGCTATAATTGTATTGATAGGAAACATCAATACATGTGTGTTTAATAAACAAAAAGGGTTCCTAGTCATGCCTCTCTTATAGACTAGCTTGTTGATTAACAGGATGATCAAGGTTTCCTGATCATGGACATTGGATGTTGTTAATAACAAGGTCACACCATTGGTGGAATGATGTGATGAACATTCATCCGAAGTATAGCATTACGATCAATTCATTGTGTTTATATTGCTATAACATCATACGAAGTAATCTTTATCCTTAGACCATGAGATCATGTTAGTTGCTAACACCGGAAGAGTATCTTGATAACATCAAACGTCACACCGTAACAGGGTGACTATAAAGATAGGTTCAGTGCTACGAAGGTGTTATGTTGAGGCTCATGGATCAAGAATGGAATTTGTCAATCCAGATGACGGATAGATATACTCTGGGCCCTCTCGGTGATATCACATTAGGATAGCTTGCAAGCAAGTGGTGTGATCCCTAGACTGTTATATCACGGGACCGAGAAAAGAGTGCATGTCGGTAACAAGATCAAACTAGGTATGGAGATACCGATGATCGAATCTCGGACATGTAATATATTGAGAGACAAAGGGATTTAGATACAAGCGTTAAAGGTTCTCACGATCACAGGAGTCATCGTTGAATGTGTAGGAGTCAGTACGGATCTCCAGGTCCCGCTGCTGATTATTGATCGGAGAAGGGTCTTGATCATGTCTGCATTATTCGTGAACCGTAGGGTGGCACACTTAAGAGTTATCGGACACCATTTTGGAGCACATATGTTTTAGACAAAAGAATTGCAAAGCGCAGGAATTGTTTCAATAGAAACCGGAAATTGTTTCGGGTGAAATTGCAGAAGGTGGTTCTGCATGTGATATTGAAATATTACAAGGGGCTATATGTGAATGTTTGTTAATTAAAGTAATTAACAAAATTCTGAATAAATTTAATAAAAGGGTTTTATTAAATGAGAGAGCATTAAATTTGGAGAAACTTAATGCATTTAAAGTGGAGACTTTAAAAGGGAATGTGAAGAGGCATTTTAATGTGGAGGAGTTACCACCACATGAATGGGGAGGTGAGGTCACCCCATGCGACCATGGAGAGAGGGGAACCCCCCTCCTCCTATAAAGGCCACCCATTCCTCCTTCATCCTCACACCTCCTTGTGAAGGATTTCTCCCCTCTAGAATTTTTCCCCATGGTCTCGGATTAGCGAGATACATGTTCCGGTGGCATTTAAATGCTGAAGGAGTTGCTCGCTCATTGGATCCATTGAGGGAGGTGGAGGTTGTCCGTGGCTTGAGCGTGTGTGCGGATGCGGATGCTCTTTGAGTTATGCGCTCGGACTTCCTCACGATCTTGAGATCGGCAAGTGTACGACTACATCAACCACGAGTTCCTACTCGTTAACAAAGCTCGTTGTCTTCGAGGGTAAGTTCTCTATGGATGTATGTCCACCCGTTTGCTTTGTACCTAGTAGATAGATCTTGGCGTGTTGTTCACACCGTAGGAAATTTTTTGTTTTCTATGCTTCGGACCCAACACAGTGATACGTTGCTAACGTATCCATAATTTTTGATGTTCCATGCTTGGTTTTTATCTACTTTCTTATGTTTTGTCCACACTTTGGAGTACTTTTTATACACTTTCTTGGACTAACCTATTAACAAGATGCCACAGTGCCAACTGCCTGTTTTTTGGTTCCAGGAAAGTTAGAAAATGAATATTCTCAGAATTGGACGGGACAAAAGCCTAAGTCAGTTTTTCACCGAGAGGGACACGGAGCCAGAATACGAGACGGAGAGGGGCCAGAGGGCCGCCACACAATCTGGCCACGCGGCCAGGCCTGGCCCGCACTAGGGGGTGGTGTGGCCGCCTAGGGCACCCCCTCGGCCTCCCCTTTCGCCTATAAGATGCCTCCAATACAGAAACCCTAAGTAACCCGATAAAAATTCCATGAAAGAGTCTATAGCCATCGTCATCTCCATCCCTAGATCGGGAGGGATCTGAAGCTCTTGCCGACACCCTGCCGGAGGGGAGAATTCACCCTGGAGGCCTTCTTCATCACCATGCAAGCCTCCGGTGTGATGCGTGAGTAGTTCATCCTTGGACTACGGGTCCATGTAGTAGCTAGATGGTTGGTTCTTCTCCTTTGTGCTACCATGCTTAGATCTTGTGTGCTCCGTTCATGATCAAGATCATCTATTTGTAATCCTACATGTTGTGTTTGCGGGGATCCGATGGATATTGAGATGCTATTTCAGCTTGATTATTGATTCTATCATGTCTTTGTTATTTGTGATCTTGCATGCTCTCCGTTGTTAGTAGATATCTTGGCCAGGTAGATGCTAGCAACTCCAAAATGGAGTATTTATGCTCGATAGTGGGTTCATGACTCTAGTAATCTGGGGAAGTGACAGAAATCTCTAAGGTACTAGATGTGTTGTTGCTACTAGGGAGAAAACAACAATCCTTTGTTCATAGAACAATTGTATTGTTTACTTTACACGCAATGCGTAATGCAATTATCTGTTGCTTGCAACTTAATCTTTGGAGGGTTGAATGATAACTGAAGGTGGATTATTAGTCATAGATGCGTTGGATTACGATTACATGTATAATGTTGTAATGCCCAATCAAATCTCATAGGAGTCAAGATGATTAATATATGCATGTATGCTTTCTCGATGTTTGTCAATTGCCCCGCTGTAATTTGTTCATCCAACATGTCATCTATCTTAAGGAGAACCACCACTAGTGAAATATGGACCCCGGTCCTTTCTTTTACCATCAATCTACAATTGTTTACTGCTTTCTGTTTACTTTCTGCAAGCTTTTACTTTCTTCCACACAATACGTTTAATCCTTTGTTTTGAGAAAAACCGGTGAGATTGACAACCTCACTATAAGTTGGGGGCAAAGTTCTATGGTTGTGTTGTGCAGGATTCCAAGTTGGTAACAACACCTTGGAGGTGTTTCCTTGCTCCTACTGGTTCGATAACCTTGGTTTCATAACTGAGGGAAAACTTGCTGTTGTGCTCATCATACCTTCCTCTTGGGGTTCCCCAATGAGCTCGATATATTTTGGGACATCAAACAGTAGGGGAAAAACCCCACTGCAATTTTTTCTTTATATACATGTTGTAATATTTACAGAGTTATAGAGAAATCTAAAAACATAATCCACCTCTAGGAGGGAAAACCAAACTTAAGGAATTATCTTTGATCTAATTGATGATTTAGCCATGCTTGAAATCTCTCTTGGTGCTTTCTTTTAATTCTGTATTGCACCCATCTCATTTCTTGGTAGAAAATTGCCTCCCATCCTTCCAGGGTTGGTCTTTTATCATTAAATATCTTGTTATTCCTACAAATCCAGATTCCCCATGCGGCCAAGATGATTATCTCCATTGCAAATGGTAAATTCAACTTGGTTTTGATGTCTGCAAATGCATCAAAGCCCGAGAGATCTGTTGTTTTGTTTGGACATATGTAGTTCTAGCAGAGTGTTGCAAAAGGGCAATCCCAAAACAAGTGAACCAAGGTTTCCTCCAAAGAGCAGTTAAGGGTTGCACAGTTATAGGTGGGTAACAAAAATTGTTTTCTTCCCAGCAAGTTCCTTGTGTTTAATCTATCCAGAAGCAATAGCTAGAAGAATAATTTATGTTTGGGTTGACATGAAGATGCCCAAATCCATGAGAAATGTGGTGGGGTAGGAGTATATCCAACCATAGCAGAAAAAGCCTTTTTGACATAGAAATTGTTAGATCCCCAAATATAACTCCATCTGTCAGGTTGTTCTTCTTGGATAGTTGGAAAAATTCTCTTGACAGATATCTTCCAAAAGTATAAATTCAGAGTATGCTTGTTGAGAAAGAGGCAGGTGAAAATGATCTTCTAAGAATTCAGAGTAATGTTGATACTAGTTAGGGATTCATTAGTTCTAAAGTTACTTCTATCAATATCCTAAGGAAATGACTATCAATTGTCCTAAACTCGCTTTATGTCAAATAGGAATGTAACATTATTAACTCCCAAGTGAATTGTTGGTGATAAAGTACTCTTGACAGTGGTCAGACTTGATATAGGTTTTAGAATTGATGCTTGCTTATCAAGTATGCTCAATAAGGTTTGCTCCATAGGATGATACTTAAGACTTGGTATTAAGTACATATCTCATCCTTGTTTAATAAGGTAAGAATATTGGATAAAGAAGAATGAATAAATCAAGTTTTAGATAGGTCAGGGTTTGGTTCAAGGACTTGAATAGTTTACTTGTTACATGACTCTTGTCATTCACAAATGTTGGTAGAATGAATCTTGTTTAATATAAGATAGAATGAGATAAGATGAGTTAAGAATGTATTTGATCTTGTTTTTCACGTGTATTCACATGCTAAGATTTGTTTAGCACATGAGCTAAATGAGATTTTAGAGAATATAGGTTAATCATAAAGTTTTACTCGTCCTTTAAGTATGTGGGGTGTCTTGATTTACTTTTATTCACGAATCTTACTTCTACCCTTCCTAACACAGAAGTTTACCAAATATTATTTCAAAGTGGAAACACTCAACATGATGAACTAGTCCTAAATCATCATCTCAAGTGGAACTTCAATCACTTTGACAAGTTCTATCAATTTTCTTGTTCTCCTAGATTTTATATGCATGGATTCAATGCACACAACTATCCTCTACCCATTTTCGTGTATCATAATCTACGGGATATTACAACTACCATGTGTTGGAAACCCTAGCCCCATTCAGTACAACTGCCGCACTGGACCTAGCAGTTCATCGTCGATGCTCCACCTAGTACGTGTGGATACCGGCAGAGGTGTTGTACGTTCAGCACTTCGACGATCATGGGATTGGATTGGATCATGGGACTACACTCCATCAACCAGCATGCTTCATCAGTAGTCCGCAACTGCGTGTCTAGTGGTAATCCTCGTGGCCTTCTACCTCAGCTAGATCTTGGGAGTACCGCATAGGGAAAAGGTTTTGTTTATATCTAAGTGGCCCAATAGTGGTATCAGAGTGATAGCTTCTAGTTTTAGGCTCGAGATTGCGCATATGATATGCAGTTAGGCATTAGGTTGGATCTAATTGCTATTTTGGTGGTCGATCTATGATATAGATCGGTTTTTTACAAGGTTGATTTGATCAATCGTACACGGGGAATAGATGATCTGGTTTCCGTGATCATACTGCTGAGGTCGTGGAACGACATACCCCTACCGGTAGGTTTCCACCATTGGGTTGTACTGTGGCACGGAAATCTAGATATAGTGATCGAAGATCAAAGGAGTTTGATCCAATTGGAGTACGGATCATATTTTGGTAAAAAATATTTGATGAAGAAATCCATGTTCGGAATGCATATGAGACCGCCGGCTTCACCCTATCATAGTTCCTTAGATGTTGTTGCGAGTTTCACAACACCGCTAGATATCATATCTATGCATAACTTGTTTTTGAAGGAAGATGTTGTGAATGGTATGGCTTATGTGCATGTGATGTGTGTAATCCATACGTGATCTGCGTATCATGGTTTTGTCAGCTGGCTGGAGCCTAGGTGCTACCATTTTATTGTAAACAACCTGCGTGTCAATTTCTCCATGTAATTTACTACTAGCTACTGTAGATGTTTTAAGAACCCGAATGGCATGAAAGTCGAAGTACAAGTCCACGACATGAAGTAAGATGACACATGACAAGAGTTGGCATGAGTCAACTTATAGTTTTCATGGAGATGGAGATTACCATGAATAGAGCCATACCATTTCCATTATAACTCCTTTATTTTGTGTTATTGTTATGTCTCTTGTTTTACGTCTATTATATAGTTGGTAGAATTTAATCCCCCAAAGAAGTTCTAGTCTGTCTTGCACCATCACAAGTCGGACATTCTTGGTAGTGGGCGCATAAAATTGAGATTCTACCAATTCTTTTCAACTAGGTGGGTTCGAGTCAGACTCTTATAGCGGAAGCACTTGGTAAGCTATACGGGTCTATCAAAATGGTTGTGGGACTCGGGGAGAGGTCATTCTGGAGCCGGGGCATGTGATGCCACCTGAGCAATATGAGTCACATGAGATGCGATTGACAAGGAATTTTCTACCTAGATCACTTGACGGCTAGTGGTGATGCTAAAGCTCACTAGCCGACTTGCTTATTTAGGATCCATAATCAATAAGTAACCATGGGAGGGGTGTTGGTTCTAGTGGGAGCATAAGTATTAAAATGTTTAATATGCTTGCTATTTTATGGATACATGTCTTAAGTGTGTGGCATATTTTCTGTTGTAGATCAATGGCACCTAGTAGCAGTCTCCCTCAGTTGTTCAGTTTTGCGTTGAGGTCGATCCTAGAGAAATATAAGATTAATTGAACTAATTTCACCAAGTGGTATCGTAATTCTAAGAATTGTTCTCAAACAAGAAAAGAGGGACCATGTTCTAGATAACCCACTTCCAGATGAGCCGAATGAGAATGTGAGTGTTGATGTCACCAATGCCTACCATAGGACTCGTCATGGGTCCATGGTAATTAGTTGTCTTATGCTTGCTCACATGGAACCGGACTTGCAGCGACAATTCAAGAATGTTGAGGCCTACGATATGATCAAAATCCTCAAAAGTATGTTCTAGGCTCAGGCAAAGACACGGAGATATCAAGTCTCTCAAGATTTGCTAAGTTGTAAGCTTAAGGATGGTGATCCATGTTGGGGATATACTTTCTGGGTATACCCACTACTACTCACTGACCAAGGTGGCCCACTTCCATCTTAGAGATTTGCTCCATGGGCGGACATGTTGGAAATATGCCCTAGAGACAAATAGTAGTAAGGACTATTATCATATTTCATATAGTTTATGATTAAGTTTTATACGTGTGATATACAAACAACTAGGGGTTCCTAGTGAAACTCTAGTCACTGGTTCATTGGTCAACAGATGATCATGTTTCCTGATCATGTGGCATTTATGCCAGTTGGAAATGAGGTCATCTCATTCCGAGAATGAGATGATGAACCAATACCCAACCTAAACATTGTGACCCGATCATGTCACGAATTTTAAGTTATGATGATTAGAAACGGATCCTCGTAGACTATTCCTTAGACCGTGAGGCTATATCAATCACTGTCTCCCGAGAGTGCTTAGATAACATCAAACGCCATCTGGTAATACGGTGGTTATAAAGGTGTGTTCAGGTACTCAGAGGAAACCGTAGAGGCAATATATGTCAAGAGCGGGATTTGTCCGTCCATGTGACGGGAAGACACTCAAGGGCCTACTCGGAGAAGTTATATCCAATAGTCAAGTGTGATTTGATCACGGGGATATCACTTGTCGGAACGAGTCAAGTAGCATTGTTCAGTAACGAGATTGAACACGACATGGTGATGTCATTGATCAGATCTCGGGCAATGCAAGTATCGAGTGACAAAGGGAATAAGACATGACTGTCCCGGTTCAAACGACGAAAGATCTTCGTGGAACGCACAGGGGTCACATGGCCATCCAGGTCCCTCTGTCGATCATTGGTGCGGGAATGTCCCGACCATGTCTGGAGTGTTCCCGAACCATGGGGTATCACGCTTAAGGGCTTGATGATGCTTAGAGAGTGTTTATAGGATCTGTGGAATCACCGAAGAAGAGTAGGGAGAAAAGCGGAAGGGTTTCGGTAAGTCCAGAGGATGTCCGGAGTGGAGGTGGAAGGTGTTCCATAGCCACGGAGGTTGAATAATATGTGAATGAATGTTAAATATTGATTTAATCATTTATTCATAATTATTTAATAAAGAGAGAATCAATTAAAGGTCAAAAAGGCTTAATGGGCCAATTTCCGGAGGGAGAGGGCCCATTCGGGAAAGGAGAGAGGGAGAAGGGGCAAGGGGGCTAGCCGGCTGGGCCTAGCCTCCCGCGTGGGGCCCACTAGGGGCTGGCCGGCAGCCTCCCCACTCCCTCCTCTCCTTTAGTCCCACCCCGGGACTTTGAGGGAGGGTGTACCCCCTCCTCCCCCTATATATAGTGGGGTATTTGGCCAAGATAAATACACCAATAATCAATAAAAGCCTTCTCACTTTTGGGAGGACCTCCAGTTGATATTTTCTCTCTCCCCCTCTCTCTCTCGTGACCGTGGTCCCAAGTCTAGACTGCGCGAATGAGAGACATCTTCACCGCGGAGCACCGTCGCGCTGCGGGATTCGGATCCGTGAGCTCTACTTCCGCAATCTTTGGATCGAGGAAGCGGAGTCATCGTCCGCACCGGGCGTGTAACTCCCCGCGAGGTGTCGCACTTGAGGCACTCAAGTCATTGGAGCCAAGGAGCGCAAAGGACTTCATCACGACCTTGAGGTCGGCTTCGGCTCGTCTACATCAACCATGCTCTCCTGAGCGTTGACAACGCTTTTCGGTCTTCAAAGGTAAGTTCGCGAAAAGCCCCTCCTGTTACTGTATTATTAATAGATAGGTCCTGGCAGCTTCAGGGGTTCAGGGGCGTAGTGTAAATTTTATTGTTTTCATACGCGGAACCCCTACAGGACCAATCACAGAATGAAGACGGAGACCCATCCGGCTACGATAAGGCCTAGAATACTTACCGACTTAGGCATGTAGTTTGACTTGTAGTCGAAGTTGTACGGTGTATCGACTTTGTATCGTAGTCAGATATGTTTCTCTTGTAAACCCTAGGTCGGATGACTATGTAAGACGACCTAGGGGCCATCCTTTAGGTCATCATCATACACAACTCGCATAGGAGATACCGATCCTTGTAATCCTCTGTAAACATTCGGCTCTGCCATTATAGTGGATTCTAGCAGGAAGTAGGATTTGGCCACTGTAGTCGGATCTGAACCTGGGTAAACTTGTGTGCTCACCATCCCGTAAAACCGTACGTCTCACACCCTACCTTTTCTCATGCCTCGAGGACCCCCTCATGGTGTACTTGTCTTCAATACAACGACAATTGGCGCCCACCGTGGGGTAAGTGACCTTCAGATCTGTGTTTTGGGCGGAATATGTGCATGCAGGAATCATCGAGACAATCACCATCGGTCATGTCCTCTACACCAACAACGTCCCTATCATCCTTCTGGTTGTCTCTTTAATGTACTATATGACCATCGAGTCAATCTTTCATCGCCATGTAAATTGTTTACTTTATAACTATGAGTTAGCAATAGTTGTAGTAGAAATAGTTGGTGGAGGAAACTATGTGATGGTGTAAAGGACCATGGTGTCATGTTGATGATGATGGGGATCATGCCGGTGCTTTGGAGATGGCGATCAAAAGAACAAGAAGAATAAAATGTTATACAATGTCATATTATTCTTGCATGTGATGTTTATCCTTTTATGTATCTTACTTTGATTTGATTAGATCGCGACGGTAGCATTATAAGATAATCCCTCACACTTAATGTCAAGATAATAATGAGTTCTCCCATAGTATTCACCATTGCGAAAGTTCATCATTTTGAAGCACCACATGATAATCGGGTGTGACAAACTCCACGTTCACATACAACAGGTGTAAGCCAGATTTACACACACAAATACTTATGGTTAACTTGACGAGCATAACATGTATAGACATGGCCTCGGACACAAGGAACCGAAAGGTTAAATATGAGCCATATAGATGATATAATCAACATGATGTTGTTCACCATTGATGCTACATCATGTCATGTGATGATCGGACTTGGTTTAGTGGATGTGGGTAAACAACTTTGAGGGATATTGAGCTTAGTGGGAGTTCATTAGTAATATGAACCATTATAAAACTAACAATCTAAGTGAATTTGCATATTTCATTGTACAAATTGGTATCTGTTAACTATCTTGCACTTAGTTTTAATTGAGATAATATAACTATATAATTTTGGATATTCTGTTTATGGACTAGTACCATATTGTCTGAGTGTCAAATTAAAGATAAAATCCTAATGCAAACTTTCAATAAAACTTCACTTACTCTACAAGGTTTAATAAGTTGTATTAATCCAAGAGTAACATATTCCAAAGTTAGTATCTAAAGATCATGGCTGCCTCCATGATACCTGATGTTGAAGAGAATTTGTTTCTATCAAGATTATCTAGGAGCTAAAAGAATCTCAGAAATCATCTTGTGTGAAAGATATTCTTATATCTGAAACACTATTTAATTGCAATATGATAAAGTGTAATTTAGTCAGAAACAAATTCTCATATTGTATTTGAGTTTTTGGTATCAAGATTATCTAGGAGTTGAAAGAATCATTTCAGAAATCATCTTGTGTGAAAGATATTCTGATATCTGAAACACTATTTGATTGCAATATGATAAAATGTTACATCTGCTATTCTGTAGGAAAAAAATGTTTTTCATGCTACGAAGCCATTAATATCCACACATGTATTTGAGTTTTCGGTTAATACAATTATAGCATGGAGAATAAAAATTTATCAAGAACAACGGAAATATGGTAATAATTTTATTATTGCCTCTAGGGCATATTTCTAACAATTTTCTCCTTATTTTCTCATTGGGTTTGAAGTAGTTTTAACAACATATCTAACGATTATATGTTGCACGATTTTCTCCATATTTTTCTCACTGGGTTTAAAGGAGTTTTAGCAACATATTATACACACTACTCGTCACATTTTTCCCACGAGGTTTTTGGAGGAGACTACTATCTCTGGTTCAGTTTATTAGGCACGCACATAGTTTAATAAAATCTTTGACCATCAATTTTGGATAATAAAATATGCAATATGTGTATCAAAAATTGTACCAATGAAAACTTTTTTTTTAAGATGAATCCAACGGTATAATTTTTTTAACATGTTATATACAATTTGTTGACGAAAATTAGTGGTCAAAGTTATTCTTAAACTACGTACGTGCCTAATAAACCGGAACGGAGGGAGTATTTCAAGATAATGAACACTTAAAAGGACAGGCATGAATTATGAGGAGTGTTAGGATTTAATTAATACTTGTAATTAAATGTAAATCCCTGCTTGTAATTAACAGCGGAAGTTGCTATTTGTGCAACTGGTATGTCGGTTTGTACGTGTCCTTTTGAACAGACACGTCTGTTGTAAGCGTATGCTTAGGTACTATATATAGCACTATTCATCATCAATGAAAAGATAGTTTTTACTCTTGTTTGTGGTCTCTCTTATATCTCGAGTACTTTCAACATGTACCTTGACTCCATCCTCGCGGCGGCCTGTTGTTCCCGGTCACTGCCGAGCGTACGTCTCTACCTTCTCGCTGGCCAACGCCTGCGAGTTCTTTGTCGTTGCACCCACCTGCTGAGCCACCGCCTACTAGCCTCCGACTTTCTTGCTGGCCACCTGCTGATTCCCGCTGTTGTGGAGGCCCTTGACGAAGGAGTCAACGCCCCAGTTGCATGCACGTATGGGCCAACTTCTGGGCCATCTGCTGGGCTGCTCCTTTGAGCCACATTGTACATCTCTTTTTGGTTTGGCACTCTGGTAGTCTGGTTGCTACTTGATTCATTGGTCATCCGTGATCTGACCTATGTTTCCTTAAAAAGTGTCAATGTTTTTTTGAGGAGGAATAGTGGGTTTCCTTACTGTATTTTTTTTCATTTTCAGTAATTTGAGGAGTCTTACGGAGTACAAAGAACAAGAATGGAGCTAGAGGTTATCTCTAGGACCTAGATTCTAATAAAAACTCTCTACCCAAGATCTCATGCCACAATATTCCTTCCTAGAAATTTTATGAAGCAACAAATTCATTTCTTCCTTAAAGGGAGCTCTGCATCTATACAAATTAGGATCAATCCCTTTGAAAACATAGTCATTTCTGGCCATCTAAATGACCTAGCATACAAGGGTTATAATTTCCAGAGAGAAGGGTTGACTGATTGCCCTTTTAAGATATCAATATAGGACTCAATTAAAGGCTACATACGACCAGGAAGGTTGCCAAGAAGGACAAATGTAGAACCAACAAGCCTTTGCGAATGGGCACTCAAAGAACAGATGATTTCGAGATTCCAGGAAGGAAGAATCACACATTGCACATGAGTAATAAGGCATGAAAAATCTCTTTCACTAACAAAGTTGTCTGGTGTTCAACATGTTCTGTATCAACAACCAGAAAAAACCTTGTGTTTGGACTGACAACACATTTTCTAAATCCATATCATAACTGGGCATACCACCTTGTGGCCCATTGCATTTTATAGGTAGCATCCACCTTAAAGACAAAGAAGATGCCAAAAGCCATCCAATGGTCATTAGACGGTTGATAAGTGTTGAAGCAATTGGAGTTCAGAGAATGCTTCAATTGAAGAGGAAGGTTAAAATGATCAACTAGATCTTCAAGCCCCAAACATGTTGAATAGAGATATCCTCTTTTTTTGAAAAATAAAAAAGGCAAGGAAGCTACTAGTGCAAGGGAGACTAAACCAAGGAATCCTTCCAAAGAGGAATAGAGGAACTTGAAGAAGCAGAGCATGTTATCATCTTGTTGTAATCAGTGTGGCTTTTAAGAGAATCTCTCCACCAGAAGGACATGGCTCTTATTTTCCAAGGAGGCATGTTACAGGAATAATAAACCTCCCAAACCAAACGAAACCAAGGGGCAGAAGCTTTATTAAAGAACTTGTGAAATTGCTTCATAAGCAGGAAATCATTCTATACTCTGAGGTTGATCACACCTAGCCCTCCTTGGTCCTTGGCAAGAAGCAAGAGGTGCACTTTTGTCCATGCTATCTTTTTTCCTCCATAAGTAGTGCCTTCTGTAGTTATCAAATTATGTTAGGACCCACTAATATACCCTAAGAGTACCAAGGTAGAAAGTTGGCAGAGAATACAAGACAAAGTTCACAAGTTTAATCTTATTCCCATAGGAACAGTAAATTGAACAGGAGGAAGGTATTCTATGAGCACTCTAAAGAAGAGGCATAAAGAAATCCTTGTTGGGCTTGGTGTCACTCAAAGGAAGGCATAGGTAATTGAAAGGACGACTACCATGTTGACACCCCAAAGTATTGGTGAAAAGATGCACTCTAGTAGCAATAATATTGATAGGGATCAAATTGGACTTGTTATAGTTAACCTTCAGACCCATTGCCTCTCCAAAGTTATGAAGCATCCCTTTTAGATGAATTAACTGTTGCTCATCAACATCCATAATAATGAGAGTGTCATCAACATATTGGAAAATTGGGAATCCACTTAGCTAGCTAGAGGGAGGGGTCTAGTGAGGCAACCTTGGTTCGTAGATTGATTCACTATAGATTGTAGAAAGTCAGCAGATAGGAGAAATATAAGGGGGAGAAAGAGGATTACCCTATCTGACTCCCCTTTTGTAGTGGAACTTATATCTAGGCACCACATTGAGCAGAACTGAAGATGTGGTAGAGGTAAGAATTTGCTTGATCCACTTGCACCAAAGTGAGCCAAAAACTTTATCTTCCAAAACCTGGAGAATGAAGCTATGCTCCACTTTATCAAAGGCCTTCTCATAGTCCAATTTTAGAATTACCATTTCTCTTTTAGAGACATGACACTGGTGTAGGTACACATATGCCCAAGATAAACAGTCTTGAATGTTCTGGATTTGATAAATCCATACCGATTATCATGGATGAGTTTCATGATCATAGTCTATAGTCTATTTGCCAGGAGTTTGGTGATGAGCTTTAAAGTGCAATTCAAAAGAGAAATGGGCATGTAATCATTAGTTGAAGCTGCATCATCTTTGTTTGGAACCAAGGTGATAAAACATACATTTATACTCTCCATGTAGAGGCTACATTGATGAAACTGATTACACCTACCATAGAAATTATTTTTAATAATGGGCCAACATCTCCTTACAAAGCATTAAAGCCATTTGGCGTTGGAGATTTGTTGTTGGGAAATTCTTTTATCACATGATCAATTTCCTTAGTTGAGAAAGGCTCTTCAAGAAAAAAGAGATCCATTGTGGAAGATAGGAGGGAGGGCATATCACATGAGTTTGAAGCTAGCTGAGATTTTCCTACTCTTTCCATATAAGAGTGTAATAGTAAGTCTACTTTTTCAGAATGACCACTCATAGCTATTCCATCAAGTTTCAGAAGGGAGGCTATATGGTTTCTCCTATTTTGAATTGAAGAAAGAGAGTGAAAGAATTTTATGTTGGAATTTCCTAAAGTCACCAACTTGATTTTGCCTCTCTATTTCCAATAAGCAAGATGTTATTGAAGGGGACTAGCCAGATGAAGTTTAAGGTTGGATCTTAACATTCTTTCAGAGTGTGACAAATGCCCATCATTTTCAACAGAATCCAGTAGTGCAATGACAACATTACAATCATTAATATCCTATTGTAAAGAGGAGAAAGATTTGACCCATAACTTTAGCTCCTTCCTAAGGATTTTAAATTTAGCAGAACTCCTTTTTGCATAATTAGAGAAAAAATAGACTAGGTCCAAACCTTCTCAACTAGAGGCAGGATGCCCTACAGGTGAAGCCATTTATTCTCAAGCCTAAATATTTGGGCTTTGGGAATAGATATTTTAAAAGAGATTGCACAAGGAATATGGTCTGAAGTGGTCATTGCCAGATGCCAAAGTGTCAGGGAAGGAGGAAGTCTAGGACAAGGATGTGAAGAACCAATCAAGTCTCTACAGTAGAGGGACAGCTTGCATGTTACTCCAGGTAAACTTCCTTTGTTTTAAAGGAATCTCTACTAAGACAAGATGACTAATAGATGATCATGGTTTCCTGATCATGGACATTGGATGTAATTAATAACAAGGTTATATCATTAGGAGAATGATGTGATGGACACACACACCCATATTAAGCGTAGCATAAGATCAAGTCATTAAGTTCGTTGCTACAAGCTTTTCAAATGCATAGTAACCTAATCCTTCGACCATGAGGTTATGTTAATCACCATCACCGGATGGGTACTTTGATGACATCAAACGCCGCTTCGTAACTGGGTGATTATAAATGTGACATTGGGTATTCTGAAAGTATGTGTTGAAGCGCATGGACCAAAATTGGGATTTTTCCATCCATATGACAGATAGATATGCTCTGGGCCCTCTCGGTGGAATGTCATCTAGTTAGCTTGCAAGCATGTGACTAGGTCACAAGGGATGACATATCATGGAACGAGTAAAGAGTACTTATCAGTAACGAGGTAGAACTAGGTATGGAGATACCAACGATCAAACCTCAGATAAGTAGAGTATCGCGTGACAAAGGGAATTTGTTTCGTATGTTAATGGTTCTATCGATCACGAAGTCATCGTTGAGTATGTGGGAGCCGTTATGGATCTCTAGATCCCGCTGATGGTTATTTATCGGAGAGGTGTCTTCATCATGTCTGCATATTCACGAACCGTAGGGTGACACACTTAAGGTTCGAAGTTGTTTTAAGTAGATATGGAATGTGCGTTGGAGACCGAATGTTGTTCGGAGTCTCGTATTGGATCCGGGACATCACGAGGAGATCCAGAATTGTCCGGAGAATAAGATTCATATATTGGGGATCATTTTCTAAGTTAGGAAATGTTCCAGAGTATTTGTATGGGGATTCTAGAAGGTTTTGGAATGTTCCGGAAGGTTCTAGAAGATTTCTTGGAGTTTGCTTGAAAACCAAGAAAGGATCAAGGAATCCTTGTGGGGTAAGACAAGGATTTGTGGGGGAGTAGGACTCTCCCCCACCTCCTTGATCCGTCGGCCAAGGGAGAGGGGAGTCCTATAAGGACTCCACCTCCCCATGGCGCCTCCCTCCTTTAAATAGAGGGGTGGAGGCGCCACCCCCTGGCCCCCTTCCACTCCAAACCCTAGCCGCCTCTCTCCTCCTCCTTCCTCTCCTGCTGCTTAGGCGAAGCCTGCAGAATTCTACTCCACCACCACCACCACCATGCCGTCGTGCTGGGATTCCGTGGAGAGATCTACTACCTCCGCTCATTTGGAACAGGAGAGGAAGGTCTGCCGACTCAAGACGCAGGACCGATCATGAAGCGCCGCTTAACGCGGCGCCAGAAGGATCATCTACTCGATCTTGAGATCAGCAAGTGATCGACTACATCAACCACGAGATCCGATCTCGTAACGCTTTTCGGATCTACAAGGGTTAGTATAGATCTCGTTGCACATGTCTAATAGATTAGATCTTGGCTTTTATCTAGATTAGATCTGGGTTTTGTTCGTTCTTGCGGTAGAATTTTTTTTCCATGCTACGAACCCATCATAATAGCCTCATTAAACAAAAGCATTTCGTTAATACCGCCCCATGCTTGTTTCTTTTAGAGGGTGATCTTAGGAGATTGAAATCGCCTACTATCAAGCAACCAACATCATCAGGAATGTGAAGGTTTTAAATCCAGTCAAGGAAAAGAAGCTATTCGACATCTTGGAAAGGAGCATAAATATTTTTGAGAGTCCAACATGCAACATCCTTCGTTGACTGAAGATACACAGATAGGTCATAATTGTTTTGAAAAACCCATTGTCTAAAGAAAACAGAGTTGTCCCAAACTATCAAAATACCACCGGAACTTCCAACTGAAGGCTAGAAAGCAAAAGCATCAAAGTTTCTAGGACAAAAATGCCTAATAAAGGAGATGTCAATAGTTTCTCTCTTAGTTTCCTGGAAATAGATGACCTGACAACCACTTTCTTTAATTTTATTAAAAATAAGGGTCCATTTGTCTTTTTCATTGAGCCCTCTAATGTCCTAGTCAAGTACTTTCCATTTTTTACTCATTGGGATAGGAATGTGGATATTCCTGAGAGTGGCTACCATAAGCAGAAGCACATGAGGCCATCAAAATAAAGTGATAAAAGCAACAAGTATAGGAGCCTGAGAAGGACCAAGCCAGGAACAGAGAATAGACCAGATAAAACCCATAGTACTTAATAGATCACAAATCCTTAACATAGACAAAGTCCAACGAAATACTAGCAGAAGGCAGACTCAAGAGTAACAAGGCAAAATCTCCATCAAATGGATAAGAATGTCATCTACAATCTCTCCCCAAAAAAATTCTACTGACTATAATGATCAGTATCATCATTGGAAACATCAGGTGGAGGAGAGGATGGTCCTGCATCATCCTTTGGATCCTCTAGATCTTTAGGTTTAGTTTCATCAGCATTTAGCCCAAATTTCTAGTAAAGATTCTGAATGATCTTCTTGTTGATTTGGGGGATAGGGCCCACACAAGCAAGGCAATGATTATCAAAGCAAGTCTTCTTCTTAAAACCTTTTGAAAAAGCAAGAATTATATTGTTTGTTCTAACAGTAGACACAACACCATGCACTCTTTTCCCTTTACTTTTAATAAATATAACATAGGTGGATGGAGGAGCATATGAGATAGTCCTCTTCTTTGGATCTTGTGGGGTGGGTAATGAAGGAGATATGCCCTAGAGGCAAATAATAAATAGGTTTTTATTGTCATATCTCAATTAGTTTATAATAGTTTCATATTGTGCTATAATTGTGCCAAGTAGAAACATTGGGACAGGTGTGGTATGAAACAACCAAGTCCCTAGTAGCCTCTATTCATACTAGTTCGTTGGTCACGAAGATGGTCTGGGTTTCAAGATCATGGGCATTTATGCCAACTGACAACAAGATCATATCATTGGGGAATGATGTGATTGGACATTCCTCGAAGGATTGCAACACGATCAAGTCATATAATTCATTGTTGCAACAACTATACCTAGACTCCTTCTCCTTAGACCGTGAGCTCATATTACTCACTGTTTCCCGAGGCTGCTTTGACTACATCAACCGTCATCTGGTAATATGGTGGCCATAAAGGTGTATGTTGGGTATTCCAAAGGAACAGTTGATGACATGTGACTGCAAGACCGGGATTTGTTCACCCACATGACGGGTAAAGATACATACGGTCGGCTTGGTGAGATTACATCTATAAATGTTGCAACATGTGACTAGGTCACAGGGATGTAATATCACGGTAACAAGAAAACAGAACTTGTTGTGAACGAGATTGAACAAGGTATGGGATACCAATGATCGGATCTCGGACAAGTTGTATCGATAAACAAAAGGAAGAGGATGCTACATTTAGTGGCTCAAACGACATTGTCATCAGGAATGCATAGGGGTCACATGGACATCCCTGGTCCCTCTGTTGATCATTGATATAGATCATGTCTAGAGCATTCCCGAGCCCTGAGAGGATACACTTAAGGGTATGATGAGAGCGATCATTCGTAAGATGGAATCACAGTAGAGAAAGATCCGAAGTCGTTCGGAGGAAATCGAAAGGGAACCAAAAGGTGTTTCGGGTCAAGATAGATTTTGTAATATGTATTTAAATATTAATTAGTGTAATTAATATTAAATATAATATTAAAATCTAATTTGAAGGGTTATTACACTAATGGGCCAAACTTCCTAGGGAAATAGGGCCCATGAGGGAAAACCGGAGGAGGGAAGGGCCAAGGGCCAAAGGGCCAAGGCCCAGGTGCCTCAAGGGGGCCCACCCGGTCAGCCTAGGGCTATGCGCAGGGTGGGGCCCACCCCTGGCCGGTGGCCCATGAGGCCCATGCACCTTCCCCCTCTCTCCCTTGTTTAGTCCCATATGGGAAACCCAAAGGGGAGGTCACACCCCCTCCCCCTATATAAAGGGGTGCCCATGGGTGGGACGAGACACACCAATATTTGGAGAAGTCCTTTGGTTGACTTCCCCCTTCCCTCTCTCTCTAGCCCTTGTGACCATGGCCCCAAGTTTGGGCTGTGCGATCAAGGCACACCTGCAGCACGCCGTTGCGCTGTAGGGATTCCTAGCCGGCTATCAACTTCCGCACTCCCGGCGGGATCGGGGAGCCGGAGGTCTCATCGTGCACGAGATGTGTACGAAGACACGAGGTGCAACACTTGGGGCGCTTGAATGTCGTGAGCCGGAGCTGTTGCACGATGAAGATGACGAAGGATCAAGGGGTGACCTGCGAGGAGCTTCGCGACCTTGAGGTCGGCTACGAGTACGACTACTTCAACCACGTTCCCCGCGGAATGTTAACCGCGTACGGTCTAAAAGGGTATGTATTCTATATGCTCTGGCCGTTACCGCATTACTACATAGATAGATCCTAGGCAAGTTTTGGGGGGTTACAACGTAGGGAAATTTTTGTTTTCCGCACCGATCCCCTATAGATAAACCCCGAGTGACTTCCTGATAGGCTACATAGAGGGAGCAAATTGGGGGGGTTCTGAACAAGACATTCCTTAGGCACCACACAGGTTCTGAGTTCCAAGTCACAGTGCTCCTAGATTTTTGAATTTAAAAGAGATTTAGCCCATTCAAAATCAGAGGTATTCATGATCTTGGAGGTAAAAAACCACCCATTCAGCAGGCACAACAACACGAGGAGAAGAATCTGAAGAAGGTTTGAAAAAACTAGCCCAAGCAGAGGACCCTTCTTTAGCAAAATAATGTGCAGCAAATCTAGATCTAGGTTGATCATCATTGGGTAGTAAGACAACTCCAATGTGTATATTTGGCTATGGGGAACTATTATGAGCCGGTTCCTGGACCCCAGGCTGAATAGCACCTAGCTTACCATCACCATGATGAGTCACATTGTCAGAGTTATTAGAATCAGAAATCACAATCAGGGTAATAAAGCTCTCTCCAGGCTGAGCAGCATCAAAAGCAATGCTGCCAACATCACCTTCTTGATGCTCAACTCCATTGTTCTGAATGCCATGATTAATCAGATCATTAAGCTCTAGGAATTCAGCCTCATTGAGTTGATGGGGTGCAACATTGAGGTCCAAACCATTACCAGGCACAAAATTCAGATCAAAGTCATTGTTTTGAAGCACAAAGTTAATATTCTGCTTAGCAAGGTTTTGAATTGGCTATGCAGTATTATGATGGAGGTCTGCACCAAGATCCTAAGCATCTACAACAATTGGTTCATCCATTGCAACATCCTGAACATGGTTTTCAAATTGCCAAGAAGGCCAAGCAGCAACATTCATCTAGGGAGTCGACTAGACATTAGGACAAAGGCCTAAACATGGAGAGGATGGGGAGTTGAGCCATCTCCAGGGGGAATTCCCTCATCAACAGGCAGATTCCCAAGCAAGTGTTGGCTCAACACAAAAATAGGGACATATCAAGATTCTCCCTGTAAAGAGTTGGCATTAGACACAATAAAACTGTGTGGGATGTGGTCAAGGGCCACCACCTTGACCTTAACCACAATTGCTCCATAGCAACTTGCCTCCTCATCCCATGACACAAAGACCCCGAAATCCTTGACAGCATGCTTAATATGTTCCACACTCCACATATCCATAGGATATGCAAGCATCAGGATCCAACACTCATGATTATAATTAAAAACCCTATGATTAATCCCCTCATTATGCTTAACAAAGGAAAGAGTTCGACCATGAAATTGATGGAGACTATGCTCAATAACCAATCCCATCTTCATCTCAATAAAGAGCCTATCTTAACACGTCTCAGAAAAAGAACCTATCTTAACATAGGTCATGCCAATGGGGCAGTGATGCATTTTCTCTAGTATCAAACCCATCTTCATCTCAGTAAAGTTATGAACAAAGTTACGGGTGAGGGCAAAGGGAATTACTACAGTAGGGGCGGGTGTTACCATAACAATGGCAATGTACTCATGCTTCATGCGACCGCCGTCAACGACATGATAATGACACCGCTATGGTAGATTATCCACCTACATGATCTAGTAGCGCTCAGGCGCAAAAGGAGTAGGATCCACTGGGAAGTTAGCCATGACACATAGGGGCTCTGCTGCACGGACCGTGTTACAGTAGGCGGAGGAATGGAGTAGGGGCTGATAGGACGTGGAAGGCGAATCACCCATGGTTTTTGGCTGAAAAGAAAAGAGACAAAGGTCTAAAGAAGGACCCTCCTCTGCCTCCCCAGGTGCCGCACAAATAATTCAACCATCAGATCAGGAGACGTGTTAACCATCTGACCATCTAGAGGCATCTACGTAGGCTGAACCGTCTTACCAGAATTTTCCATATTTGGAGGTACCAATGTGTGAGATCCTAGTGCATGTCTTAATAGGATTAATAGAATACCTATACAAACAAGTTGCAACTTTTTTCAGAAAGCTCATCCAAAAAGAACCTCCAGGTTAAGCATGCTTGGCCTCGAGCAATCTGAGGATGAGTGACCGACCGGAAAGTTATTCCTGAGTGCGCACGAGTGATGACAAAGTGCACAGAAAAGACAAGTGTTGGTCTGTGGGGCTAGTCTTCAGATCCTAGTAAGCTACCAGGAGTGATATCCCGGGGCCTGGTGGACGGGGTGTTTCCATTTTGTTCCCCAAATTCCTTTTAGAGAAGATACGCAATTAAATTGATTGGGGCAACCCGCTTTAATATGTCCAAGCTAGAAATAGGATAGGCAGCGGATTTTGCTCATGCAATATCTTAGAAGGTGGCCCATAGAAAGACATCTACCGTAGAACGACCCAATTGGTGAAGGCCCAGGAACAGGAAAAGAGAGGCGGCCAATTGGAGGTCGATGTAGCCTAGGAGTTTGAACATTTAGCTTTGCGCTATTAGTGCCGAGATCTTCTTAAAACGAGGAGAAAGGAATCATATTATTGTAATTACCAGTGCTTCAAAACCCGGTCAAAGAAGAAGCTCAATTAGGTAGTTGACCATTTCTGATTAAGAAGGAAGTCCAGATCTTCCATCTGATTGACAGAGAGCATATCAAGGGGATTTTGAATACCCAATTCCTGGCTTTGGTTGCGAAATAAAAGGATCAAATCCCCAGAGAATAACCTGCTATTATTGAAGGGAATATGCCCGAGAAGCAATTATAAAGTTGTTATTATCTTATTCCAAGTATATGATAGATGTTTATTTTGCATGCTATAATTGTATTAATTGGAAACGTTAATACATGTGTGTTTGATAAAGAAATAAAGAGTTCCTAGTTATGCCTCTCATATAAACTAGCTCGTTGATTAACAAGATGATCAAGGTTTTCTGATAATGGACATTTGATATTGTTAATAACAAGGTCACAACATTGGTGGAATGATGTGATGAACATTCATCCAAAGTATAGTAATACAATCAAAGTCATTATGTTTACATTGATATAACGTCATACGAAGTAACTTTAGTCCTTAGACCATGAGATCATGTCAATCACTAACATTGGAAAAGTAACTTGATAACATCAAACATCACATCGTAACAGGGTGACAATAAAGGTGGGTTCATATA
The DNA here is from genome assembly GCA_023614405.1 of Avena insularis. NCBI lineage: Eukaryota > Viridiplantae > Streptophyta > Magnoliopsida > Poales > Poaceae > Avena > Avena insularis. Next base: position 393,021,052 of record CM042689.1, on the reverse strand, counting down.
CTCCGAAAGTGTTATGTAGAGGCTCATGGATCAAGAGTGGGATTTGTCCATCCCGAAGACGAAGAGATATACTCTGGGCCCTATCAGTGATATCACATTGATAAAGCTTGCAAGCAAGTGATAAGATCACTAGAATGTTATATCACGGGAATGAGAAAAGAGTACTACGAGATCAAACTAGGTATGGAGATACCGATGATCGAATCTCGTAAATGTAATATATCACGAGACAAGGGTATTTAGTTACAAGCGTTAAAGGTTCTCACGATCACCAAAGTCATCGTTGAATGTGTGGGAGTCGGTATGGATCTCCAGGTCCCGCTGCTGATTATTGATCGGAGAGGGGTCTCAATCATGTCTGCACTATTCACGAACCATAGGGTGACACACTTAAGGGATACAGACACCATTTGGAGCAAATATGTTTCAGAAAAATATTATGAAAGCGCTAGAATTATTTTGATGGACACCGGAATTGTTTTGGGGTGAAATTGTTGAAACTGGTTCTGCATGTGATATCGAAATGTTGTAGGGGGTTTTATGTGAATGATTGTTAATTAAAGTAATTAACAAAATTATTAATAAAATAAATAAAATAGTTTTATTAAATGAGAGATGAATTAAATTTGGTGGAAATTTAATGTATGCAAGTGGAAGAGTGTTTATGTTAGTGGAAGCTCTACCCACATGAATGAGGAAGAGGTGGGGGAACCTCCTTTGGCCGTCGGACATGGGAGGGGGCCGCCCCCTCTCCCTATTAAAGGCCTCCTCCTCCTCTCACTTCACACCTTCTCGTGAAGGATCTCTCCCCCCTCTAGTTTATTCCCCCATGGCTTCAGATTAGCGAAGTACATGCTCCCGGTGGCTTTGTATGAAAGGAGTTGCTGCTTCCGCTGCTTTGTTGGAGCAAGGACGCGGAGGTTGTCGGAGGACCGGGCATGTGTGCGGTCACAGATGCACTGTTGAGTTGCAGTGCTGGACTTCCTCATGATCTTGAGATCAGCAAGCGAACGACTACATCATCCATGAGTTCAATCTTGTAACGCTTTGTCGCTCTTTGAGGGTAAGTTCTCTATGGATGTATATCCACCCGTTGATTGTATCTAGGTAGATAGATCTTGGTGCTTAGTTGTTCACATCATAGGAAAACTTTTGTTTTCTATGTTACGAACCCAATAGTGGTATCAGAGCCTGATCTATGCATAGATACTTTGCACGGGTAGAACACATATGATTATGTGGGCACTAATGATCATGTTATTGCATCTTCTATGTATTTTGGATATTGGTGGCATGGTGGGATGAAGCGGTCCGGACTAACTTTACATGTCCTCGCACATGAGACCCGTTCCACGCTTGACATGCAAATAGTTTTGCATAAGTGGCTAGTGGGTGTCTATCTCTCCTACTATAGTCAATATATGATTTACAATGAGTTGCTAATAATTTGATTATCATCATTGTGGTTCCATGTTCGTAGGTAAGACTGGTTCTATCTTCGAAATCCCTAAGTCATGTAAAACTTGCAATTGATAAATTAGAGGCGTCTAGTTTAGTTGTTGATGGGCAAGTGTCATGATATGGTAATGCTATAATTTGTAGTATGGGTCGATACTTTTGGAAATAATAACATACCAAATTGTAAGTTCCATAGACCTTGGCCTTACACAAATATGAATGATGAAGATAATACCACAATTCATAAGATAGTGATCAAGTGCAAGAACCATATCATATCACTTTTCGCATATGATGTTTGTTTGCATCTTATATTGCTTGTATGGCGCTTCAGTAGCATTATAAGATGATCCCTCTTTTAAATACCAAGATAAGAATGTGTTCTTCCTTAAGTATGCACAGTTAAGAAAGTTTGTTGTTTCGGGACACCACATGACGATCGAGTGTGATACTCTACGTTCACATACAGTGGGTGTAAGACAGTTTTACGCACGCGAATACTAAGGTTCTTACTTGGCGATCCTAGCATGTACAGACATGGCCTCGGAACACGAACCAAAAGGTAAATCATGAGTCATATGGTTGATATGATGACCATCTAGATGCTCGCCTTTGAAGCTACACCAACTCACATGATGATCGATCTTGGTGTAGTGGATATGGTTCATGTAATCACCAAAAAGACACAAGGGATGTTGTTTTTGAGTGGGAGTTCATATGTAATTTGGATTAGTTGAACCCAATCTATCATAAACTTAGTCTAAATAAACTTTGCAAATTATGTTGTAGATGGCATCACCTGCTTTTAATTTCAATGTGTTCATGGAGAACGAGAAACTTGCAACGAATGGTATCGACTTTACCAACTGGGCCCTGAACTTGAGGATTCTCCTCACTGCTGCACAAAATAAATATGTGCTAGAAGTGCCGCTTGGCCCGCCACCTCCTAATGATGCCCATGATGATGTAAAGAATGTTTACTTAAGTCGTTAGGAGGACCATAATATGGTTTATTGCGACATACTTTATGGGCTAGAGACAGAACTCTAAAAGAATTTCGAGAATGGCAATGCCTTTGATACCGTGGGTAAATTGAAAATTATTTTTGATACCCATGCTGTTGTATAGAGTTATGATGCTTCAGAAAAGTTCTTTAGCTGCATGATGGAGGAGAACAACTCCGTAAGTGAGCATGTTCTCAAAATGTTTGGGTACACTGATAAGCTTGTGTATTTAGGAATAACTATTCGCATTGACTTAGGCATACATCATGTACTCCAATCTCTGCCACCAAGCTACAAGAGCTTCGTGATGAACTATAACATGCAGGGCATGAAGAAGACTCCCCGAGCTTCTATCAATGCTTAAGACTGCTGAAGTGGAGATTAGGAAAGAACATCAAGTGTTGATGATCAATAGGACCACCAGTTTCAAGAAAGACAAGAAGGATAAACAGAAGGGTAACTTCAAGAAGGGCGGCAAATTTGTTGCAGTGCCTGATAAGAAGACCCAGGATGGCCCTAAGTCTGATACCGAGTGCTACTATTGTAAGGGGACTGGACACTAGAAGCGCAAGTGCCCCAAATATTTGGTAGACAATAAGGCTGGCAAGATGAACAAAGGTATATTTGATATACATGTTATTGATGTGTACTTGACTAGTACTCACAGTAGCACCTGGGTATTTGATACTGGATCAGTTGCTAATATATGTAACTCGAATCAGGGATTGTGGAAGAAGCGACAACTATCAAGGGATGAGGTCACAATGCATGTCAGCAATGGATCAAAAGTTGATGTGATCGTCATCGGAACACTGCCTCTTCCTCTACCGTCTGGACTAGTTTTAAACCTAAATAATTGTTATTTGGTGTCTGCGCTGAGCATGAATATTGTATCCGGATCGTGTTTGTTGCAAAGCGGTTATTCCTTTAAATATGAAAACAATAGTTGTTCGATTTATATGAATAATATCTTTTATGGTCATGCACCTGTGATGAATGGTTTATTTCTTTTGAATCTCGATAGTAGTGATACACATATTCATAATGTTGATGCCAATTTTTTTTGAGCAACATTACCGTAGGGGAAGCCCCTACGGTGTAGAAATTATATTAACAATAACAAGTCACTGTACAACCCCAAGGAAGGGTAAAGTCCTTGATGCCAAAAATATTAAACTTGATAATTATATATCTGCATATATGTGGCACTACCGTTTAGGTCATATTGGCGAAAACACATGAAGAAGCTCCATTCTGATGGAATTTTAGAATCACTTGATTTTGAATCATTTGATACATGTGAGCCATGCCTTATGGGCAAGATGACTAGAACCCCGTTTTCCGGTACAATGGAACGGGCGACTGATTTATTGTAAATCATACATATTGATGTATGTGGTCCAATAAGTGTGTCGACGCGAGGTGGATATCATTATTTTGTTACTTTCACTGATGATTTGAGTAGATATGGATATATCTATTTGATGAAACACAAGTCTGAAACCTTTGAAAAGTTCAAAGAATTTCAGAGTGAAGTGAAAAATCATCATAATAGAAAGATTAAATTTTTGCGGTCTGATCACGAAGGTGAATATCTAAGTTATGAGTTTGGCACACACATGAGAGAGTGTGGAATAGTTTCACAACTCATGCCAGCCGGAACACCATAGCGTAATGGTGTATCGGAGAATCTTAATCGTACCTTATTGGATATGGTTCGATCTATGATGTCTCAGACTGACTTACCACTTTCGTTTGGGGTTATGCACTAGAAACCGCTGCATTCACTTTAAATAGGGCACCGTCCAAATCGTTCAAAAGACACCGTATGAATTATGGTTTGGAACAAACCTAAGCTATTATTTCTAAAAGTTTGGGGATGCGATGTTTATGTGAAGAAAGTTCAGCCTGATAAACTTGAACCCAAAGCGGAAAAATGCGTCTTCATAGGATACCCTAAAGAAACAATTGGGTATTCCTTCTATCACAGATCCGGGGGCAAATTTTTCATTGCCAAGAATAGATCCTTTCTAGAGAAGGAGTTTCTTGTGAAAGGTGTGAGTAGTCGAAAGGTACAATTCGAAGAGGTTATTGAACCTTCTCTTCATGAAATGGCGAGTGGCATAGCACCAAAAATTGTTCTGAAGTTGACTTCAACGAATGAAGAATAAACTAATGATAAAGATCATGAAACTCTACACGAGAATACTACCGAACCTCGCAGGTCAAGTAGGACAAGTGTAGTTCCTGAACTATACGGAAATCTAGTCATGAATTTCATGGTAGATGGAAATGGTGGCCCTGTGACGTATGAAGAAGCGATGATGAGCCCTGATTCCAACAAATGGCTAGAAGCCATGCAATCCGAGATGGAATCCATGTAAAAACCAGGTTTAGACCTTGGTGGACTTACGTCACGACCGAAAGGACATTGAAAATAAACGGATTTTCAAAAGGAAAACTAACGATGATGGTACTGTGACCATCTATAAAGCTCAACTTGTCGCAAAATGGTTTCGAAAAATTCAAGGAGTTGACTACGATGAGATTTTCTCTCTCGTAGTGATGTTAAATTTGGTGAGGATTATGTTAGCAATTGCTACATTTTTCGACTATGAAATTTGGTAAATGGATGTCAAAACCGCGTTCTTCAATGGTAATATTGAAGAAGAGTTGTATATAATACAACCAAAGGGTTTTGTCAATCCTAAGGATGCTAGCAAGGTTTGCAAACTTCAGCGATCTATCTATGGACTGAATCAAGCATCTAGGAGTTGGAATATCCGCTTTGATGAAGTGATCAAATAGTTTGGATTTGTCCAAGCTTACAAAGAAGTTCGTATTTATAAGAAAGTGAGTGGGAGATCTATGACATTTCTAATATTATATGTGGATGACATATTATTGATTGGAAATGATATAGATCTTTTAAAAGTGTTAAAAGTTATCTAAACAGCAAATTTTCGATGAAGGACCTTGGTAAAGTATCATACATACTAGGCATCAAAATCTATAGGGATAGATCAAGACGCCTAATTGGGATATCACAAAGTACATACCTTGATAAGATTTTAAACAAGTTTAAAATGGATGGAAGTAAGAAAGGGTTCTTACTTATGTTACAAGGCAAGACATTGAGTAAGACTCAGTCCAGCTACGACGGAAGAAAGAGAGATAATGGATAAGATCTCCTATGCTTCAGCCATAGGCTATATAATATATGTCATGCTATGTACAAGACCGAACGAGGCACATGGTATTAGTTTGACTAGTAGATACCAATTTGATCCAGGTTCGGAACAGTGGATAGCGGTCAAGAATATCCTTAAGTACTTAAGAAGGACTAAGGATATGTTTCTCGTGTACGGAGGTGATGAAGAGCTCACCGCTAAGTGTTATGTCAATGCTAGCTTTGACATTGATCCGGATGACTCTAAGTCTTAATCCAAATACGTATTTCTCATGAATGAGCAGTAGTTAGTTGGAGGAGCTCCAAACAACCTTTGGTAGCGGGATCAACAATGAAGGCGGAATATGTTGCTGCTTCAGAAGCGGCGCAGGAAGCAGTTTGGATGAAGGAGTTCATAACTGAACTAGGTGTGGTTCCTAGTGCGTTGAACCCAATGGTTATCTGTTGTGACAACAATGGAGCCATAGCCAATGCTAAAAACCGAGGTATCACAAGAATTCCAAGCATATCAAGCACCAGTTTCACTCCATCCGTGAGCATGTCAAGGATGGAGATATAAAGATTTGTAAAGTATATATGGATCTAAATGTAGCAGATCCGTTGACTAAAACTCTTCCTAGGGTAAAACATGACCAACACTAGAGCTCCATGGGTGTTAGATTTATCACTATGTAAATTAGATTATTGTCTCTAGTGCAAGTGGGAGACTGAAGGGAATATGCCCGAGAGGCAACGATAAAGTTGTTATTATCTTATTCCAAGTATATGATAGATGTTTATTTTGCATGCTATAATTGTATTAATTGGAAACGTTAATACATGTCTGTCTGATAAACAAATAAAAAGTTCCTAATTATGCCTCTCATATAAACTAGCTCGTTGATTAACAAGATGATCAAGGTTTCCTGATCATGGACATTGGATGTTGTTAATAACAAGGTCACACCATTGGTGGAATGATGTGGTGGAATGATGTGATGAACATTCATCCGAAGTATAGTAATACGATTAAAGTCATTATGTTTACATTGCTATAACATCATACAGAGTAACTTTAGTCCTTAGACCATGAGATCATGTCAATCACTAACACCAGAAGAGTAACTTGATAACATCAAACGTCACACCGTAACAGGGTGACAATAAAGGTGGGTTCAGATAATCTGAAAGTGTTATGTAGAGGCTCATGGATCAAGAGTGGGATTTGTCCATACCGATGACGGAGATATATACTCTGGGCCCTCTCGGTGATATCATATTGATATAGCTTGCAAGCAAGTGATAAGATCACTAGAATGTTATATCACGGGAATGAGAAAAGAGTACTTGTTGATAACAAGATCAAACTAGGTATGGAGATACCAATGATCGAATCTTGGACATGTAATATATCGCGAGATAAAGGGATTTAGTTACAACCATTAAAGGTTCTCGTGATCACTGAAGTCATCGTTGAATGTGTAGGAGTCAGTACGGATCTCTAGGTCCCGCTGCTGATTATTAATCGGAGAGGGGTCTCGATCATGTCTGCATTATTCGTGAACCGTAGGGTGACACTTAAGGGATACCCACACCATTTAGAGCAAATATGTTTTAGAGAAAGATTATGAAAGCGCTGAAATTATTTCGATGGACACTGAAATTGTTTCGGGTGAAATTGTTGAAATTGGTTCTACATGTGATGTCGAAATATTGCAAGGGGTTTTATGTGAATGTTTGTTAATTAAAGTAATTAACAAAATTATAAATAAAATAAATAAAATAGTTTTATTAAATGAAAGATGCATTAAATTTGGTGAAAATTTAATGCATGTGAGTGAAAGCTCCACTCATATGGATGAGGAAGAGGTGGGGGCACCTCCTTTGGCCACCGGCCATGGGAGGGGGCTGCCCCCTCTCCCTATAAAATGCCTCCTCCTCCTCCTCTCACTTCATCCTCGTGAAGGATCTCTCGCCCCCTCTAGTTTATTTTCTCATGGCTTCGAATTAGCGAAGTACATGTTCCTAGTGGCTTTGTCTAAAAGGAGTTGCTGCTTTCGCTGCTTTGTTAGAGCGATGACGCGGAGGTTGTCAGAGGACCGGACGTGTGTGTGATAACGGATGCACTGCTGAGTTGCGACGCTGGACTTTCTCACGATATTGAGATCGTCAAGCAAACGACTACATCATCCACGAGTTCAATCTCGTAACGCTTTATCACTTTTCGAGGGTAAGTTTTCTATGGATGTATATACACTCATTGACTGTACCCATTGATTGTAGCTAGGTAGATATATCTTAGTGCTTAGTTGTTCACATCGTAGGAAAACTCTTGTTTTCTATGCTGCGAACCCAAGAGTCATATGATCCTCAAGAGCATAAATCTGATCAGAATTAAGAGATCTCAAAAATACATATCTACTTCCAAGAATCCGTAGGGAGGGATCCATTGGAGAGCCAAGCCTTGTCAGATTAGCACCTGTAAGTGGCGCATGAGCCACTTCTGGATATGATCTTTTTCTGATCTGAGTCCAGGATGAAGCTTCAGCCTGCTGCCAGAGAGAGTACTCACGAATAAAATTCGTACCACCATTTCCCCAATGTAAGAAGTAGACAGTAAAGTCTGAGAACTTATAGTATCTCAACTGATTAATGAAAAAACCCACTGTATTCGAATAGACCGAGAAACTATAGGTGCGATCACGCAGAAATTAGACATTGAAATCCTTGGCAATGCCTCCAAGGTAGGCATGGAGAGCCGAGCTGACAGTTTCAGGATCAAGACGAAAATTTGCACGACCAAATGAGGAAAAGCCAGAACTCCTTTCGATTCTGTTCCATTGAGGAGGACACTGGACAAAGAAAGAGACGCCAGACCTAACGTTGAATACCCAGACCAGGTTGAAAATCAAACTGAAAACTCCCTGAAGAAGCGCAGAGGGTTGGGGAGAACCGAGGGAGAGGGCAATTCTTGCCGAAAACCCACATTGATCTGATGAAGCAGGAGATCCAATTCCATACCTAGGGAAATGGCTTCTGAGGAGAGCAGAGGTCTGCCATCGACAATAGATCCACCTTGGTTGAGAAGCACCAGCTTCTTGATCTCCATGCGCAGATAGAGAAAACTGACAAGGGGGGCACCATTGGCCACTCGCTCCTGATGCCGCGGCCAGAAAACCGCCTGCCGGCAGGAGATAGAAGGGGCCATGAGGGACTAGGAGGCGTCGGTGGTTGGCGGAGGGGGAGGCCTTGGGGGTGGGAAGAAGCGCGGGCGGTGGGCTAGGACGCCTTATAGGCAGAAGTCGCCGAGACCCTCATCCTCTACTTTGAGTCTTGGCGAAGACGATTATATTTTTGTGATTTTCGACTGTCAATGTACAAGTGCACCTGTCATGTGACCTCTCTTCCTCATTTTTTTTTTGACATTTTGCAATGTGTTTTCACACAATGGGTTCATTGCACCCATGAGCCGAATTGGATTTCCGTTGATCCCCACACATTTCTTTTGTCTGTGAGCTTATATTGCTATTAGCTTCTTGCGCTATGATCTTTTGTGACATGATGTTTTGTGACCTGTCTTTGGTCCGTGCCAATCTCTTCTCCAATCTACTATATTCACTTTGGCTTGACTTCACAGGTTTTGAAGAGTCTTCATGCTGCGACGACACTCTCAAGACACGGATTTTGTTTTTTCCCTAGTTTTCACTTCTTAAAATGTAATGCTTTGCATTTGAGGGGGTGAGGGGGTTAAGGGGTGTTAGTATTGGTTTAGGAGTCCGTATTTGGCTAGATTTACCTTCTTGTATCTCAAATCAAATAGACTATATATTGTGATCTTTGGGCCTATGGTAATACAAGTTGCTTATTCCTAACAACCGTAAGATCCTATTCATGTGAGCACCTGGCACATCAGAAACAATATTAAGTGTATATTGTGAGTAGTCAGCTCTATATTATATACAATCGTATTTTTCTTTCTTTATGCAGGTCAATGTGCTTCATCAAGACATCAACTTAAAAGGAAAACATATCCTGCACCCTATTGGTGATGGTCAACTGAAAACGCCTAAAGAAACAGAAGTATATTGCAAATGTCCTCCTGAAAACTGGGGTAGTTTGTATGTGGATGCAAGTTTCTCAAAAGACCAAAACATGGGCTCTTGGGGGGCAGTACTGCTTGACCACGAAAGCAATGCTCTGAAGCTTGGGGGACTATCCCCATTGCCAATCAGCTGAAGGAGGAGAAGCGATTGCTTGCCGGGAAGGATTAAAAGGCATCGTTCATATAGCAACGGAGCCAGTGATCCTAGAATGCGACGATGCAACGGTGGTGCATGAATTATAGAATAGCGAGAGAAGTAAATCAGCTATGTCCATGATAATCTCTGAAATCAAGGAACTTCTTGTAACTCGATCCCATTCCCCTCCCGTGGTCGCTCTCGTGAGCGACGCACGGGAGGAAACCCTAGCCGCCGCCCCAGGCCCTCCCCACTCTCTCCCCTCCTCGCCGTCGTCGGGCTAAGCTCGGGCGGCGCTGGCCTCTTCTCCCCTCGCACGGTGGTGGCGGTGCGGGCCACAACTGCGGGTGAGGCATGTCATTGGCAAGGGGCGTCACGACGCGGCCGCCTGGTGGTGGCTTTGTGGAATCCGACATGCTCGTGGTGGCGACGGCGCCTTCTGGCGCGGTGGTTGCGACAGGCGGCGGGAGCCCTTCCATGCAGAGAGCTATTGAAGTCGGGGCCGCGGCCATGGGTAGAGTGGCGGCGTCAACCGGAAGGCAGGTGGCGCGCGCTAGTGCTGGCTGGCTCTCCTGACCGCGTGGGCGGGGTGGAGCCGGTGGAAGTCATGTCGAGGTGTAGCGGTGCGATTGCGCTATCTGTGTCAGTCTGTCGAAGTCCCCTTCCTTCATGCCTCTCTGCGTCAGCTCCTCCTCGGTTGGTCCTCGGGCCACCCTATATGTGTTATTGCGAGGCGGTCGGGGTAGATTCCGGGGGAAACCCTTGGTTGGCTATGAGTCAACCACATCGGCAACGACGTCCCTTGTTGTTCTCCTTCCTAAAGGACTGATGAGGTACAATGCCACTCCCCCACCTTTCCCCTCCGTTGGTTGGGCGACGACGACGCTCCAACATCGTTCTCCTCCTTGGAGGCGCCGCTTTAGGAGGAGGGGGATAGTGTAGCCGACAGTGCGGTGACAGAGACAATGTTGCGGTTTGGGCAGGACAAAGACGAGGTTGAAGGCTTCCGCAAGAATGTGCAAGGTTTCTTTAGGCGCTCTGCCACCGCGTTGTGGTGTGTTCGCTGGTGGGACGACACCCTCGAGCCTGGGTGAGGAGGGAAGGGTTCCGTCCTTCGGCAACAACACATCAAGGTGGATCTCGAGCCGGTTCTTCATCACGTTGGCGTTGGTTCTTCCTCTTTGAAGCCCTTTCTCCTTCCGTCCGCGGCTGATGTTTCGTGGCTTGTCCAAGTTGGTTTCTTGATGGCGCAGTGATGGCATGGTGTCGAGTGCACTGCGAAGGGCACATCAGCAGTCGAGCAGTTTAGGGGCGAGGTGCCCAAACCTGCCATGGTTGCGCAGGGGTCACCTATGGACTTGCAGCTGTTGTTCGAGCATGTTTGCGGCCTTCGCCCTTTGTAGTTCCTCTAGTTTTTCGTCTTTTTCTTTTATCCTTGTTCAAGCTCTCTAATCAGTACCTTGTATCCTAGCCGGTCGAGGGATTTATTAATTTAAAGCCGGGCTCTTTAGTGCCTGTTATCGGAAAAAACTTCTTGTAACTCTCCAAGTTTTGAAGTCTATACAGTCAATAGGGCGGGTAACCTTGCTGCCCATAATCTAGCTGGCCTAGGATTTAGAGAGTGGAGTGCAGGTGTGTTAGTGAACTCCGTTCCTCCATGCGTGGTTGAATCGATTCAGGTGGATTGTAATTGTCTCTGTAAGAACACTATTGTTGTTTGAGTAACTAGCACAGTGGCCCTCGCAAATGCGAGGGCAACATCATTACTGTATGAAATGTGTTTAGGAACTAAATCTTAAATTCATACGTACCCATATAATAATGATATAAAATTGTAAGGTTATTATATCCACTATAAATATTATTATGCTAAAAAAATATCAAAGAATATTATGCTAAATAAATCCTTTGAGATAAAATTAATCACCTTTAATTTAGGGCACATGGTTATAATCTCATTTCTAAAAAACACTATATCATCCTACAAGCGTATTGTCTATTAAAATAATTTGTTCACATGTAATTATCTCTAGAGAAGTTTCACTACATGCCTTCTAGATCCATCCACCTTGAAACACCGATACTATTATTTTAATATAATTTTATACAAATGTCATGATGACCCTCTAAATAAAGTCATTAATTCTCTCTCTCATATAATTATCCTGTCCGGTAATGTGATAACACCACCTAGGGAAACATGTATCTAATGCGCGAGACACGGAAACCGTCTTAATGTGGCCACGTGCTGTCCCGGGCTCGTCATAAAACAGCTCGAATTTTCTACGCAACTTTTAGATAAAAAATACATTGTTGGTAAAACCTAGGACCTCATGAATCAGAATATTTTCCAAATGGTTGGCTCAAAGAAACTTTACTTTGAAAAGGAGTAGGTTGTACTATAATGTTCCTAATATTTCTAACACTATTAATCCATATATATATATATATATTCTAATAAATAGATAAGCACTGAAATATAGTTTGTAAATTTGTTAGAGTAAAAATACCATGGATTTAAGATGGAAACTCAGCATTGATTTATCATGACAACAACATGTTTGGTTGATCACACAGTTTGGTCTACAAATTTGTTGATCTAATGTACATGAAATTGCATACGTATGAAGGTTTAGACCAATTGTTAGATGTTAAATCATCTAAGATAGCTATAGTTTGGTCACTAAATATTCCTATTAAATATTTTCTAACAATGATCTGGCTAGTCACTTGTTCAACTTCAAACCTTCAATTTCAGTGAGTTTTCTCGCATACTACAGCGATGATGCCCGTATTGGTGCCTCGAAATATTGTTTAGATTCTATATGATTAGGTAAAGGATGCATGGGGTCAGGTCATGTATCTGTTGAGAGTTAATGTTTTGTAGGGACACTCTCTATATAATAGTTTATGTAAGATTTTCCCTTACTATTTACGTTTTAAAAGATTATACCTGACATTTGCTCCTCTCACCTATGCGCGTTTTGGTGATTCTGGCTCAATATATAATTTCAAATCAAATGAAATATCAGATATTATATTTCACATTAATAAGCAACAATATTAGAAATTAGTAACCTAATTAGAAGGAAAAATGAGTGAAAATTTGTTTTGATTGGTCAGTTCAGCTGATAATCTTCCTTCTAGTGTACATGTTGCTTCATGGCCAATACTGACGCAAAAACTTTATTAGTGCTCAGCAAAGAACGGGTTGTGGAATGGTATCATAATATTGGCCACTGGTCGCAAGGCTTTCTCAAAACATAACGTTGTTTATTCAATCAAAGATATCATGGTTCCCTTCCAAAGTTTTCTGAACAGTATCAAACTATTGTGTATAAACAGGCAAGACAATGCAACCATTATATAGTGGATTTTTGGAAGTCTCTTACCTCGCTCCAACCCAAAATTCCTAGATGATGTTATGTGCTAATTCAGCAAGTCTATGTTATGTAGCGTGGTAAAAACCAATGATGTAGCAGCAGGAAACTCAGTGCTTTCTTTGTTTGGTTCATCTGTTTTAAACTCTAGAGTTTCTGATGTGGAGAGAAACTTGCAGCCGGGGAGCAATGACAAAGCAACAGTTGTTTTTGAACTGCTGTACATAAACTTTAGTACCAAAATAATGAGTTAAAGTACCTTAATTCGCCTCCACGCAGTATCAAAACATAATCAGACTGACGAAGTGCGGACTGCTTTGCCTCATCGAGAATTTGATTCCTGCATCAGCCAATGATTCAATAAGACAAAGCAGCAAACTGATTTACATGAAAAATTCCACGCATGAGCAGATGATAGCATGAAAGTCCTAATGATTATCAACAACAGCAGCGATCAATTAACCCATGCATGGACTCAGAGCACGCCCTAATCTGCTGTGATGGATCTGTGTGTCCGGCTCATGTGGTACTCTCATCTTGGCTGATCTGCTGCTCACGGAATAGGATCAATACCTTGCATGTGGTCAGCTTGCTGCAGTGCTCGATCCGTTCCAAGATCTGGTCGGTCGTTATAAGGGAGCGATTAATTAAAGCTTTCATGGCGCAAACGGCCGGCGCCTGCTATGCGGGCAGGTTGCGACGTCCTTGCGCAAGCTAGGGCAAGAGGTAGGAAACGTGCATGCGTCCAGGTCCAAAACGTTAAACCATAATGATCGTGCCAAACATGATTATATGGTTACCTTAACTACTAACCTTTGGTTGAATCCTAACCTTATATTTTTGATCGAACAATCCAAATAATTCAGATGATGTGGATCAACCAGGTGCCTCAAAAAACAACCTTATATTACTTTTAGTATATAACTAGCACAGTGGCCCTCGCAAATGCAAGGGCAACATCATTACTGTATGAAATGTGTTTAGGAACTAAATTTTAAATTCATACGTACCCATATAATAATGATATAAAATTGTAAGGTTATTATATCCACTACAAATATTATTATGCTAAAAAAATATCAAAGAATATTATGCTAAATAAATCCTTTGCGATAAAATTAATCACCTTTAATTTAGGGCACATGGTTATAATCTCATTTCTAAAAAACACTATATCATCCTACAAGCGTATTGTCCATTAAAATAATTTGTTCACATGTAATTATCTCTAGAGAAGTTTCACTACATGCCTTCTAGATCCATCCACCTTGAAACACCGATACTATTATTTTGATATATTTTTATACAAATGTCATGATGACCCTCTAAATAAAGTCATTAATTCTCTCTCTCATATAATTATCCTGTCCGGTAATGTGATAACACCACCTAGGGAAACATGTATCTAATGCGCGAGACACGGAAACCGTCTTAATGTGGCCACGTGCTGTCCCGGGCTCGTCATAAAACAGCTCGAATTTTCTACGCAACTTTTAGATAAAAAATACATTGTTGGTAAAACCTAGGACCTCATGAATCAGAATATTTTCCAAATGGTTGGCTCAAAGAAACTTTACTTTGAAAAGGAGTAGGTTGTACTATAATGTTCCTAATATTTCTAACACTATTAATCCATATATATATATATATTCTAATAAATAGATAAGCACTGAAATATAGTTTGTAAATTTGTTAGAGTAAAAATACCATGGATTTAAGATGGAAACTCAGCATTGATTTATCATGACAACAACATGTTTGGTTGATCACACAGTTTGGTCTACAAATTTGTTGATCTAATGTACATGAAATTGCATACGTATGAAGGTTTAGACCAATTGTTAGATGTTAAATCATCTAAGATAGCTATAGTTTGGTCACTAAATATTCCTATTAAATATTTTCTAACAATGATCTGGCTAGTCACTTGTTCAACTTCAAACCTTCAATTTCAGTGAGTTTTCTCGCATACTACAGCGATGATGCCCGTATTGGTGCCTCGAAATATTGTTTAGATTCTATATGATTAGGTAAAGGATGCATGGGGTCAGGTCATGTATCTGTTGAGAGTTAATGTTTTGTAGGGACACTCTCTATATAATAGTTTATGTAAGATTTTCCCTTACTATTTACGTTTTAAAAGATTATACCTGACATTTGCTCCTCTCACCTATGCGCGTTTTGGTGATTCTGGCTCAATATATAATTTCAAATCAAATGAAATATCAGATATTATATTTCACATTAATAAGCAACAATATTAGAAATTAGTAACCTAATTAGAAGGAAAAATGAGTGAAAATTTGTTTTGATTGGTCAGTTCAGCTGATAATCTTCCTTCTAGTGTACATGTTGCTTCATGGCCAATACTGACGCAAAAACTTTATTAGTGCTCAGCAAAGAACGGGTTGTGGAATGGTATCATAATATTGGCCACTGGTCGCAAGGCTTTCTCAAAACATAACGTTGTTTATTCAATCAAAGATATCATGGTTCCCTTCCAAAGTTTTCTGAACAGTATCAAACTATTGTGTATAAACAGGCAAGACAATGCAACCATTATATAGTGGATTTTTGGAAGTCTCTTACCTCGCTCCAACCCAAAATTCCTAGATGATGTTATGTGCTAATTCAGCAAGTCTATGTTATGTAGCGTGGTAAAAACCAATGATGTAGCAGCAGGAAACTCAGTGCTTTCTTTGTTTGGTTCATCTGTTTTAAACTCTAGAGTTTCTGATGTGGAGAGAAACTTGCAGCCGGGGAGCAATGACAAAGCAACAGTTGTTTTTGAACTGCTGTACATAAACTTTAGTACCAAAATAATGAGTTAAAGTACCTTAATTCGCCTCCTTGCAGTATCAAAACATAATCGGACTGACGAAGTGCGGACTGCTTTGCCTCATCGAGAATTTGATTCCTGCATCAGCCAATGATTCAATAAGACAAAGCAGCAAACTGATTTACATGAAAAATTCCACGCATGAGCAGATGATAGCATGAAAGTCCTAATGATTATCAACAACAGCAGCGATCAATTAACCCATGCATGGACTCAGAGCACGCCCTAATCTGCTGTGATGGATCTGTGTGTCCGGCTCATGTGGTACTCTCATCTTGGCTGATCTGCTGCTCACGGAATAGGATCAATACCTTGCATGTGGTCAGCTTGCTGCAGTGCTCGATCCGTTCCAAGATCTGGTCGGTCGTTATAAGGGAGCGATTAATTAAAGCTTTCATGGCGCAAACGGCCGGCGCCTGCTATGCGGGCAGGTTGCGACGTCCTTGCGCAAGCTAGGGCAAGAGGTAGGAAACGTGCATGCGTCCAGGTCCAAAACGTTAAACCATAATGATCGTGCCAAACATGATTATATGGTTACCTTAACTACTAACCTTTGGTTGAATCCTAACCTTATATTTTTGATCCAACAATCCAAATAATTCAGATGATGTGGATCAACCAGGTGCCTCAAAAAACAACCTTATATTACTTTTAGTATATAACTAGCACAGTGGCCCTCGCAAATGCAAGGGCAACATCATTACTGTATGAAATGTGTTTAGGAACTAAATTTTAAATTCATACGTACCCATATAATAATGATATAAAATTGTAAGGTTATTATATCCACTACAAATATTATTATGCTAAAAAAATATCAAAGAATATTATGCTAAATAAATCCTTTGCGATAAAATTAATCACCTTTAATTTAGGGCACATGGTTATAATCTCATTTCTAAAAAACACTATATCATCCTACAAGCGTATTGTCCATTAAAATAATTTGTTCACATGTAATTATCTCTAGAGAAGTTTCACTACATGCCTTCTAGATCCATCCACCTTGAAACACCGATACTATTATTTTGATATATTTTTATACAAATGTCATGATGACCCTCTAAATAAAGTCATTAATTCTCTCTCTCATATAATTATCCTGTCCGATAATGTGATAACACCACCTAGGGAAACATGTATCTGATGCGCGAGACACGGAAACCGTCTTAATGTGGCCACGTGCTATCCCGGGCTCGTCATAAAACAGCTCGAATTTTCTACGCAACTTTTAGATAAAAAATACATTGTTGGTAAAACCTAGGACCTCATGAATCATAGAATATTTTCCAAATGGTTGGCTCAAAGAAACTTTACTTTGAAAAGGAGTAGGTTGTACTATAATATTCCTAATATTTCTAACACTATTAATCCAAATATATATATATTCTAATAAATAGATAAGCACTGAAATATAGTTTGTAAATTTGTTAGAGTAAAAATACCATGGATTTAAGATGGAAACTCAACATTGATTTATCATGACAACAACATGTTTGGTTGATCACACAGTTTGGTCTACAAATTTGTTATTGATCTAATGTACATGAAATTGGATACGTATGAAGGTTTGGACCAATTGTTAGATGTTAAATCATCTAAGATAGCTATAGTTTGGTCACTAAATATTCCTGTTAAATATTTTCTAACAATGATCTGGCTAGTCACTTGTTCAACTTCAAACCTTCAATTTCAGACAGTTTTCTCGCATACTACAGCGATGATGCCCGCATTGGTGCCTCGAAATATTGTTTAGATTCTATATGATTAGGTAAAGGATGCATGGGGTCAGGTCATGTATCTGTTGAGAGTTAATGTTTTGTAGGGACACTCTCTATATAATAGTTTATGTAAGATTTTCCCTTACTATTTACGTTTTAAAAGATTATACCTGACATTTGCTCCTCTCACCTATGCGCGTTTTGGTGATTCTGGCTCAATATATAATTTCAAATCAAATGAAATATCAGATATTATATTTCACATTAATAAGCAACAATATTAGAAATTAGTAACCTAATTAGAAGGAAAAATGAGTGAAAATTTGTTTTGATTGGTCAGTTCAGCTGATAATCTTCATTCTAGTGTACATGTTGCTTCATGGCCAATACTGACGCAAAAACTTTATTAGTGCTCAGCAAAGAACGGGTTGTGGAATGGTATCATAATATTGGCCACTGGTCGCAAGGCTTTCTCAAAACATAACGTTGTTTATTCAATCAAAGATATCATGGTTCCCTTCTAAAGTTTTCTGAACAGTATCAAACTATTGTGTATAAACAGGCAAGGCAATGCAACCATTATATAGTGGATTTTTGGAAGTCTCTTACCTCGCTCCAACCCAAAATTCCTAGATGATGTTATGTGCTAATTCAGCAAGTCTATGTTATGTAGCGTGGTAAAAACCAATGATGTAGCAGCAGGAAACTCAGTGCTTTCTTTGTTTGGTTCATCTGTTTTAAACTCTAGAGTTTCTGATGTGGAGAGAAACTTGCAGCCGGGGAGCAATGACAAAGCAACAGTTGTTTTTGAACTGCTGTACATAAACTTCAGTACCAAAATAATGAGTTAGGTACCTTAATTCGCCTCCTCGCAGTATCAAAACATAATCGGACTGATGAAGTGCGGACTGCTTCGCCTCATCGAGAATTTGATTCCTGCATCAGCCAATGATTCAATAAGACAAAGCAGCAAACTGATTTACATGAAAAATTCCACGCATGAGCAGATGATAGCATGAAAGTCCTAATGATTATCAGCAACAGCAGCGATCAATTAACCCATGCATGGACTCAGAGCACGCCCTAATCTGCTGTGATGGATCTGTGTGTCCGGCTCATGTGGTACTCTCATCTTGGCTGATCTGCTGCTCACGGAATAGGATCAATACCTTGCGTGTGGTCAGCTTGCTGCAGTGCTCGATCCGTTCCAAGATCTGGTCGGTCGTTATAAGGGAGCGATTAATTAAAGCTTTCATGGCACAAACGGCCGGCGCCTGCTATGCGGGCAGGTTGCGACGTCCTTGCGCAAGCTAGGGCAAGAGGTAGGAAACGTGCATGCGTCCAGGTCCAAAACGTTAAACCATAATGATCGTGCCAAACATGATTATATGGTTACCTTAACTACTAACCTTTGGTTGAATCCTAACCTTATATTTTTTATCCAACAATCCAAATAATTCAGATGATGTGGATCAACCAGGTGCCTCAAAAAATAACCTTATATTACTTTTAGTATATAACTAGCACAGTGGCCCTCGCAAATGCGAGGGCAACATCATTACTGTATGAAATGTGTTTAGGAACTAAATCTTAAATTCATACGTACCCATATAATAATGATATAAAATTGTAAGGTTATTATATCCACTACAAATATTATTATGCTAAAAAAATATCAAAGAATATTATGCTAAATAAATCCTTTGCGATAAAATTAATCACCTTTAATTTAGGGCACATGGTTATAATCTCATTTCTAAAAAACACTATATCATCCTACAAGCGTATTGTCCATTAAAATAATTTGTTCACATGTAATTATCTCTAGAGAAGTTTCACTACATGCCTTCTAGATCCATCCACCTTGAAACACCGATACTATTATTTTGATATATTTTTATACAAATGTCATGATGACCCTCTAAATAAAGTCATTAATTCTCTGACTCATATAATTATCCTGTCCGGTAATGTGATAACACCACCTAGGGAAACATGTATCTGATGCGCGAGACACGGAAAACGTCTTAATGTGGCCACGTGCTGTCCGGGCTCGTCATAAAACAGCTCGAATTTTCTACGCAACTTTTAGATAAAAAAATACATTGTTGGTAAAACCTAGGACCTCATGAATCATAGAATATTTTCCAAATGGTTGGCTCAAAGAAACTTTACTTTGAAAAGGAGTAGGTTGTACTATAATGTTCCTAATATTTCTAACACTATTAATCCAAATATATATATATATATATATATTCTAATAAATAGATAAGCATTGAAATATAGTTTGTAAATTTGTTAGAGTAAAAATACCATGGATTTAAGATGGAAACTCAGCATTGATTTATCATGACAACAACATGTTTGGTTGATCACACAGTTTGGTCTACAAATTTGTTATTGATCTAATGTACATGAAGTTGGATACGTATGAAGGTTTGGACCAATTGTTAGATGTTAAATCATCTAAGATAGCTATAGTTTGGTCACTAAATATTCCTATTAAATATTTTCTAACAATGATCTGGCTAGTCACTTGTTCAACTTCAAACCTTCAATTTCAGTGAGTTTTCTCGCATACTACAGCGATGATGCCCGCATTGGTGCCTCGAAATATTGTTTAGATTCTATATGATTAGGTAAAGGATGCATGGGGTCAGGTCATGTATCTGTTAAGAGTTAATGTTTTGTAGGGACACTCTCTATATAATAGTTTATGTAAGATTTTCCCTTACTATTTATGTTTTAAAAGATTATACCTGACATTTGCTCCTCTCACCTATGCGCGTTTTGGTGATTCTGGCTCAATATATAATTTCAAATCAAATGAAATATCAGATATTATATTTCACATTAATAAGCAACAATATTAGAAATTAGTAACCTAATTAGAAGGAAAAATGAGTGAAAATTTGTTTTGATTGGTCAGTTCAGCTGATAATCTTCCTTCTAGTGTACATGTTGCTTCATGGCCAATACTGACGCAAAAACTTTATTAGTGCTCAGCAAAGAACGGGTTGTGGAATGTATCATAATATTGGCCACTGGTCGCAAGGCTTTCTCAAAACATAACGTTGTTTATTCAATCAAAGATATCATGGTTCCCTTCCAAAGTTTTCTGAATAGTATCAAACTATTGTGTATAAACAGGCAAGGCAATGCAACCATTATATAGTGGATTTTTAGAAGTCTCTTACCTCGCTCCAACCCAAAATTCCTAGATGATGTTATGTGCTAATTCAGCAAGTCTATGTTATGTAGTGTGGTAAAAACAATTGATGTAGCAGCAGGAAACTCAGTGCTTTCTTTGTTTGGTTCATCTGTTTTAAACTCTAGAGTTTCTGATGTGGAGAGAAACTTGCAGCCGGGGAGCAATGACAAAGCAACAGTTGTTTTTGAACTGCTGTACATAAACTTTAGTACCAAAATAATGAGTTAGGTACCTTAATTCGCCTCCTCGCAGTATCAAAACATAATCGGACTGACGAAGTGCGGACTGCTTCGCCTCATCGAGAATTTGATTCCTGCATCAGCCAATGATTCAATAAGACAAAGCAGCAAACTGATTTATATGAAAAATTCCACGCATGAGCAGATGATAGCATGAAAGTCCTAATGATTATCAACAACAGCAGCGATCAATTAACCCATGCATGGACTCAGAGCACGCCCTAATCTGCTGTGATGGATCTGTGTGTCCGGCTCATGTGGTACTCTCATCTTGGCTGATCTGCTGCTCACGGAATAGGATCAATACCTTGCGTGTGGTCAGCTTGCTGCAGTGCTCGATCCGTTCCAAGATCTGGTCGGTCGTTATAAGGGAGCGATTAATTAAAGCTTTCATGGCGCAAACGGCTGGCGCCTGCTATGCGGGCAGGTTGCGACGTCCTTGCGCAAGCTAGGGCTAGAGGTAGGAAACGTGCATGCGTCCAGGTCCAAAACGTTAAACCATAATGATCGTGCCAAACATGATTATATGGTTACCTTAACTACTAACCTTTGGTTGAATCCTAACCTTATATTTTTGATCCAACAATCCAAATAATTCAGATGATGTGGATCAACCAGGTGCCTCAAAAAACAACCTTATATTACTTTTAGTATATAACTAGCACAGTGGCCCTCGCAAATGCGAGGACAACATCATTACTGTATGAAATGTGTTTAGGAACTAAATCTTAAATTCATACGTACCCATATAATAATGATATAAAATTGTAAGGTTATTATATCCACTACAAATATTATTATGCTAAAAAAATATCAAAGAATATTATGCTAAATAAATCCTTTGCGATAAAATTAATCACCTTTAATTTAGGGCACATGGTTATAATCTCATTTCTAAAAAACACTATATCATCCTACAAGCGTATTGTCCATTAAAATAATTTGTTCACATGTAATTATCTCTAGAGAAGTTTCACTACATGCCTTCTAGATCCATCCACCTTGAAACACCGATACTATTATTTTGATATATTTTTATACAAATGTCATGATGACCCTCTAAATAAAGTCATTAATTCTCTCTCTCATATAATTATCCTGTCCGGTAATGTGATAACACCACCTAGGGAAACATGTATCTGATGCGCGAGACACGGAAACCGTCTTAATGTGGCCACGTGCTGTCCCGGGCTCGTCATAAAACAGCTCGAATTTTCTACGCAACTTTTAGATAAAAAATACATTGTTGGTAAAACCTAGGACCTTATGAATCATAGAATATTTTCCAAATGGTTGGCTCAAAGAAACTTTACTTTGAAAAGGAGTAGGTTGTACTATAATGTTCCTAATATTTCTAACACTATTAATCCAAATATATATATATATATATATTCTAATAAATAGATAAGCACTGAAATATAGTTTGTAAATTTGTTAGAGTAAAAATACCATGGATTTAAGATGGAAACTCAGCATTGATTTATCATGACAACAACATGTTTGGTTGATCACACAGTTTGGTCTACAAATTTGTTATTGATCTAATGTACATGAAATTAGATACGTATGAAGGTTTGGACCAATTGTTAGATGTTAAATCATCTAAGATAGCTATAGTTTGGTCACTAAATATTCCTATTAAATATTTTCTAACAATGATCTGGCTAGTCACTTGTTCAACTTCAAACCTTCAATTTTAGTGAGTTTTCTCGCATACTACGATGATGCCCGCATTGGTGCCTTGAAATATTGTTTAGATTCTATATGATTAGGTAAAGGATGCATGGGGTCAGGTCATGTATCTGTTGAGAGTTAATGTTTTGTAGGGACACTCTCTATATAATAGTTTATGTAAGATTTTCCCTTACTATTTACGTTTTAAAAGATTATACCTGACATTTGCTCCTCTCACCTATGCGCGTTTTGGTGATTCTGGCTCAATATATAATTTCAAATCAAATGAAATATCAGATATTATATTTCACATTAATAAGCAACAATATTAGAAATTAGTAACCTAATTAGAAGGAAAAATGAGTGAAAATTTGTTTTGATTGGTCAGTTCAGCTGATAATCTTCCTTCTAGTGTACATGTTGCTTCATGGCCAATACTGACGCAAAAACTTTATTAGTGCTCAGCAAAGAACGGGTTGTGGAATGATATCATAATATTGGCCACTGGTCACAAGGCTTTCTCAAAACATAACGTTGTTTATTCAATCAAAGATATCATGGTTCCCTTCCAAAGTTTTCTGAACAGTATCAAACTATTGTGTATAAACAGGCAAGGCAATGCAACCATTATATAGTGGAATTTTGGAAGTCTCTTACCTCGCTCCAACCTAAAATTCCTAGATGATGTTATGTGCTAATTCAGCAAGTCTATATTATGTAGCGTGGTAAAAACCAATGATGTAGCAGCAGGAAACTCAGTGCTTTCTTTGTTTGGTTCATCTGTTTTAAACTCTAGAGTTTCTGATGTGGAGAGAAACTTGCATCCGGGGAGCAATGACAAAGCAACAGTTGTTTTTGAACTGCTGTACATAAACTTCAGTACCAAAATAATGAGTTAGGTACCTTAATTCGCCTCCTCGCAGTATCAAAACATAATCGGACTGATGAAGTGCGGACTGCTTCGCCTCATCGAGAATTTGATTCCTGCATCAGCCAATGATTCAATAAGACAAAGCAGCAAACTGATTTACATGAAAAATTCTACGCATGAGCAGATGATAGCATGAAAGTCCTAATGATTATCAGCAACAGCAGCGATCAATTAACCCATGCATGGACTCAGAGCACGCCCTAATCTGCTGTGATGGATCTGTGTGTCCGGCTCATGTGGTACTCTCATCTTGGCTGATCTGCTGCTCACGGAATAGGATCAATACCTTGCGTGTGGTCAGCTTGCTACAGTGCTCGATCCGTTCCAAGATCTGGTCGGTCGTTATAAGGGAGCGATTAATTAAAGCTTTCATGGCACAAACGGCCGGCGCCTGCTATGCGGGCAGGTTGCGACATCCTTGCGCAAGCTAGGGCAAGAGGTAGGAAACGTGCATGCGTCCAGGTCCAAAACGTTAAACCATAATGATCGTGCCAAACATGATTATATGGTTACCTTAACTACTAACCTTTGGTTGAATCCTAACCTTATATTTTTGATCCAACAATCTAAATAATTCAGATGATATGGATCAACCAGGTGCCTCAAAAAACAACCTTATATTACTTTTAGTATATAATAGATAGATACACACCAATTTTTTTTACCACCCTTCCCCGCAAAAAAGAAAAAGAAAAAAGATAGCCTGGTAGATCGCTTCTGAACATTTGAGGAGAGTGCTGGAGGGTCGATATTGGTCGAGTTTGGGACCAATGGGCCCAGCTGAAGATTTTGATTCCCGTTGCTCACATGCTATGCTACACGACGTGTTAATGCTATACCGTAGCAAGATACGAACATTAGTTCCACCATAGCTTCGATCGCAGCTAGAACATATGCATGTGGCTCCTCCTCCTCCCTATTAATGAACTCGCGTCTATCAGATTATATAAATTGGGCACAAGAACACCTCCCTGGTGCACATAGTCGCAGCAATGAAGAACATCAAAATAACCCTCTTCGCCGCCATTTTGTTGGTGGTTATCTCTTCTGCTGCTGCTCGGAGAGATGCTCCAGCAGGCCTCCCCAAGGAAACCCATTTGGGCGTCATGAACGGTATGCATAGTTTAACTCCTCATTACGCACTAGTTTGATTTTGGTTCGTTCTGAGACTTAATTTCCCGTTGCTTAATCAGAGCCAAACGGTGGTTTCGCTGAATCCAAGGGAATAATTATGAAGAACCCGGTATTCCGTCCTCCTCGCTACGCACCTTGTGCTGCTTCCAAGGCCGTGCACCAGAGCGGGGACAATAAGGAAGAGAAGCTTTGCTAGGACAGACGTACATCTGGGCATCATGTATGATACTCTCTCCGGTCCATGTTATTGTTCTCAACTTTATCTAGATTCGGACATACCTAGTTAATGATTTAGACTAGATTCATTCGAATCTAGACAAAGTTGAGAATATTAATATGGACCGGAGTAATATGGTTCTGAAATAAAAGGATAACGATTGAAGGATATCTGAAGGACATATATACGTTACTTGTGTTTTAGTTTTTGGCTGTATGCTGATGTGTTACTGTTATGATGGAATGCAAGATGTTATCGGTACCACTTCGATCCTCTCGGGCCATTTGGATACTAACCTTACGCAGGATCGAGGTCAAAATTACTAACTGCTTGTTTTTTTTCCCGATAATGACTAACTGCTTGTTTTAGCCGAAGCTGAAAACTCACAGGATCTCCTGGACACACGCAGAACTGGATTCACTGAACACACGAACCAGCGTATTGCTTAAACTGGTGCAGCTCTTTTGTTGCTGTTTTATTCCCCCTTACGTAGGCTCTGAAAACGAGCTGCAGAGCTAACTGAAAACGATAAAAATGGTGCACCGATTGAGCCACCATGATCGCTTGATACTTGTCATCCTACAGAGCAGTTAAGGTCGAGTCGCGCTGCAAGTTTATTAAGGACTTAACTGAAGAAAATAACCTTGCTGAAAAACAAAACTGAAGAAAATCCGACAAAAATAACAACAACGGGATTACCATGAACTGCACTTCATTTCTCCCCCCTAATCCTGTTGGATTTGCTTAACCTCAGTGGCACAAAATCTGCGCCTCAGTGGATGAACATGTGTTCCAGCTGCCCGTCCGTGCTGATATGATCGACCTCCAATTTTCCATCCAGAATGCATTCAGGAATAGAACGAAACTGTCTGTCAATAATGTGCCTACTGCGTTCATGATGCACCAGATTCATGGATTCGACTTGCTGTCCGCGAGCAGCTTCACCGTAGATGGTGCTGCTCCCTGGATCTCGCCGAGTAGCTGGCTCAGCCACATTGCTTGGCATGCCGCGGTGGATGCATCGATGTATTCCGCCCCACAAGACCGAAGTGTAACGATCTTTTGCTTCTGAGATGTACAGGTGATGATGCTGCCTCCAAGGAACAAAATCATCCCCGATGTGCTCTTGCGATCATCGACATCTCCCGAAAGGTCACCATCTTTGTAGCTGACCAGTGTGTGTGACACTGAGTTGTTCGTGTAGCTGCATCCGTAGCCGAGACTGCCTCGCGCATAGAGAACTACCTGCTAGACCGCCACCTAGTGTTGCACTTGCACACATGGTGCCTCCATGAACCTACTTGCATATGCAATGACAGGTCTGAGTGTTGATCAAATACCACAAGTTGCCAATGATATTGCGATATTCAGACACATCTATTGCTTTGCCACTGTCTCGTCTCCCCAGTTTGAGTCGTCCCTCCATTTGGGTGTTGCATGGGTTGTGCCGATCACATGGCTGCAGCACCAAAGGTCTTCACGGCATAGTTCAACTGGCACATATGATCTCTCCTCCTTGATTCACCTCAATCCCATAATAATAGCTTAGGAGACTGCTCATCTGGATAAACTCGTGCACCTGTGCCTTGAAGGAGTCGAAGTCGAAGGTGTCTTGTTACAATCAGGTCGTCGTTGTACACTCCAACCAGCAGGAAAGAGTCCGCCCGGTACAGCTCATGCCTGTTCTGGCAATTCTCAAAGCCAGGTAACGTGAGTGACACATCCAACTTCACGTTCCAGGTGTGCAGTGCTTGACTCAGCCCGTATAGCTCCTTCCGCAGGCCGCAGCTTAAGGATTTTGTGCTCCTTGTCGCTGTGGATGAAGCCAGCCGACTGGTGTACATCGACCTCCTCTGTGAGTACCGCATTAAAGAATGAGGACTTGACGTCCTTGTGGACGACATGCCACCTAAGGTGCGCCAGCCAAAGCAAGAATCAGACGAACAGTGTCCACAACCTCACCAAATCGCCACCCTGTCTTTGTGCATAACCCTTAATAAGGAGCTTTGTGCTTGATCACATTACCTTAGGGATCCTTTTTCACTTCGAAGATACACTTCACACCGATGGCACGGCGTCCATGGTGCTCCGCCAAGCAACCTCATTCAACTATTCATCGAAGCTTGCGGGCTCCTCTGCTGCCACAGGCAGATGTCACCGAACTCCAACTCGTCGGCATACTTGGGGTTAGTCCGGAAAATCTCATGTTTGGGACACGTCTCCAAGTGTTGTAGTTGTTGTCGCCGTTGCAGTAGTGGAGATAATCAGTGTCGGCGAGGTGTTCCTGGGGCTGCAGGTGTCGATGGTTCATCCAAGGTCGGTGCTGTTGTTGGAGCAGCCGGGTGACGCTGTCATCACGGGTGGCATGAAGTTCAGCATTGGTCCAAGGCTATGGTAGCCTTGCAATACCTTACCTTTTATCCTAGTGGCATAGTTCGAGAAAATACCAACTGGCACTAATGCTTTTGAGCTAATAGCACTCCTCAAAAAACCCAACAACGCATACCACTCTCTAAGTTGTTACATCTGCAAACAAAGATTAGTGGAAGTGCATCTAGGATCCCTACGGGGTTTTGAATGACACGAGAAGCCAATTAAGGAGCTGATACTTTGTTAAGTGTTCCCGGTTTTTAGTCCATATTGCTAGTTGGATATGTCAAAGTAAACCCCCCCAAAATTGAGAAGACTGTGGCTTACCATGAGTTGTAATTTTACGTTTCCTTGATTCATAGGACTGCCGTACTATCAAAAGGGCACTTGGCAAAGTTGAGGAGAAACTCTAAGATTTCCTCCCAAAAAATCCACTACAAAATCTCCAAACTCAACCACCTGACAATTGTCTCGGCACCTCTGAACCAGTGGAGAAAATTACGAAAAGCCACCACAATTGGGGTCACTATAACATAAAACCACCATAATTCAGAACCAGTGCGACCAAGAGTCTGGAAGAGAAATCCAATTTCACCAGGTTTCCGTTTCGGCCGGTAGTACCAACCTGGTACACACCCGGAACAACGGAGTGAGTTGCTTTCCTGGTCCTGGAAATCTTCTGTATAGGTCAGCCAATTCTGGGTGAAGCTGGGTTGGAACCTCCAAGCAGGGACTTAGCAGCTTTATCCATTACTGCTGCTCCACCTTTGACATCCTTCTATGCATCTCATTATGTATGTAATGATGAATATGTCTGCAACTACATTTCAGCCTCCTTGTATGCAAGCATCGAACCTTTCTTTCACATATTAAGATGTTATCTGTAAGTGACATCACATGGTTGGTTCTAATCAAGTTTAATACCCAAATTTTCCATTCCATAGGTAGGGTAGTACAAGTGCAAATTGAAAAGAAAAGGTACAAGTTTGTTAATGCAATAGGATAATTTTCCATTGTTGTTTGATTCACGGTAATCATGCACCAAGTATTATTTTATTCGAACATATACTCCATATATTTTTTTGTGCCTATTTTGCATAAAGTGTCCTTTCTTTGTCCCTTTCTATTGTCCATCAATGAGTTGCGTTTATAGGGCATAAGACCTCTTTGAAGGGCAGACTAAGTAGAGAACCAAGATTTTCTCCCACTAGCGCAGTCCGAGGTGACTTCAATTTAGTATTGTGATACTCCCTCTGTTCCTATTTTTCAAGGTACAATTTTGACCATTATTTTGACCACCGAAATATGGATAATATGTCACAAAAGCTATACCATTAAATTCGTATTTGAATAAAGTTTCTAATAATATAATTGTTGTACTAGGCACAGGAATACTAGGACGCACGCGCTGCTGCACCGCCATGGCTGCCTGCCGTCGCCCCGGTACCCGTTCTGCATCTGCGACATCTATTCTTTCGGTGCCCCAGGCTGGTGCTGTTCTTCCACGCCATTGGAGTCTCAACGGTGGCTGATGTGGACGATTTCGAGGAAGTCGCTGCGGTGGCCGCGCCTTTCAGCCACCATGCTCCTACTGTTCGCAATACCCTTCTCCTCCTGATCCTCTGGGTCGTGTGGAAGAGCAGGAACAAAATGGTCTTCGATGGTCGATGCCAGCTCGTCTCGCTCCTTGTCATGGTGACCTGTGGCTCCACCGTCTTCCACGCCGCATCTCGCGCCTGCAGGTGGACGTGTGGCTGGCCCAGATGAGATCAATCTGACTCCAGCTAGGCGTGGTTCTTAGCTGATTCCCCGTCCTCTGCTAGTGTGTGGTTTCATCTTGTACTGCTCAGGGCTCTGCTTGTGTGGTTTCATCTTGTACTGCTCAGGGCTCTGCTTGCCTCTGTACCCCTTGTAACTCTACGACGATGTCGTTGTTCTTCCAATAAAATTACTTCAGGTAGGGGTTTCCCCCACCATTGAGCCATCAAAAAAGTCAAAAAGGATATAATTTTTGTAACAGTTGATCCGTGTATTATTTATTGGTCAAAGTTACAACACGGAAATTGAGGGCGCCACATGATATGGGACGTAGGGAGTAATAAACTATTAACGGATAAATTATCAATGACATTGCAAATACTTAATAATTCCAATAATTTCTTAATTGTTGATAGTCCGAGGGACGGGTGCGGCAAAGCCCACATCTTTGTTCTCGTGAGAAGATATATGTGCATGCCACAGCCTTATGCATGCTCATTGTATAACTCCCCTCTCTTTCAGAGGCAATAGTATAACTCTTTGACACTGTAAAATTTGAGAAGTATTGAAATTACCTTAAATCTTAGTCACATTTGATACCTTTGAATGAAAATCATCCCTAAACTCAGTAATATGCAATACTAGGTGGCTGCGATTTACAAAAAAATCAGGCAAGAAAAAATTAGCAAATTTGAAATTTGAAACTTATTTCGATACATGCCTGATGAATCTAAGGTGTGTTTGTTTCTTCATTCCATGTATGACAAGAAAGCAATAACAGTTTGCATAATGCTGCATAGAACTATAAAAGCAGAAGCTATGGCTGCAAAACCTACCCATGGATTGCTGAAGTGATTGTGCCACAGCCATGCCATCCACCTATTAATACGACTTTGGTAGTGTGCTTCCATGGCGTAACATAGAGATTTCAGGTAGTGTTCGCCATCGAAGTTAAATACTACATACTCAAAAAGCTTGGTGAAGAGAGTCGATACGTCCTCATCACTTTCCATCTGGTGCACTATAATCCCTTTCTGAGCAAGAAGAGTAACATCAGCAGCCGTACTAGTAAGCTGGGACAGAAGCACAACATATGCAGTAATGTCATCCCCAACTTGAGGGCATGTTTGCTCAAAAGCTACAAGGTTTCTGAAAAGCAGAGAAGACTTATCATCAATTGGCAGACATGGTATTTCCATGAGACCGTTTCTGAATCTAATGTCCAATAGAGAATGAGGTTTGGCTTCGTCAAACTCCCGTTTTTTGAACTGCATTCCCGCTTCATGATAGTCCACTGCTCTACGCCACCGATTGAACTTCTGCACTGAATTCGACCAATCTAGCTTATGGAACATGTCTTGCTCCTGTCCAAAAGTGAAGATCTTCCGACTGATATCAAATATAAAGTGGAAGCACTGAAAATTCGAAGCATATCTATGATGTTCATCATCCAGCTTGTGACTAGGTTTCAGGTACTTATGACACAGGTGAAGCAGATGGTAAAAATCTTTTGGCCTATTTGCCTCAGTTAGTACTTTAGGGAAATGACAAAGAATGCCTTCCATGAATTCAGAAATGCTGTTGGTAAGTAAGGAAGTAGTTGTTACATTGCGTGAGAAGAACTGATGAACTGTATTGACAATAAAAAATGGAATTTGGTTCTCCAGCAAAAGTAGATCATAGACAGCAGAACTGTTATACCATTCTACAGCGCCACCATAATTTCCCTGGTTATGGCTATCCTCGGTCTCTTTACCAAATTGATTAAGTTCTATGTCCACTGCTGAATGCCCACTCACACTTTGACAGCAGATTGCATCCATATGGCTCAAGTCCATTGCTTCCTTCGTCCTTTCATGTATTATATTTTCCTTCGATTGTTTACCATCAGAAGAAGATCCTTGTGCATTCATACCGCCGAGGTAGACAAGAATAAAGCAACTATCCAGAAGAAGCATCTGCAGGAACGCCCTACTATCAATGTTTATCTCCTCAGTGTAATAACCTCTTGTTTCTTTCTCCAGTCGCGAGATCAAGCTCAGGCACTCCTGCAAACTAAATTCATGGTTCAATTTAAGAATGTAGTCTAGACATATCCACTTCTCTGTTTCCATGGCTAGAAGTGGTAACTCTGAATGGTGATAAGGGCCAATTGAGAGAACACTTGGCTCATACGCATTACAGTCTGTCAGGCGAATGCGATGCACTATTTTGCATATCAGGCAACACCTGTTTCCATTTGCACGATCCTTTGCCTGTGACATGTGGCGATTTAAATCTGCCCCCATGAAAATAACTAACTCGTCAATGTCAACATCATCGCTGCTGTCATATTGTTCGGTTGCCATATATCTGTTAAAAGACAATCAGTACGTCAAAAGAAAACTAAGCAATAAGAACAACCGATCAAAGAAGTATATCAATTTTTTGTCATACAAGATATGTTTTGTATTTTATGTCATATAAGAAAACTATACTTCGAATGTGCTAAAACAGTATATTAAATGCTTTACTGTGGAAAAAAATATCCTGTGGTCTGCAGGCAAAACCTGTTGCTGTAATGCACGAGCACTGGTTTTTCGAATCAATCCTGGATACTTAGTTTAGTTTCAGTACCAATTTAGCTCTAATGTTATAATCAGACTATGT
The DNA here is from genome assembly GCA_023614405.1 of Avena insularis. Lineage (NCBI taxonomy): Eukaryota > Viridiplantae > Streptophyta > Magnoliopsida > Poales > Poaceae > Avena > Avena insularis. The sequence goes on along the minus strand of CM042689.1, from coordinate 392,989,060 downwards.
TTACATATAAATCAACTTGAAATAATTCGAACATAGCATAGAGCTATGTTCAAATTATTAATGGCTCGATGTAGAATGCATAGTCTAATTATTTCATAATTTGGTTCCGAGCTAACAGGGGCTTCTTAGAGTTTAGATAGGAACCGAATCAAATTCCTTCAGAGTTCAGATGGCTGTGCATTCTAATTCGACTTACTTTACCTATTTGTATGAATCAAGATTAACACGAAAAAACTATTTTATGATTTCGCACCTTGATTCAATGAAAGAAGCGGTTGAGCCGACGCCGAGGCAGATCAATATATCCCTCTGTCTCGCGGATTCAACCACCTGAAATCAAAAGCGGCAGTGGAAACATCAGGATATCCATACACGAGACTTCATTTTATTTATTGTACTTTCGGCGAGGAATTAACCAAGGAAAAAATGTACCGGCAGGAGAAAGCGCGTACCACCACGCGGCACCTCCGCGGCGGTGGCGGGAGCCGGGAGCGGCCGTCCGACGAGGGGCGCAAGACCTAGCTCCTGATTCGCGCAAGGAGGACGAATGGCGGATGGCGAAAGGCCGATGTATGACGGAAATGGAACAAGAATCTGTCAGTAGTTCGAGAAACGAGCAGATGATCCTACATCTCGAGGAGTTCATACGACGGGTATGTTGGTTTGAAGATGGAATGGATCCGAATTCGTCGATTTAGACAAAATTGACCATTTGGTCAAGGAGGGTGCTACGCGTCCCCTGGGATATTTCCCCGGATCCCCGCCTCATGCTGACAGGTGTCTTCAAATCCCTTTTTGCTACGAACGTATCCACTTTTGCTACACTCGTTTTTCTATATTTAGTTTCGCGTCAAAAAAAATAAAAAAGACTGTTTACCGGAGACTTCGTCGGAGACCTCGTCGGAGACTTCGCCGGAGAAATTGTAGTAAAAACGTTGTGCTAATGTAACAAACCCGACTTCACCGGAGACTTTCGTCAGAGACCTCGCCGGAGACTTTCGTCGGAGTCCTTGTAGCAAAACCTTTTCGCTAGTGTAGCAAATTCATAAAAGGATTGTAGCAAAACATTTGTGATAATGTAGCAAACCTGATCTCGCCGGAGACTTTCGCCGAGAGACTTCGCCGGAGACCTTGTAGCAAAAAAATACGCTATTGTAGCACAAAAAGGTTATAGCGAAAAAATTATGCTAATATAGCAAACACGGAGACCTCGTCGGAGACATTGTAGCAAAAAATATATGTAATTGTAGTGTTTCGAGAACAACTATTGTAGCAAAAATATGATATGTAGTAAATCCACATCCCATGAAAAAATCCTAAAAAATCTAGAGTAGCAAATCCACGGGCCTTCGGTAGCAACGCTAAGCGACGTGGGGAGCGACACCACTCGCCGCAAGTAGCAACACCGACTGACGCTGGGAGAAAACGCCGACCCGCCCATATGTAGCAACGCCGCCCGTCGTGGGCAGCGCCGCCACCGGCTCCGGTAGCACATACACACCGACAAATCCTGAGCTACCCAGCCCCCCATGGCCATGGAAAGGGAGGCGGATGGGAGGAGGAGAGGGTAGGCAGAGGAGCGAGGCTTGGGAGGCACATCAGCGCTCTAGGGGAAGGAGTAAGGGGCGACCGACGAGCTAGGTGGCCGGCTTCATGGCGGCGTGAGATACGAGGGGGATAAGGAGCGCGACGGTGGAGCTCAACCCTGGGCGTGCGGGCTGCAGGGCTCTGGCGAGCTACAGGGAGAGGCGGCGTCGCACGGGGTGCTAATGGAGCGCGGGCTGCAGGGATGGCGGCGATGCGTGTCGGGGTGACGCTTGCTGCAGTCGTCGGGGGCGCGGGACATAGGGCTCAGAGCAGCGGAGGGGGCGCGGTGGCCAGAGGCTGGCAGCAGCGGAGGGGCGCGGTGGTCCGAGGTGCGTGGAGTTCTACGAGGCAATTGCACATAGGCGTACGGGGGGTTGCGAGCGACCCGGGGGATGGCGATGCGTTATTCTCCAGGGAGTACTATCCTTTTCCTTTGGTCAAAGTTTAAGGAGGGTGCTACGCGTCCCCCGGGGTGGAAACTCCTAGCCATGCGATTGGCTCAGATCAATGGTCCAGATATCGCTCCCGCCTTTCATCCCGCTTTTGCTATATTTGTCCCGCTTTTGCTACATATAGTCCCGCTTTTGCTACATATAGCAGAAAAACGGTTCGTCCCAGAAAATAGAACAAATAGTCTAGACCTCCCCGGAGAGTTCGCCGGAGACCTCGCTGGCGGCCTTGTAGCAAAAAATTGTGCTAATGTAGCATATCTAACCTCACAAGAGGCTTTCACCGGTAGACCTCACCGGAGACCGTGTAGAAAAAAGTTACGCTATTGTAGCAAAACCTCAAAACGATGGTAGCAAAAAACTGCTAATGTAGCAAAAAGAACGACCTCGCCAGAGACATCGCTGGTGCCTGCCATAGCAAAATCGACTTTGCTGAGGACTTTCGTAAAAAATGTTGTAGCAAATACTTTGTGATATTGTAGCAAAAAACATAGAAGAGAAATAGCAAAAATAATTCTACTATTGTAGCAAAGACTTTGCGCTACTGAAGCAAAATCACAAAACGGCGGTAGCAAAACAATTCAACAATTGTCGTAAATTCAACTTTGTCAGAGAATCTCACCAGACACATTGTAGCAAAAACGTTACATTGTTCTAGCGAAACCACAAAACAAAAGTAGCAAAAAGTTTGTATTGTTGTAAACTCATCCCATTGATGGTCCATGCAGCAGCACCACCTCGCACTGTCCCCGCCCATGGCAGCACCACTGCACATGGTCGGTGTGTTGGCGTCCACCGGCGGGCGAACTCGTGGACATGTGCGCGCGCTCACGGGAGGTGTCGGCGGCGACGAGGTACGCTCACAAGGTGGAAGGTAAGGGAAGGAACAACGTGGGGCGGCACGGTTCCTCTCGTGGAGGCGGCGACCGGCGATGGGGTGCTCTCACGAAGGTCTGGCGGTGGGGCGCTCTCATGGAGGTAGCAGGAGGGGACAGAGCATGTCGTGGTCGAATATGGGAGGCCAGCGACTTGCGAGTGAGTGGGCGGCGGTGGAGATCCCGGCGGAGCACAGAGGACCTTTCCGGTGAGCGGTGGCGGTAGCTCGTGGCGGCGACAGCAGCAACTCGGGTGTTGGCGAGATTCGCATCAAGGAGATAGCATATAGTTGGGGAAAGAAGAAAGTCGGAACATGGTGGGCCCCCACGCTAGGTCACGCGTGCGTGTCACGGGAAGACTGATGACTGCAAGTGCACAAATCGTTTGTAGCTAGTTTCAGAATAAAGATATTGATCTCATAGGGAGCAGAAGTCTGAAGTCTAATAACTCTTGAATTAAATACTACAATAGAAATGCTAAATAAAGTTCTAAGTAACAAGATAAAATGCAAGTATTGTGTAAAAAGGTGTTTTGGGGTTTTTGGTATAAGAGAATAATAATTAAAGTAAAACAACTAAACACAGAAAGTAAGTATCACGTATGTAAAAGAGATTTGAAACTATAATGGAAAAAGGCGTTCTCACGGAGTAGCGGATACACCTCTAGCATTATAAAGAACTAAGGTAAAGATTATTATCATGAACATTCTCAACTATGTATGTGTGGGAGGAACTCCGTATTTGGACAAATAGGCAGCAACCACTGCTTACATCATCCTCATAACCACAGCAGTCAGCAATCGATATCAATCGAATTACTGCGTTGTTAAGGGACTTAATCTCGTAGGACTTATCCCATGGTATGGATAGTGTTCCGTGAGTTTCCTCGGTTCCCAAGTGATACATAAGGTGTGCCAATAGCTTTATAGTCACTATAAGTGCTAACACACCTCTGTCTACCAATAAGTAGTTCCCTCCATCAAGTCCCCACAAGAGGCAAATATTGAGAGGTCGACTTCTCCCAACATCAATATGAAGACAATCTAACACATGGTCACAGCGATGAATATCATAATAAACTTTATCTTATTTCAATCTCATACTAGGGTTTCTCCATCTTCCCAAGAACTAATGATCTACTCAGACATGGAGGCAATCAACATCATGGCAATAACAATGGAATCTATCATAGATGAATAGTACTTGTATAAATCCACAACGAGTACGGAAATTACAACAAGATCTAGACAAGATGTAGATGGGATAGATGGAGATGGTGGTGATGCAATGGTTGATGATGAAGATCGATGCCTTACCCTCCCGGATCTGCGCAAGGCAAAGATGGATCCCCGGTGGACGAGTTCCCCCTCCAGATGCCTTCTAGAGGTGAGGTTTCGGTGATTTCTAGTTGTTCTGTATGTCGTCTCCCTGATCCAGTTGCACGGGGTGAAACTATTTGAGGAGGCGGTGGCGGCACCAATTATACGGCGGGAACTATACAGCTGGAAAATTAATTCCCGCCGTATAGTTGGTTGTTAAACCTTTTGGATGTGTCAACACCCAGATTTTTAATCCCAAATGCCTGTTATGTCATACCTCGCAATCCCAGGATTACCATTTTTGCGAGACATAACAGATTGGATATCACAGTACATCATCCATTACAAACCATAATAAGGTCTTACACAAATAAAGGATCTCATGATTCAGTCTTAATACAATCAAGTAGAGGAATAATAAAGCGTAGTAGTGGGCTCCATCTTTAGGGTCACAGGCAATGCTGACGATGGGAGATGATCCTAGTTGTCATAGCCGTCCTGCTGTCCATCTTCCTGATAGTCCTCCTCATAGTCTGACCACGGGAATAGCCAGGGACAAAGCCATGAGTACTCTTTAAGTACTCGTAAACTATCACTAACAAGTAAGGTAGTTCTAGTAGGAATACTAAGCTCTAGGTTTATTTGCAAAAAGTCAGATTTATCTTAACCTGAGTTTAGAAGTAAAGAAAACTAAGTTAATGTTCTAAATCACCTAAGTGGGAACTTAGTTTTCATGTTCACAATCCTGTTGTGGTCAAGTCAAAATCATAGTTCACTTCACAAGTCATTTTTAAAAAACATCTGACGATGGAACAGTATGGCCACTCCAACTGTCCATGACCGCGGACGCGGCTATTCGAATAGTTTGACACTTTGCAGAGGTGGTACACTTTCACCACAAAATTCGATACATCCGTCAGGGATAACCCTGAATCATCATACTTAGTATGAGGATAATCAATCATAACCCTTCAATTACACACTCTAGTATAGGCACCTTCCCTATGAGCTTGGCCTCCTAGCCATGGCCATCTTCCATCTTGGGCACCACATAGGTGGACATCATCAAGAGGTAGCCTCAGCTCAAACTCCCCCTGCGAGGGAACCCATACTAAGGCATATAAACTTCCGACTAAGCCCTACCAATTCAGGTATTGTGGTTGTACAGTAAAGTTGGAGTGGTATCGCATCCGAACCGAACCATCAGTTTTTGTAAAAGGGCTAAGGCTCATGCCTCAACATTTTCATCATCAAATCCTTTGTGTTTCTCAACACATGTAAAAACATTTCAATAGAATGACTCATCATTCCAAGGTTTTCATAATCATTTTCACCAAGTATTCCCATCTAAAGTGATCAAGTTTTATGCTTAGCACTAGCCACTAAGGTTAAGAGTGTTCACTAATGAGGGGTGCTAATCTGCAATCTCATGCCATAGAATGACATCTAGGTGTAACTAGATAGGCCTAGTTTTATACTCTTTATGCTATCTGTATTAAAAGTAAAGAACTTTGGTAAATAAAAGAATAAAGCTTGCAAGTAAAACTTGGGATTGGTATAATCAAAATGGTATAACTAAAGCATGCCTAGTGCATCTTGCTTAGGTTAATACTTTCAAGGGTTAACTTTCAAGGTCTAGCTTGCAAATAATAGCTTGCCTTGGTTGGTGCAGTGATTGAAGTTTTCCTCGTCTTCTTTGGGGTAGAACTCCCCTCTTCATATCCTTGGTTGGTACTATGGTCTATAAAGGAATACGGGGTACACAATCACCAAACAATACTTAACTAATGCTATTTAGCACACTAAGGTTCACACTTGATGATCTAGCATCATCACAATCATCACATGAAATAAGGAACTAGTTTCATTCATTTTATTTTAGAAAAGTAATTTCTACTCATTGAAATTAATTAAGTTTTAATATTATCCAATTAAAATATGGGATCATGTGGACACATGTCATCACCACATATTCTAATACATGGGAATGTGATTTAAAAGGGTTGGTCATCTTTTATAAAGTTTAAGGTTAACATTTAATAGATTTAAAGTGACTAGAAATGCCCTAATAGCATTCTTTTGGTACTAGTCCAATGTCACTGCATGCAAACCTAAATATTTTTACATATTTAGATAGATATTGTCAAATGTGATTTTTGAGAGTTGGAATCAACTCAAAATCTATTATGGTTGATTTTTGAAAAATGTTTGAAGTTGCAAAAGTCTTTGTCTTGTTATTTTTGCTAAAGATTATCTCTAACTCCAAATTATTTAAATTCAACGGGCTTGGATAGATATTTTAATTAACTTTCTAGCAATTTGGTTCAGTGAAACTCTCTGAATTGATTTTTGAATCTATGAAAAAAATAGGGTATAAACTAAAATGGAAAAACCATCAGTTGAATTTCCAGGTCAGCGCGGGAAATTAAATGGGCCGGCCCAGCTGCACTACGTGGCGCAGCGGGCTACTGACAAAATGACCCCACTAGTCAGTGACTGCATCTAAGCGAAGCGGTATGGGTGAATATGAGCCGTGCGATTAGAAGATAGATCAACGGCTAGGAGTCGTCATTGACGACGAACAGCTCTAGCAAGGAGAAAAACCTAGTGCAGCAGTGGGGGTCTGGCGGGGCTCACTTGGGCTCTAGCTAAGGTCGGTGACGGGGGCGTTCGACGTGGTAGACGACGGCGAGGCGAGGCGCGGTCATGACAGGGCTTGGGGTGGTCGGAATCGTGTTGGAGATATGTCCAAGAGGCAATAATAAAGTGGTTATTATTATATCTTTATGTTTATGATAAATGTTTACATCCCATGCTATAATTGTATTAACCGGAAACATTAATACTTGTGTGTTTTGTAAACATAAAAGAGTCCCTAGTAAGCCTCTTGTTAAACTAGCTTGTTGATTAATGGATGATCATGGTTTCCTGATCATGGACATTGGATGTCGTTAATAACAAGATCATATCATTAGGAGAATGATGTGATGGACACACATCCATAGTAAGCATAGCATAAGATCAAGTCATTAAGTTCGTTTTGCTACAAGCTTTCAAATGTATAGTAACCTAATCCTTTGACCATGAGGTTATGTTAATCACCATCACCGGCTGGGTACTTTGATGACATCAAACACCGCTTCGTAACTGGGTGGTTATAAAGGTGTCATTGGGTATTCTGAAAGTATGTGTTGAAGCGCATGGACCAAGATTGGGATTTGTCTATCCATATGACGGATAGATATGCTCTGGGCCCTCTCGGTGGAATGTCATCTAGATAGCTTGCAAGCATGTGCCTGGGTCACAAGGGATGACATAACATGGAACGAGTAAAGAGTACTTATCGGTAACGAGGTAGAACTAGGTATGAAGATACCGATGATCAAACCTCGGATAAGTAGAATATCGCGTGACAAAGGGAATTGGTTTCGTATGTAAATGGTTCTATCGATCACGAAGTCATCGTTGAATATGTGGGAGCCATTATGGATCTCCAGATCCCGCTGATGGTTATTGATCGGAGAGGTGTCTTCATCATGTTCAGATATTCACGAACCGTAGGGTGACACACTTAAGGTTCGAAGTTGTTTTAAGTAGATATGGAATGTGCGTTGGAGACCGAATGTTGTTCGGAGTCTCGGATTGGATCCGGGACATCACGAGGAGATCCGGAATGGTCCGGAGAATAAAATTCATATATTGGGGATCATTTTTTAAGTTAGGAAATGTCCCGGAGTGTTTGTATGGAGATTCTAGAAGGTTTCAGAATGTTCTGGAAGGTTCTAGAAGAGTTCTTGGAGTTTGCTTGAAAACCAAGAAAGGGTCAAAGGAAACCTTGTGGGGCGAGACACGGATTCGTGGGGGAGGACTCCTCCCTTCTCAACTCCGGCTGCCATAGGAGGAGTCCTACTAGGACTCCCCTCCAGCGCCTCCCTCCTTTAAATAGAAGGGAGGGGGCGCCCCCTCCTAGCCCTCTCTCATAACAAGCTCTAGCCACCGCCTCTCTCCTCTACCTTCGCTCTGCTCCGGCTTAGGCGAAGCCCTGCAGAATTCTCTCCTCCACCACCACCACCACATCGTCGTGCTGCTGGGATTCCGTGGAGAAGATCTACTACCTCATTGCTTTCATTGAACGGGAGAGGAAGGTCTGCCGACTCCAGACGTGTGACCGATCAATGAAGCGCTGCCGAACGCTGCTACCAAGGATCGTCCACACGATCTTGAGATCGGCAAGTGATCGACTACATCAACCCCGAGATCTAATCTCGTAACGCTTTCGGTTCTACGAGGGTTAGTACAGATCTATCTTGTTGCTCATGTCTAATAGATTAGATCTTGGCTTTTATCTAGATTAGATCTGGGTTTTGTTTGTTCTTGCGGTAGAAATTTTTTGTTTTCCATGCTACAAACCCATCAAATCGATGGCGCCCTTTCTCTCCAGCAGCGGCGGGCTCCGGTGAAATTCTGGCATGGTGGTGCTCGCCTTGCTCCGAGGAGAGGTGGGGAGGGTCTGTGAGGAGTGGGGAGTGGATTGGTGTGGAGAATGGAGGCGGGGGTGGCCTCCTTTTATAGCACGTCAAGGGGACCGAGCGGTACGGTGCGAGCTCGACGGTGACGAGGCTACAGACGTCTATCGGCATGGCGGTAGCTAGTGGGCGGTGCTCCCTGGCAGTCATTGCTGGCTTAAAGGCGAGGCGTGGGGCGGCATGGTTTAGTCGGGCGCGTGCGATGCTCTACGCAGAGGCGGAGGTGTTTGCGGCGGCGTGCGGGAGCTGCGGGTCGCGCGGGGGCGGACGGGGGTGTTTGTTGGAGTGGCATGATCATGGTGGGCATGCGCGTGCACGGTGAGGGCAAGGCGCGAGCTGGGCAAGCTGGTCGGGCACGGCACACTGGCGCGCTCTGGACATGGCGCGGAGAGGTTTGGGCGCGGCGAGCTAGGGTGGTCCAGGGCTTGGCTTCGACCGTGGGGTGGACAGGGGGTGGCGGTAGAGTGCGGTGTAGCTCCTAGACATCCTGGATGGGCACGGGGTGGTCTACTGCGAGCTGGCCATGGTCGGTCGGCGATGACCAAATACGGGCGGCGCTCCACTATGCGAATGACGAAGGAGGGAGCTGGTGTAGGGCTGGGTTAGACTTAGGGGAGACAAGGGAGTAAAGAGGGGACCAAATGGTTAACTATTACTATGCACAACAGTGAAGTTAGGCTAGAGATTTTTCTGTGTAGACAAGGTGTTTGTGTTAATGGCCGCATGAAATGAAGTTTGGAATTTTTGATTCAATTTTTTTTGAGTGGTTTGGTCTTAAGCTTGAATGTCTCTAGTTGCTTGGGTTTGCCAAGGGGAATTGGTTTGGTGAGTTTTTGAAAAAGTGTGATCTTAACACATATACTTGATTCAATTTTCAAATGTCCTTTAAATTAATTTGAAATATGTTTTCGTAAGTTTGTAAAGTGAGCCTTGATACACTTTTACTTGGTCTAGCAAGGGGTGAAAAGAAGTAGAATAGTTTCAGTAGAAATTATCTTCTAGGAACACACAAAGTGGCCTAGTGGTTTATTTTGGCCAAAATGACCATTTGCTTTATTTAATCATATTTGATTTCTTTTGATTTTGATTTTGTTTGTAATTGGTCCAGATGATGTAGTATTCATCTTTAAATCATTTGACATCATTTGGAACAATCAAGCATGGCATTTTCAAACAATTCTTCACTAATGCAAAACTAACATGCATTCATATTCATTTTCTTAATAAAAGTTTTTGTTAACCTTAACTTTGGGTGATTGGATCTTGATAATCTTGATTAGAAGTTTTGGGATGTTACAGGATGCCTCGATCGCTTCAGGTTTTCTTCTGGTGTTATTGATATTTTCCAAATAAGCGATTTACGTTGTTTTTGACTCCTTTCCTCCCCAATACAACTACTCCAAGAATTGTGTCCATTGTATCCATCATCTGTTCTGATCCTAGTGAAAATAGACATAAAATGTGCGCGCAAACACCTAAAATACCAAGATCCTACAACTATAGTGCAAAATAATAATATAAAACATGATGCAAATATGCACTCATCAACTTCCCCAAGCTTAGACTCTTGCTCGTCCCAAGCAAGTTTAGCTTAATGGATGTGATCCTCATATTCATGAAGCTGAGTCGATAAAATAAATGAAGCAGTTGCAGCATGTGTTTATCATATATGATACATAGGAATAAGTTCATAAATAGTACCTTACTCAAACCATCCGAATAATATTAGCAGGCTTCCACTCCTTAGTGATCAACGGTTCACAAAAGATGAATCTCAACATGATGTAAAAGTATCCGCAACCTCCGCACCACCATGCCATCGAGTGGAGGTCGATTTGGCCGCGGGGTGGACAGATTTGCCACGGATCCTCCGCCCGCAAGCTCACCGCTAACGAGAAGGAGGAGCGACATTAGAGGATCTCGGACACGGCGCGCATCCGCGGCTCATACCACTACAACAACCTGTCGACCGTGTTCGCTCGTTGGTAATCCCGCTACTGGCAGGCTCGCACCCTGTCTCCATCGAGCTCCCGCCACCCGATTTCCCCATCCCCGACGAGCTCCCGCGCCCTGCTACCTATGAAGAAATAGGTCGCCGACGATGAGGAGGTGTCGTTGTTCGCACCGAGCTACTACATCAATGACGAGGACATCGGAAAGGTCGGCACGATGCTCGCAGAGAGGAAGGTACTCGCGCACGGCGACTTCGTCGATGATGACCACCTCAGCACCGTCATCAAGTTGGTGTCGGAGAGTGGCCACAAAGACGCTGATAAGGCGGAGGAGTGGCGCAGGGAGGCGGAGGCGAAGCCAAGGTCTTTGTCGACCTCGACCCCGACGAGTGAGCCCTCGCCTGCGTCACCGCCATGACAAATAGGCCCCGGTGAGAATCCTGGGCCGCTTTTTGGTAGGTAGTTGCCGTGGCAGCGAAAATCTAGTATTTTGGCAATGTATATATGCTACTACGATCTTTTGTAAATGCAACAATGATCTTAAAATGCAACTGTGATCCCTAGTTTCTTGCGCTTAAATTCTCCTGCTAAGTTTTTTTCTTTCAAATATGCAGTTTGCACATGAGGTATCTAGTCTGGCACGCAATCAACCAAACCCCAAAATTTGATTTGTAGTGCACCGCATGTTGTTTTTTACAGGCGCCGAGATGCAGGGTCTGCTAGAGTTGCTCTAACCTATTCGCTTAATGCTAGCCGCGAAGGGAGATACCCTCCATGCCCTACCAAATGGAGCTACCCTAGCATGAAAACGCCGGTCCTGCATGGGCACACGAGATCTCCAACATAGTCACCACCTTATCATGCTGCCGGACTAGATCCTATCTACCTCTCCATATACTATTGCTGATCAAGAAGAAGGAGACGTCAAGCTGTATGTGTGCTAATATTGGAGGTGCCTTATATTGCGCTGCTAGATCAGATTGGATCACGAGAAGATCTACATTAACCAACGTTGTAAAACATTTTCCGCTCATGTTCTTCAAGTTTATGTGATCTTACCTAACTCGTTACTTGCATCTACCTAGATGAGATCTTTGTTTTTGTCGGTGCTCTCTCGAGACTTTTTTGTTTTCATTATCACCTTCCTCATTTGTGTATCACAGCAGATCTATGCGTAGATGCTTTGTGCGAGTAGGCACATGTTATGCAGGAGTTAATTTCTTGTTGCTACTCTTGTTTGCTTATTTGGTTTTGGATGGATGTGAGATGCAGCGGTCCAGACCAATCTTATAGTCTTCGCACTGAGACCGATTCTACACTGGCCATGCATTTTATATTGCATATGCAACAGACGGGTGGAAGTCGGCCTCACTTTAGCTTAAACGATCTAAGCATAGGTAGGCTCGTAGATGAAGCCTACATGAAGTTAATAAGAAACTAGTATATCAACATTGTGGTGTAGGTAAGAACACTTCTTGCGCAGACCATAAAAGCCACATAAAATATGCAAATAATAAGGAATGACATCTAACTTGTTCTTTAGGCCATGTGATGTGGTATGGAAAAACTGTGGTTCATATGTGATATGTAATGTATGAGATTATCATATTTTGTAATTTTTCACGACTTTCATATCATTGATTACGACAACCAACAAGAGCCATATGGTTGTCTTTTATTATATATTACCCGCGTGTCAAATTTAGCATTATGTAATTGTTTTACTTTATCGTTATGAGTTAGCTATAGTTGTAGTTACAATATATGGTGGATACTACCATGTGACGTGTCTTGGACCTATGCGCCATACTGGTGGATCGATGGAGATCAGGCCAACACGATGGAGATGAAGATCAATGGCGCAAAAAAGTATACCATATCATATTATTTATGCATGTGATGTTTATTCTTTTATGCATCTTATTTTTCTTGAGTATTAAAATATATAGGTACATGAGTAGGCATACATGTGGTATAACTCCCATACCATACCCTCTCTACCCGATGGGTATACAAGTTCTCCATCTACTCATACATGGATAAATATTTATCCCAAACACTTGCCTTAATAAAGATTTTACCCACCCGATTTGCGAGTGGTAGGTAGTACATGAGAAACTAAGAGGCTATGTTCCTTACAAGCGGCTTGTTTGAAGAATGCATTGGATTACTATGCGGTATGCATTGGCCAATTAATCAATCCTAGCAAGTGTTCTATCTGAAGGAAATATGTCCTGAGAGGCAATAATAAAGTTGTTATTATGTATTTCTTGTATATGATAGATGTTTATTTTGCATGCTATAATTGTATTGATAGGAAACATCAATACATGTGTGTTTAATAAACAAAAGGGTTCCTAGTTATGCCTCTCTTATAGACTAGCTTGTTGATTAACAAGATGATCAAGGTTTCCTGATCATGGACATTGGATGTTGTTAATAACAAGGTCACAGCATTTGTGAAATGATGTGATGAACATTCTTCCAAAGTATAGCATTACGATCAAGTCATTATGTTTATATTGCTATAACATCATACAAAGTAGTCTTAGTCCTTAAACCATGAGATCATGTTAATTGCTAACACCAGAAGAGTATCTTGATAACATCAAACGTCACACCGTAACAGGGTGACCATAAAGGTGGGTTCAGTGCTATGAAGGTGTTATGTTGAGGCTCATGGATCAAGAATGGAATTTTTCAATCCCGATGACGGATAGATATACTCTGGGCCCTCTCGGTGATATCACATTAAGATAGCTTGCAAGCAAGTGATGTGATCACTAGAATGTTATATCACGGGAACGAGAAAAGAGTGCATGTCGGTAACGAGATCAAACTAGGTATTTGGATACCGATGATCGAATCTCGGACATGTATTATATCATGAGACAAAGGGATTAAATTGCTGATGTTAAAGGTTCTCACGATCACATAAGTCATCGTTGAATATGCAGGAGTCAGTATGGATCTCCAGGTCCCGCTTCTGATTATTGATCTGAGAGGAGTCTCAATCATGTCTGCATTATTCGCGAACCGTAGGGTGACACAATTAAGGGTTGCCGGACACCATTTAGGAGCACATATGTTCCAGACAAAAGGTTTGCAAAGCGCAGGAAATGTTTCGATAGAAACAGGAATTGTTTCGGGTGAAATTGCAGAAAGTGGTTATGCATGTGATATTGAAATGTTGCAAGGGGTTTTATATGAATGTTTTTTAATTAAAGTAATTAACAAAATTCTGAATAAAATAAATAAAAGAGTTTTTTATTAATTGAGAGTGGCATTTAATTTGGTGGAAAATAAATACATGTGAGTGGGATTTTGGGTGGAGGCCATGTTTATGTGAGTGGAGGTTCACCACATGAATGAAGGAGGGGAGGAGTCCCCCCCTCATGCGCCGGCTATGGGAGAGGAGGGGTCTCCCTTCCTCCTATATAAATCCCCCCGCTCCCCTCTCACAAAACACACCTCCTTGTGAAGGATATCTCTCCCCCTCTATATATTCCCCCATGGTCTCGGATTAGCGAGATACATGTTCCCGGTGGCCTTGCGTCTGGAAGGAGTTGCTGCTTCCACTGATTCACTGGAGCGACGAGGTGGAGATTGTCCGGTGGCTTGAACGTGTGTGCGAGGACGGATGCGCTGCTGATTTGCGGCGCTCGGACTTCCACACGATCTTGAGATCGGCAAGCGTACGACTACATCAACCACGAGTTCCTACTCGTTAACAAAACTCGTTGTCTTCGAGGGTAAGTTCTCCATGGATGTATGTCCACCCGTTGCTCTTTATCTAGTAGATAGATCTTGGCGTATAATTCTCATCGTAGGAAATTTTTTGTTTTCTATGTTGCGAACCCAACACTATCTTGTTCAGCGACACCTGTCCTCGTAATAGTCAAACGGCTATCCGCTCAATTCTGCAGGTGGATAGGTCAGATTTTGAACCGAAATATCTTGATCTTCCCACCCTAGGGGTGGGGGGATGCACCAAGGGAAATTTGAGAACTTACAAGAAAGGCTAATGAAGATTATTATGGTGTGGAATGATGGATTAATGGCCCAAAATGCAAAGGAAGTTCTCATTAAGACCGTGGCTCAGGCCATCCCTACATATATCATGATTTTTTTAAACTTCCTCTATCCATGTGTGATGATCTCACTAAACTATCACGAGAATATTTGTGAGGTATTTAAAATGGTAAAAGAAAGGCGCATTGGATTAGTTGGCCAAGAGTCACCGAGGCTTGGGATTTCCTGATGTGAGAGTTTTCAACCAAGCTCTCCTTGCACGGCAAGCTTGGCGATTGTTGGCGTTCCCTGACAGCTTATGTGCACGAGTGCTTAAGGCTTGATATTAGCCTAACGAGGAGTTGATTGATATGGTCTTCGCACGAAATCAGTCTTCAATTTGGAAGGCTACCTCATATGGATTAGAGTTAGTGAAAAAAGGTCTCATATGGCGCATCGGAAATGGGCGTTGTATTCATATTTGGAGAGATAGTTGGTTACCTTATTGAACAACCTCAAGGGGTTTCGCAGCACAAAAGAGAAAATTCCTACCGACAAGAACACCATAGCCAAGATCTATCTATGCAGATGTAAAGTAATGAGAGGGATTCGATGTTCATACCCTTGAAGACCGAAAATGGTTAACATTTCACAAGAAACGTGAATAATATAGTCGTACGACGTAGCCGACATCAAGGTCGTGTAGACGTCCAACTCCAAGCTCTAAGCGACTAGCACCGCAAGTGGCGGTGCCTCGTGGATTTACACGCATCCGATGTAGAGACGCCTCCCGGGCTCCGGTCTAACAAAACAACGAAAGAATATTGATCCGGACCAAGAGTCCAGCAGCACGACGGTGTGCGTATTGCAAAAAAAACCTATCTCGTATGCAGTTCCAATCTTGGGAACCACACGTGAGGGAGGGAGAATAGGCAAAGTCAATTGAAGGGATGGATTGAGGGAGAGGGGGTGCCCCTCTTTATATAGGTGGAAGGGAGGCACCACAAGGCAAGGGGAGGCAGGGTGGGACTAATCCCACCACCGTCCAGCCTCCCTACTTGTGGTCGCTGGCCACCTAGGCCCTTCCCTAGGGTGCGTGACCCCCTCTTGGGCCTCTTTTGAGGTCCATGTAGGTGCGCTACCCCATTAAATCCAATTAAAAATATATTTTTAGTATTTATTCATTTAAAAAATATTAATTTCATATTATTTAATACATGTCACACTGAAACACCTTTCGGATCCCTCCGATCATCATCGGATATCCTCAGAACCAGGCATGTATCACCCTAGAACCATTCCGGAGTTCTATCTCTTTTCTTCTACGATCTCGGATCAATCCCTAAGCGTCAACTACCATTAAGCATGACACCCTATAATTTGGGAATACGCATACATGATCAAGACAGTCTCTGATCAATGACCAATAGTGGTGTCTGGAAACTCATGATGGCCCCATGCATTTCATGAATAACTTGATCGCTTGAACCTTAAACGCCGAGTCTCATTCCCTTTACTCTATGATACCTGGTTTTTCCAAAACCAGATATCCGGTACCTAGTTCGATCTTGTTACCAACAAACACATTTAATCGTTCATGTGATATTACATCACCGTGACCTAGTCACATGTGTGCAAACTTTTAGATGTAATCTCACCGAGTGGGCCCAGGGTATCTATCCGTAACTCGGATGGACAAATCCCGATCTTGATACATATACTTCAACCTATTCCTTTGGAATACCTGATGGATCTGAAATATAGCCATATACGTCCATATTTAAACTGGATATTAATCATATTCTTGATGAAATATCTCTCTAAACCCTGCCACTAATGCTAATATTCAGAGGGGTATGCAATCCTTTCTTTTATATTTTCCCTGCGCAGATAATGTCGTTTAAAGGATGGAATCACTACATTAAAGTCAAAGATACGAGATTTCCAACAACCAGAAGAAACCATGAGCCATACAATGGAGGCAGACGCTTTAACGACCAACTATACAACTGGAGCAAAAATTCTGACTGTATAGCTCCGGTCGTATAGTTGGCGCCGCCACCGTTAGATCAAACAGAACAACTTTCATGAAGGGACCCCTATATAAAGGAGCCTCGGGCGACGGGAAAACAATCCAAACCTCGCCAAAAAGTCTCTACCATAGATCACCAGCCGCCTCCAGATCTCCAAACCTTTCTCCATCTCCATAGCCATATTCCACCACTTGTAATAGTAGATCTCTTCCCAATTGGTGACATTGTAAGACTATTGCTATCAATCTTATGATTTTCATTACAATGTTTGTGATTGTTGATCTCATCTCTATGTGTGAGTAATTCTCCTTGGGCTAAGGGCTTTGGCCTAGCCATGTAGCAATTGTGTATGTTATTTATCATATATGGGATCGTGTATTAGTTTGTATGACATGATGATTATTGTATCCTCTCTTGCCTCAATCCAAGGACTTGTCAGGTACCCAAGACCCCGAGGGTTGAGCCAGGTATAGGGAGTATGAGTGATGACTAATCTGCAGGTTGGAAACCCAAGTGACAGAAGGGGTAGTACGACTGTATGTGAGGGATTTGCTTGGGATTAACGGTGACATCACTATGCATATCATTAGTTCTCTTTCTTCTATGGATGAGACTAGTAGGTTATTGCTATAAGCGGTTGCGGAGGCAATAGCAATTATGGATGCACTGCCCACATATAATTTATCTTGCTCTAACAAGTACACACATACTTTATTTTATCTTTTATTCCCATCAGATGTTTTGCACAGCTAAAGGTGAAACCGAACGCCCTAGGCCCTCTCTTTCCATCATTGACAACAACAAAAGACGCAAGCTATTGGTCTGGTAAAAACACAAAAGGAATTATAAAACTCCCGAAGTTCCGTTAAAGTAACTTCACTACGCATTCGCTTCTCGAGGATTTGATAACCTAGGTCTACTAGGGAAAAAGAATCTACACTACATTCGTAATCGGGATCGAAGGTATCAACCCTTTTTTTGGCACCATTGCCGGGGAAGCAATAACTACCCTGGTGAGGTTATTAGTAACCTTGCTAGTTTTAATTCTTGTTTTTAATTTTGTTAGTTTGCTTTCAGTCTTTATTTGATAAATCAAAAAAAATAGTTAGCCTTTAAATTCTTGCTTTCACTATTATATATCTTTGTTTAAGAAAACCCAAAAACACAGGAAGTATGGCTGAAAAGAAGCTTGGGGGGTTTGCTACTCCCAACAATGATTATTTGCGTACTCCTATTACTCAGCCAGCAATTGCTGATGATGACTATGAAATTAAGCTCCATTACTTAAGTTTGGTTCAACAAAATCAATTTGGAGGCTTTGATGTTGAAGACACAGGTATGCACTTGAATACTTTCACTGAAATATGTAATATGATGCGTATTAAAGACGTTGACCCTGATGCGGTCAAATTGCATTTATTTCCTTTCTCTCTAAGAGGGAGAGCAAAAGAATGGTTGCTATCTTTGCCTAAAAATACTATTACATCATGGGTGGGATGTACTTCTTTATTTATGACTAAATTTTTCCCACCTGCAAAGACTATGCAACTCCGATCTAATATTACTGGCTTCAGATAGGAAGAGCGTGAGCCACTAATGCTTGCATGGGAGAGGATGAAAGAATGCCTAAGAAACTATCCTAGTCATGGGATGGAAGATTGGTTAATCCTCCATTTATTTTACAATGCTCTTAATCCTGTGTCTAAGTCTATGCTTGATACTGCAGCTGGAGGAACATTCATGGGTAAACATATTACTAAAGCAAAGCAGCTGCTAGACAATATGCAAGACAACCATGCCCAATGGCATGTGGAAAGATCAAACACGAAGAAGGTGAACTCTATATCACCACAAGAGAACGAAGAACTGAATGCCAAGTTGGATGAGCTCATACTATCCGTAAAAGGTAAGGAAACCTAGGTAAGAGCCACCCCTAAAACAAATATTGAAGAAATAGACTTCATAGCTCGTAGTGATTATAATCCTGCATGGAAAAAGAGTTACAATCCTCACTTTCAAAAACATTATGCTAGTCCTGCAGGTAACTCTAATAATAGTATGGGAACTAGTAATGGTAGTCCCCAAGAAACACTTAAGTCTTTCATAGACTCACTAAATGAACAAAGCAATATTCTTGTTAAAATAATGGAGAACCATGATGCCATGCTTGGTAAATTATCTAACCAAGCTGTTAGTTTGAGAAATGATTTGCAGGCCCTCCAAGAATGAACGAGGATCGTTGAGGCATAGCTAGGTAAGATAACCGAGAGTCAAACTCTCATTCTAGCTAAATTTGCAGAAAAATCTGAGCCTAATCCTGTTGAAGAACTCAAAATGATGAGGATCCAAAGGGAGGAACCTGAAGAACTTGACTATAGTAATGCTCCTTCACCAAGCTACACCGTTTAAGATCTCGTAAAAAGGATCAACGTCAAGATTACGGTAAGTGAAGGTAGTGAGGAAGCTATGTACCAAAACTTTGTCAATCAAGTAGCAATAAAGGTACGTGAGCTTGAGGAAGAATACAAGCAAATTGCTAAAAAATTACCTGTTAAACTAGATGACATATTTGAGCCTACTATTAAGATTAAAATTGGAACCAATGAGATAACTGCACTTCGTGATCTTGGTGCAAGCGTCTCAACAATTCCAAAGAGTCTTTTTAACAAGTTAAATCTTGGCTCCTTTGAAATTACTGAGTTAAAATTGCATCTAGCGGGTTCTACCTACAAACAAGCTGTAGAAATTAAGGAGAACACTTTAGTATACAATTAAAGGTTGTCCTGATCTCATTGATTTTTTTATTGTTGACATGCCTGAAGATGCTACTGCTCCTATTATATTAGGCCATCCTTTCTTAAGAACTATTAAGGCTTGATTAATTTGCATGAAGGGAACGTGAAGCTGCAATTGCCTTCGCGGGATCCTTTTGTTATTCACCCAGGAAGAAGAAAGCCAAGCATGATGAAAAGGAGGCCATCACTTTGAAGGCCAACTACTTTGGAGTGGGTGTTCCACTCATCTGTCCCAAGTGAGTATCATCAAGGTCAAGCTATTGACCATAAAAGAGCATTTCATGGGAGGCAACCCATGTGAAATTAAGGTTTGAGTAAAGTTTTTAGTTTTAGTTTAAGTTTATGTTTAATAAAGAGTGCTAGAAAACTCCATTTGAGGAGAAGAAGCTCGGTAATACTTGAAATTCTGCTTTATTCATGCTATTGTTGGTCGACAATATTTACTGTCATTTTTCTGTCAAAAACAAGGTATATCACTAAGTTACAGGAAAATGTATAGTTTTCAAAGAAACATAAAATGTTTCATGCACACAGAGAGTTTAACGACCAACTATATGGCGGGAATAAAAATTCCAGCCATATAGCTCCGATCGTATAGATATCTTTGACATCGAATTTTTTTCTGCAATATGTACTAAGAGTTTAACGACCAACTATATAGTGGGAATAAAAATTCCGGCCGTATAGCTCCGGCCGTATAGATATCAGTGCCTCCATATAATTTCTTTTCTAATATTCTGAGAGTTTTACGACCAACTATACGGCGGGAATAAAAATTCCGATCATATAGTTCCGATCGTATAGTATCGATGCCTTTGTATATTTTCTTTCATAGGGACAGACAGTTTAACGACCAACTATACGGCGACAACATTTTATTCTGACCCTATAGTTCTGCTCGTATAGTTGCGTCCGACCACAAAATCACACGGGAAGGTACTTCCAACTCCAAAACTTCAATCCTTTTTCTTTCTTCTACCTCCAAACTCTCTCAAAACCTCAAGGGATCTTTAGCTCTACTGAATTTTGTTCGATTTCCTCGCACACGAGTGATCTACAGTATGTTTCTCCTTCGATCCTCCAATTACATTTTTCTAATTCATCTTCAATCTATTGTCATTATCAATCTAGGGTGAGACATACTATGAACCAATTGCCATGATTTTCTTGCCTAGATTGTTATAATGATGACAATTCTTTAGTGTTCTATGATGAGGAATATGATACACTTACTGTTGTTGGATCAAAAAGTTTTATTTTTGCCTTTCTTCAATGTTTTGGATGATGAACACAAGGAGCCAAACACGTGCTCGTGCCACCGCTAGCGCTTCTCAGGCTACCGCTCAGGAACGCATGGGGATACAGTTCATGGATGAGGCCCACCGTGATCGCTTCAACAAGATCAAGAACCGTGAAGTGAAGGCCACCAAGTGGGCTTGCCCCATCATATTGAACCAACTTGGTATTTCTGATGACTTCAATTTACTTTGCAATAGAGCTGGCCTGCAAAACTTTGTGTACAATGATGTAGCTACTTATCGCCGCTTAACCATTGAATTTCTAAGTTTGTTGCAAAGCACCGTTAAAAAATGGCAAGGAGAGGATACTATTTCTTCCTGACTAATGAACAACAACTATACCTTAACATTAGATGAATGGAGCACATGTTTTAATTTGCTAAACAATGATATTCATGCTTTACGTGCATCCTTTACTGGCTTAGAACCTACCCCTAACAGTACTATAATGGAATGAGTTTCACTGCTAGAGTGAACAAGGGGAACAATATTCAACATCCTGCAATTCGCTATTTGTTCTATGTTATTGCTAAGACCTTGCAGGCACGTAATGAGTTCACGAGACTCAACAAGGAGGACATCCTAGTCCTTGCAAAGGCTGCTTACATCAACTGCGGCTTTTCACTTAACTTGGGTGCCATCTTTTTGTGCTACTTGGAGCACCAAGCCTCCCAAAGCCAAGGGCCAATCACAGGTGGAGGCATCATCATCGTGCTTGCCACTGACATAGACCTCGATCTAGGTGAGTTGCAACCCGTTCTAGGTGAGACGTGTTGGTTTCTCCACTTTGAGAGCCTGTGGAATGCTCACTAGGAGAGGTGGTGCTTATTACCTGCATATTGCTAGAGCTAGGCGTATCTACCCCGCTCCTATGCCTAATGGTCTTTTCTCTATCGAGGAAGGATGTTTGCTATATGATTTGCAGGTTGAGAAACACCAACCCGAGGAGGAGATTCCGGAGGAGGATGAGGACCAAGAGGAGGAGCAAGAAGTTCCTTATCAAGAGGAGCAGCCACAAACCCGGTTCGCCACATACCAAGATTTCCAAGGACTTGGAGGGACTGTGGAGAGGATGCATAGCCTCTCTTTGAACGTCCGAGAATCAACAAGTAACCTCTCAACTCAATTTGTGATCTGGAGTAATGACTTTTTCCCGCCACCATAATGATTTAAAGGGCTTGCAAAAGCCTAATCTTGGGGAAGTTTCCTCATGTATCTTTATTTGGCGTTTATTTGCTTTTATTTAGAGGCTGTGTTTTTATTTGAGTGTATAAGCACTCATGTTGGTTTCCCCAACACATTATTTTTAGTTCTTTCTATTTCCTTATGGAATTTTCTAGCCAAACTTTGCTGCCAATTTTCTATTCTTTAAAGTTCCTCTCTTAAAAACCATAAAAGGATTTCTCCATTTTTCCTTATTTTCCCTCTTTCTTTTCTTTCTACCTCGAGGTCTTCATATATTTGCAGGAGAGTGATCGACTTCGCGTTTCCAAGAAACAAATAAAAAAGGAAGAGAGAAGTGGAACCCAACATGAGAGGTATGCCTTATGACTCCCCACTTTTGAAGTTTGAGAAACCCATGCTAGCTAGTAGTAAATGTTGAGATATTATATTGGTGGTGTGAGTCTTTGTATTGTAGTAAGATTTTCGTCTACATGGGTATTTAATTGGGTACATTTTGTTCTAGGTCTTGTAATTAACCAAGTCTTGCCTAAAAATTGCTAAACAATTGTAATAAGAAAAGTCTCACAATTGAAGGCTTGGGTGTTGTAGTGCTTAGTCTTGAAGGTTTATTTCTAGAGACACTCGACATCACTGAAAATGTTGATTGACTTGATAGCTCTGTTTGAAAGGATTTGTTCGGTTGAATTAATATTTAGCGGTTTTTATGAGCATGCCAAAGTTTGACTTGTTAATCATAAGAATGATATAGCTTTATGCATGTCAAACTTCATGGGATGCCAACAACTCCGCTAGCCTACGAACGATCTTCATGGAGGAAACTCCTAGATTTCGGCTATGAGTTGATTAAATACTTGTAGTAGTAATGCTATAGTGGGTAAGATTCTTGGCACTCCAGGGTAGCTGTAATCATGATGGAATCACTCCTCTGGCTGTTATGAGAAATCATTATGCAAAAGGAACAAAACCTAAGTGAAGCCATGAGTGTCCATCACAGCCCGATAAACTAATATAAATCTTTGGCATGCTCTCAATTACTTAAAAACTGAAATTCTTGAAGGACAATGAATAGAAAAGTAATGCTTGAAAAGTCTTGATTTATTGATGTGGGAGAATTGAGATACTCTAGTATATATGCTTTGCATGACAACTCTCACACTCTTAATTTACATGATTATACTTTATTATTCAAAGGCAAGCCTATGAGTTGATTACTTGACATGGAATAAAGTTTACTCATTTGAATCATCCATGTTTACAATAATTTTGTTGCACTATAAGGATGCATGAAACCCGTATGATATGCTTGCCATTACTTTATCTATGCTGAAGTTTTTCAGAATTATGAAGTGGAGGAAACATGAGACTACTAATCATGAGTAAGATCACAATCTCGTTATTTCAGTTTAAATGTTGAGTTCCTTTTTGATTTTGGTTTTCTTGCTCGAGGACGATCAAGTTTAAGCTTGGGGAGGTTGATGGCTATGAAATATAGCCATCTACATCCACATTTAAACTGGATATTACTCATATTCTTGATGAAATATCTCTCTAAACCCTGCCACTAATGCTAATTTTCATAGGGGTATGCAATCCTTTCTTTTATATTTTCCCTGCGCAGATAATGTCGTTTAAAGGAGGGAATCACTACATTAAAGTCAAAGATACGAGATTTCCAACAACCAGAAGAAACCAGGAGCCGTACAACGAAGGCAGACGCTTTAACGACCAACTATACGACCAGAGCAAAAATTCCGGCCGTATAGCTCTGGTCATATAGTTGGCGCCGCCACTGTTAGGTCAAACGGAACAACTTCTGTGAAGGGAACCCTATATAAAAGAGCCTCGGGCAACGAGAAAACAAGACAAACCTCGCCAAAAATTCTCTACCACAGATCACCAGCTGCCTCTAGATCTCCAAACCCTTCTCCATCTCCATAGCCATATTCCACCACTTTTAATAATAGATCTCTTCTCTGATTGGTGACATTGTAAGAATATTGCTATCAATCTTATGGTTTTCATTACAATGTTTGTGATTGTTGATCTCATCTCTATGTGTGAGTAATTCTCCTTGGGCTAAGGGCTTCGGCCTAGCCATGTAGAAATCATGCATGTTATTTACCATAGATGGGATTATGTATTAGTTTGTATGACATCATGATTATTGTATCCTCTCTTGCCTCAATCCAAGGACTTGTCAGGTACCCAAGACCCTGAGGGTTGAGCCAGGTATAGGGAGTATGAGTGATGATGATCTGCAGGTTGGGAACCCTAGTGACAGAAGGGGTAGTACGGCTATATGTGAGGGATTTGCTTGGGATTAACGGTGACATCACTATGCATATCGTTAGTTCTCTTTCTTCTAAGGATGAGACTAGTAGGTTATTGCAATAAGCGGTTGCGGAGGCAATAGAAATTATGGATGCACTGCCCACATATAATTTATCTTGCTCTAACAAGTACACGCATAATTTATTTTTATCTTTTATTCCCATCAGATGTTTTGCACAGCTACAGGTGAAACCTAATGCCCTAGGCCCTCTCTTTCCATCATCGACAACAACAAAAGACGCAAGCTATTGGTCCGGTAAAAACACAAAAGGAATTCTAAAACTTCTGAAGGTCCGTTAAAGTAACTTCACTACGCATTCGCTTCCCGAGGATTCGATAACCTAGGTTTACTAGGGAAACAGAAGCTACACTACATCCGTAATCTGGATCGAAGGTATCAATACCCAATACACACCTTTGAGGTCACCCTGTTATGGTTGAAAGCAGCCGCATGTTATAGTGATTAAATATGATCTCACGGTCGAAGGTGAGTTACTATGCTTTGCTATATATCGCAATGTTGAACTTTGTGACTAGATCACGTTGCCATACTATAGTCAGGTGTGTCCATCACATCATTCATCTAATTAAATGACCTCGTTGTCAATTGACGTTAATAAGTCCATAATCAGGAAACCTCGATCATGAGCTTCCCAACGAACTAGTACTAGAGGACACTAGAGACTTGGTCTGTTTAGATACCATACGTGTACCAATGTTTCTGATTGATACAATTATAGCATGGTAGAAAAATATTATGAACTAATGATGTATGACAATAAAACCTCTTTATTATTTGCCTCTAGGGAGTATCTCCTTCAAAACCCTCATTTCGAAAGGTAACCGCCGGTACTGCATGGTTCCGTCTCTCCTAGATTATCAAGGTAATTGGAATTGATCTGGTTCGGTCCCTTTTCCCCTATTGTTGATCTTATACTAAGTATTAAACCATCACATCGCCTTGATGATGATGTGTTGGCCTGGCAACCAGAATCTTCTAGAGTTCTTTCTATGAAAAGAACTTATATATAACTACCAAAACAATGTGACATTGTTGAATCGTGTAATACTCACTAGTAGGGAAAACCTCACGCCGACACACCTAATATGCCTACTGCCGGCAAGTTCGGTCTCGTCGGCGACCATCTCGCCGGCGGTAATGCCACATCGCCGACGCGTTCCTTTTCCGCCGGGGGTAACGTTTATTATCTCTGGCGAATAGACCTATTCGTCGGGGGTAGTGCGCACTATCGCATTCAAACATATATTCACCAGGGGTAGTCTGTTCGCTGGTGGTATTATTAACAGGAGTAAAAAAACTGCTCCAAATACACTATATATACACGGTATACACAGAAATACCAGAATCATAGCAAAATGTACACATCAGTGACACAACATATACAAGAAGTACCCAAATGTCACATTCATCATCGACAAGCACACAAGATTCATAGCAGTATAATATTACTCAAGTTCTAAACACACACGCTATATATAGATCCATGTCGAGTTCTAAACACTTCCTCAGTGGAAAGGACGTGCTCTCGTCCTCTTCCCTGAGACGACGATGTACCATCTCCTCGGTTGCTGGCTCTCTCTGCACCGCTTGTGGTCCACGCGATGGCCACCAACTTATTTGTCCCCTCTCGACTTTGGGGCTACATAGTTTATCATTTCATTGCATAGCTAAAGACGAAAGCAAAAAAAAAAATCCACGATTCATATAACAATGTTGTCCATGCTATACGAATAGTGAAGTAATGGCTTTCCTTTCAACTTTGGGGCTACAATGAGATATTTGAAACTACATAATTCACCATTTCATTTAATTCACGGTATCTAATTTCTTTGTAACACCAAAGACGAAAGAAGAGAAATCATTCCATGATTCATATAACAATGTCGCCCATGCTATACGAATAGTTAATTAATGTCTTTCCTTTCGACTTTGGGGCAACAATAAGATATTTGAAACTACATAATTCACCATTTCATTTAATTCACGCTATCTAATCTATTCGTATTGCCAAAGACGAAAGAAGAGAAATCATTCCACGATTCATATAACAATATCACCCATGCTATACGAATAGTGAAGTAATGTCTTTCCTTTCGACTTTGGGGCAACAATAAGATATTTGAAACTACATAAATCACCATTTAATTTAATTGATGCTATCTAATCTCTTTGTATCACCAAAGATGAAAGAAGAGAAATACTTCCACGATTCATATAGCATGGGCATGATATGTCCAGTGGTAAACCAAAGAAAGGATTCGGTCTCCATGGCAACGACTCATTTTGAGTTTGGTGTGTCAAAAGGAGTCGTTGTCGTGGACCCAGAATCCTTTCCTTGGCTTACCACTAGACATATTATGTCTATGTATATGAATCTCGAAAATATTTGTCCTCTTTCGACTTTGGGGCTACGAGATGAAATAGTATTAACTAACACAATGTTATTAGCCTGATTGAGCTATTGCCCTTCGTAATTTTTCCTCTTATGATTTTGTTATCAGTTAGATTTAAGAAGAAATTGATAGATCTAGTATAAGGACTAGAATAGCTAACAGATCAAGCACATCTACAACAAATTCCAAGAAACCTTCACAGTACCAGGTAATTATCCACCTTTATGACCAATCATAGCATTTGATATTATATCTTGCATAAAGATCTAGGAATGAGAGGTAAATCATACATATCCACTAGATCAATCTACCCTTCCACTAGATTTTATCTATGAGGATTGGATGGAGAGTTTTCTCTTAGTTTTGCATAGAGATGCTATGCAAAGCTCATCATAGAGAGTAACAGCCACCAAAGAAGAGAGGGGAGTGGTGTGTACCTGTGGATGGGAGAGGTGGTCATCGATGAGGTGGCGGCGTGGTGCTCCTGCTGCGGTGTGGGGGAGGTGGTCGATATCGAGGGGAACGCGGGATGGCGACGGCGAGGTTGCAAGGGGGACGGTACCGTGCTCCTACTCCTAGGTCAAATGCGTGAGGGAGAGGATGCTAAGTAGAGAGAGGGGGTCTTCGAGCCGGAGAGGAGGTCGTAGACAACGACGGTCAAAGGCGGGGAAGACGGGTTCGGGCTCGATTTCAAGTGCGCCAACTCGATTCCTTCAGAACATGCGTCTCGAGCGAGGAGGCAGTGACGCTAGCGTCATCGGCCGCTTGGGAGTGGCGGGAACGGCGGCTCTCGCCCACGGTCGGGAAATTCCGACAGAGCGTGAGGGGCATCGTATCGGTGGTTTCGCAAATGGGATCGACTGGGGCATCGGTAGTTTTGTCCGATATAGAAGGCGCATTGGTTGTCTGGTGGGCTCGCACGTTAGCACCGACCCCCCTTGATTCTGTTCACGGGCGGTAATGAAAATAGCCCCAGCGAACAATATCCAAGCGCGCTAGAGTTATCGGTTCACGGGTGGTAATGAAATAGCCCCCTCGAATTTACAATCCGTTCACCAACGATAAGTTGATTATCACCAGCGCATCTACAGTCCGTTCACCGCCAGTAATGCATGACCAGACTGGAAGGCCTTACCGCCGGCGACCCCAGGCCCACTTCGTCGGTGTTAAGGTATCCGGCTATAAGATTTTCTCTACTAGTGACTGCTACTATAGTTGTTCCCCTATGGTCCAAAATCTAGAAATCATCGGTTCTGCCCAAAGATAAGATGTTCGCCTAGAGGGTAGCGACATATGGTTAGCTATTGAGGATTGTAAGTTCAGACATAACATATGTGTGACAGGAGTGTGTATGATTTGTGGTGCGGCTACTAAAACAGTTGTGCATGCTCTCATCGTGTCAAGTGTCCTCATGCTCGTCGATTGTGGGATGAGATGCACCGGTTTTGGAGGTTACCATCCCCATCAAATTTCCTAAAACCTGCTTATTGATGCGTCATAAACGTATCTATACCTTTTGATGTTCCATGCCTGTTTTATATCTACTTTCTTATGTTTTGTCCACACTTTGGAGTACTTTTATGCATTTTCTGGAACTAACCTATTAACAAGATGCCATAGTGTCAGTTGCCTGTTTTTTTGCTGTTTTTGGTTTCAGCAAAGCTGGAAAATAAATATTATCGGAATTGGACCGGACAAAAGCCAAAGTCGATATTTTACCGGAAGACTCACGGAGCCAGAAGACGAGACAAAGAGGGGCCAGAGGTTGGCCACACCATAGGGTGGCACGGGTCCCCCTAGCCGTGCCACCAGGTGGTGTGGGCCCCTGGTACACCCTCTAACATCGCCCTTTCTCCTGTAAGAAGCCTCCAATGCAGAAACCCTAAAGAATCCAGCCTCCAGCTACGAAAAGTTCCACAACGCCGCCGCCACCGAAGGGGAGATTCGGGGGACAGAAAGTCTCTGTTCCGACACCCTGCCGAGATGGGGAAGTGCCCACGGAGCCATCTCCATCAATCTCCACCACCATCTCCATCACCATTGTTGATTCCCAAGATGATGAGGGAGTAGTTCTTCCTCGAGGCTAAGGGTTCTACCGGTAGCTATGTGTTCATCTCTCTCTATATGCATGATCATATTGTGATCATGAGCTTTGTAATCAAGTAGATCTACCTTGCTACTCAAGTGCTTTAATAGATCTATGCTTTCCCCATGTGTGTGAAAGTGACAGCGTGCACACCATGGTGGCACTTAGGCTAGAGATTACAAATACTTGTTATGATTTATATTTGGAGTTGGATGTCTCTATGAAATTATGGTGTTTATTGGAACCATATAGCGCTCAAGGTGACAGTGTGGGGTTATCTAGATGGGGAAAGCGAACTTTGAGGAGTGCTGTTATAGCCCTACCATGGATTAGAGTGTACAACCGGAGAGTAGTTCAGAGTAGTATCATAAAGATAAGATATTTATATGAGAGTGTTCACTAGCGAAAGTATGATCCCTAGGCCTTGTTTCTAAGCATTGAAACACCGTTTGCAACTAGATCTATTACATGTTTGCTTGCTTCCATCTTTATTTTAGATTGCCTTTAGTCTCTTCCTACCCGTCAACCACGCGCCATCAAAGCTCTTTTCTGGCACCATTACCACTTATAATTATCCATACCACTTGTATTTCACTATCTCTTCGCCGAACTAGTGCACCTATACACCTGACAAGTGTATTGGGTGTGTTGGGGTCACAAGAAACTTCTTGTATCTTGATTGCAGGGTTGCTTGAGAGGGATACCTTGGACCACTTCCTCCTTGAGTTCGATAAACCTTGGATAATCCACTTAAGGGAAACTTGCTGCTGTTATACAAACCTCTGCACTTGGAGGCCCAACAACTGTCTACAAGAATAGAAGTGCGTAGACATCAAGCTATTTTTTTGGCGCCGTTGCCGGGGAGGTAAGGTAAAAGGTACTCATATCCTCTGGCTACTAAGCTGTCTTCTAGTACTGTTGCTGGTATGTGAGTGCTCAAAGTTATTTACTTTAGATTCTGCAATTATATCTTTTTGTTTCTTGTTTTTATTTTCACTAGTTAGGCTTAATGGAAAACAACAAAAACATTAGAGAGCTTTATAGTATTTATCTTGAGTTAGGACATCAAGTGTTTGAAGAGAAAATTAAAAAACCTATGGAACTTTATTTGCATGCTAATAGCAATGTTGTTAGTATGGATTCTTTGGACACCATTATTGCTAATGCTATGGAAAAATCTAAGCTTGGGGAAGCTGGTTTTGATGAGCATGATATTTTTAGTCCCCTAAGCACGGAGGAGAAAATTTACTTTGATGATACTATGCCTCCAATATATGATGATTACAATGATGAATATGATATTTTCAGTCCACCTACTATTTAGGAGAAAATTAATTATGATTACAATATGCCTCCTATATTTGATGATTATAGTGATGAAAATAATACTAATAGCTATTTTGTTGAATTTTCTCCCACTACGATTAATAAGAATGACTATGCTTATAGGGAGAGTAATAATTATTTTATGCATGTGTCCCATGATAAGAATGTTTTACGTGATAGTTATATTGTTAATTTTATTCATGATGCTACTAAAAGTTATTATGATAGAGGGAAACATGGTTTTATGCATCTCAACAATATTAAATTTCCCCTCTTTGTGTTGAAAGTCTTGAAGTTGCACTTGTTTTGCTTTACTATGCTTGTTGCTTTGTGCTTTCATGACCTGTTTCTTTACAAGATTCCTATGTATAAGAATTGGGTTAGACTTAAATGTGCTTTGAATTTGCTTCTTGATGCTCTCTTTTACTTCAATTCGTATTTCTTATGTGAGCGTCTTCTCAAACTATTATGCCTAACTTAAAGGCATTAAAGAAAAGTACTTCTTGGGAGATAACTCAATAGTTTTCTTGAGTCTTGGAAGTTATTACTTCTGTAATAACCTCTCCTTATCCTTTTTATTTGATTTTTGTGCCAAGAGTAACCTCTAATGAGAGAGAAGTAAGACTTGGGAAAGTTGCTGTCCCGAAACAGATTTTTGTGCTTCGCTGTAAAAATTCTTGAAACGTCTTTGTATGTCGGGTTGAGCTGTAAGTTTCTGATTAAATCCCCCAGGTTGTTATCTAACTTTCGTTAGTTCAACACTTTTAGATTTGAGCAACAGGAGGTCTTCCAAAAATTCGGTTTTCACCTTCTGGTCTATTTTGACAGATTTCTGCCATTATTTGCATTTGCCTCTTTATCGATTTCTTTTTGGGTTGTTTTTGGTAAATTGAGCTTTTTGAGGGAATTGCTACAGTAGCTTGTGTTTTTAATGAAAGTTTTGCTGTTTTAAAACTAAACCCGAGAGGTTTATTATCTTTTAAATGCACTAATGTTGCTAATGAAGATTGTGTGAAGTTTTGTATGAAGGAAATTCTCAGATGTAGGGAAAGAATTATGTAATAAGATGAAGGATGGAAAAAAGCTCAAGCTTGGGGATGCCACCCGTGTCACCCCAATAAATATCCAAGAAGTACAAGCGTCAAAGCTTGGGGATGCCCAAGGCATCCCCTTCTTCATCGATAAAAATCTCAGGTTTCTTCCAAATACTTCATTTTTATTGTTTCATGCATAGTTGTGTTGTTCTTGGAGCATCTTCATTTTTTGTTTTTGGTTTTCGTTTGCTTAGTTTGCTTGAATAAATTGGTTGGACCCCCTCATTCATACATTAGTTTTCAAATAAGTTGGTTTGGATTGGAAAGAGTAGGAAAAGTTCATGCTTAAGTGGTAAAAAGGAGCTTGTTTTTGACTATGGCCTAAGCTTTGTCATGTCATGCTTGATATTGTTTTGGATTTATGCTTAGTGATTTTTTCTGTAGCGTGACATGTTACAAATAATTGAGATTGCTTAATGTGCCTTGAAAGAATCATGCGTTGTTTTAGCATATTAAAGCATAGTATTGTGGTATTCTCCTTTGATGCTTTATTTGGGTTGACTTGGTGCATGCTCACACCATGTTATGACTATCCCAAGTCACCATAGCCTCGATGATCCTTTAGTTTTCGACTTGTAATATCACTTTGTGCTTTAATTAATGATGTTTTGTCGCTTTGCATGATTATGGTCATTTCTCTCTTAGTTGGTCGCTCCCAGTCTTTTGCTAGCCTCAAGAACCAAGTATGAGTTCCACTCATGCATCCAACTCCAAATAAAACCAACTTATTCCAAATAGTCCACCATACCTACCTATTAGCATTTGCTATTCCAAGTATATTCATGTTTTTATCTACCTTTCGAATTAAACTTGTTATGTGAAAATTAGTGATTAAAGCTCTCACGAGCTTGATGGCACACTTTACTTTCTTGCACTTAATAAACTTGAACCATTGTGTCCATCTTTATTGCGTATATGCTTGTGCTTTATAGGTTGAAGTTAGCAGAACCATGTATCATAGGGAACACTTTCAACATTGCACTTATATTCCGTCGATATCATGGTTCTTTTTCTTATGGATTCCGGTGGTGTGAAATAAAAGCGGAACTTGTAAGATCATGGAGTTTGTATGCGTGTTAGAGAAATGCATGGGCCGCTAGCCTAAGCCATGCCTAATCATGGTGGAAACTTGCAGCATAACCATAATGAGCATTCTATGAAGCATCCTCAATAAAAACCTATGCAAATAGCAAATAAAAATATCGCTGAGATGCTCATTGTCTGTTGCCTTGTCATTTTGATATGGGATAGCTCCTATGTCATGGGGAAAGGGGTACCCCATTGGTGGTTCTCTATGATACATATGTACTTACAATGCCAAGAGCTTACTTGTGACTGAAGTTGAGTAGCATGAGGTTCGGTACTCGTAAGCAAGGGGCATGAGATTTCAACTTATAACTTGTCAAGCATATCCTGTTAGTTGTGTCACTTTAACCTTAATCACCTAAAGATGCTTATTATAGGGGCAATGAGAGCTGAAAGCTAATAAGTACCATAATTTTTGGAAGCTCTTTATAAGACTTGAATCCCTGCTTCCTTCTATGAAGGGCCTTTCTTCCACTTTTATATTGAGTCTCCACCTTCTATCTTTATGCACCAATTAGGAGAGCATAGTTGTCATTCTTAGTTCTATGTGCATTGTCCCAAAACTTATTGATTGATTCATAATGTTGATATTTCTTGTTCTTGAACTATTTGTATCTAGTCACCCTAATGAACTTTGAAGGTGTCCTATGCATTTATTGCTACTCATTGAGGGACAAGCTGAATGCCACTATGCTATGTTTTCTATATATGAAACAAACAAACGTATTTCAATGCATTGTTATTCATGATCTTTGTTTGTATCCTTTCATGTTGCATGCATAGTCACTATATCTTATTGTTAGAACTTCATCGTTCATGCTCATGTTTAGACTACTTTGATCCCAGCTTTCAATGCTTGCAAATGGTTTGATCTTGATTGTGATGGTGCATGTCACCTAAAAAATTATTCTTCTTTTTATCACTTACCTACTCGAGGATGAGCAGGAGTTAAGCTTGGGGATGTTGATACGTCATAAACGTATCTATAATTTTTGATGTTCCATGCTTGTTTTATATCTACTTTCTTATGTTTTGTCCACACTTTGGAGTACTTTTATGCATTTTCTGGAACTAACCTATTAACAAGATGCCATAGTGCCAGTTGCCTATTTTCTGCTGTTTTTGGTTTTAGAAAAGCTAGAAAAGAAATATCTTGGAATTGGACTGGACAAAAGTCAAAGTCGATATTTTACCGGAAGACTCACGGAGCCAGAAGACGAGACAGAGAGGGGCCAGGGGATGGCCACACCATAGGGTGGCGCGGGTCCCCTGGACGTGCCACCAGGTGTTGTGGGCCCCTGGTCCACCCTCTGACATCGCCCTTTCGCCTATAAGAAGCCTCTGATGCAGAAATCCTAAAGAATCCAGCCTCTAGCCATGAAAAGTTTCGCAGCGCCACCGCCACCGAAGGGGAGATTCGGGGACAGAAAGTCTCTGTTCCGGTACCCTGCCAGGACGGGGAAGTGCCCCCGGAGCCATCTCCATCGATCTCCACCACCATCTCCATCGCTGTTGTTGATTCCCAAGATGATGAGGGAGTAGTTCTTCCTCGAGGCTAAGGGTTCTACCGGTAGCTATGTGTTCATCTCTCTCTCTATGCATGATCATATTGTGATCATGAGATTTGTAATCAAATAGATCTACCTTGCTACTCAAGTGCTTTAATAGATCTCTTCTCTCCCCATGTGTGTGAAAGTGACAGCGTGCACACCATGGTGGCACTTAGGCTAGAGATTACAAATACTTGTTATGAGTTATATTTGGGTTGGATGTCTCTATGAAATTGTGGTGTTTGTTGGAACCATCTAGCGCTCAAGGTGACAGTGTGGGGTTATCTAGATGGGGAAAGCGAACTTTGAGGAGTGTTGTTATAGCCCTAACATGGATTAGAGTGTCCAACCAAAGAGTAGTTCAGAGTAGTATCATAAAGAGAAGATATTTATATGAGAGTGTTCACTAGCGAAAGTATGATCCCTAGGCCTTGTTTCTAAGCATTGAAACACCGTTTGCAACTAGATCTATTACATGTTTGCTTGCTTCCATCTTTATTTTAGATTGCCTTTAGTCTCTTTCGACCCGTCAACCACGCGCCATCAAAGCTCTTTTCTGGCACCATTACCACTTATAATCATCCATACCACTTGTATTTCACTATCTCTTCGCCGAACTAGTGCATCTATACACCTGACAAGTGTATTGGGTGTGTTGGGGACACAAGAGACTTCTTGTATCTTGATTGCAGGGTTGCTTGAGAGGGATACCTTTGACCACTTCCTCCCTGAGGTCGATAAATGTAACACCCCAAAAATATTATTCAAGGTTATCAAGTTCTAATCACCCAAGTTTAGGGTTAACAAAAACTTTTATTATTAATTTGAATATGAGTGTATGTGTGATTTGCATTATTATAGGATTGAGTGCAATTGCCATGTTTGATTGCTACAAATAATAAGAAATGGTTTCAAGATGAATACTACATCATCTAGGCCAATTACAAACAAAAATCAAAAGAAAAGAAATCCAAATAAGAACCATATGATCAAATGGTCATTTTGACCAAAATTAACCACTAGGCCACTTTGAGTGTTCCTAGTAAAGAATTTCTAATAGAAACATTTCCAATTCTTTTCAACCCTTGCTAGAGCAAGTAAAAGTGAACCCAAGCCCACTTTACAAACCCACAGAAACTATTTTCAAATCTATTTAAAGGACAATTCAAAATTGAATCAAGTGTATGTACTAAGATCACCATTTTGCAAAAACCACTCAAATCAATTCACCTTGAGTTTTCCAAGCAACCATAGACACTCAAGCATAAGATCAAAACACTCACCAAATGTCATTCACAAATTTCAAACTTAAGTTCATGCGGCCATTTGGTCGAACACATTGCAGACATGGAAAACTAATGCCTAATTTCCACTTTTTGGAGCAGTGATCACTCAACCACTTTGTCCCCTCTTCATTCCCCTGTCTCCCCAACATCTAGCAGCACAAGACACGCACCCCTTCTTTGTCGTTGCGCCGGTGCAGCGCCACCCGAAGCTTGCCACGCTGCCCAATTCCTCTGTGCCATGCCGAGAGCACGCCAGAGCGCCGCAGCTAACCAGCTCGCACACGCCGCACCTCGCCCTCTCTGCGCGTGCCCACACTCGCCATGACCCTAGCTAGCTCCTAGACATCCTCGTTCGCCGCCGCGCGATCCGTAGCCCCCGTGCGCCGTTTCAAACACCGCCAGTTCCGCGCAGAGCACCACCCGCGCCCAACCATCCTAGACCGCCCCGTGCCATGACTTTAAGCTCGTGATGATCACCAGGGAGCACCACGTCGCTCCCTACCCTCAGCCATGCCGCTAGCTCGTTGTACCGCCGTTGCCAGAGGAGCCAACCCATGCTGCAATGCCCCTCTCGCCGGTGTATAAATAGAAGCCCTCTCCGCCTCAATTCACCACACACCTCACTCCCCACTCCTCACAGAACCTCCCACACCCTTCCTCGCAGCAAGGCAAGCACTACATCACCGGAATTTAGCTGGAGTCCGCCGCTATAGAGGAAGAAGGAAGCCGTCGATTAGAGCCATCCTAGGAGCTGCCGTGACCGCGCCTAGAACCGCCGTCGATGACAAGCTCGATCGCCCCCATCGCCAACCCTAGCTGGAGCCCAGGTGAGCCTCCACATACCCCCACCATCGCCGTTAGGGTTCATTCCTCGCCAGAGCTGTTCGTCGTAGACGATGAATGTTAGCCGTTAGATTAGGTTCTAATCGCATGGCCTAGATTGAAAGATACCGTTTCGGTTAGATAGAGTCACTGACTAGTGGGACCCCCTGTCAGCAGCCCGCTGCGCCAACGCAATGCAGTTGGGCTGGCCCGTTTACTTTCCCACGCAGGCCCGTAAATTCAAATGTGATTTTTCCAATTTAGTTAAAACCAGATTCTGTTAGTAGATTCAAAAATCAATTCAAAGAGATTCACTGAACCAAATTGCATGATTCCAATTTTGTTAGAAAGGTATTCAAAATATCTATCTAAGACCGTTAGATTCAAACCATTTGGAGTTAGAGATCATCTCTAGTAAAAATAACAAGACAAAGACTTTTCCAACTTCAAACATTTTTCAAAAATCAACCATAAATGCTTTTGAGTTGATTCCAACTCTCAAAAATCACATTTGAAAAGATATATCTAAATACGTAAAAACATTTAGGTTTACATGCAGTGACCTTGGGCTAGTACCAAAAGAATGCTATATAGGCATTTCTAGTCACTTTAGTTGTATTAAATAATAATTATAAACTTTGTAAAATATGACCAACACTTTAAATCACATTCCCAAGTATTAGATTATGTGGTGATGACATGTGTCAACATGATCCCGTATTTTAATTAGAGAATATTAAATCTTAAGTATTTTCAATGAGTAGAAATTACTTTTCTAAAATAAAATAAATAAAACTAAGTCTTTATTTTATGTGATGATTGTGATGATGCTAGATCATCTAGTGTGAACCTTAGTGTGCTAAATAGAAGTAGTTAAGTATTGTTTGGTGATTATGTACCTCATATTCATTTATAGACGCTAGTACCGACCCAGGATACGAAGAGGAGGAGTACTACGAAGACGAGGAAGAAGAAAACTTCAACCACTGCACCAATCAAGGCAAGCCATCACTAACTATGCAAGCTAACACTTGCAAGTCTCATACCTATGCAAGTCATCCTTGGAAGCTAACCTATGCAAGATGCATTAGGCATGCTTGGTTATCCAACTTTGACTATACCAATCCCAAGTTTTATTTGCAAGATTTATTCTTTTACTTTTACAAAAGTTCTTTACCTTTAATTACTGCTTTGTGAGTACTTGGAACAATAGTAAAGATACCATAAAGAGTATAAAACTAGGCCTAAGTAGTTATACTTAGATGTCATCAAAAGGCATAACCCTAGAGTTGGATAGTTACACTTGATTAGCACCCCTCATTAGTGAGTCCCCTCAAATTTAGTGGCTAGTGCTAAGCATAAAAGTTGATCACTTTAGATGGGAATACTTGGTGAAAATGATTATGAAAACCTTGGAATGATGATTCATTCTATTGAAATGTTTTGACATGTGTTGAGAAACACAATGATTTGATGATGAAAATGTTGAGGCATGAGCCTTGGCCCTTTATAAAAACTGATGGTTGGGTTCGGATGCGATACCATTCCAATTTTACCGTACAACCACAGTACCTAAATTGGGTAGGGCTTAGCTGGAAGTTTATATGCCTTAGTATGGGTTCCCTTGCGGAAGAGGTTGAGCTGAGGCTACCTCGTGATGAATGTCCACCTATGCAGTGCCTAGGATGGCAGATGGCCATGGCTGGGAGGCCAAGCTCATAGGGTAGGTGCCTATACTAGAGTGTGTAATTGAAAGGTTATGATTGATTATCCGCATACTAAGTAAGATTGATTCAGGGTTATCCTTGAGAGATGTATCGAATTTTCTGGTGAAAGTGTACCACCTCTGCAGAGTGTCAAACTATTCGAATATCTGCGTCCGCGATCATGGATAGTTGGAGTGGCCATACTATTCCGTCGTCATATGTTTTCAAAAATGACTTGTGAATTGAACTATGATTTTTGACTTGACCACACTGGAGTGTGGACATTAAAACTAGGTACCCACTTAAAGTGATGTAGAAAATTAAATTAGTTTTCTTTAGTTCTAAACTCGGCTTAAGATAAACCTGGCGTTTTGCAAATAAACCTAGAGCTTAAGATTCCTACTAGAACTACCTTACTTGTTAGTGATAGTTTGTGAGTACTTAAAGAGTACTCATCGCTTTGTCCCTGGCTATTCCCATGGCTAGAATATGAGGAGGACTACCAGGATGATGGCAGTAGGAGGTCTACAACAACTAGGATCATCTCCCATCGTCAGCATTGCTTGTGACTCTAAAGATGGAGCCCCTACTACGTTTAATTTCCGCTGCTTGATTTGTATTAAGACTGGATCATGATATCCTTTATTTGTAAGACCTTTATTATGGTTGTAATGGATGATGTACTGTGGTACCAATTCTGTTATGTCTCGCAAAAATGGTAATCCTGGGATTGCGAGGTATGGCATAACAGGCATCTAGGATTAAAAATCTGGGTGTTGACAAGTTGGTATCAGAGCCATCCTGACCATAGGAGATCCTAGTTAGAATGGACGTCCGAACAAAAACTTAGTTTCAAAAACAAAAGAAGTGAGTATTTATGAAAACCTATTCCCACTCTTATCCTTGAGATTCTTTCAAAAAAATCATGTTCCTCAAAAGTTCTTGCAATCCTACATAAAATTTGACACACTTGATCACCCCACTAACTTGCTCACCCTAAATTCTTATAGATGGTGGTCTAGTATAGCAAATTCTACCAGCTAGGCAATGAAGGCCACCTGATCTTTGAGAGGGATCTAGATGCACTGTCAGAGTATCTGTAGTGCCCATACCCAGAATTCTTCGGGGCATAACTCAATGATCATGTAGGAGGAGAGCTACAATGGCTGATAGTTGCATATCTCAGAGGCAAGATGGAAGCACCTCCTTCGGAGAAGATCCAATTCACCTTGCAGGAGAACAACTGGCTAGACGGATTAGCCA
The DNA here is from genome assembly GCA_023614405.1 of Avena insularis. Classification (NCBI taxonomy): domain Eukaryota; kingdom Viridiplantae; phylum Streptophyta; class Magnoliopsida; order Poales; family Poaceae; genus Avena; species Avena insularis. Next base: position 392,950,065 of record CM042689.1, on the reverse strand, counting down.
GGGCTATGCATGAAGCTCTTGCCCATCTGTGGAAAAAACATCAACCAGATCCAGGGAACTCGCTTTGCTCACTACGCAAGGCGTGATTCTATGGGAATGCCCTTGGAGATGCCAGGACACCGGAGCTGAAGCACTAGGTGGACAATCTTGACTTCATGTTGTATGATAGGCAGAAGGAGTTGGACAACACCCATGCCTACGCCAACCATAACCATGCCATTATAGTCAAGAAGGACCAGACCCTCGCCATCCTCGTCAAGGAGCACCATTCTCTTCGTCATCAGCGTGAAAAAAATGATCGCATCATCGATCTCCGCAAGAAGGTGGCCACTCTCGATAAGACCATCCGTGAGCAGGAGATCCAGCTTGAAGCGAAGGAGGAGGAAGGTGAATATATCTAGGGAGATCTCTACTCTTACCTCAACGATGATAACGACTACCTGGAGGATGATGCCATGGAGTTCCACACTGATGATGATGATTCCGCCTTCATTGATGATGATTAGATGCACTTGAGCACTACCGTAGGAATGAGTGTATTGGTACCACTATATCGTAGTTTCACAGAATGGTTCTTAAAACCATCTGTTTTCCATTTGTGTTGTGGTGTGTGTTTGTATCGTGTGCTTTGAATGAATGAATGAGAGGAAGTTGTTAGTTTGCAAAACCTGATTCAAACTCAAAGTTTAAAGCTTTTGAAACAAAACCATAAACCTTAGAAATTTCCCTCTTATCTCATTATTTATCTCAATCTTCAGATGACTCCCGGAAATCCCGGAGGAAGTAGTTCATCTTAGGACCCAATGCTGCAGATTCTGCAAATGCTAGTTTCTAACCGTGAAGCTAGTAGAGCCGAATGCCAAGCCAACTTAGCCACTCTTCAACAGATACCTCAGATGGCCCACAATAACCAAGGTCATGAAAACCAGGATCACCATGGATCCAAGCTCAAAAACTTTCAGAATACCAATCCCCCTATCTTTAGTAAGTCCGAGGATCCCTTTGATGCTGATGACTAGCTGCAAACCATGGAGAACAACCTGGAGGTCGCAGGAGTTGAAGCTAATGAAAAGGTATTGTTTGCCACCCATTACCTGGCAGGAGATGCAGGAGCCTGGTGGAATAGTACCCGTATCATGAATGAAGGTCAGATGATGACTTGGGAAGCATTCAAGATCAAGTTCAGTCGGACCCATGTGCCCCAAGGTTTGGTCACCAGAATGAGGGATGAGTTCAGGGAACTGAAGCAAGGAAGGATGACAGTAGTTGAGTACCATGACAAATTTCTGTCCCTAGCTAGATATGTCCCTAATGAGATTAACACAAAAGCAAAGAAGAAGGAAAGGTTCCTGAATGGATTACATGATGAGATGCAGACCATGTTAGTCAACGTCCGTTTTGCAGACCTAGAAGAACTAGTGGATTCTGCTATCCAGATGGAAGGGAAGATAAACCAAGCCAATGACAACCGCAAGCGTCGCATGATGCACCAGCCTGGAGCCCACCAAACCCAGAAGTATCGCCCCAACCCATCTGCAGGATATGCCCCAAGAAACAGCAAACCCCCTATGTCCCGTCCCAACTATCCCAATCGTAGCAAAGGAAACCACAACAGCAACCCCGACAACTCCAATAACTTCAACCGTGCACCGCCCAAGTCCAACAACAACAACAATACTGCCCTAAGGACTGGAAGCAATATTGTGCCTATTGCAGGAAAGGACAAGTCTCTGATTACTTGCTTTGAATGCGGAGTCAGGGTCACTACTCCAACGAGTGCCCCAAGAAGCTTGCAGCAGCCACCAATGTGAATGCACACGCTCAGTAGCAACGCCGTGTTTAGCCTGGAAGGAGATTTGCCCCAGGGAACTCGCTCAACCGCAACGGCCGTCTGTTCCACATGAACGCTGAAGAAGCCCAAGAAGCGCCAGATTTCGTGCTGGGTATGTTTTTTGTGAACTCAGTACTTGCAAGAGTGTTGTTTGATTCTAGAGCATCGCACTCGTTTGGTACAGAAGAATTCGCATGCACTAGTAAGATTCAACCAACCAAATTGAAGCATGTTATGATAGTTCAAATACATGGTTCAATCATCAAAACTAGAAAAATTTGCAAGGCTGTGCCTATCAGAATCCATGGAATAGATTTTTATGCCAATCTAATAGTACTTGGAACCAAAGGTTTGGAAGTAGTAATAGGAATGGATTGGATGTCAAAACATAAAGGATTAATCGACTGTGCCAAGAAAGTCATAACCATGACCAGTAGCACTGGAGTATCAGTAGAGCATGTATCTGAAACTTTGCCCCGTCAATTCAAGTGCAACAAGTGTTGGGGGATACCCCGGGTAGGGTCACGCCGGGGTATAAAGGCCAAGTTAGCCAAGGTACGACTAGGTCAAAGCAAGTGCTGGCTGAGTCACCTCAAGGCAGGCCGAATCACCGAGTAACCCGGACCAGGGGATGTCCACCTAACTGGATCTCAACCGACTTAAGCCGTATGTCGGACAGATGAATCTAACTTATATGCAGGAACAAGTGTGGCCGGATCAACTAGGTACGATCCGGGTTATATCAAGCTTGTAAGAGAAGGAAGGTATCTCGCTGGTCAAAGGTGACCACTATACACAGAGCGTGAGTGAAGCAGACAGAGGCCAAGACCACCGAGGCGTGGCCGACAAAGGTGACGACACCAATGTCGGATGACGCGGGGGCCGCAGAGGCTCACATAGCCTCTGCATGGGTGACACTGGGCTAAAGTGACCCGGTCAGCTTACTATTTTGGGAAGAGGCATATTCCCTGGAATATGCCTCCACGTATGCCCTAATTGGAGACCTAGCCACCCCTATATAAGGAGGGCTAGGGCCTCTGTAGAAAGGGTTAGGGTTTTTCTGGTTGATCCCTTCAGGGTTGTATTTTACTAGTGGTGAGAGTAAGAGAGTTCTTCTTCCTCCTCTCCCCAACACAACTCAAGGAGCACTTGTAATCTGTGGAAGTGAATCAAATACAAAGCTACCGTGTGTGGAATCACCACACTATCCCTCCTTGGATTCCCCTAGTGCATTTAGTCCCCACCTTTAGCCTATCCATGGCATCTGCTGTGACACCACCACGACAGTTTGCGCCCACCGTGGGGCTAGCGGCGCTAGCAGGGGTGAAGATCCAGACGGGAAACTTCATCTGCACCGGCGAACGCATCGTCTCCAGGCTCGTTCAGCGCTTTGGAGCACTGGATTTCGTCGGCGACAATGCTGGCTGCTTCGGCAAGCGTCCTCTTCCATGCAACGGCCTCTTCGTCAAGCTTGGCGCGCACAAGATCCACGTTGCTGTCGATGTGTCGTGCGCTGATCCGCGGCACGTCGTCGAAGGAGGCGAGCCACCCCTTAGTGTGGCTCGCGGGGCGCGTATCACTCGCTCCCCGGACCACGCTGAGGTGATGATGACTGCGCCTGGCACTGGCGCAAGCAAGGATCCGGCACCAGATCCGGAGGTAACGCCTAAGGCACCGAGGAAAGGTAGGGGTCCTCCTCTGGAGAGGCCAGAGAATGTGCTGCCGCAGGCGATGGATAACCTGGCAAACCCGGTGGTAGCAGCAGTAGATCCGGCTCAGGCACAGGCCGAGCTAGAGGAGACTAGGCAAAAGATACTAGAGGGGGCAAAAAAGATAGCTGTGGCTCAGCAGTCGTTGAACATGACGCTGCGTGAGTATGCAAAGGCAAATAAAGTAGATGCTGTAAAAGTGAAGGGGAGAAATCTCATGAGTGAAATGAACAGAGAGGGCGATACTAGGATTGAGGAATCAGAAAACTGTTTGTCCGTGGGGCTGCCGAAGTATAGTACCCCGACAAAGAACCTCAGGGCAGCAGATGCAGCTGCATCCGAGTTAGAAGGTCTGACGGGTGAAGCCCGCCAAAGACAGCAGGATAGGGTCAATGAGTTGGTTCGGATCGCGAATAGGCAAAATGAGGAATTGCTCAGGGCTAACCCGGAGAGAGCTGGGGCCTCCAAGATCGTACATTCGGCAGTGGGTAACTCGGAGAAATCCGCTGGAGCTGCATCATCGCCACATGGTGCTCCTAGGAGAGAAGAGGTAGTAACCTCGGCCAGGAGGAATAAGCAGATAGTCCCATATGACCCGGCGAGGGCAGGGAAAGGAAAAGAGGTGCAAAGGAATGAGGATCGACAAAGTGTGAGCCGAGGTGAAGCTGGCCGAGGTAACCGCGACCAAGGTAATGCCGGTCAAGGGAATGCTGTAAACGGCAATGCCGGACAGCGTAATTCAGTAGGTACAGGGCAACCGCAGCAGCGGAATATACCACGGCAAGAGTGCAGTGCCGACCAAGGTATGCAGCAGAGAGCAGCTCCACCGGAGCAAGATAGATACAATGATGGCGACTCGAAAATGGTGAACGCTGGCTATCCCAGGCTGGACTATCACGTGATAGGGTCAAGATTGGGAGGCAGGAACTTGATGCCTGACAACGCCAGGTTAAAACTGGATCGGCTATATAGGTCGGAGCAAATTGAGTGTCAAGGTCCTCCGGGTCCAGCATGTTTTGGGCCCCAGATCATGAAGGAACCTCCGGTACCTAACTTCCAGTTACCTAGAGGCACAAAGACGTATGACGGCAGCACAAAGCCGGAGGATTGGTTGATCAACTATGCAACTGCTGTAAAAATTGCTACAGGCAACTTGAGATGGGCTGTGAGATATGTACCCCAGATGCTGGAGGGGCCAGCGAGGGTATGGCTAAACAATTTGCCGCCCAGAAGTATTAACTGTTGGATCGATTTTGAGGAAATGTTTGTGAGCAATTTCTCAAGTACGTATCAGAGGCCCAACATGCCACAGACCCTAGCAATGTGCAAGGAGAGACCGAATGAGAGTGACCGGGAGTTCTTAACCCGTTGGTGCACTGTGCGAAACTCCTGTGAGGGCATGATTGAGTCACAGGACATAACTTGGTTTGCTCAGGGATGCAGATATGCGAGCATGCTATGACAAAGGTTGCAGAGGGATATGCCAACTACCTTGGCAGAAACGATCCGGATCGCTGATTCATATGCCTTGGGTGATCTGACTCAGCCTAGGCTCGTGTCAAACGAGTCAAGCGAAGAGTACTACCAGCAAGATGGAGACGGATCATCCCGGAGAAATGATTACAGGGGTAAGAGAAGAGATGATAGACCGGATTACCGGTACAGTTCGCAACAAGTTGCGGCTGTGAATCAAGATCAGCCCGGAGCAGGAAGCAACCAACATCATAAAACTGGAGGACAACAATGGACACCAAGGAATGATGGAAAGAAAACTTGGACGCCAGAGCAGAAGAAATAGTGGCAAGAAAAGAAGGATCGTCCGAGGTATACCTATGAGGCAATGCTGGATCAGCCGTGTAAGTTCCATACGCCAAATCCGAGTAACCCAGCGGGTCACACAACCCGGCAGTGTGAGTGGATGCGAAAGATAGAACAAGGTGGTTCGGGGAATGCTTAGGCACCTCGGAATGATCAACCTTGGCAGGAGTTACCCCGGCAGCAATTGCTCTCCGGAGCAAACACGCAACAATTAATGTTGCCTCCCCCTCCGCCAAGGTATGACAACCATGAAAGAAGGGATGCGGTACATCAAGTAAAAGACCAGCATCAACCGGATCAGAGGTACCCCGGAAATGAGGGGAGGAATGAGTACAGAGAGCATCATCAGAGTTATTGTGTAGTCACCACAGAAGAGACAGACAGGAAGAGCTTGCAGCACCGACATATGGAGGTGAATGCGGTAATGCCAGCAGTGACGAGGTATATGCCTTAGTCAGACCAGGAAATTAGCTAGAGCATCAAAGATCACCCCAATCTTATGCCAAGTCCTGGTTCATATGCGCTAGTGTTGGATCCGACGTTCATTGGGCCCAACATCAATGTGAGGTTCTCAAAGGTGCTAATTGACAATGGTAGTAGCATTAACATCATGTATGTGGACACGATGCGCAAGTTGGGTATCTCAGAGAACATGCTCCAAGCTACAAGAACAACTTTCCATGGCATTATGCCAGGCATTTCTTGTGAGCCCATAGGCAAGGTCCGGGTTGACGTATTATTCGGCACAAGAGATAACTACCGGACTGAGAATTTGGAGTTCGAGGTTGTAAATTTGGAGAGCGCGTATCACGCGTTGCTCGGCAGGCCAGCTCTGAACAAATTCATGGTAAGTTGTCACATTAGTTACTTGAAGATGAAGTTGCCCGGGCCAAATGGCGTGATTACCATCACGGGTGATTTCCGACGTTCCATTGAATGCGCGTCTGCCGGGTCTAACCTGGCCGAGTCACTCGTGATTGCGCAAGAAAAGAGAAAGATCCAAGAAGTGGCGGCATTGGCTCAGTCCGCACAGCAGTATATGCCGGCGCTGAGTAACCCGCATGGTAGTGTCTCATTCCAAGCGACAAAGGATACCAAGAAAGTGCCCGTTGATGATATGTTCCCAGAGCGCACCGTAACAATTGGTGCCAGGTTAAATGACAAATAGGAAAGCGAGCTCGTCAACTTCCTCCGTGAGAATCGGGATATTTTTGCTTGGTCCACACAGGACTTGCAAGGAGTTCCGAGGGAGTTGGCGGAGCACTCTTTAAATGTGAGACCCGGAGCAAAGCCGATGAAGCAACCTCTCCGCCGCTTTGCCGAAGACAGGAGAAAGGTCATAGGAGATGAGATAGCTCGGTTGTTGGCTGCTGGATTTATCATGGAAGTGCTTTACCTAGATTGGCTGTCTAATCCGGTGCTGGTGGAGAAGAAGAAAGACGATCTGAATGTGGCAGTGGTTTGGCGCATGTGTATCGATTACACGAACCTGAATAAGGCGTGTCCAAAAGATCCATTCCCACTACTAAGGATAAACCAAGTCATAGATTCTACTGCTGGGTGTGAGTTGTTGTCGTTCATCGATGCATATTCTGGTTTCCACCAGATACCTATGAACCCAAGTGATCAAATAAAGACTGCGTTTATCACCTCGTATGGGGCTATTGCTATCGCACCATGCCATTTGGCTTACGTAATGCAGGGGCAATGTACCAGAGATGTATGCAAAAATGTTTGGACGACCAAATTGGTCAAAATGTGCAAGTGTACGTAGATGATGTTGTTATCAAGACCAAGGAAAGCAAAACGCTCCTTAGCGATATCAGACAAACATTCGCGAACCTAAGGAGGTTCCGACTGAAGCTTAACCCGGAGAAATGCACCTTCGGTGTCCCGGCTGGAAAATTACTCGGATTTCTTGTCTCCAGCGGAGGTATCGAAGTTAATCCAACTAAAATCCGGGCCATAGAGTGAATGGAACTGCCGAAGTGTCTTAACGATGTCCAGAAGTTCACTGGTTGCCTGACATCCTTAAGTCGGTTTGTATGTAGGTTGGGAGAAAAGGCACTACCTCTCTATCAACTTATGAAAAAGTCGGACAAGTTCATCTGGACGCCGCAGGCCAATGAAGCCTTTATCTAATTAAAGAAAATGTTAGCCACTGCACCAGTGTTAGCCTCTCCAATATCAAAGGAGCCAATGTTGCTCTATATAGCCGCAACCAACCGAGTTGTAAGTGCAGTAATTGTGGTAGAACGCGATGAAGAGGGTAAGTCAGTGCAAAGGCCAGTGTATTACCTGAGCGAGGTATTGTCAGCCTCAAAAAAAAATTATCCGCACTATCAGAAAGTGGCATATGGTGTGTACATGTCAGCAAAGAAGCTAAAGCACTATTTTGAGGAGCACCCCATCAAGGTAATATGTGAAGCTCCCATATCCGAGATAATGAGTAACAAGGACGCAAGTGGCAGGATTGCAAAATGGGCAATTGAGCTAGCTCCTTATGCGCCACAATATGACAGAAGAGAAGCAATTAAATCTCAGGCTGTGGCAGACTTTTTTGTGGATTGGGCCGAGGTGCAATATGAGCCACCATTGCCAGATCCGAACTATTGGAGAATGCACTTTGACGGGTCAAAAACAAAAACCGGATTAGGCGCCAGAGTTGTGCTTACCTCGCCCAAGAAGGACCAGCTGAAATACGTGCTGCAGATCCACTTCACAGCATCGAACAACGTCGCTGAATATGAGGCACTTGTGCATGGGCTCAAGGTGGCAAAATAAATTGGGATACGTCGGATCCAATGCTTTGGCGACTCGGATTTGGTAGTTCAGCAAGTTTCATGGCTCTGGGACGCTCTTGATCCAAACATGGCACTGTACAGATTTCATGTGTAGAAGATATCTGGTTACTTTGAGGGATGCAAATTTAGCCATGTACCCCGGGTGGAAGATGAGGCTGCCGACATATTGTCGAAGCTCGGATCAACCGGACAAACGATTCTAGCGGGTGTAGCATTAGAACACCTCAGAAAACCATCTATCAGGCCGTCCCTAGAAACTGACTCAATCTACGTCCCGAAAGATCCGGAGTCCGGAGTCGTACCCATGGACATTGACGTGGGAGGTGGAACGCGAAACCCGGGGACTGCCTTGGCAAACCCGGGGACTGCACATCATGATCTGGTTGAAGTTATGCCAGTGGATCAGATGGAAATCGACGAGGAAGTGTTCCCTGTACGAGCAATACCAGCTTGGGCACTACCTATTTTTCAATTCCTGAAAGATGGAACTTTACCCGCTGAGGAGGTGCTTTCCAGGCAAACTCAGAGAAGAGCAAAGGCATACACGATCATTAATTCCGAACTATACAAAAGGAGTGTGACTAATGTCCTCTAGCGATGTGTTGACCCAGAGGAAGGACTTGACATCCTCCGAGATATACATCAAGGGGAATGTGGGCATCATGCCTCGTCTAGAGCCTTGGTAGCAAAAGCTTTTCGTCATGGGTTCTACTGGCCAAGTGCCTTGGAACAAGCAGAGGATCTGGTAAGAAAATGCAATGGCTGTCAAAGATATGCTACCAAGACACATATGCCTGTTGGAGATATGCTCTAGAGGCAATAATAAATATAGTTATTATTATATCTTTGTGTTTATGATAAATGTTTATATTCATGCTATAATAGTATTAACAAGGAAACATTAATACTTGTGTGAATTGTAAACTTAATTTGAAGTCCCTAGTATAGCCTCTATACTTCACTAGCTTGTTGGTTGATTGATGATTGTGGTTTCCATATCATGAACATTGAGATGTTATCAACAACAAGATCATATCGTTAGGAGAATGATATGGTGGACATACTCCTATAGATAAGCGTAGCATAAAGATCAAGTCATTTCAATAGTTCAATTGCTATATGCTTTCTGATACATAGTAACCTGATTCCTTCGACCATGAGATCATGCATATCACCTTTACCGGATGGATGCTTTGATGTCATCAAACACCACACCGTAACAGGGTGGTTATAAAGGTGGCATTGAGTGTTTGGAAAGTATTGGTTGAGACACATGGATCAAGAGTGGGATTTGTCCATCCACATGACGGATAGATATACTCTGGGCCCTCTCGGTGAAATGTCATCCAATTAGCTTGCAAGCATGTGACTGGCTCACAAGGGATCACATATCACGGGAACGAGAAAAGAGTACTTATCAGTAACGAGGTTGAACTAGGTATGCGGAGATACCGACGATCATAACCTCGGATAAGTAACATATCGTGAGACAAAGGGAAATTGGTATCGTATGTAAGTGGTTCATTCGATCGCAAAGTAATCGTAGAAATATGTGGGAGCCATATGAATTTCCAGATTCCTCTATTGGTTATTGTTCGGAGAAGTGTCTCGATCATGTCCGCATAATTCACGAACCGTAGGGAGACACACTTAAGGATTCGACGTTGTTTGAGTAGTTATGGTATTATGAGAAAGAGACCGAATGTTGTTCGGAGTCTCGGATGGGATCCGGGATATCACGAGGTGATCCGGAATGGTCCGGAGAATAAGATTCATATAAGGAAAGTCCCATTTTGGAGTTGGGGAATAGTTCCGGTGTTTTCATCGGGAACATTCTAGAAGGTTCCGGAATGTCCGGCGCTCCGGAGGGGGAAGGGTACATGAATGTGTCATTACATATTGGAATGATTGCATCATGTACTAGGTGTCCTTGCTGTCCAAAATAAAGGGTTTATTTAAATCCTAAATTGAAAAGTCAAACGGCTAGTTTGAAAGTCAAACGGCAAGTTTTGGAAAGTGGAAAGAGGAGGAGAAGTGGAACCCGAGTTGGGGAGGGAGGCCTCCTCCCCAAGCCGGCGCCCACCTCAAGGCCGAGTTGGGGAGGGACTCCACTCCCTCCCCTTGGCCAGCCCCTCCCACCTATATAAGGAGGGGCAGGGCTCCCTCCTAAGACACACTAGTTCCTATCCTCTAAACTAAACCCTAGACCTAAACCCCGGTTTAGAGCTATTTCGGTTTAGAGCCTTCTAATTGGTGTGTCTAATTACTAGACCACTAATATCCTCTCTCATAAGCTCCACCATACTCGCACCGGCTTAAATGGCGCCTCATGATCTCCCTCTACTTCCGTACCACGCCACAGCCGCCGAATCACAAGGAGAGTGCTACAACCTCCGCTTCTTTGGAACAAGGAGAGGAAGGTCTTCGCCGAAAATTTAACGCGTGTGACCGATCAAGGGAGCGCTGCCGAACGTATACCTGGAAGGATCGTCACGCGATCTTGAGATCGGAAAGAGTACGACTACATCACCCACGAGAATCTGCTCTCGTTAACCGCTTTGGAATCTTCGAGGGTGAGTTCCTCTATCGACTCGTTGCTACAATCTAGTAGATAGATCTTGGCTTGTTTGTTTGTATGCGATAGAAAATTTTGTTTTCCATGCTACGAACCCCTACAAAGGGTATCGAGCCGTGTCTATATGTAGATCTGTTGCACAGTAGAACACAATGGTCATTGTGGGCGTTGATGCTTTATTGTAGATTGATTTTTGTGTACTTTGCATCTTGCGGTATGTTGGGATGAAGCGCCCGGCTAACCTTACATGACATCGCTCATGAGACTTGCTCCACGCTGACATGCAACTTGTATTGCATAAGTGGCTTTATGGGTGCCTGCTTTCTCCTAGCATAGTAAAGATCCAATTTACAACGGGTAATCAACAATGCTAGTATCAATGTTGTGGTTCTTGTTCGTAAGTTAGAACGACACTTATTGAAAGCCCCAAACCACGTAAAATATGCAAAGAAAGTAGAAGCGTCTAACTTTGTTTTGCAGGGGTGTGCAGTGATGTGATATGGCCATGATTGTGATTATATTTGATGTATGCAATGTTCCTTATTGTAAGTTGGCAACCGGCAGGAGCCATATGGTTGTCTTTAATTTCTGTTAAGACCTGCGTGTCTATTCAAAATAGTTGTAATAGTTGAAGCTGGTGGACGACAACCATGAAGAAGCGTCATTGACCTTGATGCTATGCCTGATGATGGAGATCATGTTCGTGCTTGAAGATGGAGATCGAAGCACAAAAGAAAGGCCATATCATATCACATATTATGAATTGCATGTGATGTTAATCCTTTATGCATCTTGTATTGCTTAGTAGACGGTAGCATTATAAGATGATCCTCATGCACATAAATTTCAAGTTCTAAAGTGTTCACCCTTAGTATGCACCGTTGCCAAAGCTTGCTGCTCAAGCACCACGTGATGATCGGGTGTCTTTGATTCCATGGTGAATACAACGTAAGCAAGCCAGATTTGCTTATGCGGTAGCTAAGGTTTGATCTTGACGAGCCTAGCATGTATGACATGGCCTCGTGAACACGGATTACCGAAAGGTAGAGCATGAGTCATATAGTAGATATGATGAACATGTTGATTGTTCGCCATTGAAGCTATATCAACTCTCGTGATGATCGGTTTTGATGTGGTGGATTTGGTTCGTGATCACTAAAACAATGTGAGGGATATTGTTTTGAGGGAGTTCACCTAGATTAATTTAATTATTAATTAGAACTCAATTTATCATAAACTAAATCAAAGTGAATTTGCATAGTTGTTGTAGTCATTGGCATCCGTTTACCACCTTGCGCTTAGTTATAATTGAGATGATAGAACTATAGAATTCTGGTTAGTTACTTTACGAACTGGTATCGTATTGTATTGAAGTGTTAATCTAAAGTTTAAAAGTCCTATTGCAAACTTTCAAGAAGTTCCTTACTCCATGAAGTTTAATAATTAGTATTAAATCAAGAGTAACAATTCCAAATGTTAGTATATAAGTATCATGTTTGTCTCCATGATTCTTGATATTCAAAGATTGTCTTAATATCAAGGTTATCTAGGATTTGAAAGAGTTGTTTCAGAAACCATGATGTGTGGAAGATATTGTGATATCTGAAATGAAGTTTTGGTTACAACATGATAGAGTATAATACGGCAAAAGTCATGTTCTCATATTTGATGAGAATTTGCAAAAGGTTGGAGACACTAGTTGTCCTAATCTTCCAAAAGGTTTTGGAGAGCAACATTATACTCGCGATTCACCGTTACAAGCTAAAAGTAGCTAGATCATGGATAAGTCCATGATGAGGGTGAATATTTGATGTAGGTAAAATGTTTACTACACCAAGAGATTACTAAAGAAAGGAATTTGAAAGAACACCAAATATTTGATAATGGTGATCTACTTCAAAGTGCAAGTTCAAAGACATTGGTATTTAACTATACACGCTTTGGACTATGTGTCATAAGTATGACTCCACTATTTGATAGATTCTTTCAAACAGAAAAGGAAATACTGAAAGAGAATCTCATAAGTATATGGCAGAAAAGAAAAGACTAGAATTGTTCAGTTTAAGTATATAGATGATATATGTGTTATGGCTATATTCTTTGCTTATTAAACAATGTGGTTCTTAAGTATTTGATACTGAATTTGTTGGTGTGAATCGTCATACGAAACAACACAATTCATGAACTACAATGGCCTAAGTAACTAGCAAAAGAATAGGTGATGATGTTCATCGAGAACAAATAAAGGGTTATTTTGTTGCTCGTTAAACATCAACGCTTGCCTTCAAGATTTGTTTTATCAGGTATTATGAGAACAAAAGGGTTGTTCAAATAATTGCCGTAATCCATAAAAGATGGATGATTCACAAATCTCGTTGGAGAAATCACATCCATAAAACTAGTGCTAAAATTGTCGAAAGACAAATTGATTGAAAGATCACTTAGGAAGTGACATCGCCGTTTAAATTATATTGGAAAGAAAACATGAAGAAACTCCATGTGGATGGAATTTTGGAGTCTTTTGATTTTGATCAAATGACGTTTGTGAAACTTTCCTAGAGATAATTAAAACTTCGCTCATAGGCCAAAAGGAACGAAAGACTAGCTTATTGGAACTTGTGCATATTGTTGTACGAACTCCATTATGTGTAGTCAAGAGCGATGGATTTCAACTTCATATGCTTTCTCCAAAATTTGAGTGAATATATGAATATTTACTTAATAAGGATGAAGTATGAAATATTTGAAAAGTTCAAAAGACTTTCAAGATGAAGTGCAAAATCATTGTAACAAGAATATGAATAGTTTATGATAAGATCATAAAGGAAGATATTTGAATTACAAGTTTAGCATAATACCTAAGATTTAAGGAATCGTTCTGTGGATTTGCATTTCCCGAAACACCATAAGAGTATGGAGCGTTCGAGATATGTAATTAAAACCTTGTTTGACATGGTAAGATCAAAGGTGTAATTCATAGAACTGCCATTATATTTTAAAGATTAAAAGCTTTGGAGATTACCGCTTTTCCACTAAAAGAGCTCCATCATAATCCGCTGAAATGACACCATATAAGGTTATGGTTTGGGATAAAACCCAAGTAGTCCTTTCTTAAACATTGGTATGCTATGCATAAGAAAGATGTTTGCAACCAAAGTCGGATAAACCTGTCTTTGTATTACTGTTAAGTATTCCTCCATAAACACCGGAGACAAAAGTGTTTGTCGCTTAGAACGTCAAGTTTCTTTGAGAAGGAATTTTTCGTGAAAAGTTAAGTGGGAGGACAATAGAACTTTGATAAGGTTAAAAGAACCTTAGCTATATGTGCAAAGTTGCGCAAAGACCAAAAGTGTTCCGGAGGCAGCAACAATGCTCATGGCTCACGTGCCTCAAAGGTTGTGGTCACGGAGGTCTAAGTTTCTATTGAAACAAGTAGGTCGGATGAACAATCAAATACCAAGATTTGAGGGTTGAATCATTATTTGAGAATAATGAACCTACTACATGCAAAGAAGCGATGATGGGCCCCGACTCAAATGGCTTGAAGCCATATAATCCGTGATAGTTCCATACACGAGAAATCAAGTTTTGAACTTGAAGGACCCTCGAAAAAGGTGTAAGACCTTGCAGTTGTGTTTGGATCTATAAAGAAGTAGACATGGATGTTTCACATCTATGAAATAGTCGACATGTTGGGAAAGAGTTCACAACAATGTTCAAAGGTTGTATATGACAAGATTTGATCTTTCATAGCGATTTTTAGTCTAGACGGATTAATGTAGCAACCACTACATATAATTTGTTATGTGGTAGTAGAATAAACAAAACAAGTTCTTCTAATAGAATGGTTACCTAGGACGTGTGCATGACACGGTCCAAAGGGTTTTGTTAATTCAAAGGATGCTAAAGCATATGCAAACTTCAATGGTTGAAGTAAGCGTAGCGGAGTTGGAATCTTCACTATGATGAAACTGTTAAAAGAGTTTAATTTCATCGGAGACAATGAAGATGCTTGCATTTGCAAGAAATTAAGTGGGAGCGCTAAGAGATGTTTCTAATACATTATGTGGAAGACATATTGTTGATTAGAAATAATGTATCTTTTATTAACACATATTAAGAATTTCATCCCGATGAAAGACTTAGGCAAAACCCAAATATTTGGCATCAATAGACGCTAATATGGTTGTGCCGTATACATAGACGAGATATTGAATGAATTCAATATAGAAACTACAAGAAAGGTTCTTGTTGCACGTAAAGGATTGAAAGAGTTCAATGTTGATGATATATTCAAGTGTATTGACATTTGGTAAGTGAAACAAAGATTCAAGTATAGATTGATACTTGATGTATGAAATCACAAAGAGTATTTATATCAATCATTCGTGATATGTACAACCAGATATGTCCTATGCTCTAAATGTTGTGAGCATATACCAGAATGATTTGTAAGATGATCATTGGACAATAGTAAGGATATTCTTATGATCTTTTGGAAGAACTAAGAGTATATTATTTGTAGAAGTGACAAATAGATGGTTAGTTCATTGTAAAAGTACTACATTGATACTAGTTTTGTCACAAAGTACAAATTTAGTTTATCTCAATCTAAACTAAGGGTGGCACAATATAATGGAAAGTGAGTTCCATAATGGATTTGGATGAGTTCCAAAGTTAAGACATTGTGACAGATACTACAACAAAAGGCTAAGTATATGACTGCTATTATAGCAGCAAAAGAGGGCATTTGTGTCAAGTAGTTTGTTATCAAACTAGGTGTAGTTCACAGCGGGATAATACTATGAAGATATATTGTGCGACAATATTATCAACATGTTTTAACCCCAAAGAACTAAAGGTCACACCGAAAGACCAAATTATACAAAGCCATCTCATTAGAGAATGAGTGATGCGTAGAGACGCAAAGACATGCAATTACACACGACCGGAAGTGTCGATCCGAGATCGCTAACCACTAGCAATCGTGTACATACAACACCAGAAAGCCATAGGTGTTGAAAACACAAAGGTTTGAAACTAGATTATTGACTCTAGTGCAAGTGGGAGACTGTTGGAGATATGCTCTAGAGGCAATAATAAATATAGTTATTATTATATCTTTGTGTTTATGATAAATGTTTATATTCATGCTATAATAGTATTAACAAGGAAACATTAATACTTGTGTGAATTGTAAACTTAATTTGAAGTCCCTAGTATAGCCTCTATACTTCACTAGCTTGTTGGTTGATTGATGATTGTGGTTTCCATATCATGAACATTGAGATGTTATCAACAACAAGATCATATCGTTAGGAGAATGATATGGTGGACATACTCCTATAGATAAGCGTAGCATAAAGATCAAGTCATTTCAATAGTTCAATTGCTATATGCTTTCTGATACATAGTAACCTGATTCCTTCGACCATGAGATCATGCATATCACCTTTACCGGATGGATGCTTTGATGTCATCAAACACCACACCGTAACAGGGTGGTTATAAAGGTGGCATTGAGTGTTTGGAAAGTATTGGTTGAGACACATGGATCAAGAGTGGGATTTGTCCATCCACATGACGGATAGATATACTCTGGGCCCTCTCGGTGAAATGTCATCCAATTAGCTTGCAAGCATGTGACTGGCTCACAAGGGATCACATATCACGGGAACGAGAAAAGAGTACTTATCAGTAACGAGGTTGAACTAGGTATGCAGAGATACCGACGATCATAACCTCGGATAAGTAACATATCGTGAGACAAAGGGAAATTGGTATCGTATGTAAGTGGTTCATTCGATCGCAAAGTAATCGCAGAAATATGTGGGAGCCATATGAATTTCCAGATTCCTCTATTGGTTATTGTTCGGAGAAGTGTCTCGATCATGTCCGCATAATTCACGAACCGTAGGGAGACACACTTAAGGATTCGACGTTGTTTGAGTAGTTATGGTATTATGAGAAAGAGACCGAATGTTGTTCGGAGTCTCGGATGGGATCCGGGATATCACGAGGTGATCCGGAATGGTCCGGAGAATAAGATTCATATAAGGAAAGTCCCGTTTCGGAGTTGGGGAATGGTTCCGGTGTTTTCATCGGGAACATTCTAGAAGGTTCCGGAATGTCCGGCGCTCCGGAGGGGGAAGGGTACATGAATGTGTCATTACATATTGGAATGATTGCATCATGTACTAGGTGTTCTTTCTGTCCAAAATAAAGGGTTTATTTAAATCCTAAATTGAAAAGTCAAACGGCTAGTTTGAAAGTCAAACGGCAAGTTTTGGAAAGTGGAAAGAGGAGGAGAAGTGGAAACCGAGTTGGGGAGGGATTCCCTCCTCCCCAAGCCGGCGCCCCACCTCAAGGCCGAGTTGGGGAGGGACTCCACTCCCTCCCCTTGGCCGCCGGCCCTCCCACCTATATAAGGAGGGGCAGGGCTCCCCTCCTAAGACACACTAGTTCCTATCCTCTAAACTAAACCCTAGACCTAAACCCCGGTTTAGAGCTATTTCGGTTTAGAGCCTTCTAATTGGTTTAGAGCCTTCTAATTGGTGTGTCTAATTACTAGACCACTAATAGCCTCTCTCATAAGCTCCACCATACTCGCACCGGCTTAAGGCGAAGCCCTGCGGGATCTCCCCTCTACTTCCGGTACCACGCCAGTCTGCCGGAATCACAAGGAGAGTGCTACAACCTCCGCTGCCTGCTGGAACAAGGGAGAGGAAGGTCTTCGTCGAGTACCGAACGTGTGACCGACTGCGGGAGCGCTGCCGGAACGTGGTGCTGGAAGGATCGTCTACGCGATCTTGAGATCGGAAAGAGTACGACTACATCACCCACGAGAATCTGCTCTCGTTAACCGCTTTGGAATCTTCGAGGGTGAGTTCCTCTATCGACTCGTTGCTACAATCTAGTAGATAGATCTTGGCTTGTTTGTTTGTATGTGATAGAAAATTTTGTTTTCCATGCTACGAACCCCTACAATGCCAATGTCTGAGCTCAAGACCATACCAATTACATGGCCATTTGCCATATGGTGCTTGGATATGGTTGGCCCGTTTAAACCAGCAAGAGGGAACATGACCCACATGTTGGTCATGGTTGACAAATTAACGAAATGGATTGAAGTGAAGCCAATAAGAAAATGTGATGGACCTATGGCCGTAACATTCCTCAAAGATATCATCTTGAGATACGGTTATCCTCACAGTATCATAACGGCTAATGGCACAAATTTTGCTGAAGGAGCATTTGCACGTTTCTGCCGAGATAAGAAGATCCGGCTGGACGTTGCCTCGGTAGCCCACCCCGCATCGAACAGACAAGTGGAAAGATCCAACGGATTAGTATTGTCCGGGATAAAACCCCGTCTCATTGAGCCGCTGCAAAGATCAGCGGGGTGCTGGATAGAAGAACTACAAGCGGTACTGTGGAGTTTAAGAATAACTCCGAATCGATCAACAGGCTATACGCCATTTTTTCTGGTATATGGGGCAGAAGCTGTATTACCAGCCGACATAGAGCATGACTCGCCTAGGGTCACCCAATACGTAAGCCAAGTGCAAGAAGCCCGGCAAAATGATGTTGATCTGCTGGAAGAAGCGAGAGAATTGGCATTGTCCAGATCCGCCATATATCAGCAAAATCTCCGACGCTATCATAGCCGGAAAGTAAGCCCTCGAGTTTTCCGAGAAGGCGATCTGGTACTCCGGTTGGTACAACATACTGCTGGCATGCATAAATTATCCCCCCATGGGAAGGGCCATTCATTGTGAGTAAAGCATTGCACAATGACTCATATTATCTCATAGATGCAAAACCACAGGAGAAGAACAAGGCGGACAGGTCCGGCGAGGAATCTAAGCGTCCATGGAATGTATCTCTACTTCGTCCTTTCTACACTTAGCAAACAAGTGTATGTATCCGAGTCTCTCATATGTCGGTATGTATGCCGGCAATGAGCTTATCAATGAAGTGTTGGCACCTCGAGCAGTAACTCAGGGACTGCCTTAATAATATTTGTTATCTTCTGTATTTATCATTTATATGTCGGCTGGCGAAAGTTGCTTCTACCTAAGCCGGATTAGTAATGTGTGAGCATCAAAAACCCAACTCTTTGACTTGCTGCTGTCCAACAAGATTTGGCTTCATGGCAAGCAAGAGAACAAGTTTGGAATTGCGTAGCACATGAAAAACGACTAAGGAAAGAAACTTGATCGAGCCAACATCTGTTATTTGGACTAACCTTGTGTTTATCTTATATTTAATTTGCTGAATTATTTTGAGCTAATCCTAAAGTTTCCAAGTATTGTTAAGTCAATTTTTGAAGCTCGGACTCGTAAGTCATTAAACCGAACTAAGGTAGACACGAGCCAAGCCAAGAAATTGGAGGAACAAGAAAATGAAACTCGGGGACTACGCCCAAGTTAATCCGGCACATAAACTTAGTAGCAAAATATCACTTAGGTGCTTAATACAATTGCACCCGGCATACCGGGGATCTGATAAAATTTAAAAGTTTTTCGCTCAAAGAGCACTAGGAGGAGGTAATTCGGCGCTAGCGGGTGCAGCCCCAGCTTCGGCTTCAGTGTCATCTTCATGTTCCTCGACATCCGAAGCCTCGTCCTCTTCATCTTCACCCGAACCATCTTCAGCATTTTCATCGTCGGCAGCATCTAGGAAGCTTGGTCCCTCGTTCCATTGATGAATGGGGGCGTATTGGACGAAGCTATGAGCGCAAGCCTTGTGCCGAGCTACCCAATCCGGGTCAGTGGACCGCCTTGATCCGGTGCGCATGCACTCAAGGAGATTGAGGTCAATCTTCTCATACCATGTAAGCACGTAGTGGAGAACGATCTCAGCTCCGGCGCGTCCAGCAGATTCCCTCCATAGGTCGAGCTGGGTCTCACAGTCCATTAGCTTGTCGACAAGAGCTGCAGTCCCCTCAAAAGTATCTTCATCAGGTCAAAAGGCGTTGAAGATCCTAATTGCCACATCAAGGATATCCTTGCCATAGTTCTTCACAATTTCCACGCGAGAAGACAGACTGACCAGCAGGTCCTCCATATCATAGGGAATTTCACCAGCATCAGGACCAATGGGGGTACCCCTCTCCTGGTGGAACTTGGCAACAATAGTGGTTACAATGGCATTACCCTCTGGAAATTTGCCTGAAAACAAGACAAGTGAAGCAACTAAGGAAAAGACATGTGAAGCAACCCAGAGAAGTTAATGCCAGATAAAGGCAAAGAACTTACGTGAAATGTGACTGTGGATCCGGGTCAACTCCTTGGTACAGTCATCACGCCTTTTCTGAAGTTGCACAAGTTCAGTATTCGCCAACTCAAGCTTGACGTCGGCCTCCTTGAGAAGTTCTTGGTCATTGGCGATCGGGAGGTTGAGGCGCTCTCTTTCATCAGTAAAGTCTTGGCCTGCCTTTTCCAGTTCGGATTTGTGCCGCGCCTTGAGCTTCTTCATATCTGCCTTAAGCTGGGCAATTTCTTCATCTTTGGTTCAGAGGAGGGCAAGCTCATCGTCTTTCTTCTTAAGTTCAGCTTGGTGCTGCCCTGCTTGTTCGAGAAAATGCAGCATCATATCAGGCACGAGCACACTATCTTCAAGAGAAGCTGAAATAGTTTGTTGACCCGACAAAGCCGAGGTATGAATATTTGCCGAGCCAAGGAGGAAAGGAGATAGAAAGCATAGCAAGGTTGAGCAAGAATAACTTACCCTTTATCTGGTCCAAGTTTCTCCTCATGAGGACATTCTCAGCCTCCACCCCAGCTGCGAAATCTGAACGAGGGATTAGTTCGGCGGAAAAAGATGAAGAGAAATGGAAAAATGCAAAGAAGAAAACTTACCTCTTTTATCATGTTCGGCGAGAAGTGCAGTATGTTTTGTACGCAGCAACTTGTGAGTATCCAAGAGACGCTGAAACTCAGCGCTCCGGCGGTTGGTGGTCACCTGAAAAATGTACAAAAAGATAGCTTAGTCTGGTGCATATTCGAAGTGTACAAAATCTGGGCCAAGTGGAACTTAACCCGGCTCTAGGTGTGTGCATATTTGAAGTGTACAAAATCCGGGCCAAGTAGAACTTAACCCGGCTCTAGGTGTGTGCATATTCGAAGTGTACAAAATCCGGGCCAAGTGGAAATTAACCCGTCTCTAGGTGTGTGCATATTCGAAGTGTACAAAATCCGGGCCAAGTGGAACTTAACCCGGCTCTAGGTGTGTGCATATTCGAAGTGTACAAAATCCGGGCCAAGTGGAACTTAACCTGGCTCTAGGTGTGTGCATATTCTAAGTGTACAAAATCCGGGCCAAGTGGAACTTAAACTGGCTCTAGGTGTGTGCATATTCGAAGTGTGCAAGATCCGGTCCAAGTGGAACTTAACCCGTTTCTAGGTGTGTGCATATTCGAAGTTATTAAGGAGCTACGTTAATTCTCTAAGGAGCATCCGGCCGAGTAACGAGTTACTCCCCCAGAGGCTCGGGGACTAATGGTTATATAACTAATATCTTTTGCATGCTAAGGAAAAGGCGAAGTTACGCACCTCCATCATCCGACTTGCAAGGTTAATTGCCTTGGCAGCAGTGTTCATCTAGGCAGCAAATTCGGCAGGACCGAACTTCTCCGGGAGATCATCATTATGGACGAACTCAGCCTTGTTCCAGTTGTTCACAAACTCGATCAAGGTCGGAGGATATCGTTCGCCGCTGAGCATATGGGGGGCAACTAGACTCTTGGCGTGAGCTTCTCTCCTCTCAACCTGGGCAATGGCGGGGATGGTGTGCAAAACAAGTTGCGCATGAGCTGGCTCGGCAGGGGCGTCCTTCGGCGGTGGAGTCTTTTTCGAGAGCATGGACGCGAGTGTGTGCTGTCTAGCCTCGATTGACGTTGCCCTGGTAGCGTTTGGAGCCTTTTTGCCCTTAGGCTGTTGCTGAGAAGTTGAAGTTACTGCAGTGGATTTTCCCTTGGGAGCTGCCTTACTGCTTCCCTTGCTATTGGTGCCTTCTCGCTGAGGCTTGGAAGACTCGGACGAGGCGGAGGGGCTTGGTGCTGCTGCTGGTGCTGGAGCTGATGCTGGTACAGATTTCCGTTTCGGCGAGGGTGCGGAAGGAACCTCGGTGGTGGCTGGTTGTGGCTGTGCCGAAGAAGGAGAAGCTACAGCCTCGGCAAAACCACTTCCCCCTGTTCTGAGGTTGCCCTCCTCTTGACGAGGTGGGCTAGAACCCGGAGCAGCCGTTGAGCCCTCCTGAATGGGGCTCAATGGGCGTGAATCGTCGCCACGAGGGGGAGAAGGGCTATGTCGGAGCGGTGAAGCAATGCCGGATCCACTCTGGGGGATCTCCACCGTGGCCCTGCCGAATCAAGTCATAAATGATGAGAAACTATAACAAAGGAAGAACAGATAAATAGCAAAGGGACAAGAGGCTTACTCATCCGAGGTCAGGGGCTCTTTGGGCTTCCGGGCCGTGTCCTTGGTTGCAGGCTTGGTGGCAGTTTTGTCCCCGGACTTCTTTCGCCTTTTAGCTGGCTGAGAAGGTCCGGAGGAAGAAGCGGATGCAGCTCCCCTCTTTTTCTTCGACGCGACCGGGACGGGCTCACCCACGGCAAGGGGAGGGTCTTCATGGATCTACCCACCGGGTTTAGCTGATACCGGAAAAGCATAAGAAAGGGGGACAACGTCAAATGCCTCCATCACCTCAACGTCCAAATCATCTTCATCGTTGGGCCAATTTGTAATGGAAGAGAGTTTACCGGTGGATCGCTTGGTCGTATCGGCCATAGGCAGGAACATCTCCTGATCCGGTTCCTCCTCGTCCGAGGTATCGTGATCGGGCGCCCATTTGAGAGAAGGCTCGGTGACATCGTCGATGGTCTGCTGAAGAAACATCTAAGAGAAAGAAAACACAACAGGATTAAACCTACAACAAATACCGACATATGATTTAACTCGGAAAAGGTTTGGGGCACGAGACTTACCGCATGGGGAAGCCTATCTCGGCAAAAGTGTTCAATCCCCCACGTCCATTCAGAAGAGAAGTATTTGTGGGTGGTGAACAGGGCCTTGACCCGGCGGTAGATCTCAGTGTTGCTCAACTCAAAAGAGGAGGTCTGGTTGGGGTCGCGGCCCTATCTCATGTGACAAAGTTTGTGCGTATGTTTCTGGAGGGGGGAGATCCGGTTGCGGACAAACGTGATCATTGCGTCCTCATTGCGCAATCCAAGATCCTTCAGCTCCTGGAACCTCTTGTTGACCTGGTTTGCCAGGACAGTGGTCTTCTTGGGGATCTGGTCCCACATATCCGGATTAGGAGGACCCGGAGCGTAGGGGCGCAGCTGGATCAGATATTCAGAGGTGCTATTCCGGACATAGAAGAAAGTCTGGGCCCATCCCTTGCAAGAGTCAAGCCCAGTGACTCGGGGGAAGATGGACTGCTTCCGGGGAGAGATTGACGCAGCACCGAACTGCGTGAGCTGCTTGTCCTCCGGCTCAAGATCTATGTTCGGAATCACGTTCCGGCGGAGGCCAAAGAATCAGATCCAGAGCTCCTTCATGGGCCATAGTTCGGCATAGCCCTCGATAGTGGAAGCGAAGGCAGAGAGACGTGATGGCGTTAGCCGGAAGATGGTGCGGCTGAAGCTCGTACGTATTGAGACAGTTGTGGAAAAAATCACTAACTAGGAGACCAAACCCGCATTGGAAGTGAGCCAGAAACACCACATACTCACCCGGATTGAGTGAGGGGGCAAGCTCGGCGGTGGCAAGACGTGCGGTGACGCCCTCCGGGATACGCCTGGTGCGATACAGCCAATCCAAATCATCCTGGCAAACCTAGGATCCGGCCCACGCGCCACGGTCGGTGTTCGCCGCGTCTTCCTCCATTTCTTGCTCTGCGACGACGAGCTCCTCCTCAGTCATCTCAAGATCGTTATCCCCACTGGCACTAGCGGCGGTGGGGGGCACTGGCCTGGACTGGCGAGGACCCGTGGCGGAGGAGACGCGTGGAGGTGGCGGTATTACTGTCATGCTGGAAAGGAAGAGGAAGAAGCAGAGGCAGAGGGGCGCAGAAGTGGGGAAACAACCCAAGGGGTGCACCCCTCCCCTATTTAACCACTCCCTTGAGGGATAGTGGGATCGCATTGTGCGGGGCGGGCCACACAGTGTGGCCGTGTATGACCCGGATCGACCAATCAGCGACGAGCCACAGGAAGGGCCACAGGGCGCAGCGGATCCTATGACATGACGTTATGATACAGTTAACGAGGGGGCAGGCATGACGTGACGTGTGCTACAGTAACTTCTGACAATAACTGCGACGGTTACTATCGCAGGCCCTTAAAATGAGGCAAAGTAATGATTAGCCTCCACGTGGGGAAGCGTACGAGAGAAGGAAGAGTGACCCGGATGAGTATGAGGTAACCCGGCCAGCAAGTAAAAACTTGGAATGTGCCAAGGGAAAGTAAACCCATGGAGTCCGGACTATGAGATAACTCGGAGAAAGAGCAAGAAGCTCGATGAAATTGAACTTGCTGTGGCCTTAGTGGCTAAGGCAGCTAAGACCGCACCAGCTTCGGGGACTAATGTTGGGGTGATACCCCCGGGTAGGGTCACGCCGGGGTATAAAGGCCAAGTTAGCCGAGGTACGGCTAGGTCAAAGCAAGTGCTGGCCGAGTCACCTCAAGGCAGGCCGAATCACCGAGTAACCCGGACCAGGGGATGTCCACCTAACTGGATTAACTGGATCTCAACCGACTTAAGACGTATGTCGGACAGATGAATCTAACTTATATGCAGGAACAAGTGTGGCCGGATCAACTAGGTACGATCCGGGTTATATCAAGCTTGTAAGAGAAGGAAGGTATCTCGCTGGTCAAAGGTGACCACTGTACGCAGAGCGTGAGTGAAGCGGACAGAGGCCAGGACCACCGAGGCATGGCCGACAAAGGTGACGACGCCAATGTCGGATGACGTGGGCGCCGTAGAGGCTCACGTAGCCTCTACAAGGGTGACGCTGGGCTAAAGTGACCCGGTTAGCTTACTATTTTGGGAAGAGGCATATTCCCTGGAATATGCCTCCACGTATGCCCTAATTGGAGACCTAGCCACCCCTATATAAGGAGGGCTAGGGCCTCTATAGAAAGGGTTGGGGTTTTTCTGGTTGATCCCTTCAGGGTTGTATTTTACTAGTGGTGAGAGTAAGAGAGTTCTTCTTCCTCCTCTCCCCAACACAGCTCAAGGAGCACTTGTAATCTGTGGAAGTGAATCAAATACAAAGCTACCATGTGTGGAATCACCACACTATCCCTCCCTGGATTCCCCTAGTGCCTTTAGTCCCCACCTTTAGCCTATCCATGGCATCTGCCGTGACACCACCATGACAACAAGAGTCTAGCCTAACCAACCCTAGACCAAGTCAGAGTAGTCTGTGAATACCCCGACGTGTTCCCAGATGAATTGCCTAGTATGCCCCAGATCGGGATATCTAGTTCATCATTGAACTAATTCCTGGAACTGGACCCATAGCTCAGAGACCTTATAGTATGAACCCCTCTGAATTAGTGGAGCTGAAGAAACAACTTGATGCTATGCTGGCGAAAGGTTTGATTCAACCAAGCGCATCGCCATGGAGATTGCCTATTTTGTTTGTGGATAAGCAAGATGGAGGTAACCATTTGTGCACGGATTACCAAAAGCTGAATGATGTCACCATTAAGAACAAGTACCCATTGCCGAAGATAGAAGATCTGTTTTGACCAGTTGACTGGTGCCAAAGTGTTTTCTGAGATTGATCTTAGAACTGGTTATCATCAACTCAAGATTCGTGCAACGGATATCCCTAAGACCACCTTTACCACCAGATATGGATTGTATGAGTACACTATCATGTATTTTGGATTAACCAATGCCTCCGCTTATTTCATGAATCTCATGAATAAGATTTTTATGAACTTCTTGGATAAGTTTGTCGTTGTTTTTATCGATAATATTCTGATCTATTCCAAGTCAGAAGAAGACCATGAGCTACACCTGAGAACCATCCTTGAAACCCTTAGAGAACATCAGTTGTATGCCTAGTTAAGCAAATGTGAGTTCTGGTTGAAGGAAGTAGGATTCCTAGGACATATCGTGTCGGCAGGAGGAGTCGCTGTCGATCCCGCCAAGATCAAAGATGTTGAAGCATGGAAAGCCCCAACCACTCAAACCCAAGTCCGTGCATTTCTCGGATTAGCAGGATATTACCGCAAGTTTGTTGAAGGATTTTCAAGCATCGGAAGATCGATGACCCAACTGTTGAAGAAAGATAAGAACTTCGAATGGACGGACAAATGTGAAGCAAGTTTTCAAGAGCTCAAGAAGAGATTTATTTCAGCCCCAATTCTGATTATGCCAGATATCAAGAAGCCTTTTGAAGTGTATTGTGACGCATCCAAGATTGGTCTCGGATGTGTGTTGATGAAAGAAGGCAAAGTCATAGCATATCTGTCCCGACAACTGAAGCAACATGAGCAAAACTACCCTACCCATGACTTAGAACTAGCAGCGGTAGTTTTAGCCTTGAAGACATGGCGTCATTACCTTATGGGTAATCTCTATGAGATTTATTCGGATCACAAAAGTTTGAAGTATATTTTCACCCAGAAGGAGGTGAATATGAGGCAAAAGAGATGGATAGAGTTAATCAAGGATTATGACCTTGTCATTCACTATCACCTCGGCAAAGCCAATGTGGTAGCGGATGCTCTTAGTAGATTGTCGTGTATATTAAACACCATGATCAAAGAAGCTCAGCCAAGTTTGCATGAAGAGTTGGAGCAGTTTAGAACGGAGCTAGTTAGCAAAGGATTTTTACCTAGCATAGAACTTCAACCCACTCTGATCAATAAGATCAAGGAAGCCCAGAAAGGAAATGCAAGTATCGACGCAATCAAGCGTCATATCAGTATAGGGAAGGTACCCGGATTCACCGAAGATGAAGAAAGAGTTTTGTGGTACGAAGGACGTATCTGTGTGCTAGCAGATTCCAAGTTGAAACAAGTTATCATGCAAGAAGCTCAGGATACTATTTATTCTATCCATCCTGGAGGAACGAAGATGTATCAGGATTTGAAGGAGCAATTTTGGTGGCACAAGATAAAGAGAGAAATCGGAAGCTACATCGCCAAGTGTGATATCTGTCAGAGAGTCAAAGAGGAACATCAGCGACCCACAAGACTTTTGCAACCATTGCAGATTCCAGAATGGAAATGGGATTCTGTCAGAATGGAATTCATCACCGGTTTGCCTACTTCTAGTAGGGGAAATGACTCTATTTGGGTCATAGTTGATAGACTGTCCAAGGTAGCCCATTTTATACATGTCAAGACCACCTAACCAAGTTTGAAGCTAGCAAAGCTGTACATTGCTAGTATCGTCAGTTTGCATGGAACCCCTAAGACCATAGTATCGGATCGAGGAATCCAATGTACCTCAAGATTTTGGCAGATAGTCCAAGAAGGATTAGGAACCAAGCTGAACTTCAGCACAGCTTATCACTCGCAGACCGATGGAAAAACTGAAAGAGTCAACCAAATCTTAGAAGATATGTTGAGAGCTTGTATGCTAGAATATGGATCAAAATGGGAAGATTGTCTGGCTTTCATAGAATTCTCATATAACAACTGTTATTAAGCCAGTTTGCAAATGGTCCCATTTGAATTTCTGTATGGAAGGAAGTGTCGTACCCCCTTGAATTGGTCACAAGTAGGAGAGAGTCAGATTTTCGGACCCAACGTCCTATGAGAAGCCGAAGAGAAGGTTCACAAAGTTCGTGAGCACCTCAAGACCTCTCAATCAGGACAAAAGAGTTATGCTAACTGAAGGAAATATGCCTTGAGAGGCAATAATAAAGTTGTTATTATGTATTCCTTATATATGATAGATGTTTATTTTACATGCTAGAATTGTATTGATCGGAAACATCAATACATGTGTGTTTAATAAACAAAAAGGGTTCCTAGTTATGCCTCTCTTATAGACTAGCTTGTTCATTAACAAGATGATCAAGGTTTCCTGATCATGGACATTGGATGTTGTTAATAACAAGGTCACAGCATTTGTGAAATGATGTGATGAACATTCTTCCAAAGTATAGCATTACGATCAAGTCATTATGTTTATATTGCTATAACATCATACAAAGTAATCTTTATCCTTAGACCATGAGATCATGTTAATTGCTAACACCTGAAGAGTATCTTGATAACATCAAACGTCACACCGTAACAGGGTGACTATAAAGATGGGTTCAGTACTACGAAGGTGTTATGTTGAGGCTCATGGATCAAGAGTGGAATTTGTCAATCCCAATGACGGATAGATATACTCTGGGCCCTCTCGGTGATATCACATTGAGATAGCTTGCAAGCAAGTGATGTGATCACTAGAATGTTATATCACGGGAACGAGAAAAGAGTGCATGTCGGAAACGAGATCAAACTAGGTATGGAGATACCGATGATCAAATCTTGGACATGCAATATATCGAGGGACAAAGGGATTTAGTTACAAGCGTTAAAGGTTCTCACGATCACAGAAGTCATCGTTGAATGTGTAGGAGTCAATACGGATCTCCAGGTCCCGCTGCTGATTATTGATCGGAGAAGGGTCTCGATCATGTCTACATTATTTGCGAACCGTAGGGTGACACACTTAAGAGTTACTGGACACCATTTTTGAGCACATATGTTTCATACGAAAGAATTGCAAAGCGCAGGAATTGTTTCAATAGAAACCGGAAATTGTTTCGGGTGAAATTGCAGAAAGTAGTTCTGCATGTGATATTGAAATATTGTAAGGGGCTATATGTGAATATTTGTTAATTAAAGTAATTAACAAAATTCTGAATAAATTTAATAAAAAGGTTTTATTAAATGAGAGAGCATTAAACTTGGAGAATTTTAATGCATTTAAAGTGGAGACTTTAAAAGGGAATGTGAAGAGGCATTTTAATGTGGAGGGGTTACCACCACATGAATGGGGGAGGTGAGGGGTCACCCCCATGCGCTGGCCATGGAGATAGGGGGTAACCCCCTCCTCCTATAAAAGGCCACCCATTCCCTCCTTCATCCACACACCTCCTTGTGAAGGATCTCTCTCCCCCTCTAGAATTATTCCCCCATGGTCTCGGATTAGCGAGATACATGTTCCCGGTGGCATTTCGTCTGAAGGAGTTGCTTCCACTGGATCGCTGGAGCGAGGAGGTGGAGGTTGTCCGTGGCTTGAACGCATGCGGAGTGCGCTGCTGAGTTGCGGCGCTCGGACTTCCTCACGATCTTGAGATCGGCAAGTGTACGACTACATCAACCACGAGTTCCTACTCG
This sequence comes from Avena insularis, assembly GCA_023614405.1. NCBI lineage: Eukaryota > Viridiplantae > Streptophyta > Magnoliopsida > Poales > Poaceae > Avena > Avena insularis. The sequence goes on along the minus strand of CM042689.1, from coordinate 392,920,958 downwards.
TTAACAAAGCTCGTTGTCTTCGAGGGTAAGTTCTCGTTGGATGTATGTACACCCGTTGCTTTGTACCTAGTGATAGATCTTGGCGTGTAGTTCTCATCGTAGGAAATTTTTTGTTTTCTATGCTGCGGACCCAACAGTGGTATCAGAGCCTGATCTATGCGTAGGTGATTTGCACGGGTAGTACACATATGTTTATATGTGGGCGATGATGATCATGTTATTGCATCTTCTATGTATTTTGAATATTGGTGGCATAGTGGGATGAAGCGGCCCGGACCAACCTTTCATGTCATCGTACATGAGACCGGTTCCACGCCTGACATGCAACTTGTTTTGCATAAGTGGCTGGCGGGTGTCTGTCTCTCCTACTATAGTCAATATCTGATTTACAACGAGTTGCTAATAACTTAGTTATCCTCGTTGTGGTTCATGTTCGTAGGTGAGAACGGTTCTATATCCGAAAGCCCTAAGGCACGTAAAACTTGCAATTGATAAATTAGAGGCGTCTAGTTTAGATCGTTGCTGGGCTAGTGTATTGATATGGCATTGTTGTAAGTAGATGTATGATAGATACTCTCACAACACACTCAACGTGTAAGTTCCATAGACCTTGGCCTTACACACAAAGGAATGATAGAGATCATACCACGATGCAAATGATAGAGATCAAATGCATGGACCATATCATCTCACTTTACACATTAGATGTTAGCATCTTATACTGCTAGTTTGGCGCTTTTGGTAGCATTGTAAGATGATCCCTCATTTAGATATCAAGATAAAAATGTGTTCTTCCTTAAGTATGCACCGTTCTATGGATCATGTTTCGAGACATCACGTGATGATCGGGTGTACTCGAATCTACGCTTTCATAGAAACGGGTGTAAGACAGTTTTACACACACGAATACTAAGGTTCTTACTTGGCGAGCCTAGCATGTACAGACATGGCATCGGAACACAGACCGAAAGGTTAAGCATGAGTCATATAGTTGATATGATGCCCATATAGATGCTTGCCTTTGAAGCTACATCAACTCACGTGATGATCGGACTTGGTGTAGTGGATTTGGTTCATGTAATCACCAAAAGGACATGAGGGATGTCGTTTTTGAGTGGGAGTTCATTAGTAATTTGGATTAGTTGAACTCAATCTATCATAAACTTAGTCTAAATATACTTTACAAATTCTGTTGTAGATGGCACCACCTGCTTTTAATTTTGTGTTCATGGAGAAAGAGAAACTTGCTACGAATGGTAGCAACTTCACCAACTGGGCTATGAATTTGAGGATTCTCCTCACTGCTGCACAAAAGAAATATGTGCTAGATAGATGTGCCTAGGCCCCCCTCGATGCCTCAAGCGAGGAAAAGAATGTCTATGTGACTCGTCAGGAGGACCACAACTTAGTTCATTGCGGCATACTGCATGGGCTAGAGCCAGAACTTTGAAAGCGTTTCGAAAATAGCAATGCCTTTGATACCATGGAAGAATTGAAAATGATTTTCGATACCCATGCTGCCGTAGAGAGTTATAATGCTGCAGAAAAGTTCTTTAGCTGCATGATGCAGGAAAACAGCTCCGTTAGTGAGTACGTACTCAAAATGTCTGGGTACGCTGATAAGCTTGTGTCCTTGGGAATAACGATTCCCATTGACTTAGGCATACATCGTGTTCTCCAATCTCTGCCACCTAGCTACAAGAGCTCGATGAACTATAATATGCAGGCATGAAGAAGTCTCTTCCGAGCTTCACAATGCTTAAGACTGCAGAAGTGGAGATTAGGAAAGAACATCAAGTGTTGATGATCAATAGGACCACCGGTTTCAAGAAGGACAAGAAAGGCAAGCACAAGGGAAAGAAGGGTGGCAAGTCTGTTGCCACGCCTGAAAAGAAACCCCGAGTTGGCCCTAAGTCTGACACCGAGTGTCATTATTGCAAGGGGACTGGCCATTGGAAGCGCAATTGCCCCAAGTATTTGGCGGACAAGAAGTCCGGCAAGGCAAACAAAGGTATATGTGATATACATGTTATTGATGTGTACTTCACTAGTACTCATAGTAGCACCTAGGTATTTGATACGGGATCGGTTGCTAATATATGTAACTCGGTTCAGGGGCTACGGAACAAGCGACTACTAGCAAGGGATGAGGTCAGGATGCGGGTCAGAAATGGATCAAAAGTTGATGTGATCGCCGTCAGGACGCTACCTATCCATATGCCATCGGGATTAGTTATAAACCTAAATAATTGTTATTTGGTGCCTGCACTGAGCATGAACATTCTATTCGGATCGTGTTTGATGCAAAGTGGTTATTCCTTTAAATCTGAAGTTGTTCGATTTATAAGAATGATATCTTTTATGGTCATGCACCTATGTTGAATGGTTTATTTCGGATGGATCTCGATAGTAATATTACGCACATTCATAATGTTAATGCTAAAAGGATTAAACTTGATGATGATATATCTGCATATATGTGGCACTGCCGTCTAGGTCATATTGGCGTTAAACGCATGAAGAAACTCCATTCTGATGGACTTTTGGAATAACTTGATTTTGAATCATTTGATACATGTGAGCCATGCCTTATGGGCAAGATGACTAGAACGCCGTTTTCTGGTTCAATGGAACGGGCGACAGATCTATTGGAAATCATACATACTGATGTGTGTGGACCAATGAGTGTGTCGGCGCGAGGTGGATATCGTTATTTTATTACTTTCATGGATGATTTGAGTAGATACGGGTATATCTATTTGATGAAACACAAGTCTGAAACTTTTGAAAAGTTCAAGGAATTTCAGAATGAAGTGGAAAATCATCATAATAGAAAGATCAAATTTCTACGGTCTGACCGTGGAGGAGAGTATCTAAGTTATGAGCTTAGCACACACATGAAAGAGTGTGGAATAGTTCCACAACTCACGCCTGCCGGAACACCACAATGTAATGGTGTGTCGAAACATCGTAATCGTACCTTATTGGATATGGTTCGATCTATGATGTCTCTGACTGACTTGCCACTATTATTTTGGGGTTATGCACTGGAAACAACTGCATTCACTTTAAATCGGGCACCATCCAAATCCGTTGAAACGACACCGTATGAATTATGGTTTGGAAACAAACCTAAGCTGTCATTTCTTAAAGTTTGGGGATGCGATGTTTATGTGAAGAAACTTCAACCGGATAAACTCGAACCCAAAGCGGAAAAATGCGTCTTCATAGGATACCCTAAGGAAACAATTGGGTATACCTTCTATCACAGATCCGAGGGCAAGGTTTTTGTTGCCAAGAATGGATCCTTTCTTGAGAAGGAGTTTCTCGCGAAAGGTGTGAGTAGTCGGAAGGTAGAACTCAAATAGGTTATTGAACCTTCTCTTCATGAAATGGCAAGTGGCGCAGCATCGGAAGTTGTTTCGGAGTTGACTTCACCTAATGAAGAGAGAGCTAATGATATTGATCATGAAACTCCGAAAGAGGACACTACCGAACCTCGCAGGTCAAGGTGACACGTCAGCCCCGAACTGTATGGAAATCCTATTGTGAATTTCATGGTTGATGAAATGGATGACCCTGCGACGTATGAAGAAGCGATGATGAGCCCGGATTCCAACGAATGGCTAGAAGCCATGAAATCCGAGATGGAATCCATGTACGAGAACCAAGTTTGGACCTTGGTGGACTTACCTCACGATCGAAAGGCTGTTGAGAATAAATGGATTTTCAAAATAAAAATTGATGCTGATGGTAATGTGACCATCTATAAGGCTCGACTTGTCGCAAAGGGGTTTTGACAAATTCAAGGAGTTAACTATGATGCGACATTCTCTCCCGTAGCGATGCTTAAGTCGGTTAGGATTATGTTAGAAATTGCTGCATATTTCAATTATGAAATATGGCAGATGGATGTAAAAACTGCGTTCCTCAATGGTAATATTGAAGAAGAGTTGTATATGATAGAACCTAAGGGTTTTTTCGATCCTAAGGATGGTAATAAGGTATGCAAACTTTAGCGATCCATCTATGGAATGAAGCAAGCATCCAGGAGTTGGAATCTCCGCTTTGATGAGGTGATCAAAGAGTTTGGATTTGTCCAAACTTATGGACAGGCTTGTATTTACAAGAAAGTGAGTGGGAGCAATGTGGCATTTCTGATATTATATGTGGATGACATATTATTGATTGGAAATGATATAGATCTTTTAAACAGTGTTAAAAGTTATTTAAACAACAAATTTTCGATGAAATACCTTGGTGACGCGTCATATATATTAGGCATTAAAATCTATAGAGATAGATCAAGGCGCCTAATTGGGCTATTGCATAGTACATACCTTGATAAGATATTAAAGAAGTTTAATATGGACAAAAGTAAGAAGGGGTTCTTACCTATGTTGCAAGGCAAGACATTGAGTAAGACTCAAAGTCCGGCTACGGCGTAAGAAAGAGAGATGATGGATAAGATCCCTTATGCCTCGGCCATAGGCTCTATTATGTATGCCATGCTATGTACAAGACCGGATGTGGCACATGCTATTAGTTTGACTAGTAGGTACCAATCTGATCCAGGTTCGGAACACTGGATAGCGGTCAAGAACATCCTCAAGTACTTGAGAAGAACTAGGGATATGTTTCTTATATACGGAGGTGAAGAAGAGCTAGTCACTAAGTGTTATGTCGATGCTAGCTTTGAAACTGATCCGGATGACTCTAAGTCCCAATCCGGATACGTATTTCTCTTGAATGGAGCAGCAGTTAGTTGGAGGAGTTCCAAACAACCTGTGGTGGCTGGATCAACAACGGAGGCGGAATATGTTGCTGCTTCAGAAGCGGCACAGGAAGCGGTTTGGATGAAAGAGTTCATTAAGGAACTAGGTGTGGTTCCTAGTGCATTGGACCCGATGGTGATCTGTTGTGACAATAATGGAGCCATAGCCAACGCAAAGGAACCGAGGTCTCACAAGAATTCCAAGCATATTAAGCGCCGGTTTCACTCCATCCGCGAGCATGTCAAGGATGGAGATATAAATATTTGTAAAGTACACACAAACTTAAATGTAGCAGATCCGTTGACTAAAGTTATCCCTAGGGAAAAACATGATCAACACCAGAACTCCATGGGTGTTAGATTTATCACTATGTGAACTAGATTATTATCTCTAGTGCAAGTGGGAGACTGAAGGAAATATGTCCTGAGAGGCAATAATAAAGTTGTTATTATGTATTCCTTATATATGTTAGATGTTTATTTTACATGCTAGAATTGTATTGATCGGAAACATCAATACATGTGTGTTTAATAAACAAAAAGGGTTCCTAGTTATGCCTCTCTTATAGACTAGCTTGTTGATTAACAAGATGATTAAGGTTTCCTGATCATGGACATTGGATGTTGTTAATAACAAGGTCACACCATTGGTGGAATGATGTGATGAACATTCATCCGAAGTATAGCATTACGATCAAGTCATTATGTTTATATTTCTATAACATCATACGAAGTAATCTTTATCCTTAGACCATGAGATCATGTTAATTGCTAACACCTGAAGAGTATCTTGATAACATCAAACGTCACACCGTAACAGGGTGACTATAAAGATGGGTTCAGTACTACGAAGGTGTTATGTTGAGGCTCATGGATCAAGAGTGGAATTTGTCAATCCCAATGATGGATAGATATACTCTGGGCCCTCTCGGTGATATCACATTGAGATAGCTTGCAAGCAAGTGATGTGATCACTAGAATGTTATATCACGGGAACGAGAAAAGAGTGCATGTCGGAAACGAGATCAAACTATGTATGGAGATACCGATGATCAAATCTTGGACATGCAATATATCGAGGGACAAAGGGATTTAGTTACAAGCGTTAAAGGTTCTCACGATCACAGAAGTCATCGTTGAATGTGTAGGAGTCAGTACGGATCTCCAGGTCCCGCTGCTGATTATTGATCGGAGAAGGGTCTCGATCATGTCTACATTATTCGCGAACCGTATGGTGACACACTTAAGAGTTACTGGACACCATTTTGGAGCACATATGTTTCATACGAAAGAATTGCAAAGCACAGGAATTGTTTCAATAGAAACCGGAAATTGTTTCGGGTGAAATTGCAGAAAGTGGTTCTGCATGTGATATTGAAATATTGCAAGGGGCTATATGTGAATATTTGTTAATTAAAGTAATGGGGGAGGTGAGGGGTCACCCCCATGCGCCGGCCATGGAGAGAGGGGGTAACCCCCTCCTCCTATAAAAGGCCACCCATTCCCTCCTTCATCCACACACCTCCTTGTGAAGGATCTCTCTCCCCCTCTAGAATTATTCCCCCATGGTCTCGGATTAGTGAGATACATGTTCCCGGTGGCATTTCGTCTGGAAGGAGTTGCTGCTTCCGCTGGATCGCTGGAGCAAGGAGGTGGAGGTTGTCCGGTGGCTTGAACGTGTGCGAAATGCGCTGTTGAGTTGCGGCGCTCGGACTTCCTCACGATCTTGAGATCGGCAAGTGTACGACTACATCAACCACGAGTTCCTACTCGTTAACAAAGCTCATTGTCTTCGAGGGTAAGTTCTCGTTGGATGTATGTCCACCCGTTGCTTTGTACCTAGTAGATAGATCTTGGCGTGCAGTTCTCATCATAGGAAATTTTTTGTGTTCTATGCTGCGGACCCAACACTAACAAGAGACGTCGAGACCTGACCTTCAATGTCGGAGATTTTCTGTATCTCAAAGTATCACCCTTGAAAGGAATGCAACGTTTTCATCTGAAAGGAAAGTTAGCCCCTAGATATATTAGAACCTTCAAGATTTTGAATCACCGAGGAGAAGTATCGTATCAATTGAAACTGCCAGAGGAGATGTCATCCATACATGATGTGTTCCATATCTCGTTACTTTGCAAATGCCTAGAAGTTCCAGAGAAGACCGAAGTGTTCAAGAACATCGATCACCGAGCCATAGATATCAACAAGGATCTGACGTATCATGAAGTACCCATTCATATTTTGGAAGAAGCCTTCAGAACCACCAGGACCCGAAGTATCAAGTTTCTTAAGATCCAGTGGAGCAACCATACTGAAGAAGAAGCTACATGGGAGCGAGAAGATTATATTAGGACTGAGTTTCCAAATCTCTTTAATTCCTAGTTTTTCCTTAAATCTCGAGACGAGATTTTGTTTAAATAGGGAAGGTTTGTAACACCCAAAAAATATTAATCAAGGTTATCAAGTTCGAATCACCCAAGTTTAGGGTTAACAAAAACTTTTATTATTAATTTAAATATGAGTGTATGTGTGATTTGCATTATTATAGGATTGAGTGCAATTGCCATGTTTGATTGCTATAAATAATAATAAATGGTTTAAAGATGAATACTATATCATCTAGGCCAATTACAAACAAAAATCAAAAGAAAAGAAATTCAAATAAGAACCATATGATCAAATGGTCATTTTGACCAAAATTAACCACTAGGCCACTTTGAGTGTTCCTAGTAAAGAATTTCTAATAGAAACATTTCCAATTCTTTTCACCCCTTGCTAGACTAAGTAAAAGTGAACCCAATCCCACTCTACAAACCCACAGAAACTATTTTCAAATCTATTTAAAGGACAACTCAAAATTGAATCAAGTGTATGTACTAAGATCACCATTTTGCAAAAACCACTCAAATCAATTCACCTTGACTTTTCCAAGCAACCATAGACACTTAAGCATAAGATCAAAACAATGACCAAATTTCATTAAAAAAATTCAAAATTAAGTTCATGCGGCCATTTGGTCGAACACATTGCAGACACAGAAAACTATTGCCTAACTTCCACTATTTGGAGTAGTGATCACTCAACCAATTTGTCCCCTCTTCACTCCCCTGTCTCCCCCAGCATCTAGCAGCACAAGACACGCATCCCTTGTTTGCCGTTGCGCTAGTGCAGCGCCACCTGAAGCTTGCCACGCCGGCTGACCATGGACAGCTCGCCACAGACAATGCCGCCCTCTCCCACGATGACCAGAAGACAAGCGATCATCCACCGCCTCCCCCTGTCCAGCCCTCGACCGCACGAGAGCCATGGACCACCCAGCATCACAGCGCCCAATTCCTCTGTGCCATGCCAAGAGCGTGTGAGAGCACCGCAGCCGACCAGCTCACACACACCGCGCCTCGCCCTCCCCGCGTGTTCCCGCACTTGACATGACCCTAGCTAGCTCTCAGACATCCCTGTTTGCCGCCACGCGACCCGTAGCCCCCGTGTGCCGTTTCGAACACCGCCGGTTCCGCGCAGAGCACCACCCGCGCCCGACCATCCTAGACCGCCTCGTGCCGCGCCTTTAAGCCTGTGATGACCGCCAGGGAGCACCACGTCACCCCTACCCTCAGCCATGTTGCTAGCTCGATGTACCGTGGTCACCGGAAGAGCCAGCCCATGCTGCAATGCCCCTCTCGCCGGTGTATAAATAGAGGCCCTCTCTGCCTCAGTTCACCACACCACCTAACTCCCCACTCCTCACAAAACCTCCCACACCCTTCCTTGAAGCAAGGCAAGCACCACATCACTGGAATTTAGCCGGAGTCCACCGCTGCAGAGGAAGAAGGAAGCCGTCGATTAGAGCCATCCTAGGAGATGCCGTGACCGCGCCTCGAACCGCCGTCGATGACAAGCTCTATTGCCCCTATCGCCGACCCTAGCTGGAGCCTAGGTGAGCCCCCACATACCCCCTCCATCGATGTTAGGGTTTGTTCCTCGCCGGAGCTATTCGTCATAGATGATGAATGTCAGCCGTTAGATTAGGTTCTAATCGCACGGCCTAGATTGAAAGATACCGTTTCGGTTAGATAGAGTCACTGACTAGTGGGACCCCCTGTCAGCAGCCCGCTGCACTAGCGCAGAGCAGTTGAGCCGGCCCGTTTACTTTCCCGCGCAGGCCTGTAAATTCAAATATGATTTTTTCCAATTTAGTTAAAACCAGATTCTGTCAGTTGATTCAAAAATTAATGCAAAGAGATTCACTAAACCAAATTGCATGATTCCAATTTTGTTAGAAAGGTATTCAAAATATCTATCCAAGACCGTTGGATCCAGACCATTTGGAGTTAGAGATCACCTCTAGTGAAAATAACAAGACAGAGACTTTTCCAACTTCAAACATTTAAATCAACCATAAATTCTTTTGAGTTGATTCCAACTCTCAAAAATCACATTTGACAAGATCTATCTAAATATGTAAAACATTTAGGTTTACATGCAGTGACCTTAGGCTGGTACCAAAATAATGCTATATAGGCATTTCTAGTCACTTTAATTGTATTAAATAATAATTATAAACTTTGTAAAATATGACCAACACTTCAAATAACATTCCCAAGTATTAGAATATGTGGTGCTGACATGTGTCAACATGATCCCATATTTTAATTGGATAATATTAAATCTTAATTATTTTCAATGAGTAGAAATTACTTTTCTAAAATAAAATAAATAAAACCAAGTCTTTATTTCATGTGATGATTGTGATGATGCTAGATCATATAGTGTAAACCTTAGTGTGCTAAATAGAAGTAGTTAAGTATTGTTTGGTGATTGTGTACCTCGTATTCATTTATAGACGCTAGTTTCGACCCGGGATACGTAGAGGAGGAGTACTATGAAGATGAGGAAGAAGAAAACTTCAACCACTGCACCAATCAAGGCAAGCCATCACTAACTATGCAAGCTAACACTTGCAAGTCTCATACCTATCCAAGTCATCCTTGCAAGATAACCTATGCAAGATGCATTAGGCATGCTTGGTTATCCAACTTTGACTATACCAATCCCAAGTTTTATTTGCAAGCTTTATTCTTTTACTTTTACCAAAGTTCTTTACCTTTAATTAGTTCTTTGCGAGTACTTGGAACAATAGTATAGATACCATAAAGAGTATAAAACTAGGCCTAAGTAGTTATACTTAGATGTCGTCAAAAGGCATAACCCTAGAGTTGGATAGTTATACTTGATTAGCACCCCTCATTAGTGAGTCCCCTCAACTTGTTAGTGATAGTTTGCAAGTACTTAAAGAGTACTAAGCATAAAAGTTGATCACTTTAGATGGGAATACTTGGTGAAAATGATTATGAAAACCTTGGAATGATGATTCATTCTATTGAAATGTTTTGACATGTGTTGAGAAACACAATGATTTGATAATGAAAATGTTGAGGCATGAGCCTTGGCCCTTTATAAAACCTGATGGTTGGGTTCGGATGCGATACCATTCCAATTTTACCGTACAATCACAATACCTGAATTGGGTAGGGCTTAGCTAGAAGTTTATATGCCTTAGTATGGGTTCCCTTGTGGAAGAGGTTGAGCTGAGGCTACCTCACCACCTATGTAGTGCCCAGGATGGAAGATGGCCATGGCTAGGAGGCCAAGCTCATAGGGGAGGTTCCTATACTAGAGTGTGTAATTGAAAGGTTATGATTGATTATCCGCATACTAAGTATGATTGATTTAGGGTTATCCCTGACGGATGTATTGAATTTTGTGGTGAAAGTGTACCACCTCTGTAGAGTGTCAAACTATTCGAATAGCCGCGTCCACGGTCATGGACAGTTGGAGTGGCCATACTGTTCCATCGTCAGATGTTTTCAAAATGACTTGTGAATTGAACTATGATTTTTGACTTGACCACACCGGAGTGTGGACATGAAAACTAGGTTCCCACTTAAAGTGATGTAGAACATTAAATTAGTTTTCTTTACTTCTAAACTCATCTTAAGATAAACCTGACTTTTTGCAAATAAACTAAGAGCTTAAGGTTCCTACTAGAACTACCTTACTTGTTAGTGATAGTTTGCAAGTACTTAAAGAGTACTCATGGCTTTGTCCCTGGCTATTCTCATGGCCAGACTATGAGGAGGACTACCATGATGATGGACAACAGGAAGTCTACGATAACTAGGATCATCTCCCATCATCATCATTGCCTGTGACTCTGAAGATGGAGCCCCTACTACGTTTAATTTCCGCTTCTTGATTTTTATTAAGACTGGATCATGAGATCCTTTATTTGTAAGACCTTTATTATGGTTTGTTATGGATGATGTACTGTGGTACCAATTTTGTTATGTCTCACAAAAATGGTAATCCTGGGATTGCGAGGTATGGCATAACAGGCATCTGGGATTAAAAATCCAGGTGTTGACAATAAACCTTGGGTAATCCACTTAAGGGAAACTTGCTGCTGTTCTACAAACCTCTGCACTTGGAGGCCCAACAACTGTGAAAGTGCATGTGTGCCCCCATGTGTGGTTTTGGTAATTAATGACAATCTTTATGGACTTATGTTTGCATTGAGTGTTACTTGTAGGATTTGTCCATAGGCAATGCTTGTACCATATGTTGGCTTCAAAGTTGGGAGAAGAAGAAAGTAAAGAAGATCAAGTGTTGACCAAAGTGTTCAAGGAGAGATCCAAAGATTCGTCATGTGAGAGTTGTGCCTATGGCAAGTGTGTCTTGAAGAATAAAGTTGGAGTGATATCTCTTATGTGCCTTCAAGACACTAACATAATGAAGAAAGAAGAAATGATGTGCAAGTTCAAGATGAGCCATCTCGAAGAGATCATTTGCTTGAAGCTTGCCATCCTATGGTGGTCATGGATATGGTAAGATGATATGCCCAAAAGAGAAGCTCTACCATAGTGGAGTATGGGGAGAAATTTTCAAGTCTTCCCCAAGCTAACGCAACCAATCAAGAAAGGTGTTCCATCTTGAGGTGGAGAAGATCGTCATCATCAAGCTCAAGTGGAATATGCGCAAGGCAAAGGTATGGTCTTGATAGGGTTTCCTTCTTACCGGTCTCGTGGTGCTAGTTGGAGAGACCGGTTTGTAGGATAGATAACCGTTCTATCAAGAGGGGCTCTCGAGTGAGTAACTTGATCATATCCTTCGGAGAGAGAGCTCAAACCTTTGCATTCTTGGCATCATCTTTCTTGTTTGTTATTTGGATCTTATCCATGTGAGGTCCTAGAGCTTGTGGTAATTCATAACAAGCTCTAGTTCATCAAAAACGGATTTCCCCTTATACCTTATTGTGTTTTTGATCTTGGAGGTTTTTCCGGTTTCTCACCAAGAGAGGTATCTCACATCATAATACATGAAATGTTCTCTCTTTTTGTTGGGTAGCTCTTGTCACCCCCTTTCCAACAAAATTGATTTCAGGTCAATCGGAGTCCGGATGCAAATGTTATGATCGTTACAGTTTTGTTGTTTCCATCAGTTTTGTCTCTGGCAGATTTTTCAGACCGGAGTCTCCGGTGTGCATACACCGGAGTCTCCGGTATGGTCCGGAGTCCCCCCCAAGTCTTCGGAGTGGATCAAAGTTGAAGACCTGGGTTAGCCAGATTGGTGGTCCGGAGCAAGGTCCGGAGACTGACCGGAGTCTCCGGTCCAAGCCCCTGACCGGAGTCTCCGGTGTGGTTGGACCGGAGTCTCTGGTCCTCTTGGCCCACAAAAGGACTGGGTCATTCTGTTTGGTGGTCCCGAGGCTGGTCTGGAGATGGACCGGAATCTCCGGTGTAAACCGGAGTCTCCGGTATGCAGGCTGGAGTCTCTGGTCTGACTCTTCTCCAACGGTCAGAAAACGGTCTAAAATCAGTGGGCCTATAAATAGGGGACCTCTTCTTCAACCTCAAGCTGCTCGTTCCAGAAAAAGAAGAACACCATTTGAGAGCCACCAAAACTCCAAGATCTCCCTCTCCAACCACCCAAAGTCCCTGATCTTTGGGGAATCGCAGGAGGAGGCCTTGATCTACAGCTTCACCAAGAGAGATCTTTATTTCCCCCTCATTCACTTGAGTGCCCCTTGCTCTAGGGTTTCATTGGAAACCCTAAGCCTTGTTTTGGTTGATTTGATTCTTACAAGCTTGTCTTTGATTGTTTGACAGCTTGCTTGTATTCGGGAGCCTCCAATTAAGTTGTGGATGTGTGCCCCGAACTCGTTGTAAAGGTGTCGGCTTCCACCTCGAAGGTTGCCGTATAGTGGAAGAGGTGAAACGAACCCGTTGGGGTCAGATTCATCGGAGAACAAGGGAGGCCTTTTGTGGCGTTGGTGGTTTGATACCACCCCCTCTCCAAACGATACGTACTCCATTGTTGGGAGGAACTCGGTAATACATCATCGTCTCTGCGTTTCTTGGTTATCTCTATACCCGAGCTCTTACTTATGCACTTTACTTTGTGATAGCCTTCGTGCTTGAAGTCTATATCTAGCTATCACATAGTTGGTTGTCTTGCTTAGCATAAGTTGTTGGTGCACATAGGTGAACCCTAGTTGTTCTAGGTTTTGTGCTTGACAAAGTAAACGCTAGTTTAATTCCACCTTTGTTAAGCCCATCTAGGAAAAGTTTTTAAACCGCCTATTCACCCCCTTCTAGGAGACATCTGTATCCTTTCAAAATGTCTACAAGAATAGAAGTGCGTAGACATCACTTATCACTGGTTCCAGTCAGTCCTTGCCGTTCAGTCTGTTCATATGGTTGATGCAATGTTCTAGTTGCATGACATGCTTGGTTTTCGTGGAATGAGGCTGATAGAAATATGCCCTAGAGGCAATAATAAATGTATTATTATTCATATTTTTATTTCATAACTGCCCATAGATAAGATGTTTGCCTAGAGGGTAGCGACATATGGGTTAGCTATTGAGGATTGTAAGTTCATACATAACATATGTGTGATAGGAATGTGTATGATTTATGGTGCGGCTACTAAAATAGTTGTAGATGCCCTCATCAATTCGAGTGTCCTCATGCTCGTCGATTGTGGGATGACATGCGCCGGTTTTCGAGGTTACCATCCCCATCAAATTTCCTAAAACCTGCTTATCACTGGTTCTAGTCAGTCCTTGCCATTCATCCTGTTCATATGGTTGATGCAACGCTTCTAGTTGCATGACGTGCTTGGTTTGCGTGGAATGAGGCTGGCAGAAATATGCCCTAGAGGCAATAATAAATGTATTATTATTCATATTTCTATTTCATAATTAAAGTTTATTGTTCTAAGCTATTATTATATTAGTTCCAAATAATGAGAATTTGGAGGAAAACCCTAATACATGTGTGGGATGATAAACACGCAAACAAAGATATCCCTAGTCATGCCTCTGAGACTAGTATGTATGTCAACAATAGTTCCAGTTTCCTAGCTTATGGGCAAAATGACAATGTGATTGTAGTGTTGCTGGTGGCATATGTGATCAGGGTTGTTGGAGAACAACGATGATGGATAGACCCAAACATGAGATATCGTGAAACGCATCGTCAATATTGTTATCGGTTTAATATCACAAACATTGTATTGCCTTTACTAGAAATCGTTGGACCATGAGACACATGTAAACTTGCGTACAATATGGATGTGGTAAGATTCTCCAAACGTTGTTCTTGACAGAGCAATTATAGAGTTGATGTTTTTTCGTACCGTATGGTTCACCAATTATTCATAAGGGGTGCTTGTGGGAATTGATCCTCTTGATGATGGAGAGATACACTATAGGCCCGTTCATGTACTATGATGTTCATCATCGTCTTGTCAAACACGTAATCAAGTTGTTGAACATAGGAACATCGATAGTACGGGATGAGTAAAGAGTACATTCTAGGAAACGATAATAAACTAGTGTTTCATCTCGGGCAATACAAAGTGTCGATGAGTCAATACTGTATGTATCAGACTCAATACTACGATTCACATGATAAAGATCTTCGTGTTATTTGTGAGGGTTGCTACTTGTATCAAGGCACGGATAGTAATCTTGTCTCAGAATGAGTTTTGGACATGTCCGCAAATATCTGAACCAACAGGGTCACACACTTAAGACGTTTTCAGCATTTTAGAATGTGAGGGATGTTTTGGAGTGTCTCGAAATATACCAGAGGTGTCTAGAATATCACCGAGAGTGGACGGAATTGTTCCAGACATTAAAAGAGGATGCTAGGAATATTTTAGGAAGGTTTCAAATCAATTCGGAGGTGTCCGAAATTTAATCTAGGAAGCTTCAGAATAAATATTTACATTAATAATAAATAATAAATTATTATTTATTAATATCCCAGTGGGTCCCATGGTCCGAAGGGCCGCATGGTCCCATTGGGCCCACACGCGCGTGCGGGGGGTGGGAGGAAGAAACCCTGGCCGATTCAGCCAGGGCCCTTCCATATGCCGTCAAGTGGAGGAGGTGGGGCGGGTGAGGCGGTGGGGGAGGAGGAGTCCTCCCCGGACTCCAACTTTCCCTTGAAGTTGGTTCGAGGAGTGTAGAGAAAGTACGACTCCGTATTGGAGTCGGACTCCCTCTCTCTCAATGGTGGGATACGAATCCTAGTCCTACTCTTCTCTTTGGAGGAGGGGATCCACCTATATATTGAGGGGAGAGGGTAAGGGGCAAGACACACAAGTTCACGAGGAGCCCAATCCCCAAGCCGCCATCGCCGCCGGTTGCCATCGTCACCTTAGCCTCTGGTCCTCTTCCTCTTCCTCGCGTCGTCGTCTTCATCGTGTGGAGGAGATCTTCATCAACACCTGGAGCTTCTCATCTTCTACCCCATCTAGATCTAATCTTGATGGATGATGGAGTGCTACTGGATCTTCATCGACATGTTCCCTCTTCATCCGTGAGTTCTTGATCTCGCCTCGATGTGGTATCGTTCTGGTTGCACATGTGGATACAGGTGGAGGTGCGACACTTGGAGCACTAGATCTTTGGAGCCGTTCATGGGATAATTCATCTCCTCAGGACTCTCTAAGGCTTGTTGCGGGGATCGACGCACGACCAACCTCGTCATCGACAAACTTCCTCTAGTTTGATATTCGAGGTTATTATCCATTACCTCACCCCTTGCATTGGATCTTGGTTATGCACTAGAAAATTTTGTTTTCCATAGCGCATTCCCCAACAATGGTATCAGAGCGGTCTATGTGTAGGCACGAGTATGGATAGAGGAATCATCAAATTTTAGCATTGTTAATCTCGTTCTTGCTACCCAATTGTTGCAATTCAAATCATGGCGGTATTATGTGATTAGCGGCCCGAGCAAACTTTACGATCTTCGAATCAATACTAGTTTGTGAAGTGTACTTCGGGTGCATAAAACAACTTTGTGAGGTGCCTTTTTTCTGCAATAGCTGAGAGAAATTTTGCACTTTGGGCTTTTGTGAATTTGGTAAAGTTCACATGCGCGTATTGACAAAGTCTAGTGAAGCTATTGTACTATTTATAGTGCAATGGGGACACACCCTGGAAAAATTTAAAAGCAAGTCGATTGATGATGGTGCTTTCTTATCATGCAGGTAAAAGAACAATTCTCTACGTCACCATAGAGCCCCGTAAGTTAGCAAAGCATGTCAGAGGCGTCTAACTTGTTTTTGCAGGAAGTGATGTGGTATAGCAATGTGATGTATGGGATGTGTTATGTTGTAATATCGTTGAGCATGAGTGGGAGGAGCCGCGATGATTGTCATATTATTATTTTAATAGCCATAGTTATTTTTACTTTATTAGCCAGAATAGCAATAGTTGTAAAACCAAGATTAGGTATTGATGATCAAGCAATGATGGACCTCGATGCTATGCCCAAGGCGCGTGGAGGAGTACATGGTGCCAGAAGACATTGATGATGGAGATCATTGATGCAAAAGTGCTATACCATATCACTATATGAATTGCATATGATGTTAATCCTTTTATGCACTATATTTGTTTTGTGGTAGTCGTAATAAATAGGCTGATCTCTCACTGAAATTATCAAGGTATCATGTGTTCTCCCTAAGTTAGGAACCACGTAACATGGGCTTCGAACTGGTGTGGGTCATGTAACATGGGTGCACCTAGCGACGTTCATAATGTGGGTGCAAAGCTATCGCACTATGGAACACAAGAATCGAAAGCTTAACAAGAGTCATATGGTGATATGATTACCTACTGGTCTTGTTCCTCGGTACACGATGTAACATTGGCGCTGGGAAAACAAGTATCAATCATGAGAGATATTGATTTTAGTGGGAGATACAGTCTAAAGTAAATTGTTAATCTTGAGTAGTTCATTAATTATGAAACAATGTCTAAACTATTTGTAGATAAATGGCACGCAATAACTTCCCTTTAGCTGGTATATTAGAGAAAGAGAAACTGCATGAATCTAGTACAAACTTTGTGGATTGGTTCCGCAATGTTGTGGTGGTGTCATGTCAGATGCCATGGGTAGGCTAAAGATGGGGCCAATGTGCACTAGTGGTATCCGGGGAGGGATAGTTTAGTGAATCTACACACGAAATATAGAGCAACACAACACACGATGAACTTCTATAAATCTTAAATTATGATAAGTGAACTAATACAAATGCTCTTTGAGCTGTATCGAAGAGAGGTAGGAGATGAAGTGCTCCAGCTATCTCCTTACTCTAGGGTTCTCCCCGTAGCCAAAATGACCGACCCTCTCCTTGGAGGCCCTGGCTCACCTTATAAAGGGGTGGCTAGGTTATAGCTAGGGCTTACATGGCCCGGATATGCTAGGTATATGCTTATCCCAAAGTGGTGACTCGACGCACTCCCTTCCCCTATCACCAGCCTCTACAAGGCAATGGCATAGATTCCACACGTTGTGACCGTTCATGTCAGTGACTATCATGTCAGTGACGATTTGTTCTGTCTCTGCCTCTCTGACTCTTATCGCTAGTGCTTATCTCTCCCTAGATTCCCTTAGGAGAGAGAAAAGCACTGACCCTGAGCTGGCTTTCTCCTTCTTGAGCAAGCCATCTCTTGACTCGGTCTTGGTAAAGGTAACATGGCCAAGTTGGTACCTGCAAAGGGCAGATAGTTCATTCCTCGTGCCGACATATCGTGTATGTTGGCCAAGTCTTGCCAGTGCTTTCTGGCTTAGGGTAACCCGGCCCTAACCTGGCCGGTCCTTCCATGAATTGGCTAGCTTACGCTTTGACCTATTTTGTGCCTCGGTAGACCTTGTACCTTTACCTCGGCTTGACCCTACCTGGGGTCATTCCCCCAACATTAGTCCCCGAAGTTGGTGCGGTCTTATCAGCCTTAGCTGGTAAGGCCACAATAGGTTTAATCTTATTAGGATAACCGTCCATTTTGCCAACACTATTTCGATTTTAAATCGGTCGCACCTCATGGTGACTTGGTTTTCATTCTGAATTTCCTTGGCTCTTTCCGAGTTACATCTTGTTGGCCGAGTATTAGTGTTGCATCCGAGATATACCTCTTAGATGCCTATCTTCTCGTGTACTCCTCCTAGTATCCTACGTGGAGTGTAATCATTGCCTTTGCCTTATTTTAAGGGCCATGATGTCAGTTATTGTCACATCGTGCTAGTTATCATTGCCACACGTCCCTTCAATGTTGGGACTCCTCGATAACCGCCTCAGCCACGATCTGTCGTTTCTGCTTCCGCATCGTGTGGCTATGCGTGTGGCATGATCCCACGATCTCTCTGCGGAATAAATGGGCATGTGGCGAGCCACATCGTGCAACTGATCCCACTACCGCTGCTCTGGGCGCAGTTAAATAGGGGCGCAGGGGTGGAACCCTAGTTCACTTTCCCCTTGCGCCCAACTCTTCTTCTTCTTCCTCCTAGCGCAACCGCCACTGCTGCTCTCTGCTTAGCAATAGCACCACCGCCGCTGTTCCCCACGCTTGCTTGCTCCACTGCATCGCCGCTGCTCGCCGCCGCTACGGGGTCATGCCGGTCCAAGCACCTCACCCGCTCATCAAGATCCTCTTCTGAGGATTGGGATCTACAAATGACTCGGGACATTGTCGCCATGGAAGAACCAGAGGACGGCGGCGCCGCCCACAAACGTGGTGCCTGAGCTGGATCCAAGGCTACCCAGAAGGAGATCTACTGGCTCATACGCACGTGTCGCATTCCTACTAAGGTTAGCTGTCGCCTCCTCGGTGATGAGCAAGCTCCCATCCTCGAGGATGGTGATTTCTTCGTTTTCTTTTTGCACTTTGCTCGCGGCTTCAAACTTTCTGTTAGCAATTTCTTCAAATCCTTTCTCGAAACTTTTGGCCTTCAACCCCATCATTTTCCTGCCAATGCTCTTGCCTCTCTATCAGCATTCGCCAGTGGCATCGAGGGATACCTCGGCCTCTGGCCGGATGTTAACATCTGGGCCAAGTTCTTTCAGTTCAAGACCAACGTCGTCCCCAACAAAAATCTCCGCCCCGACGAGAAATATTTAACTCAGTGCGGGGCGGCATTAATCTCACCTCGGAAAAAATCTAACTTTCCCTGGATTACCGGCCTTGAGTCTTGCAAGGGGTGGGTGAATACGTTCTTCTACATGAAGAATGATACTTTGGACGACAAGATTCGACTTCCTGCCTTTTCTCTTGGCATCCCCACCAGGAAGAATTGGGACCTTGACCCCAAGAGAAACAACGGCTTTGTCGATCTTGTGGAGAAGTGCATCCTCGAGTTGACGGACGCTGGGTTAACCGGCGAGGACTTAATGATTACCTTCATCCGCAGCCGAGTCTCCCTGCTGCAGAAGCGCACTCACAAGCTCTGCTGCATGAGCGGTCACCTTGATCCCAACCTAGTTTCCTCGGTTGAGCTTATCGACGCCCAGATCTATCACTGAGTCAAGTCTATCTTCAAGATGAGCTTGGCCGAGGAATGTGAATGGGGGATGGAGCCGTTCAGCCAAGACATGCCTATGCCCCGGGTTTATATTTCGAGTGACTCCTTTCCGAGTTATATTTTACGTTGGCCCATATTACTTATCTGAACTTCCTATATTTCTTTGTTTAGAAATTTCTTCAGCGGACGATTGAGGACACCCAGACCCCAACCCTTACTTGGGGCAAGGATCAGGATACCTTGGATCCTGAGGAGTTGGATTCCGAGGAATTCATGCCCGTCCTAAACTCCAGCTTTGGCCGATCCTCCGGCAAGACTTCTGTCTTAAAGGATTGGACAAATGACGATGATTATGATGATGACTGTGAGGTTCTCGAGGTACTTGAACCCATTCCCATCTCTTACGCCTTTCCGGCTGATCCTACACCAGCTAACCCGGCTAGGCAGGTGCATGATACGCATCCCTTGCCACTAGAGGCCAAGGTGCGACAAAGAAGCACGCTGCTACCTCGGCTCTGCCAGCCGAGCCATCTAGGCCCGACAAAAGGTACAAGAAAGCTGGCAAGAAGCCTCAACCTCGGAGGGCTCCTAAGCCCAAACCACCTCCAGCTGTATTCGGGTAAGCAACTTTCTCCGAGTTACTTCCGTGTTTCATACTACTCTTGTTTTTCTTTGTATTTCTTGTTTATCTCTTCCTTGTTTGGCTCGACCTTTTTCTTTCTTTGATTTGGTAATGCCACTCTGGATATCTCCCAGAGTGCCTCCAGCATTTCCTCTCCTATCCATGAGAGACCACCTTCTCCTCGTCACGACAATGCTCCCGTTCCGAGCCCCGTCCGGGAGAACTCTCCCGCTACGCCAAATAATAGTCCACCTCGGCAGGAGGAGGCCAACATCAGCATAGGTGAAGGGGGCGCTCACGAGGACGTGGTTATGCCAGATCAGTGGGGTGATTCCTCTATCGCCCAGCAAGAAGATGATCGTTGCACCGGCAATGCCGATGCCATAACAGTTTCTACCGAGGTGCCAGAGACTCTAACAACAATCCAATCTCAACCTCAGCCTCGGCCTCATCCATCTTCAGCATAAGCTTCAGGTCCAAAGTAGCAAGCGCCACTAGCCTCGTCCGAGTCTCCTCAGACTCGGTGAGATGATGAACTTCGGCAGATCCTGCAAGCGAAATCTCCCGTGCCAGCTTTGGCGGCCAAAGCTCAACCCACGGCCTCTCAGCAATGGGTCAAACTAGTTGCTAAGGTCAATAAAATTGCCGAGGTGTCCAAGTCAGCGCCCAAGGGATCAGCGGTTGGGTCTGGGTAGTGCACCATTGCTTCTATGATGCAATAGGGTAGTGTTGCTTCTGGCCCCACTCCGAATAAGCAAATCGCGCTGCATACTAGTCCGGCTACTACAAAGGTCACTCGACAAGCTTCTCACGAGAAAGTCTTAGTCCTGACTTGGAGTCTCAATGGTGGAAGCCTCGTCTTACTCGCTGAGTATGCCGAGAACTGGAATAATGCCGAGTACATCGATGTCAGCTCTGGGAATCCCGTGAAGTTTGGCCCTACTAAAATTGGTGAACAAATGAATACTGCCAGGAAAGCCATTGCTTATGCAGGCAATGTGATGGAGGTAAATCTCTTGGCCATCACTTTTATGTTTGCGTAAGTACTTGTGTACATATCCTCCAGTCCCCGAGCCTCCGAGGGAGTAAGATATTACTAGGACAGATGCCCTTAGCACTAAACTTGCACAACTCTTTTTATACTCTCTTAAGTTCCAAAGTATTTTAAACTTAATTGTTAAGACCTAGATCACAAGTTCTGTTATCGAGCCACCTAGATTTGAAGTGAGTTTTACTCGGTTCGAATCTTGAGTAGAATTTTTATATCCAGCCACCTAGAGCCAGGTTAAGTTCCACTTGACTTGGATCTTGAGTAGCTTTGAATATCCAGCCACCTAGAGATGGGCTAAGTTCCACTTGACTCAGATCTTGAGTAGCTTTGAATATCCAGCCACCTAGAGCCGGGTTAAGTTCCACTTAACTCGGATCTTGAGTGGGTTTGAGTATCCAGCCACCTAGAGCCAGATTAAGTTCCACTTGACTCGGTTCTTGAGTAGCTTTGAATATCCTTATCATTTCATTAACTAACAGTTGCTTTTTCAGATCACCACCAACCGGCACACTACCGAGTTCCAACGGCTGCTAGATGCTCACAAAGAGCTTTCTTTGAAGCATAAGGCATTGTTGTCAGAGTTGAAGAAGAAAGGTAGACCTATACTCCATTTGTTTTCCATTTGGTTCATTTTGTTCTTGACTTGCTAAGTTAACTTGTGACTCAGATTTTGCCAGCCAATGTGGAGGCCCAAAATAAGGAGCTATAGAAGCAGGTGGCCGATCTGAAAGGTATTTTCCCTTTTGCTCTTTACCTTTGGCACTTATTCTTTCTGGCTCGGCAGGTGATTAGACTTCGGTTCTGCCAGGTCAAAATCTTTTCAATGTCTCTTCAGGATTGTGTTTCAATGCCTGAATTTACGCTTCATTTTCTCGAACAAGCAGGCCAGCATCAAGCTCAGCTGAAGGAGAAGGACAAAGAAATATCTCGGCTCCATGTCAAGATTGAGAAATTAAGAAACCTCCATAAAGCTGAACTTGACAAGGTTGAACAGACCTTTGACGAGGAGAAGGACCGGCTCAAGAACCAACTCGAGAAGGAGCAGGATCTAGTCAAAGAGACCGAGGTCAAAATTGACTCAGTGAATCTTGAGCTAGAGAATCTCTGGAAAAAGGCTGCTTCTTGGTTGATGGAGGTCACCCAAATCAACAGTGTTATCACTTGTGATTTTTCCCTGGATTTGTTCTTATTTGTCGACATTCCCCTTATGTCCTCCTCTATTTCTTTTACTAATTTGTTCCTTTTACATGCTTATCAGGAAACTTTCTAGAGTCTCAAACTCACGTTGATGCTGCTGTTCAAAAATTCTGAGCTAAGAGAGGTGTTCCTGCTGGTGCCCCTGCAATGCTTGATCTAGATGACTCGTCGGCCAGTCTCTAGGCCCGGGTTAAAGTGATGAAGTCATTCGGGGTGGATCTTCTGGATGTGACCATCCGGGTTTTCCATGTCCTATGGACAAATGAAACTGCCCCTAAGCGCTCCTCCCAGCTAGCCGATAAACTCATGGAGAGCGAGACAACATTGAATCTGTGACAGGAGTCTGCCGCGCGAGTTGTTGCTGATATAACCTTGCCCTCCGTGCTATCATGGTATGACAGACTCAATTTGGACACACTCTAGAACATGCGCACTAGCTCCAGGTGGATCACCAACCTGCCCGTCATCGAGCAACGTCAGGCCCAAGCCTATCAACTAATCCAATATGGCAATATCCATGCTTGGACTGATGGGCCAAGTTTCCTCGACGAGGTGGATGATGAGTATGTTGAGGAGGGTGCGGATGAAGACCAAGAAGATCCGGATGATGGTGAGGATCCTGAGGCAAACCTGGATGAGGAAGGGGAAGCCAAGGTTCATGATGCCGAAGCTTCTATTCGACCTCCTGCTATGGATCACCCGCCTAGCGCCGCTCCTTGAGCGAAAAAAACTTTAAACTTTGTTAAATCCCTGGTATGCTGGCCGCATATGTATTAAACAATGAGTCATTTTGCTACAATTATTCTTTTTATGTCGAATCTGTTTGGGCGAAGTACTAGAGTTTCATTTTCTTGTTCTCTCAATCTGATGACTTGGCTCGCATCTACCATTATTCGACGTTTGACTTACGAGTCCGAGGTCAAAAAATTAAATTAACAATACTTGATACTATGAGGACTAGCTCAAAATAACTTGGCATAATAATAAAAAGAGTAAATTCAGGGGTTAGTCAAAAAATATGCAAGCTCGATACATTCCCTTCCTTAGTTATTTTTCGTGTGCATAGAATTTTCGAGCTTGTTCTATTGCTTGCCATGAAGCCAATCTTTTTGCATAGTAGCAAGTCAAAGAGTTAGCCTTTGGTGCCAACACATTACTAACTCCGCTAAGGGGTAAGAAATCTAAGCCAGCCGACCTATAAAATGTAAGTACAAAAATAAAGACAATTAGTACTAAGGAAGTCCCCGAGTTTTAGCTTGGGGTGCCGAGATTTCATTGATAAGCTCATTCCCGACATATAGGCTGACATATAAGAGTTCGAGATACATACACTTCAGCTAAGTGTAAAATGGACGAAGTAGTGCTACATTCCATGGCCTTTTCAATTCTTCTCCTTCCCTGTTTGCCTTATTCTTCTCTTGTGGTTGAGCATCTATAAGATAATATGCATCATTGTGCAATGCTTTGCTCATGATGAATGGTCCTTCCCATTGAGATGAGAGCTTATGCATCCGGCAGTGCGTTGCACCAGCCGAAGTACCAAATCACCTTCCCGGAAAACTCGGGGGTTCACTTTCTGGCTATGACAGCGTCGAAGGTTCTGCTGATATATGGCGGATCTGGAAAGTGCCAACTCTCTTGCCTCTCCTAGTAGATCAACATCTGGAGTTCTTCTTAGGCTCCATAGTACTGCTGGGAGTTCATCAATCCAACACCCCGCTGATCTTTGCAGCGGCTCGATGATCCGAGGTTTTATCCCGAGCAGTACTAGTCCGTTGGATCTTTCCACTTGCCTGTTCGATGCGGGATGTGCAACTGATGCAACATCTAGCCTTATTCTTTTATCTTGGCAGAACCGAGCAAATGCTCCTTCAGCAAAAATTGTGCCGTTATCTATTATTATACTGTGTGGGTACCCGTATCTCAAGATGATGTCCTTGAGGAATGATACATTAGTAGCTCCATCACATTTTTTGATTGGCTTTATCTCGATCCACTTTGTAAACTTGTCCACCATGACTAGGATACGAGTCATGTTTTCTCGAGCTGGTCTAAATGGTCCAACCATGTCCAGGCACCACACGGCAAATGGCCAAGTGATAGGTATACTTTTGAGTTCAGAGGCCGGCATATGTATCTTGCTAGCATACCTATGACACCCATTGCATTTCTTCACAAGGTTCTTAGCCTTTTGTAAAGCACTGGGCCAATAAAATCCATGCCGAAAAGATTTGGCTACTAAGGCCCTGAACGAGGCATGATGCCCACATTCGCCCTGATGTATATCTCAGAGGATTTCCTGCCCTTCTGCCGAATCAACACATCGCTGCAAGACACTAGTGACACTTCTCTTATATAACTCAACATTTATTATGGTATATGCCTTTGTTCTTCTTTGCACTTACCTAGAAAGTACCTCATCACTTGGGAAAACTCCATCTTCAAGAAACAAAAAATTGGCTATGCCCATGCTGTTGATGTAGGGGTTCGTAGCATGGAAAACAAAAATTTTCTATCGCATACAAACAAACAAGCCAAGATCTATCTACTAGATTGTAGCAACGAGTCGATGGAATAACTCACCCTCGAAGATTCCAAAGTGTTTAACGAGAGCAGATTCTCGTGGGTGATGTAGTCGTACTCTTTCCGATCTCAAGATCGCGTAGACGATCCTTCCGCGCCAGCGTTCCCAAGCGCTCCTTGATCGGTCACTGCGTTCGGTTACTCGACGAAGACCTTCCTCTCCTTGTTCCAAGCAAAAGCGGAGGTTGTAGCACTCTCCTCGCGATTCCGAAGACTGTGGCGTGGTACGGAGGTAGAGGGAGATCCGCAGGCTTCTTAAGCCGGTGTAGTATGGTGGAGCTTATGAGAGAGGCTATTAGTGGTCTAGTAATTAGACACACCAATTAGAGGGCTCTAAACCAATTAGAAGGCTCTAAACCGAAACAGCTCTAAACCGGGGTCTAGGTCTAGTTTCTAGTTTAGAGGATAGGAACTTGTGTGTCTTAGGAGGGGAGCCCTGCCCCTCCTTATATAGGTGGGAGGGCTGGCTGCGCCATGGGGAGGGGAGTCCCTCCCCAACTCGGCTTGGTGGGGCGCCCGGCTTGGGAGGAGGACTCCTCCCCAACTCGGCCTCCTCCTTCTCCTCTTTCCCACTTTCCAAAATTGGCGTTTGACTTTCAAACTAGCCGCTTGACTTTCAATTTAGGAATTAAATAAACCTTTATTTTGGACAGCGAGAACACTTAGTACATGATGCAATCATTCCATCTTGCAATGACACATTCATGCACCCCTTCCCCCGAGTGCGGACATTCGGGACCTTCTAGAATGTTCGATGAAAACACCGGAACCATTCCCCAAATCCGATATGGGACTTTCCTTATATGAATCTTATTCTCCGGACCATTCCGGGTCACCTCGTGATATCCCGGATCCCATCCGAGACTCCGAACAACATTCGGTCTCTTTCTCATAATACCATAACTACTCAAACAACGTCGAATCCTTAAGTGTGTCTCCCTACGGTTCGTGAATTATGCGGACATGATCGAGACACTTCTCCGAACAATAACCAATAGAGGAATCTGGAAATTCATATGGCTCCCACATATTTCTACGATTACTTTGCGATCGAATGAACCACTTACATACGATACCAATTTCCCTTTGTCTCACGATATAGTTACTTATCCGAGGTCATGATCGTCGGTATCTCGCATACCTAGTTCAACCTCAATTCTCGATAAGTACTCTTTTCTCGTTCCGTGATATGTGATCCCTTGTGACCAAGTCACATGCTTGCAAGCTAATTGGATGACATTTCACCGAGAGGGCCAGAGAATATCTATCCGTCATGTGGATGGACAAATCCCACTCTTGATCCATGTGTTTCAACCAATACTTTCCGAACACCCAATGCCACTTTTATAGCCACCTTACGGTGTGGTGTTTGATGACATCAAAGCATCCATCCAGTAAAGGCAATATGCATGATCTCATGGTCAAGGAATTAGGTTACTATGTATCGTAAAGCATATAGCAATTGAACTATTGAAATGACTTGATCTTTATGCTACGCTTGTCTATAGGAGTATGTCCACCATATCATTCTCCTAACGATATGATCTTGTTGTTGATAACATCTCAATGTTCATGACAAAGAAACCACATCATCAATCAACCAACAAGCTAGTGAAGTATAGAGGCCATACTAGGGACTTCAAATTAAGTTTACAAATCACACAAGTATTAATGGTTTCCTTGTTAATACTATTATAGCATGAATGTAAACATTTATCATAAACACAAAGATATATAATAATAACTACATTTATTATTACCTCTAGGCATATCTCCAACAGTCTCCCACTTGCACTAGAGTCATCTAATCTAGATTACATGGTAATATACCGAACACCCATGGCAGTTTGGTGTTGGTCATGTTTTGCCCTTGGGAGAGGTTTAGTCAATGGATCCGCCACATTCAGATCTGTGTGTACTTTGCAAATCTTTATATCCCCATCCTGGATATGTTCTCGAATAGCGTGAAAACGCAGCTTGATATGCTTCACTTCTTGTGTGACCTTGGTTCTTGCGCATTGGCTATGGCGCCCATGTTATCACAGAGATAGACATTGGGTCCAGCGCACTAGGAACCACACCCAGCTCGTAATGAACTCTTTCATCCATATCGCTTCTTGTGAAGCCTCCGGCAACCATGTATTCCGATTCAGTTGAAGATCTCGCCACAAAGCTTTTCTTTGCACTCCTCCAGCTAATCGCTGCACCATTCAAAATAAATACGATCCAGTTGTGATTTAGAATCATCCGGATCGGTGTTCCAACTAGCATCGGTGTAAACATTAACAACGAAATGTTCATCACCTCCATAAGAAAGAACCATATCCTTAGTTCTTCTCAAGTACTTAAGGATGTTTTTGACCTGTCCAATGATCCACTCTGGATCACTTTGATATCTGCTAGTTAGACTAACGACATATGCGATGTCGGGTCTAGTACATAGCATGGCATACATTAGAGATCCTATGGCTGAGGCATAGGAGTCTTACTCATCTTTTCTCTATCTTCCGCGATGTCGGACTTTGAGTTTTACTCAACGTCAGATTGGGCAACATGGGCAAGAACCCTTTCTTGCTATCTTCCATTCCAAACCTCTTTAGAACTTTGTCCAAATATGTACTTTGTGACAATGATATTTGGCGTTCGATCTATCTCTATAAATCTTTATGCCTAATATGTAAGCTTCGCCAAGATCCTTCATTGAAAAACTATTATTCAAATACTCTTTGACACTATTAAGAAGGTCTACATCATTCCCAATCAACAATATGTCATCCACATACAGTATTAAGAATGCTACAGAGCTCCCACTCACTTTCTTGTAAATACAAGCTTCTCCATAAGTTTGTATAAAACCAAAACTTTTGATTACCTTATCAAAACGTTGATTCCAACTTCGGATGCTTGCTTCAATCCATAGATGGACCGTTGAAGTTTGCATACCTTGTTAGCATCTTTAGGATCGACAAAACCTTTGGGTTGCATCATATACAACTCTTCATCAATGTCTCCATTGAGGAATGCTGTTTTGACATCCATCGCCATATCTCATAATCATAATATGCAGCGATTGCTAACATAATCCTCACAGACTTTAGCTTCGCTACGGTGAGAAAGTCTCATCGTAGTCAACTCCTTGAATTTGTCGAAACCCTTTTGCGACAAGTCGAGCTTTATAAAGATAACATTACCATCAAGATCTGTTTTCTTCTTGAAAATCCATTTGTTCTCGATGCCTTCCGCCATCCGGTAAGTCCACCAAAGTCCATACTTGGTTTTCGTACATGGATCCAATCTCGGATTTCATGGCTTCTTGCCATTTATTGGAATCTGGCTCATCATTGCTTCCTCATATGTCTCGGGGTCATCGGTGTTGTCCACCAACATGACATTCATAACGGAATCATACCAATGGAGTGGTACGATTTCGTTGACCTCCGAGGCTCAGAGCAACTTCAACCGAAGTTTCATGATCACCATCACTAGCTTCCTCTCTTATTGGTGCAGGCACCACAGAACTTCTTCCGGTGCTGCGCTACTGCAATTCGAGAGAAGGTTCGACAACCTCGTCGAGTTCTACTTTCCTTCCAGTCACTTCTTTGAGAGAAATTCCTTCTCTAGAAAGGATCCATTCTTGGCAACAAAGATTTTGCCTTCGGATCTATGATAGAAGGTATACCCAATAGTTTCCTTGGTATCCTATGAAGACGCATTTTTCCGCTTTGGGTTCAAGCTTGTAACTTCTTTACATAGGCTTCGCATCCCCAAACTTTAAGGAACGACAATTTAGGTTTCTTCCCAAACCATAATTCATACGGTGTCGTTTCAACGGATTTAGACGGTGCCCTATTTAAAGTGAATGCGGCTGTTTCTAATGCATAACCCCAAAATGATAGTGGCAAATCTGTAAGTGACATCATAGAACGAACCATATCTAAGAGAGTTCGATTCTGACGTTCGGACACACCATTACGCTGTGGTGTTCCGGCGGTGTCAATCTGAAAGTATTCCACATTTCTTCAAATGCTCGCCAAACTCGTAACTTAGATATTCACCTCCACGATCAGAACGTAGAAATTTAATCTTCTTGTTACGTTGATTCTCTACCTCACTTTGAAACTCCTTAAACTTCTCGAAAGTTTCGGACTTATGTTTCATGAAATAGATATACCCATATCTACTCAAGTCATCCGTGAAGGTAAGAACATAACGATAACCCTTCACGATGCTACACTCATTGGACCACACACATCGGTATGTATGATTTCCAATAAGTCTGTAGCTCTCCATCATACCGAAAATGGAGTCTTAGTCATTTTACCCATCGACATGCTTCGCATCTTTCAAGTGATTCAAAATCAAGTGATTCAAGAAGTCCATCGGAATGGAGTTTCTTCATACGCTTCACTCCAATGTGACCAAGGCAGCGATTACATATAGGTCAAATTATCGCTTGATTTCAAACGTTTAGCCTCAATGTTATTAATATGTGTATATCCACTATCGAGATTCAATATGAATAGACCATCTATCAAAGGTGCATGTGCATAAAACATATTACTCATATAAATCGAACAACCATTATTCTCGGTTTAAACAAGTAACCGTCTCGCAATAAACAAGATCCCGATATAATGTTCATGCTCAACGCAGCACCAAATAACAATTATTTAAGTATAAAACTAATCCCGATGGTAGATGAAGAGGTAGTGTGCCGACGCGATCACATCAACCTTTGATCCGTTTCCCACGCGCGCCGTCACCTCGTTCTTTACTAGCTTCCGTTTATTACAGAGCTCTGCTTTGAGTTACAAATATGAGCAACCGAACCAGTATCAAATACCCAGGCACTACTACGAATACTAGTGAGATACACATCAATAACATGTATATCAGATATACCTTTCTTCTTGATGTTGCCGTTCTTCAAATCTGCCAAGTACTTTGGGCAATTCCGCTTCCAGTGACCTTCTCCCTTGCAGTAAAAACACTCAGTTTCAGGCTTGGGTCCAGCCTTGGTCCTCTTCGTCGGTATGGTAACTTTCTTACCACCCTTCTTGAAGTGTCCCTTCTGCTTAGACTTGCCTTTCTTGAATTTGGTGGTCTTATTGACCATCAACACTTGGTGCTCTTTCTTGATCTCCACTTCGCAGATTTTAACATAGCAAATAGTTCGCAACTCTTTGTTCATGTTCGCATGTTGTAGTTCATCACAAAGTTCTTGTAACTTGGTGGTAGTGATTGGAGGATGCGGTAAACCCCAAAGTATTAGGAATCACTATACCCAAACTTTGAAGTTTATTTGCGTGCCTGGACATCTTAAGCACATGCTCACCGACGTAGCTACCCTCTTCCATCTTGCAGTTAAAGAACTTTTCAGAAGCTTCATAACTTTCAATTGCCGCATGAGTCTCAAAGATTAATTTGAGATCCTCGACAATATCATATGGGTCTGACTCTTCAAACCTTTTCTGAAGCTCCGATTCTAAACCATACAAGATAGCACACTGAACTATGGAGTACGATTCTTCCGAGCGAGGTAAACATTCTTTACTTCATCGGTAGCATCACCGCAGTGGGTCACCTAGCGGTGCATCCAAAGACATAGGTCAAATTACCAAATTGAGGACAATCCTCAAATTGCGGAACCAATCCATGAAGTTGCTTCCATTGTTTTCAACTTTTCTTTCTCTAGGAACGCATTAAAATTGATGGTAGGGGCTGCCATTGATCTACAACATATTTGCAATAGTTTAGACTAAGTTTATGACAAATTGAGTTCAAATTAATTAATGAAATTAAACTAGGTGAACTCCCACTCAAAACAACATCCCTCACATTGTTTTAGTGATCACACGAACCAAATCCACTACATCAACACCGATCATCACGAGAGTTGATATAGTTTCAATGGCGAACAATCATCATGTTCATCATATCTACTATATGATTCATGCTTTGCCTTTCGGCGATCCGTGTTCCTGAGGCCATGTTCGTACATGCTAGGCTCGTCAAGACAAACCTTAGCTTCCGCATAAGCTAATCTGTGTTTCTTACGTTGTAGTCACCAGCTGAATCAAAGACACCCGATCATCACGTGGTGTTTCGAAGCAGCAAGCTTTGGCAACGGTGCATACTAAGGGTGAACACTTTAGAACTTGAAATTTATGTGCATGAGGGATCATCTTATAATGCTACCGTCGTCTACTAAGCAATACAAGATGCATAAAGGATTAACATCACATGCAATTCATAATATGTGATATGATATGGCCTTTCTTCTTTGTGCTTCCGATCTCCATCTTCAAGCACGAACATGATCTCCATCATCTCGGCATAGCATCAAGGTCAATGACGCTTCTTCATGGTTGTAGCCCACCAGCTTCAACTATTACAACTATTTTGAATAGACACGCAGGTCTTAACAGAAATTAAAGACAACCATATGGCTCCTGCCGGTTGCCAACTTACAATAAGGAACATTGCATACATCAAATATAATCACAATCATGGCCATATCACATCACTGCACACCCCTGCAAAACAAAGTTAGACGCTTCTACTTTCTTTGCATATTTTACGCGGTTTGGGGCTTTCCATAAGTGTCGTTCTAACTTACGAACAAGAACCACAACATTGATACTAGCATTGTTGATTACCCGTTGTAAATTGGATCTTAACTATGCTAGGAGAAACAGGCACCATAAAGCCACTTATGCAATACAAGTTGCATGTTGCGTGGAGCAAGTCTCATGAACGATGTCATGTAAGGTTAGCCCGGGCCGCTTCATCCCAACATACCGCAAGATGCAAAGTACACAAAAGCAATCTACAATAAAAGCATCAACGCCCACAATGACCATTGTGTTCTACTCGTGCAACAGATCTACATATAGACACGGCTCTGATACCACTGTAGGGGTTCGTAGCATGGAAAACAAAAATTTTCTATCGCATACAAACAAACAAGCCAAGATCTATCTACTAGATTGTAGCGAGTCGATGGAATAACTCACCCTCGAAGATTCCAAAGTGTTTAACGAGCAGATTCTCGTGGGTGATGTAGTCGTACTCTTTCGATCTCAAGATCGCGTGACGATCCTTCCGGGCGCGTTCAGAGCGCTCCCGATCGGTCACACGTTCGATTTTCGACGAAGACCTTCCTCTCCTTGTTCCAGCAGCGGAGGTTGTAGCACTCTCCTCGCGATTCCGGCTGACTGGCGTGGTACCGGAGGTAGAGGGAGATCCAGAGGCTTCGCCTTAAGCGGTGCAGTATGGTGGAGCTTATGAGAGAGGCTATTAGTGGTCTAGTAATTAGACACACCAATTAGAGGGCTCTAAACCAATTAGAAGGCTCTAAACCGAAACAGCTCTAAACCGGGGTCTAGGTCTAGTTTCTAGTTTAGAGGATAGGAACTTGTGTGTCTTAGGAGGGAGCCCTGCCTCCTTATATAGGTGGGAGGGCTGGCTGCGCCATGGGAGGGGAGTCCTCCCCAACTCGGCTTGGTGGGCGCTGCTTGGGAGGAGGACTCCTCCCCAACTCGGCCTCCTCCTTCTCCTCTTTTCCCACTTTCCAAAATTGGCGGTTTGACTTTCAAACTAGCCGCTTGACTTTTCCAATTTAGGAATTAAATAAACCTTTATTTTGGACAGCGAGAACACTTAGTACATGATGCAATCATTCCATCTTGCAATGACACATTCATGCACCTTCCCCCGAGTGCTTGGGACATTCCGACCTTCTAGAATGTTCCCGATGAAAACACCTAACCATTCCCCAACTCCGAAATGGGACTTTCCTTATATGAATCTTATTCTCCGGACCATTCCGGTCACCTCGTGATATCCGGATCCCATCCGAGACTCAACAACATTCGGTCTCTTTCTCATAATACCATAACTACTCAAACAACGTCAATCCTTAAGTGTGTCTCCCTACGGTTCGTGAATTATGCGGACATGATCGAGACACTTCTCCGAACAATAACCAATAGAGGAATCTGGAAATTCATATGGCTCCACATATTTCTACGATTACTTTGCGATCGAATGAACCACTTACATACGATACCAATTTCCCTTTGTCTCACGATATGTTACTTATCCGAGGTCATGATCGTCGGTATCTCTGCATACCTAGTTCAACCTCGTTCTCGATAAGTACTCTTTTCTCGTTCCCGTGATATGTGATCCCTTGTGACCAAGTCACATGCTTGCAAGCTAATTGGATGACATTTCACCGAGAGGGCCCAGAGAATATCTATCCGTCATGTGGATGGACAAATCCCACTCTTGATCCATGTGTTTCAACCAATACTTTCCGAACACCCAATGCCACTTTTATAGCCACCCTGTTACGGTGTGGTGTTTGATGACATCAAAGCATCCATCCAGTAAAGGCAATATGCATGATCTCATGGTCGAAGGAATTAGGTTACTATGTATCAGAAAGCATATAGCAATTGAACTATTGAAATGACTTGATCTTTATGCTACGCTTGTCTATAGGAGTATGTCCACCATATCATTCTCCTAACGATATGATCTTGTTGTTGATAACATCTCAATGTTCATGACAAAGAAACCACATCATCAATCAACCAACAAGCTAGTGAAGTATAGAGGCCATACTAGGGACTTCAAATTAAGTTTACAAATCACACAAGTATTAATGGTTTCCTTGTTAATACTATTATAGCATGAATGTAAACATTTATCATAAACACAAAGATATATAATAATAACTACATTTATTATTACCTCTAGGGCATATCTCCAACAGTTGATACATTGCAAATGTATCTATAATTTTTGATGTTCCATGCTTGGTTTTATCTACTTTGTTGTGTTTTGTCCACACTTGGGAGTAATTTTCATATGATTTCTTGGACTAACCTATTAACAAGAGCCACAGTGCCAGCTGCCTGTTTTCTACTGTTTTTGGTACTAAGAAGTCAGAAAATGAATATTCTCGGAATTGGACGGGACAAAAGCCAAAGTCACTATTTTACCGGAAGACATCTAGAGCCAGAATACGAGACGGGGAAGGGCTGGGGCCCGGCCACACCACCTGGCCGCGCGGCCAGGCCTGGCCCGCACCATGGGGTGGTCTGGCCGACCCCAGCACCCCCTCGGCCTCTCCTTCTGCCTATAAGATGCCTTCGATACCAAAACCCTAAGGACCCAATCAAAAATCCAAGAAAGAGTCTGTAGCCAATGTCATCTCCATCCCTAGCTCGGGAGGGATCTGAAGCCCTTCCCGGCACCTTGCCGGAGAGGGGAATTCACCCTAGAGGCCTTCTTCATCATCATGCAAGCCTCCGGTGTGATGCGTGAGTAGTTCATCTCTGGACTACGGATCCATGTAGTAGCTAGATGGCTGGTTCTCCTCCTTTGTGCTTTCATGTCTAGATCGTGTGAGCTCCGTTCATGATCAAGATCATATATTTGTAATTCTGCATGTTGTGTTTGCGGGGATCCGATGGATATTGAGATGCTATTTCAGATTGATTATTTATTCTATCATGTCTTTGTTATTTGTGATCTTCATGCTTTCTGTTGTTAGTAGCTATCTTGGCAAGTAGATGCTAGCAACTCCAAGAGTTATTATTTATGCTCGATAGTGGGTTCATGCCTCTGGTAATCTTGGGAAGTGACAGAAATTTCTAAGGTACTAGATGTGCTGTTGCTACTAGGGAGAAAACAACAATCCTTTGTTCATAGAACAATCGTATTGTTTACTTTACATAATTCAGAAGCAATAATTTGTTGCTTGCAACTTAATACTAGAGGGGGTTCGGATGATAACCTAAAGGTGGATTATTAGTCATAGATGCAATTGGATGGCGGTCTATGTATAATGTTGTAATGCCCAATCAAGTTCCAAAGGAGTCAAGATGATTAGTATATGCATGTATTGCTTTCTCGATGTTTGTCAATTGCCCCGCTGTAATTTGTTCAGCCAGCATGTTATCTATCAAGGAGAGCCACCTCTAGTGAACTATAGATCCCGGTCCTTTTTCTTTACATACAATCTATAAATTGTTTACTCCTTTGTGTTTACTTTCTGCAAACTATTACTTCCTTCCATTCGATACGTTTAATCCTTTGTTTTCAGCAAAACACGGTGAGATTGACAACCTCATCGCAAGTTGGGGACAAAGTTCTGTGGTTGTGTTGTGCAGGTCTCCATGTTGCTACTAGCACCGGTAGTGCGCCCTGCCAAGGCTCAGCTAGCAACACCTTTGGGGTGTTTCCTTGCTCCTACTGGTTCGATTAAACCTTGGTTTCAATAACTGAGGGAAACTTGCTACTGTGCTCATCATACCTTCCTCTTGGGGTTCCCAACGAGCTCTACATCAACACCGAGCCATCAGGTACTAGATGTGTTGTTGCTACTAGGGAGAAAACAACAATCCTTTGTTCATAGAACAATCGTATTATTTCCATTACATGCAATTCGTAAAGCAATAATCAGTTGCTTGCAACTTAATACTGGAGGGGGTTCTGATGATTACCTGAAGGTGGATTATTAGTCATAGATGCAGTTGGATGGCGGTCTATGTATAATGTTATAATGCCCAATCAAGTTCCAAAGGAGTCAAGATGATTAGTATATGCATGTATTGCTTTCTCGATGTTTGTCAATTGCCCCGCTGTAATTTGTTCAGCCAGCATGTTATCTATCAAGGAGAGCCACCTCTAGTGAACTATGGACCCCGGTCCTTTCTTTTACATACAATCTACAAACTGTTTACTGCTTTGTGTTTACTTTCTGCAAACTATTACTTCCTTCCATTTGATACGTTTAATCCTTTGTTTTCAGCAAAACTGGTGAGATTGACAACCTCATCGCAAGTTGGGGACAGAGTTTTGTGGTTGTGTTGTGCAGGTCTCCATGTTGCTGCTGGCACCGGTAGTGCGCCCTGCCAAAGTTCAGCTAGCTACACCTTTGGGGTGTTTCCTTGCTCCTACTGGATTGATAACCTTGGTTTCATAACTGAGGGAAACTTACTGTTCTGTTGATCATATCTTCCTCTTGGGGTTCCCCAACAAGCTCGTTAGTACACGAGTCAGCAAGTATTTTCCTGGCGCCGTTGCCGAGGAGTCAAGGACATCTTCACAAGGGGAGTCTCTCATAACCAATCTCTTTACTTTGTTATTTTTGTTTTTCTTAGTTTACTTTTGCTTTGTTTGCTTGTTTCTTTATCAAAAACACAAAAAAATTAGTTTTACAAGTTTGCTTTCTTTATTAAAAACACACAAAAAATTAAGTCTTCTATAGTGGTTACCTCTTTCTTAGCTCACTATGTTGATCCCTAAATTCACTTTGAAAGACCTTTCAATAGGTAGTGGCTCTATAATTGGAAAAGATAATATTGTAGAATTCTTTAATCATGTTAGTAAACATGAGGATACTGAGGATAGATCCCTTGCATAACTTGCTCCAAGCTATGAGATTGCTGCAGCTTCT
Source organism: Avena insularis (assembly GCA_023614405.1). Taxonomy (NCBI): domain Eukaryota; kingdom Viridiplantae; phylum Streptophyta; class Magnoliopsida; order Poales; family Poaceae; genus Avena; species Avena insularis. The sequence goes on along the minus strand of CM042689.1, from coordinate 392,884,384 downwards.
TTAGTTCACATGTTGGAAGCTAGGTTTGTTAACCTCAACCCCTTAATGCAAGTAATGTTTCTTAAGCTTAAAGAAATTGAGGACCCTGAAAAGAGGGATTTTATTCTAGAAACTTTGTTTAAGGAATTCTATGATGTTGCCAAGGAAGCTAGAAAAGTCTTTGAATGTTTCAATATGCTAGGCTCATGTGTAGATGTTGTTGGTACACAAGAAAAGATGAACAAAACTGAACCTAATGGGGAGGAAACTAAGATACCAATACCCTTTAAACTGGTAGCAATACATGAAGTCATAGAAAAGAACCTTGATTGGATTGTTCCTGAAAACCCTTTTGATGAAAATAGTGAACCTAAGAGCATTGAGAGAGGATCCTCTAGAACTTATTTGGATGATATACCTTGCCTTGTTGAAGATATTTCTGGTATTAATCTTAATGCTTCTTCATTTGAGAACACTTGATTCTTTTTCTTGCTTCTTATGCCTAACTTAAAGGCGTTAAAGAAAAGTACTTATTGGGAGATAACCCAAAAGTTTTAGATGAGTCTTGGAAGTTATTATTTCAGTAATAACTGCTCCTTATCCTTTTTATTTGCTTTTTGTGCCAAGAGTAACCTCTAATGAGATAGAAGTAATGATTGGGAAAGTTGTTGTCCCGAAACAGATTTCTGTGCTTCACCGTAAAAATTCGTGTAAAATATCTGAAAGTCCTTTTGAGGCGTGAAAGTTTGTGCTTATACCCCAGGTTGTCATCTAACTTTTGTTAGTTCAACACTTTTTGATTTGAGCAACAGTAGGTCTTCGAAAAAATTCGTCTTTACCTGCTGGTCTGTTTTGACAGATTTCTGCCATTTTCTGCATTTGCTTCTTCTTGGTTCCTTTTTTAGTTCTTTTGGGGAATTGAGATTTTTGAGGGAAGTGCTACAGTAGCTAGTGTTTTAATGGAAGTTTTATTGGTGTTATAACTGAACCTAAAGACTTATTTATTTTAAGTGCACTAATGTTGCTAATAAAGATTGTGTGAAGTTTTGTATGAAGGAAAAAATTTCAGGTGTATGGAAGGAATGAGTAATGAGATGAAAGATGGACTAAAGCTCAAGCTTGGGGATGCCACGCATGTCACCCCAAGAAATATCCAAGAAGTACAGGCGTCAAGGCTTGGGTATGCCCAAGGCATCCCCCTCTTCATCAATAAAAATCCCAAGTTTCTTCCAAACACTTCATTTTTATTGTTTCATGCACAGTTGTGTTGTTCTTGGAGCGTCTTCCTTTTTTTGTTTTGGTTTTTCATTTGCTGAATAAATTGGTTGGTCACCCTCTTTCATACATTGGTTTTCAAATAGTTTGGTTTGGTTTGGAAAAGAGTAGGAAATCTCATGCTTAAGTGGGAAAGAGAGCTTGTTTTTGACTGTGGCCTATGCTTTGTCATGCCATGCTTGATATTGTTTTGGCTTTATGCTTAGTATTCTTTGCTGTAGCATGACTGGTTATAAACAATTGAGATTGCTTAATGTGCCTTGGATGAATCATGCGTTGTTTTAGCATATTAAAGCACAGTATAGTGGTATTGTCCTTTTATGCTTTATTTGGGTTGACTTGGCGCATGCTCACACCAGGTTATGACTATCTCAAGTCACCATAAGCCTTTATGATCCTTTAGTTTTCAACTTGTAGTATCACCTTATGCTTTAATCAATGATGTTTTGTCTCTCTGCATGATTATGGCCATTATTGCTCTCTTAGTTTGTCGCTCCCAGTCTTTTGCTAGCCTCCACAACCAAGTATGAGTTCCACTCATGCATCCAACTCCCTAAACCAAGTTATTCCAAAGAGTCCACCATACCTACATACTAGCTTATGCTATTCCAAGTATATTCATGCTTTTGTTTACCTTCCAAATTAAACTTGTTATGAGAAAACTAGTGGTTAAAGCTCTCACAAACTTGATGGCACACTTTACTTTTCTTGCCCTTAATAAACTTGAACCATTGTGTCGTCTATGTTGTATATGCTTGCACTTATTTGTTGGGAATTAGCAGAACCATGCTGTCATGGGGAACGCTTTCAACATTGCACGGGTAATTTGTACCTAGTTGATATCATGCTCTTTTGTCTATGGATGTCGTCGGTGTGAAATGAAAGGGGAGCTTGTAAGTCCATGGAGTTATGTATATGTGTTAGAGAAACGCCTGGGCCGCTGGTCTAATCCATGCTGACATGGTGGAAACCTGTAGCGTAACCATAATGAGTTGTCTATGAAGCATTCTTCTTATAAAAAAAGAGTCCTATATTGAGAAAAAGAGAAAAAGAGAAAAAATGAGATTATGAAAAGAGGAAAGAGAGAAAAAAACACCATATTCCCATGGTAAATAAGAAGATTGCTGAGATGCTCGTTGTCTGCTTGCCTTGTCATTTTGATATGGGGATTCTTCTGTATCATCGGGCAAGGGGTACCCCATTGGCGGTTCTCTATGATACACATGTACTTACGATGACAAGAACTTACCGGTGACTAAACTTGAGTAGCATGAGGAGCGTCCCTCGTATTCAAGGGACATGATATTTCTAACTTATACTTCGTCAAGCATGTACACCATAGTTTGTTCACTTTAACCTTAATCACTTCAAGATGCTTATGATAGGGGCAATGAGAGCTGAAAGCTATTAAGTACCATAATTTTTGGAAGCTCTTTATGAGACTTGAATTCCTAGTTCCTTCTATGAAGGCCTTTCTTCCACCATTATATTGAGTCTCCACCTTCTACCTTTATGCACCTACTTTGAGAGCATAGTGGCCATTCTTAGTTCTATGTGCATTGTCCCAAGACTAGTTGATTGATGCATAACTTGATATTGCTTGTTTTAAATTATTTGTATCTAGTCACTCTTATAAACTTTGAAGGTGTCCTATGCATTTATATTTGCTACTCTATGAGGGACAAGCTGAATACTATTATGCTATGTTTTCTTTATGTGAAGCAAACAAACGTCTTGCAAAGCATTGTTATTCATGAATCTTTTGTTTGTGCCTTTTCATGTTGCAACATAGTTTCTTTGTCTTATTGCTAGAATTTTGTCTTTCATGTTATGATTGAAGTACTATGATCCCAGCTTTGAATGTTTTACAAATACTTTGATCAAGTTTATGATGGTGCATGTCACCTCAAAAATTATTCTTTCTTTTTATCACTTACCTACTCGAGGACGAGAAGGAGTTAAGCTTGGGGATGTTGATACATTGCAAATGTATCTATAATTTTTGATGTTCCATGCTTGGTTTTATCTACTTTCTTGTGTTTTGTCCACACTTTGGAGTACTTTTCATATGATTTATTGGACTAACCTATTAACAAGAGCCACAGTGCCAGCTACCTGTTTTCTGCTGTTTTTGGTACTAAGAAGTCAGAAAATGAATATTCTCAGAATTGGACGGGACAAAAGGAAAAGTCACTATTTCACCGGAAGACATCTGGAGCCAGAATACGAGACGGAGAAGGGCTGGGGCCCGGCCACACCACCTGGACACACGGCCAGGCCTGGCCCGCGCCAGGGGGTGGTCTAGCCGACCCTAGCACCCCTCGGCCTCTCCTTCCGCCTATAAGATGCCTTCGATACAAAAACCCTAAGCACCCGATCAAAAATCCACGAAAGAGTCTGTAGCCACCGTCATCTCCATCCCTAGATCAGGAGGGATCTAAAGCTCTTCCCAAGACCTCACGGAAAGGGAATTCACCCCGAGGCCTTCTTCATCATCATGCAAGCCTCCGTGTGATGCGTGAGTAGTTCATCTCGACTACGGGTCCATGTAGTAGCTAGATGGCTGGTTCTCCTCCTTTGTGCTTTCATGTCTAGATCTTGTGAGCTCCATTCATGATCAAGATCATCTATTTGTAATTCGCATGTTGTGTTTATGATCCGATGGATATTGAGATGCTATTTCAGATTGATTATTGATTCTATCATGTCTTTGTTATTTGTGATCTTGCATGCTTTCCGTTGTTAGTAGCTATCTTGGCCAAGTAGATGCTAGCAACTCCAAGAGTTAGTATTTATGCTCGATAGTGGGTTCATGCCTCTGGTAATCTGGGGAAGTGACATGAATCTCTAAGGTACTATATGTGTTGTTGCTACTAGGGAGAAAACAACAATCCTTTGTTCACAGACAATCGTATTGTTTACATTACATGCAATTCGTAAAGCAATAATCTGTTGCTTGCAACTTAATACTGGAGGGGGTTCGGATGATAACCTGAAGGTGGATTATTAGTCATAGATGCAGTTGGATGGCGGTCTATGTATAATGTTGTAATGCCCAATCGAATCTCAAAGGAGTCAATATGATTAGTATATGCTTGTATGCTTTCTCGATGTTTGTCAATTGCCCCGCTGTAATTTGTTCACCTAGCATGTTATCTATCTTAAGGAGAGCCACCTCTAGTGAACTATGGACCCTGGTCCTTTCTTTTACATACAATCTACAAACTGTTTACTGCTTTGTGTTTACTTTCTGCAAACTATTACCTCCTTCCATTCGATATGTTTAATCCTTTGTTTTCAGCAAAACCGGTGAGATTGACAACCTCATCGAAAGTTGGGGACAGAGTTCTGTGGTTGTGTTGTGAAGGTCTCCACATTGCTGCTGGCACCGGTAGTGCGCCCTGCCAAAGTTCAGTTAGCTACACCTTTGGGGTGTTTCCTTGCTCCTACTGGATTGATAAACTTGGTTTCATAACTGAGGGAAACTTACTGTTGTGCTCATCATACCTTCCTCTTGGGGTTCCCCAACGAGCTCGTTAGTACACGAGTCAGCACTGGTACAACACGGCCCGAGAAAAGCACTTCATCAACCTCCATTGGATCAACCGACATAAATTTTGCCGGATTAAGATGAATAGTCCCCGGCTTCTGCAAGGCAGTCCCCAGGTTTGCCGAGGTAGTCCCCGGGTTCTCCGAGGTAGTCCCCAGGTTTGCCGAGGTGTTCCCCTAGTCAATGTCCATTAGGGAAGCTTCTAATCCTAGATTGGCCGAGATATAAATTGATTCGGATTCTGGTGAGGGGTTAATAGATGGTTTTCTGAGGTCCTACAAAGCAACACCTGGTGGGATGGCTTGCCGAGACAAACTCGGTTTAGACAACACGTCAGCCGCATCATTTTTGGCTCGTGGTACATGATGGGATTCGCATCCTTCAAAGTACCCACATATCTTTTGGACATGAAATCTATATAGAGCCATGTTTGTGTCCAACGCATCCCAATGACCAGAAACTTACAGCACCACCAAATCTGAATCACCAAGGCATTGTATTCAACATATCCTAATCTTTTTTGCTACTTTTAACCCATGCACGAGCGCCTCATATTCGGCCACATTGTTTGATGCTCGAAAATGGATCTGAAGCACATATCTCAATTGATCTTTCTCGGGTGAGGTAAGGACTATCCCGGCCCCTAATCTGTCCTTCAATATCCATCAAAGTGCATTCTCTAGTAGTTTGAATTCGACAAAGGTGGCTCATATTGCGTTTCAGCCCAATCCACAAAAAAGTCGGCCACTGCCTGAGACTTCATTGCATCTCTTCTATCCTATTGTGGAGCATATGGGGCTAATTCAATTGCACATTTTTCAATTCAGCCACTCTCATCTTTGTTACTCATTATCTCGGATATGGGTGCTTCACATATCACCTTTATAGGGTGTTCTTCAAAGTAGTGCTTAAGCTTTTTGGCCACCATATATATGCCATACGCCATACTTCACTTAGGTAATATACTGGCCTCTGCACCGACTTACCTTCCTCTTCACGCTCCACTACTATCACAACACTTACAACTCGGTTGGTCACTGCTATGTAGAGCAACATCGGCTCTTTGGATAGTGCCAAAGCTAACACAAGTGCTGAGGCTAGCATATTTTTTAGTTCATGAAAAGCACTATCTGCCTGTGGTGTACATATGAACTTATCTGATTTTTTCATTACCTGATAGAGAGGCAAAAACTTTTCTCCTAGCCGACATACAAAGCGACTCAATGATGCCAGGCAACCAGTAAACTTCTGGACATCATTGAGACACTTTGGCAGTTCCATATGTTCAATAGCTCGAATTTTAGTTGGATTAGCTTCAATACCTCGGCTAGACATGAGGAAACCGAGCAATTTTCTGGCTAGGACACCAAAGGTGCATTTTCTGGGTTAAGCTTCATTCAGAACCTTCTTAAGTTTACGAATGTCTGTCGAATATCATCTAGGAGAGTATGACTCTCCTTGCTTTTTATCACCACATCATCCACATATATTTGGACCTTTTTGCTAATTTGACCGTGCAAGCATTTTTGCATGCGTCTTTGATATGTTGCCCCTGCATTACGTAGGCCAAATGGCATAGTGCGATAGCAATAAGCCCTGTACGGGGTAATAAAAGTGGTATTTATTTGATCATCCGGGTTCAATGGTGTCTAGTGAAAACTAGAATATGCATCTATAAATGACAAGAGCTCACACCTAGCTATTGAGTCAATGACCTGATCTATCCTCGACGGAGGAAACAGATCTTTTTGGACACGCCTTGTTCAGGTTCATGTAATCGATACACATATGCCACACTAGTACAACATTCGGGTCATCTTTTTTCTTTTCTACTAGCAGCGGAATAGACAACCAAACCAGGTAAAGCACTTCCATGATAAACCCGACTGCAAGGAGCTGAGCTATCTCATCACCAATGACTTTTCTCCTATCCTTGGTGAAGCAGCGGAGAGGTTGCTTCACCGGCTTTGCACCAGGCCTGACATGCAAAGAGTGCTCAGCCAACTCCCTTGGCACACCTTGTAGATCTTGTGTGGACCAAGCAAAGATATCTCGATTCTCACGGAGGAAGCTGATGAGCTTGCTTTCCTATTTGTTGTTCAGGCCTGCACCAATTGTCACGATGCGCTCTAGGAATTGGTCATCAACTAGCACCTTCTTGGTATCCTTTGTCAGTTGGAATGACACACTTCCTTGCAGGTTACTTAGGGCCGGCATATTTAGTTGCGCGGATTGAGCCAGTGCCACAACCTCCTTGATTCTTTTCTTCTCTTGCACGATCACCAATGACTCGGCCAGGTTTGACCCGACTAAGGCACACTCCATGGAGCGTCTAAAATCCCCTGCTATGGTGACGACCCCTTTTGGCCCTGGCATCTTCATCTTCAAGTAACTAATGTGATCACTTGCCATAAACTTTGAAAGAGCTGGCCTACCAAGTAATGCATGGTAGCAGCTGTCCAAATCCACAACCTGAAACTCTAGGTTCTCTATCTAACAATTCTCTCTCGTTCCAAATAAGACATCAATTCAGACTTTGCCAATAGGCTCATAGGACAAACCTAACATAATGCCATGGAAAGTGCTCTTTGCCGCCTGGAGCATATTCTCTGAGACACACAATTTGTGCATGGTGTCCTTATACAGTATGTTAATACTGTTGCCGTCGTCAATCAACACCTTGGAAAACTTCATGTTGATGTTTGGTCCGATGAAGGTTGGGTCAAGCACCAAAGCATATGATCTAGGACTCAACATGAGCCTGGGGTTATCCTTGATACTCCATGTGATTTCATGATTAGACCAATGCATGTACTTCGACACAGCCGACATAACAACATTAACTTCCATATGTCGCCTCTAAACACTTTGTCTGTCATTCTGCTCCGTGGTGAACACACAATAGCTCTGATGGTGTTACCTCTATTCATTTCTCCCATCATTGCTGGGGTTTCCTCGGTTCCCCTGGTTCTGGTTATCCACCTGATGCACTGCATCCCTTCTGTCTTGATTCTCATACCTCGGCGGGGGTGGTTGAAGCATCATTTGTTGAGCATTTTCTCCCTTGAGCTGTTGCTGCCAAGGTTGCTGAGGAGGTCACATGTTACCTTGTCCTACACACTACAACCATTCGCACTGTCAAGTTGTAAGATTCGCCGGTTTACTCGCATTGGGCGTGTGGAACTTGCATGGTTGATCCAACATGGCCTCATACGTATACTTCCTTTCTTGTCATTGCTTTTTCTGTTCATTGGTCGAAGGCTTCTTGCCATCATTCTTCGGTACCCATTGCTGGCCACTACTCTTTTGTCGCTGGCTACTCCTAGTTCCTGGCTGATCTTGGTCCACTACAGTGACATGGTTCGAGCCATATCTACAATCTGACCTTTCATATCTCCTCTTGCACCGGAAATCATTTTGCTGAGATGACCCGGCTCCATCTCTGGGGTAATATTCTTCATTTGACTTGGTCGACACAAGCCGAGGTTGAGTCGTATCACCAGCCAACGTAGTTGGCATATCTCTTTGCAGTCTTTGCCACAACACACTTCCATATCTCCACCCTTGTGCAAACCAAGCAATTGCCTGTGACTCGATTACTCCTTCGCATGAGTTGCGCATATTGCACCAGCGAGTCAGAAACTCGCGGTCCATCTCATTCGGCTTCTTCTTACACATTGCCAGTTGCTAGGGCCTATTCGGCCTCTTGTAAGTACTGGTGAAATTGCTGATAAACACCTCCTCAAAATCGAACCAACAATTGGTACTTCCTGGTGGCAAATTATTCAGCCAAACTCTTGCCCGCCCCTCCAGCATCTGGGGCACATATCTCACCGTCGATCTCAGATTGCCTGTCGCAATGTTCACTGCTGTCGCATAACCAATTAACCAATCTTCTGGCTTGGTGCTACCGTCATACATCTTTGTTCCTCTTGCCAACTGGAAGTTTGGGACTGGTGGTTCTCTCATAATCTGAGGTCCAAAGCATGCTGGACCCGGAGGACCTTGTCCTTCCATCATTTCCGACTTATAAATCCGGTCCAGCTTCAATCTTGCATCATATGGCTACAGGTTCCTATTTCCCAGCCTCGACCCTCTCACATGATGATCCAGCCTAGGAAACCCGGCATTGGCCATAGCCGAATAACCATCATCATATCTGTTTTGACCCGGGTGAACATATTGTTGTTGCATGGCCAGGCCCGCACTTTGCTCTTGCCGAGGTACATATTGTTGTTGGTGCTGCTGAGGTGGATTCTGTCCAACTCATGCCAAGTTATGCTGTTCGGCATTGCCGTACCCAGTGTTTCCCTGACCTGTATGGCCTTAACCATGGTTTCCTCATCCACCTTCACTTCGGCTGGCACTGTGGCGATCCACATCACATTGTATTGCTTTTCCTTTCCCTTCCCTTATCGGGTCATAAGGGATCATCTGCTTGTTTCTTCTCCCAGAGGTTACCACCTCTTCTCTTTGTAGGCCTTCACCAGGGGACGATGCTGCCCCGACGGATTTTGCTGGAGCGCCCCTAGCCGAATGAACGACCCGAGAACCTCCTGCCCTTGCTGGGTTTGCCTTGAGCAGTTCCTCATTCTGCTTGTTTGCGATTTTCACTAACTCAATAACTCTTTCTTGTTGCCTTTGCCAGGCTTCACTGGTCAGACCTTATAACTCGGATGATGCTGCATCTACAACCCTACGGTTCTTTGCTGGGGTGATATACCTCGGCAGACCTACTGACATGGGGTTACTTGATTCCCCTGGCCTAGGCACATATTCCTTGTCTATTTCACTAAAGAGGTTTCTCCCCCTAATCTTCACACCATCCATGCGAGTGGGACAAGTGCTAATATTATTTGCCTTAGCGTACTCCCGCAGCATGATGTTAAACACCCGCTAAGTTGCTGCTACTTTATTTGCCCCTGTAAACATTTTTTGTTGGGTCTCCTCTAGCTCGGCCTGTGCCTAATCCGGATCTACTATAGGAGCTATAGGTGTAGTGAGACTATCTATTGCCTGCTGCAGGATGTTTTGTGGCCTCTCTAGTGGAGGACCTCTAGCCCTAGGCACCTTGGGAGTTACCTCTGGATCTTTGCTTATTCCTGTATCTGGCGCGGTCATCATCACCTCGACGCAGTTAGTAGGGCGAGTGATACGCAGACAGCGAGCTACATAGAGAGTGGGTTCTCCTCCCTCGACAATGTACTGTGGGTGTATGCAGGACTCATCGACACCGATGTAGATCTTGTGGGCGCCAAAGCTAACGAAGAGCCCGTTGCGCGGAGGCAGGCGGTTGCTGATGCTGCGGGCGTTGTCACTGATGAAGTCCAACGTGCCAAACCACTGCACCAGCCTAGAGACGATGCGCTCTCCAGTGGCAATGAAGTTTCTCGTCCGGATCTTGACACCAGCTAGCACCGCTGCTGGCCCCACGGTGGGTGCCAACTGTCATGGTGTTGTCACGGCAGATGCCATGGGTAGGCTAAAAATGGGGCCAATGTGCACTAGTGGTATCCGTGGAGGGATAGTGTAGTGAATCTACACATGAAAGATAGAGCAACACAACACACGATGAACTGCTATAGACCTTATATTATAATCAATGAACTAATACAGATGCTCCTTGAGCTGGATCGAAGAGAGGTAGGAGATGAAGTGCTCTAGCTCTCTCCTTACTCTAGGGTTCTCCCCTTAGCCAAAATGACCTACCCTCTCCTTTGAGGCCCTGGCTCACCTTATAAAGGTGGCTAGGTTACAGTTAGGGATTACGTGGCCCGAATATGCTAGGAATATGCTTGTCCCAAAGTGCTAACTCGACATGCTCCTTTCCCCTGTCGCCATCCTCTGCAAGGCAATGGCACAGATTCCACGCGTTGTGACTGTTGATGTCAGTGAATGTCACGTCCTTGACAATCTGTTCTATCTCTGCCTCTCTGACTCTTATCGCTAGAGCTTGTTTCTCCCTAGATTCCCTTAGGAGAGAGAAAAGCACTGACCATGAGCTGGCTTTCTCCTTTTTGAGCAAGCCATCTCCTGACTTGGCCTTGGGAAGGTAACCCGGCCAAGCTGGTACCTGCAAAGGGAAGATAGTTCATTCCTCGTGCCGACATATCGTGTATGTCGGCCGAGTCTTGCCAGTGCTTTCTGGTTTAGGGTAACCCGGCCCTAACCTGCCTGGCCCTTCCATAATTCGGCCAGCTTATGCTTTGACCTGTTTTGTGCCTCGGTGGACCTTGTCCTTTTACCTCGGCTTGACCCTACCTGGGGTCATCCCCCCAACACGCAACATAAGGATAGTACTGAAAGGTGCTAGGAAAGACTATGTCTTGGAAGCAACTCTTGGTGATGCTCCTGGAGATAACGCAATTGAAGCTACACAAGATGTCTTTTGTACATGTAGTGATGACTATATCATTGTCCAATATGCTATACTTGCATCCATGGAACCAGATCTTCAAAGGAGGTTTGAATACTGGGTGATGACCCACAAGTATAGGGGGTGTATCGCAGTATTTTCGAGGGAAGTGAAACCCAATTTATTGATTCGACACAAGGGGAGCCAAAGAATATTTATAAGCCTTAACAACTGAGTTGTCAATTCAGTTGCACCTGGAAACAATCTTGCTCACAGCAGTTTATCAGTAGCAATAGTTTTGTAGTAGGAATAACAAAGTAGCAGCAGTAGTAAAGTAAAGACAGCAGCAACAATAGCAGTAACAATAAGATTCGAGTGCGGTAGGCATAGGGATGGATGGACGGGCGTTGCATGGACAAGACAATTCACATAGCAATCAGAACATAGGGCAATTGTAGATAAATAATATAAAGCATCCAAGTACTAGATAATCCTAGGCATGTGTTCCATATATAGTCATACGTTCTCGCAATGAGAACTTGCACAACATCTTTTGTCCTGCCAGCCTATTTGCAGCGGGGCCTCAAGGGAACTACTGGCAATTAAGGTGCTCCTTTTAATAGAGCACCGGGGCAAAGCATTAACACTCCATGAACACATGTGATCCTCACATCAAAGCTATTCCCTCCGGTTATCCCGATTTCTGTCACTTCGGGGCCATTGGTTCCGGATAACAACGTGTGTATACAACTTGCAGATAAGACCATAAACAATACTATCATAATGAATCAATAACATGTTCAGATCTGAAATCATGGCACTCGGGCCCTAGTGACAAGCATTAAGCATAACAAGTCGCAACAAAGTCATAAAGTACTAATAGAAGATACTGGGCACCATGCCCTAACAATCTGATGCCATTACATGAACGATCTCATCTAGTCCCTACCATCCCCATAGCCTACAGCGGGGGATTACTCACTCATAGATGGGGAAACATGGATGGTCGATGGAGAAGCGATGGTGATGATGATGGTGATGATCTCCTCCAATTCCCCGTCTCTAGGTGCCGTAACGGAGTTTCGTGCTTTTTCGAGGAATCTGGTGGTGGCGGCGAGCGAACTCTTCTGGAAAAACGCCGAACCCCCCGAAGTTTTTAGGTCAGAAGGCTTTATAGGCGAAGAGGGAGACCGAGGGGATGCAGGCGGCTAGGCCCAGCGCTGGGGTGTGGTGAGCCCCTAGCTCCTCCGCCTCAGATTCTGCCCGTGAGTCTTCCTAAAATAGGCACTTTGGCTTTTGTCCCGGCCCAATTCCGAGAATATTCATTTTCGACTTTCCCGAACCAAAAACAGAAAACAGGTACCGCACTGTGGCTCTTGTTAATAGGTTAGTCCAAGAAATCATATGAAAAGTACTCCAAAGTGTGGACAAAACACAAGAAAGTGGATAAAACCAAGCATGGAACACCAAAAATTATAGATACATTTGCAATGTATCAACATCCCCAAGCTTAACTCCTGCTCGTCCTCTAGTAAGTAAGTGATAAAAAGAAAGAATAATTTTTGAGGTGACATGCACAATCATAAACTTGATCAAAGTATTTGTAAAACATTCAAAGCTGGGATCATAGTACTTCAATCATAACATGAAAGACAAAGTTCTAGCAATAAGACAAAGAAACTATGATGCAACATGAAAAGGCACAAACAAAAGATTCACGAATAACAATGCCTTGCAAGACGTTTGTTTGTTTCACATAATGAAAACATAGCATAGTGGCATTCAGCTTGTCCCTCATAGAGTAGCAAACATAAATGCATAGGACACCTTCAAAGTTTACAAGAGTGACTAGATACAAATAGTTTAAAACAAGCAATATCAAGGTATGCATCAATCAACAAGTCTTGGGACAATGCACATAGAACTAAGAATGGCCACTATGCTCTCAAGAAAGTGCTCATAGAATCTGTGGAGACTCAACAAGGAAATGAATAGGTTTTGAAAAGTTTGAAAGGCTTCCAAATGCTGAAAGTATGGTACTCGTTAGCTTTGAGCTCTCATTGCCCCTATCATAAGCATCTTTAAATGGTTAAGGTTAAAGTGGCACAACTAAGAGGATGTGCATAGATTTTTATTGAGGATGCTTCATAGAATGCTCATTATGGTTTGCTGCAAGTTTCCACCATGATTAGGCATGGCTTAGGCTAGCGGCCTAGGCATTTCTCTAACATACATACAAACTCCATGATCTTACAAGTTCCACTTTTATTTCACACTGTCGGGATCCATAAGCAAAAGAACATGATATCAACGAGGTACTAAGTACCAATACAATGTTGAAAACGTTCCCCATGAAACATGGTTCTGCTAACTTCAACTTATAAAGCGCAAGCATATACGCAACAAAGAAGGGTGCAATGGTTCAGGTTTATTAAATGCAAGAAAATAAAGTGTGCCATCAAGTTCGTGAGAGCTTTACTAACTAACTTTCTCATAACAAGCAAACATTTTATTTGGAAGAAAACAAGGCATATTGAATATGCACGGAAGTAGCAAATGATGCTAATAGGTAGGTATGGTGGACACTTTGGCAATATTTGGTTTTAGGGAGTTGGAAACATGAGTAAAACATACTCAGTGAAAGTGAAGGTTAGAAGTAGTAAGGGAGCGACAAACGAGAGAGCAATAATGGCCATAATCATGTAGAGCGACAAAACATCATTGATCAAAGCATAAAGTGATACTACAAGTTGAAAACTAAAAGATCATCAAGGCTATGGTGACCTGGGATAGTCTTAACATGGTGTGAGCATGCGCCAAGTCAACCCAAATAAAGCATCAAAGGAGAATACCACTATACTATGCTTTAATATGCTAAAACAACGCATGATTCATCCAAGGCACATTAAGCAATCTCAATTGTTTATAACAAGTCATTCTACAGCAAAGAATACTAAGCATAAATCCAAAACAATATCAAGCATGGCATGACAAAGCATAGGCCACAGTCAAAAACAAGCTCTCTTTAACACTTAAGCATGAACTTTCCTACTCTTTTCCAAACCAAACCAAATTATTTGAAAACCAATGCATGAAAGAGGAGGTCCAGCCAATTTATTCAGCAAACTAATAAAACCAAGCAAACGAAAACCAAAACGAAAAACAAAAAAGAAGACGCTCCAAGAACAACACAACTGTGCATAAAACAATAAAAATGAAGTGGTTGGAAGAAACCTGAGATTTTTATTGATGAAGAAGGGGATGCCTTGGTGACATGGGTATACCCTACAGGTACTCGAGCTTGGTATATACAGTCCACATACGTATAGGCCCACGGTGTCGCCAAGGCCCAGATGGAAGGACTCGAGTAACCTGCGGACTCTCGATTGCTTGAAGATTAAGAAAAAGCTAAAGATAGAAAGTTTGAAGGGGAAAACCCTAACTTGTAACCGACTCGACCTGCTACCCGAGACCTAGCCTATCTATATAAAGGATAGGAGGGGGCAGCGAGGAGGACACACGCAACCCTAGTTTCCACAAACCCTCTCCAGATTGCCAGATTACATCTGTGCACCATTGTAACTTTCGACTCCTTCGATAATTCCACGAGCATACAAGCAGGAGTAGGGACCTCTATGAGGCCTGAACCTAGGTAAATCCTTTGTCCCCTGTGTGCTTGTTTGCTAGCCGATAGATGTCTCCAGTGCTCCCTCCTTCTCCAAAACCCAAGTCCATAACAATGGGCATTGATGAGTTAAACCCTCGTCAATTGGCACCGTCTGTGGGAAAAGGGAGTGCTGATGTTGCGGCTTCTTCGGCCCCATCAACTGCGATCTACAACTCTGCAACAGCGGAGGTCCGCCAGCTCTTCGGCGCCTTCGACTTCACCATCCACATGTCGGCCACTCGCCCGGCCTTCGAGTCCGTGGGCGATGGAATCAGCCTGGCAATTGGGAGCTTCCGCTTCCAAGTTGGTCAGATGGGCACGCTTCGCATGCCTGATCAGCCGACAACATCGGCGATTGTCCTGGCATCATGGTTCCCTCCATCGATTGGCACCCTCAGCGAGCTCAATGCTCCGGTGGCAGTCGAGAACACGGTCAGCGACAGTAGTCGCGACTCTGATCTAAGCGATCTGGCCACTGAAGATGGAACCCGCGGTTCCAGATCTGAAAGTTGTGGAAGCAACAGCTTCCCTAATCACTTCATGTGCGCCATCATCAACACGGGCGACACCTCCGCCAATCGCGGTAACGGTGGCAACACCGGCAACGGCACAGATCCACCCAATCGCGGCAACGGTGGTAACACCGGCAACGGCACCGACCCACCCAACGCCGGCAACGGTGGCAACGGCGGTAACGGCGCCAACGGAGGAGCAGTCGAACCTCCCAGCATAATCAATGAGCAAACCGGCAAACGCGTCGTAATCAAGCTCAACGAGCAAGAGTGGGAGCGCTGCCGCGAAGCCCTACGAGGTGCACCTCCACCCTTTGGGTCCCCGCAGGAGCTGCTGATGGGCTACCACTGGCTCCTAAAAGAAGAATTCAAGCGCCAAAAACAAGTAATCTCGCAACTTGAGGCACGTAAAAAGGCAGCGGACGAATCAAGCCTTCGTCGTGCTAGGCTCTCCTCCTACGGAGGATCCTCCTCAAGAGGCAATGAGTACCTCGCCAAGAAGAGGCAGTCGCGGATGGCTCACCTCACCGAGCAAGAGCGCATAGAGGCCGCGAAAGTCCTTGACTTTGGCTCTATGATAGTCGACACGAGAGGCAACGTGGTTCCCAGAACACCGCAGGCTACGGTGACAGCAGCCACCATGTACCTCCTCAATAACCAGCCGCCAGCTGGAGATCCCCGAACGGCCATGCACCGATCTACGATCGCGGGCCTGGGGCTAATCGAGGCTGCCCTCGACAAGGAATCGGTACCAGACCCAAAAAAGGGCAAAGCACTAGCAAAGCGCTACTCCTCGCCCTCGTCCAGCGATGACAGTCACGACCTGTCTCGACGTCGCCGCTCACGGCGACACGATCGCGACTACGATGCACGCGACGAACTCACGTAGCACAAGATCGACAAGTCAAGAGCACGACATGCTCGGTCGACTGATTCGGAAGAGGAAGATGGGGAGCTCTACAACGCCAGATGCTTTAGCAGATCCATTAGGCAAAAGCGAATGCCTAAAGGGTTTAAACTCCCATCGAAGAACCTGAAATTTGACGGTCTGCAGGACCCCAAAATCTGGCTGGAGGATCACATCTCCTCCGTCAAGCTACATGGAGGCAGTCGAAGTACTGCCATGCAATGCTTGCAGCTACAGCTGCAGGGCGCCGCCCGGGCATGGCTCAATAACCTCCCACGCGGATCCATTCGCAGTTGGGATGAGCTAGTCTACAGCTTCGTGCACAACTTTAAGGGCACGTACAAACGCCCCACCTCAATCGAAGAACTGAGATGCTGCCAGCAAAGATCTGGCGAATTGCTGCGCTCTTACATCCAAAGATGGTCCATCATCAAGAACTCCACGGAGAACATCTCGGAAGACCGCGCGATTGATGCATTCAACGGTGGTGTCCGCCGCATGGAACTCAGGGAGGAGCTAGGCCGCTCAAAGCCCTGCACCATCGACCACCTGATGGAGATCGCGAATCGGTGGGCCGATGGAGAAGATTCGGTGAAGAATCGCGTTCACTCTGACGAGGAGGCAGAACTCGAACGAAGACGCGAACGCCGGGGTAAGCGTCGCATGCGCGTCTACGATGATCGTGACGACGTCAACATGGTCGCAGCTGGCTACGCCGATAGACGCGACGATAACCGCAACAGGGGATACCACAGCGGAGGATACCGCGACTCCGGGAAAAGCACACAAGTGTGGCAACGCCGCACTCGCGATGAAGCACCCGCGACCTCCATCGAGGACAAACTGTCCGGGCCATGCACGGTACACTTCTACATCGACAAGAATGATGGCAAGAGAAAGTCCAGCCACCTCCTCAATGACTGCCGCGAGTTCCTCAAGCTACACGAGGGATTGGTTCGGATGAACTGCAATGCAGTTGAAAGAGGCTACGGAGCCGCTCCAGGCGCCATGGAACATGGCGCACCACCACCACCACCACCTGGGCCACCCCCAAACGGAGCTGCACCAGACCAGCACCACGGAGGCAAACCGTACCCACGGGCCATGGGTACCATGATGATCCAAAAGGGGCGCCCCTCCAATAGGGTGCAGAAGGCCATCACTCGCCAAGTCAACTTGGCCATGCACTCGCCACCATCCACCACTGAGTACCTCAGTGGCAGTGAGCGGTGCATTACCTTTGACAAACACGACCACCCGCCCCAAATACCTCACCCAGGCCATTGCCCCCTCGTACTCGAGGCGCAAATTGGAGGCTTCGACATGAGTCACGTCTTCATGGACGGCGGAAGCGGCATCAACCTCATATTCGCGAGTACCTTGCGAGCAATGAGGATCCCTCTAACCTGCTTGGAGGCATTGGACACAACGTTCGACGACATCGTCCCAGGGAAAGGCGTATACACCCTGGGCAAAATCAACCTGGACGTCATCTTCGGCACGCCGAAGAACTTCCGGCGCGAGCACATCGACTTTGAGGTCGTCGACTGGCCCTCACAATACCATTGCATCCTTGGGCGCGTCGCATTCGCCAGGTTCATGGCAGTACCCCACTACGCCTACCTGCAGATGAAAATGCTAGGTCCCAACAGCGTCATAACGATCAACGGGAACTTCGAGCGATCTGACGCTTGCGACAGGGAATTCAACAGAATCTCTCAGTCCTTTGGCATGCAGGAGGAACTCGCAAGATTGAAAGAGACGACAGACAACAGTCTGCCTCCCTTGAGTAGGCCAATCTCACCTGACCTCTCCTTTGACTCATCCGTGCACACAAAGAAGGTGTAGGTCCATCCATCAGATCCCGCCAAGACGGCCCTCATCGCCAACAACTTGAGTCCCGCATAGGAACTCGCGCTCGTCGAATTCCTCCGTGAGCACTAGGAATTTTTTGCCTGGTGTCCTGCGGACATGCCAGGAGTTCCCAGGGAATTCGCCAAGCACGCACTCAACGTCAACCACGACACAAGGCCAGTCAAGCAAACAATCAGGTGACTGTCTGAGCCACGAGCGCAGGCAGTCGGAATGGAGATCAACAGACTCCTCGAGGCCAAATTCATACGCGAGATCAAGGAAAGCACTTGGCTTGCCAATACGGTGCTGGTACCAAAAAAGGACACGGATATCCTACGAATGTGTGTGGACTTCACTTCTTTAAACAAGAACTGCCCAAAAGATCACTTCCCGCTGCCACGGATCGATCAGATCATCGACTCCACCGCTGCATGTGAGCGCCTCTGCTTCCTCGACGCCTACTCAGGCTATAACCAAATTCGAATGAAGTAGGAAGATCAGGAGAAAACAGCGTTTACAACGCCCTTTGGTGTGTTCTGCTACAACACAATGCCCTTCGGGCTAAAAAACGCGGGAGCCACCTACCAGCGATGCATGCAGGCTTGCCTCAAGGAACAACTAGGTCGCAACATCCAAGTCTATGTCGACGACATAGTAATCAAGACCAAGGAGGAAGCCTCTCTAATCGATGATTTGTGCGAAACCTTCGCCAACCTCGATCGCTACCGGATCAAGCTCAATCTGGACAAATGCGCCTTCGGTGTACCATCTGGGCAGCTACTCGGATACCTCATCTCCGCGAGGGGGATCGAGGCGAACCCGAAGAAGATAAAAGCCATACTGGCCATGGAGAAGCCGAAGAACATAAGAGGCGTCCAGCAACTGGCCGGACGAATCGCGGCCCTCAGTCGATTTATCAGTCGGATGGGTGAAAAGGCACTGCCCTTCTACCAGCTCATCCGCAAGACCGAAAAATTCGAGAGGACCAATGAAGCACAAGAAGCATTCGAAGATCTCAAGCGCTTGCTATCCACTTCGCCGGTACTGGTGACTCTACGAGAAAGGGAACCACTGTTGCTGTACATCTCCGCCACCAACCAGATGTTGAGCACGGTGCTCGTCGTCGAGCGAGCCGAGGAAAACAAAGTCCATGGCGTACAACGCCCGGTATACTACCTCAGCGAGGTCCTCACGCCAACAAAACAGCGGTACCCGCACTACCAGAAGCTGGCGTACGGCGTCTTTATGACCGCCCGGCGACTGCGCCACTACTTCCAGGAACACCCAATCGTGGTAGTCAACGACGCCCCGTTGGGGCATATCCTCAATAACCCCGATGCCACGGGGCGAGTCGCACTTTGGGGAATAGAGCTGTCTCCACGAGACATCACATATGAAAAGCGCGACGCCATCGAGTCGCAAGTGCTCCCTGACTTCCTCGTGCACTGGATGGAGAACCAACTCCCGGACATGCCAGATATGTCCTACCTCTGGACAATGCACTTCGATGGGGTCCAAACGGAAAGTTGGAGCAGGCGCAGGTGTCATATTGACATCACCTCAAGGGGACAAACTGAAGTATATCCCGCGAATGCAGTTCACAGCCTCAAACAACGAGGCTGAATACGAGGCCCTGTTACACGGGATGAGGATGGCAAAAGCCTGCGGCGCAAAGAGGCTCATCATATATGGCGACTCCAAGCTGGTCGTCAACCAAATAATGCACGAGTGCGACGCACTGAACGATAACATGATCGCGTACCGTGACCTCTACGATACACTCGAAGGAGACTTTGATGGTTGCGAGTTGCGACACGTAGGTCGCGAAAGCAACGAGGAGGCGGACGCACTCGCCAACATAGGCTCTACCTGCGCCCCCATACCACCTGGGGTATTTCTCGAGCGCATCTGTGAACGCTCCAGCAAGCCAAAGGCCGTAGAGAAGAAAACGAGCGCAGCAACGGACTCGGGGGCTACGCCACCCAATGAGCCAATGGCACTCGATGACTTGGAGCTAGACACAGGACTCGAGGGACCAATGAGCGGCATGATGATCGAACAATCCTAGACGCAGCCGTACATTACGTACCTCCTTAGCAAGCGCCTATCGGACGACCCGACAGATGCACGGCACATCGCGCGATGCTCCAAGGCATTCGCCGTTATCAACAGCGAATTATATAAACGCAGCATCACAGGCGTGTTACAACGATGCGTCTCCCTGGCCGATGGAAGAGCAGTCCTCCTCGACGTCCATGAAAGGACCTGCGGGCACCACGCCGGCAGTCGCGCCCTTGTTGCCAAAGCTCTACGAGCTAGATTTTACTGGCCCACGGCCATGCACGATGCCAAGGACATAGTCCAAAAGTGCAACGCTTGTCAGCGATTCGCGGACAAGCCACACGCACCAGGCGCAGAGCTACGGCCTATTCCATTGACCTGGCCCTTCGCACAATGGGGGCTCGACATGGTGGGCAGGCTCCCAAGGTCCTCGCAAGGAGGCTACGTCTACCTCTTGGTCACAGTCGACAAGTTCACCAAGTGGATTGAGGCCATGCCAGTGACCAAACAATCAGGGCACATCGCGGTCAAGTTCTTCGAGTCCACTGTATACCGCTTCGCCGTGCCGCACAGCATCATCACTGACAACAGGACAAACTTCACATCCAAGGAGTTCCAAGAATTCTATGGAAACTTGGGGATCAACATCAGTTACGCGTCAGTCGCGCATCCACATACCAACGGTCAGGTGGATAAAGCAAACGGGCTCGTCTGCAGCGGCATCAAGAAGTGACTCCTTTGACCACTCGAACAAGCCGCGGGTTGCTAGCCAGATGAGCTCCAATCCGTACTCTGGAGCCTACGTACAACTCCAAACAGCGTCACGGGCTACACGCCATTCTTTATGGTGCACGGAGCAGAAGCGGTACTACCCTCCGAAGTGAGGTACAAGGCGCCGCGCGTAGTCGTTTACAGCAAACAAGAGTCCTCTCTTGCACTCGAAGACTCCGTCGACCTCCTTGACGAGGCAAGAGAAATCGCCACAGAAAGATCCACGATCTACCAGCAGAACCTATGCAACTACCACAGTAGAAGGCTTCGCCCCAGATCCTTCGTCGAAGGTGACCTGGTCCTGATCAAGCGAGGGGTATCTCAAGCTCGAATCCCCCTAGGAAGGACCGTACGTGATTACAGAAGTAATCCCAGGTGGCGCCTATCGCCTTCAAGATTTAGAGACAGGAGTCGCATAGTCCAACCCTTGCAACGTCGCACAACTACGACGCTTCTACCCCTAGTTGTTTTACTTTTTACATCGCAAATAAGGCTACTTAGCCACACATTGTACCTCGTACTGCTCTTCAAATAAATAAAAGCTAAGTGCCTGAAAACTCTGTGTTTTTCTTTCACTTTTGCCAATTTTATACTCGGGGGCTACGCCACCCTACCTACATCTGTTCTTCAAACCAATAAACACGATATCCTGAGTAGCTGGCACATCAATCGAACCCCTTAACGCAAACTCAACCCAGCCGCAACGCGCCTGACAGGTTGACAAAGGGATGGCCAGGCTAACGAAAAGGAATCGCATAGTGCAACCTTTTGACCGACAAAGCTGTTTGTACACATTCAACAATAAATTATCTACAAATATATATGAACTTTACAACACAAGTACACTTATGTGCAGGATACATATTTGGCTACCCTTGCAACAGAAGAACATTAGTTTGTTCCTCGAAAAAGTCGATGATCTCCTTGGCTGGGCGGTCCACCGCCTGATAATGCGGCACCATATTCCAGGAAGATCCTGCTGGTGGCGCCGGTGGCCCAGAGGCAATGGCGTCGACATCCACGTCAGGCCTGTGCAAACGCACCATTGAGAGGGCAGCCTTGGCACCAGCCACCAACTGCTACCTCACGCACTCGCGAACCGCGGACATATCTTGAAATTTGGCCAGGAGAGCCAGCAGGCTTGATGGAGTGTCATCCAACGGGAACATCGCCCGATAGATGTTCTTCAAACATGACTATGACTTCTTCAGGAAGAGCAGCACTCGCGAAGCGCGATCCTGCAGGGTCGCCAATGCAGTCACACGATCATGGTCCATCCAGAAGTATCCACTCTCTTGAAGTTGCTCCTGGGTGAGATCATGAAGGCGGATGGCAATCCTATCCTTCTCCTCCTGCGGACGGCGTGCGCTAACAACTACACGAAGCAGCACCAATAGCATGAGTACAACGTACCATTGCGACTAACTACAAAGTAAAAGATGAGGACGAGCAAACTAACACTTAAACTGGTCGCCCAGCCACGTCACGTCGCCAAGCAGATATTGCTCGCGGGTGGCGGATTTTTCCGCCTTCGACTTCCACACGTCCGCATTACCATGGATCAGGGGCAACTCACGCTCCAGCTGCTTCACACGATCACGAAGCCGCGACAGCAAGGATAGCTCCTCTACCCTGGAGCGCGGTGGTGCCACTGTCTCATCAAGAGATGGCAAATCCTGGTTTCCCCCCACAGGACCACTCGATGTGCCCTGCCACATGTCAAGACAAAAGAAAATAAGGCGACCAAATCAACACAAAGGCAAGGGGAACAGACGCATTCAAGATAAGCATAAGTGTTTACAAACACACTCGCCAGCAGGCATGTTCTTCAATCAAAAGGACAATTCATCAACTATTACAAAAAACTAACTACGGAGCAACTGGCTTCTTCGACTTCGATGGCTTCATCAAGTCCGTGGCAGTCTCAGACGCCACAGACTTTCCGCCAGCTCCTGAGGCCGAAGCCTTCGCGATCTTCTTAGCACGCTGGAGCTCCTCCGAATACTTGTCAACAGTATTTATCAAGGAATGGCCATATTTGGCACAGGCAGTCGCAAAGGGAGCGAATACTACCTGCTGACCATCCGCGCCAACAGGCATCATCTTTGACACCGCAGAGGGATCTATTTCGACTCTGTGGGCTTGCACCATGGCAAGTGACATGGTCGCGCCAGCCGCGTCGAGGGAGTTCTTGTACGTGGCAGGCACACCCCCGGCGAGCGACTCCACCAGCTCTTCCACATTGTCGACCAGCTCCGCCTTCGGCATCAACTCCTCCCGGAGGTGACTAAGGGTGATCTTGGCCTTGGACAACGTATTTTGGACAGCAGCGCTATGATCCTCGACCGCAGACACCGCGCCCGCCAGAGTGTCATCATGACGAAGGGCCCGCGGGTCAAAACTCAAGTCGCCAGCATCTACACCAAAAATACACACATGGATCAAACTTCTAGTGCCACCGGCAAAAACTCTAGATGCAGAGAGGAACATTAATAAAATATCTACTAGTAAAGGTACCTGAGAGGGCCTTGGCGACTGAGAACAGTTGCTCTTCGAACAACTTCCTCCCGCAAAGGAGGCGCTGCAGATCCTCTTCGCTTCAGGCATCATCACGAGCCGCGATTGCCTCGTCGCGCCCCTTCACAGCCGCGGCTAATGTCTTCTCCAACGTGGCGACGTTGCGTAGTAAAGCGTTATGCTCAGCTACATGGCAGTCAATAATTGGCTATCAGTCGATTATACCAAAACAGAGAGAAGACGAAAAGAATAAGTGTAGAGCACTCACTTTCGACCACGCGGTGACGCGTCTCCAGCATTGCATGCTGGAGACCCATCGCCATCACCTACTCCGCCACCTGCGCGGCTTCCTTTACAAGGAGCTGTCACACAAAACAAGGAGTCAGAAGAGAGGCGCAGATACGACTCGCCACATTAAAAAATAAGGAAAGATATACTTACATGATCCTCTAGCGACTCCAAAGAAGTTTGCTGAACCGTCATCCGAGCAACCATTCGATGCTCCCCTACGTGAGGAGAGCTCGAAGAATTGTGCCCGGAGTGGGCCACCGCCGGAGGAGAAGGAGCACGCTCGACCTCTACTTTGGCCCTTGAGGTCGCGACTCTAGATTCCTTCAAAAACTCGACATCGCTAGAAGATGACGACGCCTCTTGACTACAAGACCAAGTCCACATTGAGAAAAGGGCAAACTCCAGGGCAAAACCAACAAGAAGAAAACAGAAAAGAATGAATGACGCAGTAAACTTACCAGTTAAAGTTGTCAAGATCAAACATGGCAGCTGCTGATTCCGACGAAGACTCCTTGGGCAATCGCATCTTCTTGCGAGAAGACGGTGCCACAGCCCTCACAGGAATGGCTGGAATTGGCGACTCCGCGCCAACAGCCGCGCCTCCTGGAGTCGAAGGAGTCGACGCGTCGGAGTCCTTGCTACGCGAACGCTTGCGAGTATCCGGTCTCTCGGACTCGGGGGCTTCCTCTTCCACATCAGAAGGGACAGTCGACTCAGACTCGTCCTCTTCCAAAGCTTCACGAGGAATAATCCCCTCAGGGAGAGGAGGCATACAAGGCGACACCACCCAATCCTGCATACAAACAGAACAAGTAAGCAAACAGAAAAGCAATCGTGAAATAAGCTACTACGTAGCATAACTATACCTCGGGAGGAGGATTCAAATCATGAAAAGGAGGAACAACTGGTTCGCTTGGAAGCACATCCTCACTAAAGGCACTTCAGCCAATCCTCTTACCCACCTCACTCGCGGACATGCCATCGGCAGACACGCGAGTGGCATCATCAGGGCCACGCCATTGAAACATGGGATGGAATCTAGCTTGGAGAGGCTGGACGCGACGGCGCAGCCAAGTCTTGATAAGAGTGCAGCCTCCCTCTTCTACGCCTATGCGACTTTCGAGGTCGCAGATGCCGACATAAACGTCTGCCGCGAAGAGTTTGCTGTGCATAACTACGTTCTTCCAAGAACGCGTCTTCTTGCAGGGAGTCGCCGGATCGAAGGGCGCAAGTCCAAAGTGCTCATCTTTGGCCTTCTGATCGTGGGCATAGAACCATTTGTCCCTCCATCCCTGGATGGACTTGGTAAGCATGATGTCGAAGTAGGTGGCGGATGGGTCGACATGGATACCGCAACCACCTACGTCATAAACTAAAGAGCCAGAGGCGGACTGGCACTTCAATTTAAACAAGCGCTTGAAAAGGCCAAAGTGTGGCTCGATTCGGAGCCAGCACTCGCAAAGAGTAATGAAACATGTGATGTGGAGAATCGAGTTTGGGGACAGCTGATGGAGCTGGAGCCCGTAGAAACAAAGGAGACCCCTAAGAAAGGGCTGGAGAGGCAAAGAAAGGTTGCGAATGACGAATGCAAGAAACATCACTCGAAAACCAGCGGGAGGCACAAGAATGGTCTCACTGCTGGGGACGCGCGAATCAGCGACTACTGCAGAAATAACTCCATCTTGGCAAAGAAGACGGAGATCCGACGCCTTGATGATAGAAGGGCGCCATGCGCCATTGGTCACGCGGGTGCCCGCGACCTTCTTTTTCCCGCCGGCAGCGGCACTGGTGCCCGTAGCAACGGGGCCACCCTTCTTCTTCGCCGCGGCAACGGTGGCCGTGGCTTCAGCGGCAGCGCCTCCTTTCTTCTTTCCCATTGCACGACGTCGATGAGAGCACAGAAAATAACTTGGAAACGAACGGAGGTGGTCCAGAGTTGAGGAGGAGATGAGCGCAGGGAAAAGCAGATGAGCAGCAGCAATGGCGATGGCAGCAAGGAAGAAAAGCGTGCAGATGGAAAATTACCGCCGTAGCGCCGCTACTTAACCCCTAGGAGATGCAATCCAACGGCTCACAAAAACCCTACTGGACGCGTGGCGCGCATTGTGCTCGACGCGTGGAGAAGAGGAAGCGCGAACCATCCCTCCACTACTCCCATTACGCGCGGAAATCGAGGAGGCACAGTTAATCATAAGATTACACACGCCCAGTCAAATCAAAGTCAGAAAGTGGGACCCACCGCTCGTCACGTCCCGTCAAAATCGCTCACGTGGGCAACTGAGGTCATGCAAGCGTCAGCACTGACGTCATCAAAGGCTACTTTAGTCCTTGCTGGAGTCTTCGACTCCACCAAGCACTCGGGGGCTACTCCCATAGGGAGCGCTGGCCGTGCACCCTACGACTTTTCTTTTCTTGTTGCAGGCACGAAGACAATCACAAAAACTAACCCAGGCACTCGAAACACAGTTCGATTATGGACATGGGTTACTCCCATAGGGAGCCCTAGAAACAAATTCGACTAAAACAAGCAGGCAAAAGACGACAGCAATCGCGAAAATATTTAGTCCCTTCCCGAGTCATCGACTGAAACAAATAAACAAAAAGACGACAGCAGTCGCAAAAGTTCTTTAGTCCCCGCATGAGTCTTCGACTCAACCAGGCACTCGGGGGCTACTCCCATAGGGAGCGCTGGTCGCGCACCCTATGATTATTTGCACAAAGACTGTGTGTTGATAACATCCGCACTCGCAACCTTTGGCGACACCGCCTCATAAATTTTCCCTACAAAGAGACTACGTCTCTGGGGCCTCAATCGTCTCGCGATGATAAAATTCGGATGCAGCGCTTACAGCGTGAAGGTAAGACCTGAATAAGGCCTGCAACGATTTAATCACACTACCAGAAATATATCCGTGCCTACAGGCACGATGAACATGCCTTGACGGATGCGTCGAGTGCTCACACCCATATAACTGGAATTCGACTCCTGTAAGACCTCCGCGGCCTAAGTCGAATTACGCCAGCACTTTTCCGGATACGAGTCCGGGGACTCGAGTTTGAGTAGATTGCGTTGTTTCACCCTAAGGTGGTTAACTGATACCGACACTTCGGCTATATCAGGCACGTATATCAACAATCCCTATGACATAAATAAAAGCAGTCGAAAATGTACTCATTCAGGCACTCGAAGACTTCAAAAAGTCCCTAGTCGAATCTGCGATTCCACTTTCGACACTCGGGCTCTTGACATGGGTATACCCTACAGGTACTTGAGCTTGTTATATACGGTCCAAATACGTATAGGCCCACGGTGTCGCCAAGGCCCAGATGGAAGGACTCGAGTAACCTGCGGACTCTCGATTGCTTGAAGATCAAGAAAAAGCTAAACATAGAAAGTTTGAAGGGGAAAACCCTAACTTGTAACCGACTCGACCTGCTACCCGAGACCTAGCTATCTATATAAAGGCTAGGAGGGGGCAGCGAGGAGGACACATGCAACCCTAGTTTCCACAAACCCTCGCCAGATTGCTAGATTACATCTGCGCACCATTGTAACTTTCGACTCCTTCGATAATTCCACGAGCAGACAAGCAGGAGTAGGGACCTCTACGAGGCCTGAACCTGTGTAAATCCTTTGTCCCCTGTGTGCTTGTTTGCTAGCTGATAGATGTCTCCAGCGCTCCCTCCTTCTCCAAACCCAAGTCCATAACAATGGGCATTGATGAGTTAAACCCTCGTCACTTGGGCATCCCAAAGCTTTGACGCTTGTACTTCTTGGATATTTCTTGTGGTGACACGCGTGCATCCCCAAGCTTGAGCTTTAGTCCATCCTTCATCTCATTACTCATTCCTTCCATACACCTGAAATTTTTCCTTCACACAATGTTTATTAGCAACATTAGTGCACTCAAGATAATAGGTCTTAAGGTTCAGTTCTAACACAAAATAAACTTCCATTAGAACAAGATACTGTAGCACTTCCCTCAAAAAGCTCAATTCCCCAAAAGAACTCAAAAAGGAACCAACAAGAAGCAAATGCAGAAAATGGCAGAAATCTGTCAAAACAGACCAGCAGGTAAAGACGAATTTTTTCGAAGACCTTATGTTTCTCAAATCAAAAAGTGTTGGACGAACGAAAGTTAGATAACAACCTAGGGCAGAAGCACAAAAATTTACGCCTCAAAAGGACTTACAGAGATTTTACATGAATTTTTACGGTGAAGCACAGAAATCTTTTTCGGGACAGCAACTTTCCCAACCATTACTTCTCTCTCATTAGAGGTTACTCTTGACACAAAAAGCAAATAAAAAGGATAAGGGAGCGGTTATTACTGAGGTAATAACTTCCAAGACTCATCTAAAACTTTTGGGTTATCTCCCAATAAGTACTTTTTTTAACGCCTTTAAGTTAGGCATAAGCAAAAACTAAAATGGATAGAATAGAAGTAAACGGAGATAATCATGGTGAAAACATTGTTTTGTTCAATGAAATCCTTTTGTTAACAAGGTTGATCAGGTCTTGTTACCAAAACAATTTCATATGAGACAAAACTTTGTATTCCACTAATGATTATGTTACCTCAACCTTGATAGCAATGGTCCCAATCATAATAGTTTCAAATTTTTCTCTTGGTATGGGACAATATATTTCTCCAACTTGAATGCCCTCAACATGTTCAATTGAATTCAAAACTACAAGTCCTATCAATCTTCTTGGGGAAATATACAGTATGTTCCTTGTCATTAACATTGAAGGTCACCTTCCCTTGATTACAATTAATAACAGCTCATGTAGTATTAAGAAAAGGTCTCCTAAGAATAATAGACATATTATCATCTTCAGGCATAATAGTTTGAGAGGATGCTCACATAAGAAATATGAGTTGAAGTAAAAGAGAGCATCAAGAAGCAAATTCAAAACACATTTAAGTCTAACCCACTTCCTATGCATAGGAATCGTGTATGCAAATAAATTCACAAAGAACAAAGTGACAGGCATAGGAAGATAAAACAAGAGTAACTTCGAAACTTTCAGCACATAGAGAGGTGTTTCAATACCATGAAAACTTCTACAACCATATTTTCCTCTCTCATAATAATTTTCAGTAGCCTCATGAATAAACTCAACAATATAACTATCACATAAAGCATGCTTTTCATGATCTACAAGCACTAGAGCTTTATTATAAACATTTTCAAAAGAATCCTCAGGAACATAACATTCATCCTCCTTTAGTAAGCATGGAGGACAATCAAATAATGTAAGGGATAAATAATTACTCTCATTAGAAGGTAGGCATGGGTAGCTAATCCATTCTTCCTCCATTTGTTCATCACTCTCCTCCTCTTTTTCATCTAATGAGATATCATGTTCATCAATTTCTTCTTCCATAGGATCCTGCAAGGCATTAGTCTCTTCCATTTGTGGAAAGCATCTAGTAATATATTCAAGAATATAGCCATTTTCATCCTTGTAATTATCAAAGCAAAATTTAAGTATACCATAAACCTCATATTTGTAAGGTGAATCATCAATATTTTCAAGCAAATAGCAAGTTCAAAAGCACCCTTCCAAGCAATAAATTCTTCAATTTGTTCTACAACATAAAATTCATAAATTCCTTTAGCATAAGAAGATATGGTAACATTATCATTATACTCACATTGAAAATGGAGGTGTTTATACCTCTTACAGCAACGTGATTTATCACAGCAATAAGTAACATTATAAGTAGAGCACACGTTTCTAGCAATGGTATACAATTTATCAATTTGTTCCCATAAGTGTTTCCCTTTTTGTGACAAGCGGTGTTCCTTATAATAATATTTTTGATCTTCCGTGAACCCACCTTGCCAATAAGATTCAGTTTCAAAGAAACCAACCATTGACAACAAGCATGATAAAACAAGACAATAACAGACCAACGAAAATAACAACTAGAGTAGGAACTACTATTTTTTGTATTTTTGATAAAGAAACAAGAAAACAAGGCAAAAATAAACTTAGCTTGACAATAGTGATTCCAAGTGGACTTGATAAATAAATCTATGCTCCCCGGCAACAGCGCTAGAAAATAGTCTTGATGACCCACAAGTATAGGGGGTGTATCGCAGTATTTTCGAGGGAAGTGAAACCCAATTTATTGATTCGACACAAGGGGAGCCAAAGAATATTTATAAGCCTTAACAACTGAGTTGTGAATTCAGTTGCACCTGGAAACAATCTTGCTCACAGCAGTTTATCAGTAGCAACAGTTTTGTAGTAGGAATAGCTAAGTAGCAGCAGTAGTAAAGTAAAGACAGCAGTAACAATAGGATTCGAGTGCGGTAGGCATAGGGATGGATAGACGGGCGTTGCATGGACAAGATAGTTCACATAGAAATCAGAACATAGGGCAATTCCAGATAAATAAGATAAAGCATCCAAGTACTAGATAATCCTAGGCATGTGTTCCATATATAGT
Source organism: Avena insularis (assembly GCA_023614405.1). Taxonomy (NCBI): domain Eukaryota; kingdom Viridiplantae; phylum Streptophyta; class Magnoliopsida; order Poales; family Poaceae; genus Avena; species Avena insularis. The sequence goes on along the minus strand of CM042689.1, from coordinate 392,854,181 downwards.
CATACGTGCTCGCAATGACAACTTGCACAACATCTTTTGTCCTGCCAGCCCGTTTGCAGCGGGGCCTCAAGGGAACTACTGGCAATTAAGGTTCTCCTTTTAATAGAGCACCGGAGCAAAGCATTAACACTCCATGAACACATGTGATCCTCACATCAAAGCCATTCCCTCCGGTTATACCGATTTCTGTCACTTCGGGGCCATTGGTTCCGGACAACAACGTGTGTATACAACTTGCAGATAAGACCATAAACAATACTATCATAATGAATCAATAACATGTTCAGATCTGAAATCATGGCACTCGGGCCCTAGTGACAAGCATTAAGCATAAAAAGTCGCAACAAAGTCATAAAGTACTAATAGAAGGTACTAGGCACTATGCCCTAACAATCTGATGCCATTACATGAACGATCTCATCCAATCCCTACCATCCCCATAGCCTACAGCGGGGGATTACTCACTCATAGATGGGGGAAACATGGATGGTCGATGGAGAAGCGATGGTGATGATGATGGCGATGATCTCCTCCAATTCCACGTCTCGGCAGGATGCCAGAACGGAGTTTCTGGTGCTGTTTCATGGAATCTGGTGGTGGCGGCGGAGCGGAACTCTTTCTGGAAAAACGTCAACCCCCCCCCAGATTTTTTAGGTCAGAAGGCTTTTTATAGGCGAAGAGGGAGACCGAGGGGATGCCTGGGGCGGCCACACCATGCCCTGGCGTGGCCAGGCCCAGCCTGCGCCTAGGGGGGTGTGGCCAGCCCCTGACCCTCCTCCGTCTCGTATTCTGGCTCCGTGAGTCTTCCGAAAAAATAGGCACTTTGGCTTTTGTCCCGTCCAATTCCGAGAATATTCATTTTATGACTTTCCTGGAACCAAAAACAGCAGAAAATAGGCAGCTGGCACTATGGCTCTTGTTAATAGGTTAGTCCAATAAATCATATGAAAAGTACTCCAAAGTGTGGACAAAACACAAGAAAGTGGATAAAACCAAGCATGGAACACCAAAAATTATAGATACATTTGCAATGTATCACTGGGTCCATATGAAACAATTATGGAATTGAGGGGCATGTTTGAGATGCAAGCCCGAGCAGAAAAATATGAGATCTCTCAAGCTCTTCTAGATTGCAAGATAGTAGAAGGAGGCTTAGTTAGTGCCCATGTAATCAAGTTGCACAGGTATGTTCAAAGGTTGGAAGTTCTAGGCATTCCCTTTCCTTCTGAACTAGGAATCGACATAATCCTGAAATCACTCCCACCTAGCTTTGTTGGGTTTATCATGAACTTCAACATGCATGGGATGAACAAAACATTGGCCAGACTGTTTACAATATCGAAGGTGGCTGAAAAGGACATACATAAGAACACCAATCATGTGATGATGGTGAGGAAAACCACTCGCTTCAAGAAGAAGAACTCTGGGGAGACAATAAGAAGGCAGATGTGCGCCACGCCTCTAACAAAGACCAAGCGCCTAAGCCAGGTTCATCCCTAGATGCTGAGTGTTTCTTCTACAAGGAGAAGGTTCACTAGAAGAGGAACTGTCCAAAGTACTTAGCGGAGAATAAGAAGTCTGGATCATCCAGCTTAGGTATATCTGATATGCATGTTATTGATGTTTACTTGCAAGGTCCTAAAAGTAACTCTTGGGTATTTGATACCAAGATCGGTTGCTAACATTTGCAATTCGATACAGGAGCTACGAAATCCTCGAAATCTTGGCAAGAACGAGGTGATGGTGCGCGTCGGGAATGGAGCAAGCATTGCACTGATTGCCATCAGCACAAGTCCTGTACATCTACCATCAGGATTAATATTAGAACTTAGTAGTTGTTAATTTGTGCTTGCATTATGTAAGAATATTATATTAGGATATTGTATCTTACAATATGGTTATTCATTTAAATCAGAGAATAATGGTTGTTCAATTTATATGAATAATGTCTTCTATGCACACGCTCACGTGAAGAGTGGGCTATTTATGATTGATCTTGACTGTGATACACACATCCATAACACTGAGGCTAAACATCAAAAGACAAATGAATTGAATACCACATACTTGTGGCACTGCAGATTGGGTTATATTGGACATAAATGCATGAATAAGCTCCATAGTGATGGACTTTTGAGTTCACTAGATTTTGAATCTTTTGATACATATGAAGCATGTTTGATGGGTAAGATGGACAAGTCACCGTTTAGCAGTTATGTTGAATGGTCAAGTGACTTACTAGAAATAATATATACTGATGTATATGGTCCAACGAGTATACCTGCACGTCATGGATTCCTCCACTACAAGAAAAGTTTCCTTCCGCAACGAATTGGCCCGACGATCGTCGTAGAAGGCGCGTCTTTCGCGACAAAATTCTCCGCCCGGCCATAGCCGATGGAAAACTTTTTTTCGGTTTCGCGGCCCTCTACTATGACGGATCTACTAAAAACATGGAGGAAGCTCAGCCAGTGCATGGCAGATGCAAGATTTTTAATTCCTCGCGTGATGTTGACTCACCGAAGTCTTTTGAGGCATGTGGGTCTCGGACATCTGTGTCTCTAGCGGACCATACTTTTCGGTCGCACCTCCTTGATTTGAACTCGATAACATTGCTCGAGGCATCTACCATTTAGTCAGGCTTCTAGGTCCCACATGTCAGCCTCTCATTAGAAGGATTGTGTGTATGATGGAATTTTTTCCTTTGCTCGTGTTACCCTGTTCCAAAGTTGATAGCGCTGCTTGATGCATCTACCATCTAATCAACCTCTTGGGACCCACATGTCATCCTCTCATATGAAGAAACGTGTGTATGATGGAATTTTTTCCCTTGGATATTGCCTCCCTAATTTCAACACGATAACGTTGCTTGGTCTATCTGCCGTCTAGTCATATTGCTGGGGCCTCCATGTCATCCTCACATTATAAGAATTGTGTGTATGATGGAATTTTTTTCTTCGCTCGCGCTACCCTGTTCCGAACTTGATAGCGCTGCTCGCTACATCAGCCATGCTAGTGGGTTCCTTATGTCAGTCTCACATTAGAAGAATCGTGGGTATGATAGGACTTTTTTTTCCTTATTCTAGCACCACCCTGTTCCTAACTAGATAGCGTTGCTTGACGAATCTGTCGTTTGGTCACGCAGCTGGGTCCCACATGACAACCTCTCATTAGAAGGATCAGTTGTATGATTGACATTTTTCTCTACTCGTGCTCCGTGTTTCAAACTTGATAACGTTGCTTGCTGCATCAGCCGTTTTTTAGGCTGCTAGGTCCCCCATGTCAGCCTCTCATTAGAACAAACATGTGCATGATGGACTTTTTTCTCGCTCGCGCCGCCCTGTTTTGAACTTGGCAATGTTGCTCGATATAGCACTTGTATAAGGCCGCGCTGATGGGACCCACATGTCTTCCTATCTTTAAATGAAATGTGTCTATGATAGACCTTTTTCGGCCGTGTCTGCTATTTTGGACTTCCAATAGGTTTAAAATGTGTGTGTCGCCACTATGCCAAAGATATTTATATAAAATATATTATTAAACATCCCTTAGTACCTTCAAGTTATGTTTTAATGTTTTTAAAAAGATGTTGTGTGTCCGTATTTATATTTATAAAAATAAAAGGGCAGCCTCCTGGCATTTCAATTTATAAAATTCCACATATATAATGGACTAGTTTCTTAAAAATATGGCGGAGTTTTTTTAATAGGTGGAGGCAGAGTTTTTTTTAAGAGGTGGGGGGCAATGCTCAAAAGGCCGAATTAAAAATATTTTGGGCTATTCTACATGGTCCATCTACATGCGCTATACTCCATGGGCTCCTTTCTTAAATTTCACTAGGATGTGCTAAGCAGTCCCTTGACCCGGCTTCCTTACTATCAGCAAGCTTCCACAGGCGATGAACTGCTTATGACTTCTCCATTTGGTTTGTAGCCATACCGAATAGAGTGCAAAAAGCCTTTTTTGAAAAGATTCAAGCAAGCATCCTAGCAAAACGATCTTTTGACAATGGGCTCTGCCCAACACTGGGACTAACTGACTTTATACAGAGATAGAAAAGGCAGCAATCCAAGTTTGAGAAGGCGGTTAAAGACATTCATTGTGGTTGGAACAAGGCCAAATTAAAATGTTCTTGCCTATGCTCCATGGGATCCTTTCTCAAATTTCACTGGCCTGTGCTCAGCAGTTCCCTAACCCTACGCTAAAAAAACAGTTTCCTGACCTCGAAAAGGCGTGTGTGTATGTTGGACTGTTTTTTGGGTCAAACTTGATAACGTTGCTAGGTCCTCCATGTTAGCCTCTCACCACGCTGGACTTTTTTCTCGCTCGCGCCTCCCTAAACATGGCAATGTTGATCGATGCAGCATCTCTCTAAGGCCGCGCTGCTGGGTCCCATGTGTCAACCTCTGTGTAAATGAAATGTGCGTATGATGGACTTTTTTCAGCCCCGTCCACTATTTTGACATTTGTCCATTGCTAGGTATAAATATACATGGTACAAAGGAAAGGACCAAATATACACACATACTATATAGATGTCGATCAAATTTTTTTTTTGAGAATTATCTATTATAATTTTATATAGTGATGATATGTCATATGTCTATTATCTGGCTCTCACGTGAAGGATACGTGGAACTTACTAGTAATGCAGTAGTTTCAACAAAACAACATAGGTAGGCGGAGCATTTTCTAGGGGGCTGGGGAAGGGGATGACCATAAAGTCCGAATTAAAAAGATTCTGGGATAACTGGGGGAGGATGCCCTATTCTTCATGGGCTCACTCGGAAACTGAATGCGCTATGGTCGGCAGCCACAAGACAATGAAAAGGCCGAATTGAAGGTTTTGGGCTATGATTGGAGAATATCATTTTGTGGCCCAAAAGTTGGGGTGTCCAGGCAACGCGATACCCAAGTTGCTTACAATTAGCTGCGTTGCCCAAAGTTGGCGTGCCAAATACTTAGAGGGTCTTTTTCGGCACGAATTCAACTTTATGTTTCAATACAAAATATCAGGCTAATGACCGTCAAGTTGGCCCCCCCTGTCAGTTCTCGCCATTATGTCATTCCCGTCGCTTAGGCGGGGTGGCTGTCACGTAGGCTTGCAGCGCTTGCACAGTGGATAGGACAACACCCCCTGCCCACTATATTGACGTGACAAAACAGGACACATCTATCGGTGTTATAATTATGTTTTGTTTACTCAGAAGCTGGAATGGCCACCGCCACGCGTCTCTCCTTGGACTTCCGTCCCCGTCGTTAACCACTACCTTAAAAGCGCATTGACGGTTCTACCGTTCCCCTACCTCGCAGAAACCATTCTTCTTCTTCCTGTCATCTGTCTTCTTCCCGTCTCCTTCTCTTTGCCGCCATGGAAGGTCGTCGCACTCTAGAGACAAGCTTCACTACCCATGACAATAAGAAGATGGACGTTGTCTACACCAACGAGGAGGAGATAGTGGTGCGAGTCCTGAGGATGTATGGGGGTTGGCTTGAGAAAGAAGAGGACAAGTTTGTGGGATTGGACCTCGAGTACACCCTGGAGGATCCATATGAAGGGAGTGAAGTCGCCATCGTTCAAATGGCCATGAGGAAACACGTCCTCGTCTACCACCTCTCCCGATTTGTAGATCTGCTCTCTGTAGCTAACCGCTTTTAGGTTTTTCTCCTCTTGTTTTTTATCCATTTGCTCATCTTGCAACTACTGGATTTTATTTAGGACCAAATGAATTATGACAAGACAATGTTGAGAGTCTTGATCTTGCATTTACTAAACTTTTCAAAATTATATTCAGATGATGATCTTGCATTTACAAAATATTTGTAGTTACAAATTTTAGTGATGACAAACTACATACTTTCAGGACTGACAGGAATTGTCCGGCGCTGCGCCAGTTCCTTGTAGAAAAGCGAATTGTTTTCTGCACTGACGACAATACAACTGAATTTTTGGTCTTTTATCAAGAGGGAATTATAATTCCCGCGCACAACTGGATCGATATTCAGAGTCTTGTCAAGATCCTAGGGGGCTCGAGGAAGGATGGAATGGCATCACTCGCAACTAGAATCCTCGATGAGTCGTACGACAGAATGAAGGCAGATTTCCCTACGGATAGGCACGATTTCTGGGACGAGTGGTCGTTGTCTGATATAAACCTGAAGTATGCAGCCATAGATGCTTACGTGACCTACCAGCTGTACAAGAAGATCCATTTTTTTACGTTACCTCGTGTTTTGCCCTATTTGCAAGAGGGAAGATGATCTTAGGGGAGCTCTTTGTAGAAGATGCAGAATAGTTGAGTTTGAAGCTGCATATGCAAAGGAAATGGCTGCATCTGAAGCAGCTAACAGAGAGGTTGCCGAAGCAGCTGAAAGAGAGCTTGCAGTTGAAGCAGAAGCAGCTGACAGAGAGGCTATAGCTGAAGCAGCAAACAGAGAGGCAGCATCTTCTAGCGGCAACAATCAGGTCTGTGATGCACCGCTAATTTTGTCGCAGGACGGTGATGATAGGGAAGGCAAGTCAGATCCCAGGTGGACAAAGCATTTCGTGAGTAGTGGAGTGCCAATAATGTAAGATCCACCTAGAATGATCGCAGTTGGTCGCCTAGGAATGATGACAAGCGCCTCAAGTGGGCTGATGAGAAGTGAATTAAATTTTACTTCTCAGTGTTATGTTTCTATTTTGTGGAACTCATTTATCTTATCAAGATGTCTAGCACCTCAAGTGAGAGTAGTAAAATAAATTTAACCCTCTTTGTGTTATGTTTATGTATGTGCCTTGTAGCTTGTCAAGATGGTAGCTCGTTAACTGGCAGTTTGAAAGAGTACCCTTTTCCTCTCTCGCTAAACAGATATGTTTCACTTTGCCCAAATTGGTAGCAAAATCTAGAGAAGATTCTCTCTTTGATAATTCGTTCCCTTTTGGACCTCTTTTTGCCTCCGATCAGGTAGCAAATCTAGAGCAGCAAATCATACCAGGCATAATACATTCATTCAGAAAACAAAACAAATGTAAATATAGCTATGTGCAGCTAAATAGGATATAGTGATAGAAAGTAGGTTGCTTAACAAGGTTCGATGCATTCATCCAGAAATAGGATGCAAGCAAAATATAGAAAATCAAAAGAAGCTGCTTAGCAGCAGCCGCCGCAGCAGGCACATTCAAGGCCTTCAAGCGCCCGCGCCTCCGCCTCCTCCCTCTGGCGCTTCCTCCACTTCTTGTTGCCCAGTCCCTTGATCTTGCGAGCCTTGGGCCTGATTGGAGTCATGTGACCCTCTTTGATGGCCACCCGCTGGAGGTTTCGGAGGTGAATGCTGAGAGCCCGGTGTTCAGCGATGTAGGCATTGATGTTCACGGTCTTGCGCTCGCCGCCTTTATGGATGCAAGAGCCCAGGGCCTCTGCATGCTTCAATAAGGAGTTGAAGTCGGTGCCAGCGAGACTCACCCAGCAGAAGGGGCAGCGCTAGTAGCCGCCCCTAAAGAAGGCGTCGTACTGGCCGGCCCGCAGCCTCCTCAGCACCTGACGAGTCTTGGTGTGCATGGACTCGTCATTGCTGCAGACGTCGCTGCCGAAAACCTATTGGAAGAAAAGGAAAATGGGGGAGTAGATGATGTAATAAGATCGAGCAATCGAAATGCGAACAAGCGAATCCTAATAAACCAAGATCTAGCATCCAACGATGGGAACGTTAGAAGAACCAGGGGAGGGGAGAAAACCCTAGTTACCTCCAACCATGGGTCATCGATGCTGGTGTCGTAGGGGTTCAGTGGAGCGATGTACTTATCTGGCTCGTAGGTGCCCGAGAAGTGCTTGATCTGCTTGTGACCGGCGGGGGCATCCTTGCCGGCGGGGGGCTCCTCTTCGGTAGCTTCGTCGGTAGCGGGGACGGGGGCCTGGACGGGAACGGCGGCTGCCATCGATGCCTTGACTAGGGCCTGGACAGGGACGGCGGCTGCTTTCAACGCGTCGAGGGGGACTGGCGAGGAGATGGGGGCCTCCTCGCCGGCGGCCTCGGAGGTGACGATGGCCACCTTATCCTCCTCCGCCATCGCTGGCACGGACGGGGTATTCTCAAGAGTTTGCGGATGCTGGTGGGACAGTGGAGAGGGTTGCGTGGGGAGAGTGAGCGAGAGTGAGAGTGGGTGTGCGGAGAGGGGCTCTATAGTTAAGGTGGATGGAAGCAAGGCATGTTTCGTTGCACCACCATGCAACGCGCCGTGTAGTCTACTGCATCGTGCACCGCGACACGTGCACGGTACGTCACGTTTTTTTCCCGGGCCATGCATGGCAGTTCTGTATTGAGCTGCATGCAAAGGGCGCATACACAATTTCTATGTACGAAGTTTGACACGGCCCTAAAATTGGCGATAGTTAAAAGTGGAAATGTAGAGGGGGAGGTAGGTGGCTGTACGGTGAGATTTGTGGGGTTGTGCTAGATCGGGTAGAGGGATGTGTTGATGACTGTGAGTGACTCGATGAAGGTGGAGACGTTAGGTCTCGTCGAGCTCAGCTCTTTGGCCTCCAGCTAGCGCGTGCAAGTTTCTTACGGTCGGGCCCAGTTGGAAGTGAGATTGAGAGCCGCTGCATAAAAATGGGATATGTCTTATTAAAATCAAGTGGCAATAAATTGCAGCTGTCCATTGACGACCGTGCACTCGATGACGCATGCGTTGTGGCATACTAGTAGCAGTAGTAGGCTTTTCAGACTTGATTAAACATGACATGACCGCTCGACGACTTTTTCCATGGACGGCATCGTGTTCCTTCTTGTAGAAGTCTCCATGACGGAGACGTCCGTGTTGTCTCACGCTGTACTGTGAAGGGAACGACGTGTGCAACGATCATCGTTGGATTGCATAGAATCAACGGTTGGTGCGCACGATCCACGTGACAACTGTGACAACCAATCAGGGAGTAGCAGACAGGGTGAGCACAGGTTTGGGCTTTTACGAAAGATAGAGAGGGGGCAAAACTAAGTAGTATCAAAAAACCAAGGGCAAGAGTAGTATAAAAATGGAAAGTGAGTGTCTTGTACAATGAAATACATCATGGCATACATCAAATTATGCCAATATAGATCCACACACAGTGTCATTGGATGTCTGTTCTTTTCATAAACCACACAAGGATCCACCAGTATCATTGGATGTGTGTTCTTTTCATGAACCACACCCATTGTCATTGCATGTGTGTTCTTCTCACAAACCACACATGGATCCACCAGTGTCATTGGATATGTGTTCTTTTCACAAACCACACATGGATCCACCCAGTGTGTTTGCATGTCAGTTCTTCTCACAAACCACATAAGGATCCACCAGTGTCATTGCATGTCTGTTCTTTTCATGAACCACACCAGTGTCATTGCATGTATGTTCCTCTAAACAAACCACATAAGGATACACCAGTGTCATTGCATGTGTGTTCCTCTAAACAAACCACATAAGGATACACCAGTGTCATTGCATGTGTGTTCTTTTCATGAACCACACACAGTGTCATTGGATGTATGTTCTTCTCATAAACCACATAAGGATCCACCGTGTCATTGGATGTGTGTTCTTTTCATGAACCACACCCAGTGTCATTGGATGTGTGTTCTTCTCACAAACCACACATGGATCCACCAGTGTCATTGCATGTGTGTTCTTTTCATGAACCACATAAGGATCCACCCAGTGTGATTGCATGTCAGTTCTTCTCACGAACCACATAAGGATCCACCAGTGTCATTGCATGTCTGTTCTCTTCATGAACCACACCCAGTGTCATTGCATGTCTGTTCCTCTAAACAAACCACATAAGGATACACCAGTGTCATTGCATGTGTGTTCTTCTAAACAAACCACACATGGATCCACCAGTGTCATTGGATGTGTGTTCTTTTCATGAACCACACAACGTGTCAACTGATGTCTGTTCTTCTCACAAACCACATAAGGATCCACAAGTGTCATTGGATCTGTGTTCTTCTCATGAACCACACACAGTGTCATTGGATGTGTGTTCTTCTCACAAACCACACATGGATCCACCAGTCTCATTGCATCTGTGTTCTTTCCATGAACCACACATGGATCCACCCAGTGTGATTGCATGTCAGTTCTTTTCACAAACCACATAAGGATCCACCAGTGTCAATGCATGTCTGTTCTTTTCATGAACCACACCCAGTGTCATTACATGTCTGTTCCTCTAAACAAACCACACATGGATCCACCAGTGTCATTGCATGTGGTCATTGCATGTGTGTTCTTCTAAACAAACCACACATGGATCCACTAGTATCATTGCATGCCTATTTTTTTGATGAACCACACCTAGTGTCATTGCATGTCTGTTCTATCCACAAACCACATAGGGATACACCAGTGTCATTGCATGTGGCCATTGCATGTGTGTTCTTCTAAACAAACCACACATGGATCCACCAGTATCATTGCATGCTTGTTCTTTTCATGAACCAGACCCAGTGTCATTGCATGTTAGTGCTTCTCCCAAACCACATAAGGATCCACCAGTATCATTGCATGTCTGTTCTCTTCATGAACCACACCCAGTGTCATTGCATGTCTGTCCCTCTAAACAAACCACATAAGGATACACCAGTGTCATTGCATGTGTGTTCTTCTAAACAAACCACACATGGATCCACTAGTGTCATTGGATGTGTGTTCTTTTCATGAACCACACACAGTGTCAACTGATGTCTGTTCTTCTCACAAACCACATAAGGATCCACCAGTGTCATTGGATGTGTGTTCTTCTCATGAACCACACACAGTGTCACTGGATGTGTGTTCTTCTCACAAACCACACATGGATCCACCAGTGTCATTGCAAGTGTGTTCTTTTCATGAACCACACATGGATCCACCCAGTGTGATTGCATGTCAGTTCTTCTCACAAACCACATAACGATCCACCAGTGTCATTGCATGTCTATTCTTTTCATGAACCACACCTAGTGACATTGCATGTATGTTCCTCTAAACAAACCACACATGGATCCACAAGTGTCATTGCATGTGGTCATTGCATGTGTGTTCTTCTAAACAAACCACACATGGATCCACCAGTATCATTGCATGCCTGTTCTTTTCATGAACCACGCCCAGTGTCATTGCATGTTTGTTCTTTCCACAAACGACATAGGGATACACAGTGTCATTCATTGCATGTTCTTCTCATGAACCACATCCAGAGTCATCGCATGTCTGTTCTTCTCACAAACCACATAAGGATACACCAGTGTCATTGCATGTATGTTCTTCTCATGAACCACATCTAGAGTCATTGCATGTCTATTCTTCTCACAAACCACATAAGGATCCACCAGTGTCATTGGATGTGTGTTATTTTCATGAACCACACACAGTGTTATTGGATGTTTGTTCTTTTCATAAACCACATAAGGATCCACCAGTGTCATTGGATGTGTGTTCTTTTCACAAACCGCACATGGATCCACCAGTGTCATTGCATGTCTGTTCTTTTCATGAACCACACATGGATCCACCTAGTGTGGTTGCATGTCATTTCTTCTCACAAACCACACATGGATCCACCAGTGTCATTGGATGTGTGTTCTTTTCATGAACCACACACAGTGTCATTGCATGTCTGTTCCTCTAAACAAACCACACATGGATCCACCAGTGTCATTGCATGTGGCCATTGCATGTGTGTTCTTGTAAACAAACCACACATGGATCCACCAGTATCATTGCATGCTTGTTCTTTTCATGAACCACACCCAGTGTCATTGCATGTTAGTTCTTCTCCCAAACCACATAAGGATCCACCAGTGTCATTGCATGTCTGTTCTCTTCATGAAGCACACCCAGTGTCATTGCATGTCTGTCCCTCTAAACAAACCACATAAGGATACACCAGTGTCATTGCATGTGTGTTCTTCTAAACAAACTACACATGGATCCACTAGTGTCATTGGATGTGTGTTCCTTTCATGAACCACACACAGTGTCAACTGATGTCTGTTCTTCTCACAAACCACATAAGGATCCACCAGTGTCATTGGATGTGTGTTCTTCTCATGAACCACACACAGTGTCATTGGATGTGTGTTCTTCTCACAAACCACACATGGATCCACCAGTGTCATTGCAAGTGTGTTCTTTTCATGAACCACACATGGATCCACCCAGTGTGATTGCATGTCAGTTCTTCTCACAAACCACATAACGATCCACCAGTGTCATTGCATGTCTATTCTTTTCATGAACCACACCTAGTGACATTGCATGTATGTTCCTCTAAACAAACCACACATGGATCCACAAGTGTCATTGCATGTGGTCATTGCATGTGTGTTCTTCTAAACAAACCACACATGGATCCACCAGTATCATTGCATGCCTGTTCTTTTCATGAACCACGCCCAGTGTCATTGCATGTTTGTTCTTTCCACAAACGACATAGGGATACACCAGTGTCATTGCATGTCTGTTCTTCTCATGAACCACATCCAGAGTCATCGCATGTCTGTTCTTCTCACAAACCACGTAAGGATACACCAGTGTCATTGCATGTATGTTCTTCTCATGAACCACATCTAGAGTCATTGCATGTCTATTCTTCTCACAAACCACATAAGGATCCACCAGTGTCATTGGATGTGTGTTATTTTCATGAACCACACACAGTGTTATTGGATGTCTGTTCTTTTCATAAACCACATAAGGATCCACCAGTGTCATTGGATGTGTGTTCTTTTCACAAACCGCACATGGATCCACCAGTGTCATTGCATGTTTGTTCTTTTCATGAACCACACATGGATCCACCTAGAGTGGTTGCATGTCATTTCTTCTCACAAACCACACATGGATCCACCAGTGTCATTGGATGTGTGTTGTTTTCATGAACCACACACAGTGTCATTGCATGTCTGTTCCTCTAAACAAACCACACATGGATCCACCAGTGTCATTGCATGTGGCCATTGCATGTGTGTTCTTGTAAACAAACCACACATGGATCCACCAGTATCATTGCATGCTTGTTCTTTTCATGAACCACACCCAGTGTCATTGCATGTTAGTGCTTCTCCCAAACCACATAAGGATCCACCAGTGTCATTGCATGTCTGTTCTCTTCATGAAGCACACCCAGTGTCATTGCATGTCTGTCCCTCTAAACAAACCACATAAGGATACACCAGTGTCATTGCATGTGTGTTCTTCTAAACAAACTACACATGGATCCACTAGTGTCATTGGATGTGTGTTCTTTTCATGAACCACACACAGTGTCAACTGATGTCTGTTCTTCTCACAAACCACATAAGGATCCACCAGTGTCATTGGATGTGTGTTCTTCTCATGAACCACACACAGTGTCATTGGATGTGTGTTCTTCTCACAAACCACACATGGATCCACCAGTGTCATTGCAAGTGTGTTCTTTTCATGAACCACACATGGATCCACCCAGTGTGATTGCATGTCAGTTCTTCTCACAAACCATATAACGATCCACTAGTGTCATTGCATGTCTATTCTTTTCATGAACCACACCTAGTGCCATTGCATGTATGTTCCTCTAAACAAACCACACATGGATCCACAAGTGTCATTGCATGTGGTCATTGCATGTGTGTTCTTCTAAACAAACCACACATGGATCCACCAGTATCATTGCATGCCTGTTCTTTTCATGAACCACGCCCAGTGTCATTGCATGTCTGTTCTTTCCACAAACCACATAGGGATACACCAGTGTCATTGCATGTTTGTTCTTGTCATGAACCACATCTAGAGTCATCGCATGTCTGTTCTTCTCACAAACCACATAAGGATACACCAGTGTCATTGCATGTATGTTCTTCTCATGAACCACATCTAGAGTCATTGCATGTTTGTTCTTCTCACAAACCACATAAGGATCCACCATTGTCATTGGATGTGTGTTCTATTCATGAACCACACACAGTGTCATTGGATGTCTTTTATTTTCATAAACCACATAAGGATCCACCAGTGTCATTGGATGTGTGTTCTTTTCACAAACCACACATGGATCCACCAGTGTCATTGCATGTCTGTTCTTTTCATGAACCACACATGGATCCACCCAGTGTGATTGCATGTCAGTTCTTCTCACAAACCACATAAGGATCCACCAGTGTCATTGCATGTCTGTACTTTTCATGAAACACACCCATTGTCATTGCATGTATGTTCCTCTAAACAAACCACACATGGATCCACCAGTGTCATTACATGTGGCCATTGCATGCGTGTTCTTCTAAACAAACCACACATGGATCCAGCAATATCATTGCATTCCTATTCTTTTCTTGAACCACACCCAGTGTCATTGCATATCTGTTCTTCTCACAAACCACATAGGGATACCCAGTGTGATTACATGTCTGTTCTTCTCATGAACCACATCCAGGGTCATCGCATGTCTGTTGTTCTCACAAACCACATAAGGATCCACCAGTGTCATTGCATGTCTATTCTTTTCATGAACCACCCCAGTGTCATTGCACGTCTGTTCCTCTAAACAAACCACATAAGGATACACAGTGTCATTGCATGTGTGTTCTTCTAAACAAACTGAAGGAAATATGCCCTGAGAGGCAATAATAAAGTTGTTATTATGTATTCCTTGTATATGATAGATGTTTATTTTACATGCTATAATTTAATTGATAGAAAACATCAATACATGTGTGTTTAATAAACAAAAAGGGTTCCTAGTCATGCCTCTCTTATAGACTAGCTTGTTGATTAACAAGATGATCAAGGTTTCCTGATCATGGACATTGGATGTTGTTAATAACAAGGTCACACCATTGGTGGAATGATGTGATGAACATTCATCTGGAGTATAGCATTACGATCAATTCATTGTGTTTATATTTCTATAACATCATACGAAGTAATCTTTATCCTTAGACCATGAGATCATGTTAATTGCTAACACGGGAAGAGTATCTTGATAACATCAAACGTCACACCGTAACAGGGTGACTATAAAGATGGGTTCAGTGCTACGAAGGTGTTACGTTGAGGCTCATGGATCAAGAGTGGAATTTTTCAATCCAGATGACGGATAGATATACTCTGGGCCCTCTTGGTGATATCACATTAGGATAGCTTGCAAGCAAGTGATGTGATCACTAGAATGTTATATCACGGGAACGAGAAAAGAGTGCATGTCGGTAACGAGATCAAACTAGGTATGGAGATACCGATGATCGAATCTCGGACATGTAATATATCGAGAGACAAAGGGATTTAGTTACAAGCGTTAAAGGTTCTCACGATCACAGGAGTCATCGTTGAATGTGTAGGAGTCAAGACGGATCTCCGTGTCCCGCCATCGATTATTGATCGGAGAAGGGTCTCGAGCATGTCTACATTATTCATGAACCGTAGGGTGGCACACTTAAGAGTTACGACACCATTTTGGAGCACATATGTTTCGCAAAAGAATTGCAAAGCGCAGGAATTGTTTCAATAGAAACCGGAAATTGTTTCGTGAAATTGCAAGGTGGTTCTGCATGTGATATTGAAATATTGCAGGATATATGTGAATGTTTGTTAATTAAAGTAATTAATAAAATTCTGAATAAATTTAATAAAAGCGTTTTATTAAATTAGAGAGCATTAAATTTGGAGAAACTTAATGCATTTAAAGTGGAGACTTTAAAAGGGAATGTGAAGAGGCATTTTAATGTGGAGGGGTTACCACCACATGAATAGGGGAGGTGAGGAGTCACCCCCATGCGCCGGCCATGGAGAGAGGGGCACCCCCTCCTCCTATAAAAGGCCACCCATTCCTCCTTCATCCTCACACCTCCTTATGAAGGATCTCTCTCCCCTCTAGAATTATTCCCCATGGTCTCGGATTAGCGAGATACATGTTCCGGTGGCATTTCGTCTGAAGGAGTTGTCGCTCACTGGATCGCTGAAGCGAGGAGGTGGAGGTTGTCCGGTGGCTTGAGCATGTGTGAGTGCGGATGCGCTGCTGAGTTGCGGCGCCGACTTCCTCACGATCTTGAGATCGGCAAGTGTATCGACTACATCAACCACGAGTTCCTACTGCTAACAAAGCTTGTTGTCTTCGAGGTAAGTTCTCTATGGATGTATGTCCACCCGTTTGCTTTGTACCTAGTAGATAGATCTTGGCGTGTAGTTCACACCGTAGGAAATTTTTTGTTTTCTATGCTGCGGACCCAACAGTGGTATCAGAGCCAGGTCTATGCGTAGGTGCTTTGCACGGGTAGTACACATATGTTTATATGTGGGCGATGATGATCATGTTATTGCATCTTCTATGTACTTTGGATATTGGTGGCATAGTGGGATGAAGCGGCCCGGGCCAACCTTACATGTCATCGTACATGAGACCGGTTCCACGACTGACATGCAACTTGTTTTGCATAAGTGGTCGGGTGTCTGCTCTCCTACTATAGTCAATATCTGATTTACAACGAGTTGCTAATAACTTAGTTATCCTCGCTGGTTCATGTTCGTAGGTTAGACAGGTTCTATCTCCGAAAGCCCTAAGCCACGTAAAACTTGCAATTGATAAATTAGAGGCGTCTAGTTTAGATCGTTGTTGGGCTAGTGTTTTGATATGGTATTGTTGTAAGTAGATGTATAATAGATACTCTTACAACTCACTTAACGTGTAAGTTCCATAGACCTTAGCCTTACACACAAAGGAATGATAAAGATCATACCATGATGCAAATGATAGAGATCAAATGCATGGACCATATCATCTCACTTCACACATTAGATGTTAGCATCTTATATTGCTAGTTTGGCTGCTTTGGTAGCATTATAAGATGATCCTCATTTAGATATCAAGATAAAATGTGTTTTCCTTAAGTATGCACCGTTTGTGGATCGTGTTTTGAGGCATCACGTGATGATCGGGTGTTTTCAACTCTACGCTTTCATACAACGGGTGTAAGACAGTTTTACACACGCAAATACTAAGGTTCTTACTTGACGAGCCTAGCATGTACAGACATGGCCTCGGAACACGGACCGAAAGGTTAAGCATGAGTCATATAGTTGATATGATGCCCATATAGATGCTTTCGCTTTGAAGCTACACCGACTCACGTGATGATCGGACTTGGTGTAGTGGATTTGGTTCATGTAATCACCAAAAGGACACGAGGGATGTCGTTTTTGAGTGGGAGTTCATTAGTAATTTGGATTAGTTGAACTCAATCTATCATAAACTTAGTCTAAATATACTTTACAAATTCTGTTGTAGATGGCACCACCTTCTTTTAATTTCAATTTGTTCATGGAGAAAGAGAAACTTGCTGCGAATGGTAGCAACTTCACCAACTGGGCTATGAATTTGAGGATTCTCCTCATCACGCACAAAAGCAATATGTGCTAGATGCGCCGCTAGGCCCCCACCAGCTCCTCGATGCCCCGACGAGGAAAAGAACGCCTATATAACTCGTCCAAGAGGACCACAACTTAGTTCATTGCGGCATCAGTATGGGCTAGAGCCGTAACTTCAAAACGCTTTAAAATGGCAATGCCTTTGATACCATGGGAGAATTGAAAATGATTTTCGATACCCATGCTGCCGTAGAGAGTTATAATTCTACAGAAAAGTTCTTTAGCTGCATGATGGAGGAAAACAACTCCGTTAGTGAGCACATACTCAAAATGTCTGGGTACGCCGATAAGCTTGTGTCCTTGGGAATAACGATTCCCATTGACTTAGGCATACATCGTGTTCTCCAATCTATGCCACCTAGCTACAAGAGCTTCGTGATGAACTATAATATGCAGGGCATGAAGAAGTCTCTTCCCGAGCTTCTGTCAATGCTTAAGACTGTAGAAGTGGAGATTAGGAAAGAACATCAAGTGTTAATGATCAATAGGACCACCGGTTTCAAGAAGGACAAGAAAGGCAAGCACAAGGGATGGTGTTCGTGAGAGCGATCCGTGAGTAGGCTGTTCTGCGGCATGATTGGCCACTCCTGCTCTAGACAAACTGGCAACACCGGGCGCTCCCATGTTGTGAGTGTCACGACTCACGAGTTCAGTGGGCCATATCCTAGTGTAACATCCCCATTACTTCTCTTCCTCTCCGTACTTCTCTTCCTTCCCCTCGAAGCCACTTTCCCCACTTCACTCCCATCTTACCATAGCCGCAAGCCGATGGTGCCTCCATCCCAATCCCCTCTCCGGCATCCACCCCCCTCCCCTCTCGCCATGGGTTCAAGGGGAGACGACGAGGAAACGCGTCGTGACGACAGGGACAATGATTTTGATGTGAGTCGTCTCATCTCTATCTCTATCATTTGTGGACAGTTATCTATTTTTTGAGCTAGATCTACTCTATTTACTCATGCGTGTATGATGTGTTAGGCCAACCAGAAGATGTATGACTCCGACTATCACGGTTTAGCGGATGAAGACAGTCCTCTACTATGTAAACATGGATATGTGCCCGCTAAATTTGTAGCATTCGAAGGATGAAACACAGGCAGGAGGTTTCTACGGTGTCAAGGACATCGTGCAATGATGCAAGGTCGAAGTTGTGGTGTTGTCAAATGGGTAGATCTAGAGTGGCCCAAATCGATGCAGAAAACGCTGGACAAACTATGGGATATGACTGTGAGTTGAAAGAATCCGTAGTCAGCTCACTTCTTGATAGTGTTGAGATGAAGCTATGGGACCCAGTTGACACGACCAAGTTTAAGCGAGATCTCAGGAGGGTGCAAGACAAGGTTAGCAAAGTCGAGAAGGAGAGGGACGCCAAGGTTGTACAAGGCTAAAGCAGAGCAAGAACTGACTCAAGAAAGGAATGATCTTCACCAGGCCAAAGTCCTGCAGTTCACAACTACGGGTATTGACAAGTGCATGAGGAAAAATGCAGAGAAACAATTGAAGTTGTGCAAGGAAGATGCTAAAAGGAAGGAGCAGATGATTCGATCCTTGCTCTCGTAGGAAGATGCGCATCGGGCTAAGATTAGGAAGATCAAGGAGATGTGTGGCAACTTAAAAAGGCACGGAGCTCAAGCTAAAAGGAGATGTTGCATGTTTTCAGATAGCAGTGGCACAATCACAATTTTGGATTCAACTATTGACTCGGGCGTTTCCAAACCCTAAGTCGCGGTACATTTTACTCAGAGAGCATGGGTAGATTGTTTCGCCCAGCAAAGTACCACACATAGAGCTCCAGAATTTAACCGAATTACATATATAGGTTCAAGTTCAACACATTACTATGCATCTTCATTGCCAGCAGCCTTCTTCCGCGGCCTGGGTACCAAGCCTTCACGTCCACTGGCTTCTTCATTTCCTGCCTTCTTCCTCTTCCTCGGTGCCAATTTTCTTAGCTTCACGCATCAGACGCCGGGACAATGGGCACCAGAATCGTGTCCAGCATCATCTTTCCACTCGTTTTTAATTTCTTCGGGCAGCAAAATGACTAACCTGGCAGTCATGTTTCTAACCTTGCGGCGCTTCCTGTCAAAGAAAAAAGACTGTTGCATAACTTCCCAATATCTATAGAGTAAATAAAACAAAACATGCGAACCCCAAGAGAATTTTGCTTACCAGGAGCTAATTGGGTTCGAGCAACCACCCTGTCCAAGAATAGAAGGGCGACTCCCAGTTGCAGCAGCTTTCACATCCAGTACATCACAATTCAGCTCAAACATGCAAGCCGAAGCATACCTTTTCATCAACCCAATTAGTCGTCACATCGTTAGAGGAACCATGATGCCACGTTCATCCATGAATCAACTTTGCGATGCGCCGCCATAATTCATCATGATTATGCAGAGCAGCAACCATGCCAGATATAGTGCAGATGTGCGCATGCGCTTCTTCCATCATGATACAATGGTGTCCATACCACTTTCCCTTAGAGTCGTACCTGAAGAGGACTACCGTAACCAGGTAAGGGTGGTCCGCGGAGATCCCACTTGACAGAAAACTATGGACAAAATATGTTTGTCAACATTGGGCTAACAAACAATTTTACGTTCAGTAGCCGGCTAGCAGTTATAATTAGTGTGAATAGCAAAGAGAAGGGTAGCTCACCCGCTTGTAGCTAGAAATTCTTCTTCCTTAGTAGTAGGATCTGCCATCCTTCGAGTTGCTCGGCTCATCGACGGCGGAGGCGGGCTAGAGCCTCGCAACGGCGGCTACGGCATGTGCCATTGGAGCTCGGGATCAGCGACTGGGTGTACCAACTGGGCACAGCAACTTGGCGCTGGAAGTGAAATGTCCGAAGGGATCGTCCTGCCTGGAGGGTGGATTCCAACGCCACCGATGCCAGGGGAAAGGTGGGAATGGATTTGTGAAATTGGTCAACACATCCAATCCACTTAGTTCCTCGATTTGCCTAAGAGGTTGCCGCGTTGGCGCTCACGTCACGGATAGATGACCGACATGAGGGTCCCGACCGTCTACTTCACGGGGCAGTTTCACGGAATGTTTGAATTTGGCAGGGGTGAGATGAGTTTGCATCGAAATGGCCCCTCTCGGTAGTTGGCAGCCCAACATTTCAAACGCAGCAATTTCAGGCAACTTAGGTACCGCCATGCGCTCTCCCAGGAACTTTGGTACCGTAGATGAACAGGCCCCTATGATTGGGCCTGATAGGCTAATTTCATGGGCTCAGTAATAAAAATTCCAGACCTCAACAAGGAAGCAAAAAACGAGGGAGAAAATTTTGGCCGATATTTTCGCGTGAAAATTGTTGACAACCAGGACACATACCCCGTGCACGCCAAAACTTTCCCACTCACGCCTTCCAACTAGCGCCTTCACTCCAGTAGCCAGCTACTATCTCTTTGTGCTATTATTCTGGAGACGCGCAGGCGGTCAAAACCACAAGTCGTGCACCAAAACGTTCACACTTCGTCTATCAGCCGGGGTGGTCTGACATCATTGCTGGCGGCGCTGTTCTTTTCGAGACGCACACAGGCCGGCGGTCAGCTGGTCAATCCCCACGGTATGCTTATATTATCCCAGTTCGCTCAATCATTCCCTAAAAGTAGTTTCGTACTTGATCTGCTCGTTTGACATTGTTTTGCACTTGATCTGTTTGTTCAAATTGGTTGTCATTTTGTGCTCGGTCGATCTGTTCTCTCAAATATGTAACATAGTTCTGCACTCAATTTCTAAAATAAGCTAAAATTACATGGCATTTATAGTTCTATATTCAATCAGGTTGCTCAAATATCTTGGCTTGATTAGATTTGTAATCAACCTGTTCGGTGAAATATCTTGAAAGCTTCTGACCATCTCTATCCTCAACAGATGGACAGATACTGGATACTGAATGGAAAAAAAGCAACACCTTCCTATTGGGAAGATGCTAATGACTTCATGAAGTTTGTTAGATAGCATAACAGCGACTCGGATGTGTTTTGCCCATGCCGACAATTCCTTAATTATAAAAAGTTGAGTCAGAGCATAAACGCAGACCATACTTTCGTTAATGGGATTCAATAGATGGATAGATATTGGATACTGAATGGAAAAAAGAAACACCTTCATATTGGGAAGATGTTAATGACTTCATGAAGTTTGTTAGACAGCATAACGGCGACTCGGATGTGTTTTGCCCATGCTGACAATTCCTTAATTATAAAACGTTGAGTTAGAGCACAATTGCAGACCATACTTTTGTTAATGGGATGCAACACACATATATTAGGTGGACTAAACATGGTGAACCATATGATCAGTCTGTTCTTGATCCTCTAGATGATGTTGATCTGCCTAAAGCTCATCAGATCGAGGATGAGGACCTTTCTGGTTTGTTAAGGGACCTGTACCCCACTACAAGCAAAAAATGCGCTCCTTCTCTTAAAAGATCACTTTTCTCTAACCTGATAGAAGATGCCAAGTGTTCAGTGGACCCTGATTCTGGTATCTCAAGATTCGAACTGGTAATGAAATTACTAAAGGAGAAGTCGTTCAACAAGATTACCAACAAAGCTTTTGATTCAGTGATTGAGTTGTACAGCGAGTCAATCCCTAGGGAAGGACTGCCAAAATCCTTTTATGAGATGAAATAGTACATAAAGGTACTTGGACTATCATATGAGAAGATCCATTTTTGTCCAAATAACTGTGTACTGTTCTGGGAGGATTATGAAAACCTCGATGAATGCCCAGTAACGAATCAAGATGGAAAAATGGTGATAAAAAGAAGAAAGATCCTTGTAAGGTTCTGAGATATTTTTCAATTATAGATAGATTGAACAGGTTGTTTCAGTCAGAACAAACATCTAAGGAAACAAGATGGCACACAAAGATTCTCAAGCCAGACGATTACTTACTCATACATCCAGTTGATGGTGATGAATGGAAGAACTTTGACAAGGCTCATCCATGATTTGCAGTGGATCCAAGGAACCTGAGACTTGGCCTAGCTACAAATGGATTTAACCCATTTGGCAACATGAGTAACTCGTACAGCATGTGGCTAGTACTTGTTACAATTTACAACCTGCCTCCCTGGGCATGCACTAATCAGTCGAACTACTTGTTGGCTTTACTCATCCTAGGTCCCAAATCACCTGGGAAGGATTTTGATCTGTTCATGCAGCCTCTTATACGAGACTTGCAGGAACTATGGAAGGGTGTCATGACTCATGATATCCTTGCCAGCAACCATGAAGATGCCAAGTTCCCTATGCGAGCTGCTGTGTTATTATGCACCCATGATTTTCCAGCTCTTGGCACTATGTCAGACAAAGTGACAACAGGTTATAACGCATGTGTTCACTGTGAGACAAAACAGGTCACAATGAGGCTACAAAAAAAGACTGGTTTCCTTGGCCACCGGGTTTTTCTTCCTCAAGGCCACAAATTCCAAAAAAACTTGAAAAAAATGCAGTTCTATGGAAAGAGGACTGAATATGGCACTGCACCATAAAAGTTCACTGCAGCTGAGTTGCAGGCGTATTTACAAAAGGTTAGAAATGTCAAACCAGGAAAACAACCAGCTGCTAGACGAGGTAAAAGAAAGAATACAGAAGATGCACTGATAGTAGGAGCAGCAGCCAAAAAGAAGAGAGCGGAAAAAGTAGCAGTAGATTCCCAAGGGAAGGAAAAGGAACCGAGAATATTTTATAAGCACAGATCCACTCTATGGGACTTGCTGTATTGGGTTGGTAAGACACTTCGACATAATATTGATGTCATGCACATGGAGAAAAATATATGTGACCACATTATAGGCACATTACTCAGCATTCCATCTAAGACAAAATATAGCTGTAATGCTAGGCTTGACTGCGAAAAACTCAACATTAACAACAACTTGAAGCTGCATCCTGAAGATACGGTTGATAAGGGCGGCGAAAAACATTACAAATTTCGAGGTGCAGAATTTACCTTGCCGATGAATAAAAAGGGTACTATTTTGTGACTTCCTCCGACATGTGAAGTTCCCATCTGGATTTGCTTCCAACATTGCAAATTATATCAATGCAGAGGGGAACAAGCTCCAAGGGTTGAAAACTCACGATTGCCACATCCTACAACAAAGGCTTTTAGATCTTGGTGTTAAAGGTTTAGTGAACAAGGATTTGTAAATTCTTTAGGGAAATCTGTAGCAAAACTCTGGACAGAAGAGTTGTAGCGCGTCTTAAGACGGACATAGCAGAAATCCTATACAAGCTTGAGATGATATATCCACCAGCCTTCTTTGATGTGATGGTGCATTTGGCTATTCATCTGACTGAAGATGCACTTTATACAGGTCCCATACAGTACGGATGGATGTACCCTATAGAACGTCGACTTTGCACGTTCAAGGGTATTGTTAGGAACAAGGCTAGAGCAGAGGCTTGCATTGCAGAAGCATACATTGCTGCTGAAGCATTTGCATTTTTCTCAAGATACATTCCTGATTGTAAAACAAGATCCAGTATGGGTGGCAGAATTGAAGAAGTTGAAAAATCTGTTTTTAACCATGGTGTTCGCCTAGTAGGAAAGAAGGAACATAGAACGTTAATGCAGCACGAATATGACCAACTTACTTGGTATGTGCTGAATAACGCTGATGAGGCTGAAAACTTTGTTGCATGAGCACTATTCATACATATCCTCACATATATGAAATGAAACTTGTAGCAAGATATGTTCAGATGTCTTACTGGAGTATCGTTTTTGTAGGTTATTTAAAGCAACCAAAGGAAAAGATTATGCTACACCAGTATGTGGGGGTGGGTTTCAGGAATGGTTTAGGAATCATGTAAGATGGTCAATTGAACTTTGAATTGCATACGAATTGTGCACATGAGATGACCTCTTGATTATTTTGTATAACCGCAGATCACGAAGCTGCATGAAGAGAATCTGAGCGATGTTAGTGATGGTCTTTATCCCCTATCACGTGGTCCGGCAAAGAGGGTATAGACAACTTCAGCTTGCAATGACGATGGTATCCACTACAGCATTTATGAGTGTGAGAAACATCTGAAGACACAAAATAGTGGCATCACGACCAGTGGAGAGCACTTGACAGCCAAAATGAAGAAGTCACATGACTATGATCATTATGGCCGCATAAAAGAGGTTATTGAGTTGAATTATAACGACAAGTCTGGTGGTCGATCTGTGGTTCTATTCAAGTATTATTGGTATGACCAAGATCCGAACAAGAAAAGAGGCCCTAGAAATGATGGGAATTTCATATCGATCAATACTACTGCTGACTGGTACAAGGAGGAACCTTATATTTTGGTAACTCAAGCTTCCAAGGTAATTTTCTTGGATGACAGAGATAATAAGGACTAGCAATATGTGCAAAAGTTTGAGGCAAGGAGCACCTATGATGTGAATGAGTATGATGAGCCAATCACCATAGATGTTGCCCACCAAGATGATCCTAGTGGTTGTATGATAACTGAACTGGCTAACATCAATGAAAATTTGAGTGCCAGAGGAATCTCTGCGCATGATGGACAAGTAGATTTCACTATCGAGGTTAGTGTAGTTGACAAAGACAGGAATAAACTAGTTCTACCTGATGAATCATAGGACATGTATGATGAATGGCAAGGGGAAGAAGATCCAACCAACACGGTGGTGCAGAAAGCGATGATGGTGATGATGATTAGACTATTGTTTCATATTATGCAGTGATATGATGAACATTGATTCGTATTGGTTTTCTCTTTGTAGAATGTATGAGACATGATGACAATTTCCTGTTGGATTGTAATCCTAGACAAATTGTTTTCCCCTGCCTAAATTGGATTAAGCTTAATTCGACAAATGCAATCATATGTAGAACAGGTTCACTTGGCATGCAGAAGAAACATTGGTTCAGTACATTAATTAATTATCAACCACAGGACCAGTTTCATACAGAAGGGGCATATTCACCTCGTGTCAGTAGAGATGGGCGAGCACATTGTCTTGGCAGATAGGGCAGCTGGCATTGGTCTCAAACCAAGTGAAGATGCACTTGCGGTGGTACGGATGGTTGCATCCCCGGAGACGCACCGTTGTGCGCTTCGATAGCGCATGCATGCATATGCTGTAGTGGCCATCCTCCTGCTCAACCAGGTACCAACTATCTTGAAACATCGGCAAGTTGACGACGAGCCGGAGATTCAGGCTAAGGTTTAGGTTGAAGTGGAACCCGTCGACTCACATACACGCCTTAAACCAGAGCCGGTGCAGAATGTCGTACGGCATGATGATGTCCCACTCCTCCGTCGTGAGTTGCAGGTTCTTCAGCAGCCATACACGGCCAAGAACCTTGCGCATAGTTCCCATGACCTTGCTCGCTCTTCGTAGCTTGCTGGGAGGCAGGCTGAGATTCAACACATCCTCTTCGCAGGGTGTGGTCACGACATGGTCCTCCTCCAGAGGGGCTGGGATGGAGACAGGCATCCTCCTGAGCTCGTACGTCCTCGAGAAGAAGATCTTCAATGTCATTGTGTACGGCATCGCCTCGTTAACTAACTGCGGCTTGACGATGGAGAAGTTGGTTGTGGCTACGGAGACGCGGCAGGCACGAAGACATGGGGGCCAGACTCGATGATGCGCTCCTGTGAGGAGCGTTTTAGTTCCAGCGGCACCGCCATTTGGGGATTTTTTTGGGGGGTGGGGAGGGGGCGGGGGCTAGTCAATGGTGCTGGCCTGGATGAGGGGGAAGAGGCTAGGGGAAAAGGGTGAAGGCCTGTTTGATTTGTAGGATAGGAAAATCGTAGGAATAGGAAAAATGTAGGATTGCGTTGTCATGTTCACTCCAATCCTATAGGAATTCATATGCACCAAAGTGTGTTTGATTCCACCATAGGAATCTAAAAAAGAGGTATGGGTGAATGTTTGATTTCCTACAAAAACTAGTACTGTACAAAGGAATCCTTAGGAAAAAATCCTATGGGAATCAATCCTACAAATCAAACAGAATCAATCCTACAAATCAAACAATCATCATAGGAAAATTTCCTGTAGTATTTAATCCTACAAAATTCCTAGGCAAATCACTGGAATCAAATGGACCCTGATAGTGGACTACTCGAACAAAAGGCGGGGCCGTGCTACCTCGTCACTCCCCAACATCATCCCTGGCATGTCCTCTCTTCATGGTTCTAATTAGGCTCGTCATAGTGCTAGTGGGAGTAATTTGGGTAGTACATAGTCCTACATGTATTGCCAACTAAGCATTTATATGACATGGCATGCAATTAAATGATGAGAGAGAGCCTTGGGGTAACTAGCTATGTTACCATAAGGGCGTCTCCAATGTGAAAATAAGGTCATATATAAGACACCTATGATCGACCTTAGTGGAATTTAAACATTGTAGCACTCGGTCTTAAGCTAAGAAACCTTGCGGTCGACCATACCGGTATGACCCGGCCATAAGAACTAGAAAATCATTGTTTCTCTCTCCTCACTACACAGTGCGCTTGCGGTAGAATTTCAAGACAAATGAGTCTACATTGCAATAAATGAGACTTTGCATGATACCACACCTATGTTACTTTCCACTATGGAGGTAGTAACAAATTTTATTTTATTTTGCAAACATGGAGGTAGTAACTTAGACTAGTTACATATGCATGTTACTACTCTAAGTTACTCTCCACCATGACCAGCCTAAATATAGTAACTTGCATATGTTACTGTCTTCATAGTGGGTGATAACATGTGTGTGGTGTCATGCAAGACCTAATTAATTAGGTTTTATATTCATATAAATGTGTGATGTTATGGTAATACCTCCCTCTCTTTCATCATTAATTATTATGTCATGTCACCAATTTGCTTAGTTGGCATTGCATGTACATGCAAGTTACTACTCCCACGTGACGAGAGGGATGGCTGTTGTCTCTGTGTTAAATAGAGGAAGGGTTGTTGAGTTGGACAGGGAAGACCAATATTTTAACATATCCTTGATTTTTTGTGGCATCGTCTGTGTAGTGTAGGCACCGGTGCCAGATGTATGAGAAGTGGTTTGGGCACCGATATTTGCATACGTTGTGGAGGGACACCCAAGTTCTATGGATTTTCAAGCTTTTTAGCTAAAAGAGAGCAACTATGTAGATGCACAGGCTGGTGGTACTTCCCCTTGCTATCGGTAAAAGAGAGAAACTATGTGGATGCGATGATGATTCAATTTGTACATAACATAACTAGTATAGGTACAACACAACCACGGCAGAAACTAAACCATACTCTAGACAGAATCAGCACACACATAGACACATGAATATCATACGGTTCTTTTTTGTCAGGAACCTATGTCACCCTCTGCCCGTGCGGGCACACCATCTGGTGTTTGATGAACTCGAGGAAGCTGCCAGCCATGTCACAACCTTTGTTGCTGCACTTGAGCTTCATTCCTGAGGACATCTGAACCACGGTAGTGGTTGGTTCGAAGACGCCTTCGTATTCACATCCCGGGCACTAGCCATCGGACAATTTTACAACACATTGTGCACATGCAATGTGCACTGCGGCCTTGCCAAAGCACTGATCGTGCAAGGAAAAGAGATTTAGCCCAAAAACAAGAGTTGTATCGAACCAGTGTGGAAAACATCATGAAGAAAGAAGTAGTAATAACTACTGGGTCCGCAGCATAGAAAACAAAAAAATTCCTACGATGAGAACTACACGCCAAGATCTATCTACTAGGTACAAAGCATCAGGTGGACACACATCCAACAAGAACTTACCCTCGAAGACAACGAGTTTTATTAACGAGTAGGAACTCGTGGTTAATGTAGTCGTACACTTGTCGATCTCAAGATCGTGAGGAAGTCCGAGCGCCGCAACTCAGCAGCGCATCCGCACTCACACATACGTTCAAGCCACCGGACAACCTCCACCTCCTCGCTCCAGTGATCCAGCAGAAGCAGCAACTCCTTCCAGACGAAACGCCACCGGGAACATGTATCTCGCTAATCCGAGACCATCGGGGAATAATTCTAGAGGGGGAGAGAGATCCTTCACAAGGAGGTGTGAGGAAGAAGGAGGAAGGGGGTGGCCTTTTATAGGAGGAGGGGGGTGCCCCTCCTTCATGGCCGGCGCATGGGGGGGTGACTCCTCACCTCCCCCATTCATGTGGTGGTAACCCCTCCACATTAAAATGCCTCTTCACATTCCCCTTTAAAGTTCCTACTTTAAATGCATTAAAATTCTCCAAGTTTAATGCTCTCTCATTTAATAAAACTCTTTTATTAAATTTATTCAGAATTTTGTTAATTACTTTAATTAACAAACATTCACATATAACCCCTTGCAATATTTCATTATCACATGCAGAACCACTTTCTGCAATTTCAACTGAAACAGTTTCGGTGTCTATTGAAATAATTCCTGCGCTTTGCAATTCTTTCGTCTGAAACATATGTGCTCCAAAATGGTGTCCGGTAGCTCTTAAGTGTGTCACCCTATGGTTCGCGAATAATGCAGACATGATCGAGACTCCTCTCAGATCAATAATCAGAAGCGGGACCTGGAGATCCATACTGACTCCTGCATATTCAACGATGACTTCTGTGATCGTGAGAACGTTTAACTCTAGTAACTAAATCCCTTTGTCTCGCGATATATTACATGTCTGAGATTCGATCATTAGTATCTCCATACCTAGTTTGATCTCGTTGCCGACATGCACTCTTTTCTTGTTCCCGTGATATAACATTCTAGTGATCACATCACTTGCTTGCAAGCTATTTCAATGTGATATCACCGAGTGGGCCTAGAGTATATCTATCCGTCATCGGGATTGACAAATTCCACTCTTTATCCATGAGCCTCAACATAACACGTTCGTAGCACTGAACCCATCTTTATAGTCACCCTATTACGGTGTGACGTTTGATGTTATCAAGATACTCTTCCGGTGTTAGCAATTAACATGATCTCATGGTCTAAGGATAAAGATTACTTCGTATGATGTTATAGCAATATAAACATAATGACTTGATCGTCATGCTATACTTCGGATGAATGTTCATCACATCATTCTACTAATGTTGTGACCTTGTTATTAACAACATCCAATGTTCATGATCAGGAAACCTTGATCATCTTGTTAATCAACAAGCTAGTCTATAAGAGAGGCATAACTAGGAACCCTTTTTGTTTATTAAACACACATGTATTGATGTTTCCGATCAATACAATTATAGCATGCAAAATAAACATTTATCATAAACATGGAATAAGATAATAACCACTTTATTGTTGCCTCTCGGGCATATTCCCTTCAGTCTCCCACTTGCACTAGAGTCAATAATCTAGTTTGAAAAACTTTGCGTATTGAACACCTATGGCTTTCTAGTGTTGCATATACGCGATTGCTAGTGGTTAACATAATCTCCAGATCTAACAGTTTCAGGTCCGTGTGTATTTGCATGTTTTTGCGTCTCTACGCATCACTCATTCTCAAATGAGATGGCATTGTATAAATTTGGTCCTATGGTGAGACCTTTAGTTTGTTCAGGTTAAAATATGTTGATATTATTATCACACAATATATCTTCATAGTATTAACCCACTTTGAACTACACCTAGTTTGATAACAAACTACTTAACACAAATGCCCTCCTTTGCTGCTACTATAGCAGTTATATACTTAGCCTTTTGTTGTAGTATCCGTCACAATGTCTCAACTTTGGAACTCATCCAAATCCATCATGGAACATCCTTTCCATTACATTGTGCCACCCATAGTCCAAATTGAGATAAATTTAATTTGTATCTTGTGACAAAAATAGTATCAATGTAACACTTTACAATGAACTACCTTTTACTATTTGTCACTTATACATGATATATTCTTAGTTCTTCCAAAGCTCATAAGAATATATTTACTATTGTCCAATGATCATCTTATGAATCATCTTTGCATGTGCTCATAACACTTAGAGCATAGGACATATCTGGATATATACATATCACGGTATAATCGATCAAAATCTTCATGTGATTTTACTCACCAAGTGCTGAAACACTTGAATCTTGATACAATTCTTTCCATGCCACAAGAACCTTTCTTGTTGTTTCCATATTGAACCCTTTCAATATCTCATATATGTATGTCTAGCACAACCATATTAGCGCCTTAATCTATCCATATAGATATTGATGCCAAATATTCCGGGTTTGCCCAAGTCTTTCATCGAAATCTTATTTTAATGAAATTCTTAACTTGTGTCAATACAAGATACATCATTTCCAATCAACAATATGTCCTCTACATAATGTATTAGAAATATGTCTCAGCGCTCCCACTTAATTTCTTGCAAATGCAAGCATCTTCATCATCTCCGATGAATTTAAACTCTTTTAATAGTATCATCATGGTGAAGATTCCAACTATGCTATGCTTACTTCAACTATTGAAGTTTGCATGCCCTTTTAGCACCCTTTAAATTAACAAAACCGTTTGGACCGTGTCTTCTACACGTCCTAGGTAACCATTCTATTTAGAAGAACCTTGTTTTGTTTATTCAACTACCATATACCAAATTATATGTAGTGGTTGCTACATTAATCCGTCAAGACTAAATATCGCTATGAAAGATCAAATCTTGTCATAGTCAACTCCTTGAACATTGCCGTAAACTTCTTTCCGACATGTCGACTATTTCATAGATGTTAAACATCCATGTCTATTTCTTTTTTTTGAGGTGAAACAGTAGGGGAATCCCCACTGCAATTTTTTTATTATATATGTATGTTGCAATGAGAAAATGATCTAAGGTAGATCATAAACAGTTATTTAAATTGAAACAATCTATTCTATCCCTGATCTAATTGCTGACTGAGCCAGGCTTTGAATTTCTCCTTGTATCGTCCTTTGATTCTGAATTGTATCCATCTCATTTCCTGGTAGAAAATTGCTTTCCATCTATCAAAAGTGGGTCTTTTGTCATTAAAAATCTTCTCATTTTTGCAAATCCAGATACCCCAGGATGTCATGATAATGATT
The DNA here is from genome assembly GCA_023614405.1 of Avena insularis. NCBI lineage: Eukaryota > Viridiplantae > Streptophyta > Magnoliopsida > Poales > Poaceae > Avena > Avena insularis. The sequence goes on along the minus strand of CM042689.1, from coordinate 392,822,727 downwards.
TCCATTGCAAATGGTTGATATAACTTTTCTTTGATGTTTGAAATAGCTTCTAATCCTGTTAGATTTGCAGTTCTGTTTCTGGAAATATGGTCCCAACATTTTTTTGCAAATGGACAATCCCAGAAAAGATGATTTGCTGATTCTTCTGTGATGCAGTTTGATGTAACACAATTGTAATCAGGAAGGTTGAAATTCTTTCTCATCAGTAGGTTTCTTGTATTCAATCTGTCTAGTAACAAAAGCCAGAAAAAGAACTTGTGTTTATTTTGACAGGAGGTTGCCCAAACCCAGGAAAAGTGTGGTGGTGATGGTGAGTGTCCAATCATGGCTGAGTATGCCTTTTTAACTTCAAACTTATCTGTTCCCCATATATAGTTCCAATTATCATGGGTGTCCTGGGTGTCATGTCTGAATTCCTGGCATTTTTCTTCCAGGTCTAAAAACTCAGAGAAAGCCTGATGAGAGAGAGGTAGGTGGAAGTTATCTTCAAGGAATTCAGCATGAAGGAAATCATGAACATTGATGATTGTAGACTTAGCATAGGACATAAGGTGAGGGAATTTATTCATCAAGCACTCCTCTTGCCAAAGGTCAGTCCAGAAGTAAGCAGATTTGCCTGAATTCAGATTGCATTTGGCCATGCCTTTATAGTTATCAATTAATTTGATATGTGACTTCCACCAGAAAGATCCCTCCATGCTTCTTCCAGGTAACTTTCCATTTTTGTAATAAGTCTCCCATATGAGATGAACCCAAGGTATGTCTTGGTGGTTGTAGAATTTGTCCAAATTTTTCAGAAGGAGGGCATTATTCTGAATCTGTAGGTTCAGTACCCCTAAACCCCCTTGGTTTTTAGGACGGCAGATTCTGTCCCATGAGACAAGTGCTTGTCCTTTTGCTTGTACATCATCAGTTTTCTTTCTCCATAGACAATATCTCATATATTTAATGATTTGATCCTTGATGGCTATTGGTACCTCCAAACAGCTCATATAAAATAGAGGAAGTGAGGATAGAACAGATTTGACCATTTGCAGTTTGCCTCCATAATTCAAGAAGTCAGCAATTCCACATAATCTTCTTTCCACTCTCTAAACAATGGGAAGAAAGTGTTCCATAGATGGCTTTGTAATGCTTAATGGAAGCCCAAGGTAGGTAAAAGGGAGGCATCCAGTTTGGCAGTTGATTGTCATAGCAAAATGCATAAGTCTATCATTACAAATGTTTATTGGCATCATGCTAGATTTCAGGTAATTGACCTTGAGACCAGTGGAAACAACAAATGTTTGAAGCAGTGCTTTCAAGCATAATAATTGAGATGCATCAGCTTTAAGAATCACCAAAGTGTCATCAGCATATTGAATAACTGGGAAGTCATTGTTGGGTGGTCCCACAATAGGTGGAGTTAGAAGATTTCTATGCATGGCCTTGTTTAGAACAACTTGTAGGAGGTCAGCAGTAAAGACAAATAGTAATGGTGAAAGTGGGTCTCCTTGTCTAACACCTCTTCTGCAGTAGAACTTTTTACCAGGTACACCATTGAGTAGAATTTCAGAAGTTCCAGATTCAAGTATCATTTCAATCCACCTAATCCATTTTCTCCCAAATCCTCTAGCTTTAAGTATATTAATGATGGTAGAGTGATCAACTGTACCAAATGCCTTCTCAAAATCAAGTTTGAGAATTAAAATTTCCTCCTTTGACCTGTGACATTGGAATAAGTATTCAAATGCCCAACCAATGCAATCTTGAATAGATCTGTTGTTGAGAAAACCATATTGGTTTTTATGTACCAATTTCAGAATGATAGATTGCAGTCTATTTGCAAGAAGTTTGGTAATAATTTTGAATATACAGTTCAATAGAGAGATTGGTCTGAAATCAGCTGATGTAGATGGGCAAGTGACTTTGAGTATGAGTGTAATATAAGAAGAGTTAATGCTTTCAAGGGACACTTTCTCATTGAAGAACTCATGAATCAGTAATTTGATATCATATCCAATGATAGACCAGCAACTTTTGATAAATTCATTATTAAATCCATCAGGACCATGTGACTTGTCATTTGGTAGTTCAGTGATAACCTCCTCAATTTCCTTGTCAAGGAAAGGTTTTTCAAGTGAATCCTTCATCTCCTTAGTCATTCCATCTCCATAGAAGTCTGCAAGATTATAGTGCATCTCATTTTGACTGATGTGCCCATTCTTGCCCTGAAGTCATTCCATAAGATATCAGCCTTGTCATAGTGATTTGTAAATTCCTGTCCAGATTCATTCTTGATCATTGATATATAGTTATGTCTATAACTGATGGTAGCTTTGGAATGGAAAAACTTAGTATTTTCATCTCCAAGTTTTACCCATTTGATTTTCCCTCTTTGTTTCCAATATGTGTTTTGGTTCTGAAGAAGGGAGATAATATGGGACTTCAGGATATCTCTGAGGTGCCACTCATTGATGGTTAGTGTTCTAGATTCTTCAAGTAGGTCCAGGAGATCAATTGTGTCATTCACCTTAGCAATTTGATCCTTTAAGCAAGGTAATTGTTTTACCCAAATCTTGATACCTCTCCTCACATTTTTTAATTTGGCACTAATTCTTTTTGCCATGTCCTGATAATTCACAGGAATATTCCATGCATTTTGTACAATCATCTTAAAATCAGAATGATGAAGCCAGTAGTTTTCAAATCTAAAGATTTGAGCCTTGGGGATGTTAGTTCCAATGGATATGACACAGGGGAGATGATCAGAAGTAGGTTTGGATAGTGGGGTAACCATAGTGTGTGGGAACTTGGTTGTCCAAGAACTAGATGTAAAAAACCAGTCCAGTCTTTCCAAGAGAGGATCTTTCTGCATGTTACTCCAGGTGAATTTTCTACCCTTTAGTGGCAACTCAATAAGGCCCAGATTGCAGATAGCATCATTGAAGAGCATAGTTTCATTAATATCTCCCCCACTTTTATTTCTATCAGTGATACTTCTGATAAGGTTAAAATCTCCTAACACTAGCCAATCCATATTATCAGGCATAGTGATGTTTGAAAACCAGTCTAAGAAATCCATCTTTCTATCATTTTGACAAGGACCATAGATATTAGTGAGAGTCCAGGTGTCATTTGATAATTGAGAGGTGAAGGTAACAGAAGTTGAGAAATCATTTTGGAAAGCCCTGGTACCATTGAATAAAGTACTATTCTAGATGGTAATAATTCCTCCAGAAGCACCAATTGATGGTAAGAAATCAAAACTGTCAAACTTATTTGGACAGATTTTTTTAAATAATTGATATCAAAGTTTTCTCTCTTGGTTTCTTGAAGACAGATAATGTCACATTCAGATTCCATGATCTTGCTTTTTAGTGCTAACCATTTTTTCTCAGAGTTAATTCCCCTGAGGTTCCAGTTTAGAATCTTCCAGTTTCTGTTGTTACTCATTTATAAACCAATTGGGTGATCCATGGGGTGACTCAAATTTTGTAGTCACACAAATAAGACTGGACATATCATAGGTTGCTGAATTCATAAGCATGTCCAACATCAAATAGTTCTGCAACAACTCATAACAGATATGAAAGGTAATTGGTCCAATCACAAAAGGCATGGTTTTTGTAAACATTAACCACATTATTTAGGAGCTTTCTTCTTAGACTGATGTCCACAAGATTCAGCAGCACCTCCCTTCTTCTTGTTTGAAAGGTATGGTTCAGGACCATTCTTCTTAGGTCCAGTCTTTCCTAGTGGTTTGATGATCAAATCATTGATCCTGCCCTTCTTTAGCAATCTTTTCTCGAGTTCCCCCTCTTTAACCTTGCAAAATGATTCAGCAAGATTCTTAACAACCTTATTACTAAGACAGGGTGGAGTAGCATTGCAAGAGAGGCAATTATGATCAGTGCAATTTAAATGGCTTTTAAAACCCCCATTAAGTTCCACAATTCTGGGGCTCCTTCTCACCTCAGATTCCACCAGTGGTTCTTTGCCCCTCATCCTCTTAGTAGGTGCATTTGGTACCATCATGTTTGATGGTGAATCACTCAGGCAATGGGGTGGAATCTGTCCAACACATTCATCAGGTATAATGAAGGTGAAAGTAGATTCATCAGTAATTGGCTCTTTAATTATCTCCCATAGGGGTGATGTGAGAAAATGTCTAATCCAACTGAATTTCTCAGGTGTGATGAGCATTAGAGTGATAAAATTAAACCAACTTATAGGAATGTCACATTGTAGTTTGCCTTTGTCAGGTGATGGGTTCATGTGTGGAGCAAAGAATCTGTCCCATAGCTCCAGACCTTGCTTAGAGAAAGAATTCCTAGCAGAGAGTATCTCAGATGAGTTGACAAAAGGAATAATGGCCATTCCAACTTGGAGGTGTGCCTCATTTGGAGAGAGGAGATTAGTGTCCTCCAACATCCAGTCATCTTGCATGTTATCCTCATCAGCATGGTTGGTGTCCTCCTCCTCATCTTGGTAATTCTGCAGAATGTTAAGCAGTCCTTCTCCCATGCCCATTTCCTGATCTGCATCAGCAATATTTTGCACCACCTCATTATCCTCTGCACCATGGACAGATGCCTTGTCACTGTCAGATGAAACATTTACTCCATGTATAGATCCAGATGGCCTTTATCGACCTCACTGTGGTGGCAAATCCTGGTTGTCAATGGGCATGTCAACACCTTCAGCAAATACAGGTCCTTGGATAGCATTCCAGTTGCCCCAGCCAGCATTATTCTGAGGGGCAGGGTCAATCCATTGGTCCGATCCACCAATGTCCCCTTCAGGTTGTGGTGGAGGAGGTGAAGAAGGGGGCCCAAATATGGGTCCCAACACAGGTAGAGGGTGTGGGTCAGCACCATCATCAGGTAGTGGGTCCTCATCAGGTGGCCCCCTCCCCAGGAGATTCCTGTTCAATATTTCCACAGAAAAGGTCCATGATTCAGTTTCCACCAGGTCTCCAATGGTGAATCTAACACTTTTAGGAACATCTAGGAGATCAGTGACTCTGAGTTTTGCAAAGATCATGCCCTTGTGCTCAGGGTCCCTCTCCCAGAGCAGAACTTTACCAATGTCAGAGAATACAGCATTCAGGTCATCATGGTTCCAGTGATCAAGTGGAGGACCCAGGAGCATAACCCAACATTCATTGTTAAACTGAGTCCTACGCCAGTTAATTCCTTCATTATGCCTATCAAAAGAAATAGCAACATCTTGGAAGGGAATATGACCCGTAGCAATTAACCGGTCACGGTCACTGACATTTGCAAATTGAACATATGCAGAACCAAATGGGCAATCTTGAATATCACGAAATTCAACATGTGCATCATTGATAAAGAAATCTTGCAACACATCCCTGATATTACCAAATGGGACAGGACCAGGGGGAAGGGGATGGATGTGCGCAATGGCATACTGTTCATGAGTTCTTGGTCGGCGAGGAACCACCACCCTTTTGACTTGATTCCTGCCAGCCACCTGCATAATCTCGAAACCATGGGGAAGAAATGGCTGAGGGTCAAGTGGAATATAGGCCATTGTGTCGGTGGTTGTCGCCGGCGACGAGCGGAGCAATGCAGTTGGGTTTCTCCAGGCGAGGGAGTTGAGGAGACAGGGGTTTCAGCCAAATTAATTTTTTGGGCAAGAATAAAATTCTTAAGACAGTCATACACCCTGGGCCGCGAAACTTGCGGCGTAACATGGGCCTTGAACCAATTCAGGTAAGATTTGTCGGGCCAGGGACAAGAAGGGAAAGTGGAGAATTTCAAAAATGGTAAAAGACCAGGCAAATTAATTGTAGGAGATTTGTTGACTGCAGTTTTCTTTGCTATAATACCTTTGCCATTAATCACAATATCCGCAAATGATGCACCCGTTACGACATGAATAATGTCATCATTATTTTGACCGTTATTGCATGGTACCTGTGACGTTGAAGAGCCAATACGGTCAAAAACAGAGGATTTTTTTCTCTTTTTGTATGAAACAGTTGTCCAATCCTTGTCCAATTCTTTGTAATATTCCTTCTCTTTGAATTTCCAATTTGGGCCTCCATCGCCCCAAAGTTTTATCTTCAGTATGAATGAATCATCAGTGAAAGAACCAGAATTATATATTTCAAAACCCACAGCTCTTGATGCCACCGAGAATCTAAAGGTTCTGTCCTGGAGGATTTTGACTTGATATTTTGATGCATGACCCCCAAAACAACTTTGAAGAACAATGCCAATTGTATGAATATCAATCTTAAAATTTGCACGGCCAAATGAACCAACAAGGAAGAATGGTCTTCTGCGAAATCCTCCTGAGAAATTAATGTGGTGACCAAATTTTTTGAACATATTATCCTCAAACATCCTCCCTTTAGAAAAATCCACAGAAAAGTATTTGTGTTTGGTTGATGAATTGTGCTCATCAAAGATTTGTTCACCTACCATCACCCTTTTGACAACAAGATCCAAGATAACACCAGTTGAAACTTTCTCATCTTGAAGAAGGAATCTAGCATCAATAACCACCTTGTCACAATTTAGTAACACAATCCGCTTAGCAATAGTATACAAGACCAGAAATCCAGGGGCATTGTCCAAAACATCAGAAGACAAGGTTGAGCTAGTAACGTGCCACATAAGTTTCAAATCATCACCCTTGCACGCATGACCATGAGAAGTCCCAAGAATATCAGAGGATGGTGGCAAAATATCATTGATCCTAGCAAGATGAGAGGGGAACCTCACCACAGAACCAATCATGAGAACCTCCCCATTTTCCAAACTTCTTCCTTCCAGTGGTGAACCATTTGCATTGAGAATGACCAGCCAGCGATTATCCGAGAGAATAAGTGATCCAACAAGGAACTTACCATCGGTGGAGCTTCCAGAATAGGTGATCTTCTAGCCACCACCAGATGAATCCAGTGTATGAGAGCCCATGGGTATGTGTGCGACGGCGCCGGAGTGGCGCTGGCGAGTGCCGGTGGGATGGGCTCAGAGAGACATGCCTCGGAAATCGTACCGGTGTCTCTCTAACTCTCCATGTCTATTTCTTTATAGATCCAAACACAACCGATAGGTTTCACGCCTTTCTGGAGGGTCTTCCAAGTTCAGAAACTTGATTTCTCGTGTATGGATACTATCACGGATTCTATGACTTCTAGTCATTTTATGGAGTTAGGGCCCATCATCGCTTCTTTGCATGTAGTCGGTTCATCATTGTCAAAACAATAATGATTTGCTTATCAAATCACACTATTTGATTCTTACCGACCCACACGGTTCAATAGGAACTCTAATCTCCGAGATCACATCCTTTGTAATCACGGGAGCCATGAGCATTGTGGCTGCACCGGGACACTTTTCGGCGCTGCGCTACTTAGCACATATAGCTAAGGTTCAACAACCTTATCAAAGTTCTATTGTTCTCCCGCTTAGCTTTTCACGAAAAGTTCCTTCTCAAGAAACTTGACGTTCCAAGCGACAAACTTTTTTGTCCTCGGTGTTATGGAGAAATTCCCAACAAATTCTTTGGGATAACCTACAAAGACATGCTTATTCGACTTTGGTTGTAAACATTTTACTTATGCATAGCATACCAAAATTTAAGAAAAGACAATTCGGGTTTTATCCCAAACCATAACTTATATGGTGTCATTTCAACGGATCACGATGGTGCTCTTTTCGATTAGCGGTAGTCTCTAAAGATTCAATCCTTAAAACATAATGGCAGTTTTATAAATGACACCCTTGATCTTACCATGTCAAACATGGTTTGATTTCATCTCTCGAATATGCCACCTATGGTTTATCGGGAAACACAAATCATGGAACAATTCCTCAAGTCTTAGGTGTTTTTGCTAAACATGTAACTCAAATATCTTCCTTTATGATCAAATCATAAACTCTTTTATTTTCTTGTTACAATGATTTTTTACTTCATCTTGAAAGTCTTTGGACAATTTTCAAATGTTTCATACTTCTTCCTTATTAAGTAAATATATAAATATATTCACTCAAATTTCTGGAGAAAGCATATGAAGCAAAAAGATCCATCGCATATGGCTACACATAATGGACTATGCACATCAGCATGTACAATTTCCAATAAGCTAGTCATCCGTTCCTCTTTGGCCTATGAATGGAGTTTCAATTATCTCGAGGAAAGTCTCACAAGCGTCAATTGATCAAAATCAAAGACTCCAAAAATTCCATAAACATGGAGTTTCTTCATGTTTTCTTTCAAATATAATTTAAAACAGCGATGTCACTTCATAAGTGATCTTCCAATCATTTGTCTTACGACATTTTAGCAATAATGTTTATGGATGTGATTTCTCCAACTAGACTTGTAAAAGTTCATCCATCCTTTATGGAATACGGTAATTATTTGAACAACCATTGTTCTCGTAATACCGGAACAAAATAAAAATTATTAAAACAAATCTTAAAGGCTAGGTTTAACGTCAACGAAAAACACAATAACACTTTATTTGTTTTCGATGAACATCATCACGTATTCTCTTGCTAGTTACTTAGGCCATTGCAGTTCATGAATTGCGTTGTCCTGTATGACACTTCATACCAACCAATTCAGTATCCAATACCGGTATCCAATACCTAAGAACCACATTGTTTAACAAGCAAGGAATACAACCATAACATGTATATCTTCTATATACCTAAGCTGGACATTTCCAACTTTTTCTTTTCTGCCAAATATTTTATATATTCTCTTTCAGCAATTCCTTTTCCTTTTAAAAGAATCTATCAACATCAATAGTGGTGTCATTCACATGACACATAGTACAAAGCGTATATAGTCAAATACTAATACCTTTGTACTTGCACTTTGAAGTGGATCACCATCATCAGATGTTTGGTATTCTTTCAAAAATCCATTCTTTAGTAATATTTTAGTGTAGTAAACATTTTACTTACATATTCTATTCACCCTTATCATGACAGCTTTCATGATCAAGCTACTATAGCCTATAAGGAAGAATCGCGAGTATAATGTTAGTTCCCAAAACCTTTTGGGAGATCCGGATGCTTAGCATCTCCATCCTTCACAAATTCTCATACAATATGAGAACATGTATTTTGCTAAATTATACTCTGTCATAATGCAACCAAAAATATTGTTTCAGATATCCCAATATCTTTCACACATGATGGTTTCTGAAACAATTTTCAGCTCCTACATAATCTTGATATTAAAACAACTTTTGAATATCAATAATCATGGAGGCAAACATGATACTTTAGATACTAACATTGGAATTCTTACTCTTGATTTAATACTACTTATTAAACTTCACGGAGTAAATAGAGTTTGCTGAAAGTTTGCAATAGGACTTCTAAACTTTAAATTGACATTCAAAACAATACGATACCAGTTCGTAAAGTAAATATCCAGAATTCTATTGTTCTATTATCTCAATTAAAACTAAGCATAAGGTAGTGAAAAGATGCCAATGACTATAACAAATTATGCAAATTCACTTCAATTTAGTTTGTGACAAATTGAGTTCGACTAATCCAAATTAGACACGAACTCCCACTCAAAAACGACATCCCTTGTGCCTTTTTGGTGATAACATGAACCAAATCCACTACACCAAGTCCGATCATCACGTGAGTCCGTGTAGCTTCAAAGGCGAGCATCTATATGGGCATCAAATCAACTATATGACTCATGCTTAACCTTTCGGTCCGTGTTCCGAGGCCATGTCTGTACATGCTAGGCTCGCCAAGTAAGAACCTTAGTACTCGCGTGTGTAAATCTGTCTTAAACCCGTTGTATGAAAGCGTAGAGTCGAGTACACCCGATCATCACGTGATGTCTCGAAACACGATCCATAGAACAGTGCATACTCAAGGAAGAACACATTTTATCTTGATATCTAAATGAGGGATCATCTTACAATGCTACCAAAAGCGCCAAACTAGCAGTATAAGATGCTAACATCTAATGTGTAAACTGAGATGATATGGTCCATGCATTTGATCTCTATCATTTGCATCGTGGTATGAACTCTATCATTCCTTTGTGTGTAAGGCCAAGGTCTATGGAACTTACACGTTGAGTGTGTTGTAAGAGTATCTATCATACATCTACTTACAACAATACCATATCAAGACACTAGCCCAGCAATGATCTAAACTAGACGCCTCTAATTTATCAATTGCAAGTTTTACGTGGCTTAGGGCTTTCGGAGATAGAACCGTTCTTACCTACGAACATGAACCACAACGAGGATAACCAAGTTATTAGCAACTCGTTGTAAATCAGATATTGACTATAGTAGGAGAGACAGACACCCGCCAGCCACTTATGCAAAACAAGTTGCATGTCAGTCGTGGAACTGGTCTCATGTACGATGACATGTAAGGTTGGTCCAGGCCGCTTCATCCCACTATGCCACCAATATCCAAAATACATAGAAGATGCAATAACATGATCATCATCGCCCACATATAAACATATGTGTACTACCCGTGCAAAGCACCTACGCATAGATCAGGCTCTGATACCACTGTTGGGTCCGCAGCATAGAGAACAAAAAATTTCCTACGATGAGAACTACACGCCAAGAACTATCTACTAGGTACAAAGCAACAGGTGGACATACATCCAACGAGAACTTACCCTCGAAGACAACGAGTTTCTTTAACGAGTAGGAACTCGTGGTTGATGTAGTCGTACACTTGCCGATCTCAAGATCGTGAGGAAGTCTGAGCGTCGCAACTCAGCAGCGCATCCGTACTCGCACACACGTTCAAGCCACCGGACAACCTCCGCCTCCTCGCTCCAGCGATCCAGCAGAAGCAGCAACTCCTTCCAGATGAAATGCCACCGGGAACATGTATCTCGCTAATCAGAGACCGTGGGAGAATAATTCTAGAAGGGGAGAGAGATCCTTCACAAGGAGGTGTGAGAAAGAAGGAGGAAGAGGGTGGCCTTTTATAGGAGGAGGGGGGTGCCCCTCCTTCATGGCCGGCGCATGGGGGGTGACTCCTCACCTCCCCCATTCATGTGGTGGTAACCCCTCCACATTAAAATGCCTCTTCACATTCCCCTTTAAAGTTCCTACTTTAGATGCATTAAAATTCTCCAAGTTTAATGCTCTCTCATTTAATAAAACTCTTTTATTAAATTTATTCAGAATTTTGTTAATTACTTTAATTAACAAACATTCACATATAACCACTTGCAATATTTCAATATCACATGCAGAACCACTTTCTGCAATTTCACCCGAAACAGTTTCGGTGTCTATTGAAATAATTCCAGCGCTTTTCAATTCTTTCGTCTGAAACATATGTGCTCCAAAATGGTGTCCGGTAATTCTTAAGTGTGTCACCCTATGGTTCGTGAATAATGCAGACATGATTGAGACTCCTCTCAGATCAATAATCAGAAGCGGGACCTGGAGATCCATACTGACTCCTGCATATTCAACGATGACTTCTGTGATCGTGAGAACCTTTAACGCTAGTAACTAAATCCCTTTGTCTCGCAATATATTATATGTCCGAGATTCGATCATTAGTATCTCCATACCTAGTTTGATCTCTTTGCCTACATGCACTCTTTTCTCGTTCCCGTGATATAACATTCTAGTGATCACATCACTTGCTTGCAAGCCATTTCAATGTGATATCACCGAGAGGGCCCACAGTATATCTATCCGTCATCGGGATTGACAAATTCCACTCTTGATCCATGAGCCTCAACATAACACCTTCGTAGCACTGAACCCATCTTTATAGTCACCTTATTACGGTGTGACGTTTGATGTTATCAAGATACTCTTCCGGTGCTAGCAATTAACATGATCTCATGGTCTAAGGATAAACATTACTTCGTATGATGTTATAGCAATATAAACATAATGACTTGATCATAATGCTATACTTCGGATGAATGTTCATCACATCATTCAACTAATGTTGTGACCTTGTTATTAACAACATCCAATGTCCATGATCAGGAAACCTTGATCATCTTGTTAATCAACAAGCTAGTCTATAAGAGAGGCATAACTAGGAACCCTTTTTGTTTATTAAACACACATGTATTAATGTTTCCGATCAATACAATTATAGCATGCAAAATAGACATTTATCATAAACATGGAATAAGATAATAACCACTTTATTATTGCCTCTCGGGCATATTCCCTTCAATAACCATTTACGCGGGACGACAAACAATTTGAGAACATAGCCTGTAGCTAAAGACCTGCCTCATTGTACTCATGTCAATCATAGCTTCAAACCACTCATCCGCCATAGAGCCGCCTTCTTCAACTACGACGGATCTGAGAGGGATTTTGAGACCGAGCGAGAGAGCAGAGGGAGGAACGCTGATCTGAGAGGGTTGATGAGAGTGAGGAAGAGAGACTGGTACAATAGTTAAATACTAGGAGTACTAGACTCCCCATATCACTCTAGGAAATATCGTCCGTCCATCCAAATTCAACGGCCATGAACCGATACCCTATCTCTCTGGCAAGAGACCTGCACGGAGAAAACTAGGAAAGCGCTGTGTTCCCCGATTAATTATCTCCCTCTGACCCGGTGTACACGTTCCTTTGACGACCTAGGTCTACGTGTAAGACTAAATATTATACTCCAGTACTACTCCGGGATGGAAAATGCCGTGCTAAGAGACTCCCCCATTGTCAAAGACCTTATTACATGCATGGAAAATGCTTATGTGTCACGGCAATTAATGATGAAAGAGATTGTGTTGGTATCACTGAAAAATAATTATAATTTTGAGCCACATCCATAAAGTATAGGGTGTATAATTGGTTCTTGTACCTTGTGTCATGTAGAAATCAACCTACTACTACTAGCTACCTATTACTCGTTATTCTCGAGAGAAATGATGAAGAAGATCCTAGAATTACTGAGAAGTGCGTTCTGCGGTTTGTGCATAGCGTTCACTGTGCTAAAGACTATCAATAGAATATTCTATATGGTAGCATGGATAGAAGATCTAGTGGTTTGCAATGTTGGGATTTGCCAGGCTTGATCGATTTTTCAAAGTTCAAAGTACTGCGTACACAATATAGTGTGGTAAGATTATATAATATAGGTAAAGCTCAAAAATATATGAATATGTGAGTCTCACGTGCCGGAGTACTTCTATGTAGTGACTAGTAAGTTACACGTGCCGTGCACGTGAGACTCGGATAATAGACGTATGAAATATCATGGGTACTATTCAACATGGTAGTTCTAGAACATGGTGGAGTTTGCTCTAGGTACTATTCAACACGAATCTAGCTGCTCTAATCCATTGGATCTAACAGCCTAACAATAAGGATTGGTGCTATGGATCATTCATATTCAAAACTGCTCCATTATAGTGGTAGAGAGAATACAACCTACTGTGCTATGAAATTTTTGGGGTAGTGGCATGATGGTTCTAGAACATGGTGGAGTTTGATCTAGGTACTATTCAACACGAATCCAGCTGCTCTGAACATTGGATCTAACAGCCCAACGGTCAGGATTGGTGCTATGGATCCAATTCAAAACTGCTCCATTATAGTAGTAGAGATAATATGACATACTGTACTTCTATAGTTTTATCACGTGCCAGAGCACTAAGGCATGTGTAACTTATTACTACTGTATACTGGAGTACATACTCCAAGAATTTACCAGACTCGTTGCTCGAGCTGCCAGCTGCTCGCCACCTCTGTTTCGAGTACTACTACTCCTACTATCTGATTATACTGCGGCCAGCTGAAAGTATGGCTGCTACAAGTACCTATTTGACATTTCTCTTGTGAGTTAATGCTCCAGACAACCACCGACTGCGAAAAAACTCACGCGCCGCCAAGCAGCCGCTCTGCATACTCCTTGGAGCATCTAAAAAAAGTACTCCTTGGAGAAATGCTGGGTCAAAGAAAAAACACTAAAAAAGAGGTCCCCTATCGGTGGGAGTAAAACTGAGTAGCACCGCTAGTAGTACTACTAGTACTATACTTTCTCCTTCATTCTACTCTCCGGCGAAATTTCTTTCTTCCACCAAAGGCACGTTACCCTCACAAATACTTGAAGGAATCCCGGTGGATTGGTTGTGTCGTCCTCGGAGGTCTGCTTTGTCTCAAGGCCAGGCCCCAAAACAGTTCATCCGGTGGGAACATGCCTCCGTTGGAGCAGCCTCTGTAGAGCGCCTGGTCGCCCGCGGTAAACGTGTGTTGGCCCTGCTGGCTAACGATGCGATTTTGGGCCCCCTCGAGGCTATCGATCCTGTGCTAGCCACATCAAGGAGGCGTTAACACGGCAGGCAAACAAAAGTGGACCTCTAATACAAAGAGTTGGTCCCGATGTGCCTCCCTTTCGACTGTGATGGAGCTGCGTCCAGGCAGGCGCTCTGGCTGGACATCAACCGTGACCAAGTTAAGCCCGTGCGAGACAGCAACCAATCCTTCCGCCGGGAACCTGCAGCCAGCAATAATGTGACCAGGGCAGACAACTCAGGTGGGCGCCGGGTTGCCGTGGTCATGGCCGACGCCATTCTGGGTCCCCTCGAGCCTATCGATCCTATGCTGGCCCTTGCTTACGATCAGGACATGCTCGAGTTCAAGCTCGCGCCCGAGGAACCTGCGGCCAGCGAACATGCGACCGGGGCAGACAACTCGGGTGGGCGCCAGGTCGCTGTGGTCGTGGAAGACAACGCCATCCTGGGTCCCCTCGAGCCTATTGATCCTATGCTGGCCCATTCTCACCATTAGGACATGCTCAAGTTCGAGCTCGAGCGCGAGGAACCTGCGGCTAGCGAAGGTGCGGCTGGGGGAATCGACTTGGTAGGGGGGCAATGTGCTCCTCTACTCGTTCCAAGCAATCTCGTCCCTTCGACCATGATCAACACGTAGGTGCACGTTGTGTTTCATGTGTGAAGCAAATAGTAGTACCAAGAGTATGGCTCAGCTGCTCGGTTGAAATTGAGCCTGACCCGACTGCCTTTCCAAGCTAAATTTTAGGGGCCTTTGTGCCAATTATATGGACTTGGATGTAATTTTGTATTTTTTGATGTAACCTTTTAATTCCACCGAACGTGTTGATTGAAGCATGATGCACTTTCGGGTGAAATTAGCTACTCCCTCCGACCCAAATTAGTTGACTTAGATTTGTCTATATTCGAATGTATCTAGACTTGTTTTAGTGTTAGAAACATCTGAAACTAGATAAAACGAAGTCAACTAATTTGGGTCGGAGGGAGTATAAAATTAAGCTTGAAAAATATAACATGTAATTTATCCAACCAATTCATGTAGTACTAGTAGTAAACTAGTAAGTTACACGTGGACGTCTGACATATCATCACTATATAAAATTATAATAGGTAAAGCAGAAAAAAAATATTTGATCAACATCTATAATATATGGGTGTATATTTGGTTCTCGTACATTGTATATCATGTAGAGTGAACGATTATTAGCTAATCTAAAAGTTTAAAATTTAGTAACATGGTCTATAGAAACGAGGGAGAAGATTCTAGAATGATGGAGAAGTGTTTTGAGGTTCCCATGTTTCTGGACATAGCGAACCACCCATGTTTTACTTGCGATTCCTAGGTTCTTTGAGTTTTCAAGGTTCGTAGATAAATTAACCCACTTAAATTACACTACTGTCTCCAATTCAAATTAATATTCTCAGATTTGTCTAGATTCGGGTATATGTATCTAGCACAGAAACATGACTAGATACATTTGAGTCTAGATGAATCTATGAACATTAATATGGATCGGAGGGAGTCTGTCAAAAATTATGTCAAATTATTTTGAACCACATGTGAGTTGCCAGTTGCTCTTTAAATTCCACAAAAATCTTTTGAAGTTGCCCACCAGACAACCAATATATGGAGAACACGAACAAGAGTTTTCAAAGATTCAGCTTCTTTCTAGACTTTGCATGCTGGCAAAGTTAACCCTGCTTTGAAAAAAGAGAGAGAAATAGGCCAAAAAAAAGGGGGGGCTCATGCATGGCGTCTTTTTGCTTGTATTACCTGCCATTAAAAATAATAAACATGAGTTTTCCACAATTTTTGAAAAAAGCCGCTTCACAAAAATGGCCTACCATGTATAAGTATGAACAGGTTTCAGGATGAGCGACCAAGGAAGGTCACAGACATATCCATGTTTATAGGAATTTTGTAGTAGTACTACAAGAAAGTAGATGTGCGCATCTTTGCGTTGGTAAAGAACTTTGCCAATGGGAGTTCCCAAATACTAGGAAAAGTAACAACTCCAATTTTCTAAGTGATGGAAATATTTTTTTCTATAAAGAAAAGTACTCACTTCCGTACTAGTACTACTCGAAAAGGGAGGCATCTCCTTCCAAAAAAAGAGGCAGCGCGAGAGCAGCGCGAGGAGTCGAAAGGCGGTGCGATGTCAGAGCAAAGCTATGATGAGTTGCTGACACGAGGTATACTCCACTAGTAGTAAATATATGGACCTACTAGTAGTAATATGCATGCAAAATAAGTTGTGTTTTCTCTCTCCTTCGCTGGCTCTCACCATCCATCCTCCATCGATCTCTTCCCTGTAGCCGCGGGTGCACAGTTCGGCTTGTCTCTTTCTCGTCCAGAACGTGGCGCTCCGCACGTGTGACTTGGTACGGCACACCGATCTACTTCTAGCAACCAGCCATCTACTGGATTAATAATCATCTACACCAATACAAAAAGTCTCAAAAGTAATAATAATAATTACAAAAATGTCCTCATACCACATTGCGGCGACTACAAACCCTAGTGCGCTAATTGGAGTGTCTCGCTCCTTCAGGATCTACGGTACCCAGGTTCCAAAAAATAAATAAAAAATGCCACTGCCCCAATTTTCAGACTAATATACCATGCTTTCTTACAATTCCCGAGTTTTAGGATTTTTCAAGCGGGCATAGAAATATTTTTCATTTTATTCCTGTTTAATCTTCTTGCTTTTGGATGAGGTTGCTGCATGTAATGCTAGTTGTTCTATAGTTCAAATGTTAGGTATTGTATATGCTGGTATAAAGCCAGCAATAGATGACGTGTCACTTTGTTATACCTAACACTCGGTTATATTATTGAACTAGCTCTCACACACTTGTAGAATATTAATTTAGACCTAATTCGACAAATCGACGGAAAGTCGTCTGAGTGGGTGAAATTAGCTAGAAAATTAAGCTTGAAAAATATAACATGTAATTTATCCAACCACTTTATGTAGTATAGTAAATAAATGGCACATGCTATGAACTCTAAGCCATATTGATCGCACTTCCTTCCAAAAAATACTATTACTTCTTTACCATGCATGCTAACATGCACCGACCTAGATAGACCAAAATATGGGCACACGGTCATTATCTTGATAAAGACAGGGTATGTCCATGACCTTGGTCATTTGGCTTAAAACCCAAGAAAGTTCATACATAGTAGTACATGATATAGTAGGCAATACCAGAAGTGTGAGTTTTTCAAGTACTTTTACTGATAGAAAAATAAGAAAGAATGGCCCCACCAAATTGTCGTACCAAGTGGACCATTCTTTCTTACAGTTCCCAAGTTTAAGTATTTTTCAAACTTCCAAGCTAAAGCTCCACATGCACTTAAATGCATGACTCTAAGTCGATTAAAGGAAATTAGGTCAAACTTGAATACATGTGAGCGCGATAGACTATTACTCTTGAAAATATCCAAAATTCTTTTAAATGTACCTAGGCAGCCGATATATCATGGGCCAACAATAGTTTTGACAAATGCCATTACTGATTAGTATTTGCATACCGACAAATTTGACCGCATACGGAAAACATTCAAACAAAATAAAGCGTAAAACAAAAACATGAGACTTCATTATGATTGGGGTACTTTTGCTAGTAGTATTATTAATTGCCAAGAAAAATGATAAACATGAGATTCGACAACCTTAGGGAAAACGGATTCACATTATAGCCCACCATGATGTAACATTATTAATTCTTGGTTTTCAGCACGAACGACCAATAAGGTCGTGGCCTTCTATATCGATGTATACCCTAGCTACACTTTTACATAGGGTTCTGACATCGGGTAGATGGGTGCGTCTTGGCCTAGTAAACAATGTTGCCATGGGAGTTTCAAACAATTAGGAAAAAACATTTTTCACTTTTCCAACTGATTATGGGGATGTTTTGTACTAGCAGTAAAGAAAATTAGAAGAATGTGGCACTGAATGCGAGAAGCGTGCCATGTTTCCAGACATAGCGAACCATCCATGTTTTGCTTGCGATTCCTAGGTCCTTTGAGTTCTCAAGGTTCATAGATAAATTAACCCAATTAAATTACACTACTGTATCCAATTCAAATTAATATTCTCGGATTTGTCTAGATTCGGATATATGTATCTAGCATAGAAACATGACTAGATACATTTGAATCTAGATGAATCTATGAACATTAATATGGATCGGTTGGAGTCTATCAAAATTAGGTCAAATTATATCGAACCACATGTGAGCTTCCAATTGCTCTTTAAATTTCACAAAAATCTTTTGAAGTTGCCCACCAGACAGCCAATATATCGAGAACACGACCGAAGTTTTCAAAGATTCAACTTCTTTCTAGACATTGCATGCCGGCAAAGTTGACCTTGCTTTGGAAAAAGAGAGAGAGAAATAGGCAACAAAAACAGGGGAACTCATGCATGGCATCCTTTTTCTTGTATTGCCTACCATGAAAAATAATAAACATGAGTTTTCACAACTTTTGAAGAAACCCACTTCACAAAAATGGCCTACCATGTATAAGTATGAATAGCTTTCAGGACGAGCGACCAAGCAAGGTCATGGACATATCCACATCATAGTTTATGGTAATTTGGTAGTACTACAGGAAAGTAGATGTGTGCATCTTGGCATTGGTAAACAACTTTTCCAATGCGAGTTTCCAAATACTAGGAAAAGTAACAACTCTACTAAGCGATGAAATATTTTTTCTATAAAACAAAGTACTCCACTTCATTCTATACTGCTACTCCAAAAGGTAGGCAGCGCGAGAGCAACGAGAGGAGTTCCTTGCACGTGAGACTCGGATAATAGAAGTATGACATATCATCATTATATAAAATTATAATAGGTAAAGCACAAAAATTATAAATTTGATCAACATACATAAAGTATGGGTGTATATTTGGTTCTTGTACTTTGTATCATCATGTAGAAGTCAAAGATTATTAGCTACCGAAAACACTTGATTTTTTTGGTAATATGGTCTAGAGAAACGAGGGAGAAAATTCTAGTATGATGGAGAAGTGCCTTTTGAGGTTTATGCATAGCATTCATTATGTTGAAGACTATCTATACAATCTTCTAGATGCTATAATGGAAAAGAAGATCCAACGGTAGGAAATACTGGGACTCGCGAGTATTGAGATCCAACGGTTGACATTCAAAGTTATTCGAACAATCTTATCTTACCAAGTATTATATAGTGTACGAATACAAATAACTTTGAATATTGCCGTTGGATCAAGACTGGTGAATCCGAACGACATTTCCAGCCGTTGGATCTTCTTTTCCATTCTAGCAGCTAGAAGATTCTATTGATAGTCTTCAGCATAATTAATGCTATGCACAAACCTCAAAACACACTTCTCCATCATACTAGAATCTTATCACTTATTTTTCTAGACCAATGTTACTACCAAAAATTTCAAGTGTTAGGTAGCTAATAATCTTTGACTTCTACACATCACGATACAAAGTAGAAGAACCAAATATACACCCATACTTTATATATGTTGATCAAATTTATAATTTTCTGCTTTACCTATTATAATTTTATATAGTGATGATATGTTAGACATGTCTTATCTGATTTGTCTCCGATTCAAATTAATGTTCTCGGATTTGTCTAGATTTGGGTATATGTATCTAGCACAGAAACATGACTAGATACATTTGAATCTAGATGAATCTATGAACATTAATATGGATCAGAGGGAGTCTATCAAAATTATGTCAAATTATTTCGAACCACGTGTGAGCTGCCAATTGCTCTTTAAATTCCACAAAAATATTTTGAAGATGCCCACGAGACAGCCAATATATGGAGAACATGACCGAGAGTTTTCAAAGATTCAACTTCTTTCTAGACTTTGCATGCTTGTAAAGTTGACCCTGCTTTGAAAAAAGAGAGAGAAATAGGCCAAAAAATAGGGGGACTCATGCATGGTGTCCTTTTGCTCGTATTACCTGCCATGAAAAATAATAAGCATGAGTTTTTCACAACTTTTGAAAAAAGCCGCTTCACAAAAATGGCCTACCATGTATAAGTATGAACAGGTTTCAGGACGAGCGACCAAGCAAGGTCATGGACGTATCCATGTTTATGGGAATTTTGTAGTAGTACTACAAGAAAGTAGATGTGCGCATCTTGGTGTTGGTAAACAGCTTTGCCAATAGGAGTTCCCAAATACTAGAAAAAGTAACAAATCCAATTTTCTAAGCAATGGAAATATGTTTTTTGTAAAGCAAAGTACTCCACTTCCGTACTAGTACTACTCGAAAAGGGAGGCGGCTCCTTCCAAAAAAGGAGGCAGCACGAGATCAGTGGGAGGAGGAGTCGGAAGGCGATGTGATGCCAGAGCAAAGCTGTGATGGGCTGCTGACACGAGGTACACTCTACTAGTAGTAAATATATGGACCTACTAGTAATAATATGCATGCAAAACAAGTTGTGTTTTCTCTCTCCTTCGCTGGCTCTCCCCATCCATCCTCCATCGATCTCTTCTCTGTAGCCGCGGGTGCATAGTCCGGCTTGTCTCTTCCTCATCCACAGCGTGGCGCTGCACAGATGTGACTTCGTACGGCACACTGATCTACTTCTAGCAACCGTTTCCCCCCTCGAAATTCAAGTCATCTACTATATTAATAATCATCTAGACCAATACAAAAAAGTCTCAAAAGTAATAATAATAATTACAAAAAGTTCCTTAGACCACATTGCGACGACTACAAACCCTAGTGCGCTAATTCGAGTGTCTCGCTCCTTCTGGACCTACGGTACCCAGGTTCCAAAAAATAAATAAAGAATGCCACTGCCCCAATTTTTAGACTAAGTGTACAATGCTTTCTTACAATTCCCAAGTTTTAGGATTTTTCAAGCGGCATAGAAATGTTTTTCATGTTATTCCTGTTTAATCTTCTTGCTTTTTGATGAGGTTGCTAATGTAATGCTAGTTGTTCTATAGTTCAAATGTTAGGTATTGTACATGTTGGTATAAAGCCGGCAATAGATGACGTGTTACTTTGTTATACCTAACCCTTGGTTATACTATTGAACTAGCTCTCACGCACTTGTAGAATATTAATTTAGACCTAATTCGACAAATCGATGGAAAGTCATCTGAGTGGGTGAAATTAGCTAGAAAATTAAGCTTGAAAAATATAACATGTAATTTATCCAACCACTTTATGTAGTATAGTAAATAAATGGCACGTGCTATGAAATCTAAGCCATATTGATCGCACTTCCTTCCAAAAAAATACTTTTACTTCTTTACCATGCATGCTAACATGCACCGACCTAGATAGACCAAAATATGGGCACACGGTCATTATCTTGATGAAGACAGGGTATGTCCATGACTTGGTTAATTGGCTTGACACCCAAGAAAGTTCATACATAGTAGTACATGACATAGTAGGCAATACCAGAAGTGTGAGTTTTTCAAGTATTTTTACTGGTAGAAAAATAAGAAAGAATGGCCCCACCAAATTTTCGTACAAAGTGGACAATTCTTTCTTACAGTTCCCAAGTTTAAGTATTTTTAAAACTTCCAAGCTAAAGCTCCACGTGCACTTAAATGCATGAATCTAAGTCGATTAAACAAAATTAGGTCAAACTTGAATACATGTGAGCACGATAGACTATTACTCTTGAAAATATCCAAAATTCTTTTGAAGGTACCTAGGCAGCCAATATATCATGGGCCAACAATAGTTTTGAGAAATGCCATTACTGATTAGTATTTGCATACTGACAAATTTGACCGCGTATGGAAAACATTTAGACAAAATAAAGCGAAAAACAAAAACATGAGACTTCATTATGATTGGGGTACTTTTGCTAGTAGTATTATTAATTGCCAAGAAAATGATAAACATGAGATTCGACAACCTTAGGGAAAACGAATTCACATTATATCCCACCATGATGTAACATTATTAATTCTTGGTTTTCAGCACGAGCGACCAATAAGGTCATGGCCTTCTATATCGATGTATACCCTAGCTATACTTTTAAATAGGGTTCTGACATCGGGTAGATAGGTGCATCTTGGCCTAGTAAACAATGTTGCCCGTGGGAGTTTCGAACAATTAGGAAAAAACTATTTTTCACTTTTCCAACTGATTATGGGGATGTTTTGTACTAGCAATAAAGACAATTAGAAGAATGTGGCACTGAATGCAATAAGCGCGCCATGTTTCCGAACATAGCGAACCATCCATGTTTTACTTGTGATTCCTAGGTTTTTTGAGTTTTCAAGGTTCGTAGATAAATTAACCCAATTAAATTAGACTACTGTATCCGATTCAAATTAATATTTTCAGATTTGTCTAGATTCAGATATATGTATCTAGCACAGAAACATGACTAGATACATTTGAATCTAGATGAATCTATGAACATTAATATGGATTGGAGGGAGTCTGTCAAAATTAGGTCAAATTATATCGAACCACATGTGAGCTACCAATTTCTCTTTAAATTTCTCAAAGATCTTTTGAAGTTTCCCACCAGACAGCCAATATATCAAGAACACGACTGGAGTTTTCAAAGATTCAACTTTTTTCTAGACTTTGGATGCCAGCAAAGTTGACCTTACTTTGGAAAAAGAGAGAGAAATAGGCAACAAAAACAGGGGGACTCATGCATGGTGTCCTTTTTCTTGTATTGCCTACCATGAAAAATAATAAACATGAGTTTACACAACTTTTGAAGAAAACCGCTTCACAAAAATGGCCTACCATGTATAAGTATGAACAGGTTTCAGGACGATCGACCAAGCAAGGTCATGGACATATCCACATCATAGTTTACGGTAATTTGGTAGTACTACAAGAAAGTAGATGCGTGCATCTTGGAATTGGTAAACAACTTTGCCAATGTGTGTTTCCAAATACTAGGAAAAGTAACAACTCTACTAAGCGATGGAAATATTTTTTCTATAAAGCAAAGTACTCCACTTCATTTTTTACTGCTACTCCAAAAGGTAGGCAGGACGAGAGCAGCGAGAGGAGTGTCCTACACGTGAGACTCGGATAATAGACGTATGACATATCATCATTATATAAAATTATAATAGGTAACACACAAAAAACTATAAATTTGATCAACATACATAAAGGATGGGTGTATATTTGGTTCTTGTACTTTGTATCATCATGTAGAAGTCAAAGATTATTAGCTACATAAAACACTTGATTTTTTTTGGTAATATGGTCTATAGAAACGAGGGAGAAGATTCTAGTATGATGGAGAAGTGTGTTTTGAGGTTTAAGCATAGCATTCATTATGTTGAAGACTATCTATACAATCTTCTAGATGCTATAATGGAATAGAAGCGGTTGGAAATATTGGGATTCGCATGTATTGAGATCCAACGGTCGGCATTCATAGTTATTCGTACAATCTTATCTTACCAAGTACTATATAGTGTATGAATACAAATAACTTTGAATATTGACCCTTGGATCAGCCGTTGGATCTTCTTTTCCATTCTAGCATCTAGAATATTCTATTGATAGTGTTCAGCATAATTAATGCTATGCACAAACCTCAAAATACACTTCTCCATCATAATAGAATCTTATCACTCGTTTCTCTAGACCAATGTTACTACCAAAAATTTCAAGTGTTAGGTAGCTAATAATCTTTGACTTCTACACATGACGATACAAAGTAGAAGAACCAAATATACACCCATACTTTATATATGTTGATCAAATTTATATTTTTCTGCTTTACCTATTATAATTTTATATAGTGATGATATGTTAGACGTCTCTTATCTGATTTGTCTCCGATTCAAATTAATGTTCTCAGATTTGTCTAGATTCGGGTATATGTATCTAGCACAAAAACATGACTAGATATATTTGAATCTAGATGAATCTATGAACATTAATATGGATCGAAGGGAGTCTGTTGAAATTATGTCAAATTATTTCGAACCACATGTGAGCTGCCAATTTCTCTTTAAATTCCACAAAAATCTTTTGAAGTTGCCCACCAGACAACCAATATATGGAGAACGCGACCAAGAGTTTTCAAAGATTCAACTTCTTTCTAGACTTTGCATGCTGGCAAAGTTGACCCTGCTTTGAAAAAAGAGAGAGAAATAGGCTAAAAGAAATAGGGGGACTCATGCATGGCCTCCTTTTTCTTGTATTACATGCCATGAAAAATAATAAACATGAGTTTTTCACAACTTTTGAAAAAACCCGCTTCACAAAAATGGCCTACCATGTATAAGTATGAACAGGTTTCACGACGAGCGACCAAAGCAAGGTCACGGACATATCCATGTTTATGGGAATTTTGTAGTAGTACTACAAGAAAGTAGATGTGCCCATCTTGGCATTGGTAAACAGCTTTGCCAATGGGAGTTCCCAAATACTAGGAAAAGTAACAACTCCAATTTTCTAAGCGATGGAAATATTTTTTTCTGTAAAGCAAAGTACTCCACTTTCGTACTAGTACTACTCAAAAGGGAGGCGGCTCCTTCCAAAAAAAGGAGGCAGCGCGAGAGCAGCGGGAGGACGAGTCGGAAGGCGGTGCGATGTCAGAGCAAAGCTATGATGGGATGCTGACACGATGTACATTCCACTAGTAGTAAATATATGGACCTACTAGTAGTAATATGCACGCAAAACAAGTTGTGTTTTATCTCTCCTTCGCTGGCTCTCACCATCCATCCTCCATCAATCTCTTCTCTACAGCCATGGGTCCACAGTCCGGCTTGTCTCTTCCTCCTCCATAGCATGGAGCTGTGCACGTGTGACTTGGTACGGCACACCGATCTACTTCCAGCAACCGTTTTTTTCGAAATTCAAGCCATCTACTAGATTAATAATCATCTTGTTTTTTGATAAACAAGTTTCAGGCAGAGCAAACTCGCAGGGTCGTGGACATATCCACATCATAATTTATGGTAAATTTGCCATACTTGGTAGTACTACAAGAAAGTAGATGTGCATATCTTGCAATTGGTAAACAATATACAAACAACTTTGAATATTGACCGTTGGATCAAGACTCACGAATCCCGATATTTCCAGCCATTGGATCTTCTTTTCCATTATTCTAGCATCTAGAAGATTCTATTGATATTCTTCATCACAATGAATGTTATGCACAAAACTGGAAATACAATTCTTCATCATTCTAGAATCTTCTCCCCCGTTTCGGTGGACCATGTTACCAAAATTTTAAAGTTTTAGATAGCTAATAATCGCTGACTTCTACATGATATACAAAGTACAAGAACCAAATATATACACCCATACTTTATAGATGTTGATCAATTTTTTTGCTTTACCTATTATATTCTTATCTTATCTTACCACTATATAGTGTACGAATAACTTTGAATATTGACCGTTCGATCAAGACTCGTGAATCCCAACATTTCTAGCCATTGGATCTTCTTTTCCCTTATAGCATCTAGAAGATTCTATTTGTTTGAACAGTCTAGAAGAGTCTATTGATAGTCTTCCTCAAAATGAATGCTATGCACAAAACTCAAAACACACTTCTCCATCATTTTAGAATCTTCTCCCTCATTTATCTAGACCATGTTACCAAAAATTTCATATTTTAGATCTCCACTACTATAATGGAGCAGTTTTGAATTGGATCCATAGCACCAATCCTGACCATTGGGATGTTAGATCCAATGGTCCAAAGCAATTGGATCCGTGTTGAATAGTACCTAGAGCAAACTCCACCATGTTCTAGAACCATCATATCACCACCCCCAAAATTTCATAGCACAATAGGTTGTATTCTAAATATGTGTATATAATTATTATTAATAGACTTAATTTATGCATTTTTTCTCTAATGTATGAAATGTGATTTAACAAAAATTGAGTTGTTATTAACCAATAGTCTTGTTAGAAAAAATGCATATACATTAAGTCTATTAATAATAACTATATCTACACATATTGAGAATATAACCTAATAATGTGCTATGAAATTTTGGGGGTGGTGATATGATGGTTCTAGAACATGGTGGAGTTTGCCCTAGGTCTGTATTATATATTTAACATGAAACCTGTTACTCTGAACCATTGGATCTAACAACCCAATGGTCAAGATTGGTGCTATGGATCCAATTCAAAACTGCTCCACTACAGTAGTAGAGAGAATACAACCTACTGTACTATGAAATTTTGGGGTGGTGACATGATGGTTCTACAACATGCATGGTGGAGTTTACTCTAGGTGCTATTCAACATGAATCCAGCTTCTCTGAACCGTTGGATCTAACAGCACAATGGTCGGGATTGGTGCTATGGATCCAATTCAGAACTGCTCCATTATAGTAGTAGAGATATAACCACTATATAGTGTATGAATAACTTTGAATGCTAACCATTGGATCCACACTCGAGAATCCTAATATTTCCAACCCTTGGATCTTCTTTTCCATTCTAGCATCTAGAAGATTCTATACATAGTTTTCAACATAATGAATGCTATGCACAAACCTCAAAACACACTTCTCCATCATACTAGAATCTTCTCCCTAGTACGGAGTAGCTAATAATCGTTGACTTCTACAAGATCTTATCGTATCTTATCTTATCTTACCACTACATAGTGTATGAATAACTTTGAATGTTGATCGTTGGATTAAGACTCACGAATCCCAGCGTTTCTAGCCATTGGATCTTCTTTTCCATTCTAGCTTCTAGAAGAATCTAATGATAGTCTTCGACATAATGAATTTTATGCACAAACCTCAAAACACACTTCTCCATCATACTAGAAGCTTCTCCCTTCTTTCTCTAGACCATGTTATCAAAAATTTCATCTGTTAGGTAGCTAAATAATCTTTGACTTCTACATGATGATACAAAGTACAAGGACCAAATATACACCCATACTTTATAGATGTTGATCAAATTTATATTTTTTTGTTCTTTACCAATTATAATTGTATATAGCGATGATGATATGTCATATGTCTACTATCTGAGTCTCACATGCAACTTACTAGTAGCTAATAATCGTTGACTTCTACATGATCTTACCACTATATAGTGTACAAACAACTTTGAATATTGATTGTTGGATCAAGACTCGTGACCCAACATTTCCGGCCATTGGATCTTCTTTTCCATTCTAGCATCTTGAAGATTATATTGATAGTCTTCATTACAAACCACTATATAGTGTACGAATAACTTTGAATGTTGACCGTTGGATCAAGACTCGTGAATCCCAGCTTTTCGAGCCGTCGGATCTTCTTTTCCATCCTATCATCTAGAAGATTCTATTGATAGTATTCGGCATAATGAATGCTATGCACAGCCTCAAAACATACTTCTCCATCATACTAGAATCTTCTCCCTTGTTTCTCTAGACCATGTTATCAAAAATTTCATGTGTTAGGTAGCTAATTATCTTTGACTTCTACATGATGATACAAAGTACAAGGACCAAATATATACACCCATACTTTATAGATGTTGATCAAATTTATATTTTTTGTGCTTTACCAATTATAATTGTATATAGATCTGTCATACGTCTACTATCCGAGTATCACATGCAAGGCACGTGCAACTTACTAATAGCTAATAATCGTTGACTTCTACATGATCTTACCACTATATAGTGTACGAACAACTTTGAATATTGACCGTTGGATCAAGACTCGCGAATCCCAATATTTCCAGCCGTTGGATCTTATTTTCCATTCTAGCATCTTGAAGATTATATTGATAGTCTTCATTACAATGAATGCAATGCACAAAAATCACTTCTCCATCATTCTAGAATCTTCTCCCTCGTTTCTCTAGACCTTGTTACCGAAATTTTAAAGTTTTAGATAGCTAATAATCGTTGACGTACTTCTATATGATATACAAAGTACAAGAACCAAATATATATGTACACCCATATTTTATAGATGTTGATCAAATTTATATTTTTTTGATTTACCTGTTATAATCTCAGCACTATATAGTGTACAAATAACTTTCAATATTGACTGTTGGATCCAGACTCGTGAATCTCAATATTTCCAGCTGTTGGATCTTCTTTTCCATTCTATCATCTAGAAGATTCAATTTTTTAACGGTCTAGAAGATTCTATTGATAGTCTTGATCACAATGAATGCTATGCACAAAACTCAAAACACACTTTCCTCATCATTCTAGAATCTTCTCCCTCATTTCTCTAGACCATGTTACCAAAAAAATCATGTTTTAGATAGCTAATAATCGTTAACTTCTACATGATCTTACCACTATATAGTGTACGAACAAATTTGAATATTGACTGTTGGATCAAGACTCGTGAATCCCATCATTTCAAGCCATTGGATCTTCTTTTCCATTCGAGCATCTAGAAGATTCTATTGATAGTCTACATCACAATGAATGCTATGCACAAAACTCAAATAACACTTATCATTCTAGAATATTCTCCCCTGTTTCTCTACACCATGTTACCAAAATTTTAGTGTTTTAGATAGCTAATAATCATTGACCTCTACATGATATCCAATAGCTAGAAATGCCGAGGTTCGTGAATCTTGATCCAACGGTCAACATTCAAAGTTATTCGTACACTATATAGTGGTAAGATAAGATAAGATCATGTAGAAGTCCACGATTATTAGCTACGAGGGAGAAGATTCTAGTATGATGGAGAAGTGTGTTTTGAGGTTTGTGCATATCATTCATTATGCTGAAGACTATCCATAGAATCTTCTAGATGCTAGAATGGAAAAGAAGATCCAACAGCTAGAAATGTTGGGATTCATGAGTCTTGATCCCACAGTCAATATTCAAAGTTATTCATACACTATATAGTGGTAAGATATCTCTATCTCTACTACTATAATGGAGTAGTTTTGAATTGGATCTATAGCACAAATCCTAACCGTTGGGCTGTTAGATCCAATAATGGTTCAGAGAAGCTGGATTCGTGTTGAATATTACCTAGAGCAAACTCCACCATGTTCTAAAACCATCATATCACCACCCCCAAAATTTCATAGCACAATAGGTTGTATTCTAAATATGTTTATATAATTATTATTAATAGACTTAATTTATGCATTTTTTCTCTAATGTATGAAATGTGATTTAACAAAAAATGAGTTGTTATTAACCAATAGTCTTGTTAGAAAAAATGCATATACATTAAGTCTATTAATAATAACTATATCTACACATATTGAGAATACAACCTAATAATGTGCTATGAAATTTTGGGGGTGGTGACATGATGGTTCTAATGGTGGAGTTTTCTCTAGGTCTGCATTATATATTCAACATGAAACCAGTTACTCTGAACCATTGGATCTAACAGCCCAACGGTCAGGATTGGTGCTATGGATCCAATTCAAAACTGCTCCACTACAGTAGTAGAGAGAATACAGCCTACTGTACTATGAAATTTTGGGGTGGTGACATGATGGTTCTACAACATGCATGGTGGAGTTTACTCTAGGTGGTATCCAACATGAATCCAGCTTCTCTGAACCGTTGGATCTAACAGCACAATGGTTGGGATTGGTGTGATGGATCCAATTCAAAACTGCTCCATTATAGTAGTAGAGATATAACCACTATATAGTGTATGAATAACTTTGAATGCTGACCATTGGATCAAGACTCGCGAATCCTAACATTTCCAACCGTTGGATCTTCTTTTCCATTCTAGCATCTAGAAGTTTCTATACATAGTCTTCAACATAATGAATGCTATGCACAAACCTCAAAACACACTTCTCCATCATACTAGAATCTTCTCCCTAGTACGGAGTAGCTAATAATCGTTGACTTCTACATGATCTTATCTTATCTTACCACTACATAGTGTATGAATAACTTTGAATGTTGACCGTTGGATCAAGACTCACGAATACCAGTGTTTCTAGCCATTGGATCTTCTTTTCCATTCTAGCTTCAAGAAGAATCTACTGATAGTCTTCGACATAATAAATGTTATGCACAAACCTCAAAACACACTTCTCCATCATACTAGAAGCTTCTCCCTTGTTTCTCTAGACCATGTTATCAAAAATTTCATGTGTTAGGTAGCTAAATAATCTTTGACTTCTATAGGATGATACAAAGTACAAGGACCAAATATACACCCATACTTCATAGATGTGGATCAAATTTATATTTTTTTTGTTCTTTACCAATTATAATTGTATATAGTGATGATTATATGGCATACGTCTACTATCTGAGTCTCACGTGCAACTTACTAGTAGCTAATAATCGTTGACTTCTACATGATCTTACCACTATATAGTGTACAAACAACTTTAAATATTGATTGTTGGATCAAGACTCGCGACCCAACATTTCCGGCCATTGGATCTTCTTTTCCATTCTAGCATCTTGAAGATTCTATTGATAGTCTTCATTACAAACCACTATATAGTGTACGAATAACTTTGAATGTTGACCATTGAATCAAGACTCGTGAATCCCAGCTTTTCGAGCCGTCGGATCTTTTTTTCCATCCTATCATCTAGAAGATTCTATTGATAGTATTCGGCATAATGAATGCTATGCACAACCTCAAAACAAACTTCTTCATCATACTAGAATCTTCTCCCTTGTTTCTCTAGACCATGTTATCAAAAATTTCATGTGTTAGGTAGCTAATAATCTTTGACTTCTACATGATGATACAAAGTACAAGGGCCAAATATATACACCCATACTTTATAGATGTTGATCAAATTTATATTTTTTGTGCTTTACCAATTATAATTGTATATACATATGTCATACGTCTATTATCCGAGTCTCACATGCAAGGCACGTGCAACTTACTAGTAGCTAATAATCGTTGACTTCTACATGATCTTACCACTATATAGTGTACGAACAACTTTGAATATTGACCGTTGGATCAAGACTCGCGAATCCCAATATTTCCAGCCGTCGGATCTTCTTTTCCATCCTATCATCTAGAAGATTCTATTGATAGTATTCGTCATAATGAATGATATGCACAACCTCAAAACACACTTCTCCATCATACTAGAATCTTCTCCCTTGTTTCTCTAGACCATGTTATCAAAAATTTCATGTTTTAGGTAGCTAATAATCTTTGACTTCTACATGATGATACAAAGTACAAGGACCAAATATATACACCCATACTTTATAGATGTTGATCAAATTTATATTTTTGTGTGCTTTACCAATTATAATTGTATATACATATGTCATACGTCTACTATCCGAGTCTCACATGCAAGGCACGTGCAACTTACTAGTAGCTAATAATCGTTGACTTCTACATGATCTTACCACTATATAGTGTACGAACAACTTTGAATATTGACCGTTGGATCAAGACTCGCGAATCCCAATATTTCCCGCCGTTGGATCTTCTTTTCCATTCTAGCATCTTGAAGATTATATTGATAGTCTTCATTACAATGAATGCAATGCACAAAACTCACTTCTCCATCATTCTCCCTCATTTCTCTAGACCATGTTACCAAAATTTTAAAGTTTTAGATAGCTAATAGTCGTTGACGTACTTCTACATGATATACAAAGTACAAGAACCAAATATATATGTACACCCATATTTTATAGATGTTGACCAAATTTTTTTTTTGATTTACCTGTTATAATCTCAGCACTATATAGTGTACAAATAACTTTGATTATTGATCGTTGGATCAAGACTCACGAATCCCAACATTTCCAGCCATTGGATCTTCTTTTCCATTCTAGCATCTAGAAGATTCAATTTTTTAACGGTCTAGAAGATTCTATTGATAGTCTTGATCACAATGAATGCTATGCACAAAACTCAAAACACACTTTCCTCATCATTCTAGAATCTTCTCCCTCGTTTCTCTAGACCATGTTACCAAAAAATCATGTTTTAGATAGCTAATAATCGTTAACTTCTACATGATCTTACCACTATATAGTGTACAAACAACTTTGAATATTGACCGTTGGATCAAGACTCGTGAATCCCGTCATTTCAAGCCGTTGGATCTTCTTTTCCATTCAAGCATCTAGAAGATTCTATTGATAGTCTACATCACAATGAATGTTATGCACAAAACTCAAATAACACTTATCATTATAGAATATTCTCCCCCGTTTCTCTACACCATGTTACCAAAATTTTAGTTTTAGAAGTCAACGATTATTAGCTACGAGAGAGAAGATTCTAGTATGATGGAGAAGTGTGTTTTGAGGTTTATGCATAGCATTCATTATGCTGAAGACTATCAATAGAATCTTCTAGATGCTAGAATGGAAAAGAAGATCCAACGGCTGAAAATTTTGGGATTCATGAGTCTTGATCCCACGGTCAATATTCAAAGTTATTTGTACACTATATAGTGGTAAGATATCTCTATCTCTACTACTATAATGGAGCAGTTTTGAATTGGATCCATAGAACTAATCCTAACCGTTGGGCTGTTCGATCCAATAATGGTTCAGAGAAGCTGGATTTGTGTTGAATAGTACCTAGAGCAAACTCCACCATGCATGTTATAGAACCATCATGCCACCACCCCCAAAATTTCATAGCACAGTAGGATGTATTCTCTCTACTACTGTAGTGGAGCAGTTTTGAATTGGATCCATAGCACCAATCCTGACCGTTGGGTTGTTAGATCCAATGGTTCAGAGTAACTAGTTTCATGTTGAATATATAGTATAGACCTAGAGCAAACTCCACCATGTTCTAGAACCATCATGTCACCACCCCCAAAATTCATAAATTAAATCTATTAATAATAACTATCTACACATATCGAGAATACAACCTACTATGCTATAAAATTTTGGGGGTGGTGAAATGATGGTTCTAGAACATGGTGGAGTTTGCTCTAGGTACTATTTAACACAAATCTAGCTGCTCTGAACCATTGGATCTAACAGCCCAACGGTCAGGATTGGTGTTATGGATCCAATTCAAAACTGCTCAATTATAATAGTAGAGATAATTTTATATAGTGATAATATGTCAAGCATCTATTATCTAAGTCGCACGTGCATGGCAATTGCAATTTACTAATAGTGGTAAGATACGAATAACTTTGAATGATGACCGTTGGATCAATACTCGTGAATCCCAATATTTCGAACCGTTGGATGTTCTTTTCCATTCGAGCATTTAGAAGATTCTATAGATAGTCTTCAGCAGAATGAATGCTATGCACAAACCTCAAAATACACTTCTCCATCATATTCCTAGAATCCTCTCCCTCGTTTCTATAGACCATGTCACCAAAAATTTCAAGTGTTAGGTAGCTAATAATCTTTGACTTCTACATGATGATACAAAGTACAAGAACCAAATATACACCCATACTTTATATATATTGATCAAATTTATAATTTTTTGTGCTTTACCTATTATAATTTTATATAATGATAATATGTCATATGTCTACTATCTGAGTCTCACGTGCTTGATACGTGAAATTTACTAGTAGCCTACAATGTATGAACATTCTTGGGTTTCAGTCCGAAGGACCAATAAGGTCATGGCCATATATATCGATACCCTGGCTATACTTTATGATACGGTTCTCACATCGGGTAGATGGGTGCGTCTTGGCGTAGTGAACAATGTTGATCATGGGAGTTTTGAACAATTATGAAAGACCATTTTTTACTTTTCCAAGTGATTACGAGGATGTTTTGTATTAGTAAAGAAAATTAGAAGAACTTGGCTCGGAATGCGACCAGCGCGCCATGTTTCTGGACATTGCGGTGCATGCATGTTTTCCTTGTGATTCCTAGGTTCTATAAGTTTTTATGATTTGTAGCTAAATTAAACCATTTAAATTACAGTGTTGTCTGCCTAAATTAGTTCAAATGAGTTGGCATATGCATATGCGTACCCTTTAGCTAAGAAACCCAAGTTCACCCAGCCGTTTTGCTCACTACAGTATATGTGCCCCATTCATACAAATAACTTTGAATGATGACCGTTGGATCAATTATTTGATGTATTTATACCAATTTGAAATATTTATTTATTTTTTATGAGGGCCACGGCTGGCAGCCAGCACCACCCCAATTTTCTTTTTCATCTATCCGCCACCGTACTAGATTCCGACTTTTCTTCACAAGCTGCACACGCTACCGTCCCATCGCATTCAATGCGTGCTGCTTTTCGAGCCTTCCTTTTAATACTACTCGGGAGGTGAGCCAAGCACGATTCAGCACTAAATTTTCACGTGATATTGGCGGGATCTTCTAGTTCAAAATTTTAGAGGATTATTGGCGGGACCCTCCCTTCTACCTTTCCCAAAATTTAACCCTTCCTTCACTTCTCAGTTCTCGGCAAACGCTAGCTACCTCCATACTGATGGGGCCTCTCGCTCACTCTCCCGCCGACTCCACAATCCGTACTCACATCATCCTCTATCCCATCCCTCCTTAGCTGACTTTCAGGTCGCCGGAGTCTACTCAACGACGCCATCATCCACGCTACCGTCATTGCTTCATCGCATCTGCTTCCTCGACTAAGAGTGTTAGCTTCCCCACCACCCCAAGCGAGAGATGCGTACCCCTCACTAGGGAGATGGTTAGAACTCCGTACAATCGAGACGAAGGTAGCTGCACACTTACTATGCCCGCTTTCCTTGCACTTTACTACTACTTCCGAATGTAGTTCATCGCTTCCTTGATGTGCCTTCTAGTTACCAATTATTTCTAATGCATGTTAGTTGCAGTACTGCGGGATCAGTTCAAAGAGAAAAGAAGGCAACTGCTAGTCGTCAAGCCAAATTGGTTATCTTACACTAGTACGAAGCCTCGCCAGCCCAATGATAACCCCCAACAATCCTCCCCAGACAATGGTTTGCCTCCATTTTTCATATATGCGAGCAATCGTTATGCATTTTATTTTTGAGAGTAGTTCAACCTTTGCTTTCCCTGTCTTGTCATACTAGTATATATTTTTTGTAAGGCATGGAAGATGATGTACTGCCGAAACATGCCATGTCTTGCCAACAAATCCTGAAGAGTTTTGGACATGCGGATCTAGCCCCGCTCGGAACAACACAACTGGTACAGAAACATGGCATGGTCGAGTACCCTAAACATGGCTATTTGTTGCATCTTGCATGTTATTTACTGATTGATTTACTACATTGCAATTTGCAGAAGCAAGTGCATGATCATGTCCTTACCAAGGAGGTTCACAACACAGATATTCAGCGTGCTAGTGATACATCCATTTCTACGAACCAAACCAAAGTATGGTGCATGACCGAAGATAAGATTAGTCTTCTCCAAAAGGATTTCGACACAATCACTCGGCGGATCAGAGAATTGAACCGATGATGGATTTCTAGTATTGAAGATGGCCTTGATGTTGCCGCTGATCTTCAAAAGTTAGTCGCTGAAAATCGTGTTCCCAATTCGGTTGATGCAGATGTCAATGAGATCAACGTGATGGTTTTGGAACAGGTGAAACACGAGCAGAGATTCTCCGCGCATCTTTGCAGGCAGATGATTTTCGAAGGGTGATGAAAGAGGCGCCATGCGAATAGATTGTTATTTCGAATAATGAGGATGACTTTCGTTGTGTTGTCAGCCTGATATTTTCTTTAGCACGCTGTATGAAACTGTACTGTACCTAATTGCTGCATCTGGACAATGTATCCCAGTCTCATTCTAGCCATTCGGAAAATGGAAAAGCAACATTTTCCCGTGATAAACTTGAAACCTTATTTTGCGTTTTCGTTTAGATCTGTAGACACACCTTTTGCCAAAAATAAACACATTATCATGAAAGGTAGTTCGTGCCCATTATCGTGAATAAATTCGTGCACTATATACTTGTGTAGTTGTGTGGCCCTAAAGTCAAACTTTTAGACTACAATAGTAGACCGAGTACAAAAATAATTAACTGAGCGACAAACCACAAGCTAAAATCACCTCTTCCACCAAGAAGTGCGCTAGAAACACCCACCGCAATGGGCTCCTGCGTCCAAAACTCAAATGGTACTAAATTTTCATCTCGCCCTTTGGTCCAGAAACAACGCGCCAAAGGCCATTCCTCAAAATAATGTCTCTTGTAAATTCCCACCCGCCACACAATTCAAAGTTTCAAACATCTAGTACCAATCGCGCCATTCGGGCTGAATCCCTCGACATCACCTTGCACGACCACGGCCGTGCTCCTTCCGTCCCATCTCCCCTTCACAGCCTCTCCACCGGCATGCCATCCTAGAGACCGCGAAGACGTTTTACCAGCTCCCGACGCTGGCCCACACTAGATCAGCTCCTCTATACACGAAGTCCACGGCACCGGAGCCGGCTCAGCAACGCCGTCACGGCTTCGTTGGATCCACTTCCCCGACTCCATGGCACCGGATCTTCTTCCTCGACCTTGTCCATGGTGCCGGAGAGATGGGAAGGAAAACCCGCTCAAGGGTGAACAGCGAGCTCGAAGCTCACTGTCAAGACCCGGACCTATTAAGGTACAGATCCCTGTGTTTATAGTGCTAGTCCCTGGATCGAATAGCTAGCACCCATAGTTTAAGATGTAATATCAAGAAACAAAGGTCATATTACATCGCATATCCAGGAATAAAAATAGTTCATTACAACTTACATAGCTCATATGGCTATCTCATTACAAAGCAGCAGATATAACTATAAAGCATGAAGTCCTTCATCTTCATGTGCCACAGGCAAACATGTTGGGTGCAGACTCGTAATCCCTACTCATCAAACTTCACTATCATCAAATAATCCTGCAACATGATAAGTTATAGCCACAAGGGTCAATACATTTTGAATTGTATTGGCAAGTGTCACTAGTATGTGGATGTAAAGTGGAACCTATTACTACATGCATATCTGGCTAGGTAGAGCTTTGGCTAGTTTGCAGCAAGAAAGTTTTTTCCTAACTTTTTATAAATAGTTTGCAACACTTATTCTCAACTAAGTTACACTGGATACCCTCCAGGTAATATGTCCAATCACAACATAGTGGTACCACTGATAGAAATCAGTGAACCTAGGTTCCATTGATAGAAATCAATGAACCAACAACCCTTGTTCACTCATCAAGTTTTAACTTAGGAAATTAGAATGATGAGATTCTTGATTCTGCTTCATTATCTTGATGCTCAGAAATTGTCCATAACCGGGGACACGGCTAAGTACTTAGTTTTACCCTCTCGAGAGGTGGTGCACTTTCCCCACAAGACTCTGCATGTATCGAGACGAGACTTTTCAGAAGCAATCCCTCAGACCACCACGGACGCGTTCCATCCTATCATCACTACCACCCTCTGTCCGTTTGGCTGAGTTCTCGCAACTTAGTCGGTCAAGGCAGATCCCATATGCCATGTGGCTGCACTGGAAGCTTCACGACAAGAACGTTTCCAATCTCTTTGTTCCTGGGTGTCCATCCACAAGTGCGATACACCAGCTGACCATAGACATGGCCCCTGAGTAACCACTCAACATAATCCAAGCAAGTCCCATTCCACCCAGGTGTTTCATTAAGTACTTGTTTTC
This sequence comes from Avena insularis, assembly GCA_023614405.1. NCBI lineage: Eukaryota > Viridiplantae > Streptophyta > Magnoliopsida > Poales > Poaceae > Avena > Avena insularis. Next base: position 392,784,941 of record CM042689.1, on the reverse strand, counting down.
TTATAGAAAACGTATATTTTCCAATACTCCATATAATCATAATATAATATTCCACCCCGAAAACTATAGCAGGGCAAAGCATTTCTAATCTTACGATGTTTCACCTACCAAGTAGAAACTACCATTTCCTATTCTACATAGGAGATATAGCATGGCATAATAATATAGTCTATCATGCATATACTACAAAAATCCACTAAGTATAATGAATACAGTAGGACTTGATGATAGTGCCACTTGCCTTGGTGGTAGAATATTTAGGTACTCTTCTTGATCTTTCAAAGATTACACTCCTCAAAGTCTACAACAATACAATCAAGCAAAAAGCACATTCTCAAAACTAGCATCACAAAACAACACATGAATAAAATGAAATACATGCAAGCATACAACAAGATTTTTTTTGAACAAGTTGTTACAGCAAGGTTCTGAACACTACAAATACCTACTGGTCCTTTTATATAATTGAAATTCCAATTGGAACCATTTTAGTGCAATTTGGTTAATTAAAGTATTTTTCTTTTACTAGGATAAGGCTTATTCAATATGATATTTGTTACTGTCATAAAATTATAATTTTAATTTTTTTGTGTTTATGTTTATGGTCAGAGGGTTCAATACACAACTATTTGCAAAAGGTTTCACTCAGAAATATTTTTTGGAACATGTTTTATAGCCAAATTACTCCACAATTGATTCTGTATAAAACGTGATTTTAACCATCACAAAAGTACCGAATTGTTGCTCTAATGTGTTCTACTTATTTTTGTGAATCCATAGACATATTATCTTATCAATTGGAGGCATCATAGGAGCCTCCACGTTAATCCTAGAGGTCAAGCAGGACATACATATGGTCACATCCGTATGATCTATCTTTCTCAAGTCATAATCCTTTGGATCACCACGACAGTTATGGTACCTAGAGTCCGCCTCTTTAAATACATGTGATCACCAAGTCCACGTCCAACACGGCTGCGCCCCCCAAAAAAAAGTCCAACACGCCTCCTGGACAGGCTTCCTCGATCTCCTTTCTCGCAGATAGTTTTCCCAATGTGCGCTGCCATGAAACTCTTCTACGTATATCGCCGCCTCCTCCTGTGATGTGATATGTGCCCTCTTTCTACGTCACCAGTTGCGGCACCTAATAATAATTCAAGACACCACCAATTCTGCAGCAAGCTCTGCAAGCCTCCAAGACGTGTTCGGTTGTTTCGGATCGACTGAGCCAGACCCTTCCCTTTTGTCGAAGTGGACGATGTGATCTATACAGAGAGAAAAGTTTCTGAAGAGTATAGGGCATTGCAGATTTGGACTTCGCCCTGAGTGGTTTCTAATCGAGCAGATCAATTTGTGTTGCGGGCGTCCATGATGACAGAATTCCATATTATGGCAGAGTGCGGTGTCGAGCAATCGGACCATGCTCTCCAAATCGGGTGAATAGCTCCCATGCGACGTCTTTCTCCGAAAATGGACGAAACGCGACGTTGTTGCTGGAAATAGCTCCCATGGGACGCTGTTTTGGTTGGAAATAGCTCAGGGCCACAACAGCCATAAAACGGCCGTCAAGGAGACAGTTAGGTTAGTTAACGATTACGTTAAGGCATAAATGTGATGACTCGCCTAGTGTCGAGCGCGCGCAACACAACTACCTCTTCCGTTTGAGCCCGCGCAACCACAGCACTGTAGCTTTACTGGCGGTGGCGGCGGCGGCGCTCAATTCTCGGCAGCAGCGGCGGCGGCGACGGTGCTCCATTCACGGCAGCGGCGGCGAAGCTGGTGAGTTTCAAACCCAAATTCACCTCCCATCCTTTGGAATAAGATCTGATGGTTGATTAGATCCCTAGACTGTGGACGGCGGGGGTGCTGAACGAGGGGAACGGGATGGAGCCGGAAGAGGGGACAAATCAGGGGTAATATCCCGTAGCTTGAAACTTAATTCCAGTTCTATTTGCTTATTACCTCGATTCGTAGCTCACGTTGGCCGCCAAAAACAGGGAAGGTCATACATTTAAAATTTCCATCAAATTTTTCCCCGGCAAGGCATTGCTGATTGATGGAAGCATGCGGATGATTGAGAGAGACACGATGGTTGAATGGGATGTACCTAAGACAGAATTTGATCCACAAGAACTAGATGGGATGGGAGAGGAGGCGGTGAGGAATGTCGTGGCCAAAATTGGGGAAAGTGTGGTTTGGGGGCCAGAGCAAGAAGTTTCTTTGTTGCGGTTTGATATTTGGAAACAGGAGTATATTAGGATTGAGACAGGGGAAGACATGGTAGAGGAAATCGATCGGCAAGAAGGCTGGAAAGGAAGAAGTGCTCTGTTTTTGGCAGAGCTCGTTGATCTGAAGCCTGAATCTAGGGTTGGGTATGTGGAATCGAAGTTGGCTAGTCAGATTGCTGAGGATGATTAGGCTGTACAAACGCAGATAATGCCTATATTTACTGAGTTGGCAGTGTTATCAAAGGAGGCAGGCGCAGAAGAGGCAGCTGATCATGTTGAGGAGGTTGTATCTATTGGTTGGAATGCAGTTGAGATAAGTGATAAGACAGATTTGGTCATTGATCCAATGTCTGACATTGAAATGGCAACTATGTTTGGTATCCATGTCGATGAGACAGAGAAGGAAAGGGAGGAACAAAGAGCTACAGATGATAATAACAGGCACTCAAGGACTGCAAATGCAGATGATGATGATGCAGATATAGAAGAGTTGATGCGTAATGCTGCAGATGAAGTGGGTGATGGATATGATGATGAGCTTGTATGTGTGTATGACAAAGAAAATCCAGTTATTGAAGTAGGTAAATTGTTTCCAAGCATGGATGAGTTTAGGATGTGTTTCAGGACTTATGCAGTCAAACGTGAGTTTGAAACCAAGACTTTGTGGATAGATAAAAAGAAATTCTATGCCAAGTGCAAAGGTTTTGATGGTGGTGCCATGCAAGTGGTATATATCAGCTAGATGTCAACCTGATGGAAGGACAGTAAGGGTGAATCAAATTCCAAAAGCACATACTTGTATGACAACTTCACAAATGGTTACAAAAATGACATCCCGGTGGCAGAGAAAATCACTCCTATTTTATCAAGAAACCAAACGAAACTGCAAAGAAACTGAAAGTAGATCTGGAAAAGGATTACCCAATACAGCTGAAATATACTACAGTGTGGAAGGCAAAGCAAAGAGTAATGAAACAATTATTTGGTGATTGGGCAAATATCTTTAGAATGATGTATAGCTTCAAAGCAGAAGTGGAGAAAAGGTGTCCTGGCAGTGTTGTTGAGATAGATACTGAGGTGACACCAGATGGCAAAGTGTATTTCTCCAAATTCTTCATGGCTTTAAAGCCTTGCATTGATGGCTTCAAAGCAGGTTGCCATCCATATTTGAGTATAGATTCATCATTTTTGACTGGCAAGTGGAATGGTCAACTTGCAGCTTGCAATTCTCTAGATGGACACAATTGGATGTACCCTGTAGCTATTGGCTTGTTTCAGTCTGAGACAGAGGCTTCATGGACATGGTTCATGATGCAGCTCAAAAGAAGCATTGGTCCAGTGTCCCCTTTGGCAGTCCACACCGGCGCTTTGTAGAAGGGCTAGAAAATGCAGTGAAGGCCGTTTTTCCGCATGCTGAGCAGAGGGAGTGCTTTGGACATATGTGGATGAATGTGATCAAAAAATTCAGAGGAGATGCATTTGGCCGCCTGTGGCCAGCAGCAAGAGCATACAAGCTTGGTACTTGGGAGTATCATCTGAATAAGATAAAAGAAGCAAGCACTGAGTTTGTCCCTTGGATGGAGACCTACCATTCTCTTTTGTACAGTCAAGATTTAACATCGCCATCAAGTGTGATCATATCAACAACAATTTAGCAGAAAGTTTTAACAACAGGATAAAGGATTTCAAGGACTTGCCTGTCCATGACATGGTTGACCAAATTAGGATCATGATCATGAGGTTATGGGATTTGAGAGCAAGGATTGGTGATAAGCTGCAAGGGCAGGATAAACTGTCTGCTGTTGTGCAGCAGGTAGTCAACAGGAGTAGAGGGCTTGCACATTTGATTGTTGTGAAATCCTCATTGCATGGTGGTGAAGTTAAAGATCTAAAGACTACCATAAGGCATGTTGTTGACACTGAAAAGCATGAGTGTACCTGCCTTGAGTGGCAACACACTGGAAAACCTTGTTTACATGCCATAATTTTTTTGGCATCCAAACCAAGGCTGAATATGCACCCATATTGCATGAATATTACTCAGTTGAAAATTTTAGAGCTGCATATGCACATCCAATTCCTCCACTTACAGATCAGTCTTAGTGGCCTGAAGTAGATATTGAATTCACCTTGTGCGCTCCTTTGACGAGAAGGAAGGAAGGTGGCCAAACAAGTAGATTCAAGGCTTGGTTTGAAAAAGGTGGGAGCAGTAAGAAGGGAAAGGACGACAAGCCAAAGAGGCCCCAAAAAGATAACAAAAATAGATGCAAGCGTTGTGAAGAACTTGGACACCGAGCTGGATCTACCAAGTGTAGATACACCGAGCCAAAGTCAAAGGGGTAAGTATGTTCAAATTCATCCAAAATCTCTGTTTTTGCACTCACTAACCATATGACATGAATTGTTTTTCAGGAAGAAACGTGTGTTTCAGCCCCTTGTAACTGAACCTCTTTGTCCAGCCAAAAAGGCAAGAATTGGGGGCTGTAGAAAGAAGAGGAGTGTTTACAGTGTGTTCGGCTCTGTCGATGTTGCGATGGTACAAACTGAACCTGTTTTGGATGATGTGCATTTTGAACCTGCTTTGGAGGATGTGCAACCTGGAGTATTTATGAGGATGATGCTGCAACCTGATGTTGTTTTGGAGGATGTGCACACTGAAATTCCCCCTCCAAGAAAAGCTATTGTGGGATGGCCAAGTGAAGGTGATGAAAAGAAAACAAAGAGTATGAATGATATTCTTGGTGTAGAGTAAAAAGCAAACAAAAGAAAGCCGAAGCCGAAGAAGAAGAAATCAAAAGTTATTGTGGGATGGCCAAGTGAAGGTGATGAAAAGAAAACAAGGAGCATGAATGATATTCTTGGTATCGTGTGATGTATTGTTACTGCTACTTTGATTTGATTCTTGAAAACTTGTGTGATTTGTCTCTAATGTAGAACACCTCCCATGGTTGCCCTGATGTCATTTGTGAGTCACAACTCATTGTCGTCCAAAACGTGTTACAAATGGCCTCCAAAGCCAGGTGAAACGACCCCATTTCTAAGCAACTTTTTTTTCGACCTAGTCCAAATCAGCCAGATATTTTTCCTTAGCTTATATTCTACCTATATAGTATCACTAAGAAGTCACATTATTTTTTTTGAATATTTTTCATATTAATAAATTATTTTTAAAAATAATTGTTTTAATACAAAATGATTAAAAAAACAACTTTAAAATATGATATTACAAAACTAACTTCAGATCCTCCTTCTACAATCCATAATGAAGCTTTGGTGAGATTTTGAGATATCACATTGCATACATGAAAGTAGACCCCTTCTCTTCACCTTCAAGCCTCGACGAAATTTTGCGAGATATTGAGATTTCACTTGAAATTCATCTGCAAAGAGTTTGAATGCATCTATACCTTGTTTATCAACTTCAATCAGTAGTATATGACATTAGAAGACAATGTGCACTGGTTTTTCTTTTTTTTGTTTTTTTTTTCAAATTTTGGTGCTCATTTCAAATTTGGTCAAACCTTAAGTTTGACCATGATTAAATCAAGTTTTAAACATGAAAATGAAAAACTAAATCTGGATCCTTCTTAAACTTTTCAAAATGAACCTTTTGTGAGGTTTTCGAAATTTTTATTTTCAAAACCTTTCACCACTTCTCTTCAACCTTGACTTCATACGGCAGAGTTCGAGATATCGTATCGTATGCATGAACAAAGAGTTTGAATGTATCTATACCATGTTTATGAACTTCAATCAGTAGTACATGACATTAGAAGACAATGTGCACTGGTTTTTCTTTTTTTTGTTTTTTTTTTCAAATTTTGGTGCTCATTTCAAATTTGGTCAAACCTTAAGTTTGACCATGATTAAATCAAGTTTTAAACATGAAAATGAAAAACTAAGCCTGGATCCTTCTTAAACTTTTCAAAATGAACCTTTTGTGAGGTTTTCGAAATTTTCATTTTCAAAACCATTCACCACTTCTCTTCAACCTTGACTTCATACGGCAGAGTTCGAGATATCGTATCATATGCATGAACAAAGAGTTTAAATGTATCTATACCTTGTTTATCAACTTCAATCAGTAGTACATGACATTAGAAGACAATGTGCACTGGTTTTTGTTTTTTTTTCAAATTTTGGTGCTCATTTCAAATTTGGTCAAACCTTAAGTTTGACCATGATTAAATCAAGTTTTAAACATGAAAAATGAAAAACTAAGCCTGGATCCTTCTTAAACTTTTCAAAATGAACCTTTTGTGGGGTTTTCGAAATTTTCATTTTCAAAACCTTTCACCACTTCTCTTCAACCTTGACTTCATACGGCAGAGTTCGAGATATCGCATCATATGCATGAACAAAGAGTTTGAATGTATCTATACCTTGTTTATCAACTTCAATCAGTAGTACATGACATTAGAAGACAATGTGCACAGGTTTTTCATTTTTCTATTTTTTTTTGAATTTTTGTTGCTCATTTCAAATTTGGTCAACCCCTAAGTTTGACCAGGTTTAAAACATACTAGTCAAAGTGAAAATGAATTTTTTTTGTTCCAACTTCATCTTCACTCTAAAACGAAGGTTTTGAAATAAGCAAACTTTTCAAAACACCGTTGACTGCCTCCAAAACAAAGTTGACCATCTTGTTGTTCAAGCACCGTCGATCTACCTAACAATGAAGTGTCGCCGTCCGATTGCTCTTCCATAAGGAATCAGAGTCAGGGCGATCCGTGGGTGGCCTGGTTCCCCAGTCTAATTGGCTGGCGTTTTTTCTTGTCGGGGCGAGGATAAAGATGCGCGCTATTGACTGCTGGACCGCTGGGCAAACACTTCCACGCACGGCAGCTCGCAGCCCTCGACCAGGTCGCCACCTTTCGCATGCATGCGCCATGCAGCACGTACCCGCGTCGCAGCCTAGCAATTTGATTCAAAAACAACATCTCGGTGTGGCAGTGAAGCTATTTCTAGCAGCGCCGCAGCCTATGTTCTGATTTAAGCCAATTTAAAATGCACCACACACAGTTTACTCCGCACTGATCTGCTCCAGATTTTAAAAATCATGGCTCGGCCTAGCAATGTGCATGCTTGAATGTACACACACGAAAACACGCTCCACATGCTATCGTGCCGTTTCAATGTGCCGTTTGAACACGCTCCACTACTTACTCCAATTTGAAACGGCAATACACTAACCCCCCCCACTACTTACTCTTACCCTTACTCTTCTCCCTCACACGCTCCTCACCTCCACCCCGGCTATATAATGGCACCCCTCACTCAAACGCACTCAAACCGCCACCGCATCCGTGCCCTAGCCTGCCACCATGGAGTTCCACGGCACCACGTTCCGCCGGCCTCCCACCGTGCCCGAGCGGGAGTTCCCGGCGGGGGTCATCGTCGAGAACGAGCTACGCGTCTGGGCCATCTCTAGGTGGAGGGGAGACCGGGAGCTTGGCGAGTTCTTCCTCAACGCCGGCTACCGCCACCTCCGCCTCCCTCACGGCGCGCCTCCCATGTTCACGCTCGAGGAGTACCACGACGGCAACAACCACGACGTCATCGGCTACTACGTGCGCTTTCGCAACCCCGACGCTTTCGCCCTCCTCGGGCAGGCGTTCTGGTGTGGGTGTGAGTTCATCTGCTTCACCACCTTCAACATCTTCACGAACTTCCACGACATCTTCCCCTCCGTGGGCAACATGCACACCCTCCCCTACCCCAACCAGGACGACGAGCAGTGAGCCACCGCCAAAGGAGGAGCCAAGGAGGTCCCGGAGCCAAGGAGGAGCCAAGGAGATGTCGTTTATTCTAGTATATTTCCATGTTTGTTTCGGTTTGTTGCATGCTTGGGCATATATGCCCCTCTCATTCTAGTTGTGTGTGCTAGGGGATACCCTCTGTTTTGGGGTGTCGTGTCACTTGATGGGTTTATGTATGTAAGGGCTACTATCGTCTTATATATAACTATGTGCTTATAGTTCGTGATAATCCATATTTTTGTCTATGTAAGGACTACTATCGTCTTGCAATGAACCTACAAATTAAAAGCCCTTATTAGTGGGTCACACATGTTGGTGAAAGAAAATGAATAAAACTCAACCAAACATGTGGATTCAAACCCATGACCTTTGATATTGCTAGCATGCCTTAACAGAGGCAGAAAAACTAAAGTGCAAATAAAAGATACAAATAAATAATAAAATTAAGATAGGGCAAACACATTTCTCTTTTTACGCAACGGGTCAAATAATAAAAACAAGCATCCTCTTACTATTGGGCCTGGAGTGTGCACGCTTTTTTTTGGCCGAAACAACACATCATTTGACATTGGGCCTGGCCTTTTCGTAGTTTTTTTCTACAAAAGAACTGAACATTTCTACTGATTTACAAATTTAGCCAAACTAGGATTTGTGATGCATATCTTTCAAGTCTTAGCCATACACTAGCTGGTACACTAATTACACGAATAACATTTTACAATGACCAATGACCAATGCTCAGCAATAGACAACAAACATTTGCAACATTTTAGGAATTGGAAGGAACCAAATGAAATTGCACATGTCATGCATTACTTCCAAGTCCCATACAGATATTGTCCAAACTAACTGCAACACTACACATTGTTTACCGACTAATGATCAGCAAATAAACAACACCAAGAGCAATTGCACATAAATAAAAAATGGTAGACATCAGATTGTCCAGCTTCTTCAGATCGACAAGCTTCTTTAGGTGTTTGTTCATCTTCATCATTTCCTTCACTTCTGCCGCAACCCCATCCGCTTTCCCCGCCGGAGCAACCACCGTGGCTGATCCCAACTGCACGGCCGGCGGCGGCGAATCGACCCCCAGAAAGGCGCCCTCCACTTCAATCCTATTGATGTACTCATCAATCCACTCGAAATGGTGGCATTTCCGCAGATCCGGCTGAAAACAGAGCAAAAATTCCCCAAATACGATGAAACCCTAATTCCCAAAATCGGATGAAAACCACAAAATTGACGAAAATAAAATGAAATTGGGAGAGGGGAAACTAAGAACTCACCTTCCCTAGCTCTGGTTTGCTCTCGCATTTCACAAACTCGCGCCCGGCGTTGCCATTCTCATCGGTCACGGTGGTCAGGCGCTTCAGGGGCGCCGTCCGTGGGCAGTCAGGGCACCGTCCCAGCGGCACTGGACCATAGCGCGGCCACCGGCAGTACGAGGTTGAAGCGGAGGTCGACATCACCGCCGGCGTTGCAGCGCTTAGAGGATCGCCGGAGAAGAAGGGGATGCTCTGTTCTGCAACGGTCGAATAGCTCCGGCGCGGCGCGGGGCTCTTTCTAGCAGCAACCTGTTCTGGGTCCCACGACGTGAGGTGGACAAGCAGTGGGTCCCACCATCTGAGGTGGATAAGTTTTGGGTCCCGCTCTGACCATCCAATTTGAACTGATAAGCTGTCTACTGCTGCTTAAGAGATGTGTCGCACTGCAGCTATTTATCTGTCCAGAGATGTCGCATGCTAGCTATTTGCAGCAACAACGTCGCGTTTCGTCCATTTCCGGGGAAAGACGTCGCATGGGAGCTATTCACCCCTCCAAATCCGACAACCATGTAGAACGATGCAATATTGATCCATATTACAGATGTTTGCGGCGGCAGTCATATAACAGCTGTGGTGCAGATAAAGGACATGGTTGCCGAGGCCACGGTCCAACAGAGAGTCATACGCCAATGGTTCTGAATGGTATGTCCGCTTTGATGGCTTCATATGTTAAATTGTTTTGCGGAAATTACTCAGCTATTACCTCATGTAGTATACCGTCCTGACTCCTGAACCTACTTCTCACATTACATGGTGTGCTACAAAGGATTCTAAAAAAAATTAGGAGAAGGATGGCCCTAATTCGGTAAAAAATTATTTTGGTTTCTACCAAGAAAATTCACAAAGCCAGGTAATTATTGAGCTGAAAATTACACCACCGGATCAATTATCATTTAGATTTAATAGATTGATTGCTGACATTATTTACGGACAACTAGCTCGGAAGTAGGGACGTTGCATAGGGATAGGGGGCTATCGCTTCAAGATATGCATACGTTGGCAAGGTTGCCGGAAGTTTTGATGTTCCTGGCGCAAGGTTCTTTAGGATATTCTTCGCTCTTATTTTTCTCTATGAATTTAGTATGTGATGATGTGTGATTTCTTCCTGTTTAAAGTTGTTTCTTACTCCACGATACTAACCTGGATCTTTTTTTGAAGTTATCTACTGCAGGGGAGCCACCACAACCTTTTTATTACTCAACACAGTAATTACAGATTTATTAAACTGAATCAAATTAATCTACTTTGTGTTCCAGTTAGAAGGTTGTGTTTCAGTGCAGAAGATGGATACCGTCATCTTCATGCCGTTCTTTGCTTTTAATTTGATTTATATTTAAAGAGTTTTGCAATCAACTGTATTTTTCCCTGCCATTGTTATATGCTATATATGGTTATAAACAGTCTATGATTACAGAGCCGTAACTACCTTTCAGACATGGAATCTAGGAATAATCAAACAAACTGAAACCTAGAAAAAATCAGGAAATATATTGCATTGATTTTCATGGGAAATTGTGAGAAAATGTTATATATAATTTTATAAACTGAAGAAGTAAAAAGCATAGAACATTTTCTTATAATGGGTTGCTTTTTCTGGTGTTACTTTTTCTGCGTTGTTAGTTGTCAATGTTTAAACTATCTTTATCTAACTTCCCAAATACTAAAAGATGCATAAACTGATAAGCAAGTGAAGCAATTTTGCTGTTGATCCAGGCGATGGATACTCCTTTCAGCCTGCATCATGTATAGGGGCACCATTGCCGTTCCGCTGATTATCGAGAGTCACATGAGAATTAAGTTATCTTCTATGTTTATCTAAAGTGACTTCCATGGTTTCATAACACTGTGTTCTCTTAGGTGTATCCAATGCGGCGTCGGTCCTATTCTTGCCTCTGTCATCTCAGAAAATATATAGATGAAGGTGGTTACACGGTTTGCTTCTTTCAGCACTGCTAAGTTTCTATATAAATATATTGCATTTGCATGTTCTAATTTGTGTGTGCAAATAGCAATGTCTTCCATTGTACTCTAGGTACAATATAATATCAGAGAAAATTACACTGAGATACTATTTTTTTTGCATGAATTCTCAGGTATAATATACTAAAGGTTTTCTTTAGCCATTAATAAAATATCCTTCTTCATTTTGTTAGTCGCGTCAACAAATTAATTGTGCTTTCATTTAGTTGTCATTTTCATTTTTCATAGAAAATATGAAGTCACAATTAGATAGTTGTCTTACTCCTTTTGATCAGATGGAGTACAGGAGGAAAAATATAAATAAATGAAAGTAATTTTGCAAGTACTCACTGTTGCTTTTAACATTCTTCTTCAAGGCGTATTTTGGGTAACACTAAATCAACGAAATGCAGCCTAAATATTTTTCCCTCACACATGAGTTTCAATCTATAGAAGGTATGTGCCTATCATGTTATGAGCAATTCCTACGGATGCTTCTACTAGGGCTTTGAGGCCTAAAGCAAGAATGTTGGCGTATATTGACTTGGCGGAATTATTATTGCTGATTGCTCAAGCTATGTGGTGTAACACAATAATTCACGAAGTATTACTTATGCTATTAGCTATGCAGAACTATCAATTTAAAAACCACAATGGAAAATCATTGCTTTTCTATACTAGAATGCATAACAATATTCTAGACATAGAAACCAAAATAGTTCCATCGTTTTATGGTTCTGAAATCAAAGAAATAATGAATCAATGCCATGGAAAATTTTGAGAAGTAAACCATGGCTTCTCTTCTCCCCGGATTGTTTCTGTACCCACGAGTAGTGTCCTAATCACATGGATGCCTCGGTTTATCTAGATTTGTGTCATATATCTGTGTGTAAATTTATTTTTTATCGCATCAATTATATGGTGGGGTAAGTAGCCTCAGTGTTCGTTACAAATTTTGGTGCTGATAACACATAAATCCAACCATGTTAATTTTCACATGTCATCATTTTTTGTAGAGGTGGTGCAGATGAAGGACAAGTGCCTACAAAACGGCTCTTAAATAGAGGGAAGAAAGAATGTGTCAATGAGAGGCTTTCACTTGCTTTGCAAGTTCTCATGACAGCGTCTCCTGATTTACAACCAGGATAATCGTTTTACGCATTTTTTATCAATCATAGAACTTCTAAGCTCTAGGGGAAGATCACCAACACAATGTTTGGTCAACGTAATCTAAATGTAGCTGCTTGATATCAATTTCTATTTTGATATAATAATGCTAGAAATGCTAAAGATTGTCAATTTATCTCATTGCATATTTCCTATGAATACACTAAGTTATCGAGTTTGTGCCAATCCACATGTATAAAAGGATTAACTCTCTCAATAAATGCATAATCTATTAAGTGATCAGCATCCATGTCAGTACATAAGTTTTCCTACAGTTATCTTCAACCACAGGCTACCTGATGTCGTTCGCATCATGCCATTCGGTCACTTTAACATAGACCATTACTATAGATAACTGAATAATAAGGAGTTAATCATTAAGGGACTAAATACACTTTTACCAAACATACAATCATTTTGACAAAGAAAATAGAGGTGGTGGCCCCATTAGAAATTTGAAACATGTAATCCGTAATATCTCACTTCTTACATTGTAGTTGTGTCATTGTCTTTTTTTCTGCAAACTAGCCCGTGCAGGTGCACGGGTTAATGACTAGTTTGCTAAATTTGGATAAGCAGAACTTAATCTATGAATTTTTGAAGTTTCTAGGTTCATATGTCTAAAAATCCGAAAATACAAGTAGACATGACACTTGGCGGATTTTTATTGGAGGATACCCTTCGGTAAGTGATCTTTTGATGGCCCTTAGATGAAGATCAAACGAACCAGGTTAGCTCACCGGAAAAGCTCGCCGGAATAGCGGGCACGAGCTTGGTGTTGCCGTTCTCGTCGCTAGGAACGTATCCGGAGTTGAAGAAGACGTGGACGGCGTAGAGGACGTCGAGGCGGTGCTTGGAGACGTGATGAATAGCTCGTTCCTCTCCAGTGTTGGCGGAAATCCACGACTGGAGTGACGTACGATGTCGGGCGGCGCGGTCAACTGCAACAAGAAGGTGAACCATGATGTCCTGAAGGTGAACCATGAGGAGAGTATTCTGGTTTGAGGAATTGACAAGTTGCTCACCGTGGACGATAAGATCTGACGATGAACTCCGGTTTTTGGCTGATCTTGGCATCGCTGGTATGGATCGTAGAGACATCCTCCCGAGAAAGATTAGAAACGAAAGTGAAGGAGGAGGAATAGAGGAACGCGCTGCTTCTCTCGGTTCGTCTTGATATGCTCTAGGGAGGGATATCGGGAGACGTATGCTGACGTATGGCATTCGGTTCACCGCATCGGTTTGAGAGATTAAGTCGACTAAGTGGAAAATTACTTCCCTGAATGCAACCTCCACTAAATTATGAACAACTTTTATATTGAAGTCGAAGGGAAAAGGTCATTGGAATGGATGGTGGAAGGAGAGGAAGAGGTTACCGTGATATGGGAGTAAGGCTCAGGCTGTGTACGTGAACTCTCCAGGAAGAAGAGGACTCTTCGGTCGGCCTACATGGACTTGGTTGAACCAGCCCAAGAAGAAAAATGAACGGAAGAAAGAAAAAAAAAGGTAGGGATAGAGGGCTGGCTTGTTGGGCTGAGTAGGCCGGCTGGGTCAGTTTTTTTTTTCGTTTTTCTTTTTCTTTTTCTGATTCTTCAATAACTTTTGATTTAGAGCTCTAAATGGATCCATTCAAATTTCTAAAATTTGTAAAATCAACAAGATCATTTTAGGATATTATCTATCTTATTTATTATCCAATTCAAACAATATCATTTATAAATATTTACTTTGGCCTATATGGTTCTTTTTTTTTCTTAGTTACTTTCCTTCATATCTTTTTATTTAAAACTCCAAAAAGGGTCAAACCAATTTACAGAGTTTTATAAAATAATTCTTTACCATTATATGTTATTTAAATATACTTTTGTTCCATTTAGACATGGATTTTAGATATGGCTTATCTTGGCTTTGCAATATAATCCTATTTCTTTTTCTCTTTACCAAATAAATTATATATTTTGATTTATAGTTTCAAAAACAAAAAGGTGACTATCATTTGTATAATTCTATTTAATAATTATCTTTATAAACCATTTAAGAATACTTTTATTTCATTTAGTTATTGATTTTTGGTAGGTACATTATTGTTCTTGGAATTTTCTTATTTTCTTTCCTTTCTTACATAAAACGTATCTTTTTATCTATGGCTCCAAATAGTGTGAAACCAATTCCTATGGTTTTGTAATTTTGTTATTTTTCCTTATAGATCATTTAGGAATGCTCTTGCTCAAATTTTATATGGGACAAAGCCATAGTCTTGTATTGAACTTGATGGTGATTTCTCTTATTAGTGTTTAGTTTTTGGGTCTATCTTTTTTTCTTCAGAGGTTGACAAGATACATGTCATGGATGATTGCATTTTATCTTTGGATAGTTTGTTTGTCTCTTCCTCATTCAAAATTCTTTTTGTTTAAGTAAGGTTCCAATAGAGGAACAAAAAGTTCCTTTTCCCCTAAATTTCATCCTTTATTTCCTTTGTTTGTTTGATTTTTCACATTTCAAAATTTGGAAAATTTTGGGATGTGACAGGCTACCACCCTTAAAAGGAATCTCATCCCGAGATTCGGAAAGGCTAGAAACAACATGTTGGTTTCAGGATAACTAGGGTACTACCACCCTTAAAAGGAATTTAGATAGGTTGCATCTTGAGGTTTGACTATTGCTTCGACCATCCTAGATCTTGGATCTTCATGGGTCTTCCTGAAGGCTTGATGTATTCCATCCTTGACTTGATGTTTTATCTTTTGAACTCGAAGATAGATGTGGCATTAGATAGGGACATGATTAGTGACTTCACATAAGAAACACGTTACTTGAGATATGGAGCATTCTCACAATTTGGGAATTGGTCAGTAAGCTCTTTATAAGTGTCTGTTGGATCCGCAGCATAGAAAATAAAAAATTTCCTACGGTGTGAACTACACGCCAAGATCTATCTACTAGGTACAAAGCAAATGGATGGACATACATCCATAGAGAACTTACCCTCGAAGACAACGAGCTTTGTTAACGAGTAGGAACTCGTGGTTGATGTAGTCGTACACTTGCAGATTTCAAGATCGTGAGGAAGTCCGAGCGCCGCAACTCAGCAGCATCACTTTTCGCACACACGCCCAAGCCACGGACAACCTCCACCTCCTCGCTCCAGCGATCCAATGAAGCAGCAACTCCTTCATTTAAATGCCACTGGAACATGTATCTCGCTAATCCGAGACCATGGGGGAATAATTCTAGAGGGGGGAGAGATCCTTCACAAGGAGGTGTGAGGATGAAGGAGGGAATGGGTGGCCTTTTATAGGAGGAGAGGGGTGCCCCCTCTCTCCATGGCCGGCGCATGGGGGGTGACCCCTCACCTCCCCCATTCATGTGGTGGTAACTTCTCCACATTAAAATGCCTCTTCACATTCCCTTTTAAAGTCTCCACTTTAAATGCATTAAGTTTCTCTAAATTTAATGCTCTCTCATTTAATAAAACTCTTTTATTAAATTTATTCAGAATTTTATTAATTACTTTAATTAACAAACATTCACATATAGCCCCTTGCAATATTTCAATATCACATGTAGAACAACCTTCAATCATTTCAAAACAAATTCTTTTCTCTTTCTATTGAAACAATTCGCTTTTTTTTTTTTTCTTTTCTTTATAAACATAAAAAAATAAAATGTGTAACTCTTTCTTGCCACCCCCTCAGTTCACGTAAATATGCAGACATGATGATCGAGACCCTCTCCCATCAATAATCAGCAGAGACAGGATAGATCTCCTACACATTCACACATTCAACATTCACTGATCGTGGATCGCTAACCTTTAACTTGCTTTGTAACTGTTTTTGTCTCCTCTCCATATATTATATGTCATGAGATTCATCATCTCCGATCAGATCTTTGATTGATCTCGTTAATCTATTCGGCTTCTTTTTCTTATATCCCTTATCTAACATCTATCACACTTGCTTAATGCTCTCATATCACGCTAGCTATATCTAGGGAGAGAGGGCCGTGATCATATCCGACATCCATCTTGGATTCTGACATTCCTCCACATGACATAACACCCTTTTTACACCCATCTTTATAGTATAGTCATTATCCTGCATTATTTGATGTTATTAAATGTTCTTTTCCTTAGAGAGCTTCTTCCGGTTAGCAATTAACATGATCTCATGGTCTAAGGATAAAGATTACTTCGTATGATGTTATAGCAATATAAACACAATGACTTGATCGTAATGCTATACTTCGGATGAATGTTCATCACATCATTCCACCAATGGTGTGACCTTGTTATTAACAACATCCAATGTCCATGATCAGGAAACCTTGATCATCTTGTTAATCAACAAGCTAGTCTATAAGAGAGGCATGACTAGGAACCCTTTTTGTTTATTAGACACACATGTATTGATGTTTCCTATCAATACAATTATAGCATGTAAAATAAACATCTATCATATACAAGGAATACATAATAACAACTTTATTATTGCCTCTCAGGGCATATTTCCTTCAGTATCCCACTTGTACTAGAGACAATAATCTAGTTCACATAGTGATAAATCTAACACCCATGGAGTTCTGGTGTTGATCATGTTTTGCCCTAGGGAGTACTTTAGTCAACGGATCTGCTACATTCAGGTCTGTGTGCACTTTACAAATCTCTATATCTCCATCCTTGACATGTTCGTGGATGGAGTGAAACCGGCGCTTAATATGCTTGGAATTCTTGTGAGACCTTGGTTCCTTGGCATTGGCTATGGCTCCATTGTTGTCACAATAGATCGCCATCGGGTCCAACACACTGGGAACCACACCCAGTTCCGTAATGAACTCTTTCATCCAAACCGCTTCTGCCGCTTCAAGCGACAACATATTCCGCCTCCGTTGTTGATCTAGCCACCATAGGTTGTTTGGAGCTCCTCCAACTAACTGCTGCTCCGTTCAAGAGAAATACGTATCCGGATTGAGACTTAGAGTCATCCAGATCAGTGTCAAATCTAGCATCGACATAACACTTAGTGACTAGCTCTTCTTCACCTCCGTATATAAGAAACATATCCTTAGTTCTTCTCAAGTACTTAAGGATATTCTTGACCGCTATCCAGTGTTAGAACTGGATCAGATTGGTACCTACTAGTCAAACTAATAGCATGTGCCACATCTGGTCTTGTACATAGCATGGCATACATTATAGAGCCTATGGCTGAGGCATAGGGGATCTTATCCATTATCTCTCTTTCTTCCGCCGTAGCCGGACTTTGAGTCTTACTCAATGTCTTGCCTTGCAACATAGGTAAGAACCCCTCCTTACTTCCATCCATATTAAACTTCTTTAATATCTTATCAAGGTATGTACTATGCGATAGCCCAATTAGGCGTCTTGATCTATCTCTATAGATTTTAATGCCTAATATATATGAAGCTTCACCAAGGTCCTTCATCGAAAATTTGTTGTTTAGATAACTTTTAACACTGTTTAAAAGATCTAAATCATTTCCAATCAATAATATGTCATCCACATATAATATCAGAAATGCCACATTGCTCCCACTCACTTTCTTGTAAATACAAGCCTCTCCATAAGTTTGGACAAATCCAAACTCTTTGATCACCTCATCAAAGCGGAGATTCCAACTTCGTGATGCTTGCTTCAGTCCATAGATGGATCGCTGAAGTTTGCACACCTTATTAGCATCCTTAGGATCGACAAAACCCTTAGGTTGTATCATATACAACTCTTCTTCAATCTTACCATTGAGGAACGCAGTTTTGACATCCATCTGCCATATTTCATAATCGAAATATGCAGCAATTGCTAACATAATCCTAACCGACTTAAGCATCGCTACAGGAGAGAATGTCTCATCGTAGTCAACTCCTTGAATTTGTTGAAACCCCTTTGCGACAAGTCGAGCCTTATAGATGGTCACATTACCATCAACATCAGTTTTTCTTTTGAAAATCCATTTATTCTCAACGGCCTTTTGGTCGTGAGGTAAGTCCACCAAGTTCTAAACTTGGTTCTCGTACATGGATTCCATCTCGGATTTCATGGCTTCTAGCCATTTGTTGGAATCCGGGCTCATCATCGCTTCTTCATATGTCGCAGGGTCATCCATTTCATCAAGCATGAAATTCATAACAGGATTGCCGTACAGTTCAGGAGCTGCACGTGTCACCTTGACTGCGAGGTTTGATAGTGTCCTCTTCGAGTTTCATGATCAATATCATTAGCTCTCTCTTCATTAGGTGAAGTCAACTCCGAAACAACTTCTGGAGCTGCGCTACTCGCCATTTCATGAAGAGAAGGTTCAATAACCTCTTTGAGTTCTACCTTCCGACTACTCACACCTTTCGCGAGAAACTCCTAAGAAAGGATCCATTCTTGGCAACAAAGACCTTGCCCTCGGATCTGTGATAGAAGGTATACCCAATCGTTTCCTTAGGGTATCCTATGAAGACGCATTTTTCCGCTTTGGGTTCGAGTTTATCTGGTTGAAGTTTCTTCACATAAACATCGCATCCCCAAACTTTAAGAAATGACAGCTTAGGTTTGTTTCCAAACCATAATTCATACGGTGTCTTTTCAATGGATTTAGATGGTGCCCTATTTAAAGTGAATGTAGCAGTTTCCAGTGCATAACCCCAAAATGACAGTGGCAAGTCAGTCAGAGACATCATAGATCGAACCATATCCAATAAAGTACGATTACGATGTTCTGACACACCATTACGTTGTGGTGTTCCGGCAGACGTGAGTTGTGAAACTATTCCATAGTCTTTCATATGTGTGCTAAACTCGTAACTAAGATACTCTCCTCCACGGTCGGACCGCAGAAATTTGATCTTTCTGTTACGATGAGTTTCCACTTCATTCTGAAATTCTTTGAACTTTTCAAAAGTTTCAGACTTGTGTTTCATCAAATAGATATACCCGTATCTACTCAAATCATCCGTGAAAGTAACAAAATAACAATATCCACCTCGCTTCGACACACTCATTGGTCCACACACATCAGTATGTTGATTTCCAATAGATCTGTCGCCCGTTCCATTGAACCAGAAAACAGCGTTCTAGTCATCTTGCCCATAAGGCATGGCTCACATGTATCAAATGATTCAAAATCAAGTGATTCCAAAAGTCCATCAGAATGGAGTTTCTTCATGCGTTTAACGCCAATATGACATAGACGGCAAGCACATATATGTAGATATATCATTATCAAGTTTAATCCTTTTAGCATCAACATTATGAATATGCGTAATATCGCTATCGAGATCCAATGAAATAAACCATTCAACATAGGTGCATGACCATAAAAGATATTATTCATATAAATCGAACAACCATTGTTTTCAGACTTAAATGAATAACCACTTTGCATCAAACACGATCCGGATACAATGTTCATCCTCAGTGCAGGCACCAAATAACAATTATTTAGGTTTATAACTAATCCCGATGGCATATGGGAGGCAGCGTTCCGACGGCGATCACATCAACTCTTGATCCATTGTCGACCCGCATCGTGACCTCATCCCTTGCTAGTTGTCGCTTGTTCCGCAGCCCCTGAACCGAGTTACATATATTAGCAACCGATCCCGTATCAAATACCTAGGTGCTACTGCGAGTACTAGTCAAGTACACATCAATAACATGTATATCACATATACCTTTGTTTGCCTTGCCGGACTTCTTGTCCGCCAAATACTTGGCGATTCTTGCCCAATGGCGATCCCTTGCAATAGTAGCACTCGGTGTCGGACTTAGGGCCAGCTCGGGGTTTCTTTTCAGCGTGGCAAATGCACTTGCCACCCTTCTTTCCCTTGTGCTTGCCTTTCTTGTCCTTCTTGAAACCGTGGTCCTATTGATCATTAACACTTGATGTTCTTTTCTAATCTCCACTGCAGTCTTAAGCATTGTGTAAGCTCGGGAAGAGACTTCTTCATGCCCTGCATATTATAGTTCATCACGAAGCTCTTGTAGCTAGGTGGCATAGATTGGAGAACATGATGTATGCCTAAGTCAATGGGAATCGTTATTCCCAAGGACACAAGCTTATCGGCGTACCCAGACATTTTGAGTACGTGCTCACTAACGGAGATGTTTTCCTCCATTATGCAGCTAAAGAACTTTTCTGTAGCATTATAACTCTCTACGGCAGCATGGTTATCGAAAATCATTTTCAATTCTCCCATGGTATCAAAGGCATTGCCATTTTCGAAACGTTTGAAGTTCGCTCTAGCCCATACAGATGCCGTAATGAACTAAGTTGTGGTCCTCCGACGAGTTATATAGACGTTATTTTCCTCGTCAGGCATCAGAGCTGGTGGGGGCCTAGCGGCATCTAGCACATATTGCTTTTGTGCAAGAGTGAGGAGAATCCTCAAATTCATAGCCCGTTGGTGAAGTTGCTACCATTCGCAAGAAGTTTCTCTTTCTCCATGAACACATTAAAATTAAAAGGTGGTGCCATCTACAATGAATTTGTAAAGTATATTTAGACTAAGTTTATGATAGATTGAGTTTGACTAATCCAAATTACTAATGAACTCCCACTCAAAAACGACATCCCTCGTGTCCTTTTGGTGATTACATGAACCAAATCCACTACACCAAGTCCGATCATCACGTGAGTAGGTGTAGCTTCAAAGGCGGGCATCTATATGGGCATCATATCAACTATATGACTCATGCTTAACCTTTCGGTCCGTGTTCCGAGGCCATGTCTGTACATGCTAGGCTCGTCAAGTAAGAACCTTAGTATTTGCGTGTGTAAAACTGTCTTACACCCGTTGTATGAAAGCGTAGAGTTGAAAACACCCGATCATCACGTGATGCCTCAAAACACGATCCACAAAACGGTGCATACTTAAGGAAGAACATATTTTATCTTGATATCTAAATGAGGGATCATCTTATAATGCTACCAAACGCGCCAAACTAGCAATATAAGATGCTAACATCTAATGTGTGAAGTGAGATGATATGGTCCATGCATTTGATCTCTATCATTTGCATCGTGGTACGATCTTTATCATTCCTTTGTGTGTAAGGCCAAGGTCTATGGAACTTACACGTTAAGTGAGTTATAAGAGTATCTATTATACATCTAATTACAACAATACCATATCAAAACACTAGCCCAGCAACGATCTAAACTAGACGCCTCTAATTTATCAATTGCAAGTTTTACGTGGCTTAGGGCTTTCGGAGATAGAACCTGTCTAACCTACGAACATGAACCACAACGAGGATAACTAAGTTATTAGCAACTCGTTGTAAAACAGATATGACTATAGTAGGAGAGACAGACACCTGCCAGCCACTTATGCAAAACAAGTTGCATGTCAGTCGTGGAACCGGTCTCATGTACGATGACATGTAAGGTTGGTCTGGGCCGCTTCATCCCACTATGCCACCAATATCCAAAGTACATAGAAGATGCAATAACATGATCGTGATCGTGAAAACCTTTAACGCTTGTAACTAAATCCCTTTGTCTCTCCATATATTACATGTCCGAGATTCGATCATCGGTATCTCCATACCTAGTTTGATCTCGTTACCGACATGCACTCTTTTCTTGTTCCCGTGATATAACATTCTAGTGATCACATCACTTGCTTGCAAGCTATCCTAATGTGATATCACCGAGAGGGCCCAGAGTATATCTATCCGTCATCTGGATTGAAAAATTCCACTCTTGATCCATGAGCCTCAACATAACACCTTCGTAGCACTGAACCCATCTTTATAGTCACCCTGTTACGTGTGACGTTTGATGTTATCAAGATACTCTTTCGGTGTTAGCAATTAACATGATCTCATGGTCTAAGGATAAAGATTACTTCGTATGATGTTATAGCAATATAAACACAATGACTTGATCGTAATGCTATACTTCGGATGAATGTTCATCACATCATTCCACCAATGGTGTGACCTTGTTATTAACAACATCCAATGTCCATGATCAGGAAACCTTGATCATCTTGTTAATCAACAAGCTAGTCTATAAGAGAGGCATGACTAGGAACCCTTTTTGTTTATTAGACACACATGTATTGATGTTTCCTATCAATATAATTATAGCATGTAAAATAAACATCTATCATATACAAGGAATACATAATAACAACTTTATTATTGCCTCTCAGGGCATATTTCCTTCAGTGTCCTATGTCTCCATAGATTTTGCAAGATCGTGGTCTTTCCACAAGATCATCCTTGAAGTAATTGTTGTCATGGTCTCTCTAGAAAGGGTTGTTGATCATGTTACTCATCTGAGTGGTCGTCATTTGCAATAATTGGGATTGGGATCCCAAGAACTTTATCATTTCTAGGTCTAACTTAGTGTTGTTGTGGTTGTTGGCTAAAAACTGGGTTGTCACTTGAGTCAACTTTGTTTGAGTTGTTAGCGGTTGCATTGTAATGGGCATCTCAAGATTGATGTTGGAGTTTTGGTTTCTTGGATAAGTCATTTGCTTGGGCTAGATTGGGACTAGGATTAGAATAGACAAATTATCTCTAGGGAAAGAATTCTACTCATACACAATAGATCACACCAAGCAATATGCAAGCAATATCACTCATACATTCAACAACAAAGTTCAATCATCACTTAGGAAAAAAAATATTATTGCCATACCACATAGATTGGTATGACCCATAAACAATCACAAAATCGATTATGTAAACGAATAACTAATGTGGTGGTCCAACTATAGGGTTCTACTTGATATTATTCCCTTGGGATTATTCCATCCTTCTCCATAGCTAATGAATTAGGAATGAGATCAATGTGTCCTTATGTCATCTTGTCACAAGGTCCTCCTAAGTTGAGTTTCCTTAGTCTCCAGGTCTTGAGTATATTTCTTCTCTTCTTTGAAGTCCTTCCAAGTGTTGTGCAGTCTATATCTAAGTATTTCTCCCAATTCTTCAATATCTTTCCATGCATGACGTATGAGGTTCTTGAGTTGGTGAACATCCAAAGTCCTATTGTCTTGCTTTTGTCTTCCTTGATAGATTTGTTGATGCTAGCCAAATGAATCAAGATTGTACCACGAGAAACAAAAGCTAATATAACCTAGTAGAACCATAATGGACAACTTTCTCAACCTAAGATCTTTCCTAATTTCTCTTCATCTTCTTTTCTACTAAACTTGAACTTTTCCATTGATCTTGGCTTCTCTTCTTGATCCTGGAATGCCTTGTCCTTCTCCTCGAGTTGGGCGTGTAACTCATCATTTCCTAAGTAGTTGGTTTCTCCTATTATCAACAAAATCCTATATAAAATTTCTAAGTCCTAGAACTACTGAAGAGAAAATCTTCCTTCTGAAACTTCACTTGACTTAGTTTTGTGATGGAGATAGGTAGATCTAGCATGTTGACGATGCCGAGAAGTCCAAATCCAAAGTAGGTGGTCTTGAAGTCCTCATTGATCCTGAAGCAAAAGTCCTTTGAGGTGTTGAGACTTAAGTCCTTAGCCATGCTGAAGATGAAGTCCTTGATGATGCTAAAGCCGAAGTCCTTATCTATGCTGAAGTTGAAGTCCTTTGTGATGTTGAAGTCCTTGGTGATGTTGAAGCTAAAATCCTTAGTGATGCTGAAGATGAACTCCTTAGTGATGATGAAGTTGAGGCCCTTTGTAATGATGAAGTTGAAGGTCCTCTGAGATAAAGTTGAAGTCCTTTGCGGTGATGGTGTTGAAGTCCTTTGTCATCAAGAAAAAAAGGGAGAGACTCTGGAACAAAACAGAATACTAAGGAGAGAGTTTACAAGATTGTTTGTAAATAACTTCGAGTAAATTCAACTCTTATTTTTCTAAAGGGGTTGTCCAAATCCTAGGGTTACGAACCTACAGGCAACACAATGCTCTGATACCATCTGTCAAGACCCGAACCTGTTAAGGTACAGATCCCTGTGTTTATAGTGCTAGTCCCTGGATCGAATAACTAGCACCCATAGTTTAAGATGTAATATCAAGAAACAAAGGTCATATTACATCGCATATCCAGGAATAAAAATAGTTCATTACAACTTACATAGCTCATATGGCTATCTCATTACAAAGCAGCAAATATAACTATAAAGCATGGAGTCCTTCATCTTCATGTGCCACGGACAAACATGTTGGGTGCAGACTCGTAATCCCTACTCATCAAACTTCACTATCATCAAATAATCCTGCAACATGATAAGTTATAGCCACAAGGGTCAATACATTTTGAATTGTATTGGCAAGTGTCACTAGTATGTGGATGTAAAGTGGAACCTATTACTACATGCATATCTGGCTAGGTAGAGCTTTGGCTAGTTTGCAGCAAGAAAGTTCTTTCCTAACTTTTTATAAATAGTTTACAACACTTATTCTCAACTAAGTTACACTGGATACCCTCCAGGTAATATGTCCAATCACAACATAGTGGTATCACTGATAGAAATCAGTGAACCTAGGTTCCATTGATAGAAATCAATGAACCAACAACCCTTGTTCACCCATCAAGTTTTAACTTAGAAATTAGAATGAGATTCTTGATTCTGCTTCATTGTCTTGATGCTCAGAAATTGTCCATAACCGGGGACACGGCTAAGTACTTAGTTTTACCCTCTCGAGAGGTGGTGCACTTTCCCCACAAGACTCGACATGCATCGAGACGAGACTTTTCAGAAGCAATCCTCGCACCACCACCACGCGTTCCATCCTATCATCACTACCACCCTTTGTCCGTCTGGCTGAGTTCTCGCAACTTAGTCGGTCAAGGCAGAGCCCATATGCCATGTGGTTGCACTGGAAGCTTCGCGACAAGAACGTCTCCAATCTCTTTGTTCCTGGGTGGCCGTCCACAAGTGCGATACACCAGCTGACCATAGACATGGCCCCTGAGTAACCACTCAACATAATCCAAGCAAGTCCAATTCCACCCAGGTGTTTCATTAAGTACTTGTTTTGTTATAGAAAACATATATTTTCCAATACTCCATATAATCATAATATGATATTCCACCCCGAAAACTATAGTAGGGAAAAGCATTTCTAATCTTACGATGTTTCACCTACCAAGTAGAAACTACCATTCCCTATTATACATAGGAGATATAGCATGGCATAATAATATAGTCTATCATGCATATACTACAAAAATCCACTAAGTATAATGAATACAGTAGGACTTGATGATAGTGCCACTTGCCTTGGTGGTAGAATATTTAGGTACTCTTCTTGATCTTTCAAAGATTACACTCCTCAAAGTCTACAACAATACAATCAAGCAAAAAGCACATTCTCAAAACTAGCATCACAAAACAACACATGAATAAAACGAAATACATGCAAGCATACAACAAGATTTTTTTAGAACAAGTTGTTACAGCAAGGTTCTGAACACTACAAACACCTACTGGTCCTTTTATATAATTGAAATTCCAATTGGAACCATTTTAGTGCAATTTGGTTAATTAAAGTATTTTTTTACTAGGATAAGGCTTATTCAATGTGATATTTGTTACTGCCATAAAATTATAAGTTTAATTTTTTGTGTTTATGTTTATGCTCAGAGGGTTCAATACACAACCATTTGCAAAAGGTTTCACTCAAAAATAATTTTTAGAACATGTTTTATAGCCAAATTACTCCACAATTGGTTCTGTATAAAACGTGATTTTAACCATCACAAAAGTACCGAATTGTTGCTCTAATGTGTTCTACTCATTTTTTGTAAATCCATAGACATATTATTTGCTAAATTTGGATAAGCAGAACTTAATATATGAATTTTTGAAGTTTGTAGGTTCATATGTCTAAAAATCCGAAAATACAAGTAGACATGACACTTGGCAGATTTCTATTGGAGGATACCCCTTCGGTAAGTGATCTTTTGATGGTCCTTAGATGAAGATCAAACAGACCAGGTTAGCTCACCGGAAAATCTCGCCGGAAAGATCGCCCGAATAGCGGGCATGAGCTTGGCGTTGTCGTTCTCGTCGCTAGGAACGTTTCCGGAGTTGAAGAAGATGTGGACGGCGTAGAGGACGTCGAGGCGGTTCTTGGAGACGTGATGAATAGCTCGTTCCTCTCCAGTGTTGGCGGAAATCCACGGCTGGAGTGACGTACGATGTCGGGCGGCGCGGTCAACTGCAACAAGAAGGTGAACCATGATGTCCTGGAGGTAGGCAATGATGAGGAGAGTATTCTGGTTCGAGGAATTGACAAGTTGCTCACCGTGGACGATAAGATCTGACTATGAACTCCGGTTTTTGGCTGATCTTGGCATCGCTGGTATGGATCGTAGAGACATCCTCTCGAGAAAGTTTAGAAACGAAAGTGAAGGAGGAGGAATAGAGGAACGCGCTGCTTCTCTCGGTTCGTCATTGTATGCTCTAGGGAGGGAGATCGGAAGACGTATGCCGACGTATGGCATTCGGTTCACCGCATCGGTTTGAGAGATTAAGTCTACTAAGTGGAAAATTACTTCCCTGAATGGAACCTTCACTAAATTATGAACAACTTTTATATTAAAGTCGAAGGGAAAAGGTCATTGGAATGGATGGTGGAAGGAGAGGAAGAGGTTACAGTGACATGGAAGTAAAGCTCAGCCTGTGTACCTGAACTCTCCAGGAAGAAGAAGACGACTCTTCGATCGGCCTACATGGACTTGGCTGAACCGGCCCAAGAAGAAAAATGAACGGGAGAAAGAAAAAAAGGTAGGGATAGAGGGCTGGCTTGTTGGACCGAGTAGGCCGGCTGGGTCAGTTTTTTTTTCGTTTTTCTTTTTCTTTTTCTGATTCTTCAATAACTTTTGATTTAGAGCTCTAAATGGATCCATTCAAATTTCCAAAAAATTGTAAAATTAACAAGATCATTTTAGGATATTATCTATCTTATTTATTATCCAATTCAAACAATATCATTTATAAATATTTACTTTGGCCTATATGGTTCTTTTTTTTCTTAGTTACTTTGCTTCATATCTTTTCATTTAAAACTCCAAAAAGGGTCAAACCAATTTATAGAGTTTTATAAAATAATTCTTTACCATTATATGTTATTTAAATATACTTTTGTTCCATTTAGACATGGATTTTAGATATGGCTTATCTTGGCTTTGCAATATAATCTTATTTCTTTTTCTCTTTACCAAATAAATTATATATTTTGATTTATAGTTTCAAAAACAAAAAGGTGACTATCATTTGTATAATTATATTTAATAATTATATTTATAAACCATTTAAGAATACTTTTATTTCATTTATTAATGATTTTTGGTAGGTACTTTATTGTCCTTGGAATTTTCTTATTTCTTATTTTCTTTCCTTTCTTACATAAACCGTATCTTTTTATCTATGGCTCCAAATAGTATGAAACCAATTCCTATGGTTTTGTAATTTTGTTATTTTTCCTTATAGATCATTTAGGAATGCTCTTGCTCAATTTTATATGGGACAAAGCCATAGTCTTGTATTGAACTTGATGGTGATTTCTCTTATTAGTGTTTAGGTTTTGGGTCTATCTTTTTTTCTTCAGAGGTTGACGAGATACATGTCATGGATGATTGCATTTTATCTTTGGATAGTTTGTTTGTCTCTTCCTCATTCAAAATTCTTTTTGTTTAAGTAAGGTTCCAATAGAGGAACAAAAAGTTTCTTTTCCCCTAAATTTCATCCTTTATTTCCTTTGTTTGTTTGATTTTTCACATTTCAAAATTTGGAAAATTTTGGGATGTGACACTCACCATAAGTCCGGCAAAGGCACGGGAAGGAAATCGTGTAATCGCGGACACAAAGGTTGCCTCCATACACTTAATATGATCTTTACGCATTTGATGTTTGAAAGTAGTTCATCGCTTGTTTCACTGCATTCTCTTACTGAGTTTTTTATCTTGTACTCCGACATTTCTTGTCGAGGCATCGTATAAGCATATGTCTGTCATTGTTCCGTCAGAGCTTTCAATTGCTTGCTAGCACTGTACTAACTTGCTCTTCTACACACACCTCGCTCTTAAATCTCATAAGATATATTTTTTCTGATGCATGTAAGGTGATTTGCGGCCGACTGATGAGGAAGAATGGAAGATTAGTGAAGATAGATTATTAAAGAATTCCAAATATGCAAGGTCGCTCGGCTCGCAAAGAGTTAGATCTTTCATAACTACCACCACCAATCATGAAGTCCAGGATTCTAATGCAGAATTTTATCCTCAAGGTCAATAAAACCCCGAGGGAGACCTGACTCAGGAAGATGGACCGGTCGAGAACCCCCTCCCTAATCCGACAGCTTGTCCACTGCCCAAGGTGCTTGATTTGTCTTGTCATTGCAATATTTGTTTCATCTTCCATGTTTCGTACCTCAATTCCCACCAAATGTTGTGCAATGTCATCTGCTTAGTTCATGCATCATATATGTTCAGCATATCTTGCCTTACTGTTCTTCTGTTTTATTCGCGTCTCATTTTACATAGGACTTTGATAGATTAATGTATTGATTATGTGTGTCAGGAATCATCTGGTTCACCTAAGACCCTTCCAGGTACCAGCAGGGAGAAAAACTATGATCGGAAAGTGTCTGATTCAGCATTAGTTTTTGTTGATGAACAATATTTCAAGGGAGACCTGACTCAGGAAGTTGGACCCGTCGAGGACCTCTCTGCTAGTCCGCCAGCTTGTCCACCCCCAAGGTGCTTACTCTATTTTTTAATTGTGATATTTGTTGCATTTTCCATGTTTTGTATTTCAATCCCACCAAATATTTTACAATGCCCTCTACCTAGTTCATGCATCATATACATAGAGCACATTTTGCCTTACTATTCTTCTGTTCCATGTGCATCTCATTACATATAGAACTATAACAGATTGAAGTATTGTTTATGTTTGTCAGGAATCAGCTGGTTCATGTAAGACACGTTTAGGTACCAAACGTGAAGCATCAATAAGCTGTCATGCTAATGCTACCGGTGGAAAACAAACACACGCCGTGAAATACAATAAACAAAAATCAGGAAACTCACATACGGCTAAAAAGTGTCGTCTTGGCGGCACACCATATGTTCCAACAGTAGTAGACGTAGCAAATACCATCCCACACATTCCACAATCACCAATTGCCAATCAAGATACCCAGCAACAATTGACAGTCGAACCAGTTTTGACCTCTACTTGCCTAACACTGCTGGCACAACACCAACAAGCTAGCGATGATCACCAACCTATTGATCAGCCCGTCACCAAACAAGGTATTTGTTCCAAGGATTATCGATGCATGCTTCCTTATATATAATGTGCAAGCTTGATGTAATGGTTGAATTGGAGCTACATGAAGATTTAAGAAAAGGGGGCCAACGGTAGGAAAAAAGCTTGAAGCTAAAATTTCCAGAACGCAATCTAGATACTGCATCAATTCTATTGTGCCTGGCAAGCGAAGGCCAGAAGATCCAGAAGAATATGCTTTTCTAGCATCCAAAATAGGCGTTTTTGTCAGGAATGATATTCCCATCTTCGCATTGTTCAAGCTCCACCAACAGACCCCTGACCATTACAATTCATTACTGCAGAAGTTACATGTAAGTCATGGTGCTCTATCCCATGCATTCAAGCTTGCTCTTGGTTCTATTCTAAGTCACATAACACATCAAATGTTCCATTCTTGCTGATAGACAAAATTCAACTTGGATCAGGATAATAAGGATGTAGAGTATGTACTCATGGACATGGTCTCCTGTTCTTTGTGCCAGCAGCGCCATAGGCTAAAGAGTAAATACTTTGATGGTAAGGCAAGCAAGGATATTCAAAGAACGAGTCCTATGGAACACACTATGACTGACCAACACTGGATAGATCTTCTTGACCACTAGTTTGATCCAAAGATTACGGTATGGTTTGTGAAGACTGATACCATATCACATTCAAAATTCCTATTTGCACATCTGTATCACTAGTCTCCTTTTGTAGATGGACGCTGAAAAAACTAGAGAAACCGTGCCACACAATGCTTCACAAACTAAACTAGATTTTGTGCATTGGTTGGCCACCTGAGCACAATAGTAAGAATAATTAGTTTTTAATCTTCTACAGACTTTATGCTTCTTATATTTTGATAATGTGTTCCGCCCACTTTGCAGAAAGGTGCGGTAAGTCTGTAGCAAATATTCCAGGCATGCCAGACAAGCAAAAAAGAAGGGCTCAACCCTTCCACTGAGAGTGTTATTGTAAGTCTTATGTTCGATTGAAATTTGTGATGACACACCCGCGGTGATTTATATGTATAGTTAGATGTGCAACACTGCCTGAACTCCTACCTAGTTTTATTTTTAATTTAAGTACTAGATGATTTCCAACTAGTGTGAGTTTCAGTTTTCAGTTGTACAAAGAGTTGTCTTGTGTATATCATGCACCCGGCGATGAAGAAACAGACAGATGCCATGTTGGCATAGTCCTGTTATTGCGTGCTAGTGATAAAATTCTTATCAGTATGATCAGATAGCTATACTCTTACTACAATATATATGATACGTAATTAGCCATGCAAACTTGTAAGATTAGTTCATAGACAGGTTAAATGTGTTGTTTGCATGTTTCTCTGTATTAGCTTTTCTTCTCTCACCCATGTCTACCAACTGATAACCTTACAGATTAAATTGAATGAGGAGATGGCAAAACCTGGAAAAGATGGTCTGGAACAAACCCAAGAAGAATGTATGAAAACATTTAAAATGGTACTAAAAGGTGAAGGTCATCGTAAAAGCACGTTCCTGCGTAATGCCGGGTTGTGGCAGTGCAAGTCCCAAGTCCAAGTCCAAGTCACCGTATTTTTCTAGTCAGGAAGAAATTATAGCACTACGGGCTGAACAGGAAGTGCATAGATAAGCAATCGATGATATGAGACAAAAAGCATTAGCATGTGATGTGGAGTTGAAGATGTTACGACATCAACAGAATTCTCGAGAGCCCATAGATGAAGAGACTTGTCTAAATTGAAGATGAACCCTGACAATGACAGGTGAGTACAATGGTCCTGTGAAATGGTTCCTGCTACAGAGCCCGGGTTGTGTTTGGGGCCATGTAACAAAAACAGAGGGAGTATTTGTTTTGCATCATGCTTTTATCTATTTACCATATGCTCGATGCACAAAAATCATGTGCCCCAACCTCACTCTCTCAGCCTTGGATTCATGAACCTCACAAAGGTTTTTTCTTCTTTGGACAACCGCCAAATTCAAAATCTCAGTCCATCGACAAATCCTACCGCCTACCCCATTTGAATCGGAGATTATGCATCCAATTTCTTTGCCAATATGGTAAGTATTTTGATGATCAGTTGATGTGAATCAGCCTTAAATTGCATTAGAGGAGTACCATTAACGAAATTAAAAAATCTCATCGAGCGGCAAAACCTGCAGCCAACCCTGTTTGAATCGGAGTTATCCAATTTTCATTATGGATGATAAGTTAATGTCACTCTCGGCCTTCAATTCCTGAATAGGGAGTACACCTTTTATCCAAATGTTGCATGGACGCTAGCCAAATTCAAAATATCAGTCTGCACACTTATTATGCTCATGGATGATTAGTTGATGTGACTCTAGGACTTGAATTCCTAGACAGATAGCGTACGATCTACTAGGTTTTTTCTATTATTATTTGGCCGGTAGCCAAATTCAAAATCTCAATCGAGTGGCAAAATCACACACTGACCTTGAAGCATTTTCCGCCCCACTGTTTCAAAAACTTTGTGGCAAAATCTCCCACCGGGGAGTACCATTTTTTTATTATTATTATTTGGCCGGTAGCCAAATTCAAAATCTCTATCGAGCGGCAAAATCAAACATGACTTTGAAGCATTTCTCGCCCCACCATTTCAAAAACTTTGAGGCCAAATCTCCCACCAGGGAGAACCACTTTTCTATTAATTATTATTTGGCCGGTAGTCAAATTCAAAATCTCTGTGGAGCGGCAAAGTCAAAAACTGACTTTGAAGCATTTCCCGCCCCACCGTTTCAAAAACTTTGAGGGCAAATCTCCCACTGGGGAGTACCATTTTTCTATTATTATTATTTGGCCGGTAGCCAAATTCAAAATCTCTATCGAGCGACAAAATCAAACACTGACTTTGAAGCATTTCCCGCCCCACCGTTTCAAAAATTTTGAGGCCAAATCTCCCACCAGGGAGTACCACTTTTCTATTAATTATTATTTGGTTGGTAGTCAAATTCAAAATCTTTGTCGAGCGGCAAAGTCAAAAACCAACTTTGAAGCATTTCCCGTCCCACTGTTTCAAAAACTTTGAGGGCAAATCTCCCACCGGGGAGTACCATTTTTCTATTATTATTATTTGGCCGGTAGCCAAATTCAAAATCTCTGTCTAGCGGCAAAATCAAACACTGACTTTGAAGCATTTCTCGCGCCACCATTTCGAAAACTTTGAGGCCAAATCTCCCACCGGGGAGTATGACTTCTCTATTAATTATTATTTGGCCGGTAGTCAAATTCAAAATCTCTGTCGAGCGGCAAAGTAAAAAACCGACTTTAAAGCATTTCCCGTCCCACCATTTTAAAAACTTTGAGGCCAAATCTCCCACCGGGGAGTACCATTTTTCTATTATTATTATTTGGCCGGTAACCAAATTCAAAATCTTTGTCGAGTGGCAAAATCAAACACTGACTTTGAAGCATTTTCCGCCCCACCGTTTCAAAAACTTTGAGGGCAAATCTCCCATCGAGGAGTATCACTTTTCTATTAATTATTATTTGGTTGGTAGTCAAATTCAAAATCTCTGTCGAGCAGCAAAGTCAAACTGACTTTGAAGCATTTCTCGCCCCACCGTTTTAAAAACTTTGAGGCCAAATCTCCCACCGGGGAGTACCACTTTTCTATTAATTATTATTTGGCCGGTAGTCAAATTCAAAATCATTGTCGAGCGGCAAAAATAAAAACCGACTTTGAAGCATTTCCCACCCCACTGTTTCAAAAACTTTGAGGCCAAATCTCCCACCGGGGAGTACCACTTTACTATTAATTATTATTTGGCTGGTAGCCAAATTCAAAATCTTTGTCGAGCGGGAAAATCAAACACCGACTTTGAAGCATTTCTCGCCCCACCGTTTCAAAAACTTTGAGGCCAAATCTCCCACTAGGAAGTACCACTTTACTATTAATTATTATTTGGCCGGTAGCCAAATTCAAAGTCTTTGTCGAGCGGCAAAATTAAACACTGACTTTGAAGTATTTCCCGCCCCACCGTTTCAAAAACTTTGAGCTGAAATCTCCCACCGGGAAGTACCACTTTTCTATTAATTATTATTTGGCCGGTAGCCAAATTCAAAATCTCTGTCGAGCGGCAAAATCAATAACCGACTTTGAAGCATTTCCTGCCCCACTATTTCACAAACTTTGAGGCCAAATCTCCCACAGGGGAGTACCACTTTACTATTAATTATTATTTGACCGGTAGCCAAATTCAAAATCTTTGTCGAGTAGCAAAATCAAACACCGACTTTGAAGCATTTCCCGCCCCACTGTTTCAAAAACTTTGAGCCAAAATCTCCCACCAGGGAGTACCACATTTCTATTATTATTTGGCCGGTAGCCAAATTCAAAATCTCTGTTGAGCGGCAAAATAATACACCGGCTTTGAAGCATTTCGCGCTCCTCTGTTTCAAAAACTTTTGACTTTAAAATTCCCATTCTACCCATTGTTCAGACGCCCTATGGGCATGCTAAAGTTGGTAGCTTGGGGGCACGATCGTAATTATTTTTCTGTTCACCTCCATAGTCCCGATTCGTGCAGTTTTTTCAGCTGTCCCTCCCAAAATCCCAGGCTTCTCTCCCACGCCCTCACCTCCACGACCACCGCGCGCACCACCCGGCGGTAATTCCATGGCTGCCAGAGCCGCTTCATCGATGCCCACCCCATCGGATCTAGTTCACCGGGTCTCTCTGCCACTCCACCAGAGTTGTGGTCTCACTGACCATGCCTATGGCATCGTTGACTGCCCACGCTCTGCTTCCTCGCCGTAGAAAGCAACCCAACCGTACCGGAGCAGCTTCACCGTTGTCCACCAGACGGGATCTAGTTCAACAAGTTCCATGTCCACTGCTTCAGACCAACTACACGGTCATCGCTGTTGACTGCATCGACATCGACTGCCCAAGATCTGCTTCCCCGATGCCAACAGCCACCGCAACCGCAGCACCCTCGGTGACCTGGATGTCACTCGCACAGTACCGACGATGCTTAGATGCCTCTCCGGCCAAGATAACCAAATCTCCAACCCGTTTTTGTTTTGTCAGCAATATAGCAGGTTCAAACCTATCAGAGTGAACTGCATTTTTTTAACCCTGCTAGTACATGCAAGTCACTGGGCACGCATGTTCTTCATGCTAGTACATACAATATCATTAGACATATTGGTTTGCATTCGCTGCTCTACAAATTTCAAGTCATGCACATGTCATATATATTGTCATGCACATGTTCTTATCTTAGCTGCTCCGTATACCAGTAATTGCCTGCTATTGTGTAGTTCTTGAAAAATGTAATGTCAATGGAAAATATTAGTGTGAATTCCCTGCTCCACAGTTACTGACTCTATCTGGTTATTCCTGAGCTAAGTTCCTGCTATTATTTCCTCCATGGCATCGTTCTGCTATCCTGTAGTACCTGTTCAAACTCTTCGTACTAGTTCGATTATAATTTTGTTGTTGCCATCTGGTTCTTCAAAAGCTGCAACACTGACTATTTTCTTTTTCTTTGCCTAGAGCTCAAAAAGGCAACACTGAACATGTTGGTTTGCATAGCCTACAGGTCCACCAGCGATGCCATTATATATTTTCTGTATCTGGTGTTGGTTCGTCCTAATCAATGACATAATTATTCTTTACTGTATAGTTTATTCGTGTTTTCCATTCCTTCTAAACAAGTTCTTGTATGATGTGGTTATAATTTCTATGTGGTTCATTCTTAGCTATGACAGTAACTGCATGCCATTGTGTATCTCATCGCAAATTCGGAGTCACCCAATGTCTCTTACATTCTAGGAGATACCACTGCTTCCGTATATATTTGCTGAAATGACATGGCTAGTTTATACTAAAATTCTAAGAAACACTTTGTTTGATTGCTCATTTCATTGTTGGCATACTTGTCTAATGCTTGTTTGTCCTGTTCTACAGGTTCACAAGTCACACCATTATATCTAAATGTCCGGTTCGGTTCGTCCTAGGCAACGACATAACTATCCTCTACTATATAGTTAATTCATGGTTTGCATTCCTGCTCTACATGTTCGTATTATGCAGTTATAATTCCTATCTAGTTTATCCTTAGCTATGAGTAGTTTGTCTTCTTTGATGTATTAACTTGTTATTAGTTAGTTTCAGACTGCAATTATTGCTATTGCCATCAAAGAGGGGACTGCAAGATCATGTCTTAAGGTGGTTTTCCAATGTAGCTGTCACACTCAAAGGGAGATGCAGTTGATGGATTGAGAAAGCAAATTGAGGACTCTGCTATCAACTTGATTGGCAACTGAAATGCTGAATTTTCTTTCCCTTTTGTTCATATTATGTAATATATTTAAGAAGTTTGCAGCTGATGTAATATCTAGATAACTCGCATAGGCCATGTAGGCATTTAGTTGACGTCGTCCACAAATGGCGATACCATAACTGCGCCAGCCAGGTCGATTAGGTAACTGTATAGGGTTTTGTTATTTTCCCTTCTTGTATTGCGCCTTCCATGAACAGTGAAAGATGATCACTAATTATACTCCTTTTATGATATTTGCATGGCCTTCAGAATTAATGAAATAGTAATGGCAACTGGGTAGAACAGTAATAGTCCAAAACAGTAACATGCTAGAATAGTAATAGGCGTAACAGAATAGTAACACGACGAAGAATAAAGCCAGGCGTAATAGAATACTAAACCAGTAACATGCTAAAACAGAAACATGCCAAAATAGTAGCAGGCCAAAACACCAGCAGACCAGAATAGTGGCAACCTAGCACAGTAATAGGCCAGAACAGTAATAAACCAGAAAAGCAATAGGCCAGAACAGTACCAGGCCAGAACAACGGCAACCAGCACAGTAACGGGCCAGAACAGTAAAGAACCGAAACAGTAACAGACACGAATAGTAGACGACGAGAATGAACGAGCGAATAGTAAAAGGCGTAAAGATGTCGGACCTTCTCAAAAGTGGGCCGTCAGAGGGCCGGTCGGACTGTCATGACGATGACGTGCTGACCATGGGCCTTAACAGTATCGGGCCTACTTAACGCGAGCTTTTAACGGGCCGCACTGTATTCGAACAGTGTGGGCTTCTGTAGGCCAAAACAGTAACGGGCCTGACATTCTTGGGTCGCTGATGGTCGCTTCTTTTGGGCCAATTTCAAACAGTGCAGGACGAAACAGTAACAGGTCATAATCTTATTAGGCTCCCCTAATGGGTCAGCCCACTTAATTATTAGCAGGCCTTGGCTGGGCCTGGCTTCCACCATGGTTTCTATGGCCGTTAATGGTGGTAACTAGGCATTAACGGTGTTTGCCACGTGGCATTTTGCATGACGTCAGCAGTCAACGCGGCTGGCGAACAGATCTACGATGGAACAAGTTTTCGTGGGTGCGATCCGCCATGGTCAGGAAAAAACGGTGGTGTATTCTTTTGTGATGGGGATTTTGCCACGATGGGCATCTGTCGTACAAGACTTTTTAGCCACGAAAAACGAGCCTTCAAGCATGAAAATTGTACGTTGTAAAAGCCAACTTTTCTTGTAGTGTCTACTTTATAATCTTTACCGATGACTTGAGTCGCTATGGTTATATTTTCTTATGAAGCATAAGTCTGAAACATTTGAAAAGTTCAAAGAATTTAAGAACGAAGTAGAGAATCAACATGGCAAGAAAATAAAGTTTCTACAGTCGGACTATGGAAGTGAATATTTGAGTCATGAGTTTAGAGAACATCTTAGAGCTCGTGGAACCGTCTCACAGCTTACGCCTCCGGGAACACCCCAATGTAATGGAGTGTCGGAACAACGTAATCAAACCTTGTTGGACATGGTAAGATCTATGATGTCTTTGACTGATCTCCCTTTTTCATTTTGGGGATTTTCTTTAGAGACTGCGGCTTTTACACTTAATAGAGCGCCATCAAAGTCTGTTGAAACGACACCATATGAATTGTGATTTAGCAAGAAACCCAACTTACTGTTTCTTAAAATTTGGGGTTGCGAAGCTTATGTAAAACGTTTACAGCCAAACAAGCTCGATCCCAAGTCGGACAAATGCGTATTTGTTTGTTACCCTAAAGAAACCATTAGGTATTCCTTCTACCACAAAACTTAAGACAAGATTTTTGTCGAGCAAGGAGGAACATTTCTTGAGAAGGAATTTCTCGCTAAAAGTTTGAGTGGGAGGATAATATAGATTAATGAGGTTACTAAACTAGAGCAGGATGAGCAGAGTATTGCAGAACCAGAGAAACCATTCTGGAAATGCATATGGCGCCATCAGATTCTCCTGCTCCTACAAGTGTTGTAGTCCCGGAAATTAATGCTCCTATTAAACCACGTAGATCTGGTAGAGTTCGTCTTCTGGTCGTAATATTTGAAGATGAAGTATTGTTGTTAGACAACAATGAACCAACTACATACAAAGAAGCTATGATGGGCCCTGGCTCCATTAAATGGAAAATTGCCATGAAATCCGAGATAGAATCCATGTACAGGAATCAAGTTTGGAACTTGATGGACCCTCCTGAAGGCGTAAAGCCTATAGAATATAAATGGATCTATAAGAAGAAAATAGACGCGGATGATAATGCTACTGTCTATAAAGCATGACTTGTCGCAAAAGGGTTTCAACAAATTCAAGGAGTTGACTACGATGAGACTTTGTCTCCCATAGCAATGCTTAAGTCTGTTTAGATACTTATAGCAATAGCTGCATATTATGATTACAAGATATGGCAGATGAATGTCAAAACAATGTTCCTGAATGGGAAGCTAACCGAGGATGTGTTCATGGTACAACCCAAGGGTTTTGTCGATCCTAAAGATGCTAGAAATGTGTGCGAACTTAAGAGATCCATCTATGGACTGAAGCAAGCATCATCACGGAGTTGGAATCTTCATTTTGATGAAGTGGTCAAGTGTTTTGGCTTCATCAAGAATGGACAAGAGTCTGTGTATACAAGAAAGAAAGTGGGAGCGCAATAGCGTTTTAATACTATATGGGGATGACATATTTTTGATTGGAAACGATAAAAGATTTCTTAACACTATAAAGGAATCACTGAAGAAAAGTTTTTCAATGAAATTTTTAGGTGAAGCGGCTTACATATTGGGCATAAGGATCTATAGAGATAGGTCCCGACGCTTGATAGGGCTTACTCAAGATACATATCTAGACAAGTTTTGAAGAGGTTCAAAATGGAAAAATCCAAGGAGGGATCACTTCCAATGGTACATGGCAAACCACTAAGCAAGAAGCAATGTCCTACGACAGATGCTGAGCGAAATGACATGAGTGAAGTCCCATATGCGTTAGCAATTGGTTTAATCATGTATTCCATGATATGTACAAGACCAGATGTATCATATGCTCTAAGTGTTACGATCAGGTACCAAAGTGATCCAGGAGTGAATCACTGGATAGCAGTGAAAAATATACTTAGATACTTGAGAAGGACGAAGGATATGTTTCTCTTATATGGAGGTGACAAAGAGCTCGTTGCAAGGGGTTTCACCGATGCAAGCTTTGTCACAGATCTTGATGATTTTAGATCTTAGTCTAGTTATGTTTTCACCTTGAACGGGGGAATGATGAGCTGGAAAAGTTCTAAGAAAGATACAATTGTGGACTCTACAATAGAGGCAGAGTACATAGCAGCGTCAGATGCTACAAAGGAGGGTGTTTGGATGAATAACTTCATCTCAAAACTTGGTGTGGTTCCAAGTGAGTTAGAGCCTATGGAGATTCATTGTGAAAAAAATGGTGCCTTCGCTCAAGCAAGAGAACCAAAGTCCCACCAGAAGAATAAGCATGTACAATGTCAATTTGATCCCATATGCCAGTTCGTGCATGATGGTGACATCAAGATGTGCAAAATTCATACTGATCTAAATGTGGCAGATCCGTTTACAAAGTTACTCAGCTTGCAAAGTATGAACAACACCGGGAAGCCATAGGTGTTAGATTGCTAAATGTAAACTAGATTATTGACTCCAGTGCAAGTGGGAGACTGATGGAAATATGCGTATTATTATTCATATTTCTATTTCATAATTAAAGTTTATTGTTCTATGCTATAATTGTATTAGTTCTGAATAATGAGTATTTAGAGGAAAACCCTAATACATGTGTGGGATGATAAACACTAAACAAATATATCCCTAGTAATGCCTCTAAGACTAGTATGTATGTCAACGATAGATCCGGTTTCCTAACTACGGGCAAAATGACAATGTGATTGTAGTGTTGCCGGTGGCATATGTGATCGAAGTTATTAGAGAACAACAACGATGGATAGACTCAAACATGAGATACAATGAAACGCATCGTCAATTGTTATAGGTTTAATCTCACAAACATTGTATTGCCTTTACTAGAAATCACCACGAGACACATATGAACTTGAGTACAATATGGACGTGGCAAGATTCTTCAAACGTTGTTCTTGACAGAGCAATTATAAAGTTGATGCTTGTTCGTACCAGAATGTTCGCCAATTATTCACATGAGGTGCTCGTGGGAATTGATACTCCTGGCGATGGAGAGATACACTCTAGACCCGATCGTGTATTGCGATGTTCGTCATCGTCTGGCTGGACACGTGATGAAGTTGTTGAACACAGGAACATCGATAGTACGGGACGAGTAACGAGTACATGTCAGGAAACGAGAATAACCTAGTGTTTCATCTCGGGCAATGTAAAGTATCATTGAATCAATATGATATGTATCAAACTCAATACCACGGTTCACACGATAAAGATCTTTGTGTTATTTGCGGGGGGGGGTGCTACTTGTATCAAGAGACTGATAGTAATCATGTCTCGGAATGAGTTCCGGACATGTCCACAAATATTTGAACCCACAGGGTCACACACTTAAGACGTTCTCGGCATTTTAGAATGTGAGTGCGAATGAGATAGTTGAATGAAGTAATCCCGAAAGGATGTTTCGGAGTGTCTCGAAATATACCAGAGGTGTCCAGAATATCACCGAGAGTGGATAGAATTGTTCTAGGCATTAAAATAGGATGCTAGGAATATTTTAGAAAGGTTTTGAATTAATTTGGAGGTGTCCAGAATTTAATTCGAGAAGCTTCGGAATAAATATTTATATTAGTAATAAATAAGAAATTATTATTTATTAATATCCTAGTGGCTCCCATGGGCCGAAGGGCCTCATGGGCCCACTAGGCCCACACGCACGCGGGGGGAGGAGGAAACCCTGGCCGATTCGTCCAGGGCCCTCCCCTAGGCCGTCGGGTGGAGGAGGTGGGGTCGGGGCGGAGGAGTCCTCCCCGGACTCCATCTTGCCTCCCAAGTTGGTTTGAGGAGTGGAGAGAAAGGAGGACTTCGTATTGGAGTCGGACTCCCTCTCTCCTACTCTCTCTCTCAATGGTGGGAGAAGTAAACGAGGAGTCCTTGTAGGATACAAATCCTACTCCTGCACTTCTCTTTGGAGGAGGGAATATTGAGGGGAGAGGGCAAGGGGCAAGACACACAATTTAGCGAGGAGCCCAAGCCGCCACCGCCCCGCCGTTGTCGTGTCGTCCTTTGGTCCTCTTCCTCTTCCGCTCATCGCTGTCTTCGTCGCGTGGAGGAGATCTTCATCAACACCCAGAGCATCTCGTATTCTACCCTGTCTAGATCTAATCTTGACGGATGATGGAGTGCTACCGGATCTTCATCGACACATTCCCGCTTCATCCGCGAGTTCTTGGTCTCGCCTCGACGCGGTGCCGTTCTCGTTGCACGTGTGGATACTAGTGGAGGTGTGACACTTGGAGCACTAGATCTTCGGAGTCGTTCGTGGGATAATACATCTCCTCGCGACTCGCTAAGTCTTATTACAGGGATCGACGCACGACCAACCTTGTCATCGACAAACTTCCGCTAGTTTGATCTTTGAGGGTATGATCTGTTACCTCACCCCTTGCATTGGATCTTGGTTATGCGCTAGAAAATTTTGTTTTCCGTAGCGTGTTCCCCAAGAGAGGCCATACACGACAAAAATATGTCATCACCGAGTGGTTCTAGGGAGTTTCTATGCAATAATTTGAAGTTGATTCGCAATTAGATAGAGGTTCCTACTAACACAATCATGAAAGGAAAATCACCAATAGTTGATGTTGGCTCCCTACCCTCTCCTGGTTTTAGTGAAGAAGGGGCCCGATAAACCCTAGGTTAAACCCCGACAGGCTTTGTCAAGCTTACCGTTGATTTCTATAAGTCTTCAGATCACTTGGCTGGTTGCCTAGGTATCGTGCTCCAAACGAGGAAGGTTTACCCATCTTCTCGTCTTGTAGATTCTTGGAGGATTGTGATTTTCCCTTGGAAGCGGAAATTCACGCATGCGTTGAAGGCCTCGATCTGGCTATTCACCATTTTCAACTTCCTATCATAGTGGAAACTGATTGTGCGTGGTTAGTGATGGTGATGAAGCCCAAGATGCTAAACAGGTCTCCCTTTCTCTTCTGGATAGCTGAATTACATGATTTGATATGGGTCGAGGTGCATCTTGTAACTTTGTAAAAGTGGAACGGTCGCAGGTTGGAGTTAGCCATATTCTTGCAAACTTTGCGAGAGTAGAACATCATACAACTTGGTTAGGGTCTGGACGCGAAGCTATTCTTTAGGCGTTAGACCATGATCAAGTGATGTAACCCCACCAGCTTAATAAAATTCCTTTTACCCAAAAAAAGAGAGGCTATGTTCCTTCTTTTTAGGGTCACATGACAAGCGCTAATATTGCTTTCAGTGGAGGCTATTATAGCACGTCGTCCGATTCATATGCCTCGCCGTTTGCTTCACGCTTCTCGTGGATGAAATCTGCCAGTAGAAAAGGCTCCCTCCTTGCCAGAATTTCTTTGACCACCATGCAGTGAGTCCCACGATGCTCTCCTGCCTTTATCTCCTTGACCACATTTAGACAATCAGATGAGACCTGAACTTTCTTCAAATGTAGATCGCTAGCTAGCGATAGAGCCTCTATGCATGCCATAGCTTCCAAGATCTCAGGGCTAGTAATGCCATCGATAGTGATTGCCGATGCTCCCATAAAAAAACCCTGATGATTCCTGCAGATAGCACTGACCGCGCCCTTGCATTCAGTTTTAGCCACCGCACCATCAATATTAATCTTGATCAGCCCCTCCGAAGGAGATACCCAAGGTGCACTTCGCCTTGCCGGTGCTGCTCACAGTTGTACATTCTCCCTGGTGCCCATGAATTTCAGTTCTGACAGATTTTTTTGAAAATAGACGCTTTATTACTAAGAGTAATTTTACACTCGGTCTCTGTATATCTAGGATGTACACAGCCGATCAACCACAGACCAGAAGACAAAAGTAAAAGTATGAAGATTACAAATAATTGTAAAAAAGCCAGAGTCCTCCAAGCGCACTACGGTAGCTCTATCCGTAAATCACGTTGCCATCCATGTCGGGAAAAAAAATATCCCTCACCGTGTCCTCCAACCGCGTACAGCCCTCCACAAACAAGTCGCGGAGCTCCGTACGTTGTAGAGTAGTCCATGATCAGAGAATTGTCGTGGCCCGATATATAACCTGCAGAGGAGAAGAGAGTATGTTATTAAACATCTTGTCATTTTTACATAACCAAAGCAACCATATAATGGCAAGCACTCCCACCCTAAATAAAGTCTCATATTTATCCTTAATCCCATTCAACCAGTTGCCAAATACATTGACTACCGAACATGGAGAAGATAAAAGAGAGGCTACTTGGATGATTGACCATATAACACGAGCAACTTTACAATGGAAGAATAAATAACGTATTGTCTTATTATGGTGACAAAACACACATTGTGTACTTCCATGCCAATTCCTCCTAACAAGATTATCCTTTATGAGAATAACCCCTTTACGCAGATACCAAGCAAAGATCTTCGTTTTCAGGGGTATTTTCATTCTCCAAATTTTACTATTATCATCGACTGGGATATTAGGTTAGATCAAAGCTCTATACATTGAATCAACGGAAAATTTACCACTCTGTAGTAAGTTCCATTTGAATTCATCCATACCCTCGAACAATCGTATCCTGGATAGTCTTAATAAAAGATTATTCCAGGACACCAGTCTAAGACCTATGAGACTTTTTCTGAAAGACACATTAGGGGGATTTGATTCCATTACCATGAAAAGTGTATCCCCTTTATGTCTAACAATCGAGTATAGAGCTGCATATTGTTCACGAAGATGATTTTTGCCAAGCCATTTATCTTTCTAGAACCTTATCTGTGATCCATCCTTAATATTGAAAGCACCAAAATGAAAAAAGTGCGTTTTGGACGCTATTAGTCCAGCCCAAAAGTGAGAATCACCCGGTTTCCAAACCATTTGTGACACGGCTTTTAAGCCAATATACTTTCTCCATAGAATAGTTTGCCAGACCTCTTCTTCTGTAAGGAGTTTGAAAAGCCATTTACCTAGAAGCGCAGTGTTTTTGACTTGCAAATCATGTATGTCAAGTCCACCATATTTCTTGGGTCGGCAAACCACATTCCATCTGGCCAGTCGATATTTCTTTTTCTCACTATCCCCCTGCCAAAAGAATCTTGAGTGAAAATAATCCACTTTTGTCAAGACACTTTTTGGTAACTGAAAAAATAAGATCATATACAGTACCATATTGGTGAGTACTGAATTTATGAGATAAGTCTTCCACCAAGGGATAACAATTTGCCTTTTCAACTATTAAGACGCATTTAAAGTTTTTACTTAACGAGTTTCCATTCAGCAATCGTGAGACGCCGATAGTGAATCGATATTTCCAGATAATTGATTGAAAACTGCCCCATGCCACAGCCGAATAGATCAGCATATAGGTGGAGTTCTGGCAGATAGCTTGTAATAAAGGAGTGGGTCGACATTGGAGACCGATGTTCGTCCTCATGGATCAGTTTGCGACGTGCCCACCAGATAGTT
Organism: Avena insularis; assembly: GCA_023614405.1. Classification (NCBI taxonomy): domain Eukaryota; kingdom Viridiplantae; phylum Streptophyta; class Magnoliopsida; order Poales; family Poaceae; genus Avena; species Avena insularis. Next base: position 392,740,309 of record CM042689.1, on the reverse strand, counting down.
TGCGACGTGCCCACCAGATGGCCCAGAGTGTAGTCAATACCTCGATGAAGTTCTCCTATCACAGAGAATTTCTAAGGGAGAAAAGCCACAGCTTCGGATCGTGCATCTCATCAGCCAAAATAGGCAGGGTAAAATCATCATCCTTTAAATCCCATACCGCTCGAGCCATATGACAATCCAGAAGAGAGTGTCTCCAGGTGTCTATAGCAGATAATTTTGAGGGCACCCGCACCTTCCAAAGCTTCTTCCAGTGCTTCTCATCATCCTAAAAGTTGGAGGGCTCCGAGCGACCTTCCAGGAAATTTTCTCGACGCTGATTTGTATCAATGACCATCTTGTAAGCAGAACGTACAGAAAAAACTCCAGTTCGGTCGTGATACCAGGCCCAAAAGTCCAGCCAAGCAATATTGTTGATTGGAATCTGCTTCACTATATCAATGTCCATCGACAGCATGTATTTGGAAATTTTCGCTAGGTCCCACGACCGTGTAACAAGGCAGATGAATTCTGAGACCATCGTGGGAGGATCATCATCAGAAATGCACGCGTATGGACGATGACAATGATCTCGCGCTAGCCAATTGTCATTCCAGATATTGGTGGTCGTGCCATCTCCGATCCTCCTTATTAAACCAAGGTTTAAGATATCTCGTCCCTCACATAGAGACCCCCAGATTTGCGATGGCCTGGAGCCAAGTGTTGCAACAAGAATATCGGTGTCAGGGAAATAGACGGACTTCAGGATACATGCACTCAGTGATTCGGGCTCGATCAAAATTCTCCAGACTTGGCGTGCTAGTAGAGCTAAATTAAAGATTTCAATATCTCCGAAGCCTAACCCTCCTTTGTACTTAGGCATAGTCATCGTATCCCAAGAGACCCAGGCGGCCTTCCTTTCCCCGTTCTTGCTACCCCACCAAAATTTCCTCACCGCTGTAGTGATATGCTCACATAAACCACGTGGAAGTTTGAATAATGCATGTTATGATCATAGGCGCCAAATCGATCTACCAAGGACCAAGCAACCACACAGCACGATGACGACACCGAGATTTGTTAGCGCAGTTCGGCAAATTGCCTAGTCCGCGGAGCATGACTACATGCGCTCCTCCCCATTGATACCGCTGCACCGACCGCCTCGGTCGCCGGCACAAGCCGTCGGCTCCCCTTGCGTGCCTGCTGCTATCAAGTCGTCATAGGTTACATTGTGTGGCACCCCTCACATTATATGGGAGGCCTAGGCTACAAGAGTCCGACTCTAGTACTATTCGTATCCTATCCACAATACAACACAAGTCTAATTGTAACCTAACTCGTAATATTCGACACAAACTCAACAAACTCCACCTTGGCGAATATTCTACGCCACCTTGAATTTGTCCAAGCATCAAACTTCCATGTACTCTGGACTTGAGTTATCTCTATGAGCTCTTCTGCTACTCCCTGACTCCATGTGCCTCCACCTGCAACTGTTGTCCCCTCTTCCCGTTCAACACTATCACACCGAGATCAATGACCTGCATGAATATGCTTCCAACTCGAAGGAATTTCACCGCTGCCCTTGTGTCACCTTGAATCAAATTCACAGTTGTCTCATCCTTTCGGATAGTCTTGTACATGTCCCACAGCTACAACACTCCACCTCCTTCTGTATCCCGTCACATGCACTTTGCCATGTGCATTGAACATCACAGAAAATACGGCCATGTGCTCTCGAAGACTTCGACATTCCAGACTGTCCAAACACTTTCTCAGATTCCCCATGGTCGACTCTTGTCCATCACTTAGAACCAATCCCAATAGACCTAGTCACCAAACTTGAACCCAATACTCGCCAACACCGCTTCAGCATCCCTGCACACTCGTCGGACCACTTGTCTGACCTCTAGCGCACTGGTCTATCGTTGTGTCCTGTGCTTACCGCACACCTCGTCGCTATCACCGCGCCAAGCATCCGCAATCTTGGCCAAGATCTACTAGGTCGTATTGAATGGGCGGAAACGATAACCCTTTGGGGTCTCGTGTTACGTGTTTATATAGGGTAAAAAGAGCCTCTACCGTGGCATATACATGTAGATATACATCGTATAGGAGTGGTGTACTACAACATATCCATGTGTGTACAACTTGTCTAACAGCCCCCCTTAATCTAAACTTCTCTGAAGATTTAGATTACGCCTAAACTCATGTAAATTTACAACTGGAAATGCTTTGGTAAAACCATCAGCTATCTGATCCTTTCTTGATATAAACCTGATCTCTAACTGTTTATTAGCCACTCGTTCACGGACAAAGTGAAAATCAATCTCAATATGTTTTGTGCGAGCATGGAACACTGGATTTGCAGATAAATAGGTAGCACCTAGATTGTCACACCAAAGGCATGGTCTTTCCTGTAACTGAACACCAAGCTCTCTGAGAAGGGATTCAACCCAAATGAGCTCAGTAGTAGCATTGGCATGGGCCTTATATTCAGCTTCAGTACTGGACCTAGAGACAGTGGGCTATTTGCGAGAGCTCCATGATACCAGATTTGGTCCAACAAATATAGCAAAACCTCCTGTGGAACGTCTATCATCTAGACAACCAGCCCAATCTGCATTTGAAAAAGCACTCAACAAAGTAGAGGTAGATTTCTGAAAGGTAATACTGAGATTGATAGTATCAGCAACATATCGTAAGATCCTTTTTACTGCAGTCCAATGAGTGGTGGTAGGAGCATGGAGATATTGGCAAACCTTGTTGACCGAGAATAACAAATCTGGACGGGTCAAGGTGAGATACTGTAGTGCTCCAACAATACTGCGATAGCGTGTGCTGTCTTCTGTACCAAGTGGCTCTCCCCCGGCCAGAGACAACTTGTCAACCGAGGACAAAGGTGTGGGTGTAGACTTGCAACCATTCATACCGACTTTTGCAAGGAGATCAGATGCATATTTCTCTTGAGTCAAAATAATACCATTGGGATGTTTCTTTACCTCAATACCAAGGAAGAAGTGTAAATCCCCAAGATCTTTGATGGTGAAAGGGGCGTTGAGATCCTTGAGCAATGCCGAAATAGCTGTATCTGAGGAGCTGGTAACAATGATATCATCAACATATATGAGAACATACATAAAAATACCAGACTTGTTATAGAGAAACAAAGATGTATCAGCTTGTGAGGAAATGAAACCAAGAGCATGAAGTTTTGAACTAAGGCGAGAAAACCATGCATGGGGAGCTTGTTTGAGACCATATAAAGCTTTGTCAAGTTTGCAGAAGTGATGGGGTGCATTAGGATCTTCAAAACCTGGTGGTTGGCGCATATAGACTTCCTCTTCCAAAACACCATGTAAGAACGTGTTCTTGACATCTAGCTACCGAAGACTCCAGCCTCGAGAAACAGAGACTGCAAGAACTGTACGAATAGTAGCAGCCTTTACTATTGGACTAAATGTATCCTCATAGTCAATACCATACCGTTTCTTGAAGCCTTTTGCAACAAGACGAGCTTTGAACCTATCAATTGTACCATCAACTCGTTTCTTGATTCGATAAACCCATTTGCAGTCAATCAGATTTTTATTAGGGCTAGGAGGAACAAGATGCCATGTCTGGTTTTGTTGAAGAGCCGTGTATTCCTCTTCCATGGCACTACGCCATTGAGGATGATCAAGTGCCTCAGAAAGAGTTCGTGGTTCACCTGTGGAGGCAAGAAGACCATATCGTATAGTACCATCAGTACGATTTTTTGGTTGTCGTATACCTTGCTACGGACAAGTGCGAATAGTGGGCAGAGGGGGTGCTGCAGCTGGCGCTGTCGTAGAAGATCCGACAGCAGTTGTCGGTGTGGAGGCTGATCCCGAGGCGGATTCCCCATCAGCCTCGTGCTCTGCGCCGACGCGGTCTGGGAAGCAGGTGGGCTCCAGCGAGCGGGGCTCCGCCTGGGGCTCGACACGTGGTGGCGCGGGAGGGGAGGCAGGCGTCGATGGGCGGGAATCCACCAAGGCATCGACGCGTGGCGACGCGGTAGTGGGTGTAGGTGGCGACGACGCGCCGTGCGGTGCAGGAGATAGGGGCGCACGATCCGAGGCTGATGGAGAATCAGGGTGGGATGGCGTGCCGCTGTCATTATCAGAATGTTCTTCAGCTTGCTCATTGGAAATTGTTGCATCATCATTGTGCGAGGAATCTTCGCCACTTGACTCAGAATTTAGAGAAGCAGTCGATGGTGTTTCCTGTTCATTGTTAGTCACAACTGGTATAATAGGCAAAGACATGATATCATTAGTTTATGCATCCCCAATAGTAGATGTGTTAGAAGGCGTATTATGTGGTAGTAAAAGAATATCATGGCGAAGGCGACGACCTGCATTAGGATGTAGGTCGGTAAAGGAAAAACATGCTCATCAAAGACAACATCACGGGAGACATAAACACGATCAGTAGACACATCAAGACATTTGACTCCTTTGTGAAGGGGACTATATCCAAGGAACACGCATCGAGTCGACCGAAAAGCAAGTTTACATTTGTTGTACGGCCGAAAGTTTGGCCAATAGGCGCAACCAAAAACTCGAAGGGATTCATAATTCGGTTTAGTATGCATGAGACGTTCTACTAGAGTATTAAAATTGATGACTTTGCTTGGGAGAAGATTTATAAGAAAAGTGGTTGTAAGAAAAGCTTCATCCCAAAATTTTAGAGGCATAGACGCATTCGCAAGAAGAGACAAGCCAACCTCAACAATGTGACGATGTTTTCTTTCAGCGGAGCCATTTTGTTGGTGAGCATGAGGACAAGACACATGATGAGTTATCCCAACTTTTTGAAAGAAGCTATTGAGTTTTTCATATTCACCACCCCAGTCAGTTTGCATGGTTTTGATCTTTCTTTCAAACTTGCGTTCAACAAATTGCTGAAAGTTAAGAAAGACTTGATAAACTTCAGATTGTTTCTTGATCAAATAGATCCAAGTGAATTTACTAAAATCATCGATAAAACTTACATAGTATGCATGTTTGCCCATAGAAAGAGGAGCAGGACCCCAAACATCAGAGAAAACTTGTTCTAGAGGAACAGTAGAAACACTAGTAGAAACAGGATAGGGTAACTGATGACTCTTTGCTAACTGACAAGCATCACAAACATATGGATTTATTTCTGGCGAATGTGAAAGTTCATTTTTTCTAATTATTTGCTGCACCACAAAGGAGGAGGGGTGGCCTAGACGACGATGCCATGTGGAGGATGAGGGCTTTATGGTGATGAAGGCTTCCTTACGTGACCCATTGGAAGTAGGAATGAGAGGATAAAGACCATCATGGCACGGACCCTTAAACAGAACCTCCCTGGTTGCCTGGTCCTTAATCAAAAAGAAGAAGGGGTGAAACTCAAAAAAAACGCCCGTTGTCAAGGGTGATTTTATGAATGAATAGTAAGTTTTTGGATGCACTAGGTACATGTAATATGTTGTTTAGATGTAAAGAACTATGTGGGGTATGCAAAACTGAATAACCAACATGGGAGATTTTCATACCGTGACCATTTGCCGTGTGGACGTGATCGCGACCAGTGTACTTCTCATAGACGGAGAGTTTGCTCAGCTCACCAGCAACATGATTGGTAGCACAAGTGGCAGGGTACCAATTGGTGTTAACTCCATAGGAGGCAACATGCACAGCCTTGTCCTTGCGATCTCTGTCATCATCAGAATCTTCCTTATCCTTGTCCTGGTACCTCCACCAGCAGTCACTCGCAGGATGCCCATGAATCTTGCAGATTTGGCAGTGAACATCAACAAACTATGTCGGAGCACAATCGCGGCGGCGGCCGTCGTCGCGCTTTCCACCATCACGGCGGACACTGTCATCACGCTGACGGTAGTCGTCGCAGCGCGCATCATCCCGGCAGCGCACGTAGCCACCATCGTCGCGGCGATCATCACCGTGTGGACGAGGTGCCCGGTCATCATCGCGGCGGTAGCCGCGGTCGTCATCGTGGCGGTAGCCGCGGTCATCATCACGGCGGTTTACTCGCATCGGGGAGGCCGGTCATCGCAGGGTCAAGGTGGCGGTTAACGGCGAGCAAGGTTGACAGAAGATGTGAAGGAGTCACCAGTGTCCTGTAGCATAGTCTATCGAAGATCATGAGCAGAAATTTGATCATAGAGATCATCAAGAGTTGTGTTAGGGTTTCCATTGACAGTGGCGATGACGTCGTTGTAGGAGCCGTCGAGTCCATTCAGAACGTAGCTAATCAGCTCACTCTCATCGAGAGTTTTGCCAAGAGCCACCAGTTTCGAGGCGAACCCCTTCATCTTGGCGAAGTACTGCCCGGTGGTGAGGGAGTGCTTCTTGGTGTTGTTGAGATCACCGCGGATGGCATTGATCTTGGATGGAGACTGAGTCGAGAACATGCGGTTGATAGCTGCCTAGACAGCCGCGGACGTCTCGAGGCCGAACACATGGGGCAGTAGCTCCAGCGACAGGGAGTTCAGTAGATAGCCGAGGACCGCCTGATCGCGTGCCACCCAGGCAGCATAGGCGGTGTTCACCACCGTGGATTTCTTCTGGGCTTCGTCGACCACCTCCATGACCTGAGGAGGCGTCGCGTCAGTGCCATCCAGGAGCCCGAGAGCTAGGGCACCACGGATAGGAGGAAGGCCCAGCGTCTTCCAGAACAGGAAGTTCGAGCGCGTGAGTTTCATGATCAGTGGAGCGCCCAGAGCGTTGCCGATGGGAACCATCGAGGCAGCGACATATGAGGAGGCGACGACGGTGGTGAGGGCCATCGGGGAGTTGGTGTAGCGGCGGCCATAGAAGATCTAGGGCGGCGGCGATGTAGGGATCCGGCGGCAGGACAGAGCTGCGGCGGGAGGTTTGTAGCGGCGGCCGAAAACGAGCTAGGGTGGCGGCGATTTTGATGTAGGTCGTAGCGGCGGCCGAAGACAGGCTAGGGCGGCGGCGGTTTTTGTTGTGCTTGTTGTCGTGGCGGCGGCCGAAGTGAAGAACTAGGGCAGCAGCTTGGTTGTGTTTGTTGTCATGGCGGCGGCTGAAGGCGAGCTAGGGCAGCGGCGATGTGGTTTTGCGGCGGCGGCGGCGGCCAGATGGTCTGGCGGCGGCGACAACCGGTGTAGATGGGTTTCGGCGGCTAGGGTTGGAAGAGAATTGGCTCTGATACCATATGGAATGGGCGGAAACGATAACCCTTTGGGGTCTCGTGTTACGTGTTTATATAGGGTAGAAAGAGCCTCTACTGTGGCATATACATGTAGAGATACATCGTATAGGGGTGATGTACTACACCATATCCATACGTGTATAACTTGTCTAATAGGTCGCGCACCCACACCACCTCAGGCCCCACTGCAGATCCATCGGTCATACCCCACCGATGCCGAGTTCCACGCATCTCTCTCGAACCCTGAGCTCCAGTTCGAACAACGTGCTTCTCGCCTTCCTACTGAATAGGCTTCGACTCTCCGGATCCTTACGTCGTAACCCCCTCCTCAGACGAGTGGAATCTTCTATTAGACTACAGCTCCACCTTCGACATGACTCCATGGATGATCAGTCCATCCGCGCCCCGTTGACTTCAAGGTTTCATGTGTACACCGTCTTGAATCAACCCCACGTCATCTCCATGTCGAAGCCGAGCACCCCTTAGACATGCGTCACGTGTTTCCACGCCACAGAATTCGGACACCGTCAGCCCTCACGCTCCTACGTCGTTGTCGCCGATCTTCACCGTCTTCTGTCCCGTCAGACAATCCAGTCCGACCCAGCCGAACGTATCCGACTGCAATCATGCTTCACCTTGCGCCTAACTCACCTGTTACGTCGGCGCTGCGCTACCTGGCACCCTGTATATGCATGACCCTTCACGTACGACGCGCTCCAGACTCCTCCGAGCCTTATGCACACGTCGCCCATCCTTGCTGCACACAATTCAAACCCTCGCAACAAACTAGATCCACTAGAAAATAACCTTCCATGCAAGCTGCATTATTTCTTTTTCCTGATCACGGTTTGCCCGTAGCTTCTCTGTATCCACGCAAGAATATTTTTTTGAACATGTCCATTTGTAGCCTTCCGTATACCCTTAGCATAAAAGGATCTAAATCTGATCCAAACCAATGCTCCTCGACACCCTTGCTACTCATTTAACCAACAAATCTCACGCTGCTGTTGTCTATGTACTGTGTAGGACTCGGCCAGGTTTCCATGGACCCCGCGCCCGCATACGTTGTACGCCTGCATGTTTGGCCCACCTGCTTGCCTGCCCGATACCAGCCACCTGTATGTCGCACGCCCGCACCGATCGATCGTTTCCATCGCGCCTATGCCCGAGCCACCTCCGCGCACGACCACACTCTGCGACTCTGAGTGTGACACGAACACGCCCTCCTGCAGAGCTGCTCCACGGATCAATCACAGATCGACCTATCAACGCCGCCGCCGCATGTACATGTCCCGTCTGATCTGCCGCATATCCTGGCCGCCTAGGACTCCCACTACTGCACACTGCAACGCGTTTCCCCGATCCGATCTACTCCTGCGTGCTCCGCCCCATTAGCTTCACGATTCTGCCAAAATATTGTATCGCTCCAAATCGAACTCGCCGATATCCGCGACTCACTTTTCTCGGCAGGCTTCCTCTAGATCAATCTTCCGCCACCTTTAACCTCGCTCTGATACCACTTGTTATGATCATAGGCGCCAAATCGATCTACCGAGGACCAAGCAACCACACAGCACGATGACGACACCGAGATTTGTTAGCGCAGTTCGGCAAATTGCCTATTCCGCGGGGCATGACTACGGACGCTCCTCCCTATTGATACCGTTGCACCGACCGCCTCGATCGCCGGCACAAGCCATCGGCTCCCCTTGCGTGCCTGCTGCTATCAAGTCGTCATAGGTTACATTGTGTGGCACCCCTCACATTATATGGGAGGCCTAGGCTACAAGAGTCCGACTCTAGTACTACTCGTATCCTATCCACAATACAGTACAACATAAGTTCAATTGTAACCTAACTCGTACACTAATATTCGACACAAACTCAATAATGCCATCGAATAAGTTGGGATTGCTTGGATTACCGATTTAATCACGATCTCCTTGCCCCTCCTGATAGTAATTTCTCCATCCAGCCTAGAAGCCTTTTCCAAATATGATCTTTGAGATATCCAAAAGCACCATTCTTGGATCTGCCTATGTCCGAGGGGAGTCCAAGATATTTGTCATTTAATGTTTGGGTTTGCACTTTCAGAATGTTTTTCACCAGATTACTAGTGGTCTCCGGACAACCCTTCCCAAAGAAGGCCGACGACTTGTCATTATTGATCCTTTGGTCCGAGGCATAACAATACAAATCCAGTACCTCCTTCACTTTTGTCACCTCTAGCTGAGATCAGTGGCGGAGCCACCTCCTGGCAACCCCGGGCACTTGCCCGGGCTCAGTCGGTGCTTAGCTTAAGAGATCCACCAGCTATTTTTGTGGGCAAAGGTTTGCAGAACACGCAGCAGCAAGGTTCTGCCCTGGCTCCAACATGTTGCTAGCTCCGCTACTGGCTGAGGATCTGCGATACTTTGTAAAATAGAATGCAGTCATCCACAAACAACAAGTGATTGATCCTTGGTGCACTAGGTGCAATTTTGATACCCTACATCTCCCCTGACGTCATTACATGCTTCAGCAAGCAGTAAGCACGATAACCCCTCAGCACCTACGAGAAACAAGTACAGGGATATGGGATCCCCATGGCGTATTTCCCTAGTAGGCATGAAGCTCTCCGTTCTCACTCCATTGAACAATACCGAGCAGGATACTGAGCATACTCCCCTCATGATTGTATCCACAAACCTATGATAGAAGCCAAGTTTCTTCATCACGGCTTTAAGATAATTTATTCTAGTCGATCGTATGCCTTTCGCATATCTAGTTTCAAGGCACAATGGTCATTCTTCTTTCTTTCTTTGTCTTCATAAAATGAAGACACTCATAAGCTGTGATTATATTGTCAGTGATAAGGCGACCAGGAACAAACGCTGATTTTTCTTCCGACACTATCTTAGGGAGAATTTCCTTCAGGCGATTAGCAAGTACCTTTGATGCAATTTTAAACACCACGTTGCACAAGCTTATTGGCCTGAATTGAGAGAGAGAGATGTAGGGTTTTGTACGACGTACTATTAACTCGCTTGGATCTTCTCCGTTAAGAAGCTGAATTACAATCTGAAAAATTTCCTCACCACACAAACTCCAATGCTTTTGGAAAAAATACGCTGGAAAACCGTCAGGTCCCAGGACTTTTGTCGGAAACATTTGGAAAAGTGCAGTTTTGACCTCCTCTGACGTATATGCTGCATTAAGATTAAGAGAGGCATTCATTTCCCCAGTTACTTTCCTAGGTATGTGGGAGAGCACCTCTTCAATCCCAATCGTGTCCTCTGATCTATAAATATCTTCATAGAAATCATGTGCCATAGCCTCCAATTCACGAGCTTCTTCACAAACCGTACCATCAGCACATGTCAGTTTATGCACCTTGTTCTTTCTCTTCCTCATACTAGCTTTTTGGTGAAAAAAACAGATATTTAAATCCCCTTCTACTAGCCATTGTACCCTTGCACGTTGTTTCCACATGATTTCCTTCCCGGTAGCACAGCTCCGCGATACTGTCAACGACCTCTCTACCGAGCTGGCCGGTGGGCCTGGCCTGGCCTGCCCCGACGACACCAGCAAACACTATAAATATGAAGGAGAGGCCTCACGAATGACTCGGCTTGGAACAGGACGGAAACGGCGGCTTGGGCCGAGGCTTGGCTGGATGCGTGTAGCGTGTGGTGTGTACTTCGCTTTCCTTCTTCCTCCTTAGATCCCATCCTTCTTCTCCATTGTTAATCCGAATCCAAGTTTGTAATCTGAACTAATTGAAATTAAGGAGAAATACTAGTGGACTCTTACATCTGGTATCAGAGCCAGTCGATCCCTCCCTGAGAATTCCACAAAATCCCCACACAAAATTTTCCCCACCACCAAAATCCATGGAGTCAACCCCGCTCATGAAAGCGATGCACAAATGGGCCATGGTTGATCCAAATGATTGCGACCGGGAGTGGGCCGCGTGCCTCGCGCTGGTGAGGGAGAAGGAGACCCCACCAGGTTCTCCTCCGACGAACTCTATGTCGCCTCTATGATACGTCCATTTTGCATCACTATTTTATGTCTTAATTCACTATTATTTATTGATATATTTCGTATTGAGAGGTGATACTTATGTTATTTCATCTGTTTTTGCATGGTTGATGACTTTTGGAGCATGGACCGCTGCAGTCAGGATTCTGATGGAAAAGGAGATGTTTGGAGGCAAAATTTGCGAAGATCAAAAAATCTAGGAAAATATATGGAAAATCCTATTTTTCCAGAACACTAAGGATGCCAGAAGACGGAGTGGAGATGGGCCACAGGGGGCCAACACCACCCCTTGGCGCGGGCAGCCCTAGGCCGCGCCAGCAGGTGGTGTGGCCACCCTGGCCCACTCCAGCCTCTCCCTTCTGGCGTATATCATCCTCCCGAAACCCTAAGACTGGGGGGCAACCACAGAAAGATTCTGCCGCCTCTGCGGGGCGGAAAACACCGAGAGAGAAAGATCTCTTCGGCAGACAGATTTCTGTCGGGGGAATTCATCCCCGGAGAGGGGAGATCGTCGCCATCAACACCACCATCAAGCTGGACTTCATCGAGATCATCATCACCACCATCATCACCATCAGCACCCTCATCACCATCTCCATATTGCTATAACAATTGCGTTGAATCTTGCATTAGTTCATAGGGGAAACTTTCCCGGTGTTGATTACTCTTTGTAGTTGATGCTATTGAGTGAACCATTGAATTATTGTTTATGTTCAGATTGTTATACATCATTATTCCATCTCTGATCATGATCCATATGATGTCTTGTGAGTAGTTCGTTTTATTCTTGAGGACATGGGAGAAGTCACGTTGTTAGTAGTGGAGTTGTGTTGAGAAAGATTCAATAGTTTGATATTTAAGTTGTGGTGTACTTCTTCTAGTGGTGTCATGTGAACGTCGACTACATGACACTTCACCTATATGGGCCTAGGGGAATGCATTGTATATTTGGCTACTAATCGTAGGGGTTGCCGGAGTGACAGAAACCTGAACCCCCGTTAGGAAACCATTGCACAAGAGACGTAAGGGTCTTAGAGTTTAAAGCTATGGTTAGGTCTCTACCTTAATTACTTTCTTGTACTTACGGATGTTTGCAAGGGCTATAATCACAAGTATGTATTAGTCTTGAATGGGGCGGTACATTAGCACAGGTTCACCCACACAACACTTAGCAAGCTAGAGAAGATTAATCAACTATATGAAGCGAAAGCACTTGACAGTCTTCCCATGTGTTCTCGAGAACGTTTGGTCATCTTAAGTAATACAACCGGCTTGTCCTTTGCTGCATAAAGGATTGGGCCACTTGCTGTATTTATTCCTATTGTCTTTTATTTGCTCGTACTTTGCTTACTTGCTTTATCAAAAACCCCTAAAAATCCGTTTGCTAAGTATTTGCAGAGAATTCATAATCTATACCACTAGCCAGCACCTTCTGCTCCTCGTTGGGTTCGACACTCTTACTTATCAAAAATATTGCGATACATCCCCTATACTTGTGGGTCATCAAGACTATTTTCTGGCGCCGTTTCTGGGGAGTGAAGCGCTATTGGAGAGTGGAACTGGTAAAGGAAACTTCTACTGTAAGTATTGTTTACTTCTGCTAGTCGCTTTATTTTCATTATGGATAATTCGTTGAGTTTCTTATTTGGTAATGCTACTACCACTGCTAAGGTAGTAGATAAACCACCACCTGCTGAGAATGATGTTTTCAAAATACCTACAAGAATTATTGATCGTGTTATGGATAACTAGTATGTTGGGGATGGAACTGTCCATTCCAGTGATCATTTGCTCTTTATACACGAATTATGCGGGTTGTTCAAGTGTGCAGGTATTACTACAAATCAAGTTAAGAAAAAGTTATTCTCATTATCGCTGAAAGGAAGAGCTGAGGAATGGTATAAGCTGCTGAAGAATGGTCAAGCTCTGGAATGGGAGGAAATAGTGCCTCTCTTTTACTCAAAATTTTATCCTCCTAGTGAGATTCATAAAGATCGGAATCAAATATACAACTTTTGGCCTCTTGATGGAGAGAGTACAGCTCAAGCTTGGGGGAGATTGAAGTTACTAATGCTCAAATGTCCCATTCATGAGCTCCCCAACAAAATTATTATCAATAACTTTTATGCAAGGCTCCCTCTACATGACAAGGATTTATTGGATGCTTCTTGTGCTGGATCATTCACTCGCATGGAAGAAGAAGCTAAATGGGATCTTCTGGACCGTATTCAAGACAATGCTGAAGCTTGGGAGAATGACAAAGGTAGAAAGTCAGGTATAAATTATGATTATGAATGCATTAAATCTTTTATGGGAACTGATGACTTTCAAAATATTAAAAATGCTTATGGTCTAGACTCTCAAGCTATTGCTTCTTATTTTAAGGCGTTTGCTTCCTATATTGAAGTGCCTAAAAGGAAGTGGAATAAGTACCATGAACCTTATAAAGATATTGCTAAGAATATTCCTGCAAGAAATATTGAAGTTTATACTGCTAATCATGTTTTACCTGAACCTTATATTGAGAAAATGCCCTTTCCAGTCAAGGTAAAGGAACATTCTATGATAGCTATTATGGTTAATGAAAGTACAAGTAAAGTTGTTGAACCTGATACAAATGGTTGATGAACCTATAATAGCAAATGTGAAAGACTTTGTCACTAAGTATGAAGAAGAGGGACACACTATCCTTTGTAAGGATACCTCTAATATTGTTTCACAAAGTAGTGTTATGAGAGCTAGTATTCCTATGTTTTCTGTTAGAATAAGTGATCATTGCTATTATGGTACTTGTGATAGCTATATTGTTAATTTTATGCATGATACTGAAAGTTACTATGAGAGAGGGAAAAGTGTTCGTATGCATCTCAATAATATAAATTTTCCTCGTTTTATGCTGAAAGTTTTTATGTTGCACTTCTTTTGCCTTCTTATGCAAGTAGCCTTTGGTTTCAACAACTTGTTTGTTTACAAAATCCCTTTGCATAGGAAGTGGGTTAGACTTAAATGTGTGTGTGTTTTTTCTTCTTAATGATCTCTTTCACTTCAATTCATATTCCTATGTGAGCATTTTCAAAATTATCATGCCCATCTTAATGGCTATAAAGAAAGAGCTTTTTGGGAGACAACCCAATTTGTTTTTGCTTTCATATTGTTTTTTTTTGTTTCTTTGAGTCTTGGAAGTTATTACTTCGGTAATGACTGCTCCTTATCTGTTTTGTTTGGTTTTTGTATCAAGATCAACCTCTAATGAGAGAGAAGTAATATTTGGGGAAGTTGCTGTCCCGAAACAGATTTTTGTGCTTCACCGTAAAAATTCGTGAGAGATCTCTGTATGTCGGATTGAGCTGTAATTTTTTGTGCTTATGCCCCAGGTTGTTATTTAACATTTGTTAGTTTTGCACTTTTTGATTTGAGCAACAGAAGATTTCCGAAAAAATTGATCTTTACCTGCTGGTCTGTTTTGACAGATTTTGCCACTCTTGCATTTGCTTCTTTATTCGATTTCCTTTTTGAATTCTTTTTGGGTTTTCGGAAGGAGTTGTTTCAGTAGCTTATGTTTTTATGGTTTTCAGTTGAAGTTGAACTCAAAAGGTTTTATCACTTCACTTATACTAATGTTGCTAATGAGAATTGTGTGAAGTTTTGTGTGAAAGAAATTTCCAGGAAGTGGAGACAATGGTGTAATAAGGAAGAGAAGGGTTTTATGACTCAAGTAATAAGTGTATGAAGATGAAGATATTGATGTTATTCAAGTGGTGACTCCGAAATAATCTACTAGATACCAAATTCAGAGACCTGCAGAGTCTGTTTTCAAATAGGTAATGGTTCTGGTAAGAAAAGTTCCGCGAAAATACTATCCAACTATATTTTTGCAGTTTTCAGTCAATAAGGAAAGTTACGAAGCGAAAAAGGGACGGAACCGGAGCCAGGGTGGCTCACACCACCCTGTGGCGCGGGCCCACCCCTGGCCGCGCCACCAGGTGGTGAGTCCACCCCGGACTCCGCCTCCGACTCGTTTTCTCCTAGTACCTTCCTTTTGATATGAAACTTCGTAATATATAACCCCCCGGATCTCCCGAGGTTCGTATATCGTGTTCTCGTCGTGTTTTTGTTTCTATCTGTTTCTGCCAGGACATACTCTTTGAAATCCTAGAAGAACAATGGTGTCTGCCAAGGATAAAGGAAAGGAGCCTATGGAGGAAGACCCCCAAGACCCCTGGAAGGAGAAGGAGATAAAGAGTGAAGGTGAAGAGGAGGCAAAGCACACCGACACTACCATTGCAAGCATTGGAGTGGTGGCAAACCCTGCCAGGACTATGTCAATTGGAGGGAAGCCTCCTCATCACCGTGCAGATCCCTGGTCACTTCCTCCACGCACCAAGAATCCTTTCCATACTCTTATCCATGAGCATCAATACCAGAATATGCCCAAGGGGAAATTACCCTCCAATTGGGATTTGCCTCGTTCTAGCCATGCAGGAAAAGAAGACTTCAAGGAGGAAGAGTGGGGAAAGAATAGCAGGAGCTGGAATTCTCAACCCGACATGATCATGAGCCGCATTGAGCAAAACTCATAGCTTATTCGTACTCTCACCTTCGAGATTGAGGACTTGGGGAAACTGATCAGAGAGCTCATCGAGAGGATACCACCACCACCTAAGGAGTAACTCGTCATCAGGTTTGGCATCCCCTTGGTTTGTTCCAAGCTTGGGGGAGTGTCGCGGTATCACATCACTATCTTCTATCTTTTTACCTTTTTAGTAGAGTCATATCATGAATAGAGGAGTTATTATATAGGATGGTTTGCATTATGGAAGTGTCCCCTCTCTCGTTAGATATGTATCCCTTGGTGTGAGTTGCCGTTATGGAATATTAATGAGAAGTTCTATCATTTACTCTTTTGCATATCTTATATTAGTTTTCAATTCGTGGTTATATGATTGATCTTGTTGTTAGTATTGGTATCACTTTGGGATCATTGAGTTAATTTAGTTGGTTTTGGCAAACCTGGCTCGGTCAGTAGCACACTATTTTTGAGAGTTGAATGAAAAGATAAAAGTACTCTAAAGAAAAATAATTTCATCATCTTTCTTTCTTGAGTTGCTCATAAGTCTAGTATTCTTTAGTTAAGATCTTTTGTGCTTCCAAGGAAGATTGCATGTTTGTTTTTATCACTTCTATGCTTGGTTGTCTCCTTCAACTCTTATACTTGCTACCCAACCTTGCTAGCCAAAAACCTGTACTGAGAGGGAATTCTTCTTGTGCATCCACTCCTTAAAACCAAAACCTTTGCCATTTGTGTCCACCATACCTACCTAGTAGCATTATTTCTATTCCAAGTAAATTCTTGTTTTATCTACCTCCCAAATTAAACTTGTTATGTGAAAATTAGTGATTAAAGCTCTCACGAACTTGATGGCACACTTTACTTTCTTGCACTTAATAAACTTGAACCATTGTCCTCACCTATGTTGCGTATATGCTTGCGCTTTGTAAGTTGTGAATTAGCAGAACCATGTTGTCATGGGGAACGCTTTCAACGTTGCACTGGTACTTTGTACCAAATTGATATCATGTTCTTTTGTCTATGGATGTCATCGGTGTGAAATGAAAGGGGAGCTTGTAAGTCCATGGAGTTATGCATGTGTGTTAGAGAAACGCCTGGGCCGCTGGTCTAATCCATGCTGACATGGTGGAAACCTGCAGCGTAACCATAACGAGTATCTACGAAGCATTCTTCTTATAAAAAAAGAGATAGAGATTGAGAAAAAGAGAAAAGAAAAAAAAAGATATTATGAAAAGAGGAAAGAGAGAAAAAAAAGCACCATATTTCCATGGTAAATAAGAAGATTGCTGAGATGCTTGTTGTCTGCTTGCCTTGTCATTTTGATATGGGGATTCTTCCGTATCATCGGGCAAGGGGTACCCCGTTGGCGGTTCTCTATGATACACATTTGCTTACCATGACAAGAACTTACCGGTGACTAAACTTGAGTAGCATGAGGAGCGGTCCTCGTATTCAAGGGACATGAGATTCTCAATTTACAACTTGTCAATGCATATCCTCATATTTGATCACTTTAACCTTAATCACCTAAAGATGCCTATGATAGGGGCAATGAGAGCTGAAAGCTAGTAAGTATCATAATTTTTGGGAGCTCTTTATGAGACTTGCAATCCCTGCTTCCCTTTTTGAAGGGCCTTTCTTTTACTTTGTAGTTGAGTCAATAAACATATTCCCTTCTATCTCAGCAAGTATTTTGAGTTGTTGTGTTTCATTCATTCATATGAGGATTTATTCAATCATGTTTCTTATGTTCCTTGTTTAGCACATTGCTCTTATCTTGGTGTTTACTAGCTTGAAAGCTATCATTGAAAACCAGTTATTTGTGAACTCCAGCAAATTATCAACTATTCTTCGACCAAGAGCTAAGTTTTCCATTACCAATTATGATTCACTTTATGTATCTTTATTGTGTTTCCTTTACTCATTACAATTTGAGTTATATAATAGTGAGTTGTCTTCTATTATGATCTATGTATTTGATGGATGTGATGCTTCTTGTCCGTATTCTTTTATCGACTCTTCACTCCATAAACCTGAGGTCATGTTTATTGAGCTCAGTTTCGCTTGGGGACAAGCAAAGTCTAAGCTTGGGGGCAGTTGATACGTCCATTTTGTATCACTATTCTATATCTTAATTCACTATTATTCATTGATATATTTCATATTGAGATGTGATACTTATGTTATTTCATCTGTTTTTGCATGGTTGATGACTTTTGGAGCATGGACCGCTGCAGTCAGGATTCTGATGGAAAAGGTGCTGTTTGGAGGCAAAATTCACGAAGATTAGAAAATCCGGGAAAATATACGGAAAATCCTATTTTTCCAGAAGACTAAGGATGCCAGAAGACGGAGTGGAGATGGGCCACAGGGGGCCCACACAACCCCCTGGCGCGGGCAGCCCTAGGCCACGCCAGCAGGTGGTGTGGCCACCCTGGCCCACTCCAGCCTCTCCCCTCTAGCGTATATCATCCTCCCGAAACCCTAAGACTAGGGGAGCGACCACAGAAAGATTCCGCCACCTCTGCGGGGCGGAAAACATCGAGAGAGAAAGCTCTCTTCGGCAGACAGATTTCTGCTGGGGGAATTCCTTCCCGGAGAGGGGAGATCGTCGCCATCAACACCACCATCAAGCTGGACTTCATCGGGATCATCATGATCATCATCACCACCATCATCACCATCAGCACCCTCATCACCATCTCCATATTGCTGTAACAATTGCGTTGAATCTTGCATTAGTTCATAGGGGAAACTTTCCCGGTGTTGATTACTCTTTATAGTTGATGCTATTGAGTGAACCATTGAATTATTGTTTATGTTCAGATTGTTATACATCATTATTCCATCTCTGATCATGATCCATATGATGTCTTGTGACTAGTTAGTTTTGTTCTTGAGGACATGGGAGAAGTCATGTTGTTAGTAGTGGAGTTGTGTTGAGAAAGATTCAATAGTTTGATATTTAAGTTGTGGTGTATTTCTTCTAGTGGTGTCATGTGAACGTCGACTACATGACACTTCACCTATATGGTCCTAGGGGAATGCATTGTGTATTTGGCTACTAATCGTAGGGGTTGCCCGAGTGACAGAAATCTGAACCCCCATTAGGAAACCATTGCACAAGGTACGTAAGGGTCTTAGAGTTTAAAGTTGTGGTTAGGTCTCTACCTTAATTACTTTCCTGTACTTACGGATGTTTGCAAGGGGTATAATCACCAGTATGAATTAGTCTTGGATGGGGCGGTACATTAGCACAGGTTCACCCACACAACACTTAGCAAGCTAGAGAAGATTAATCAACTATATGAAGCGAAAGCACTTGATAGTCTTCCCATGTGTCCTCGAGAACGTTTGGTCATCTTAAGTAATACAACCGGCTCGTCCTTTGCTGCATAAAGGATTGGGCCACTTGCTGTATTTATTCCTACTGTCTTTTATTTGCTCGTACTTTGCTTACTTGCTTTATCAAAAACCCCTAAAATCCGTATGCTAAGTATTTGCAGAGAATTCCTGATCCATACCACTAGCCATCACCTTCTGCTCCTTGTTGGGTTCGACACTCTTACTTATCGAAAATACTGCGATACACCCCCTATACTTGTGGGTCATCACTCTACACCACCAAGCTCCCACAGCAGTGGTGACGGCTCCGGCAACAACACGGTCGACCGCACCCCTTCGCGCCCCGAGCGACGCCATCTCCACCACAACCTCGGCGGCAACTGCTTCCACTTCAGAATCTACACGCTACCCCAAGTCGGCCACATCTTTGGGCGCGTCTGCTTCGAACGACATTATGAAGGACGACCTCTCTCCTGGAGCACGGAGCATCTATGACTACCTCGTCAGTGGCTCGGCTACCCCAACCTCGACGAAGACTCCGTGTGTCCCAAGCAGCGTCGTTCCCACTTGTGGAATCCCCAATTCAGCGACAAGCTCGACCGCAACCGCCCCGACCACTCCAGAGGCTCGGCGCGTCCACAATGTTCTTGTTGGCGGCTCACCATCCCAATTTCCGGCTGTTTGACTCTGCTAGTTCTCGGTATATTCTATAGGGCTTGATCTATCTTGATCTGAGAGGGAGATGGGAGACAGACGGTATGTACCTTCGTTCTGGCTCGAGCTAGACGAGTTGTTGGCCATGGCGGTCGATAGCGAGAGCGTGGGCAAAGTGGTGGCCAAAGCTGTGGTGGCGGCGGTGGAGCTTCTCGCTGTACTGCGCTGACCTTGATCGAGTCGGGTATCGGTAGAGAAATGGTTGCACGACTCACCTCGTAAACCGAGCCAGCCGGACCCCACCTCTCTTTATAGCGCAGGCAGCAGGGGCCCACCAACCATCGTTCGGTTGGGCGCCCCTGATCAGGGCACGAGCAAGGGTTCGATCGATCCGTTGGGATCGATCGGGAGATCAACCTAACAGTCTCCCCCTTGATCTCAACTTTACTTTTTACTTTATTCTTTACTTGTTTCAACATAGTTCGGTACATAGAGCATGTTTCATCATCACAGCTCAATTGCCGATAGAATCAGACAGCTACAACATACCTCTTGTTTTGAAACAAATTCTGTTTCTTTTTGGGCCTCTTTGATCTAGGAATCATAGGCTTTCCCTTAAACCCATGTCGGCTAAGTGCTCCTTGAACACATTAGGTGGTAAGCCTTTCGTTAGCAGATCCGCAAGCATATTCTTTGTCCTTATATGCTCGAGTCTTATAGTGTGATCCTGGATCTTATCTCTCACAACATAATATTTTATCTTCATTGGTTTGGAGGCATTACTCGACTTGTTGTTGTGAGCATAGAATACTGCGGGCTCGTTGTCACAGTACATCTTTAGTGGTTTGTCAATGCAATCTACCACTTTCAAGTCGGGTATAAATTTCTTTAACCATATCGCCTGCCCCGTTGCCTCATAACATGCTATAAATTCTCCATACATGGTGGATGATGCAACTATTGACTGTTTGGAGCTTCTCCACGAAATAGCCCCTCCCACGAGATTGAAGACGTATCCTGTCGTGGACTTTCGATCGTCTTTGTCTCCCGCAAAATCAGCGTCTGAATACCCTCTTATTTCTAGGGAATCATACATTCTATATGTTATCATGAGGTCTTTTGTGTCTTGCGCATAACGCAAAGCTTTCTTTACCATCTTCTAGTGCTATATGCCTGGATTCTTTTGATATCTACCGAGTACCTCGGTGATAAAAGCTAAGTCGGGGTGAGTGCACGCTTGTGCATACTGTAAGCTTCCAATGGCCAAAGCATATGGTACCACTTTCATTTTGATCGATCTCATATTGACTCTTGGGACATGGAAATTTCCCAAAACTGTCGCCCTTGACTATAGGAGCAGGTGTGGTATTGCATGCATGCATATTGTATTTCTTTAGAACCTTCTCTAGGTATGCCTTCTGCGGCAATCCTAGAACCCCATTTGTCATATCTCAGTGAATTTCTATGCCCAAAACATATGAAGCTTCACCAAGATCTTTCATATCAAAGTTTGAGGACAAGGACTTCTTTGTTTCTAATAGTAGACTGACATCGCTGCTAGCAAGCAAGATATCGTCCACATATAGAATTAGGAAGATGTATCTCCCACTCTTAAACTTTGTAAACGCAGTTGTCCTCAACATTCTCTCTAAAACTAAATTTCGCATGATGCGGCGCATCTTCTGGAGGTGGCTGCTGATGCTCCCTTTCATCCTCAACAGTGGGTTTAATCGGCTCCTGACGGATAGGTTCCGGATCTTCACTCACTGTTGTCATGGGTGGAGTTGCAATAGGTGCTTGCACCAACAATCTCTAGGGTTATCGATGCAGGAACAACAGGTAGCTCGAAGAATGGCTCTTGAGTCATCGGATTAGGTGCATGCATCCTCTTCTCCTCAAGATCAATTTTTCGAGTTACCATGCTCCCCCTAGTCATTTCATCCTCTTCGAAAACAGCATGTCCTATTTCTACAAACTTTGTGTATCTGTCTTGACAGTAGAAACGAAAACCTTTTGACTTTTCAAGATAGCCAATGAAATGGCAACTGACTTTTTGGGGTCAATCTTTGCTATATTTCGATTTCGATTGAATATTTTGGCCTTCTCAGCTGGGCTCCCCCACACCCTTAGGTGTTGTAGCGAGGGAACTCTTCCTGTTCACAACTAGTCTTTCTATTCTCCCCCTCGAAATATGGCCTAAACGGCAGTGCCATAATTTCGACGAGTTACGAGTTCTCTTTGTTTTCTTTGGATCTTTATTCGACGAAGAAACATGCTTTTTCACATTACACACAGAATAAACTTTTTCACGAGTAGATAATTAAAATAAGCTCATTGTGAAGGAAAGCAACACCCACACAATCTTTATTACAATAAATGGCACACTGGCCACGTCCACAATGACATTCAAAGTTTACTTTGTTCGAACACGATACACTTATTAAAATTTCTATGAAAAAGAAGAAGCATAGAGGACATCCGTAAGAAAGATTGTCGATCCATCAGCAAGCTCCAAGGAGATGTCGCCAATGGCCTCAACATCCGCTAGGATTCCATTTGCGACTTCATCGCATCCTTTGCTTCTTCTCATAATCCTCGTCGAATGGAATCCCTGTAATGAATTTGCAACATGAACAGTTGCTCATAAGTCAATCCACCAAGTAGATTTTGAAGGCTGTGTATACAGGGATTCATTTACAAAAGAAACGTTGTTGTTACCTTTCCTTGCCATCAGTTCCTTTAACCAAATAGAGCAATCTTTCTTGAAATGCCCTTTCTTGCCACAGTGGAGACAGGCGTCTTTGTCCATTGGAAAAGCAGGCCTCTGCTGATGCTGATAGTGCATGGGAGCTTTACCATATGGTTTAGTAGGGGAGCCATGGTTGCTTTGAGTGAAATTCCTTTTCTTGTTGTCCTTGATAAAGTTCAAGGAACCTCCATTCTGGGCTTCGAGCCTCTCCTCTTCTTGAGTACACATGGCGATAGTCTTTTCTATGTCCCATTTTTTAGGGGCCATATTGTAATTGACAACAAAGTTCTCAAACTGTTGAGGCAGTGACACCATTACCAGGTGGACAAGGAGAGCAGGCTTTATCTCCAGATCAGCTTCCATGGCCTTCAATTTGGTAGCCATGTTGCTCATCCGGAGGATGTACTCCCTGATACCATGTCCACCTCCTATATAGTTCTCTGTCACCAACTTCTTCAGCAGCTGGGTTGCATATGTCTTTGAAGATCTAGTGAACTGACTCTTTATCTTTTCCATGTACTCCCCTGCGTAAGCACACTCTGTGATTGAACCAACAATTGTCGGCTCAACTGTGTTCTTTATGAATGCCATGCATTTCTTATTGGCATTCTGCCACTTTTGATTCTCAATGGAATATGCTAGCTCTACTGGAGCATAGTCCCTTTTCTTTTTGTCCCATGCAACATCATCATCAGTAGCATCTCTGATAGGCTCCATCGGCTTGGTGGGAGGCTTGGTCTCAAGGACCCAATCCACCTCAGCGCAGATGAACGCGAAATCCACCTTCTTTCTCCACTCGGAGTAATTGTCACCTCTTAGTGTGGGGACCTCCTTGATGCAGTTCATCAAGTAGAACCCTTCTGAAAACCACAAAGAAGTGACAACAATAACAATTGCATGTATTAATCCAACGTTGGTCAAAATTAAGACATATAAATGTTTATGCAAATAATTCTATATCACCATTGGGCAGAATATAGAATCAAAAGCACATTACTTTAATTACTTTGAGATAACGCACTAATCACAGTCATGCTATTTACAACGTTGGTTAGAAAAATAACATGAATATGACCAGAATATTACTTTAACATGCTCTCAAAAAATTTAATATCACTTTTGTCTTTATCAAATTTTAAAAGAGCCCTTTAACTATTTACAGCAGAAGAAATGAATAAAAAATTCATTAAACTTTAAACTTTAAATAAACTTATTATTGTTACTTTTCTATTTTCTAGACAAAATTTCGTTGGATAATTTTGTATAAAAAAAACTGTGCAAAAAAGATCAAAAACTGATGCAAAACTGTGAAAAAACCTTCTGTAAATAAATAAAACGAAAACTGAATACTGTATAACCGGCCCACGGCCTCCCAATGCTCCTGGGCGAGAAATAATGGCCCGTGGCCTCCTGTGTGCGTTGCAGCGCGTCTATCGGCGGCCCGACAGTGGCCCAGCGTGGCCCTAGCCCGCGGCCTGTCACCAACCCAAGCAGCAGCGCGCGGCGCAATCGAGACCGTCTAGCGCGATCGTGCGGTTGGGCGTGCATTTTGGCTGGATCAAAACCAGCCCCCCAGCGCGTCCCGTAACCCTAGCCCCCATTCGACCCCGCACCCTGCACCCCGCGACTGCATGCTCTCTGGCGGCGGCGGCTCAGGCGCTCGGCGTGGTGAGGAGGCAGCGCCGCCCGGCACCGAGGCCGGCGACGTGTAGCCCCTCCCTGCCTTTGCAGCGAGGCCCCTACTCTCTGCCCCGTCTACTCCCCACCACCCCGCAACGCATCAGGGTGAGAGAGGGAGAACGGCGGCGACTGGCGGCGTCCCCCTGCCCCCTTGCCGGTTGTGCGTCCACCCACAGGTGGGCACACCGCCGTCAAGCGGCGCACGGTGGTGCCCGATTTGCCTCTTTTCTTTGTCTCGATTTGGGGATAGGGGAACCTTCTCTGTGGGGTTGTCTTTCTCTGAAAAATTTGGGATTTTCTTTCTAATTTCAAGTACGAGATTTGAGGATTTCAATTGGCTTTTCTTTTGCACTTGGAATTCTTTTGTTGTTCTTTGCCCCGAAGGGTTGGTTCTTCTTCCGACGACTCGGCATGCCGATGCTCGTCGTGATAGAGAGGAACGGCG
This sequence comes from Avena insularis, assembly GCA_023614405.1. Lineage (NCBI taxonomy): Eukaryota > Viridiplantae > Streptophyta > Magnoliopsida > Poales > Poaceae > Avena > Avena insularis. The sequence goes on along the minus strand of CM042689.1, from coordinate 392,715,679 downwards.
CGTCCGTGTGGGCAGGTGCACTGTGTTAGGGTTAGGGTTTCTCTGTCTTTTGCTTTCTATCGAAAAAAATACAAAGCCAAAATATGCTCTGATACCAATGTTTGACTCTGCTAGTTCTCGGTATATTCTATAGGGCTTGATCTATCTTGATCTGAGAGGGAGATGGGAGACAGACGGTATGTACCTTCGTTCTGGCTCGAGCTAGACGAGTTGTTGGCCATGGCGGTCGACAGTGAGAGCGTGGGCAAAGTGGTGGCCAAAGTTGTGGCGGTGGCGGAGGAGCTTCCCGCTGTACTGCGCTGACCTAGATCGGGTCAGGTATCGATGGAGAAACGGCTGCGCGACTCACCTCGTAAACCGAGCCAGCCGGACCCCACCTCTCTTTATAGCGCAGACAGCAGGGGCCCACCAACCATCGTTCGGTTGGGCGCCCCCGATCAGGACGCGAGCAAGGGTTTGATCGATCCGTTGCGATCGGAAGATCAACCTAACACCGGCTACCCCGGATGTCTCCACCATGCTCCGTCCCCCTACAGAGGTCGAGGACGTCCAACATGCAGTGGACATTGCTGTTGATGACTTCGCTACTATGGCGCCCACCACCTGCTTGGAGGAATGCCCAAGCCATGACGCCTCTGTATATGCAGCTGCAGTCATCTCGTCAGCAACACCAATTTCATCCGTGACCAGCGGCAACGACCTTTCCAAGGTTGCTGCACCTGTGCTCAGCGACAAGGCACTCGATGCGGACGTTATGGGTGATATTGCACCACTGTCTTCCATCTGCTTGCCACGGGGCCCTGACCACAACACCGGCGGAGAAGACCAGGTTGCTATGTTACTGACTCCCTGGAGTGCGACTCCATCCTTCAATGCGCCTCCAGAAAATTCACCAAATACAGTATCAGTTGAGTTCATGTGCCTAGCTGTGGGTGACCTGCTCGATGGTGGTAACCATCTTACCCTGCACCCACCATGGCCTCCACCAGGGTATGTAATCAGGTGCAAGTTTATGATCCAGGCATTGCAGTTGGATGTTCTTATTCTCGAGAGTGCACAACTGATGCTCTTTATTGCGAAGAATCTGTGCCTTCCTTCTCCAAACAAGATCCCAGGTATTTAGATCATACTCCAGTTGGACGAACACAAACCAGTCATACCAAGGAAAACTTTATTTCCCTTGCGTGTTGAATTAGTGGAGTGCATCAAAGGCAGAATGGAAATAAGATGTTGCTTCAGTTCACAGACTACAGAGCTATTCTTATTTTGTGCTCCAGCTTGTGGAATTATCAACCTGCACTGTACAATGCATACTGAGTAGAAATCAGGAGATATGTCATCCTTGAGAACACTGGAATCTGAATGGAATACAATCCTTACTGTGGTTATTTTCGCTCTTGGCATTCAGTGTACACAGCTGCAACCAACAACATTCAAGTGAACAGATCAAATGGGCCATGAGATACTCTCGCTTATTGCAAGCACTAGGGTGTACATGTTGCTGGATTTATTACCGTCAAGACAGGCTAATGTACCTTGTGGACTTGGTGCTATGTTGCTAATCTGTATGCTTCTCTTGGAATTACTAATTGGGCATTTGAAGAAGAACATGGGCAAGTGCTGCGGTCAATGTCATGGCCATCATTCAGGTGCAATTTGGTTCTGCCTTGGCAAAAGCTACTGGACATCCACATGTGCCAGCCGAGCTACTGGAGGTATAGAACCTGCTCTGCAGATTTACTGGCAACCATTTACCTGCAAACCTATTCGTCATTGAGCACTGGTTACTAGTGTGGGAACCAGGATGGTGACGTTGGGCGCCTCGATCAGGGCGCGAGACCAAGTGGGTCGCCCGTTGGGGTGACCGTGGGAGATCAAACTAACATTCTCCCCCTTGATCTCACTTTCCATTCAACTTATACTTTTGCGCCCATTTCATCACAGATCAACATATAGAGCATGTCTCATCATAATGATCAGTTACGCACCATAGATTCAACAGCCACTATACACCTCTCTATTTTGAAACAGACTTTTGTCCTTAGGCCCTTAATATCCAGGTATCATAGGCTTTTTCTTAAACCCATGTCGGCTAAGTGTTCTCTGAACACACTGGGTGGTAAGCCTTTTGTGAGCGGATCCGCGAGCATTTCTTTTGTACTTATATGCTCCAAACTTATGGTATGATCCTAAATTCTTTCTTTCACAACATAAAACTTAATGTTAATGTGTTTGGCAGCAACACTTGACTTATTGTTGTGAGCATAGAATACTGTTGGCTCATTGTCACAGTACATTCTGAGTGGTCTTTGAATGCTGTCCACCACTCTCAACCCGGGTATAAACTTCTTTAACCAGTTTGTCTGCCCCGTGGCCTCATAACATGCTACATACTCAGCTACCATCGTGGACGATGCCGTGATGGTTTGCTTGGAGCTTTTCCACGATATAGCTCCACCTGCGAGAGTAAATATATATCCTGACGTGGATTTTCTTTCATCTATATCTCCCGCATAGTTTGCATCTGAATATCCGTCTATCTCAAGGGAATCAGATCTTCTGTATGTTAACATGAGGCCTTTTGTGCCTTTTGCATAACGCAATGCCTTGTTTACCATTTTCCAATGATCTATTCCTGGATTACTTTGAAATCTGCCAAGTACCCCGGTAACAAAGGCTAAGTCAGGGCGTGTACATACTTGAGCATGCGTCAAGCTTCCGACAGCAGAAGCATATGGAACCGCTTTCATTTGATCGATCTCATATTGGTTCCTGGGACACTGAAAATTCCCAAATCTATCGCCCTTGACTATAGGGGCAGGCGTAGGATTACTCGCATGCATACTATACTTCTTCAGAATCTTCTCTAAGTATGCCTCCTGCGATAGCCCTAAAACCCCTTTTTCTCTATCTCGGAGAATTTGAATTCCTAGAACGAATGAAGCTTCACCAAGATCTTTCATATCAAAATTCGTGGACAAGAACTCCTTTGTCACCAATAGTAGACTAACATCACTACTAGCGAGTAGAATGTCATCCACATACAGGATAAGAAAATGAATTTCCCACTCTTGAACTTTGCATATACGCAATTGTCCTCCTCATTCTCATCGAACCCAAACTTCCTTATTGCTTCATGGAACTTTAAGTACCATTGCCTGGAGGCCTATTTTAATCCATAAATGGATTTCTTCAGACGACATCCCATACGTTCTTTTCCTTCCACGACAAAACCCTTGGGTTGTGCCATGTAAACTTTTTCTTCCAAGTCTCCATTTAGGAAAGCCGTCTTTACATCCATCTGATGCAATTCTAAATCATAGTGTGCCACTAAAGCCATTACGATTCTAAAGGAATCCTTACTTGAGACTGGAGAAAATGTCTCATTATAATCTATTCCTTCTCTTTGGGTGAAACCTTTAGCAACAAGTCGTGCTTTATATCTTTCAATATTCCCTCTAAAGTCACATTTTGTTTTGTAGATCCATTTACAGCCTATTGTTTTGGCTCCTTTAGGAATTTCTTCTATATCCTAGACTTTGTTGCTACTTATGGATCTCATTTCATCTTCCATGGCTTCAAGCCACTTCAATGAGTGAGCACTTCTAATGGCTTCTTCAAATGTGATGGGATCACCCTCCATTTGAACTTCTTCACTAACATAGACTTCAAAATTGTTAGGAATAGCTGGCTTTCTAGTTCTTTGAGACCTTCTAAGGGTCTCGCCTTCTGGCACATTCTCTGTGTGGGGTCGTTGCAGCTCTCCCTCTTGTGTGACAACAGGGTCTTCATTTTCATTCATTGTTGCCACAGGAGAACTAACAACAGGTGTCACATCGACATTGTCCTGTGTCGGTGCAGCAGCAGGTATCGAGAAAAACGGTTCCTGAATCATCGGAGTGGGTGCATGCACCCGCTTCTCCTCAAGGTTGATTTATCGCGATACCGTGCTCCCCCTGATCATCTGATCCTCTAGAAACACAGTGTGTCTCGTTTCCACAAACTTAGTGATTCTGTCTGGACAGTAGAAACGATAACCTTTCGATTTGTCTAGATAGCCAATGAAATGGAAACTTACTGTTTTAGGATCTAACCTCCCAAGGTTTGGGTTGAAGAGTTTAGCCTCAGCTGGACAACCCCACACTCGCAAATAATTGAGTGAAGGTTCGTGACTAGTCCATAACTCATATGGTGTTTTAGACACCAACTTACTGGGAACTCGATTAAGTATGTGAATGGAGGTTTTTAACGCCTCCATCCACAAACCAACCGGTAAGGTGGAGTAACTCAACATGTTTCTCACCATATCCATCAAGGTACGGTTATGTCTTTCAGCTACTCCATTCTACTGAGGCTCGCCCGGCGTTGAATACTGGGAAACTATACCATGTTCCTGTAGAAACCTTTCAAAGGGTCCAGGAACTTGGCCATATGGGGTGTGCCGACCGTAGTATTCGCCTCCACGATCGGACCTTACTACTTTAATTTTTAAACTATGCTGATTTTCAACTTCATTCTTAAATATCTTAAATTTATCCAATGCTTCTAAACGCTCTCTAATTGGATAAATATAACCATAACGCGAATAATCATCCGTGAATGTTATGAAAGAATCATATCCATCCACAGATGTCACAGGAAATGGACCTCATATATCCGTATGAATTATTTCTAAAACTCCTGTGCTTCTTTTGGCGCCCTTTTTAATGTTCTTTACGAACTTTCCTTTAATGCAATCGATGCATTGCTCTAAATTTGAAAATTCTAAAGGCGGTAGAATTGATTCTTTTACTAAGTGTTCTATTCCCCCCTCGAAATATGGCCTAAACGATAGTGCCATAATTTCGAAGAGACATCATCAATTCTTTTCCTCTTATTCTTTCCATTCAAGGATGAGGAGGCATTCTCATTCTCAGCGCTTAATGCATACACATTCTCACAAAGTGATAACAAATAAAGCTTGTCTTTGTCATGGTGGTGTCACGGCAGATGCCATGGATAGGCTATAGGTGGGGACTAATACACGCTAGGGGAATCCAGGGAGGGATAGTGGAGTGATTCTCCACACAGAAGTTTGTATTGCTATATCTCCAAGATTACAAGTGCTCCTTGAGCTATACTGGCGAGAGGAGGAAGAAGGAGCTCTCTTACTCTTGCCTCCTAATTTTCCCTAGAACCCTAGATCAACTAGTGCTTATTCAACTAGAGCTCAACCAACCCCCTCTACCAGAACCCTAGCCTCCCTTATATAGAGGAAGTTCGGTCCTGGCCTAGGGCATACGTGGAGGCATATTCCTAAGAATATGCCCCCTCCCAAAGTGGTAACCCGACCGGGGTGCTTTTCCCCCGCGTCATACTTGCTTTAGCGACGTAAGCCTCTGCGGCGCCCGTCGCTGCGACATGAGCGTCGTCACCCTTGTCGGCCACGATCCGGTGGTCCTGCCCTTGCTTTCTCCACTCATGCAGTACGTACCGGACCTTCTTTTTGACCAGAGAGATTCCTTCCTTCTCCCAGAAGCTAAGCGAGGACCCGGATCATAGTAGATCCGGCCACATCTGTTCTTGCATATAAGTTAGACAAGCACTTCCGACTTACTCCTTAAGTCGGACGAGAAAATGTTAGGCGACCCCCCCCTGGTCCGGGTTACTCCGTGATTCGGACTGCCTTGAGGTGACCCAGTCAGCATCCGCTTTGACCTTGCCGGACCTCGGCTAACTCGGCCGTTATACCCCGGAGTGACCCTACCCGGGGGTATCCCCCCAACATTAGTCCCCGAAGCTGGTGCGGTCTTAGCTGCCTCGGCCGCTAAGGCCACATCAGGTTCATTTATGTTCGAGCCTCAGACGTTTAATTCCGAGTTAGCTCCTTATCTCGGACTATATGGATTTACGTTCCCTTTGCACGTTCCAAGTTTTCAGTTGCCGGCCGGGTCACCACTTTGGCTCGGATCCCATGGTTATCATGGTTTGATCTGGGCCCCGTTTCCTTCTCTCATACGCCAACCCACGTGGAGGCTAATCATTACCTCGTCTTATTTTAAGGGCCTGCACAGTAACCGCCGCTGTAATTGTCAGTTATCACTGCGTGGGTCACGTCATGCCTGCCTCCTCCTTTACCGCAACAGCGCGTCACGTCATAGGATTGCTTCTACTCTGTGGCCCCCTGTGTGGCTTTTCTCTGATTGGCTGATGCCGGTGATACATGGCCACACCGTGTGGCTCATCGGCGTAGCGCGATCCCACTCATCGATCTCTGGGGGTGGTTAAATAGAGGAGGGGTGCATCCCTTAGCGTTTTTCCACCTCTGCGCCCCTCTGCCCGTTGCGTTTTCTCCTTCGTCTTCCCTGCGACCACGCCGCCGCCGGTGCTTCTAGCAGCAGCGCCGCTGCCGCACTCTCCCCGTGCTTCTGCTTCGCAGCCACCGCTGCGCAACTTCTTAGCCACGGGTCCTCGCCAATCTAGGCCACAGATCCCCGCCGCCGCTAGCTCCAGCGAGGATAGCGAATACGAGATGACGGAGGATGAGCTCGTCGTCGCCGAGCAGGAGATGGAGGAGGACGCCGGCGTGGCGGACCGCGGCGCTTGGGCCGGTTCATGGGTCTGTCAAGATGACATTGACTGGCTCTACCGGACCAGGCGCATTCCCGTCGTCGTCACCACTCGTCTCCCTTTTGCCGAACTGGCCCCCTCACCCAATCCGGGTGAGTTTGTTGTATTCCTGTCCCACTTCCAACAGGGATTTGGCCTTCCGGTGAGCGATTTCTTCCGGGATTGGATTAGGACGTATCACCTGCAGCCGCACCATCTCCCAGCGAATGCAATCACCTCTCTTTCTGCCTTTGCCTCTACGATCGAAGGCTACACCGGACTATGGCCCACGAAGGAGCTGTGGATCCGGTTCTTCGGTCTTCGTCGCAACGTCGTCCCCAATATCCACGTAGAGTTGGAGGATAAGCAGCTCACCCAGTTCAGAGCTGCCTCCATCTTGCCCCGGAGATTTTCAGTCTTTCCCCGGGTCACCGGGCTTGACTCCTGCAAAGGATGGGCCTGGACCTTCTTCTACGTCCGGAACGAGGGTACCGAAGATTTGATTCGGTTGCTGCCCTATGCTCTGGGTCTACCTGACACGGATTTCTGGGAGGAGGTCCCCAAGAAACCTACAGCTCTGGCCAACCAAGTTAACAAGAGGTTCGCGGAGCTGAAGAAGCTCGGATTGCGCAACGAGGATGCTATGATCAGTTCGTGCACAACCGAATCTCTCCCCTCCAGAAGCGCACCCACAAGTTGTGCCACATGAGCTTCGGCCGCGACCCCAACCGAACCTCCTCCTTCGAGTTGAGCAACACGGAGATCTTTCGCCGGGTTAAAGCTCTTTTCACCACCCACAAGGATTTCTCCACCGAATGGACATGGGGAATCGAGCACTACTGCCGTGACAGGCTCCCTCCCGCGGTAAGCTTCGCGGGGCAAACTTATTTCGGATCAAGTATGTGTCGGTTTTTGTCGTATTTTTGACTCTGCTCTTTGTGCTTTTTCTTAGTTGTTTCTTCAGCAAACTCTCGAGGATGGCACGGATCTGACCCTTAAGTGGGCGCCGGACCGAGAAATCCTAGATGAGGAGGAGCCGGACCAGGATATGTCCCTCCCTATGACCGACGCTACCAAACGGCCCAGCGGTAAATTCTCTTCCCTTAGAGATTGGCCCGATGATGAGGATGACTCGGATGTCGACGTGATTGAACCTGTTGAGGTTGTCCCTCTTTCTTTTGCCTTTCCGGCATCATCTAACCCCGGTGGGCATATCCACGAGGATCCTCCACTTGCTACGGGCGAGCCGGTTCCGGTGGCATCGAAGAAGAAGCGCGGATCCGCATCAAGTTCTTCCTCCGAACCTTCTCAGCCCACAAAAAGGCAAAAGAAGGCCAGAGACAAGACTGCCTCCAAGCGGGTAGGCAAAGCCCTGGCACAGAGGGCTCGGAAACCCAAGGAGGCCGAGACCTCGGATGCATAAGCTATTTTTCATTATGTAACTCACTTTTCCTTGCATCGTGGTAATTTCTCTTCTGACATTATTCTCTTTTTCAGGCCTCCTGTGGAGGTCCCTCAGAGCGGATCGAGCATCTCTTCTCCCCTTCGGTCTAGCCCTTCTCCTCCTCGTGACGATGAGTCACGCCCGCTGAGCCCTATTCCGGAGGGCTCTGCGGCTGCTCCAGGTTCCACAGTACCTCATCGAGAGGAACGTGACCTCGGAGTGGGAGGGGTCGGTTCGGCCGAGGCGACGGCGTCCACCACTTCGGCATTGCCGCAACCAGCAACCACCGAGCCTATCGCAACACCAGCACCAGCATCAGCTCCAGTACCAGCTACCGAGCCAGCACCTGTCCCGGCACCAAGGAAACCCACAGCAGCTCCAGTGCCAAGTTCTTCTGCCTCGTCCGAGTCATCTCAGCCTCGGCGAGGAACTATTCCAGCAGCTTATAGAGGGAAGTCCACCGCAGTTACTTCTTCCAAGCAAGTTAAAGGCAAGCAGGCCCCGGATACTACCAAGTCTGCATCCATCGAGGACGGGCAGCGAACTCTATCGTCGATGCTTCCGAAGAAATCACCAGCAGCGAAGGATGTTCCTGCCGAGCCAACCGATGCGCAGCAGATGGTTCTGCACACCAACCCAGCTCTTGCCCTAGTTGAGAGGAAAGAAGCTCATGCGAAGGGCTTGGTGGCACCCCACATGCCCACTGGCGAACGGTACCCTCCGAGCCTTATCGAGTTCGTTATGAACTGGAACAAGGCGGAGTTCGTCCACAACGACGATCTCCCGAAAAAGTTTGGCCCCGTAGAATTTTCTGCCCAGATGAATACTGCCTCCAAGGCAATTAACCTCGCGGGACGAATGATGGAGGTATGTAAACTTCAAAACCAACGTAGATAATAGCCGGGTTCGGGAAAAGTCCTTTACGTGCTGTAGATAATAACCATTAGTCCCCGAGCCTCCGGGGGAGTAGCTTGTTACTCGGTCGTATGCTCATTAGAAAACCAACGTAGCTGCATGTAAACTTCAAATATGCACACACCTAGAGCCGGGTTAAGTTCCACTTGGCCCGGATCTTGCACACTTCGAATATGCACACACCTAGAGCCCGGTTAAGTTCCACTTGGCCTGGATCTTGCACACTTCGAATATGCACACACCTAGAGCCGGGTTAAGTTCCACTTGGCCCGGATCTTGTACACTTCGAATATGCACACACCTAGAGCCGGGTTAAGTTCCACTTGGCCCAGATCTTGTACACTTCGAATATGCACACACCTAGAGCCGGGTTAAGTTCCACTTGGCCCGAATCTTGTACACTTCGAATATGCACCAAGCTAATTTTACACTTCTGTACCTCTTTCAGGTAACCACCAATCGCCGGAGTGCCGAATTCCAACGCCTGCTTGATACCCACAAGATCCTATGCGCAAAACATGTTGCACTTGGTGCAAAACATGAAAAGAGAGGTAATTTTCTCCCTCGGCACCTCTCCATTTTTCTTCACTTTCTTCCGCCGAACTAATCTCCTCATTCGGTTTTTGCAGCTGGGGTGGAGGCTGAGAACAAAATCATGCGCAAGAACTTGGAGGAAATCCGGGGTATGTTCTCTTTTGTTCGACCTCTCAGTGTTTTCCATTTATTCTTCTCCTTGGCTCGGCAAACATTCACTCCTCGGCTCTGCCGGGTCAACGTATTATTTCAGCATCGCTTGAGGATAGTGTGCCCGTGCCTGGTATGATGCTGCATTTTCTCGAACAAGCAGGGCAGCATCAAGCTAAGCTGAAGAAAAAGAATGATGAACTTGGCCCCCTCTGGACTAAGGACGACGACATAGCCAAGCTCAAGGCTGAGATGGAGAAGATGAAGGCCTAGCACAAAACCGAGCTTCAAAAAGTTGGCCAGAACTTCACCGAAGAGCGTGAGCGCCTTACTCTCCAAATCTCCAAGGACCAGGACCTACTCAGAGAATCCGACCTCCAGCTCGGGTCGCCAAACGCCGAGCTTGAGCAACTTCGCAAAAGACGCGATGCCTGCATCAAGGAGTTGACCCGGATCCATAGCCATATTTCTCGTAAGTTCCTTTCCCTTGTCCAACATAACTCTCCGGGTTACCTCATATGTCTTTTCTTACCTTCTTCCTTTGCCTTGTTTCCAGACCACTTTCCAGAGGGTATCTTTGTTGCCAAATTTCGCCGAGAGAGGGGTACTCCCATTGCTCTTGATGGTGAGAACATTCCCTTGGACATGGAGGACCTATTGGTCAGCTTGTCTTCTCGTGTGGAGACCATCAAGAATTATGGCAAGGATATCCTCGACGTTGCAGTTCGGATTTTCAATACGTTCTGGCCTGGAGAGAGTACCCCGGAGACCATTGCGACTCTCGTTGAGAAGTTAATGGAAGTTGAGACCCAGCTTGACCTCTGGAGAGAGTCCGCTGGTCGTGCCGCAGCTGACACAATCCTTCACCATATTCTCACATGGTACAAGAAGATCGACCTCAGCCTCCTTACACGTCGGCGCACCGGATCCAGATGTACCGATGATCCGGAGTGGATAGCTCGGCGCCAGGCTTGCGCCTACAGCCTCGTCGAATATTCTCCTATTCATGACTAGATTGAAGGACCGAGCTTCCTGGAATCTACCGGGACGAAAGTAATGAGAACGTTGAAGATGGGTCGGATGAGGGCGGAGAAGATGATGCTTCAAATATTGAAGACATCGACGACAACGCCGAACTTCCTCCTCCTGCTGCTCCTTAGTTGCAAAAAACTTGAAAATTTATCAGATCCCCGGTATGCCGGGTGCAATTGTATGTTGGATATGTGATATTTTGCTACTACATTTCTATGCCGGATTAACTTGGGCGTAGTCCCCGAGTTTCATTTTCTTGTTCGTCCAATTCTCTGGCTCGGTCCGTGTCTACCTTGATTCGGTTTTACGATTTACGAATCCGAGCTTTAAACATTGTTTTAACAATACTTAGAAACTTTTAGGCTTAGCTCAAAATAATTCAGCATAATCACTTAAAAATAAATATAGGATTAGTCCAAAAAAACAAATGTTAACTCGAATAAATTCGTTTCCTTAGTCGTTTTTCATGTGCTACACAATTCCAAACTTGTTCCCTTGCTTGCCATGAAGCCAATTCTTGTTGGACAGCAGCAAGTCGAAGGCTTGGGTTTTTGGTGCTCACACATTACTAATCCGAGTTAAGTAGAACGACTTATTCCAGCTGCCGCATAAGAAACAACAACAAACATTATTAAGGCAGTCCTCGAGTTACTGCTCGAGGCGCCGCTATTTCATTGATAAGCTCATTGCCGACATACATACCGACATATGAGACGACTCGGATACATACACTTCTTAGCTAAGTGTAGAAGGGACGAAGTAGTGCTACATTCCACGGTCGCTTGGATTCCTCTCCGGACCTGTCCGCCTTGTTCTTTTCCTGTGGCTTTGCATCTATGAGATAGTAAGAATCATTGTGTAATGCTTTGCTCACAATGAATGGCCCTTCCCATGGGGGGGACAATTTATGCATGCCAGTAGTACGTTGTACCAACCGGAGCACCAGATCGCCTTCCCTAAAGACTCGGGGGCACACTTTCCGGCTATGATAGCGTCAGAGAATTTGCTGATATATGGCGGATCTGGTCAGTGCCAGTTCTCTCGCTTCTTCCAGCAGATCAACATCATTTTGCCGGGCTTCTTGCACTTCGGCTTCTGTGTATTGGGTGACCCTAGGCGAATCATGCTCTATGTCTTTGGTAATACACTTCACCCATATACCGTAAAATGGCGTATAGCCCGTTGATCAATTTGGAGTCGTTCTTAAGCTCCACAGTACCGCTGGTAGTTCTTCTATCCAGCACCCCGCTGATCTTTGCAGCGGCTCAATGACCCCGGGTTTTATCCCGGATAATACTAATCCGTTGGATCTTTCCACTTGTCCGTTCGATGTGGGGTGGGCTACCGAGGCGACATCGAGTCGGATCTTCTTATCTCGGCAGAAGCGCGCAAATTCTCCTTCCGCAAAATTTGTTCCATTATCGGTTATGATACTGTGTGGATAGCCGTATCTCAAGATGATGTCTTTGAGAAATGTCACGGCCGTAGCTCCATCACATTTTCTTATAGGTTTCACTTCAATCCATTTTGTAAACTTGTCCACCATGACCAAAATGTGTGTCATGTTTCCTCTCGCTGGTTTGAACGGGCCAACCATATCCAAGCACCATACAGCAAATGGCCACGTAATTGGTATGGTCTTGAGTTCCGACATAGGCATATGTGTCTTGGTGGCGTACCTCTGACAACCATTGCATTTTCTCACCAGATCTTCTGCTTGTTCCATGGCACTTGGCCAGTAGAACCCGTGCCGGAACGCCTTTGCCACCAATGCTCGGGATGAGGCATGATGCCCACATTCTCCTTGTTGTATATCTCGGAGGATGTCAAGCCCTTCTTCTGGGTCAACGCATCGTTGGAGGACATTGGTTACACTCCGTTTGTACAACTCGGAATTGATGATTGTGTATGCTTTTGCTCTCCTCTGAGTTTGCCTGGCTAACACCTCCTCAGCGGGTAACGTTCCGTCTTTCAGGAATTGGAATATAGGCAGTGCCCAAGCTGGTATGGCTCGTGGAGGGAATATCTCCTCATCAATTTCCATCTGATCCACCGGCATAACTTCAGTCGGATCACGCTGAGCAGTCCCTGGGTCTAGAGAGGTAGTCCCCGGGTTTGCCGAGGCAGTCCCCGGGTTTGCTGACGCAGTCCCGGGGCCTCGCGTACCACCTCCCATGTCAATGTCCATGGGCTCAGCTCCGGATTCCGTATTCTCTGGGACATAGATTGAGTCGGTTCCTGGGGACGGCCTGATAGATGGTTTTCTGAGGTGTTCCAATGCTACGCCCGGTGGAATTGCCTGTCTGGTCGATCCGAGCTTTGACAACATGTCGGCAGCCTCGTTTTCCACTCGGGGTACATGGTGAAATTCACACCCCTCGAAGTAACCAGATATCTTCTGCACGTGAAATTTGTATAGTGCCATGTTTGGATCCAGGGCGTCCCATATTCCGGACACCTGCTGCACCACCAGATCCAAGTCGCCAAAGCATATTATCCGACGTATGCCGATCTCCTTTGCCACTTTGAGCCCATGCACAAGAGCCTCATACTCAGCGACATTATTCGATGTCGCGAAATGGATCTGCAATGCGTACTTTAGCTGGTCCTTCTTTGGTGAGGTAAGCACAACCCCGGCGCCTAGTCCGGTTTTGGTTTTCGACCTATCAAAGTGCATCCTCCAGTAGTTCGGATCCGGTGGCGGTGGTTCGTATTGTACCTCGGCCCAATCCACAAAAAAGTCCGCCACAGCCTGAGATTTGATCGCTTCTCTTCTGTCGTATTGGGGCGCATAAGGGGCTAACTCAATTGCCCATTTTGCAATTCTGCCACTCGCATCCTTGTTACCCATTATCTCGGATATGGGGGCTTCACATATTACTTTGATGGGGTGCTCCTCAAAGTAATGCTTTAACTTCTTTGCCGCCATATAGACACCATATGCCACCTTTTGAAAGTGCGGGTAGTTCTGTTTCGAGGCAGACAATACCTCGTTCAGGTAATATACTGGCCTCTGCACCGACTTACCCTCTTCATTGCGCTCCACTATGATTACTGCACTTACAACTCGGTTGGTTGTGGCTACGTAGAGCAACATTAGCTCCTTTGATAGTGGAGAGGCTAACACTGGCGCGGTGGCCAACATCTTCTTTAAGTGGGAAAGGCTTCATCGGCCTGTGGCATCCAAACGAATTTATCCGACTTTTTCATGAGTTGGTAGAGAGGCAGTGCCTTTTCTCCCAACCGACATACAAACCGACTCAACGATGCCAGGCATCCAGTGAACTTCTGGACATCATTGAGACACTTTGGCAGCTCCATTTGTTCGATGGCTTGGATCTTAGTTGGATTAACTTTGATACCTCGGTTGGAGATGAGAAATCCGAGTAGTTTTCCAGCCGGGACACCGAAGGTACATTTTTCTGGGTTAAGCTTCATCCGGAACCTTCTCAAGTTCGCGAATGTTTGCCTTATGTCATCAAGGAGCGTTGCGCTTTCCTTGGTCTTGATAACCACATCATCCACGTATACTTGCACGTTTTGACCTATTTGGTCGTGCAAACATTTTTGCATACATCTTTGGTACGTTGCACCTGCATTACGTAAACCAAACGGCATAGTGCGATAGCAATAAGCCCCATACGGGGTAATAAACGCAGTCTTTATTTGATCATCCGGGTTCAGAGGTATCTGGTGGAAGCCAGAATATGCATCGATGAATGACAATAGTTCGCATCCCACGGTCGAGTCTATGACCTGATCTATCCTCGGCAGTGGAAATGGATCTTTTGGACACGCCTTGTTCAGGTTCGTGTAATCGATACACATACGCCAAACCACTGCCACGTTCGGATCGCCCTTCTTCTTTTCTACCAGCACCGGATTAGAGAGCCAATCTGGATATAGTACCTCCATGATAAATCCTGCTGCTAGTAACCGAGCTATCTCGTCTCCAATGACTTATCTCCTATCCTCGGCGAAGCGGTGGAGAGGTTGCTTCACCGGCCTTGCTCTAGGTCTTACGTTCAAAGAGTGCTCGGCCAACTCCCTCGGAACACCTTGCAGGTCCTGTGTAGACCAAGCAAAAATATCCCGATTCTCACGGAGGAAGTTGACGAGCTCGCTTTCCTATTTGTCAGTTAACCCGGCACCAATTGTGACGGTGCGCTCCGGGAACATGTTATCAACTGGGACCTTCTTGGTGTCCTTGGCGGCTTGAAATGAAACGCTGCCATGCGGGTTACTTAACGCCGGCATATATTGTTGCGCGGACTAAGCTAATGTCGCCACCTCTTGGATTTTTCTTTTCTCTCGCGCAATCACGAGTGACTCGGCTAGGTTAGATCCGGCTGAAGCACACTCAATGGAACGCCGGAAATCTCCAGCAATGGTAATCACTCCATTTGGCCCGGGCAACTTCATCTTCAGATAACTGATGTGACAGCTTGCCATGAATTTGTTCAATGCTGGTCTTTCGAGTAACGCATGATATGCACTTTCCAAGTTCACCACTTCAAACTCCAGATTTTCAGTTCGGCAGTTGTCCCTTGTGCCAAATTGCACGTCGACCCGGACTTTGCCTATGGGCTCACAAGAAATGCCTGGTACAATGCCGTGGAAAGTTGTTCTCGTAGCCTGGAGCATGTTCTCCGAGATTCCCAACTTGCGCATCGTATCCGCATACATGATGTTAATGCTACTACCATTATCAATAAAGACCTTGGAGAACCTCACATTGATGTTCGCTCCAATGAATGTCGGATCTAGCACTAGCGCATACGAACCTGGGCTCGGCATAAGTTTAGGATGATCTTTGATGTTCCAGGTGATTTCCTGGTCTGACCAAGGCATGTACCTCGTCATCGCTGGCATGACCGCATTGACCTCCATATGTCGGTGCTGCAAGCTTTTTCTATCTGTTTCCTCAGTCGTGAACGCACAATAACTCTGGTGATGCTCCCTGTACTCATTCCTTCCCTTGTTTCCGGGGTACCTCTGATCCGGTTGTTGCTGATTTTCCACCTGATGCACTGCATCTCTTCTCTCATTGTTGTCATACCTCGGCGGAGGGGGAGGCAACATTAGCTGCTGCGTGTTCGCCCCGGAGAGCAATTGTTGCCGAGGTAACTCCTGCCGAGGTTGCTCATTCCGGGGTGCCTGAGCATTCCCCGAACCACCTTGCTCTATCTTACGCATCCACTCACATTGCCTCGTCGTGTGACCCGCCGGGCTATTCGGATTTGGCGTGTGAAACTTACACGGCTGGTCCAGCATAGACTCATAGGTATACCTCGGACGGTCCTTCTTTCCTGCCACTGTTTCTTTTGCTCTGGAGTCCATGTCTTCTTGCCATCATTTCTTGGAGTCCATTGCCCTCCAGTTCTCTGGCGTTGGTTGCTCCCTGTTCCGGGTTGATCTTGATTACAGCTGCAACTTGTTGCGAACCGTAGCGATGGTCTGGTCTGTCATCTCTCCTTTTTTCCTCTGTAATCGTTCCTCCGGGATGACCCGGCTCCATCCCTCTGATAGTATTCCTCGTTTGACTCACTTGACGCGAGCCTAGGTTGAGTCGGGTCGCCCAAAGCATACGAATCAGCAATCCGGATCATCTCTGCCAGTGTAACTGGCATTTTCCTTTGCAACTTCATCCACAGCTCGCTGCTGTATCTGCACCCTTGTGCGAACCACGCTATGGCCTGCGACTCTATGACACCCTCACACGAGTTCCTCACGGTACACCACCGGGTCAAGAATTCACGATCCGTCTCGTTAGGTCTTTGCTTGCACATTGCTAGGGTCTGCGGTCTATTCGGCCTCTGATATGTACTTGAGAAGTTGCTGATAAACATTTCTTCAAAATCTATCCAGCAGTTGATGCTTCCGGGTGGTAAATTGTTCAGGCATACTCTGGCCGGGCCTTCCAACATCTGGGGTACGTAACGTACATCCCACCTCAAGTTGCCAGTTGCAATTTTCACCGCCGTAGCATAGTTTATCAGCCAATCCTCTGGCTTGGTGCTGCCGTCATACGTCTTCGTGCCTCTGGGTAACTGGAAGTTTGGTACCGGTGGTTCCTTCATGATCCGGGGTCCAAAGCACGCTGGACCCGGAGGACCTTGACATTCGATCTGTTCTGATTTATACAGGTGATCCAGTTTTAATCTGGCATCATCCGGCATCAAATCCCTGCTTCCCAATCTTGACCCTATCACATGATAGTCCGGTCTAGGGTACCATGCGTTCACCATCTCCGAATCACCGTCGTTGTATTGGTTTTGCTCTCGTTGCGCACCTTTCTGCTACATACCTCGGCCGGCGCTTTGCTCTTGCCTCGGTATATTCCGCTGCTGCGGTTGTCCTGCTCCTACGGAGTTGCGCTGTCCGGCATTGCCGTTGGCAGCGTTCCCTTGACCGGCATTGCCTTGGTCGTGATTACCTCGGCCAGCTTCACCTCGGCTCACACTCTGTCGATCATCATTTTTTCGCATCTCTTTTTCTTTTCCCGCACGCGTCGGGTCATACGGGACGATATGTTTGTTCCGTCTGGCCAAGGTTACTACCTCTTCTCTCCTTGGACCTCCATGAGGCGATGATGCGGCTCCAGCGGACTTCTCCGGGTTACCCATCACCGAATGTACGATTTTGGAAGCTCCATCTCTCTCCGGGTTAGCTCTTAGTAGCTCTTCGTTTTGTCTGTTCGCGATCCGAACCAGTTCGTTAACCCTATCTTGCTGTCTTTGACGGGCCTCACCGTCAGACCCTCTAGCTCGGACGCAGCCGCATCTGCTGCTCTGAGGTTCTTCGTCGGGGTACTATACTTCGGCAACCCCACAGACAGATAGTTTTCCGACCCTTCTGCTCCATCATCACCTTCTCTGTTCATCTCGCTTATGAGATTTCTCCCTTTTACTTTTACTGCATCAACTTTGTTTGCCTTTGCGTACTCACGCAGCGTCATGTTCAAGGATCGCTGAGCCGCTGGCTATTTTCTTTGCACCTCCAAGATCTTTTCCGAGTTTCCTCTAGCTCGGCACGTACTGAGCGGATCTACCACTGCTGCTACCAGGTTAGCCAAGCTATCCATGGCTCCCCTCAGTACGTTCTCAGGCCTCTCTAGTGGAGGTCCTCTACCTTTCCTCGGTACCTTAGGTGTTACCTCCGGTGCAGTCTGGGTCCTTGCTTGCGCTTTGCTGGCGCGGTCATCATCACCTCCGCATGGTCCGGGGAAGCGGCGATCTGGCGCCATGAGCCACGGTGAGGTGGTTCCCCATCGGCGACATGACGCGGATGAACGCATCGAGACGTCCACAAGAACGTAGACCTTGTGTGCACCGAGCTTGACGAAGAGGTCGTTATGCTGAAGTGGAAGCCGGTCAAGCAGCCAGCGTTGTCGCTGACGAAATCCAGCGCTCCAAAGCGCTGAACGAGCCTAGAGACGATGCGGTCGCCGGTGCCGATGAGGTTTCCCGTCCGGATCTTCACCCTGCTAAGCGCCTGCTAGCCCCAGTTGGCGCCAAGCTCGTGGTGGTGTCACGGCAGATGCCATGGATAGGCTATAGGTGGGGACTAATACACGCTAGAGGAATCCAGGGAGGGATAGTGGAGTGATTCTCCACACAGAAGTTTGTATTGCTATATCTCCAAGATTACAAGTGCTCCTTGAGCTGTACTGGCGAGAGGAGGAAGAAGGAGCTCTCTTACTCTTGCCTCATAATTTTCCCTAGAACCCTAGATCAACTAGTGCTTATTCAACTAGAGCTCAACCAACCCCGTCTACCAAAACCCTAGCCCCCCTTATATAGAGGAAGTTCGGTCCTGGCCTAGGGCATACGTGGAGGCATATTCCTAAGAATATGCCCCTCCCAAAGTGGTAACCCGACCGGGGTGCTTTTCCCCCGCGTCATACATGCTTTAGCGACGTAAGCCTCTGCGGCTCCCGCGTCAGACGACATGAGCGTCGTCACCCTTGTCGGCCATGATCCGGTGGTCCTGCCCTTGCTTTCTCCACTCATGCAGTACGTACCGGACCTTTTTTTTGACCAGAGAGATTCCTTCCTTCTCCCAGAAGCTAAGCGAGGACCCGGATCATAGTAGATCCGGCCACATTTGTTCCTGCATATAAGTTAGACAAGCACTTCCGACTTACTCCTTAAGCCGGACGAGACAATGTTAGGCGACCCCCCCCCCCTTGGTCCGGGTTACTCCGTGATTCGGACTGCCTTGAGGTGACCCGGTCAGCATCCGCTTTGACCATGCCAGACCTCGGCTAACTCGGCCGTTATACCCCGGAGTGACCCTACCCGGGGGTATCCCCCCAACAGTCTTGTCTGAAGGCAAGACCAACAATGTCATTATTAAGCTTGATTTTACATTGCCCATCACCAAAATGGCAAGAAAAACCATCATCATCTAAGCGCGATACACTTATTAAGTTTCGATGCAAAGAGGATACATAAAGTACATCTACTAGTAAAAGTACAAAGCCATTTGATAATTCTAATGGGAGATCTCCAATAGCTTCGACTTCAGCTTGGACGCCATTTGCCACTTTAATTCTTCTTTCTCCTCTTTGTAGGGTCCTTCTCATACGGAATCCCTGTAATGAATTTGCAACATGAACAGTCGCACCTGAGTCAATCCACCAAGTAGATTTTGTATAACTTAAAAATAGGGATTCGTCAACAAAAGTAATTAAATCATCACCTTTCTTGCATAGATGCTTTAGGAAACTCACACAGTCACTCATGTAGTGGCCCTTTTCCTTGCACCACCTGCAGGTGTCCTTGTCCACCTCCTACTGTCGGTGATCATCATCCTTTCCATGTGGCTTAGAAGAAGAGGGATGCCCCTGAGGTTTCCCTTGTGGCTTCCATTGTGGCTTGGAACCCTGAAAGTTCCTCTTCTTGGTTGGGCTCAGGTAGTTCACAGAATCACCAGATTGCCCCTTGAGCCTCTCTTCTTCTTGTACGCACATGGCCATCATCTTCTCAATGCCCCACTTTTCTGTCTGTGCGTTGTAGTTCACAGCAAAGGTCTCGAATTGATTTGACAGTGAAGCAAAGATCAGATGAGTAATGAACTCGACTGGAAGCTCCATGCCCATGGGCTTAAGCTTGGAAGACATGTTGCTCATTCGCAATATGTGGTCCCTTACTCCACTACCAGTGTATCTTGTAGTAACAAGTTTATTAATGAGAGAGCTTTGCATAGGCCTTTGAAGACCCAGTAAACTGACTCTCTACCTTCTTCGGGTACTCACTTGCAGCGCTACACTCTGGGATTGCTCCCCTTATTGCCTCCATAATGGAACTCTTAATGACCATCAAGCACTTTCTGTTGGACGAGTCCCACTTTGCACGATCAAGGTCGTACTTCATTCTTATTGGTCCATGGTCATAGACCCTTTTGTTGAAGTCATCTTCACTTTCTTTTTCGCCCCTCACGAGGTTTTCAGGTTCTTTGGAACAGGTCTCAATCAGTGCCAAGTCGAGGTCAAGCAAAGCAAGCCCCATATCAACCTTCTCTAGCCATGAGCCATAGTTCCCTCCATTGAGGGGCTCAATAGCCGAGATGAAACTCATAGGATTGCCTGAAAACAAAATATCATCAAAATGAGTTAATTCAACGTTGGTCAAATTAAAATATGAAACTTCTCAATATTAATTCTACATCACCATTGGGCAGAAATAGAACTAATAGTGATGAAACTTACTGTCCATAGTGAAAATCTTACTAACAACGTTGGTCATCAAATAAAACCATCACTTTATTGCATTTAAGCAATTACTTCTAACTATTTGCAGCGGAACACATGAATAAAATTCATCAACTTTATAATTTACAGAAACTTTATTGTTACTTTATTATTTTTGTACACAAAATTTCGTTGGATAATTTTGCTATAGAAAAACGGTGCAAAAATTATCAAAAACAGACAATTAAAAAATCCCAAAAAAGCTTCTGAAAAAAAAACTGGGCGAACTTTACTGGCGGAAAATAATTAGCCCAAAAAGCATGTGCGTCGTGTCTTGTCTGCGGCTTTCGTTCCACCCGCCACATGACCCATGCCTTTCCTCTATCGCTTGGCGTTACCCGATGATGCTTGTGACCCGGCGCGCCAATGATCGCCCGATCGTGACCGTTCGTTATACCTGACCTAGATCGGATGGCTCGCGTGACTCTCGCGAGATCAAAATGGCGGCGCCACTCTCAGCTGGAAAAAACCCTAGCTCATTCTATCCTCACTCATGAGCACCTCTCAAGCGGCGCCACTTGTCATGAAGCGATGCGAGGCGGCCGCGCCGCCCGGTGCAGTGCCAGCGGCGAGCCACTCCCTCTCTGCTTTCTTTCTCCAGCCTCGTTCACTCCCCCACCACCCGGCGCATCCACAGCGAGATGAGAGAGGAGGAACGGCGGCGTCCCCCTGCCCCTCTTGCCGGCTGTGCTTCCACCGGAGGGTGGATGCACCGCCGTCAAGCGGCGCCCTCTATCGGCGCACAGCGGCGGCCGGTGGCCCACTTGCCCCTTGGTTTTTCTCTGTTTGAATTCGAATTCGGGGAATAAAAAGGGTAAAAACATGGGCTTTCTCTGCGGGGTTTCTTTTCGATTCTAGATTGGTTTGATCCGAGAAAGAGGGGATCTGTGGCTTTTGGGGGTTTTGATTTCTTCACCCCAGAGGGGTTGTGTTCTTCTTTCCGACCACGGCTTGCCGATGCGTCGGAATCGAGAGGAACGGCGCGGCCTTGCGGCAGCGCTTCTGAAACCCTAGCCCTTTTGCTTTTCTTCCTCGGATTTACTACTGTCTCTACTAGATCAACAAGCACTAGCCGCTCTGATACCATTGTTAGATTTCTTTTAGGATCGCTAGGCGTCGATCTAGTGAGAGAGGACTCGAGAGACATACCGTCGGCCTTGGTGTTCGACAATGAGCTCGTCATGGAGCTCGACGGAGTGGTGGCGGCAGTGAGGTGGGTTATTCCATATTGCGGCTAAAATCGGTCGGTGGCCTAGGGTTTAGGTTGTTCGGTGGGGCGAGTGGGCAGACGAACCTTGGCGTGCGTGCCCCTAGCCCCACCTCTTTATATGTGCTGCGCGACAGAGACTCACCAACGGTGGTGACGTTGGGCGTCCCCGATCAGGACGCGAGACCAAGTCGGTCGCCCCTTGGGGTGACCATGGGAGATCAAACTAACAGATCCCTCCCTGAGAATTCCACAAAATCCCCACACAAAATCCCCACACAAAATTTTCCCCACCACCAAAATCCATGTAGCCAACCCCGCTCATGAAAGCGATGCACAAATGGGCCATGGCTGATCCGAATGATTGCGACCGGGAGTGCGCCGCGTGCCTCGCGCTGGTGAGGGAGAGGACGAACTCTACGTCGCCTCTACACCACCAAGCTCCCGCAGCAGTGGTGACGGCTCCGGCAACAACACGGTCGACCGCGCCCCTTCGCGCCCCGAGCGACGCCATCTCCACCACAACCTCGGCGGCAACTGCTTCCACTTCGAAATCTACACGCTACCCCAAGTCGGCCACCTCTTCGGGCGCGTCTGCTTCGAGCGACATTACGAAGGACTACCTCTCTCCTGGAGCACGGAGCATCTATGACTACCTTGTCGGTGGCTCGGCTTCCCCAACCTCGACGAAGACTCCGCGTGTCCCAAGCAGCGCCGTTCCCACTTGTGGAATCCCCAAGTCAGCGACAAGCTCGACCGCGACCGCCCCGACCACTCCAGAGGCTCGGCGCCTCCACAATATTCTCGTAGGCGGCTCACCATCCCGAGTTCTGGCTACCCCGGATGTCTCCACCATGCTCCCTCCCTCTACAGAGGTCGAGGACGTCCA
The DNA here is from genome assembly GCA_023614405.1 of Avena insularis. NCBI lineage: Eukaryota > Viridiplantae > Streptophyta > Magnoliopsida > Poales > Poaceae > Avena > Avena insularis. The sequence continues at coordinate 392,693,166 of CM042689.1, read as the reverse complement.
AGATGCAGTGGACATTGCTGTTGATGACTTCGCTACTATGGCGCCCACCACCTGCTTGGAGGAATGCCCAAGCCATGACGCCTCTGTATATGCAGCTGCAGTCATCTCGTCAGCAACACCAATTTCATCCGCGACCAGCGGCAACGACTTTTCCAAGGTTGCTGCACCTGTGCTCAGCGACAAGGCACTCGATGCGGACGTTATGGGTGATACTGCACCACTGTCTTCCATCTGCTTGCCACGGGGCCCTGACCACAACACCGGCGGAGAAGACCAGGTTGCTATGTTACTGACTCCCTGGAGTGCGACTCCATCCTTCAATGCGCCTCCAGAAAATTCACCAAGTACAGTATCAGTTGAGTTCATGTGCCTAGCTGTGGGTGACCTGCTCGATGGTGGTAACCATCTTACCCTGCACCCACCATGGCCTCCACCAGGGTATGTAATCAGGTGCAAGTTTATGATCCAGGCATTGCAGTTGGATGTTCTTATTCTCGAGAGTGCACAACTGATGCTCTTTATTGCGAAGAATCTGTGGCTTCCTTCTCCAAACAAGATCCCAGGTATTCAGATCATACTCCAGTTGGACGAACACAAACCAGTCATACCAAGGAAAACTTTATTTCCCTTGCGTGTTGAATTAGTGGAGTGCATCAAAGGCAGAATGGAAATAAGATGTTGCTTCAGTTCACAGACTGCAGAGCTATTCTTATTTTGTGCTCCAGCTTGTGGAATTGTCAACCTGCACTGTACAATGCATACTGAGTAGAAATCAGGAGATATGTCATCCTTGAGAACACTGGAATCTGAATGGAATACAATCCTTACTGTGGTTATTTTCGCTCTTGGCATTCAGTGTACACAGCTGCAACCAACAACATTCAAGTGAACAGATCAAATGGGCCATGAGATACTCTCGCTCATTGCAAGCACTAGGGTGTACATGTTGCTGGATTTATTACTGTCAAGACAGGCTAATGTACCTTGTGGACTTGGTGCTATGTTGCTAATCTGTATGCTTCTCTTGGAATTACTAATTGGGCATTTGAAGAAGAACATGGGCAAGTGCTGCGGTCAATGTCATGGCCATCATTCAGGTGCAATTTGGTTCTGCCTTGGGAAAAAGCTACTGGACATCCACATGTGCCAGCCGAGCTACTGGAGGTATACAACCTGCTCTGCAGATTTACTGGTAACCATTTACCTGCAGATCTATTCATCATTGAGCACTGGTTACTAGTGTGGGAACCAGGACATGATAGCACAGGACATAATCTCATGGAAAGTTTCATTTCTCTTGCCATTACTTGTGAGCTCCTCTATTCAATTTCAGTTGGTGAAAAATTACTATATGATCGCTACGGGCTGTGGTGCATGAGATGTGAAAATCTTGATTCTGACAGGCCCCGTAAGTATGTGTCATATTTGCAACCAAAGCCTCCATGGTCATGTCTTGCAGCAAATATTTCTATTAGTGGGTTCAGGAGCAACCTGATGATTGTTTCTGAATGTATTCACAACATCATCATTTACTTGGAGTTCAATCAGTATGGTTGCTTGGATGTTGAGAGTAATTTGATGGATCAACAGCTTATTTGGTTACTGAGACTATACTCCAGCTGCGACCAGTTGGTAACGGAAGATGCAACATATTTTGGCTCTCAACCTTTGGAATGGAAAATCCCATGGTACCCTTGTCATTGTCATGCAGTTTTATCGAGGTTCAGACCCTATCCTGTTGTACCAATGTACTTGTGGCTTCAGTTTGCAGTTCAGAGCAGTCTTGGTTCCTGGGTCTATGCTAGCATTAAGTTTGAGAAGTTGCATGCCTTACTGGTGGAGTTGCTTGAGATGCAAAACTTTGGAAGACATGGGAATCTCATCATGCAAATTGCTTCCAAGACCACTGGATTACAGCTAACAAAAGTTATCTGCTACAGCCTGCTTATTCAATGGTTTGTTGTCCTAGCTGCAGTAGTGCTAGTTGGAGAAAGAGGAGCACAATTCGCTGACACACTTATGCTTGGCATCCTCTCACTAGAGCGTCATGCGCAGTTGAAACCATCTCAATTTGGTGTTCACTTCCTACATCTACAGCAAGTGGTGCCGAGAAGGGTGATAGCCATGTGTGTGCGGGGGGATAAATTCATGGAAACCTCAAGTGTGCGTGCCAATGAGGTGAATGGAAGCAGACGCAGTCTATGCTTGGTTCTAACAAATGACCTCCACACTATCCTTGATTCGTGGACATATGAGGATTGCTTCTGTGAACTGAAGAAATACTGGGACCCAGGTGGCAGCGAGCCACAGTTCTGTGAAACGGCGTTTCTTATCTAGCTTGTACTGCCATGGGACCCCGGTGGTTCTGCGTGGCGTCGGCTTGAGGTCAAGCTGATTTTTAAGGAGGGAGGATTGTCAACGACCTCTCTGCCGAGCTGGCCGGTGGGCCACCACTCTTGGGCCTGGCCTGCCCTGACGACACCAGCAAACACTACAAATATGAAGGAGAGGCCTCACGAATGACTCGGCTTGGAACCGAACGGAAACGGCGGCTTGGGCCGAGGCTTGGCTGGACGCGTGTAGCGGGTGGTGCGTACTTCGCTCTCCTTCTTCCTCCTTAGATCCCATCCTTCTTCTTCATTATTGATCCGAATCCATGTTTGTAATCCGAACTAGTTGAAATTGAGAAGAAATACTAGTGGACTCTTACAGATACGCTCTTCTACCTTCTTTTCTTCATAGCTAGGTCCAACCCGGAGCGGGTCAGCTCGCAAACAGCTTCCTGCGTAACTCCCGCAGCTCTGTACGTACTGCTCCGAAAGCTATTGAACCCCAACCAGCTAACGTCATTGCCATCGCATTCAACTTCTGCTGTAGCTCCTGAATATTTGTGGCTCGGAAATTACTCCAAGTGTTCTCAAGAATTTGTTTAAAAATCTTCATGTCGGTCCCACATAATCTCATAGCTGAAAGGATTGTCAATAGCTATCCTCCGATTTTGAGCCTCCATCTCATTCATCAATAGAATTGGCGAGTGATCAGATTTTACTGCGTGTAAGTGAGTTATAGTTGCAAAAGGGAACCGTGCACACCATTCGCTGGATGCTAGCACTTGGTCAAGCCAAACACGACAGTAGTCGCCGCTAGGGAGCCGTCGGTCAAAAGTCTATGTACCCCAAATCACACAGGTGACACGCACCAACAACCTCTTGGAACAAGTTAATCTGACCCATCTCCCTTTCATTCGGGCCCATTTGCTCTTGAAAGGGTAGTTTATCCTCTACTATTTTTTGGTTGACAATGACACCGTAGTTAGAGCAGACTAATGCTACCTACTAGTGTCTTAAACAGGTTTTAGTCCGATGGCGTGTTGGAAGATCGTGAGAGACCCCCCTCCCTCCCCCCCCCCCCATTTGATAACGAAGCTTCGTGCCGGAGTTTTGCTTTATTATGTAACTTGAGTCTTTAGGAACTCCATACTATTAAGAGGGGTTCTCTGGATAAGCTTGTTGGGGATGAATTTCTAAGCCATATACACATCCCATACACCCACTTGTCCCATCACCAAAGAGAGAGGAGAGAGATCTACCTTTTAGAGCTTTTTCCGCAGGTTCGGTTTACAAGCCGGTTGAACCGGCTCCCATACCGAGTGCCCCGGTACCAGTGCTGGAGAACTGACCCTGAATTGGGATTGCCGGTCACTATACCGAATCTATCCGGGGTTGTGCTCAGTAACCACTCTCGGTTGAGGTTTCGGTTTTTTGGCCTAAGAACCGGGTCGTCCGGTATGTGGGCCGGTCCAACCGAACTTAAAACCGGACTTCGCAGAAATACTCTAAACGGCTAGATTTCTCCCTGGGATATATATATATCCCTTCTTCCACCTTGAGTAGGTTAGGAATTTCAGTTCATATTCATTCTTGAAGCTCTCTCTCTCCCCATTGTTGAAACACAATTCCTTGAGGATCTTCCATTCTATCCAACCAATTCCAAATCTCTTTGGTAGAAAGCAAGAGAAGGTCCTGATCTACGTTTTTACCAAGACAAAGTTCATTCCCCCTTGAGTTCATCGAGTTGGCTTGTTACTCTTGGATTTGTGGGAAACCCTAGGCGGCTAGGGTCGCCCGGAGGCATTCGGCTTGTGATTTGCTCCGTGGAAAGTTTGTGAGGGTTTGGAGACTACCTTAAAGTCTACCACGAGTAAGTGAGCTATTCCTTCGTGGGATAGGCTCGGAGAAGAAGGTGAGCCTTCGTGGCATTGGGGAATCCTTAATGGAACCTCACACCACTCCAACGTGACGTAGCCCCTTCCCAAAGGTGGTGAACACGGGAATACATCTTCGTCTCCGCGTGCTTCGGTTATTCCTTACCAATCTCTTACTTGTGTTGTTTACTTTGTGATAGCCTTCATGCTTGAAGTATCTTCTATCATCATCTAGGTTGCCTCACCTAGTTTGCATTTAGGCACACTTATATTCCGCAAAACCTAAAACTTGCAAAAGATTACAAAGAATTTTGTAGAGACCTATTCACCCCCTCTAGGTAAACCATCTTACACTTTCAATTGGTATCAGAGCCAAGGGCTCTTCTAAGGACTTTACCGCCTAAGAGAAAAGATAGTTTTCTCCGATGATGAGGAGGACAATACGTATTCAGTCAAGGAGCTTCGTGAACTCTTTACAAAAAGTTCCCTTGAAAAGGCTAAGGCAGATTTTGATCTCCGTGCTCGAATAAGTTTCCTTGAAGGACGTTTTATGAGGATGGGCGAGGGGGTCATGCTTGCCAGACCTTCGGTAGTACCTCATGGGAGGCTGATGAACACCAGTAAGGAGGCCATGAATGAGTCCTCTAGTGAGAGTGACCCGACGAAAACCTCCATGCCTCCTAATCCATTTCCGTATATATATATCCTAAGCAAAAGAACATCATGCCTCATATTAATGGTTCGGGTCCCGCAACTCATTATGATGGAACTCACTTGTCTCATTGGAAAGCTTCTATGAAATCTCATCTTCGCAGCTGCAGTGCGGATATTTGGGAGATTGTGGGCAAGGGATTCTATCCACAAGATCCCAACAATCTCACTCTGGGAGAGTACTATGATCGTCAACTAAATGCAATGGCTTGTGACAAGATAAGGAGTGACATTCATCGCACACTACATGATCAAGTTAGTGACATCCCACTACAAAGGAGCTTTGGGATAGGATTGTCATTCTCCAAGAGGGAACATATCTTATCCAAAAATCCAAGTATGAAGCTGCTAAGTCGGAGATGAACATGTTCATGAACCACGATGGTGAGTCCATCGCGGAAGTATACAAGATACTTTTTGCCCTCCGTGTGAAGATTAGTGGTCTTGGTTGTGACAAGTATGATGATGGGTTCAACTTGAATGATGAGCTCATCAATTCCAAGATTGTCTCCATGATCGCAGCCACCGACAAGAAGCTTGCCTTGAACTTGTAACTCCTAGATTTAGCTAGCCACTTCTCTCCCGATGATCTAGTATCATATCTTGTTGCCACGGATAACTTGGCGGATGAAGGACAAAATATCAAGGAGATCAACTGTGCTATTGGGTCTTATCACTCCCTAACATTGAAGGCCAAGCATGTGTAAGAAAATGTTGCAAATGAAGAAGAGAATGATAGTGATGGAGTTGATGACATGCTCTCTCAACTTGCACTCTTCACCAAGAACTTGAAGTTCCGAAGAAGAAGAAGTTCAACTGGACCAAGTGAGAAGAAGAGGACTTTCTACAATTGTGATGAGTTGGATCACTTTGCTGACAAGTGCCCTTATGAGAAGATACTTGACAAGCCCAAGTATGAAGAGGGCGCCAAGCCAAGATTGAAGCCAAACCCCATCAACAAGAGATACAAGAGAAATAAGAAGCGTGATGGCAGAGGCTTCCTAGGCCAAAATACTTATCCAGTGCGGAGAGTGAAGATGAGGAGAAGGTTGTGGGAGTGGCCAGCTTGGATTTTGCCGAACCCGGGTCACTCTTCACATATGACTACACCAAGGACTACGCCAACGGCTCCATTACTTCCAAGGTCGCCAATACTCGCCTTATGGCAAGAAGCTTCAAGGACACATGCGATGAGGAGTGTGAGGACGAGGAAAAGGTGTTCGGTGAGCTTATTTTGGTTTACACCAAACCCGGGTCACTACTCACCAACAACTATACCAAGGACTACATCGATGATTCTCCTACTCCCAAGGTCGTCGGCTCTTGCCTTATGGCAAGGAGCACCAAAGTAATCTCTTCTCCTCCATCTCTCTCTAGCATCTTGGATGATCATGTTTAGTACCAATGATAGTGACAATGATGAATTTGATGAAAACTATATACAAGAAATGTATAAAATCATGAAGTCTCTTCCTAGCAATGCTCGTGCTAGATTCAAGCAATTAATGGACCTTGTCAACTCACGTGATGAGACCATTGATAGCTTGGAATCTCATATTGATGATGAGAAATGGAGATTCAATCTCCTTGAGCAAGAGCTAAGCAAGGAAAAGAACATCACTTCATTTCTTAAAGAACAAATTGAAATCTATGAACTAGATAAGGCAAAAGATGTAGATACCCTATATATGGCTATTACCTTGTCCCAAGAGCTTGATGCTTCAAAGAAAGAACTTGAGATTGCTCATGCTTCTCTCACCAATGACCTTGAGGACCTTGAGAAAACAAATTTGTTTGTCAAGCATGAGCTCATAAAACTTGGGAAGAATCATGATCAACTTCGAGCGTCCTATGAAAAGGCTCTTGGTACATTGAACGATCCAATCATTGTTGAAAATATTACTTGTGCTTATAACTCTACCTTGGATCAAGCGTGTCTCCTTGAGGAAAACAAGAAGTTGAAGGAACAACTTGATAAGGAGCGTCTCACACCTACCTCCAAGGGCAAGATTCTTGATGAGATTCTTGCTCGTCAAACAATGAGAGCTCCAAGGCAAGGTATGGCGTTTAACCCCAAGAACAACAAGAATGGTGTCAACCCACCTAAGAAGATCAACTTTGTGCGTGAAGGGCATAAGGTGGTTGACCAAGTAAAGAAGAATGTTGTGAATGGGGAGCCACAAGGGGTAACCCCAATCACAAGTTTGCAGGAAAATCTAATCCATACTATGTGCTATGTAAGGGCACCCAAGGAGATGTGTATGCCAAATATGTTGGAACTTTCAATGGTTATGCTTATAGGTGGTACTCAATTTGGGTACCAAAAGATCTTGTTGCTAATGCTATGGGACCCATTACTCAATGGGTTCCTAAATCAAAGAATTGATTTTGTAGGGGTATGCCTCTGGTGGATCAAAGTGGGTGTTTGATAGTGGATGCACCAATCATATGACCGGAGGTAGAAGTGCGCTTGACCAATTAATTCATGATGTCAATTCAACATCAAGCATCACTTTTGGAAACAACTCTAAAGGAAAGGTACTAGGTTATGGCAAGTTGGTGGTCTCCAAGGCTTTAACCCTAGAGACCGTCATGCTTGTTGAGAACCTTGGTTACAACTTTCTTTCAATTAAACATCTTGCGGATGCCGGTTATGATTCCTATTTCTCTAGAACTTTTGTGAAAGTTTTTAGGAGTGATAATCTCAATTTGGTCCTTGTTGGACATGTGGAATACGACCTTTACGTGGTCGACCTCTCGCAAGAGAGTCAATCTCTTTACACATGTATAATGACTAAGGTTGACGAGGGATGGCTTTGGCATCGCCGCCTTGACCACGTCAACATGAGAAATCTTAAACAACTTCTAAAGAGTGAGCATATTGTTGAACTAACCAGTGTAGTCTTTTGAGAAGGATCGTGTGTGTAGTGCTTGCATCTCCGGAAAGCAACGCGGGAAGAGTCATCCTTCAATATCCAAGGTGTCCATGTCAAGACCGTTGGAGCTTCTCCATTTGGATCTCTTCGGGCCATCAACATATGATACTCTTGGTGGAAGAAAGTATGGCCTTGTCATCGTTGATGATTATTCAAGGTACACTTGGGTCTTCGTTCTCAAGTCAAAGGATGAGACCAACAAGTACTTCATGATCTTCGCCAAGAAAGCTTAACGTACCCATGAAGTGGATATCAAGACCATTAGGATAGACAATGGTACCGAATTCAAGAACTACACCATGCAAGAGTTTGTTCAAGATGAGGGGATCAAGCATGAATTCTCGGCTCCATATACCCCTCAACAAAATGGTGTTGTTGAAAGGAAGAACCGGACTATCATCGGGATGGCAAGAACAATGTTGAGTGAGTTCAAGTCACCCCACAAATTTTGGGAACAAGCCATCGCTACCGCGGTTCACTACTCGAACCGGCTCTTCCTCCGAGCTCCCTTTGACATGACTCTGTACGAGATTCTCACAAAGAACAAGCCCAACGTCAACTACTTCTGCGTCTTTGGGTGCAAGTGCCTCGTCAAGAACAAGAAAGAAAAGCTCGGTAAGTTTGAGTCTAGAACTATAGAGGGTATATTTGTTGGTTATGCAGAAAACTCTCATGCCTATAGATACTACAAAATAACCAATGGTTGTGTTAAAGTATCTTGTGAGGTGGAGTTTTTGGAGGATAATGGCCCCTGAGAGGGGCAAATTGTTCCATGTGTTGTAGGTGATGGAGATTCTTCTCAAGTCATCAAGTTGATGGGAATTGGGCATAAATTACCGAATATCGTATCCATGATCAAGAAGTTTATGGGGAAGGATCAAGCCCAACTCAAGAAGAGCCTAGCTCTACTCAAGTTGAACCATCGAGTGCACCACAAGACGAACAACTCTCGCAAGCCAAATAACAACAACCAAGACCTCAACTCGTTGAGCAAGACCAAGATGAACAAGTTCCTCAAAACCAAGGTTAAGCTCAAGAAGTTGTTAATGATCAAGGACCATCAAAAGATGAATTTGTTGATCATGAAGGCACAATTCGGAAGATCAAGTCCGCCTCTATTGCAAGTGGAATCCAAGTCAATAATATACTTGGAAGCATATCAATAGGGATCAAGACTCGCAACAATAAGAAAAATCTCACTACCTTTTGTGGCCATCATGCATTTGTGTCCAACTTTGAGCCACTCAAGGTCCATGAAGCTTTGGAGGATCCAGATTGGGTCATTGCCATGCAAGAAGAACTCAAGTGCTTCACCCGCAATTAAGTTTGGTCTCTTGTGGATATGCCTAAAGATCATCGCATCAATGTCATTAGGGCCAAGTGGGTATTTAAGAACAAGCAAGATGAGAATGAAACCGTCACAAGGAACAAAGCAAGTTTAGTGGCACAAGGGTATGCCCAAATAGAAGGTATTGACTACGAGGACACCTTTGCATCCATTTCTCACCTTGAAGCTATTCGTCTCTTGCTTGCATATGCATATTTTCATAACTTCAAGCTTTATCAAATGGATGTGAAAAGTGCATTTCTTAATGGTCCCTTGAAAGAGGTTGCATATGTAGCTCAACCCCCGGGTTTCAAAAACACACGTTATCCCTACCATGTGTATCTACTCCATAAGGCTCTCTGTGGACTAAAGCAAGCTCCTCGTGCTTGGTATGAGCACCTTAGAGATTTCTTACTCATGGGCGGTTTTAGCGTGGTTAAGGTTGATTCCACCATTTTCACCAAACGGGTTAAAGGGGGTGGCTTATTCATTGTTTAATTTTATGTTGATGATATTATCTTTGGTGGAGCTAACGAATCTCATAACGAAGCTTTTGCCGAGTTGATGACCAAGAAATTTAGGATGTCCATGATGGGGGAGTTGAAGTATTTCCTAGGCTTCATTTTGAAGCAACTTGCTCAAGGCACCTTCATCTCCCAAGAGAAGTACGTGAAGGACATGCTCGTGAAGTTTGAGATGGACAATGCCAATCCTATGAAGACACCCATGCCACTCAACGGGCAACTTGGTCTTGGGGTAGGTAAGAAGTACGTGGACCAAAAGGTATATCGCTCCATGGTTGGTTCCTTGCTCTACCTTTGTACTTCTAGGTCGGATATCATGTTAAGTGTTGGAATGTGTGCTTGTTTTCAATCCGCTCCCAAGGAGTGCCATTTGATGGAGGTCAAACGGATTTTTAGGTACCTTGTTCTCACTCCTACACTCGGGCTTTGGTATCCAAAGGGGTCAACCTTTGAGCTTGTTGGCTATTCGGATTCTGATTGGGCTGGTGATAAGGTTGACCAGAACTCAACCTCCGGGGATTGCCAATTCCTTGTCCGGCCGTTGGTGAGTTGGTCATCCAAGAAACAAAACTCCACTGCCCTATCTACCGTCAAAGTCGAATACTTTTCTGCCTCATCTTGTTGCGCTCAATTGTTATGGATGAGGCAAACCTTGAAAGACTATGGTGTGTCTCTTAGTACGGTGCCTCTTCCATGTGACAATGAAAGTGCAATAAAGATCGACAATAACCCCGTCCAACATTGTCCCACCAAACATATTGACATCCGCTACCACTTCCTATGTGACCATGTCGCAAATGGTGACATCAATCTCACTCATGTGGGAACGATGTTCTAATTGGCAGATATCTTCACGAAGCCTTTGGATGAAGCCCGGTTTGTAATGTTGAGGCGAGAACTTGGTATTCTAGATCCTCAAAACTTGGATTGATTTAGTTGCATTATATTCTTGCTCTTAACTTGCTATGTAGCCTAGTCGTGCAACACATATGGGGATAGTCATCCTACCATGCCTTAGTTTGATGCATACCTATGTGTGCGATATTAATTGATCTTGTGTCATGTTATGGGTCCAAGCATCTATCTTTGAGGCGCCATGACATGTGTGCTTAAACATAGGGGGAGAAATCCCCCGCCAACCATCGGCTTCTCTTTTTGACTCTTATCATGTGTGGCTCTTGATATTCTCGAATCATGCGTATTGTTGTTATTATGTGTTTGAATTTGGTTCTTTTCAAATAGGCATGCCTAGATCACCTGCTTCCTTTACCCCCTTGGAGTCTACTATCTTCTTCTACATGCACATGCCATCCTCGAAAAATTTCTCTCTTCTGAAAAAAAATCGGAGTTTTTCTGGGACTTTCGATCTGTGGCCCGGTTTGACCGGCTCCAGGACCGAACCGTCCGGTGCACAGATCGGAATAAAATCTATTCTATCTGACTTGCGAACAGAGTTTTACGGAATGAACTTCGGTGGTTAGCTCGGTCCAAATCGAGTGCTCCGGTCCTAGAGCCGGTTGACCGGACTCTCAACCGAATCTTCATCGCGAACTCCTATTACCAGATTTGGTTTTAAGTTCGGATTTACGACCTGTATACCGACCGGTCCGGTCTAGATCTCGGTTTAACCGCCCCCCACACTGGGATCTAGAATTTTTTCTCCTTCTTCTTCCTGGCCTGCCCCCACCCCTCCACCAGTTACCTTTTCACTTCCCCCGACCCCGTCTCTCTCCCTTGTCGCCCCTCCCACCCTCCACTCCTCTCCTAGGGTGGTTCCACCCCTAGGATCCATAGATCGGGCCACCAAATCGTGTGGAAGGACCTTTGGAGCCTCTCCACCGAAGGAATTTCTACATCTTGTGGTGGTTTGGGAGCATTTATGTGTTCTTCCTCCTCAAGGGCTCTTTGGTGTTTTCCTCCAAGGGAAGCCATGTCCTCGGGTAATCTGTTGCTCCCCCTCTTGTGATTTTCAAATCCCCATGTTTTTCTATACATCTTGATTGATTTGACAAGTTAGGGTTCCACAATTGCTCTTGTATGCCAACCACGTCAAACCATGGCCTACACTTCCTGCTAAATTTGTATTTGTGCAAGTTTTTAAGTCATGGGTAATTTTTTTACATTGCATAGATGGGATTTGGGATCTCCCTGCGAGATTCGGTTCCTGCCCCAGTTGAATCGGCCCTGCTACCGGGTCGTCTGGTCTGAGTCCGATCATCCGGCTCTAGCACCGGACTGTCCAGTTTGCTTCCAGTTCATCCGGTGCTGCCACCAGACCATCCGGTCCTAGAGCTGGCCCAACCGGCCCTGGCACCGGACCTCTCTGCAATGTGTCTTTTTTAACCATGCACTTGCCCAAATCCAGGTTTTTCCTCTGTTTTTTCCTTGTGGCATGTGTACTTATCTTTGTGCTCCCCAACCTATCTCTCTTTTTCACAGGTGAAGATGATGATGACTATCTGAGTGAGGAGTATGTGCCTGAGGAAACTAGCAGGGGCAAGAGGGCTCGTCGGGCTAGTCAGTCAGTGCAACGTGAGGCTGAGGGGAGCACTCGTTCTAGTCGCATCAAACTCAAGGCCAACAGAGGTAAGCAAGCTGCCGTGCAGGCTGAGGATGAATATGTGCCTACTCAAAATCTGAAGAATATGGAGATTGCTCTGTACCGGACTCTTCGCAAGAAGAATCCCTATAATTTCAAGACTCGGACCTATGTTGGCACTGACAATAAGTTTTGGAATGAGACTCAAGCCTTGATGTGGGATCACATTTACACTCAGTTCAAGGCCACTCCCTGCGATCACATTGCTTCTTTCAATGTGGACTGGTTCAACATGTATGCAGCCTTAGATTATAATTTTTTTGATGATGCTCTGAAGAAGATGGATCTATTTGACCTTGTGTGTCTCAAGGAGGACTACTACCCTATGTTTATCCGTCGGTTCTTTTGCACAGTCTATTTTCATGATGGTGATGAGAGCACTATGACTTGGATGACTGGCACGCGGCGGTTTCGTGCCACCTATGCAGATTTGGTTGAAATGATGGGCTATACTGGCAAAGGAGGTGGTTTTTGCATTCACAGCGAGAAGGTCAAGCCTGCTGAAACTTTTGCTTTCTGCTATCCTAGGGATTCTGAATGGGCTCCTCCATGCATGACTAGCATGTATTTCTATTACCACACCTTGGCCAGCATCTTCCTTCAGTCCCTTTGAAAGGATAGAGATGTCGCCTAGAGGGGGTGAATAGGCAATTTCAAAACTATTATGGTTTTGGCTTGATAGAATGCGGACTTAAACTAATGTTTATTTTACAAGCATAACACCTAAATATACTAGGCTCAACTAAATGCACCAACAACAAGTTAAGCTAAGCAAGATAGCACAAGATAAATATACCACAAGTGATAGGCAAGATATAAGTACTTCAAGCTCGATGGCTATCACAAGGAAAGTAAGCTCGGGTATAGAGATAACCAAGGCACGCGGAGACGAAGATGTACTCCCGTGTTCCCTTACAAGTAAGGTACGTCACGTTGGAGAGGTGTGGGATTCCACGAAGGATTTCCCAACGCCACGAAGGATCACCTTCTTCTCCGAGTCTATCCCACGAAGGAATAGGCCCTTTCCTTATGGCTAGCTTTTCCTCCACTCCAGAGATGGCAAGCTCCACAACCACTTCACAAGCTCCACGAAGGAGAAGCCCGAGTCTCTTCACAATATTCCACGAAGAGGACACCGTGGCACCAACCGCCAAGCCAACTAGGAGGTCACCCTCCAAGAGCAACAAGCTCATGGTCTCTCACTCGAACAAATCGTAATGGAGATCTCAACACTTATGCAAGAATGCAAAGCAAGAACACCAAGGGTGTTCAAATCCCTTACTCTCAAATCCCACCAAAGCAACAAGTGCTAGGGAGGAATTAGAGAGGAAGAACAATGGTGGAAGCCAACCAATGACTTCAAGATCTAGATCCAATGGGTTCCCTCACTTAGAGGAGGAATTGATTGGTGGGGATTGTAGATCTAGATCTCCTCTTCCAAAGCCCTCAAAAAGATGCAAGAATCATAGGAGGGAAGAGGGAGGAAGCAAGCTCAAGAGGTTCAACAATGGAGGTAAATTTCATGGTCAAGAACTTTCAAAAATGTTGGGAGAAGAACCCCTTTTATAGGGGAAAGCAAATATGGACGTTGGGAGAAATCTGCGCGAACCCGGTTTGAAGTTCGGTTGAACCGGCCCAAAAATCAGACGATCTGGTATCAGGCCCGGTTGAATCCCGGTTCGAACCCGGTTGAACCGGATCTAAACATGGAAGGGTTATAGAATGTAATCTCGGTTAGACCCAGTTGCGAAACCAGGAATCCCGGTTGAATCCCGGTTGAACCGGATCTAAAACATACTTCACGAAAAACGCAATAACTTTTGCATCCGGACTCCAATTTTGATGATCTTGGGCTTGTTTTGATGAGGACAACAAGCTCTACAAGATGGTGCATAGAAACATCATAGTACAATAAAGGAGGATAGAACCAAATGAAGAAAGGTATGAAGCCTCCCTATGAGAAGAACCGGTAAAACCTTCAAACTCGAAAATGCCATAGAAGATGCATACGAATTCCATTTTCGATGAACTTGGGCTTGTTGAAGAGATAGAAACAAGCTCAAGAACCTCACATGGAGAAACACCAAGAAGCAACAAAATAGGAAGATGCAAAGTATGCAAAGGATTGAGCTCTCTAAGACAATGTGATCAAGTTACCCAACCGAAAGCCCCTCTTGATAGTGCGGCTATCTATCATATAACCCGGTATCCCAACAAACACCTTGAGACCGGAAAAGTAAAACCTAGCAAGGCCATACCTCTGCCTTGTGCATCCCACTTGATCTTGATGACAACGCTTCAAGCTCCATCCAAGCCAGAATGCATCACTTGATCATTATTGCTTCGTGAAGACTCGTAATTTGCTCCCCCATACACCACTATGGGATAGCTTCATTAAGACATGTCTTCACATGTCCATTATCACCAATATGGAAGGCAAGCTTCAAGCAAATGATCTTCTCAAGATGCTTATCTTGAAGTTTCCCTTCTCAACCTTGATGAGGATCACCACTTGATGTCATCCTCTCATGGGTTATATGAAATATTCACTTTTGAAGCATGCCCATGGAAAGATACCTATCCCATATAGAAAACGCAAAGGCACATATATAATGGGTTAGTTCATGATGCATAAAATTGATAAGGCTTACCATACCGCAAGATCCATGTGATACATTCTTTATGCTTCATGAGTTGACCAACTTGAAATCGCTCTTCACTCTTTGTATTGGTCAACCAGGTATATTCGCATGCTCCATCTCAATATCTTGAGGTACATAGAGAACTCTTCATTTGATTACATGCTCGAAATATTAGTTAACCATAGCTCAACTAATGAGGCTATCATGACACTGACTTAGAGCCATATCTTGAATTCTTCTATTGAGATCACACTCTCAAGATCTTGATCATATCATATTGTTCTTCAACTCGATGATCTTGATGCAATACTCAAGGTATATCTTTATCTTCATGGCATCCATACTTGAATCCAACACATGAACTACAAGCATGACCCATGGAATATTCCTTCATATAAAACTCAATGAAAACATTAGTCCATAGGGATTGTCATTAATCATCAAAACCACGCATAGGGGCAATTACACTTTCACCCTTGTTCCTTGACTTGGAGATACTACAAACTGTCGTGGATACTTTGCCAATCTTCTGCACTATTGTCACCTTGACCAATTGAGGAAGATTGATGGTTGTGACTTCGTGTACTGTGAGCTGCAGTGGGCTACTTCGGACAGGATGACCCCCACCTTCTGTGTGTATGTACAAAAGCTGCTCAACAAGGTTGGCTTCCCGGTGTGATGGCGGGCGAGCATGTGGAACATGAGGTGCTTACTCTTTCTCTCTGTGGTCAGTCACCTGATGTTCCTGAGATGAGGCCTCCTGAGCAGCGCACCAAGGCTGTTCACTACTCTCAGCCTCATTTCGCTACTAGGGCTAGTTCTCGTCGCCCCGCTGGTGAGTCCTCTTCTCGCCCAAGGCACAAGGGTGGTGCTGCCACGTTCTTTAGGAGGTTGTTTCATATGTGTCTCTCATCCTATGATGTGAGCCACAAGGCTCTTGAGATGAGCCAAGAGACTCAGCGCAGAGACAATGAGTTTCTCGTGACCCAGAATGTCACTCCTCCACCTGATAGTCCCGAGATGACTCTCGTTCCCTATGTCAACTATGATATGCCGCCGATTGATGATGCTATGTTCTATGGCTACTTCCCTAGTAAGTTTCCTCTTGTTGGCCCCAGTGGTTCCTCTGTTGCTCCTCATGGATCTGATGATGATGAGGAGGAGGATATCCATGAAGCAGACGATGCCCCTGTCCCCCCTCCTCCGCCACCTACGTTCTTCTAGATGGGATGCGTTAGCATCACTCTACTTCTCTTCCTTTTTGGTGTCCCGATGCCAATGGGGGAGAAGAGTAGAGTTCTATTAGATATCTACGGGATCCTTGCCGGGTTTTTTCTGGGGTTCGTTGTTAGCACAGTGCCCCTCGCTTTCTCATTGCTTCTTATGGCATTGTGCTTTCCCTTTGCTTTCGAGCTTGAACTATCTGCTCTTCTTCCATGTGAAATAGATCGTATGGGCACCTAGAGGGGGGTGAATAGGTGCTACTCCAAATTTTAATTCTTTTTCAGTTTTAGGCTTGACACAAAAGTAAATTCTATAGATATGCAACTACGGAGAATTTCCCCAAATGTAAACCTAACTACTAAGCGAGTAAAGGCGAGTAAAAGTGAGGAGCGAAGAAACCGTAGTGGAGCACGCAGAGACACATGATTTGTTTTACCGCAGTTCCTTCCTTGTTAAGGGAAGTACGTCTGCGTTGGAGGGGTGGGTGGTACTAAGACCACCACGCCACAATAGGCCTCACCCTGTTCTCTGATGATCTCGCCACCAAAGGCCTGATCCACCTTTCCACTATTGGTACCCTTTGAGGCGGGAACCGGTGCCTTTACACAACTAGCAGGGCACACATCCACAACTGAATTAGAGGCTCCCTTGATGACAACAAGCTACCACAAGAACAAGTAATATCAATAATCGAAAAACAAGATCTAGATATTCACAAGAAATACTAGATTGATGATCCTCCAAGTGAATGGAAGGGAAGTGATGTGCTTGATTAGTGTTATCGAAGATCGAAGCCTCCTCCTTCGATTCCCCAACGATCGGAGCCTTTGGGTGGTTGAAGAGAGAGATCTCGGTTGAGAGTTTGAAGAACAGAACAACACTTTTTTGAATGAATCAAGAGTTCTGACATGAGGATCAGTTGGGGTATTTATACCCCTGCCAAAACTCAGTCGTTGGAGATTTTTGGGGCCGAATTATGCGGCCCAAGTGGGGGCCAGATTATCCGGCCGGGGCAAAGCTCCGCTCTAGAGTCAGATTTTCTGGGGGAAAATCCGCCCCATACTGCGTGACGTGCCTTGGCTGCCTTTGTAAAAATTCCTGGGGGCGGATTATCTGCCCCCCCTAAGGGTGGACTATTCGGCCTGGCCAAAAACTCCGGCCCTGGTCGGACAATCGGAAGGAAAGTCTGGCCCCATACCGCATAACGCTCCTTGTCCACCTTTGTCGATTGAGCTAGGCCGGATTATCTAGCCCTTAACAAGGGCGGATAATCCGCCCCCAAAACCTATTTTAGCTGATTTTTATATGGGCAATTATCTGCAACACTCAACACACATTAAATATTCATTGCTATTGTTATCTAACATACAAAACACTAGAGATCATGAAATGTTCTTTCACCATGTGTTGGACAAGTTTGTGCTATGTGTGTGAACCATGGATATTTCTATTGTGCTATGACTATGTGTACTACTATTATTTGTCTAGCTCTACTCAAATATTTATGCTTCATATCATGTCTTGTTATGCTTGCTTCCATGAAGAAACGTGGGAAGCTTTCCATATACTATTTAGGTGCACCTTGCATTCAAACGCAAATTCAACAAAGTGCATACTTTATGAGGAGCCTCACATATGTCTTTATGGAATTCCTCCGTTAATAGCTCTTTATGATATCTTTGTGAACTCTAGCTCGGTTTGTCATCGCTAACCAAAAAGGGGGAGATTGAAAGGGTAGTTTACCCTCTACTATTTTTGGTTGACAATGACACCATAGTTAGAGCGGACTAATGCTACCTACCAGTGTCTTAAATAGGTTTTAGTCCGATGGTGTGTTGGAAGATCGTTGGAGACCCCCCCATTTCAATAACGAAGCTTCGTGTTGGAGTTTTGCTTTATTATGTAACTTGAGTCTTTAGGAACTCCGCACTATTAAGAGGGGTTCTCTCGATGAGCTTGTTGGGGATGAATTACTAAGCCATATACACATCCCATACACCCACTTGTCCCATCACCAAAGAGAGAGGAGAGGGAGATCTACCTTTTAGGCTTTTTCTGTAGGTTCGGTTTACAAGCCGGTTGAACCGTCTCCCATACCGAGTGTCCCGGTACCAGTGCTGGAGAACCGACCCTAAACCAAGATTGCTGGTTCTCTATACCGAGTCTATCCGGGGTTCCGCTCAGTAACCACTTCCAGTTGAGGTTCCGGTTTTCCAGCCTGAGAACCGGGCCATCCGGTATGTGGGCCGATCCAACCGAACTTAAAACCGGATTTCTTCGAAATGCTCTAAACGGCTAGATTTCTCCCTGGGGTATATATATCTCTTCTTACACCTTGAGTAGGTTAGGCATTTCAGTTCATATTCATTCTTGAAGCTCTCTCTCTCCCCATTGTTGAAACACAATTCCTTGAGGATCTCCCATTCTACCCAACCAATTCCAAATCCCTTTGGTAGAAAGCAAGAGGAGGTCCCGATCTATGCTTCCACCAAGCCAAAGTTCATTCCCCCTTGAGTTCATCAAGTTGGATTGTTACTCTTGGGTTTGTGGGAAACCCTAGGCGACTAGGGTCGCCCAGAGGCATTCAACTTGTGATTTGCTCCGTGGAAAGTTTGTGAGGGTTTGGAGAATACCTTAAAGTCTACCACGAGTAAGTGAGATATTCTGTCGTAGGATAGGCTCGGAGAAGAAGGTGAGCCTTCATGGCATTGGGGAATCCTTCGTGGAACCTCACACCTCTCCAACGTGACGTAGCCCCCTTCCCAAAGGTGGTGAACACAAGAATACATCTTCGTCTCCGCGTGCTTCGGTTATACCTTAACCAATCTCTTACTTATGTTGTTTACTTTCTGATAGCCTTTTTGCTTGAAGTATCTTGTATAATCATCTAGGTTGCCTCACCTAGTTTGTATTTAGGCACACTTACATTCCGCAAAGCCTAAAACTTGCAAAAGGTTACAACTTTTTTTTGTAGAAACCTATTCACCCCTCTAGGTAAACCATCTTACACTTTCAGCTCTTTTCTGTGTAACACCTCATTAAAATCACCTATACACATCCATGGTAAATCATTATCGGCCTTCAGAAACCTTATCATATCCCATGTCCTGTATCTAAGGCTTTGGTTAGCTTCTCCATCCCACAATGTCAGCCTCCACGGTTCCTTGCCTACTTCTCTAACCACCATATCAATATGGTACTTTGAAAAATTCCTCAAGCTCAAATTGATAGGATTTTTCTAGTAGATGCACATGACTCCACTCCTACCACTACTCCCTACTCCATATGCATGATCAAATCTAAGTGTATGTGCCAAACCTTCCACTCTGTACTTGGCTATTTGAGTTTCTACGACACATAAAATCAAAGGTGAATTCTCTCATGCGAGATCGCATAGTTAATGAACTGTCACAGGGTCGCCAAGCCCAAGACAGATCCACCCCATGGTACTCATTGGTCCTGGCGGTCCTCCTCGGAGTCCGCTTCTGTCACCACAACATTGCTCTCATTTGATCCAGTTTTGCTAGTATCCCCTGCCTTCTTGGACCTCTTCTTCTCATGCGGTGGAATGTACCCCGGTGGTGGAGGCGGTACAGATTTTAAAACAACCTTGTCTGTGTCAGGACCCCCCAACACTTCCTTAGCCAAATTCAAATTTAGATCAAAAGCCCCAAAATCAAGTTGTCTAGCAGCCCCTCCTTCACTCTTTCTGAGCATCCTCGTCTTCCTCCATACTAGAGTTATGGTTATCCTTGAAGGGGCTCGATGCAGTGTCCGAGATATCTTCCTCGTTACTAAAAGCATCATCGGATGGATGCTTACATCCTAGGTACTCACCCCTTCCTCCTCTACCTCGTCCACCAAACCTCCCTATATGAGATGCACGAAAAAAAACCTGACCACCAAGCTGAGTTTTGCGCTTCACAATCATCCATTTGCCATACTAGATTTTGTCTTGTGTGTGCACATGATGTCTACGCACTTCTATTCTTGTAGACAGTTGTTGGGCCTCCAAGTGCAGAGGTTTGTAGAATAGCAGCAAGTTTTCACTTAAGTGGATCACCCAAGGTTTATCGAACACAGGGAGGAAGTGGTCAAAGGTATCCCTCTCAAGCAACCCTACAATCAAGATATAAGAAGTCTCTCGTGTCCCCAACACACCAATACACTTGTCAGGTGTATAGGTGCACTAGTTCGGCAAAGAGATAGTGAAATACAAGTGGTATAGATATAAGACAACGGTGCTAGAAAATAGCTTGATGGCGTGGAAGAGACTAAAGGCAAACTGAAATAAAGATGGCAGCAAGCAAACATGTAACAGATCTAGTTGCAAACGGTGTTTCAATGTTTAGAAACAAGGCCTAGGGATCATACTTTCACTAGTGAACACTCTCATATAAATATCTTCTCTTTATGATACTACTCTAAACTACTCTTCGGTTGGATAACTCTAATCCACGGTAGGGCTATAATAGCACACCTCAAAGTTCGATTTTCCCATCTAGATAACCCCACACTGTCACCTTGAGCTCTAGATGGTTCCAACAAACACCAAAATTTCATAGAGACAACCAACTCAAAATATACTCATGATAAGTATTATAAACTCTAGCCTAAGTGCCACCACGGTGTGCATGCTGTCACTTTCACACACATGGGGAGAGCAGAGATCTATTAAAGCACTTGAGTAGCAAGGTAGATCTACTTGATTACAAAGCTCATGTTCACAGTATGATCATGCATAGAGAGAGAGATGAACACATAGCTACCGGTAGAACCCTTAGCCTCGAGGAAGAACTACTCCCTCATCATCATGGGAATCAGTAACGGCGATGGAGATGGTGGTGGAGATCGATGGAGATGGCTCCGGGGGTACTTCCCCGCTGCCGGTATCACAGGGGAGCACCGCCCCTTAGCCCCCTTCCTTCATGGCCTATTGGGAGCCCTCTCCCATGGATATGGGATCTATGGGAGAGGCAAAATGTGGCTATGGTGGCTGCAAATTCATGGGTGGAGGGCTGATCGATTTAGGGTTTATGCATCGGGGGGCTTATTATAGGCGAAGAGGCAAGGTCGGTGGGCAGCCAGGGGGGCCACACCATGCCCTGGCGCGGCCTAGGGTTACCCGCGCCAAGGGGGGTGTGGCCACCCTGTGTCCCCTCTCTGTCTCGTCTTCTGGCTCCGTGAGTCTTCCGATAAAATATCGACTTTGGCTTTTGTCCGGTCCAATTCTGAGAATATTGATTTTCTGACTTTCCTGGAACCAAAAATAGCAGAAAACAGGCAACTGGCACTGTGGCATCTTGTTTATAGGTTAGTCCCAAAAGTGTATAAAAATACTCCAAACTGTGGACGAAACATAAGAAAGTAGATAAAAACCAAGCATGGAACATCAAAAATTATAGATACGTTTGCAACGTATCAACATCCCCAAGCTTAACTCTTGCTCATCCTCGAGTAGGTAAGTGATAAAAAGAAAGAATAATTTTTGAGGTCACATGTGATGTCTACGCACTTTTATTCTTGTAGACAGTTGTTGGGCCTCCAAGTGCAGAGGTTTGTAGAACAGTAGCAAGTTTTCCCTTAAGTGGATCACCCAAGGTTTATCGAACTCAGGGAAGAAGTGGTCAAAGGTATCCCTCTCAAGCAACCCTGCAATCAAGATACAAGAAGTCTCTTGTGTCCCCAACACACCCAATACACTTGTCAGGTGTATAGGTGCACTAGTTCGGTGAAGAGATAGTGAAATACAAGTGGTATGGATATAAGACAACGGTGCCAAAGAATAGCTTGATGGCGTGGAAGAGACTAAAGGCAAACTGAAATAAAGATGGAAGCAAGCAAACATGTAACAGATCTAGTTGCAAATGGTGTTTCAATGTTTAGAAACAAGGCCTAGGGATCATACTTTCACTAGTGAACACTCTCATATAAATAACTTCTCTTTATGATACTACTCTCTGGTTGGACACTCTAATCGATGGTAGGGCTATAACAGCACTCCTCAAAGTTTGCTTTCCTCATCTAGATAACCCCACACTGTCACCTTGAGCACTAGATGGTTCCAACAAACACCACAATTTCATAGAAACATCCAACTCCAAATATAACTCATAACAAGTATTTGTAATCTCTAGCCTAAGTGCCACCATGGTGTGCACGCTGTCACTTTAACACACGGGGAGAGCAGAGATTTATTAAAGCACTTGAGTAGCAAGGTAGATCTACTTGATTACAAAGCTCATGATCATAATATGATCATGCATAGAGAGAGAGATGAACACATAGCTACCGGTAGAACCCTTAGCCTCGAGGAAGAACTACTCCCTCCTCATCATGGGAATTAGCAACGGCGATGGTGATGGTGGTGGATATCGATGGAGATGGCTCCAAGGGCACTTCCCCATCCCGGCAGGGTGCCGGAATAGAGACTTTTTGTCCCTCGAATCTCCCCTTCGATGGCGGCAGCACTATGGAACTTTTCGTGGCTGGAGGTTGGTCGATTTAGGGTTTTTGCATCGGGAGCATCTTATAGCCGAAGAGGCAAGGTCGGTGGGAGTCCAGGGGGCCCACACCATGCCCTGGTGTGGCCTAGGGCTGCTCGCGCCAAGGGGTGGTGTGGCCGCCCTGTGGCCCCCCTTCATCTCTCCTTCGGACTCCATGTGTCTCCCGGTAAAATATTGACTTTGGCTTTTGTCCCGTCCAATTCCGAGAATATTCATTTTCTGACTTTCCTGGAACCAAAAACAGCAGAAAACACGCAACTGGCACTATGGCATCTTGTTAATAGGTTAGTCCCATAAAGTGTATAGAAATACTCCAAAGTGTGGACAAAACATAAGAAAGTATATATAAAACAAGCATGGAACATCAAAAATTATAGATACGTTAGCAAAGTATCAACATGCACCACCATAAACTTGATCAAAGTATTTGTAACATTGATAGTTGGGATCATAGTACTTCAACATAGCATGAAAGATAAAGTTCTAACAATAAGACATAGCAACTATGTTGTAACATGAAAAGGCACAAACAAAAGATTCATTAATAACAATGCTTTGCAAGACGTTTGTTTGTTTCACATATAGAAAACATAATGAGAATGGTATTCAGCTTGTCCCTCATAGTGTAGCAAAACATAAATGCATAGTACACCTTCAAAGTTCATAAGGGTGACGAGATACAAATAGTTTAAGATAAGCAATATCAAAGTTATGCATCAATCAACAAGTCTTGGGACAATGCACATTAAACTAAGAATGGCCACTATGCTCTCTCAATATGTGCATAAAGATAGAAGATGGAGACTCAACATAAAAGTAAAAGAAAGACCTTCATAGAAGGAAGCAGGGATTCAAGTCCCATAAAGAGCTATTGGAAATATGCCCTAGAGACAAATAGTTATAAGGACTATTATCATATTTCATATAGTTTATGATTAAGTTTTATATCATGCTATAACTATATTGAGTGGAAACATCAATGCACGTGTGATATACAAACAACCAGGGGTTCTCAGTGAAACTCTAGTCACTGGTTCATTGGTCAACAGATGATCGTTGGTGCGGGAGTGTCCCTCTGCCGATCGTTGGTGCGGGAGTGTCCCGACCATGTCTGGAGTGTTCCCAAACCGTGGGGTATCATGCTTAAGGGCTTGATGATGCTTAGAGAGTGTTTATAGGATCGGTAGAATCGCCGAAGAATTGTAGAGAGAAAACTGGAAGGGTTTCGGTAAGTCCGAAGGATGTCCGGAGTGGAGGTGGAAGTGTTCCATAGCCACGGAGGTTGAATAATATGTGAACGAATGTTAAATATTGATTTAATCATTTATTCATAATTATTTAATAAAGAGAAAAATCAATTTAAATGGTCAAAGGCTTAATGGGCCAATTCCCGGAGGGGAGAGGGCCCATTAGGGAAAGGAGAGAGGGAGAAGGGGCCAAGGGGGTGGCCGGCTAGGCCTGCCCCCCCCTGCGGGGCCCACTAGGGTGGCCGGCAGCCTCCCCTCCCCCTCCTCTCCTTTAGTCCCACCCCGGGACTTTGAGGGAGGTAGTACCTCCCCTCCCCCTATATATAGTGGGGGTATTTGGCCAAATAAAATACACCAATAATCAATAAAGGTATTCTCACTTTTGGGAGGACCTCTAATTGATATTTTCTCCCTCCCCCTCTCTCTCTCATGACCGTGGTCCCAAGTCTGGACTGCACGAATGAGAGACATCTTCACCGCGGAGCGCCGTCGTGCTGCGGGATTCGGATCCGGGAGCTCTACTTCCGCAACTGCTGCTGGATCAGGGAAGCGGGAGTCATCATCAGGCACTGGATGTGTGTAACTCCCCGCGAGGTGTCGCACTTGAGACACTCAAGTCATTGGAGCCAAAGGAGCGCAAGGACTTCATCACGACCTTGAGGTTGGCTTCGGCTCGTCTACATCAACCACGCTCTCCTGAGCGTTGACAACGCTTTTCGGTCTTCAAGGGTAAGTTCGCGAAAAGCTCCTCCCGTTACTGTATTACTAATAGATAGGTCCTGGCAGCTTCAGGGGTTCAGGGGCATAGGGTAAAATTTATTGTTTTCATACACGGAACCCCAACAGTGGTATCAGAGCTAGATCTATGCGTACTAATGCTAGTATAGGTAGAACACATGAGATGTAGCGTGTGGGCGTTTGTGGCATCTCGCTAAAACCACTACTAGAAAATCGCTGTGTTTTTGTGCATTGCATCATCATGACCGCATGCTCATGTCATCATGCCACATTGCATTTGAGCATCGTCATCATCATGCATGTCTTGTTTCAAAACTATTTTCGAACGCCTAGTTTTGTCTTCTAAATATTCCCGTCTTTATTCAAATACAAAACCCCGGGTCTACCTGGATATTTTGTTTGTCTAAAAACTATTTACACTAGTCTTACAAATGAATAAACAAAATTTATATTTTTTGGAGGCAGCTAGCCAGGCCCAAAAGCCCAGCCGGCCACCTCCTTCCTAACCCTAAACCAGACCCTACCCTAGCCATCCCTCGCCGCGCCGCCAACCACAGCAAGCAGCAACACACACACCTACCCCACACCGACCCGGTTAACACCCCACCCTGATGCCAGCCACATCTGGCCACACCCTGTCGCCACCACCCTAGCTGCGCGCAACACGTAAACGCACGCACACACAGACACGCCTCGCACGCTCCCTGGCCCCACCCTATGGTACACCTCTAGTGCACGCTATCCCAACCCGTTAGACCGCCCGGCCCACTTGTTGCTAACCGACAAGAGCGCCGCGCGACCCTATCCCCACCCTGTCGCTACCGACACCACGTGGCCCCTACCCCAACTCGATCGCCTCGCTCCGCTTGTTGCGAACCCCACCCCGTCTCCTCTCTCCCTGGCTCTCCACCAAATCCGCCGCGAGCCGCCGCTCTGGATCCCGCCTCGAGCGCATCCCCGATCGCCATCCCACCCTGTTCGGTTCCTCCTCTCCGCTGCCCTTCCTTCTCTCGCGAGCCGCGCCCTGCCGCCAGTGCGCGACGCCATCCCTCTGCCCTACCTCCTCCATCGCCGCTGGTTCCCCTCTCCTCGCAGCGAGTCGGCCTCTCCTCGTCGCCATCGCCCCACCCTGCAACCGCCACCGATCGCTCGCCCCGATGCAGAGCTCCGGCCGTCGTCCTCGACCCTACCACCAAGCGCCCTCCCCTCCCTAGCGACCACCGGGTCCACGACGCCCTCCACGCTCGCGTCTTCCTCCTTGTACGTCGATGTTTCCTGCGAGCCCGCCCTACGGCGGCCCTCTGCTGTCGCTAGCAACCACCACGGCACGCACGCCCCCGTAGTGTCGTGGGCCGCCGCGTCCATGCCCCTGTGAGCCCATCGAGCTTGCCGCCCTCTCCTTAGTCACCCAGCATCGCCTCCCCGAGCTACTATCCGCGACCGACGCCATGTTCCCCTCCGGGCGGCACGCATGCGCCCTGCCTTGCCCAGCAACGTGATGACCTCCTCGTGTGCTTCCGTGCGTGATCTGCATGACATCAGGCTGCATGGAGCTTCCGTCCGAGACCTTTCCCGTGCACGCGTGTCATCACCGACCTCTTCATGAACACCAAGGTCGTGTCCTGCTCGTGCTGTTGTTCCTCTGCTCTGGCTGTTGTTTTCGTGAAGTGATGTTGTGATACGGTATTGGAGTTACTCAAGTGCAAACCAGAGAACTATTACAGATGGAAGCTAATCTCTACAAGATCTTCAGAACATAATGTCTAGGCAAACAAGATCCGGAGCCTGAAGAACCACATCAAGAACCCGCGTGATCCGAAAACCGATGCCAAACGAAGTTCTCCATGGAAACCCAAGATCTCCTTCTCGGACCCGGAGACGCTGAAACCCCGAAGCCCCGATCCGAAGACCGATCCTGCCAAGACCGAACCCCATCGGCCCCCGGTGGACACCAAGATATTTGCCCCGATGTGTGACACCTTTATCCGAGCCCTATTTTATAAGTTGACATATATATGAATTGTTGCATATCAATTGTACATGCTTACATACATATTTTGCGGGTCTGGGTTGTATAGTCGATTCACCTCATAATTAAATATGGAGACTATATGCGGGCTATATTTGTCTCATATCGCCTCCATTTAAATTTGCATAGCGAACCGATGACATGCTTTGCATTGATAAATCAACATTTAAATTGCAGGGTAGCTAAATAACATGAACCCTCTAATTAATTGTCGGGACCCCGGTTCCGCTTAATACTGCCTAATTGCACCGCATCTGCATCATATCATAATCATGCCAGATCTTCTGCCATAATATTAAATATTGCATCCGGTGTTTCTTCTAGTGTTTGCTTCTTCGCGGATTAGGCCGATGAGTTGATGCGAGTACCGACAAGTTCTCCGGATGTGATCTCCGGCAGTGTTCCTCAGGCGAGCATCTCCCTCTTTCTACCTATTTTGCTTTTATAGTCTTTATTTCCTCCTGTTGATCTATTGCTATCCGTGTTGCGATGCTTTAGTTTCCGTGCACCATTTATACTCCTTACAGCCTCTATATTGCCATGGACACATCCTATTGCCTGTTTTTTGATAGATAGTCAGCCTTGCGAGTCGTAGTTGCTTGCTTATGTGTTGCTTCGCGTCGTTGTCATTTCACCATTGACGGCAAGTTGACACATGATTAATGATAGAGATGCTTAATGGTGGAGATGATCATGACTTTAAATGCAACTGTTAAAATGCTGGGAATAGATATAACTAATGCAGAGGCATCGGTGGGCAATAGATGTTATTTGGTTTTTCCACGCTCACTTGTGTCCCGTAGGACCTCGAGTACCTGATACCTGTTCCTTGACTATTCGCGCTATCCACATACGGGAGACTCTATGAATCCCCCTTAGCCAGAGCTTGATTCATTTCTTATTTCTTGGGGCCACAAACTAGTTTGGAGTTTTATTACTATCTTGTACTTATGCCATGCTTTACTGCTTTATTTACAATTGTGCATGGAGCACCTGTACTGTTTTGGATTGCAGCACGATTTCGCGGTATCGACAAGCCCAGTCACACTTTCGGGTTCCCAGTCATTTACAGCCGTTCTCGCAAACCCTGGGTCCGTTCCAGAACCAGCCAACTTTGTTGCGGGTAGCTTAGTGGGGTGGCCCCTGAAATATTTTATGATTCCTGTGATTGCTTTGTCGTGAAAGCCTCGTTGGGTTTTGATTTGGTTTTTCTGAGGTTGATCGTGTGTGTGTTGCTATTTGTGCACCCCTGCAGGGTAAATCTTTCTGAAAGCCGTGTCCGCGGTTATGGACGGCTTGGAGCACAGTATCTCGATCATAGACAAGCATAACTGAAGTAGTGTTATAAATTTGACTTAATATATGACTAGTAATCAGCTTCACTATAATGGAATGGATAATAAAAGTGCCAACAACTGGTGGAACTGGGGTGTATCGTGTCAAGTTATACCTGCCTAGTAAGTATCACAACTCCAATGGAATGAAATAAAAGTGCCAACAACTGCTGGGTTTGGGATGTCACATGCTAATTGTATCTGACTAGTAAGTATTACAACTATAACTGAATGATTAACTAAAATTGCCCACTACTTATGCTATCAGGATGACTCATGCTATCTATATCTGACTAGTAAGTGCTTCAACTATAATGGAATGAATAAAACTGCCAACTGTGTGAGTTCCTCGGTTTGACTTCCTCGTTTGGTCTCGAGGGGGGAAATGCCAGGATGGGTATGTTTGGTGTTACTATCAGGATGGATCTGAATATGTCTTTCTTATCCCTCTCTAATAGCCGCCAGTTTTACTGAGTCTCTATAGGTTGTTTAGTGTCTTTGTCTTTGCTTGATCCACCATACCTATGTAGGCGAGGACCGCTGAATTCTAGCCTCGCCATGTCTTGGCCTCGATCGACGCTCCTCTTTTTCCTTTGCCCTTTGTCGGCACCCCTTTTGTTTTAGCAGGTTTGAGATCGACGTCGTTAGCAGGGTTACCCTTCCGTCTTGGCCTGGGCAGGGTTATGGACGCCATTGGTTATTCTTCAGGGCTCTTAGCCCCATTTGCATCTTGTCCGTACTCAGACGATGTAGCGATTTCAAGGTGATTTGGATCTTTGTATTGTATATCGGTATTCTTGACTGATGGAGTCATGTTGTATATATATATATATCTGTTCTGTCGGTCCCATCAAGGACTGTTGTGTAATGGTATTACTTCGTTTTCCACCCGCACAAAAGTGCCTGGTGGGCGTCCTTGAATCGTTTCTATGCGGGTTTGGCTGAAAAGGGCTAAAACTTGCATAGGGCCAATTCGAGGGTGTTACAGCGTTGATCTTTTAGTTGTTACCCTCCCATGTGTACTTGTGTATACTGCAGTAATGCTTGATGAAGCGGCCCCCAGCCGACTTTACGCGTTCATTCGCGAGACTGGTCCACGCTTGGCATATGGCTTGTACCGTATAAAGTGGCTTAGGGGGGTGTCTATCTCTCTCGCATTACTTGGTATACCATTTGCAATGGAGGGCCCCGAAAGGGGTGTAGTAGAGACAACTACTTGATCAGCGTTGTGCTGAAAGTTCGTAGGTAAGAACGGTTCTTGTGTGAAAGCCCATTCAGCCATGTAAAACATGCAAAGATAAAGTAGAGGCGTCTAACTTTGTTTTGTAGGGGGCGTTGCTTTGTGATATGGTTGTGGCAAAGGTAAAGTAATTACCTTGTGTTACATAGTAGTAGATAGTCACGGAGGTGACGAACTACCACGCCGGAATGACACCGATACCCTGGTGTCTATGGCGCCGGAACCCTGGCGCCGGAATCCGGTGACGACGGATGGAGATCACGACGTGAAGGACCATATCATATCGCATTTACATTCAATGTTATTGTTTGTATATCTTATTTTGTGCTAGTATTAGATACTCGACGATAGCCTAATAAGATGATCCCTGTTAAAATTACCAATGATTGTGTTCCCCCTTAGTGTGCACCACCAAGAAAGTTCTTCGGTACGAGGCGATCCATGGTATAGGCTTGGGTGTCAGACATATCTACGTCCGCATACAGTGGGTGTAAGCCATGTTGCACAGCGAATACACTAAGGTTGAGTTGGCGAGCCTAGCATGTGTAGACATGGCCTCGGAACGCGGATGGTCGAAAGATCAAGCACGAGTCACATGAATGATGTGACCGACATTTATCGTCCATGCTTGAACCCACATTGATGGCCGTGACGATCGGGGGAGATGTGGCTAATAGGGGTCGTGTTATCACTAGGAACCCTTATGGGGATAGGTGTTTCTGAGTGGAGTTATTATTAACTCATTTAATTATAAACTTAGTCTAAATTCCTTTTGCAATTATAAATGTAGAGATGGCTCACCGTGAAGCTTACTTTATCATTGAGGAATGGGTAAAGGGTGTGACGAGGGTTTAACTCATCAATGCCCATTGTTATGGACTTGGATTTTGGAGAAGAAGGGAGCGCTGGAAGCATCAATTGGCTAGCAAACAAGCACACAGGGGACTCGAAGATTTACCCAGGTTCAGGCCTCGTAGAGGTCCCTACTCCTGCTTGTCTGCTTGTGGAATTAATAGAGGAATCGAGGATTACAATGGTGCGCAGATGCAATCTGGCGAGGGTTGTGGAAACTAGGGTTGTGTGTGTCCTCCTCGCTGCCCCCTCCTAGCCTTTATATAGATAGGCTAGGCCTCGGGTTTTCCCTTTTGAACTTTCTATCTTTAGCTTCTTCTTGTTCTTCAAGTAATCAAGAGTCCATAGGTTACTCGAGTTCTCTATTTGGGCCTTGGCGACACCGTGGGCTTCCGCTGTATTCAGGCCATATATACCAAGCTCGAGTACCTGTAGGGTATACCCATGTCAGTAGCCCCCGAGTGTCCAGTGGAATCACAAATTCGACTGGGGACTTTATGAAGCCTTTCGAGTGCATGAATGAGTATATTTTCGAATGCTCTGTTTGTGTCATAGGGATTGTTGATGTGCGTGCCTGATTTATCCGATGTATTGGTATTAGTTAACTACCTTAGGGTAAAACAACGCAATCTACTCGAACTCGAGTCCCCGGACTCGAATCCGGAAAAGTGCTGGTGTAATTCGACTCAACCCGCGGAGGTCTTATAGGAGTCGAATTCCAGTATATGGGTGTGAGCACTCGATGCGTCCGTCAAGGCGTGTTCATCGTGCCTATAAGCATGGATATATTTCTGGTAGTGCGCAGCGAATGCGTTGCCAGGCCTTATTCAGGTCTTATCTTCACGTTGCAAGCGCGACATCCAAATTTTATCATCGCGGAGATGATTCAGGTGACCCAGGAGACACAATCTCTTTGTAGGGAAGAATTATGGGGCGGTGTCGCCATAAGCTTCGAGTGTAGATGTTATCGACACACGGTATGATGTACAAATAATCATAGGGTGCGCGACCAGTGATCCCTATGGGAGTAGCCCCCGAGTGCCTGGTTGAGTCGAAGACTCAGGCAGGGACTAAAGAACTTTTGCGACTACTATCATCTTTTGTTTTGTTTGTTTCAATCGAATTTATGTCCGGTGCTCCCTATGGGAGTAACCCATGTCCATATTCAAATCGTGGACTCGAGTGGTTGGGTATGCTTTGAATGTCTATATTCCTACAGAAGAGAAAAAGAAAAATCGTAGGGTGCGCGACCAGCGCTCCCTATGGGAGTAGCCCCCGAGTGCTTGGTGGAGTCGAAGGCTCGAGCAAGGACTAAAGTAGTCGAAGTCTTCTACTACTCAATCCTTGATGACACCAGTGCTGACGATGTGATGACCTCAGTTGCCCGCGTGAGCGGGTTTGACGGGACGTGACGAGTGGTGGGTCCCATTTTTTGACTCTGACTTGACCGGGCGTGCGTAATCTTTGTTTTAACTGTGCCTCCTCAATTTCCATGTGTAATGGGAGTAGTGGGGGATGGTTCGCGCTTCGGTTCCTCCACGTGTCGATTATGATGGACGCCACGCGTCAGATATGGTTTTTGTTGGCCGTTGGATTACATCTTCTAGGGGGTTAAGTAGCAGTGCTACGACGGTAATTTTTCCCATCTGCTCTTCTGCCTTTGCCTCCGTCGGCATTGCTGCCTCTCCTCTGCTTCCTAGAGGTCATCTTTCTCGCGGCATTGGACCAGCTCCGTGTATTCCCCAGTTACTTCCTCCGGTCACACCACCACCGTAAGATGGGGAGAAAGAAGGGAGGTGCCGCGGCCGATTCTGCCGCCGCTGTTGCTGCCAAGAAGAAGGGTGGCTCCACCGCTGTGGGCACTAGCACCGCCGTTGCTGGAAAGAAGAAGGGCGCGGGCACTCGCGTCACCAATGGCGTGTGGCGCGCGTCCGTGATCAAGTCATCTGAGCTCCGTCTCCTTTGCCAGGACGGAATACTGTCTTCCGCGGTCGCTGACTCGTGAGTCCCAGGTGGTGAGGTAACTCCTTGTCCGCCTGCCGGTTTTGGGGTGATGTTCCTAGCATTCAGCATCCGCGGTCTCTCGCTGGCCCTGCATCCTTTCTTTAGGGGCCTTCTCTGTTTCTATGGGCTCTAGCTGCATCAGCTGTCCCTCAACTCCATCCTCCATGTAGCTTGCTACATTACTCTTTGCGAGTGCTGGCTCGGAATCGAGCCACACTTTGGTCTTTTCAAACGCCTCTTCAAGCTGAAGCGCCAGTCGGTGTCTGGCTCCGTAGTCTATGATGTAGGAGGCTGCGGTATCCACGTCGACTCCTCGGTCACGTACTTCGACATCAAACTCATGGCATTCGTCCAAGGGTGGAGGGACAAGTGGTTCTACATCCGCGACCAGAAGGCCGACGGAGACCACTTCGGACTCGCGCCTTTTGATCCCGCGACGCCGTGCAAGAGGAGGCGCTCCTGGAAGAACGTAGTGATGCCCGACGAATCCACGGAGACAGATGTGCTGTACGAGCGCGTCTGCGACCTCGAGAGTCGCATGGGTAAAGAAGAGGGAGGTTGCGCCCTCATTCTCACGTGGCTGCGCCATCGCGTCCAGCCCCTGTACGCCAGAGTCCACCCTATGTTCCAGTGGGCTGGCGCAGACGATGTCACTCGCGTATCTGCCGATGGCATTTCCGCGAGTGAAGTAGATAAGAGGGTGCGACTGCTCACCAAGTACACCGCCAAGGATGTGCTCCCTAGTGAACCAGTCGTACCTCCATTCGATGCTACTAATCCTCCTCCAGAGGTACGGTTGTGCTACGAAGTAGCTTTGTTTGTCGAATGCATATTTTTTCTTGACTTGCTCTGACTTGTTTCCCGTATGCAGGATTGGAGGGTGTCGCCCTATATGCCCCCTCTTCTTGAGGGGGTTATTCCTCGTGAAGCCTTGGAAGGGGACGAGTCGGAGTCGACCGTCCCATCTGATGTGGAGGCGGAAGCCCCCGAGTCGAGCAGTCCGGACACTCTCAAGTGTTCACGCAGCAAGGATTCGGATGCGCCATCTCCTTCGACTCCGGAAGGCGCAGCTATTGGTGCAGAGTCGCCGATACCTGCTATTCCTGTGAGTGCTGTGGCACCATCTTCCCGCAAGAAGATGCGGCTGCCGAAGGAGTCGTCGTCGGAGTCCGGGGATCAAACCTTTGATTTTGACAAGTTTGATTGGTAAGTATACGGGTCTTACTTTTGGTTCTTCTTTGGAGTTGCATTCTCTTGATGTTGGTTTTGTTCTGTAGTCAGCCGGCGTCGTCATCTTCTGGTGACGTCCAATTTTTTAAGGAATCTGGAGTCGCGACCTCCAAGGCCAAGAAAGTGGGTAAGCGCAGTCCTTCTCCTCCATTGGTGGCCCACTCTAGGCATAATTCATCGAGTTCTCCTCATGATGTGGAGCACCAGATGGTTATCCGGACGACTGAACGTCAATCGACTTCGGAGTCATTGTAGGATCATGTATGTGTAGCGTTGCTTCTTCTGATTTTTGCAGTCGAAATTTTTCATCCATACCATCTGCTGATCCTTTTACTGTTTCTTTTGTCGCAGCTTATTGTGAAGGAAGCAACTCGCCTAGCGGAGCAGGTGCTTGCGATGGGTCGCCAGCATGCAATATTGGACAATCTGTTGGAGATATGCCCAAGAGGCAATAATAAAAGTGGTTATTATTATATCTTTGTGTTTATGATGAATGTTTACATCCCACTATAATTGTATTATTAGGAAACACTAATACTTGTGTGTTTTGTAAACATAAAAGAGTCCCTAGTAAGCCTCTTGTTGAACTAGCTTGTTGATTAATAGATGATCATGGTTTCCTGATCATGGACACATGATGTCATTAATAACAAGGTTATATCATTAGGAGAATGATGTGATGGACACACACCCATAGTAAGTGTAGCATAAGATCAAGTCATCAAGTTCGTATTGCTACAAGCTTTCAAATGCATAGTAACCTAATCCTTCGACCATGAGGTTATGTTAATCACCATCACCGGATGGGTACTTTGATGACATCAAACACCGTTTCGTCACTAGGTGGTTATAAAGGTGTCATTGGGTATTCTGAAAGTATGTGTTGAAGCGCATGGACCAAGATTGGGATTTGTCCATCCATATGACGGATAGATATGCTCTGGGCCCTCTCGGTGGAATGTCATCTAGTTAGCTTGCAAGCATGTGACTGGGTCAAAAGGGATGACATATCATGGAACGAGTAAAGAGTACTTATCAGTAACGAGGTAGAACTAGGTATGGAGATACCGACGATCAAACCTTGGATAAGTAAAGTATCGCGTGACAAAGGGAATTGGTTTTCGTATGTAAATGGTTCTATCGATCACGAAGTCATCGTTGAGTATGTGGGAGCCGTTATGGATCTCCAGATCCCGCTGATGGTTATTGATCAGAGAGGTGTCTTCATCATGTCTGCATATTCACGAACCATAGGGTGACACACTTAAGGTTCGATGCTGTTTAGGTAGATATGGAATGTGCGTTGGAGACCGAATGTAGTTCGGAGTCTCGGATTGGATCTGGGACATCACGAGAAGATCCGGAATTGTCCGGAGAATAAGATTCATATAATGGAGATTTTTTTCTAGGATCGGAAATGTTCCGGAGTGTTTATATGGGGATTCTAGAAGGTTTCGGAATGTTCCGAAAGGTTCTAGAAAATTCTGTGGAGTTTACTTGAAAACCAAGAAAGGAAAAAGGGAAACTTGGGGGGGGGGAGGAAACTCCCCCCAAGCCCCCCTTGTGCGCCGGCCCTAGAGGTGGCCCTAGGGGTGGGAACCCTAGGCGCCACCCATCCCTCTATAAATAGAGGGGTGGAGGCGCCACCCCCCTTGCCCCTCCACTCCTTGCCCTAGCCGCCTCTCTCCTCCTCCTTCGCTCTGCTCAGGCTTAGGCGAAGCCCTGCAGAATTCTCTACTCCACCACCACCACGCCATCGTGCTGCTGGGATTCCGTGGAGATATCGACTACCTCTGCTGCTCGCTGGAACGGGGAGAGGAAGGTCTGCATCGACTCCGTACGTGTGACCAATTGCGGAAGCGCTGCCGGAACGTGGCGCCGGAAGGATCGTCTACTCGATCTTGAGATCGGCAAGTGATCGTCTACATCAACCACGAGATCCGATCTCGCATAAGGCTTTCGGATCTACAAGGGTTAGTACAGATCTATCTTGTTGCACATGTCTAATAGATTAGATCTTGGCTTTTGTCTAGATTAGATCTGGGTTTTGTTCGTTCTTGCGGTAGAAAATTTTTGTTTTCCATGATACAAACCCATCAGTGGTATCAGAGCCGTGTCTATGCATAGATCTGTTGCACGAGTAGAACACAATGGTTTTTTGGGCGTTGGTGCTCGTGCCGTCTTTTGCTTTGTGTACTTTGCATCTTGCGGTATGGTGGGATGAAGCGGCTCGGGCTAACCTTACATGTCATCGCACATGAGACTTGCTCCACGCTTGACGTGTAACTTGCTTTGCACAAGTGTCTTTGCGGGTGTCTGTCTCTCTCACCATAGTATAGATCCAATTTACACTTTGCACTTGATAGCACTTGTATCAACGTTGTGGTTCAGTTTCGTAGGTAAGATCCGTTCTTATTCGAAAGCCCCAAACCACGTAAAACATGCAAAGAAAATTAGAGGCGTCTAACTTGTTTTTATAGGGGTTTTGTGATGTGATATGGCCATCATGTGATTGTGATTATATTTGAAGTATGCAATGATCCTTGTTGTAATATGGCAACCGGCAGGAGCCTAATGGTTGTCTTTGATTCTGTTAAGACCTGCGTGTCTATTCATCTTGTAATAGCTTTATTCCAAGTAGTTGTAATAGTTGCTAGTGATGATGGACAACCATGAAGCGGCACCACTGACCTTGACGCAATGCTAGTGATGATGGAGATCATATCCGTGCTTTGGAGATGGAGATCAAAGGCACAAGAAGAAAGGGCCATATCATATCACACTAATTATGAATTGCCTATGATGTTAATCCTTTATGCATCTTGTATTGCTTAGATCGCGACGGTAGCATTATAAGATGATCCCTCTCATTAAATATCAAGTAATAAAGTGTTCGTCCTTAGTTGGCACCGTTGCTAAGACTCGTCGTTTTGAAGCATCTCGTGATGATCGGATGTGATAGATTCTACGTGTATATACAACGGGTGCAAGCCAGATTTGCACATGCGGAAACTAAGGTTAATCTTGACGAGCCTAGCATGTACAGACATGGTCTCGGAACACGGAATACCGAAAGGTAGAGCATGAGTCATATAAATGATATGATGAACATGAAGATTGTTCGCCGATGAAACTACATCTTCTCTTGTGAAGGTCAGACTTGGTGTAGTGGATTTGGTTCGTGTAATCACTAAGACAACCTGAGGGATGTTGTTTTTGAGTGGGAGTTCACCTGGTTAATTTAAGAATTAAAATTGAACTCAATTTATCATAAACTTAGTCTAAACTACTTGCAAATTTGTTGTAGATTATGGCGAACCTCTCCATCAATTTCAATGCGTTCCTAGAGAAAGAAAAGCTTAAGAACAATGGAAGCAACTTCACGGACTGGCTTCGTGGACTGAAGATTGTCCACAGGGCTGGTCAGTTGACCTATGTGCTCGAAGCACCGCTAGGTGACCCACCCACAGAAGATGCCACCGATGACGTAAAGAATGTTTACGCCACTCAGAAAAATCACTACTCCACAGTTCAGTGTGCCATCCTGTACGGTTTAGAAACGGAGCTTCAGAAGCGCTTTGAGCACCATGACCCGTTTGATATCATCAAAGAGCTCAAGCTGATTTTTGAAACTCATGCGGCCGTGGAGAGCTATGAGGCCTCCGAAAAGTTCTTTAACTGTAAGATGGAAGAGGGCAGCTCCGTTAGCGAGCACGTGCTCACCATGTCTGGGCACGCAAACAAGCTCCAAGAGTTGGGGATAACGATTCCTAATGAGTTAGGGATTCACCGTGTCCTCCAATCACTGCCACCAAGTTATAAGAACTTTGTGATGAACTACAATATGCACTGCATGAACAAGACGTTGCCTGAACTATCGTCCATGCTAAAAACTGCTGAAGTGGAGATCAAGAAGGAGCACCAAGTGTTGATGGTCAATAAGACCACCAATTTCAAGAAACAGGGCAAGCCTAAGAACAAGGGCAACTTCAAGAAGGACGGCAAGAAAGCTTCCGCGCCTGCTAAGAAGCCCAAGGCTGGTCCTAAGCCTGAAACTGAATGCTTCTACTGCAAGGGTGCTGGTCATTGGAAGCATAACTGCCCCAAGTACCTGGCGGATCTAAAGAACAACAACATCAAGAAGAAAGGTATATTTGATATACATGTTATTGATGTGTATCTTACTAGTAATCGTAGTAGTGCCTGGGTATTTGATACTGGTTCGGTTGCTCATATTTGTAACTCGAAACAGGAGCTGCGGAATAAGCGAAGACTGGCGAGAGACGAGGTGACGATGCGTGTTGGAAATGGCTCCAAGGTTGATGTGATCGCCGTCGGCACGCTCCCTCTACATCTACCATCGGGATTAGTTTTAAATTTGAATAATTGTTAATTGGTGCCTGCGTTAAGCATGAACATTATATCTGGATCTTGTTTATTGCGAGACGGTTACTCTTTTAAGTCCGAGAATAAAGGTTGTTCAATTTATATGAGTAATATATTTTATGGTAATGCACCTGAGATGAATGGTTTATTCTTGCTGAATCTCGATAGTAGTGATACACATGTTCACAATATAGATGCTAAACGGACAAAATTGAATGATAATTCTACATACATGTGGCACTGTCGTCTTGGTCACATTGGAGTGAAGCGTATGAAGAAACTCCATTCTGATGGACTTCTTGAATCACTTGATTTTGAATCACTTGAAAGATGCGAAGCATGTCTAATGGGAAAAATGACTAAGACTCCATTCTCTTGAATAATGGAGCGAGCTACAGACTCATTGGAAATAATACATACCGATGTGTGCGGTCCAATGAGTGTAGCATCGCGTGGTGGATATCGTTATGTTCTCACTTTCACGGATGACTTAAGTAGATATGGGTATGTCTACTTTATGAAACATAAATCTGAAACTTTCGAGAAGTTTAAGGAATTTCAAAGTGAAGTGGAAAATCATCGTAACAAGAAGATTAAGTTTCTGTGTTCTGACCGTGGAGGTGAATATATAAGTTATGAGTTTGGCATGCATTTAAAGAAATGTGGAATACTTTCGCAATTGACACCGCCGGGAACACCACAGCGTAATGGTGTGTCCGAACATTATAATCGAACTCTCTTAGATATGGTTCGGTCTATGACGTCTCTTACAGATTTACCGCTATCATTTTGGGGCTATGCATTAGAGACAGCTGCATTCACTTTAAATAGGGCACCATCTAAATCCATTGAAACGACATCGTACGAATTGTGGTTTGGAAAGAAACCTAAGTTGTCGTTCCTTAAAGTTTGGGGTTGCGAAGCGTATGTAAAGAAGTTACAACCTGATAAGCTTGAACCTAAAGCGGAGAAATGCGTCTTCATAGGATACCCTAAAGAAACAACTGGGTATACCTTCTATCATAGATCCGAAGGCAAAGTTTTCGTTGCCAAGAATGGATCCTTTCTTGAGAAGGAGTTTCTCTCGAAGGAAGTGACTGGAAGGAAAGTAGAACTTGACGAGGTTATTGAACCTTCTCTCGGAGTTGAGAGTAGCGCAGCACCGGAAGATGTTTTTGTGCTTCCTGGACCAATAGGAGAGGAAGCTAATGATGGTGATCATGAAACTTCGAACGAAGTTGCTGCTGAACCTCGCAGGTCAACGAGGGTTCGTACCACTCCTGATTGGTATGACCCTGCCTTGAACGTCATGTTGGTGGACAACACTGATGACCCTGCAACATATGAAGAGGCTATGGTGAGCCCAGATTCTGACAAATGGCTAGAAGCCATGAAATCTGAAATGGGATCCATGTACGAAAACCAAGTGTGGACTTTGGTGGACTTACCGGATGGCCGTAAGGCTGTCGAGAACAAATGGATCTTCAAAAGAAAAATGTTACCGTCTATAAAGCTCGAGTTGTCGCGAAAGGGTTCCGACAAATTCAAGGAGTTGACTACGATGAGACATTCTCACCAGTAGCGAAGCTAAAGTCTGTGAGGATTTTGTTAGCAATTGCTGCATATTTCGATTATGAGATTTGGCAGATGGATGTCAAAACGGCATTCCTTAATGGAGACATTGAGGAAGAGTTGTATATGGTACAACCCAAGGGTTTTGTCGATCCTAAAGATGCTAACAAGGTATGCAAACTTCAGCGCTCCATTTATGGACTGAAGCAAGCATCCCGGAGTTGGAATCAACGTTTTGATAAAGTAATCAAAAACTTTGGATTTATACAAACTTATGGAGAAGCTTGTATTTACAATAAAGTGAGTGGGAGCTCTATAGCATTCCTAGTACTATATGTAGATGACATATTGTTGATTTGGAATGATGTAGAACTTCTTAATAGTGTCAAAGCCTATTTGAATAGTAGTTTTTCAATGAAGGATCTTGGCGAAGCGGCATATATTCTAGGCATCAAGATTTATAGAGATAGATCAAGATGCCTAATAGCGCTTTCACAAAGTACATACTTGGACAAAGTTCTAAAGAGGTTTAGAATGGAAGAGAGCAAGAAAGGGTTCTTGCCCATGTTGCCAGGTAAGACCTTGAGTAAGACTCAAAGTCCAGCTATGGCAGAAGATAGAGAGAAAATGAGTAATATTCCCTATGCCTCGGCCATAGGTTCTATCATGTATGCCATGTTGTGTACAAGACCGGATATAGCACATGCTGTTAGTTTGACTAGCAGATATCAAAGTGATCCTGGAATGGAGCACTGGACAGCGGTCAAGAATATCCTAAAGTACCTAAACAGGGCTAAGGATATGGTTCTTTCTTATGGAGGTGATGAACAGCTTGTTGTAAACAGTTACACTGATGCTAGTTGGAACACCAATCCAGATGACTCGAAATCACAGTCTGGATACGTATTTATTTTGAATGGTGTTGCAGTGAGCTGGAGGAGTGCCAAGCAAAGCGTTGTGGCGAAATATTCAACTGAATCGGAATACATAGCTGCTTCGGAGGCTGCACAAGAAGCCATATGGATGAAGGAGTTCATTACCGAACTTGGTGTGGTTCCTAGTGCGTTGGACCCGATGGCCATCTATTGTGACAACACAGGTGCCATAGCTAATGCACAGGAGCCAAGGTCACATAGCAAGCTGAAGCACATCAAGCTACGTTTCCATGCTATTCGCGAGTATGTCCAAGATGGTGACATAAATATTTGCAAAGTAGACACTGATCTGAATGTGGCGGATCCATTGACTAAACCTCTCCCTAGAGCAAAGCATGACCAACACCAGAACGCCATGGGTGTTAGGTATATTACCATGTAATCTAGATTATTGACTCTAGTGCAAGTGGGAGACAGTTGGAGATATGCCCAAGAGGCAATAATAAAAGTGGTTATTATTATATCTTTGTGTTTATGATGAATGTTTACATCCCATGCTATAATTGTATTATTAGGAAACACTAATACTTGTGTGTTTTGTAAACATAAAAGAGTCCCTAGTAAGCCTCTTGTTGAACTAGCTTGTTGATTAATAGATGATCATGGTTTCCTGATCATGGACATAGGATGTCATTAATAACAAGGTTATATCATTAGGAGAATGATGTGATGGACACACACCCATAGTAAGTGTAGCATAAGATCAAGTCATCAAGTTCGTATTGCTACAAGCTTTCAAATGCATAGTAACCTAATCCTTCGACCATGAGGTTATGTTAATCACCATCACCGGATGGGTACTTTGATGACATCAAACACCGCTTAAATCGGGTGGTTATAAAGGTGTCATTGGGTATTCTGAAAGTATGTGTTGAAGCGCATGGACCAAGATTGGGATTTGTCCATCCATATGACGGATAGATATGCTCTGGGCCCTCTCGGTGGAATGTCATCTATTTAGCTTGCAAGCATGTGACTGGGTCAAAAGGGATGACATATCATGGAACGAGTAAAGAGTACTTATCAGTAACGAGGTAGAACTAGGTATGGAGATACCGACGATCAAACCTCGGATAACTAGAGTATCGCGTGACAAAGGGAATTGGTTTTCGTATGTAAATGGTTCTATCGATCACGAAGTCATCGTTGAGTATGTGGGAGCCGTTATGGATCTCCAGATCCTGCTGATGGTTATTGATTAGAGAGGTGTCTTCATCATGTCTTCATATTCACGAACCGTAGGGTGACACACTTAAGGTTCGATGCTGTTTAGGTAGATATGGAATGTGCGTTGGAGACCCAATGTAGTTCGGAGTATCGGATTGGATCTGGGACATCACGAGAAGATCCGGAATTGTCTGGAGAATAAGATTCATATAATGGAGATCTTTTTCTAGGTTCAGAAATGTTCCGAAGTGTTTATATGGGGATTCTAGAAAGTTTTGGAATGTTCCGGAAGGTTCTAGAAAATTCTGTGGAGTTTACTTGAAAACCAAGAAAGGAAAAAGGGAAACTTGGGGGGGAGAGGAAACTCCCCCCAAGCCCCCCCTTGTGCGCCGGCCCTAGAGGTGGCCCTTGGGGTGGGAACCCTAGGCGCCACCCCTGCCTCTATAAATAGAGGGGTGGAGCCGCCACCCCCCATGCCCCTCCACTCCTTGCCCTAGCCGCCTCTCTCCTCCTCCTTCGCTCTTCTCAGGCTTAGGCGAAGCCCTGCAGAATTCTCTACTCCACCACCACCACCATGTCGTCGTGCTGCTAGGATTCCATGGAGAGATCTACTACCTCCGTTGCTTGATGGAATGGGGACAGGAAGGTATGGATCGACTCCGCACGTGTGACCGGCTGCGGAAGCGCTGCCAGAACGCGGCGCCGGAAAGATCGTCTACTCGATCTTGAGATCGGCAAGTGATCGTCTACATCAACCACGAGATCTGATCTCGCACAAGGCTTTCGGATCTACAAGGGTTAGTACAGATCTATCTTGTTGCACATGTCTAATAGATTAGATCTTGGCTTTTATCTAGATTAGATCTGGGTTTTGTTCGTTCTTGTAGAAATTTTTTGTTTTCCATACTACGAACCCATCACAATCTCCATCGCGTGGTTGAAAGTGAGTGTTTTTTTCTTCTTCTTCTTCTTCATCTTTGTGATATTTTTGACTGGCGGTCTATCTTTGTTTGTTTCACAGCTGAGCATAATGCACTCCGTCGCGATGCCGCTTCCCTCGAAAAGGCACTCACCATGGCGGTGAAGAGTCGCGATGAGGCAATCGCAGCACATGACGAATCGCGGAAACACGAAGAGGATCTGCGCGCCTCCATTGTAGCTAGGGAGAAGTTGTTTGAAGAACAGCTTTTCTCGATTGCCAAGGCTCTCTCAGGTATTCCCTTGTCTGGATTTTCATTATGTCCCTTCTTTCGAATTTGTTGTTGTGCTGACTTTTCTGCCAATGCTTGATTCTTGTGTAGATGCCAGCGGTCTGAGCTTCGGCCCCCAGGCACTTCGTCGTGATGATGCTCTGGCGGGTGCTATCTCGGCAGTCGAAGATTGCAGTGCTGCTGTTCAGGGGACGCTCACCAAGGCCAAGGGCGTCCTCAGTCGCCTCCGCAAGGAGTTGGCGCCCAAGGCTGAGTTAATCGAGAATATGGATGATCTGGTGGAGTCCCTTGCTAGAGGCATTCCTGCGGGCGTCAAGAACTCACTCCGTGCGGCTGGCGCTTCAATGTCACTCGCGATGGTTCAAGCCCATGGAGTCGAGGTTGATCCTACAGCGATCTCCAAGGCGATGCCTATCAGGGTGGATGGCCAATAGGTAGTCTTTGCTCCTTTCGCAGCTGTGGCAAATGCAGACATGATTGATCAATCTGATTCTGAAGTATTCTCAGGAACTGCAGCAATCCAAGAAGGCG
Organism: Avena insularis; assembly: GCA_023614405.1. Lineage (NCBI taxonomy): Eukaryota > Viridiplantae > Streptophyta > Magnoliopsida > Poales > Poaceae > Avena > Avena insularis. Next base: position 392,650,017 of record CM042689.1, on the reverse strand, counting down.
GCGAAGGCTGCGGCGTCAGGGGCTGGCGGGAAGTCTGTGGCGTCTGATACCGCCACAGACTCGATGAGGCCCCCAAAGCTGAAGTCCAAGTCGAAGAAGCCAGTTGCTCCTCAGTAGTCGTGTCTGTAATAGTTTAAATAGCCTGTCTCTTTTGTCTGGAACATGCCTTTGGCAAGTGTTTCTGCTAATATTTTATTATGCTTGAATGCACTCGAGTATTTTGTCTATGCATTGCCTTGGTCTTCTTATTGTCTCTTGCTTGGCTTGTGATAGGGCACATCGAGTGGTCCTTCGAGTGAACCTCGGAATATGCCATCCGTTGATGATACTTTGCCGCAGCCACGCTCAAGGGTAGATGAACTGTCTCTGCTCTCGCGACTCCGTGACCGCGTGAAGCAGTTGGAGCACGAACTGCCTGTGCTCCGTGGCAACACGGATGTATGGAAGTCGAGGGCGGAGAAGGCCGTCGCCCGAGAGCAATATCTGCTAGGGGAGGTGACGCAGCTGGTTGACCAATTCAAGTATTATCTTTCTTCTTCCTTATCCTTTTCTTGTAGTCACCTGCAATAGTTCGTTGTCTTCATACTTTTGCCTTTGCTTGGTATAGTTGTCAGTGCATGCCATCCACAGGATGATAAGGATAGGATTGCCATTCGCATGAATGATCTAACCCAAGAGCAGCTTCAGGCGAGTGGATACTTCTGGGTGGATCATGATCGCGCAATCGCACTTGCGATCCTGCAGGATCGTGCATCGCGGGTGCTACATTTCCTGAAGAAGTCGCAATCGTGCTTGAGGAATATTTATCAGATGATGTTCCTGCTAGACGTTGTTCCATCAAGCCTGCTGGCCCTTCTTGCCAAATTCCAAGACTTGAGTGCAGTCTGCGAGTGTGTACGACAGTAGTTAGTGGCTGGTGCCAATGCTGATCTGTCGCTGGTGCGGTTGCACAAGCTCGACGTGGATGTTGCAGCAATTGCGGCTGGACCTCCAGCGCTGCCAGCAGGTTCGACTTGGAACATGGTTCCTCACTACCAGACAGTGGATCGCCCATCAGAGGAAATCGTCGACTTTTTCGAGGAGTAGACCAACGTTCCTTTGTTGCAACAGTAGTTTAGTTTGTATCCTACACATAGTTGCACCAGTGTTGTAAAGTTCATATATATATGCTGTGTATAATTGATTGACATTGATGTATATAAAGAGCTTGTTAGCGTGTATGTTTTGCGAGTGCGTTGCACTATGCGATTCCTTTTCGTTAGCCTGACTTGTGTTTATCTCAGCACCTTGCCAACCTGTCAGGTGTGTTGCAACTGGGTTGGTGTTTGTCAAGGGTTTCGATTGGTACGTCAGCTACTCAGGATATCGCGTTAGTTCGTAGAACAAATGTGTATAGGGTGGCGCAGCCCCCAAGTGGATAATTTGTAAGAATAAAAGGAACACAGAGTTTTGGGGCACTTAGCTTTATTTATTCGTAGGATAGTACGGGGTACAATGTGTGGCTAAGTAGCCTTGGCTGAGTAGCCTTATTTGCGATGTAAAAAAATAAAAGACGACTAAGGGTAGAAGCACCGCAGCTGCGTGACGTTCCAGGGGTTAGAGTATGCGACTCCTGTCTCGAAATCTTTAAGGCGATAGGCGCCACCTGGGATTACTTCTGTAATCACGTATGGTCCCTCCCAGGGGGACTCGAGCTTGAGATGCCCTTGTTGTTTCAGTCGCAGGGCCAGGTCTCCTTCGACGAAGGACCTGGGGTGTAGCCTTCAGTTGTGGTAGTTGCGCAGGTTCTGCTGGTAGATCGTTGATCTTTCCGCAGCGACTTCTCGTGCCTCGTCAAGGAGATCAACAGAGTCTTCGAGTGCAATTGTTGACTCCTGCTCGCTGTAAGCAACCACTCGTGGTGCTTTGTATCGTACCTCTGCGGGTAGCACTGCTTCATCCCCGTGCACCATGAAGAACAGGGTGTACCCCGTGGCACTGTTTGGAGTTGTGCGCAGGCTCCAAAGTACTGATTGCAGCTCGTCTGGCCAGCAGCCTGAGGCTTGTTCGAGTGGCCCGAGGAGTCGCTTCTTGATGCCGCTGTAGACGAGCCCATTGGCTTTTTCGACCAGACCGTTGGTCTATGGATGTGCTACGGAAGCGTAGCTTACGTTGATTCCCAGATTCTCACAGAATTCTTGGAACTCCTTGGATGTGAAGTTCGTCCCATTGTCCGTGATGATGTTGTGTGGTACTCCGAAGCGATAGACGATGGACTTGAAGAACTTGACTGCGTTATGTCCTGACTGGTTAGTCACTGGCATGGCCTCTATCCACTTGGTGAATTTGTCGATTGCGACTAGGAGGTAGACGTAGCCTCCTCGTGATGACTTTGGGAGCTTGCCGACCATGTCGAGTCCCCATTGCGCGAAGGGCCAGGCCAATGGAATTGGCCGGAGCTCCGCGCCAGGTGCGTGTGGCTTGTCTGCGAATCTCTAGCAAGCATTGCATTTTTGGACGATGTCCTTGGCGTCACGCATGGCCGTAGGCCAGTAGAATCCAGCTCGTAAAGCTTTGGCGACGAGGGCTCGACTGCCAGCGTGGTGCCCACAAGTCCCCTCATGGATGTCGAGGAGAACAGCTCTTCCATCGGCATTGGAGACACATCGTTGGAGTACTCCTCTGATGTTGCGCTTGTACAGTTTGTCGTTGATAACAGCGAATGCCTTGGATCACCGCACAATGTGCCGTGCGTCAGTCAGGTCATCCGGTAGCCTTTTGTTGAGAAGATACGTGATGTACGGTTGAGTCCAAGATGGCTCGATCATCATGACGCTCATTGGTCCTTCAAGTCCTGTGTCAAGCTCCAAGTCATCGAGTGCCATTGGCTCATTGGGCAGCGCAGCCCCCGAGTCCGTTGTTGTGCTTGTTTTCTTCTCTGTGGCCTTTGGCTTGATGGAGCGTTCGCAGATGCGCTCGAGAAACACCCCAGGTGGTATGGGGGCGCAGGTAGAGCCAATGTTGGTGAGTGTGTCCGCCTCTTCATTGCTTTCGCGGCCTATATGCCGCAGCTCGCAACCGTCGAAGTCCCCTTCGAGTGTGCCGTAGAGGTCGCGGTAGGCGTGTTGGGTCCGCAGCATAGAAAACAAAAAAATTCCTACGATGAGAACTATACGCCAAGATCTATCTACTAGATACAGAGCAACGGGTGGACATACATCCATGGAGAACTTACCCTCGAAGACAACGAGTTTTGTTAACGAGTAGGAACGCGTGGTTGATGTAGTCGTACGCTTGCCGATCTCAAGATCGTGAGGAAGTCCGAGCGCCGCAACTCAGCAGCGCATCCGCACACGCACACATGTTCAAGCCACCAGACAACCTCCACCTCATCGCTCCAGCGATCCAGCGGAAGCAACTCCTTCCGCATTAAATGCCACTGGAACATGTATCTCGCTAATCCGAGACCATGGGGGAATAATTCTAGAGGGGGAGAGAGATCCTTCACAAGGAGGTGTGAGGATGAAGGAGGGAATGGGTGGCCTTTTATAGGAGGAGGGGGGTGCCCCCTCTCTCCATGGCCAGCGCATGGGGGGGTGACCCCTCACCTCCCCCATTCATGTGGTGGTAACCCCTCCACATTAAAATGCCTCTTCACATTCCCTTTTAAAGTCTCCACTTTAAATGCATTAAATTTCTCCAAATTTAATGCTCTCTCATTTAATAAAACTCTTTTTATTAAATTTATTCAGAATTTTGTTAATTATGAATTTTGTTAATTACTTTAATTAACAAACATTCACATATAGCCCCTTGCAATATTTCAATATCACATGCAGAACCACCTTCTGCAATTTCACCCGAAACAATTTCCGGTTTCTATTGAAACAATTCCTGCGCTTTGCAATTCTTTAAATGCAAACATATGTGCTCCAAAATGGTGTCCGGTAACTCTTAAGTGTGCCACCCTACGGTTCGCGAATAATGCAGACATGATCGAGACCCTTCTCCGATCAATAATCAGCAGCGGGACCTGGAGATCCGTACTGACTCCTACACATTCAACGATGACTCCTGTGATCGTGAGAACCTTTAACGCTTGTAACTAAATCCCTTTGTCTCTCGATATATTACATGTCCGAGATTCGATCATCGGTATCTCCATACCTAGTTTGATCTCGTTACCGACATGCACTCTTTTCTCGTTCCGTGATATAACATTCTAGTGATCACATCACTTGCTTGCAAGCTATCCTAATGTGATATCACCGAGAGGGCCCAGAGTATATCTATCCGTCATCTGGATTGACAAATTCCACTCTTGATCCATGAGCCTCAACATAACACTTTCGTAGTACTGAACCCATCTTTATAGTCACCCTATTACGGTGTGACGTTTGATGTTATCAAGATACTCTTCCGGTGTTAGCAATTAACATGACCTCATGGTCTAAGGATAAAGATTACTTCGTATGATGTTATAGCAATATAAACATAATGACTTGATCGTAATGCTATACTTCGGATGAATGTTCATCACATCATTTCACAAATGTTGTGACCTTGTTATTAACAACATCCAATGTCCATGATCAGGAAACCTCGATCATCTTGTTAATCAACAAGCTAGTCTATAAGAGAGGCATAACTAGGAACCCTTTTTGTTTATTAAACACGCATGTATTGATGTTTCCTATCAATACAATTATACCATGCAAAATAAACATCTATCATATACAAGGAATACATAATAACAACTTTATTATTGCCTCTCAGGGCATATTTCCTTCAGTCTCCCACTTGCACTAGAGACAATAATCTAGTTTATATAGTGATAAATATAACACCTATGGAGTTCTAGTGTTGATCATGTTTTGCCCTAGGGAGTACTTTAGTCAACGGATCTGCTACATTCAGGTTCGTGTGCACTTTACAAATCTTTATATCTCCATCCTTGACATGCTCGCGGATGGAGTGAAACCGGAGCTTAATATGCTTGGAATTCTTGTGAGACCTTGGTTCCTTGGCGTTGGCTATGGCTCCATTATTGTCACAATAGATCACCATTGGGTCCAACGCACTAGGAACCACACCTAGTTCATTATGAACTCCTTCATCCAAACCGCTTCTGCTGCCTTACGAAGCGACAACATATTCCGCCTCCGTCGTTGATCCAGCCACCACAGGTTGTTTGGAGCTCCTCCAACTAACTGCTGCTCCGTTCAAGAGAAATACGTATCCAGATTGAGACTTAGAGTCATCCGGATCAGTGTTAAAGCTAGCATCGACATAACACTTAGCGACTAGCTCTTCTTCAACTACGTATACAAGAAAAAGATCATTAGTTCTTCTCAAGTACTTGAGTATGTTCTTTAACGCTATCGGTGTTCGAACTGGATCATTGGTACCTACTAGTCAAACTAATAGCATGTGACACATCCGGTCTTGTACATAGCATGGCATACATTATAGAGCCTATGGCTGAGGCATAGGGTCTCTTATCCATTATCTCTCTTTCTTACGCCGTAGCCGGACTTTGAGTCTTACTCAATGTCTTGCCTTGCAACATAGGTAAGTAACCCTTCTTACTTCCGTCCATATTAAACTTCTTTAATATCTTATCAAGGTATGTACTCTGCGATAGCCCAATTAGGCGTCTTGATCTATCTCTATAGATTTTAATGCCTAATATATATGAAGCTTCACCAAGGTCCTTCATCGAAAATTTCTTTGTTTAGATAACTTTTAACACTTTTAAAAGATCTATATCATTTCAATCAATAATATGTCATCCACATATAATATCAGAAATGCCACATTGCTCCACTCACTTTCTTGTAAATACAAGCCTCTCCATCAGTTTGGACAAATCCAAACTCTTTGATCACCTCATCAAAGCGGAGATTCCAACTCCGGGATGCTTGCTTCAGTCCATAGATGGATCGCTGAAGTTTGCACACCTTATCAGCATCCTTAGGATCGACAAAACCCTTAGGTTGTATCATATACAACTCTTCTTCAATATTACCATTGAGGAACGCAGTTTTAACATCCATCTGCCATATTTCATAATCGAAATATGCAGAAATTGCTAACATAATCCTAACCGACTTAAGCATCGCTACGGGAGAGAATGTCTCATGGTAGTCAACTCCTTGAATTTGTCGAAACCCCTTTGCGACAAGTCGAGCCTTATAGATGGTTACATTACCATCAGCATCAGTTTTTCTTTTGAAAATCCATTTATTCTCAACGGCCTTTCGATCGTGAGGTAAGTCCACCAAGGTCCAAACCTGGTTTTCGTACATGGATTCCATCTCGGATTTCATGGCTTCTAGCCATTTGTTGGAATCAGGGCTCATCATTGCTTCTTCATACGTCGCAGGGTCATCTATTTCACCAATCATGAAATTCATAACATGTTTGCCGTACAGTTCAGGAGCTGCACGTGTCCTGCTTGACCTGCGAGGTTTGGTAGTGTCCTCTTTCGGGGTTTCATGATCAAGATCATTAGCTCTCTCTTCATTAGGTGAAGTCAACTCTGAAACAACTTCTAGAGCTGTGCTACTCGCCATTTCATGAAGAGAAGGTTCAATAACCTCTTCGAGTTCTACCTTCCGACTACTCACACCTTTCGCGAGAAACTCCTTCTCAAGAAAGGATCCATTCTTGGCAACAAAGACCTTGCCCTCGGATCTGTGATAGAAGGTATACCCAATCATTTCCTTAGGGTATCCTATGAAGACGCATTTTTCCACTTTGGGTTCGAGTTTATCCGGTTGAAGTTTCTTCACATAAACATCGCATCCCCAAACTTTAAGAAATGACAGCTTAGGTTTGTTTCCAAACCATAATTCATATGGTGTCTTTTCAACGGATTTAGATGGTGCCCTATTTAAAGTGAATGCAGCGGTTTCCAGTGCATAACCCCAAAATGACAGTGGCAAGTCAGTCAGAGACATCATAGATCGAACCATATCCAATAAAGTACGATTACGACGTTCTGACACACCATTATGTTGTGGTGTTCTGGCAGGCCTGAGTTGTGAAACTATTCCACAGTCTTTCATATGTGTGCTAAACTTGTAACTAAGATACTCTCCTCCACGGTCGGACCGCAGAAATTTGATCTTTCTGTTACGATGATTTTCCACTTCATTCTGAAATTCTTTGAACCTTTCAAAGGTTTCAGACTTATGTTTCATCAAATAGATATACCCGTATCTACTCAAATCATCCGTGAAAGTAACAAAATAACGATATCCACCTCGCGTCGACACACTCATTGGTCCACACACATCAGTATGTATGATTTCCAATAAATCTGTCGCCTGTTCCATTGAACCGGAAAACGGCGTTCTAGTCATCTTGCCCATAAGGCATGGCTCACATGTATCAAATCATTCAAAATCAAGTGATTCCAAAAGTCCATCAGAATGGAGTTTCTTCATGCGTTTAATGCCAATATGACCTAGACGGCAGTGCCACATATATGTAGATATATCATTATCAAGTTTAATCCTTTTAGCATCAACATTATGAATATGCGTAATACTACTATCGAGATCGAACCGAAATGAACCATTCAACATAGGTGCATGACCATAAAAGATATTATTCATATAAATCGAACAACCATTGTTTTCAGACTTAAATGAATAACCACTTTGCATCAAACACGATCCGGATACAATGTTCATGCTCGATCAGGCACCAAATAACAATTATTTAGGTTTATAACTAATCCCGATGGCATATGGAGAGGCAGCGTTCCGACGGCGATCACATCAACTCTTGATCCATTGCCGACCCGCATCATGACCTCATCCCTTGCTAGTTCTCGCTTGTTCCGCAACCCCTGAACCGAGTTACATACATTAGCAACCAATCTCGTATCAAATACCCAGGTGCTACTGCGAGTACTAGTCAAGTACACATCAATAACATGTATATCACATATACCTTTGTTTGCCTTGTCGGCCTTCTTGTCGGCCAAATACTTGGGGCAGTTGCGCTTCCAATGGCTAGTCCCCTTGCAATAGTAGCACTCGGTGTCAGACTTAGGGCCAGCTCGGGGTTTCTTTTCGGGCACAGTAACAGATTTGCCGCCCTTCTTTCCCTTCTGCTTGCCTTTCTTGTCCTTCTTGAAACCGGTGGTCTTATTGATCATCAACACTTGATGTTCTTTCCTAATCTCCACTTCTGCAGTCTTAAGCATTGACAGAAGCTCGGGAAGAGACTTCTTCATGCCCTGCATATTATAGTTCATCACGAAGCTCTTGTAGCTAGGTGGCAGAGATTGGAGAACACGATGTATGCCTAAGTCAATGGGAATCCTTATTCCCAAGGACACAAGCTTATCGGTGTACCCAGACATTTTGAGTACGTGCTCACTAACGGAGTTGTTCTCTTCCATCATGCAGCTAAATGTCGTGGTGGTGTCATGGCAGATGCCATGGATAGGCTAAAGGTGGGGACTAATATGCGCTAGGGGAATCCAGGGAGGGATAGTAGAGTGATTCTCTACACAGAAGCTTCGTATTGATGTTCTATCTCTCAGATTACAAGTGCTCCTTGAGATGTATTAACAAGAGGAGGAAGAAGAAACTCTCTTACTCTTGCCTACCAACTAGCCCCGAGAACCCTAGATCCACTAGTGCTCTCCCAACTAGAATTCTCCTTGCTCTGTATCAGAAAAAACCCAACCTCCTTACCAGAACCCTAACCCCCCCTTATATAGAGGTGGTTCGGTCCTGGCCTAGGGCATACGTGGAGGCATATTCCTAAGAATATGCCCCCTCCTAAAGTAGTAACCCGACAGGGGTGCTTTTCCCCCGCGTCACACTTGCTTTAGCGACGTAGCCTCTGTGGCACCCGCGTCAGCCGACGTGAGCGTCGTCACCCTTGTCGGCCACGATCCGGTGGTCCTGCCCTTGCTTTATTCGCTCATCCAATACGCACCGGGCCTTCTTTTTTACCAGAGATATTCCTTCCTTCTCCTAGAAGCGAAACGAGGATCCGGATCACAGTTGATCCGGCCACACCTGTTCCTGCATATAAGTTAGACAAGTGTCTCCGACTTATTCCTTGAGTCGGACGAGACAATGTTAGACGACCCCCCCTGGTCCGGGTTACTCCGTGATCCGGCCTGCCTTGTGGTGACTCGGCCAGCATCCGCTTTGACCTTGCCGAACCTCGGCTAACTCGGCCCTTATACCCCGGAGTGACCCTACCCGGGTTTATCCCCCCAACATTAGTCCCTGAAGCTGGTGCGGCCTTAGCGGCCTTGGTCGCTAAGGCCACATCAGGTTCATTAAATATCAAGCTTGGACGTTTATTTCCGGGTTAACTTTTTGTCTCGGATTATATGGATTTACGTTCCCTTCGCACGCTCCAAGTTTTCACTTGCCGGCCGGGTCACCACTTTGGCTCGGATCGTTTGGTTTTACTTTCCCTCCGCACGGTTCAAGTTTTCACTTGCCGGCCGGGTTACCACCGTGGCTCGGATCCGGGCCTTGCTTCCTTCTCTCGTACGCCAACCCACATAACGGTTAATCATTACGTTGCCTTATTTTAAGGGCTTGCGTAGTAACCGCCGCAGTAAATGTCAGTGATTACTGTGCGGGGGTTACGTCACGTCTGTCTCCTCGTTTACCGCAACTGCACGTCGTGTCATTGGATCACATTTACTCTGCGGCCCCCGGTGTGGCTCCTCTCTGATTGGTCGATGCTGGTGATACACGGCCACATCGTGTGGTTTTCCTGCGCAGCACGATCCCACTCGTTGATGACTGGGGGCGGTTAAATAGGGGAGGGGCACGCTCCTTAGAACTTTTCCATCTCCGCGCCCCCTCGCCCGTTCCTCTTCTTCTTCCTCGCAACCGCGCCGCCGCTAGTGCCCGTTGCAGCGGCGCCCCCGCCGCATTTTCTTTGTTTCTCCGCACCGCAATCACCGTTGCGCCTCTGTTTAGCCACGGGTCCTCGTCAGTCTAGACCGCAGAGCCCCACCGCCGCCAGCTCCAGCGAAGACACCGAAATTGAGATGACGGAGGAAGAGCTCGTCGTTGTTGAACAGGATATGGAGGAGGATTGGCGCGGCCATGGCGTGGGCGGCTCTGGTCTGCGAGGACGACATCGCCTGGCTCTACCGGACCCGGCGCATTCCCGCCGGTGTCGCTGCTCGTCTCCCCTCCTCGGAGCTGGCCCCCTCACCCAATCCGGGCGAATTTGTTGTTTTCTTATCCCATTTCCAACGAGGATTTGGGCTTCCAGTGAGTGATTTCTTCCGGGACTGGATCCGGACCTATCACCTGCAACCACATCATCTCCCGGCGAACACCATCACCTCTCTGTCCGCTTTCGTTTCTTCGATCGAGGGCTACACCGGGCTATGGCCTACAAAGGAGCTGTGGATCCGGTTCTTCAGCCTCCGCCGCAACATCGTCCCTAACATCCACGTCGAGTCGGAGGACAAGCAGCTAACTCAGTTCGGAGCTGCCTCGATCTCGCCCCGGAGGTATTCAATCTTTCCCCGGGTCACCGGGCTTGACTCCTACAAAGGATGGGCCCGGACCTTCTTGTACGTCCGGAACAAAGGCACGGAAGATTTGATCCGGTTGCTGCCCTACGCTCCGGGTCCCCCTAACACGGATTTCTGGGAGGAGGTTGCCAAGAAACCTACGGCTCTGGCCAACCAAGTGAACAAAAGGTTTGCAGAGCTGAAGAAGCTCGGATTGCACAATGAGGATGCCATGATCACATTCATGTGCAACCGAATCTCTCCCCTTCAGCGGCGCACTCACAAGTTGTGCCATATGAGCTTCAGTCGCGACCCCAACCAAACCTCCTCGTTCGAGTTGAGCAATACAGAGATCTTCCGCCGGGTCAAGGCTCTTTTCACCACCCATAAGGACTTCTCCGCCGAATGGATGTGGGGAATTGAGCATTACTGCCGTGACAGGCTCCCTCCCACGGTAAGCTTCGCGGGGTAAACTTATCTCGGATCAATTTCATGTCGGCTCTTATCACATTCTTGACTTTGCTCCTTGTGCTTTTTTCTCAGCTGTTTCTCCAGCAAACCCTCGAGGATGGCCCGGATCCGACCCTTAAGTGGGCCCCGGACCGAGAAATTCCGGACGAGGAGGAGCCAGACCAGGAGATGTTCCTCCCCACACCCGATGCCACCAGACGACCCAGCGGTAAATTCTCTTCTCTTAGAGATTGGCCCGACGATGAGGATGACTCAGATATCGATGTGATTGAACCCGTTGAGGCTGTCCCTCTTTCTTTTGCTTACCCGGCATCAGCTAACCCCGGTGGGCACATCCACGAGGATCCTCCCCTTGCCACGGGCGATCCTGTTCCGACGGCGTCAAAGAAGAAGCGCGGAACCGCGTCGAGTTCTTCTTCCGAACCTTCTCAGCCTTCCAAAAGGCAAAAGAAGGCCGGAGACAAGACTGCCTCCAAATGGGTAGGCAAAGCCCCGGCAAGGAGGACCCGGAAACCTAAGGAGGCAGAGACCTCGGATGCGTAAGTTCTTTTTTCACTGCGCAACACACTTCTCCTTGCTTCGGGGTAATTTCACTCCTGACATTATTTTCTCTTGCAGGGCTCCTATGGAGGTCCCTCAGAGCGGATCGAGCATCTTCTCTCCTCTTCGCTCTAGTCCTTCCCCTCCCCGTGACGACGAGTCACGCCCGCTGAGCCCTATTCCGGAAGGCTCTGCGTCGCTCGAGTTCCAAGATACCTCCTTCAGAGGGACGCGACCTCGGATCGGGAGGGGTCGGATCGGCCGAGGCGATGGCATCCGGCACTTCGGCATTGCCGCAACCAGCAACAATTAAGTCTACCGCAACTCCAGCCCCAGCAGCAGCTCCAGCACCAGCCACCGAACCAGCGCCTGTCCCGGTTCCAAAGAAACCAACAGCAGCTCCAACGCCAGCCACCAAAGCTCCTGCGCCAAGCTCATCTGCCTCGTCCGAGTCATCTCAAGCTCGGCGAGGACCCACTCCAGCGGTTTCCAAGGGCAAATCCACTTCAGTCACTTCCTCCCAGCAGGCCAAAGGCAAATTCACCTCCGCCGAGGCTGGGTAGCGAACCTTGTCGTCGATGCTTCCAAAGAAATCCCCAGCAACGATGGATCCTCCTGCCGAGCCAGCTGATTCGCAGCAGATGGTTCTTCACACTAGCCCAGCTCTTGCCCTGATTGAGAGGAAAGAAGCTCACGCCAAGGGCTTGGTGGCACCTCACATGCCCACTGGCGAACGGTACCCTCCGAGCCTCATTGAGTTTGTCATGAACTGGAATAAGGCGGAGTTCGTCTACAACGACGATCTCCCGGAAAAGTTTGGCCCAGCTGAATTTTCCGCTCAGATGAATACCACCGCCAAGGCCATTAACCTCGCTGGGCGTATGATGGAGGTACGTTGTATCTTCTTTACGTGTTGTATATAATAACCATTAGTCCCCGAGCCTCCGGCGGAGTAACTTGTTACTCGGCCAGATGCTCCTTAGAAGATCAACGTAGCTGCATGTAAACTTTGAATATGCACACACCTAGAGCCGGGTTAAGTTCCGCTTGGCCCGGATCTTGTACACTTCGAGTATGCACACACCTAGAGCCGGGTTAAGTTCCGCTTGGCCCGGATCTTGTACACTTCGAATATGCACACACCTAGAGCCGGGTTAAGTTCCGCTTGGCCCGGATTTTGTACACTTCGAATATGCACACACCTAGAGCCGGGTTAAGTTCCGCTTGGCCCGGATCTTGTATACTTCGAATATGCACACACCTAGAGCCGGGTTAAGTTCCGCTTGGCCTGGATCTTGTACACTTCGAATATGCACCGAACTAACTTTACACGCCTGTGCCTTTGTCAGGTAACCACCGACCGTCGGAGCGCCGAGTTTCAGCGTCTGCTTGATACCCATAAGATCTTGCGTGCAAAACACGTTGCACTTGGCGCGGAGCATGAAAAGAGAGGTAATTTCCTCCCTTAACACCTCACCATTTCGTTTGCTTCTGTCAGACTAACCTCCTTATTCGGTTTTTTGCAGCTGGGATGGAGGCTGAAAACAAGATTATGCGGAAAAACTTGGAGGAAATCCGAGGTATGTCCCCTTTCGGCCAACGTCGTTGTGTTTTCCATTCTTTCTTTTTCTTGGCTCGGCAAACATTCACTCCTCGGCTTTGCCGGGTCAACACACTATTTCAGCATCGCTTGAGGATAGTGTGCCCGTGCCTGATATGATGTTGCATTTTCTCGAACAAGCAGGACAGCATCAAGCCGAGCTGAAGAAGAAGGACGATGAGCTTGCCCTCCTCCGGACCAAGGACAGCGAGATAGCCAAACTCAAGGCCGAGATGGAGAAGATGAAGGCCCAACACAAAACCGAGCTCCAGAAAGTTGGCCAGAACTTCACCGAAGAGCGTGAGCGCTTTACCCTTCAGATCTCCAAGGACGAGGATCTGCTCAAGGAATCCGAAGTCCGGCTTGGGTCGGCGCTTGCCGAGCTTGAACAACTTCGGCAGAGACGCGATAGTTGTATCAAGGAGTTGACCCGGATCCATCGCCATATCTCACGTAAGTTTCTTCGCCTTGCCCGGCCTAGTTTTTCGGGTTAGCTCATATGCCTTTGCTTCAGCATCCTCCCTTTCCTTATTTTCAGATAACTTTCCGGAGAATGCGCCATCGCCCGGTCTTGTCGTTGCCAAATTCCGCCAAGAGAGGGTACTCCCGCCGCTCGATGGTGAGAGCATCCCCTTGGACATGGAGGACTTGTTGGTTAGCGTGTCAGCTCCGGTGGAAACTATCAAGAACTATGGAAAAGATCTCCTCGACGTTGCGGTCCGGATCTTCAACACATTCTGGCCAAGCGAGGACGCTCCGGAAAGGATCACGCTCCTTGCGGAAAAACTGATGGAGATTGAGACTCAACTTGACCTCTGGAGGGAATCCGCTGGGCGTGCCGCGGCAGATACCCTTCTCCATCATATCCTTTCATGGTACGAGAAAATCGATCTGAACCTCCTCACCCGTTGGCACACCGGATCCAAATGGACCGATGATCCGGAGTGGGTAGCTCGGCGCCAGGCTTGCGCCTACAGCCTCATCGAATATTCTCCAGTCCATGACTGGGTTGAGGGGCCGAGCTTTCTGGACTCCGGCGAGGAGGAGCATATGGAGAACATGGAGGATGGGTCGGGCGATGATGGAGAAGATGCTGCTTCAGATATTGAAGACAGTGATGATGACGCCGAACTTCCTCCTCCTGTCGCTCCTTAGTTGAAAAAACTTGAAAATTTATCAGATCCCCGGTATGCTAGGTGCAATTGTATGCTGAATACCTAATATTTTGCTACTATGCTTGTATGTTGGATTAACTTGGGCGTAGTCCCCGAGTTTCATTTTCTTGTTCGTCCAATTCTCCGGCTCGATCCGTGTCTACCTTGATTCGGTTTTACGACTTACGAACCCGAGCTTCAAGAATCATTTTAACAATACTGAGAAACTTTGAGGCTTGGCTCAAAATAATTCAACATAATAGCTTGAAAGTACGGGGTTAGTCGGAAAAAAACGTTAGCTGGAATAGGATCGTTTCCTTAGTAGTTTTTCATGTGCTATGCAATTCCAAACTTGTTCCCTTGCTTGCCATGAAGCCAATTCTTGTTGGACAGCAGCGAGTCGAAGGGTTGGGTTTTTGGTGCTCACACATTACTAATCTAGGTTAAGCGAAATGAGTCATTCCAGCTAACGCATAAAAAGTAACAACAATCATTTATTAAGGCAGTCCCAGGAGTTCTTTGCTCGAGGCTCCGCTATTTCATTGATAGGCTCATTGCCGACATACATACTGACATATGAGGATGACTCGGGTACATACACTCTTTAGCTAAGTGTAGAAGGGACGAAGTAGTGCTACATTCCACGGTCGCTTGGATTCCTCTCCGGACCTGTCCGCCTTGTTCTTTTCCTGTGGCTTTGCATCTATGAGATAGTAAGAGTCATTGTGCAATGCTTTGCTCACAATAAATGGTCCTTCCCATGGGAGGATAATTTATGCATGCGATGCTGCTGTACCAACGAGCACCAGATCGCCTTCCCGGAAGACTCGGGGCACATTTTCCGGCTATGATAGCGTCGGAGATTTTGCTGATATATGGCGGATCTGGGCGGTGCCGATTCTCTCGCTTCTTCAGCAGATCAACATCATTTTGCGGGCTTCTTGCACTTGGCTTTTGTGTATTGGGTGACTCTAGGCGAATCATGCTCTATGTCGGCTGGTAATACACCGCCCCATATACCGAAAAGAGCGGCGTGTAGCTGTTGATCGATTCGGAGTGGTTCTTAAACTCCACAATACTGCTGGTAGTTCTTCTATCCAGCACCCCGCTGATCTTTGCAGCGGCTCAATGAGCCGGGGTTTTATCCCGGATAGCACTAATCCATTGGATCTTTCCACTTGTCCGTTCGATGCGGGGTGGGCTACCAAGGCTATGTCGAGTCGGATTTTCTTATCTCGGCAGAATCGTGCAAATGCTCCTTCAGCAAAATTGGTGCCATTATCGGTTATGATGCTATGAGGATAACCGTATCTCAAGATGATGTCTTTGAGAAATGTCACAGCCGTAGCCCCATCACATTTTCTTATAGGCTTCACTTCAATCCATTTTGTAAACTTGTCCACCATGACCAGAATGTGCGTCATGTTCCCTTTTGCTGGTTTGAACGGGCCAACCATATCCAAGCACCACACAGCAAATGGCCATGTAATTGGTATGGTTTTGAGTTCGGACATAGGCATATGTGTCTTGGTGGCGTATCTTTGGCAACCATTGCATTTTCTCACCAGATCTTCGGCCTGCTCCAAGGCGCTTGGCCAGTAAAATCCATGTCGGAATGCCTTTGCCACTAAGGCCCGGGATGAGGCGTGATGCCCGCATTCTCCTTGGTGTATATCTCGGAGGATGTCGAGTCCTTCTTCTGGACCAACACACCGTAGGAGGACACTGGTTACATTCCGCTTGTACAGCTCGGAATTGATGATTGTGTAAGCTTTGGCCCTTCTCTGAGTTTGCCTGGCTAACAATTCCTCGGTGGGTAACGTTCCATCTTTCAAGAACTTGCATATAGGCAGTGCCCAAGCTGGTACTGCTCGCGCAGGGAACATCTCCTCATCAATTTCCATCCGATCCACCGGCATAACTTCAACCGGGTCTTGTTGAATAGTCCCCGGGTCTAGCGAGGTAGTCCCCGAGTTTGCCGAGGTAGTCCCCGGGTTCGGCGCACTACCTTCCATGTCAATGTCCATGGGTTCAGCTCCGGATTCCGCATTTTCCGGAACATAAATTGAGTCGGTTCCTGGGGACGGCCTGATAGATGGCTTTCTGAGGTGCTCCAATGCAACGCCCGGTGGAATTGCCTGTCGGGTCGAACCGAGCTTCGACAGCATGTCGGCAGCTTCGTTTTCCACGCGAGGTACATGATGAAATTCACATCCCTCAAAGTAACCCGAGATTTTCTACACATGAAATCTGTGTAGTGCCATGTTTGGATCCAGGGCGTCCCACACTCCGGACACTTGCTGTATTACTAGGTCCGAGTCGCCAAAGCAGATTATCCGTCTTATGCCAATTTCCTTTGCCACTTTGATACTATGCACAAGAGTCTCGTATTCAGCGACGTTGTTCGATGCCACGAAATGGATCTGCAATACGTACTTGAGCTGATCCTTTTTTGGCGAGGTAAGCACAACCCCGGCACCTAATCCGGTTTTGGTCTTCGATCCGTCAAAATGCATCCTCCAATAGTTTGGATCCGGTGGCAGTGGTTCGTATTGTACCTCGGCCCAATCCACGAAAAAGTCCGCTCTGACACAGGACTTGATCGCTTCTCTTCTGTCGTACTGGGGCGCGTATGGTGCTAGCTCAATTGCCCATTTCGCAATTCTGCCGTTCGCATCTTTGTTACCCATTATCTCGGATATGGGGGCTTCGCATATTACTTTGATGGGATGCTCCTCAAAGTAGTGCTTTAACTTCTTTGCTGCCATATAAACTCCGTATGCCACCTTTTGAAAATGCGGGTAGTTCTGTTTTGAGGCAGACAATACCTCGCTCAAGTAATACACTGGTCTCTGCATCGACTTACCCTCTTCATCTCGTTCCACTACAATCACTGCACTTACAACTCGGTTGGTTGCGGCTATGTAGAGCAACATTGGATCCTTCGACAGTGGAGAAGCTAACACTGGTGCAGTGGCCAACATCTTTTTTAAGTGGGCAAAAGCTTCATCTGCGGCGTCCAAACGAATTTATCTGATTTTTTCATGAGTTGGTAGAGAGGCAGTGCCTTTTCCCCTAGCTGACATACAAACCGACTCAACGACTCCAGGCATCCAGTGAACTTCTGGACGTCATTAAGACACTTCGGCAGCTCCATTCATTCGATGGCTCGGATCTTAGTTGGATTGACCTCGATACCTCGGCTGGAGACGAGAAATCCTAGTAATTTCCCAGCCGGGACACCGAAGGTACATTTCTCCGAGTTAAGCTTCATTCGGAATCTCCTCAAGTTCGCGAATGTTTGCCTTATGTCGTCAAGGAGCGTTGCGCTTTCCTTGGTCTTGATAACCACATCGTCCACGTAAACTTGCACATTTTGACCTATTTGATCGTACAAACATTTTTGCATACACCTTTGGTATGTTGCTCCTGCGTTTCGTAAACCAAACGGCATAGTGCGATAGCAGTAAGCCCCGTACGGGGTAATAAAGGCAGTTTTTATTTGATCATCCGGGTTCAGAGGTATCTGGTGGAAACCGGAATAAGCGTCAATAAATGACAACAGTTCACATCCCGCGGTGGAGTCGATGACCTGATCTATCCTCGGCAGTGGAAATGGATCTTTTGGACACGCCTTGTTCAGGTTCGTGTAATCGATACACATACGCAAAACCACCGCCACGTTCGGATCATCCTTTTTCTTTTCTACCAGCACCGGATTAGAGAGCCAATCCGGATACAGCACTTCCATGATGAATCCTGCTGCTAGCAACCGAGATATCTCGTCACCAATGACCTTTCTCCTATCCTCGGCGAAGCGTCGGAGAGGCTGCTTCACCGGCCTTGCTCCGGGTCTTACATTCAGAGAGTGCTCGGCCAACTCCCTCGGAACACCTTGCAAGTCCTGTGTGGACCAAGCAAAAATATCCCGATTCTCACGGAGGAAGTTGACGAGCTCGCTTTCCTATTTGTCAGTTAACCCGGCCCCAATTGTCACGGTACGCTCCGGAAACACGTTATCCACCGGGATCTTCTTGGTGTCCTTCGCGGCTTGAAATGAAACGCTTCCATGCGGGTTACTTAACACCGACATATACTGCTGCGCGGACTGAGCTAATGCCGTCACTTCTTGGATTTTTCTTTTCTCTTGGGAAATTACGAGTTACTCGGCTAGGTTAGACCCGGCTGAAGCGCACTCAATAGAACGTTAGAAATCCCCAGCGATAGTAATTGCCCCACTTGGCCCGGGCAGTTTCATCTTCAGATAACCAACGTGGCAACTTGCCATGAATTTTCCCAGCGCTGGTCTCTCGAGTAATGCATGATACGCGCTCTCCAAGTTTACCACCTCAAACTCCAGATTTTCGGTTCGGCAGTTATCCCTCGTACCGAATAGCACGTCGACCCGGACTTTGCCTATGGGTTCGCAGGATATGCCGGGCACAATACCGTGAAAAGTTGTTCTTGTAGCCTGGAGCATGTTCTCCGAGATGCCCAACTTGCGCATCGTATCCGCATACATGATGTTAATGCTACTGCCATTGTCGATCAGTACCTTGGAGAACCTCACATTAATATTTGGTCCAATGAACGTCGGATCTAACACCAGTGCATACGAGCCCGGACTTGGCATGAGCTTGGGATGATCTTTAACGCTCCAGGTAATTTCCTGGTCCGACCAAGACATATACCTCGTTACTGCAGGCATAACCACGTTAACCTCCATATGTCGGCGCTGCAAGCTTTTCCTATCCGTTTCCTCTGTTGTGAACACGCAATAGCTCTGGTGATGTTCCCTATACTCATTCCTTCCCTCATTTCCGGAATACCTCTGATCCGGTTGTTGCTGGTTTTCTACCTGATGCACTGCATCCCTTCTCTCACTGTTGTCATACCTCGGCGGAGGAGGAGGCAACATCAGTTGTTGCGTGTTTGCACCGGAGAGCAATTGCTGCCGGGGTAACTCCTGCCGAGGTTGATCATTCCGGGGTGCTTGAGCATTCCCCGGACCACCTTGCTCTATCTTGCGCATCCACTCACATTGTCTCGTCGTGTGACCCACGGGGCTGTTCGGATTTGGCGTGTGAAACTTGCACGAGTGGTCCAACATTGACTCATAGGTATACCTCGGACGATCTTTCTTCTCTTGCCATTGCTTCCTCTGCTCCGGAGTCCACATTTTCTTGCCATCGTTTCGAGGAGTCCATTGCCCTCCCGTTCTCTGGCGTTGGTTGCTCCCTGCCCCGGGCTGATCATGATTCACGGCCGCAACTTGTTGCGAGCCATATCGATGGTCCGGTCTATTGTCTTTCCTTTTTTCCCCTGTAATTGTTCCTCCGGGATGACCCGGATACGTCCCTCGGATAGTACTCCTCATTTGACTCGTTCGACGCGATCCTGGGTTGAGTCGGATCTCCCAAAGCATAAGAATCCACGATCCGGATCATCTCTGCCAAGGTGACTGGCATTTTCCTTTGCAATTTCATCCATAACTCGCTGCCATATCTACATCCTTGTGCGAACCACGCTATAGCCTGTGACTCTATGACTCCCTCACATGAGTTTCTCACGGTACACCACCGGGTCAAGAATTCACGGTCCGTTTCGTTAGATCTCTGCTTGCACATTGCCAGGGTCTGCGGTCTATTCGGTCTCTGGTATGTACTTGAGAAGTTGCTGATAAACATTTCTTCAAAATCTATCCAGCAATTGATGCTTCCGGGTGGCAAATTGTTCAGCCACACCCTAGCCGGACCTTCCAACATTTGGGGTACGTATCGTATAGCCCATATCAAGTTGCCAGTCGCAATTTTCACAGCTGTTGTGTAGTTTATCAGCCTATCCTCCGGCTTCGTACTGCCGTCATACGTCTTCGTGCCCCTGGGTAACTGGAAATTGGGTACTGGCGGTTCCTTCATGATCCGGGGCCCAAAGCATGCTGGACCCGGAGGACCTTGACATTCAATTTGTTCCGACCTATACAGGCGATTCAGTTTCAATCTTGCGTCATCCGGCATCAAATCTCTGTTTCCCAATCTCGACCCTATCACATGATAGTCTGGTCTAGCATATCCCGCATTCATCATCTCCGAGTCTCCATCGTTGTATCGGTCTTGCTCTCGTTGTGCTCCTCTCTGTTGCATACCACGGCCGGCACTTTGCTCTTGCCTTGGTGCATTCCGCTGCTGCGGTTGACCCGCTCCCGCCGGGTTTCGCTGTCTGGCATTGCCGTTGACAGCATTCCCTTGACCGGCATTGCCTTGGTCGTTGTTACCTTGGCTCATGCTCTGCCGATCGTCGTTTTTCCGCATCTCCTTTTCCTTTCCAGCACGCGTTGGGTCGTACGGAACGATCTGCTTGTTCTGTCTGGCCGAGGTTACTACCTCTTCCCTTCTAGGACCACCATGAGGCGATGATGCGGCTCCAGCGGATTTCGCTGGGTTACCTATTATCGAATGGACGATCTTAGAAGCTCCAGCTCTCTCCGGGTTACCTCTCAACAGCTCCTCATTCTGCCTGTTCGCGATCCGAACCAGCTCGTTAACCCGGTCTTGCTGTCTTTGGTGGGCTTCACCCGTCAAACCCTCTAGCTCGGACGCCGCAGCGTCTGCTGCTCTGAGGTTCTTCGCTGGGGTACTATACTTCGGCAACCCCACAGACAGATAGTTTTCCGACCCTTCTGGTCCATCATCACCTTCTCTGAACATTTCGCTTATGAGATTTTTCCCTTTTACCCTCACTGCATCAACCTTGTTTGCTTTCGCATATTCGCGCAGCGTCATGTTCAACGACTGCTGAGCCGCTGCTATTTTCTTTGCGCCCTCCAGTATCTTTTGCCGGGTCTCCTCTAGCTTCGGCTCTGTACTGAGCCGGATCTACCACTGCTGCCACCGGGTTAGCCAAGCTATCCATAGCTTCCCTCAGCACGTTCTCGGGCCTCTCCAGCGGAGGACCCCTAGCTTTCCTCGGTGCCTTGGGTGTTACCTCCGGGTTTGGCGTTGGATCCTTGCTCACGCCCGCGCTTGGCGTGGTCATCATCACCTCTGCATGGCCCGGGGAGCGGGCGATATGCGCCCCGCGAGCCACGGTGAGGGGTGGTTCCCCCGCATCTACAACGCGACGCGGATGAACGCAAGACACGTCCACGGCAACATAGACCCTGTGCGCGCCGAGCTTGATGAAGACGCCGTTGCGCGGGAGGGGGCGCGTGCTGAAGCAGCCAGCGTTGTCGCTGACGTAGTCCAGCGTACCGAAGCGCTGAACGAGCCCGGAGACGATGCGTTCGCCGGTCCCGATGTAATTTCCCGTCCGGATCTTCACCCCTGCAAGCGCTGCTAGCCTACGGTGGCGCCAACGTAAATGGTGGTGTCACGGCAAATGCCATGGATAGGCTAAAGGTGGGGACTAATATGCGCTAGGGAATCGAGGAGGGATAGTAGAGTGATTCTCTACGAAGCTTGATTGATGTTCTATCTCTCAGATTACAAGTGCTCCTTGAGCTGTATTGACAAGAGGAGGAAGAAGAAACTCTCTTACTCTTGCCTACCAACTAGCCCTGAGAACCCTAGATCCACTAGTGCTCTCCCAACTAGAATTCTCCTTGCTCTGTATCAGAAAAAACCCAACCTCCTTACCAGAACCCTAACCCCCCCTTATATAGAGGTGGTTCGGTCCTGGCCTAGGGCATACGTGGAGGCATATTCTTAGGAATATGCCCCCTCCCAAAGTAGTAACCCGGCAGTGCTTTTCCCACGTCACACTTGCTTTAGCGGCGTAGCCTCTGCGGCGCCAGCGTCGGCCGGCGTGGCGTCGTCACCCTTGTCGCCACGATCCGGTGGTCCTGCCCTTGCTTTATTCGCTCATCCGATGCATGCCGGCCTTCTTTTTGACCAGAGATATTCCTTCCTTCTCCTAGAAGCCAAACGAGGATCCGGATCACAGTTGATCCGGCCACACCTATTCCTGCATATAAGCTAGACAAGTGTCTCCGACTTATTCCTTGAGTCGGACGAGACAATGTTAGGCGACCCCTAGTCTGGGTTACTCCGTGATCCGGCCTGCCTTGTGGTGACTCGGCCAGCATCCGCTTTGACCTTGCCGAACCTCGGCTAACTCGGCCCTTATACCCCGGAGTGACCCTACCCGGGGTTATCCCCCCAACACTAAAGAACTTTTCAGAAGCATTATAGCTCTCTACGGCAGCATGGGTATCGAAAATCATTTTCAATTCTCCCATGGTATCAAAGGCATTGCCATTTTCGAAATGTTTTCGAAGTTCTGGCTCTAGCCCATACAGTATGCCGCAATGAACTAAGTTGTGGTCCTCCTGACGAGTTATATAGACGTTCTTTTCCTCGTCAGGGGCATCAGGAGCTGGTGGGGGGCCTAGCGGCGCCTCTAGCACATATTGCTTTTGTGCAGTAGTGAGGAGAATCCTCAAATTCATAGCCCAGTTGGTGAAGTTGCTACCATTAGACAAGCTTCTCTTTCTCCATGAACACATTGAAATTAAGCGGTGGTGCCATCTACAACAGAATTTGTAAAATATATTTAGACTAAGTTTATGATAGATTGAGTTCAACTAATCCAAATTACTAATGAACTCCCACTCAAAAACGACATCCCTCGTGTCCTTTTGGTGATTACATGAACCAAATCCGCTACACCAAGTCCGATCATCACATGAGTTGGTGTAGCTTCAAAGGCGAGCATCTATATGGGCATCATATCAACTATATGACTCATTCTTAACCTTTCGGTCCGTGTTCCGAGGCCATGTTTGTACATGCTAGGCTCGTCAAGTAAGAACCTTAGTATTTGCGTGTGTAAAACTGTCTTACACCCGTTGTATGAAAGCGTAGAGTCGAGAACACCCGATCATCACGTGATGCCTCAAAACACGATCCACAAAACGGTGCATACTTAAGGAAGAACACATTTTATCTTGATATCTAAATGAGGGATCATCTTATAATGCTACCAAAAGCGCCAAACTAGCAATATAAGATGCTAATGTGTGAAGTGAGGTGATATGGTCCATGCATTTGATCTCTATCATTTGCATCGTGGTATGATCTCTATCATTCCTTTGTGTGTAAGGCCAAGGTCTATGGAACTTACACGTTAAGTGAGTTGTAAGAGTATCTATCATACATCTACTTACAACAATACCATATCAAGACACTAGCCCAGCAACGATCTAAACTAGACGCCTCTAATTTATTAATTGCAAGTTTTACGTGGCTTAGGGCTTTCGGAGATAGAACCGGTCTAACCTATGAACATGAACCACAACGAGGATAAACAAGTTATTAGCAACTCATTGTAAATCAGATATTGACTATAGTAGGAGAGACAGACACCCGCTAGCCACTTATGCAAAACTAGTTGCATGTCAGTCGTGGAACCGGTCTCATGTACGATGACATGTAAGGTTGGTCTGGGCCGCTTCATCCCACTATGCCACCAATATCCAAAGTACATAGAAGATGCAATAACATGATCATCATCGCCCACATATAAACATATGTGTACTACCCGTGCAAAGCACCTATGCATAGATCAGGCTCGATACCCTTTGTTGGGTCCATGACATAGAAAACAAAAACTTTCCTACGATGAGAACTATACGCCAAGATCTATCTACTAGATATAGAGCAACGGGTGGACATACATCCATGGAGAACTTACCCTCGAAGACAACGAGTTTTGTTAATGAGTAGGAACTCGTGGTTGATGTAGTCGTACGCTTGCCGATCTCAAGATCGTGAGGAATTCCGAGCGCCGCAACTCAACAGCGCATCCGCACTCGCACACACGTTCAAGCCACCGGACAACCTCCACCTCCTCGCTCCAGCGATCCAACGGAAGCAGCAACTCCTTCCAGACGAAATGCCACCAGGAACATGTATCTCGCTAATCCGAGACCATGGGGGAATAATTCTAGAGGGGGAGAGAGATCCTTCACAAGAAGGTGTGAGGAGGAAGGAGGGAATGGGTGGCCTTTTATAGGAGGAGGGGGTGCCCCCTCTCTCCATGGCCGTCGCATGGGGGGGTGACCCCTCACCTCCCCCATTCATGTGGTGGTAACCCCTCCACATTAAAATGCATCTTCACATTCCCTTTTAAAGTCTCCACTTTAAATGCATTAAATTTCTCCAAATTTAATGCTCTCTCATTTAATAAAAATATTTTTATTAAATTTATTCAGAATTTTGTTAATTAATTTAATTAACAAACATTCACATATAGCCCCTTGCAATATTTCAATATCACATGCAGAACCACCTTCTGCAATTTCACCCGAAACAATTTCCGGTTTCTATTGAAACAATTCCTGCGCTTTGCAATTCTTTCGTCTGAAACATATGTGCTCCAAAATAGTGTCCGGTAACTCTTAAGTGTGCCACCCTATGGTTCGCGAATAATGCAAACATGATCGAGACCCTTCTCCGATCAATAATCAGCAGCGGGGCCTGGAGATCCGTACTGACTCCTACACATTCAACGATGACTCCTGTGATCGTGAGAACCTTTAACGCTTATAACTAAATCCCTTTGTCTCTCAATATATTACATGTCCGAGATTCGATCATCGGTATCTCCATACCTAGTTTGATCTCGTTACCGACATGCACTCTTTTCTCTTTCCCGTGATATAACATTCTAGTGATCACATCACTTGCTTGCAAGCTATCCTAATGTGATATCACTGAGAGGGCCCAGAGTATATCTATCCTTCATCTGGATTGACAAATTCCACTCTTGATCCATGAGCCTCAACATAACACCTTCGTAGTACTGAACCCATCTTTATAGTCACCCTGTTACGGTGTGACGTTTGATGTTATCAAGATACTCTTCCGGTGTTAGCAATTAACATGACCTCATGGTCTAAGGATAAAGATTACTCCGTATGATGTTATAGCAATATAAACATAATGACTTGATCGTAATGCTATACTTCGGATGAATGTTCATCACATCATTTCACAAATGTTGTGACCTTGTTATTAACAACATCCAATGTCCATGATCAGGAAACCTTGATCATCTTGTTAATCAACAAGCTAGTCTATAAGAGAGGCATAACTAGGAACCCTTTTTGTTTATTAAACACGCATGTATTGATGTTTCCTATCAATACAATTATACCATGCAAAATAAACATCTATCATATACAAGGAATACATAATAACAACTTTATTATTGCCTCTCAGGGCATATTTCCTTCAAGGCGATCATATTGTCGTTCAGTGCGTCGCACTCGTGCATTGTCTGGTTGACGACCAGTTTGGAGTCGCCATATATGATGAGCCTCTTGGCGCCGCAGGCTTTTGCCATCCCCATCCCGTGCATCAAGGCCTCGTATTCAGCTTCATTGTTTGAGGCGGTGAACTGCATCCGTAGAATGTATTTCAGCTTGTCGCCTTGGGGCGATGTCAGTATGACACCTACGCCAGCTCCATCCTTTCGCTTGGATCCGTCGAAGTGCATTGTCTAGAGGTAGGACATTCTGGCTTTTCAGGGAGCTGGTTCTCCATCCAGTGCACGAGGAAGTCAGGGAGAACTTGCGACTTGATTGCGTCGCGTTTTTCATATGTGATGTCTCGTGGAGACAGTTCGATCCCCCAAAGCGCGACTCGTCCGGTGGCGCCGGGATTGTTGAGGATATGTCCAAGCGAGGCGTCATTGACTACCACGATTGGGTGTTCCTGGAAGTAGTGGCGCAGTCGCAGGGCTGTCATGAAGACGCCGTATGCCAGCTTTTGGTAGTGCGGGTACCGCTGCTTTGTTGGCGTGAGTACCTCGCTGAGGTAGTAGACTAGGCGTTGTACCCCGTGGACCTTGTTTTCCTCGGCTCGTTCTACCACGAGCACTGTGCTAACCACCTGGTTGGTGGCGGAGATGTATAGCAACAGTGGTTCTCTTTCGCATGGGGTCACCAGTACTAGTGATGTGGACAGTAGACGCTTGAGGTCTTCGAATGCTTCCTGTGCCTCATTGGTCCACTCGAACTTGTCAGTTTTGCGGAGGAGTTGGTAGAAGGGTAGTGCTTTTTCGCCCATTCGACTAATGAACCGACTGAGTGACGCGATTCGCCTAGCCAGTTGTTGGACGCCTCTTATGTTCTTCGGCTTCTCCATGGCCAGTATGGCTTTTATTTTCTTCGGGTTCGCCTCGATCCCTCTCGCGGAGATGAGGTACCCGAGTAGTTGTCCAGATGGTACGCCAAAGGCGCACTTGTCCGGATTGAGCTTGATCCGGTAGCGATCGAGGTTGGCGAAGGTTTCGCGTAGATCGTCGATTAGTGAAGCTTCCTCTTTGGTCTTGATTACAATGTCGTCAACATAGACTTGGATGTTGCGACCAAGTTGGTTCTTGAGGCAAGCCTGCATGCACCGCTGGTAGGTGGCTCCTGCGTTTTTTAGCCTGAAGGGCATTGTGTTATAGCAGAACACACCAAAAGGCATTGTGAATGCTGTTTTCTCTTGATCCTCTTCCTTCATTCGAATCTGATTATAGCCTGAGTAGGCGTCGAGGAAGTAGAGGCGCTCAGATCCCGCGGTGGAGTCAATGATCTGGTTGTTTCGTGGCAGCGAGAAGTGATCCTTTGGGCAGTGCTTATTCAGAGAGGTGAAGTCTACGCACATCCGTGTCCTTTTTTGGTACTAGCACCGTGTTGGCGAGCCAAGTGCTTTCCTTGATCTCGCGTATGAATTTGGTGTCGAGGAGTCTGTTGATCTCCATTCCAACTGCCTTTGCTCTTGGTTCAGACAGTCGTCGAATTGTTTGTTTGACTAGCCTTGCGTCTGGGTTGACATTGAGTGCGTGCTCGGTGAATTCCCTGAGAACTCCTGGCATGTCCGCTGGACACCAGGCGAAGATTTCCTAGTGCTCACGGAGGAATTCGACGAGCGCGAGTTCCTATGCGGGACTCAAGTTGTTGGCGATGAGGGCCGTCTTGGCGGGATCCGATGGGTGGACCTAAACTTTCTCCGTGTGCACTGACGAGTCGAAGGATAGGTCGGGTGAGCTTGGCTAGCTCAGGGGAGGCAGACTGTTGTCTGTTGACTCCTTCAGTCTCGCGAGTTCTTCCTGCATGCCGAAGGACTGGGAAATTCTGTTGAACTCCCTGTCGCAACTGTCAGTCCTCTTAAAGCTCCCGTTGATTGTGATGACGCCATTGGGGCCTGGCATTTTCATCTGCAGATAGGCGTAGTGCGGTACTGCCATGAACCTAGCGAATGCGACACGCCCGAGGATGCAGTGGTACTGTGAGGGCCAGTTGACAACTTCGAAGTCGATGCGCTCGCATTGAAAGTTTTTCGGCATGCCAAAGATGACGTCAAGGTTGATTTTTCCAAGGGGATATATGCCCTTGCCTGGGACGATGCCGTGGAATGTCGTGTCCGAGGCCTCTAGGCAGGTCAGAGGGATCCTCATTGCTCGCAAGGTACTCGCGAACATAAGGTTGATGCCACTTTCGCCATCCATGAAGACGCGGCTCATGTCGAAGCCTCCGATTTGTGCCTCGAGTATGAGGGGGCAGTGGCCTAGACAAGGTACTTGGCGTGGATGGTCGCGCTTGTCGAAGGTGATGCAGGAGTCGCTTCCACTGAGGTACTCAGTCGTGGATGGTGGTGAGTTTGTCGCTAGATTCACCTGGCGAGTGATGGCCTTTTGCACCTGATTAGATGGGCGGCCCTTTTGAATCATCATGGTACCCATGGCCCGTGGGTACGGCTCGCCTTCGTGGTGCTAGTCCGGCACAGCTACGTTTGGCGGTGGTCCAGGTGGTGGAGGAGGAGCTCCATGTGCCACAACGCCTAGGGCGGCTCCGTAGCCCCTGTTGACTGCATCGCGATTCATTCGAGCCAGACCTTCATGAAGTTTGAGGAACTCGTGGTGGTCCTTGAGGAGGTGGCTGGATTTCTTTTTGCCGTCATGCTTGTCGATGTAGAAGTGCACGGTGCATGGCCCGGACAGCTTGTCTTCGATGGATGTTGCGGGTGTCTCGTCGTGAGTGCGGTGCTGCCATGTTGACGTCGTCGCGGTCATCATAGATGCGCATTCGACGTTTTCTTCGGCGATCGTGTCTGCGCTCGAGTTCTGCTTCATCGTTAGAGTAGACGCGATTTTTCACTAAATCTTCTCCATCTGCCCACCGATTCGCGATTTCCATTAGGTGGTCAATGGTTTTGGGCTTCGAGCGGCCCAGCTCCTCCCTGAGCTCTATGCGGTGAACGTCGTCGTTGAATGCGTCGATTGTGCGATCCTCCGAGATATTTTCCATGGAGTTCTTGATGATGGACCACCTCTGGATGTACGAGCGTAGAGATTCGCCTGACCTTTGCTGGCAGCACCTCAGTTCTTCGATTGACGCGGGCCTTTTGTAGGTGCCCTTGAAGTTGCGCACAAAGTTGTAAACCAGCTCTTCCCAACTGCGAATGGATCCGCGTGGGAGGTTGTTGAACCATGCCCGGGCGGCGCCATGTAGCTGTAGCTGCAAGCATTGCATAGCCGTGCTTCGACTCCTGCCGTGGAGCCTGACGGAGGAGATATGGTCCTCTAACCAGATTTTCGGGTCCTACAGACCGTCAAACTTTGGGTTCTCTGATGGGAGCTTAAACCCCTTGGGCATTCTCTTTTACCTGATGGCCCTGCTGAAGCATCTAGCGCCACAAAGCTCCACATCTTCGCCTTTTGAGTCAGTCGATCAGGCACGTCGCACCCTTGATTTGTCGATCTTGCGCTACGTGATGTCATCACGCGCGTCGTAGTCGCGGTTGTGTCGCCGTGAGCGGCAACGTCGAGACAGGTCGTGACTGTCGTCGCTGGATGAGGGCGAGGAATAGCGTTTTGCCAGAGCCTTGCCTTTCTTCGGCTCCGGTGTCGGCTCTTTACCAAGAGCGGCCTCGATCAATCCCAAGCATGCGATCGTAGATCAGTGCATGGCAGCTCGAGGGTCTCCAGCTGGCGGCTGGTTGTTGAGGAGGTACATGGTGGCTGCCGTTACCGCAGCTTGCTGCGTCTTTGGGAGCACGTTGCCACGCGTATCCACCGTCATGGAGAAGAAGTCGAGGACTTTTCTGGCTTCTACACGCTCTTGTTCGTTGAGGTAGGCTTGTCGAGATCGCCACTTGTTAGCGACATACTCGTTGCACTTGGAGGAGGATCCTCCATGGGAGGAGAGCCCAGCCCGTCGGAGGCTCGACTCACCTGCCGCTTTTTTACGTGCCTCGAGTTGCGCGATTGTTTGCAGTTGGCGTTTGTATTCTTCCTTCAGGAGCCAATGGTAACCCATCAGCAGTTCTTACGGGGAGCCGAAGGGTAGTGGGTGGCCTCGTAGGGCTTCACGGCAATGAGCCCACTCGAGATCGTTGAGCCTGATCATGACGCGTTCGCTAGTTTGTTCGTTCACCATGGTGGGGAGTTTGGCTGCCTCTCCATTGTTAACGGGGGCACCATTGGTGGGGCCGCCATTGGGTGGTCCGCCATTAGGTATGCCGCTGTTTGGCGGGTCGGTTCCATTGCCACCGTTGCCCGAGTTGTCGCGATTGGCGGAGGAATCGCCCGCGTTGATGACGGCGCACATGAAGTGGTTGGGGAAGCTACTGCTCCCACAACTTTCAGATCCGGAACCGTAGGCTCCATCTCGGTTGCCAGATCGCCCAGATCGGATTCGCGACTGTTGTCGCTGGCCGTATTCTCGACTGTTGTTGAGGCATTGAGCTCACTGAGGGTGCCGATCGGCGGAGGGAACCACGATGCTGGATCAATCGATGGTGTTGTCGGCTGATCAGGCGTGCGAAGCGTGCCCATCTGACCAACTTGGAAGCGGAAGCTCTTGATCACCAGGCTAATTCCGTCGCCCACGGACTCGAAAGCCGGGCGAGTGGCCGGCGTATGGACAGTGAAGTCGAATGTGCCGAAGAGCTGGCGAATCTCCGCTGTTGCGGAGTTGTAGATCGCAGTTGATGGGGCCGAAGAAGCCGCAACATCAGCGCTCCCAATTCCCACAGACGGCGCCAATTGACGAGGGTTTAACTCATCAATGCCCATTGTTATGGACTTGGGTTTTGGAGAAGAAGGGAGCGCTGGAAGCATCAATCGGCTAGCAAACAAGCACACAGGGGACTCGAAGATTTACCCAGGTTCAGGCCTCGTAGAGTTCCCTACTCCTGCTTGTCTCCTCATGGAATTAACAAAGGAATCGAGGATTACAATGGTGCGCAGATGCAATCTGGCAAGGGTTGTGGAAACTAGGGTTGCGTGTGTCCTCCTCGCTGCCCCCTCCTAGCCTTTATATAGATAGGCTAGGTCTCTAGTAGCAGGGCGAGTCGGTTAGATGTTAGGGTTTTCCCTTTTTAACTTTCTATCTTTAGCTTCTTCTTGTTCTTCAAGTAATCAAGTGTCCGTAGGTTACTCGAGTTCTCTATTTGGGCCTTGGCGACACCGTGGGCTTCCGCTGTATTCAGGCCATATATACCAAGCTCGAGTACCTATAGGGTATACCCATGTCAGGGTGAGAAACTTAGACTTGATGGATCCAACTTCCCTAGTTGGCTTGTGCGCCTGAATGATCTCCTTACTAGGAATCATGTGGTAGACTACATACGCCGCACGATGGATTTGACTGAGCCAGACCACTATGAGACCACACAAGAGCTGGCAGACTGCTACTATCATCAAGAGATGTCCACCTTCATTCAGATAATAATGCATTATAGGATGGTGGATGAACTCCATCCGCTCATGGGTGATCTTGATCCGTATTCAATGGTGGATCAGCTGAGAGCAGAGTTCATAGGCCATGTGCGCATGTGGAAGCACGAGATGCTTGGAGAGTTCCTTTCCATACAGATGGAGGAGGATACATGTCTGAAGGGTCACTTGGAGCGCATGCTTGATGCACACATGAGACTGGTTTACTTCATGGATTACTGGATGGATGATCCGTTTGCGATAGGCGTACTGCTTCGGTCGTTGCCTCCCAGCTATGAAGGACATGTCCGGAGTAGCATCATGAGTGGTGATATGGAAACATTGGATTGCCAGGAGTTCATATTATGTTTCAGGAACGTAAAGGTTGAACCAATCACCGGAGAGGTCATCGATGACAAAGGTATATATTTGATATACAGTTTTATAAATGTTATAATCTTGCAAACACATTTGCAGTGTTAAGTATATCTGATACTTGTTCTGTTTTGTTGAAAACAGGTCCTTCTGCATGAGAGGTGCTTGCTAGAGAGGAGGTGACGTTACGTGTTGATGGCGAGCATGATGATGATGGCCAACGACGCTCTCCCTTAACATTTATCATTTAGTTTATGTTTTGGATAGTTATTGTAATCAAAAGATTGTGAACTTCTTTAGTGTGTCTCACACTTTGTGAGACGGTTATTCATATGAGTTTGTAACAAACAGTTGTTCTACTTTTATGAATGATTTCTATTTGTGTTCATATCTTGTTTGATTATGTGTGAATTATCCTTGTTTGTTTGAAACTAATTGATAATGCATGAATATTTGTAAAACATTAAAAATGCCTTAAAATACCCAACTTAATGATATATTCATTAATGAATGAAAACCATTGTTTAAATTCAAAGTTATGTGATAATATGTGAAAGTCATTCGATTTCTTGTCACATCTAAATCATGCCTAAGTTCAGCAAAATAACTTGAACACCGTGTATTACTTGAATACAAAGTGTTTAATGAATTGTTAAAAGTAAATACATATTCGATGCTTTGTGTTTTAACGAAAATGGTAATTATCAATATGATTGTTTAATGTGTAAAGTAGTTTACCAAAGGAAACATGAATATGAAATTATTTGATATGATCAAAATGTTTCATCAACAAAGGGTATAAATATAAAAGCGAATCTAATTACTATGATTTGATCAATAGTAATGAAATTCGACTTTATAAGAATGGCATAAAAGGAAATTGTGAAATGCAAAGCATTTTGAAACGTCAAAATGCAAAGCATCACAATGTGATATTAGATATCAAAGTGGGTGAATATAAGGCACCAAATAAATCGTTGTAGTGTAGATGTAGAGACCATTAGTTAGAAATAGTTAGCACTCAATTAGAATATAGTGAACCATTTGAATTCGTGAAAGTTTTAGGGTTATTCGATATAACCAAAACAATAGCGAATAAGTCCTTGTAGAGTATTCATTGGAAACTTTGAATACGAAATCCATAGCTGAAACCAAAAGGAAAGCAAAATTCGTATTGCTTGGATTTTGGTGCATTCTTGAGAAAGCTCACTTTTAGTGATATTTCTCAATTATGGAGCAAATAGAAGATAGTGAAAAACACGATGAGGATTCATATCCCTGCATCAGAGTGTTGAGAAGTGCAACGGACAATATTCCTGAATGATTCTCTTCACAAAAGAAAAGAATCAATGATAATGATCATTATGTTTTCCCCACTAGTGTTTTCACTACATGAAGTAGGATTCAAAATGTAATCCATATCTAGCATGGAGACATTTGAGAATCATTTGTCATGATTATTGGAATATGATATACCTACGAACTACTAAGGAAATAATGGTAAACTAGAATTATGAGAAATCCTAAAAGCAAAATTCCCTTGAGATTAGAAAGCAATTCGTTGCTGAATCTCACAAGTAAAAGGAGTTGCTTGAATTTTCCCAATGAATGCAAAGCCATAGTGGAAAAAGGGGTGAATGACAAAAGCACAATTTGTCAAGTATTGGACAAATTCAAATGAATTTGACTCATGTGTGCTAAATGTCTAGTGGATTTAAAACTAGTAACAGTACTAGTATCTCATAGTAAATCTCCAAGTTTGATATTTGATCAAAGGATTTTCAAGTTATTCAAAATAGTGAGTAGATATGCAATTTGCATAAAATTGAGTGGGAGCTATGAAAGTCTTCCTAAAACAATATGTGATTGTGAAGGGAATATGCCCGAGAGGCAATAATAAAGTGGTTATTATCTTATTCCTTGTTTATGATAAATGTTTATTTTGCATGCTGTAATTGTATTGATAGGAAACGTCAATACATGTGTGTTTAATAAACAAATAAAAGGTTCCTAGTAATGCCTCTCTTATAGACTAGCTCGTTGATTAACAAGATGATCAAGGTTTCCTGATCATGGACATTGGATGTTGTTAATAACGAGGTCACAACATTGGTGGAATAATGTGATGAACATTCATCCGAAGTATAGCATTACGATCAGAGTCATTATGTTTATATTGCTATAACATCATACGAAGTAATCTTAGTCCTTAGACCATGAGATCATGTTAATTGCTAACACCGGAAGAGTATCTTGATAACATCAAACGTCACACCATAACAGGGTGACTATAAAGGTGGGTTCAGTGCTACAAAGGTGTTATGTTGAGGCTCATGGATCAAGAGTGGGATTTGTCCATCCCGATGACGGATATATATACTCTGGGCCCTCTCGGTGATATCACATTGAAATAGCTTGCAAGCAAGTGATGTGATCACTAGAATGTTATATCACGGGAACGAGAAAAGAGTGCATGTCGGTAACGAGATCAAACTAGGTATTTGGATACCGATGATCGAATCTCGGACATGTAATATATCGCGAGACAAAGGGATTTAGTTACGACGTTAAAGGTTCACACGATCACAAGAGTCATCGTTGAATGTGTAGGAGTCGATATGGATCTCCGTGTCCAGCTGATTATTGATCGGAGAGGGGTCTCGATCATGTACGCATTATTCATGAACCGTAGGGTGACACATAAGGGATACCAACACCATTTGGAGCAAATATGTTTCATATAAAGATTTAAGAAAGCGCTGGAATTATTTCAATAGACACGAAACTGTTTGGGTGAAATTGCTGAAATTGGTTACGCATGTAATATTGAAATGTTGCGGGGGTTTTATGTGAATGTTTTTAATTAAAGTAATTAACAAAATTCTGAATAAAAATAATAAAAGAGTTTTATTAAATGAGAGAGCATTAAATTTGGAGAAATTTAATGCATTTAAAATGGAGACTTTAAAAGAGAATGTGAAGGGCAAATTTATGTGGAGGAGTTACCACCACATGAATGGAGAAAGGTGAAGAGTCACCTCCTCCATGCATGACCATGAAGGAGGGGCACCCCCATCCTCCTATAAAAGGCCACCCCCCTCTTCACTTCTCACACACACCTCCTTGTGAAGGATCTCTCTCCCC